>CM071596.1:113790000-116290000 GCA_036435485.1 Saposhnikovia divaricata
CATACATTCCTTACCAAACTTCCATTTTTGAAGTTCGGAATATTACCTTTTTCCTTGTATGGTTTCATAGGCCATCCTTATCATTCCTCCGGTATTTTCTGGGTACCGGGTATATCAAAATGTCATTGATCAATACTCTAATAATTCTATCTATGTTCTTTCCAGAACTCTTTTTAATAATCCTTACCGGTCATTGTTGCCTTAGCAAGTCCAGCTCATATCATCTGAAGTCATAATGTCGTTATTAGGGTTAATGCCACCCCTTGTGCATTCCCCAGGGTTTGTCTTAATTTATGGATATCCTATCCTTAATTCAACTGCCAAGGAATTCTTGCATCTTATAATTGGCAATCAGATCATGTATCCTTAATAAAGGTCTCTTTTCAATCATTCTCATTTGATAATCGATCGGTGGTTTAATGCCACCCTCTTCTTTCAGATAGTTGTCAGCCTATTTGGCCTTCCAAAAAGGCAACGTATGCCTATCTCTTCTCTTACCGAACTTGTTAATGGTAGCAAGGATGTTCTGGAAGATATTGGTCGAGTTCAACGTGAATCTCTTAGTGCTTATCGTTCTTCGCAAAGGTACTTGCCTCAGACAAAATTCCTACAGCATACTGTTCAATTTCTGACCTTTTCTATACCCTCTTCATATACCTTCATTGTTTACTTTCCTCCGTCATAATATATTCATGGTATTCATGATACCCTAACATCATACATCTCAAGTCACTATACTTCCATTTTACTCGAAATCTTGGACAACCATATACACATGAGTCACTTCAGTACGGGTGACCCCATCCCAAAAAGGTCTAGTGAATTCCCAATCAAAACATGGGTTGTTCGGTAGAAGATTCAAACGATCTCATTAATGTTTCCTTTATATCAGAAGCCCTTGCAGTCGGTGCTTTCTTAGAAGCAACCCTGCTTTGTCCTTTCATTGCTGGTTTAGTCACTCGATAATCCTTTGTGACTTGGCCTCAACTAACCACACTAAAATAAAAAAAAATGATTTTAGGGGTTGGCTAATAGCATTACTTTTCTAGCAATTCCCGGCATAGTGCCTTCTTCTTTGATACCTTTCTACCTTTCCAAAACTTTACTCCATATAAGTCTTAATCGACTACTCGGCACCGTCTCCGGTCACCTTTCCTCCACTTTTATCTTTTCAACTATTCTTATCAATCCCGCGTGCCACGCAAGCTTACCATTCCTGGCATAACAGCCTTTTCACTTAAGTCAATCCCGGAGTTTCTCCGTCCGGCTAGTTTCTTACTTACATTTCCTGTTTTCGTCCAATCTCACTTCATCATTTTATCACTACCGTCGATTGTAATGCTCAGGGTCCGTTTACTAACCCATTTTACAGCATCCTTACCCAAATCACAGGGTTTGCTCCAGTTTCTACTCTCTTCCATGACATTCTCTGATAATCAGAAAGAAAAGGTTTGCCAGAATTCACCGAATTCCTTTCCAGACTCAGGGAAATTTTGATCAATCTACCCACCTACTGGTAACATTAAGGAGACTAGTTTCGAAACCTGAAGAATAGTTCTATGAACCTCCAAGCAAGTGGAATCATAAGCAGTCATAGTTAACGAAATAATCATCATCAGATTGGAAGTTTACCCACTGGAGAGGAATCAATTATATCCATCCCTTAGAAGGGAATCAACAGTTTTAAACTGAAACTTGTCACAACGTCCTGATACCTATACGTCCTGATATTCAATATTACCAAATGTCAGTCTACCTGACTACGAGTCTCAGAAGGAACATTACCGTCGAAGTTGGTTGTTCCACAGAAATTGGCACTACTAAGGCCATCCGAACCTGGTGAACCATGTTGTCCGAATGCATCCGCAAGTACTTTGTCGTGCTGCGCAAGCACACATCCTAATCTTTTATGCGAAGCGTCATTGGAAGCACAAAGTCTCCCTTTTTCCATTAAACAATACCAACTCTTGGTCATTACCAATTTCATCTTTTAGCTCCAGGAAGATTTTCTCACATTTTTTTCTCTTTAACTGCTGATCGTATTACTTGATCCGTTATAATTTCACGTCGGAGTAAACTTAAGGTAACTACTATAATCCATTCAAAGAAATGAAAGAATTTAATATTCCTCTGAATCACATGCATCTAACGTTTCTGGTTCATCATTTCACTGAGTTAAATTAACCCTATACTTAGTCTCTGACAATAGTCACATTACGAGTTCATCTTGACTCACTGGTCTTATCTTCTGGTAGGTTCTGAGATCATTGTCTTGCTTACTACTTCCTTATATAACTTTATCCAATCATGCTGTCACTTCCCAATGTTTTCACTTTCTAACTGATTCATTCATAAAATGGACATTTTTCTGAATAAAACAACTTCATCAACCTCAATTTGGTTCCATAAATTACAACCTATGACATCTGCCTTCCCGTGGCGAATTATTACTGACAATATTCATACTGATTCATTTCTCAAATGATATGGCACTTACTGCCTCATTCTCAACTATTCCTAGGGACTCTGCTCCTCGCCCTATATCGCTGTCTTTGATAATCATACATCCCTCTAGCTCTTTCTTTGTTAAGATGAAAATCTCCAAGGATTCTCATCTATTTCCGTATAAGATCTCAAGTAATTCTTCCAATCCTTCTTTCTTGCTAGTACTACATCTGGTAGTCCGGCTATGAATTCAACATGCATCTTCAGATCTCTTACTAATATCTCGGTTCTTTATACTCACTTTTCTGAGCACCATCTCTTAATCATCACAGTCATGCTGGCTGCGACCCTCATTACCCATGGGTAAGCTCCTTATCCTAACAGGATTTTCCTTATCTGCTGGAACCTCCTCCGGGTCTCCAGTAGGGTACTCCATCGAATTACCCACTGATCTTCAGCATATAAAGCATCATCGCGCTGCTGCTCGTATGCCTCAATGTCTGTCGCCTTACTCGTCGATACGATATCGAGCTAGGTTACTATCATGATACTTACGAGTTCCCATAAGGGTTTTATATGTCATCACTACATTAAGTAGTCCGACCATGAACTTGGCAAGAGTTCTTATTATCTTATTGAATTTATTGTTTTAACGCCACCTCATCTCTGGAGTTTATAACGTACGCTCTGATACCACTTCTGTAACACCCCCAGATCCGGGGTCCGGGATCCGGTGGTTACGGTTTCCAATTCTGTCCACAACAATTGAACTTTCCTTAACATAAAATAAATTACGTCTCTATGACCCAACACAACAATATAAAACACACCCGTTATAGTCCCAGAGATGAAATCAGAGTAACAATCAAATTTTTATTAATCACATTATGAGTTCTTACAATCCAAAAGAATTTCGATATAAATACATACTCTTTGCCATCCATTTACATAAGTCATACTAGACCATATTCTTGGTACTGAAAGAATAAATATATCCTACCAATAGCTTCTTCTTCAGCTCTGGTAGTCTCATCGTCCTCGCCCGCGTCGAGTGCGCCTTGTGCGAGTCATCTGGTCTAGCTGTTGTTGTGATATAATAATAAAGCAAGGGTGAGCAATTTCCCACCAACAATAATATATAACTGAACGATAATGTATAACAGATCAAAAGTGTCTTTCAAACCATATGCCATGCATTTACGGAAATGATGCCAGTATAATATGAACGATGAAGTTACAAGGTAACTTAAAGTATTTGTTTGTAGAAATATCTGCTACATCAAAAGTAAGCGAGATATTCTCATTGTTATTAAGAAGAGGAACTTGCATGAAAAGGTTGCAATTCCAGTTATGAACACTTTTCCAGCTCTGCCAACAGTAATCATGTTGCAGGAAATAAATAAGTTTGGATGATGAACCAATGATGGAGTATTCACCGCGCCCGCTGTTCCAATCTTGATGATCAGTCGAGATCGTACAGCTCAAATTAGATTTACTACCGGTAGAAGGAAGAACTGACGGCTTTACTTGTATACCGCCTTACTAGCTCTCCCCGGCCAACGGTTGGGCCAAAGGGGATGGACCGGCGCTACTCGGCCTCTTACACGACTCCTAGTTCAAATAGAATTCATGATTCTGAATGTAACGTTCGTCCCCCTTTCCCCAAGTATAATACTTGTTGATAAGACTCCACAAAGTAGTCGTATCTAGTTGGAAAGGAAAATTTACCAATAACTCCCAAGCTATTACTTGGTAATGGATATCAACTTGTTCCAGTAATCTTACCCCTCGAAAGATGAGAAGGTAAGCAACGACTTAATAAGTCAACAGCACCCGAGTTGCGGGTGAAGGGAATACTTTATGACCGGGAAGTCGACAAGATAAATAACATTTTCCAAGTAAGGTTCCCTTATTATTAAGGAGATAGACTCAAAGAAGAATGATGTCTGAGAACCTTTCTTGATATAAAATTAATAATAATATGACTTCGAAATATTTTCTGTAATAATCGAAGAAGATAAACCTTATCGAGATTATTCTAAGTACGGAATAAATATTCAGAGAATATTTAATGAGTTAAAATATTTAAAGAATATTTGGGAATATGAAAGAATATCTTTAATCAGAGTATTTCTCAAATAATTCTTGAAGAAATATCGAGAGAATATTTATTGCATAATTAAATATTCAAATGAATATTCAAAATAATATTCATTAATTAATAAGACCTGAAAGGAATATTTAAAATATTTAAAATAATATTCGATGATTAAATAAAACCCTGGATGAATATTCAAAATAATATTCATAATTAATTAGGAATTTAAATGAATATTGATAAAGTAATATTCATTTACTGGATAATATCCTAAATGAATATCAAGTAATGTTCATTTAGTACTCCAAGCTTTAAAGGAATATTCGAGATAAGACTCGATAAATAAATCAAGTTTCAGATGAACATTAAAATAATATTCGACAGGTAATTTCTATCTTAAATGAATACTCAAAAGTAATATTCATTTAATGAATAATATTCTAAATGAATATCCAAATAATATTCATTTTGTAGTCAACCTTTAGAAGAATATTCGAAATAATAATCGATAATTAATTCGACTCTGAATGAATATTAAAAAATATTATTCGTCGAATAGTTACGTTCAAATAATTATTTGAAGTAAGGATCGTTAAAATAATTAGTCTCGAACGAATATTCAAATAATATTCGTCGTCCAAATAATAGAAAATATTTACTTAAATATTTTCCTCCGAGGTAATCTCGATATATCAAGGAATATTGACTCCCGGTCTATTTTTGATTAATAAGATGTATACGCCCTTCTATGAGGGTCTTACAATAACCGGTTTATAATTGATATATAACTATCTAGCTTATAAGCCAACAATAACATTCAGGGAACAAGTATATCAATTCAACTTGAAAGTAGGCATACATGCAATGGCATATGCATATCAGCAATCATATATATATATTTATTCAATCACAACAACAGCCTAAAAGAAGGGACATACTTAAGTCATACAAGTTCTAAGGTTAATCATTACGAACCAACATTATACTCCGAGTTTTTATCGCCCGTTTTCTAAGTGTTTTACCGAAGTTATAAAAGAGTCGTCTTTTAGGGGTTCGTTCGCGTTTAACCTCAACTCGAACATTTTTAATAAATCGAAAAATGATCCTTTTGACATACGGTTTTCTTGCACACCTTCCTTTTTACCTCTAGTATTTATTTACCAAGATTCGCCATGACGTTACATAGTTTACGAGGGTTCAATTTCAGTTACGAATTCTCGTTTACGGTTTCGAACTACTTTTAGTATATCGGCCATAACTCCTAAACCGTAAGTCCGTTTAACACGTTCTTTATATCAAAACGAAGCTTGGAACATTACCTATCCTAACATGGCAGATAAAGTCTCTGGACAGTAGGGTTTTGACATGGAAAATGGCATACAAACATGGTATTGTAAAATCGGGCATTATAACGGCTACATTTACGCGTTTTCCAAAGTTTTTACACTTTATCACGATCACCCCATGATCAAATCACCCACTTAAACACATGATAAACATCATGACAAGATCAATAACATCTCCTTATAACCATCTCATGGATCATCAACCATAATCAACCACAAATCCATGGATTTTAACATATAACTAACATATCAACCACTAATCAACCAATCCTTCTTATTACTCATATAAACTCAAAGTAAAAGCTATAGTTTAGGATGTTTATACCTTCCTTGAAGTATATTCTAGCCGCAATAAGCTTGGTATGGTCCTTGGATTGCCCTAAGCTTGCTAAATCAATCATGAAAACAAGAAAATCAAAGATTAGTTTTCATTAAAACACTATTCATCCTCCTCTTTCAGGATTTATTTGAAAATGGTAAAAGAGGAGTTTGGGGCTAAGATTTCTAGGAGATTATTTTTATGAATTATAGGACTTACCATAAAAATTACAAGATCAAACAAGGAGTGGAAGCTTGATTTCCTCCTTGGAATTAAGAGAAAAGCCGAATGGTGTTTGCAAGAGAGGAAAGGAGTTGGTTTGCTTGCTTTTGCTCTCATCCTTGTCTAAAGTGTATTATTGATATGCTTGAATAATATCTTG
Source organism: Saposhnikovia divaricata (assembly GCA_036435485.1). Classification (NCBI taxonomy): domain Eukaryota; kingdom Viridiplantae; phylum Streptophyta; class Magnoliopsida; order Apiales; family Apiaceae; genus Saposhnikovia; species Saposhnikovia divaricata. The sequence goes on from CM071596.1 coordinate 113,796,591, forward strand.
GTCATAAAGTAGCTTTAATAAAGTGTATAGGTCATCCATGATGCAAGAATCAAGTGGGCAAGTGGTGGTTTAAGTGGTATAATCTTGTACCATTTGGTTTGTTTACAATCTTGCTAGTTAGCATTGTAACTAGCTTGGTTACTTGATCCTATCCACTTGCACATGCATGTATCTTGGCTCACTGCTTGTTTCTTTGTCCGTTTATTGCTCAATTCATTGATCGTTCGGACGAATAACTAAGTAGTTTCACCGCTAGGGTTTACCGGGAAATTTCTCGATATTCATAATACCTTCCCCAATCCTTAATATAATCCTTGTGATGACCATGTAGGATATTTAATCTCGATACGAACTTAGTCCGTAATCTAGGATTCGTTCGCTTTATTGATTAATCTCGTTATAACGTTTTAGCGGTTTCTAGAACGCATGTTTCACTGCCTCAGTGGTTTCCTACCTTCAGTCTTAAATCAAATATAATAACATCCCAAAATATCAAATCCTCAAAATTAATATCTCAATTCTTGGATTATAATAATATTTAATCCACTGTCCGGTCAAATATTATACCGAAAAAGAATTTGGAATTTTTGAATTCCGATCGTCTCTGCATTCACTTATTTCCTCCGCGTATTACTAATATGACTTCGAAACATCCATATCACGTCCCGTACATAGGGTGGCGTGAAAAGTTTTCCAACTTACAAAATCACTATTCATCCACCAAATTACTATGCACGTACAGGAAACACTATGCACGTACGGGAAACACTATGCACGTACTCATTTCCCTTCAAGGATCCATTAGCTCCTTCCTGGATGGTAGATTATTCTTATCTAGGTCCTCAACCATCGAATTACTCTATTCTGACAATATACCAATGCATCAGGATCATTGTCCAAAGCAATATCCATTCATTACAATCATTGTTCTTTGAAACCACCATTCATTAGAGCTGGTGACCTTGTTGTCGGAATCATTGTTCTTCATTTTATCATTACTTAATAAAACGTTTTAATTATATCCAAAATTTGGGGTTCTTACATGAGGAACCTGAGTCACCCTTACTAAGGCCAATGAAGAAGAAGTCTAAAACCACCTCCTCAGTTACCCAAATGGCTGAAGTTGTAAAATCAGGGGCAAACAGCTCACTAGGTGTATCCTCTCAACAGGGTGCATCTATAGAATCAAGCATTTTCCCCAATGCACCTACTTGTACAGAGTCAGCACATGGGGGTGATAAGGCTGGCACAACACTGAGTGGAGAGCACATCACAATTGAAACTCCCTCTATCTCTCAGGGGGAGTTGCCAAAATCTAATCTACTACACACTTCTCTTCCAGAATCTACCACTCATATTTCTTTGGAGCCTGCAACTCAAGAAATTGAGGAGCAAGGCATTGATCATCAAGAATTCTTTTCTCTTGATGAGCCAATGGATTCAAGTGACTTGGTGCATGACACCTTGCTCACCACCCAGGTACCACATTTAGATGGTCAGGGAATGCATGCTGGGGCATCTCCTAATGACACCATCACAAACACAGAGGATTCACTAGTTTTAACTAGAGACTCTGTGCCTGTGTCAACTACTGTTGTAACTCATCCCACTTCTGTGGAGACAACAGTAGCAGAGTCTTTTCATCCGGTTACAGAAGTTGCATCTGTAACTGAGGAGTCTAGCTTGCCTAGCTCTAGCTCTCACTTTTTGTCTCAATGGCTGAAGCCTGTGCAACATGACAGTGCTTCAGGATCAGGGTCTGTTCCACCACAAATGTCCATTGACGCTCTTCAAAGCTATGTTGTGGATCAGATTCCTGAGTTTGTCAAAAATAGCCCAGAACCTTGTCACCTCCAACATCTCAAATCCAGATTATGAAGCCATCCTACTACGCCATAGGGATGATGTGGAGATGCAGAAGGCCAAGATTATTGATGATGCTGAGAGAGATGGCAATGTAGATGCCTGGATGCAAGGAAAGTATGATGTAACTCTCAGTGAAGCACTTCAATATCTTAGAGAGGAATACATCACTTCACTGGGTTTAAATGCAAAATCCCTGTCCCCTAGTGAAGTGTATGAAGCTGTCAATGATTCTTACAAGGGTTTCCTCAAGGCTGCACACTATCTTGGCAAGGGAGTCAAAACTGAAGTCAACAAGGTGAGTGACAAGACAGCCACTTCAGTAGAAGAGACAAAGAGGGCCTTTGATGCCAAATTTCCTAAACTAGACAGTGTGGTCAAAGATATCAGACACTTCAACACCACCTGCACCAAGATGGATAATGGTCTAGCTCTCCTTAAAGATACAGTCACAGGTCTAGGAAGCAAATTTCAAATCCTATCTGATCAGACTACAGATGCCAATGCCATGCTTAGGACACTCTTTGCAAATCAATATGGAGACAAGCTGGTAACTGAGGTTCCTGTGCATGAGCTGTCTAGATTTGAAGTGCAGAGACTTAAAGAACAATCCCTGTCTGGCTTCAAATCTACTGCATTATTCAGTAAGGTAGATGCACTTGAAAAGGAGGTAGCTACTCTCACTCAGTCCAATGCTCATCTTACAGACAAGGTGCAGACTCTCACTGAGCAGCTGAACACTCAAGCCACCACCACAGCTGATGTTCTTCTGCATCAACAATCAATGTTGTCTGCAATGATGAAGCACATGGGTCTCCCTCTACCTGAAGAATCTTCAACCCCAAAGGTCAATACTACAGTCTCTGTGCCTGACAACAAGCCTAAGGGGGAGAAGAGGACATCAAGGGAACTCAAATACAAAGGGGGAGAAACCACCAGTAAAGGGCATAAAAATCACTGAAGGTGCTCATCAAAGAACTTCAAAATCTCTAATTCATGTGCCTGGCAAAGGAAAAGACAAAATTGATGAGCCTCCTACTTCTCTGCCAGTTGTCACTCTACCAACTGTGCACATCACTACTTCCAGTGGTCAAAAGCAAACTATCACAACCACAGTGGTTGCAGGGAGTATGCCATCTGATAAACCTTCACTCTCCATATCTAAAAGTACCAAGCCTGTAGAAGTGAAGGTGGTCACTGAGGCCAAGCTACAAGAAATTGCAAACTCAAATGTTTATCATGATGATGCATTCTTGGAGTTTCTGAAAGTCTCAAGAGAACAGACTGGTGACACTCAATTGTATCTAAGGAGCTTGAAGGATCAGATCGATTACTTCACTGTGGTACCTAGAAAAGTTAATAGCTCATGGCTCAAGGAAGTAATGATGGTAGCAAAATCCAGAATCTGGCATCTAACCTACAAAACTCTACATGCCTTGAAACATTAAGAGATAGATGCACTGATAGAGCTCATAGAGAAGAGGAATGTAAATGAAAACAATAAGAGTTTGTATGATGACTTGAGGAATGGCCAACCTTCAAGGCTGCCAGAAGTAATTAAGAAGCCATGGACCATCATCTATCAGTCTGGCACCAGAATTGAAGAGATTAAACAATTGGTCATTCCCAATGATCTCACTTCTCGAAATCACAGACTCATTATTGCCATCATTGATCTACTACAAAAGAAAAAGAGGACAAGTACTGCTGAAGAGATAGAGGCACTGCACATTCTCAGATCATTCATTGCAACTGGTGTAATTCCAGAAATGGCCAAGCCAAGGAGGAATAAGGATGATGAAGATGAAGACAACAGTGATGGGAGGAGAAGTCATCACAGGAGTGATAAGGGGGATGAGGATAAGAAGAAGAAGAAAGACAGCAAGGATAAGAAGGATGATGACCAAGGCAAAGTCTATGAGAGGAAGAATGGAAAACAGCAAGCCTTAGGCATTGCTAGCAGTAATCTCACCAAAACACAAGACTCTAAGTCTAGGGTGAATGCTGTTAGTAATGACCTACCAAAATCTAATCCCATGGCTTCTGCAACTGTTTTACCACCTCAAGAAGAGAAGAAGATTCATGTCAAGAAACCATCTATACATTTCAAAAAGCATACTGCTAATGGAATACTACAATGGTCCACAAACAAAGGTCACATGCTACTGCCAGGCAACCATGTTAAAAGGATCAAATTCAAACAAGCTGCAAGGAAACCAAAGCTATCCAAGTCAAGGACTCTGACAATCTATCCAGGCTTAAAACTCCAACCACTAGATGAAGATTTTGATGAAGACCAACTGCAATTCTTACAAGCTCAAAGAATCTATCATGTTGCCATTGTTGATAACTGCCTTGAGATCAAATATACTGATGGAAGGGAGGAGAAATTCAAACAAGGAGGATGTCAACACTGGGGCAAACTACATGACATAGAAAGAATCATTGCATTGTTGAGCTCATAAGATAAAGTGGAAAGAGTATGGAAGCTGGAGCTAATTGATTTTGTGAAGATGAAGAGAGATCATAAGGAGAAAATCAGAAAAGAGTGTCTTGAGAAATGGCTAGCAAGGGAGAAAGAAATTGAGAGACTGGAGATTGAAGCAGAAAAGCTAAGGGCAAAGGGATTGTGTAGAGTTCAGTTTAACCCCTATGTGGTGAAGTATAGGAGGAGAAATGGGGATCAGATCCACATCAGAATGAATCTACTCAACCACTATCCTGTAAACATTCTGAAACCAGTACTTGAAGATTTCAAAGACTCAATTTTGCTTGAGGAACTGGATGCTATGACAGAAATATTAAAAGCTATGGATGAGCATACAAGGAAGGAGAAAGAAAGAAGACAGAAAGCATATGATGATTTGCAAGCCAAAGCTATGGAAAGGGAAACTAATGACAATGGCTAGTACTTCATTATAGGCTGTAAGATTACTCACCCTGTAGTTCTATTCACATTGCTGATCAAAATTCATACATGTACTGTCAAGTTTTATCTTTATGTATGTTAGGCTTGTTATCAGACATGAAATTGTGACTAAGGGTCTTACTCACAATTTGGGGGAGATTGTTAGTCACAGAGGCATGCCTGAATACATCTAATAACAAGCCTAAGTGTGTGTAATGCTATGCATTACCTACATGACCTCTTAACTGAGGGAACCTCTAGTTGTAGAGTTTCTATTTGTTCTGTACTTGTAATAGGCATCAAATTCTAGTTGTGTTACTGTAACTATAAAGTCAAGAATAATGCTTGAAAGAAGTTCCAAGGTTCATGCCTCAAGCAAGGAGATAAAGACTGCCAAATAATCACAGTTGGGATTTGAAGAAATGAAGAATTTGCCTAAGTACCAATTCGAGAAGTACATTTGTCTATTCGAGAAGTCTAGCATTCGAGAAGTCAGAGATTCGATATCTCAGAAGACACTATTCGATATCTCTGAATACACTGTTCGATATCTCATTCGATATCTCAGAGATTCGATATGTCTATTACTCTATTCGAGAACTCATGGAGTCAACAAGTCAAAGCATCATTCGAGTTCTCTAAGAGTCATCAAGTCAATGATCTATTCGATATCTCAAGGACTAAGGAAGCTATTCGACATCTCAGGGATTCGATATGTCAAGAAGCTCTATTCGATATCTCAAGGAGTCCCAGAGAAAAGAGCTATTCGAGAAGTGATTCGATATGTCAATATAACACTATTCGAGAACTCAGAGTTATCGATTAAGTCAATTCGAGTTCTCGAATCAATCACTTAGCCACTTCTCGAATACATTCGTGGAGACAAAATACTGAAGAATTGTACAAGTCAGAAACCTGCAACAAGCCAAGACGCTTTATTTGACTATGTACTATAAAGAAGATTGGAAAGCCTATAAAGAAGCTTGGAGAGATAAGACAAAGGGACAAGGAGCTAAAGAAGTGGATCTGAACAGGCTTTGCAAAGTCAAATCTGTAACCGTTTGGACTCTTACTCAAATAAGATAGACAGACTGGAAAGTATTTTGTTTACCTACCTTATTTGTAGTAAGTAGGTGTATCCATGTCTATAAGGATACAGCCTCACTTCCTTAGCCACACAGAGAGAGAGTGATAATTTTTTCAATATACATCTCAAGAAATATCTTTCTAAGAAAAACGAAGCTGAGAATACTACCATTTGTATTCACAGATTGTAGCAAAATCTTTATCTAATAAAATATTAGATTAAAGTGATATTGTGTTGTGTTTGTCTTTGTTATCTGTACTTACATATCTCACACATTTAACACATATCTTGCTGCAAAGATTCAAGAACAAAGAAAAGTTCAAGAATCCATTCACCCCCCCTCTGTATTCTTTTACCGTATTCAATACTCAACATATAGCTTAAACCCCGTGCGATGCAAGCATGTTCTTTCATATAATGGAAACTTTTTTTTTTAATTTGAATTAAAAATTTTAAGACATGAATTTTATAGGTTTAAAATTCTAAATGATATGATATGATATATATATATATATATATATATATATATATATATATATATATATATATATATATATATATATATATATATATGATATTTTAGAAAAGGATGGATTTTAGTTTGGAAATATTGAAAAGATGAAATGTTTTATCTGAAAAACGTAGTCGGTTAGTTATTATAATGTTATTATTTTATTTTAATTAAATAAACCTAATTGAATAGATATTACTAAAAGAAAGGTAACATATTTTATCTGAAAAGGGTGATTGGTTAATTATTAGTAATTATTATTATAATATTTTCTCTTATCAAATAGAATTGCTTATAGTGTTTTTATAGAAGAAATAATTTTAGTTAGATAAAATATAAAAGATAATGTATTTGACGTGAAAAAAGAAATTGATTAGTTATTGAAAAATAGAAAAAGTAACATGTTTTGCTTGAAAAAGGAAATTTATTTATTTATTAATAACTATAAATAATTAATTAAACATAACATGTACCATTAAGTAAATGTAAATAAGTAAAATCAGCAAGTACTGTACTGACTGACAACCAGTCAAATTTTTAATGTTTCGGTTATTATATACAGTACTAACTAGTTTAAAACCCGTACGATGCACGGATGTTCTTTAATATAATGGAAACCTTTTTTCTAATATGCATTAAAAATTTTAAGACATGAATTTTGTAGACTTAAAATTTTAAATGACAATATGTTATCCATGATATTTTTAGAAAAAGGTGAATTTTAGTTTGAAAATATAGAAAGGATGATACATTTTAGCTGAAAAATGTAATCGGTTAGTTATTAGTTATTATAATATTATTAATTTATTTTACTTAAATAAAGCTACCAGAATAGGTTTTATTGAAAAAAAAATAAGAAAATAGAAAAGGTAACGTATTTTAGCTGAAAATGTAATTGGTTAATTCTTATTAATTATAGTTATAATTGTAATATTTCATTTTATTAAGTAGAATTGCTGATAGAATTTTTAGTAAAGGAAAAATTTTAGTTAGATAAAATATAAAAGATAATGTATTTTACGTGTAAAAAGAAATTGATTAGTTATGAAAAAATAGAAGGGTCTTTTTCAAAACTACCCAAGTTAACTATTGGGCTTTTAAAAATACACAGCCCAACATTCTAATATTATGAAAATACGATACATCTATCTCTCAACCTGCTTCATCTCTCAAACTCAATTCCTAAACCCCACCTTCGACCTTCATCTCCGTCCATCACCACATTTGCCGACCTTCGACCTCCACCTTCCCGACCTTCATCGCGATAACAACTGCAGTCACCCCACAGTTACTACTAGCAACCATCTCCTTCAATTGACTCAGTCGAGCATCTCCTACAATTGACAGGCCCTGCAGGGATAGTTTTTCACTCGACGGCGACGGTGACTTCTCATCGGAGCCACTTAAGAGTTGGCAGTAGATGAAGTTGTATCCCTAATTAACAAGTCCAGGGTACTGGTGACAAGCCCAAGGAGATGGGAATCTCTCTGATGCAATCTGATTTATCGAGGTTAAATCTGATTTTAATGCTTAAATGATTAGACTAATTTGATTGCTTGTTAAAGTGATAAAATGTGTGCCTGCTAATGATATTTTATAAATATATTTTGAGTATTTCTACTATGAAAACAACTAAATCTGAGGCTCATGTTATGTTAAATTATGTTTGTTGATTTTGTATCTAGAAGTGAATTTTTATTAATGGTTAATGGAGCTGTTAGTTTTTCAATTTGTGCAAATGATGATAACTAGACAGGGACATCAGAAAACCCTTTTGGGTTTGTGTGATGATTTGTCGATGGGAATCGCTTTGATGCACTCCCAAATTATTTTCCTTTCTAACATAATCACTTGCCTTAACATGAAATTTCTTCCTGCACCGTAATTATATTAATGCTATGAGCCAGTGATGCAATTAGATATTATGAAACTTTATAATGATTAATTTTTTTAATAACATGTATCATCGAAGCTGAGGCTCTATCTACTTTTGAATGTTTCATCGTGTGTAATTCCATTGTGGAATTCCTTTTCTGTCTAATTATATGTATACTTCTTATATGGGTTGCCAATGATGCATTATATGCAAGTATTATCAGAGACAAAATGATGATGATATATGCTAATATTGTCACTACCTCTGAGGCAAGCTTCAAGTTTAAAAATAAATGAGTTAGATTAACTAAAATTTAGTTAATTATGTATGTATTCAGTGGTATGTTTTTCTTGTTTTTTAGTATGTTTGGCCTTTCAAAGCCAGCCTTGTGATTGTTTCTTAAGAATGGAGATAAGTTAGATATTACTTATCTAACTTTTGCATAGTATTATTGCTTTAAAATTCTGTGAAGTACTTTTATCAATTGCAACCTTTGCAACCATGGTTGCAGAAGTTGCAACAATGGTTGCAACCTTTGCAAACAAGATTGCTGAAGTTGCAAACATGGTTGTAACTGATAAAAATAGTTAAATCTGACTATCAAGATGGGTGCCCCTGCGGGGCCTGCTCAACGAAAGATCATATTGTCTTTAGAAATATAAAAGTATATGCATGACATGTGTGAGCCTTTACAACCATGTATAATCATCTTGAAACATGTGCAATTTTAATTTTAATAATATGTCTAATGTGAATTTTCATAAGTTGCAACTGATCCAAATAAGTTGCAAACATGATTGCAACTTCTGTAACCATGGTTACAACCTTTGCAACCATGGTTGCAGAAGTTGCAAGCATGGTTGCAACCTTTGCAAACATGGTTGCAGAAGTTACAAACTAGGTTTCAAAAGTTGCAAACATGGTTGCAAAGGTTGCAACTGATAAAAATAGTTAAATCTGACTATCAAGATGGGTGCCCCTGCGGGGCCTACTCTACGGAGAATCATATTGTCTTTAGAAATATAAAATTATATGCATGTCTCAATGTAAAAGCAAGAAGGAGGGTTGTCATTTAATCATTTATAATAATCGAGTTTGTATCAGAACCTACCTTCTGTATTGTTTATCTTACCAGGTGGTATCAAGAGATGGAACTTCAAAAAAGTGCTGATGACTGACGAATCCAAGAGTCATAGAGCTCTTAGTTCAATTAGAGATGGAACTACTCCCGGATGAGTGTACAAAGGAAAGAAAATGCCTTATTCCCTTTAATGGTGATGAAGAAGTGGGGAGTGTCATGGCTGTTTTTTTGGCGTGTGTTTTATTTTGTCTTTTTGGGGGTTGTTCCAAAAGATTTTTTATTTGAGAGGAGTTCTCTCACACTTGTATATTCTTTTTAGATCTTTATAAATTTACGAGGTGTTGTCCTCATTTATGTAATAAATAAATTAGTTATTTAGAAATTAAAGTTGCAAATACTATTATAAATATCAATGGAACTGATATGACATGTATCTGTATTGCTAAGTTAATTAAGTTGAAAATAGCAATGGAACTGATATGACATGTGTTTCTGAATTGCTAAGTTTTTTTTCTTTAGAATTGCTAAGTTAATTAATTTGCAAATAATTTTGCATAAGGTGCAAATAATTTTGCATAAGGTGCAAATACGTTTGTGTAAGTTGTAAATATTGTGGTATAAGTTGCAAACATGTTTTCAACTTCTACAATCATGGTTGCATAAGTCGCAAACATGGTTATATATATTGCAACTGATACAAATAGTTAAATATGATACAAATAGTTTAAAAAAGAAAAGTTTCAAATACTTTTATATAAGTTGCTAATGTTGTGGCATAAGTTGTAAAATTTGCAACTTTTACGATCATGGTTGCAACCGTGTTTGTAACCTTTACAACCATGTTTGCAGAAGTTGTAACCATGGTTGCAACCTTTGCAAACATGGTTGCAGAAGTTGCAACTGATACAAACAGTTAAATTTGACTCTTGAAATGGGTGCCCCTACGGGGCCTGTTCCACATAAAATCATATTGTCTTCATATTACCATTTGAGGATTATAGTTTGAATCATCATGTTATTTGTAGTGCTGGTTCGAGATTAGTTATGATCAAAATTTTGAAGGCATTTCTTTTAACCATAAACGAAAATGCTCAAGAAGAGCAGGAGGCGTTGTTCACTAAAGTGCTAAAGCATAATAATCCTAACATTGTTAAAACAACATTTTCTGCAATAACCATTAACCAAAGATAAGTTTCGATTCAAATGTATCAATACACATATGATATTAATGAATAAACAATAATTCAGGAATCCTCGCAATATCTAAACCAAAGACACAAACTCTTGGAACAACCTCCAAGAAAAATAAAACTACTAAAACAAACTCAAAAGAAAATCAAAGAACTGAACAAAATATTTCACCAGCCCGGACAAACCACACCAAACCTCTAACAACCAATTAGACTCCATCTCACCTCAATGTCCAACGCTAGGAAATCTGCAATTCCTTGAATGCAAATACCCCCAGAAATGCAGCAATTTAACCTGGGTAGAGACACCCCACCAAAACTGCAAAATCGGATAGAACATCCCACCTACACAATTTCCTCCTTGGTGATTAAAGAACGGTCAGCACACTGGAAGCTATTATTAATGACAACAACAATGTCATGTAGACAAGAGAGTATCTATTGGCGTGATGTTGATCCACTTTGATTGATAATGCTGTCATTGGAGGTGCAGCAACTGCAGACTAATCACAATCAATATTTATGGTTATTTATGCATAAGATAAGCAAGTAATTCAAAGCAAGTACAACAACAGAGAATGAACAAAAAGAAAGACTAAAATGAAACACATCCGAAATTGTCCAAAAGAGGAAACACAATTGTTATGGATGATGGCTTAAAAGTAGAAGACCTTAGTGCTCTAAAAGATAAAACTTATGCCACAATTGCTAAATTATGTAACCTCAACTAAAATTATAAAAACAATGACCATGTGATAGAATAGAATAAAAATACCAGAGAACATCACTTTCCCGGTCAGGCTAGACACCACTTTTTAACACAATATCACACAAGTATACGTGGTCAAAAGTAATACAATTAAGTTCGTTCCACTGAGATCTGATTAAGTTCTTTTCAGCTAATGTGCCTATTCAACAATGAATGATCTTAATTCACTGCTAAGACAATTAACAAATATGGGTTTTGATTATCTAAATTAAACTAAGATGCAGATTATTAAACTAAGAATGAATTACCTAATGAGAATTATAATCAGATTACTTATATGAGAATAAAAATGGAATCCTAACTTCATTATCTACTTCACTTAGAGTCGATGCCTTTAATCACTACATGTGATGGTTTTGATATCTGATCGAATAACACGGAACAAGTAAAAGTTACCTCTCGGTATACTAATACCAAACTACGCATGCATTCACAAAAGAGATAGAAGATGGGTAGACACCAATTATGTTTAGACCCTATATCTCTATAGAATTTGAAAACATAAAGGTTTAAGCACAAGTTATCCACTTAGATCACATAGGGTAGCGTAATATCTCTATTTACGCCACAAATCATGATGTTAAAATATCAACCTATCCTATGCTAGCATGGCAAGTTCTAAATCTCAAGATCCACTCTCGTTTAGCAAGAGATTAACATATTAGATGTTAGCTACGCATCTAAATTCATGAAGCACAACCATACAAGGATATCAAGAATTCACCGCACATAAATCTTTAAAGCAATCAAACTACTAAGCTACATAGATAATTCCATTAGGATCCCATGACAACGATTAGTTCATAGTTGAACCGTTCGTCACCATGGGATTAGATGAAAACATGATATTAAACAAGATATGAAAGAAAGAAGCAATAATATTAATAAAAACAAGAGTTGAGAGAACAAATCTATAATCCAAAGTATACAAAAGATGAAGTAGATCTAGATCTTTGCTTGTCACCGAGCTTGAATCCTTCTCCACTTTTCTCTCTTGCAGTTCTACTGTGACGCCCCCAGATCCGGGGTCGGAGATCTAGGCGCTCACGGTCCATTTTCCATTAATAACATACCTGTTCTTGCACACAATATAAATAACACCGCCATCGACCCCACAATAAACTCACACCACACTCACACACACAGGTTAGAGCCTCAGAAACGTCACACATTGATTAAACAGTAATAAAGTTATCAGAGTTATTACAGACCGAATTAAATAGTATTTATGCTACCAACAACACTTCGATATGAAGCGAAGTTGGCGGCTTGAAAGTTTGTTACGATACACTGCCTTGCACAGGTCATGCTGATAAATAAAACGTACTAACAAAAGCTGCCAACCAATCCGGCTAATGGGGCCTACCGGTGGAATCTCAAGTGGTGGCTCGGGCCTAGTCACCTGCTTTCGAACAGTCTGCCTGGGTCTTGCCATTTCGCTTAGCTGTTGTGTTTGTAAAATTTGAAAACAAGCAAGAGTGAGCAACTATAGCTCAGCAAGAAATATATATAAGATAGGCAATATAACATCTCATATGATTGGCAGTTGATATATTTGTTTGTATCAATCAGTTATAAAATCACTTGTCATAGTTGATAAATCTCGAAGGTGCAACAATATGTGCCCTTGTTTTCAAAATAAACTTGCAGTTCTAGGTACTGCATTGAATCAACATCTTTCTCATCAAAATAGAACACCATCAGCAACTTGGCACAAAAGCCTAAGAAGCAGTGTCAAAGCATTTTTCCAAAATGGAGGAATGGGACTTAAAGAAAACACAAAACCTGAAAAGGATTGACGATGATCAGTCGCCACATCCAAGTCCAATAATCCGCGGGTCTTCTCTACCGGTAGAAGGATAGAAACTACATCTGTAACTATCCCTCGGGTGAAAACTACATCCGTAATCACCCTCGATGAAAACTACATCCGTAATCATCCTTCGGCAACACCTGGGCCGGAATAATAAGTGATGGACCGCCTGGCTCACGGCCGCTTACACATCCCGGGAATCGTTCGTCAACGGTTCCCACACCTGCCAGAGTCCCTTTTTCTTTTCTTTTAAAACTTGATTTTGATTGAAAATAGAGTAGTTGAGGTCCGACATCAGTCGACCGATGATTCTTGAAATCATACAAGAAGCAGAATCTGACCGGGGGTTTTCGAAAATGTTTTGAGTTCGAAAGAGTTCGAGCTTGAAAGTATTAAAAGTATCTTGGATTAACTTTGCTTTTAAATAATGAACAATGATTAATAAATAATATTTTAAGATTTAATATTAATAATTAATAAAATAATTATTCGATAAAATAAACTTTTAATCCAAGATAGGGTTTCGAGTATTTACAAAGATATAACAATAGTTATTTGAATATACGATACCACCCGAATGACCCTTCGGGTTTTCGTACTCTAGATATGATATAATAATATACCGCTCCCCGGTCAATAGTATATACGGACCGCTACGACCTCTATTGCTAGAGTCGTTGTCCGAAGAAAACATTTCAATCTAAGTTCAAGGGGTAAAAGCATACATGTACTTGTTCAATCTCAATTGCATCAATACTTCGATAAACATAGCATTTGATATCATTTGAAAACTACAAACACAACAGTAAAAGTCCTTGTATATGGATAAGTTTTGAAAAGTAAACTTGCCTTCGTTTGGTTGGGGTGGTCGGGCGTGCGGATTCGAACGATCTATACATAAACAATAATCGTTCGTTAGTACCTTAACAATTTCTCTTTAATTACGGGGTTTTAATGGGGTACGAAATTAACTTAACTACTTCGTCTTATGACTCTCTAGCCCCACTATAGGTCCATGTCATCCCTCAATTACGCTCGTCACTTACTCAACTTAATTTAGTTACCACGTTCGAATCATAACCAATAACCCTAGAATAATGTTCCACTAATCGACTTTTTCCATTGCGCGAATTTTACTCTAGCATTTTTATAAAATCCAAAAATTCATATTTTAATCCAATTCCTTTTGGGTGGTCTTCACCACTGCATTACCTACATTCTCAAATTTTTCCATGATCCCAAATATATTTTAAGGTGTTTAAACAAGGTTCACAAGGGGGTCACTTAATGCAGTCCATAGTCCAGAAACAAAATTCACTCCTCCGGCCATAACTAAAAATCCACACATCACCTACCTATGAACCTTACATTTCCAGAAATTACATTCAATTATCTTTCCAAAAATATAAGGTAGGACATCAGAGGACATCATTTGGGGGTTCAAAATCATGCTACAACACAGATCAAAGTTCCTGGACAAACTCAGCAAGCTCCAACCACTTAGATCAACCATTTTTCATACTTCCATAACATAATCACCACTTAATACACTTAGATCATGGTTCGTAACACTCATGGAGATATATATATATTAACCATAGTCATAAAAATCACAATCTCAACATCAAAACTCAAGATCCATGCTATCCAATACATATACATCCAAGATAAGTCCTAAAACACATGGATCTACTACCATACTATATGAACAATACATAACCAAGGGGGGTTTGAGATTTTATACCTTCTTGAGCTCCTAGAGGCCTTGAACAATCTTTACACCACTCAAAAACACCTTAGATGGCCTCCTACAACACTTACAATGCAAGATCTAAGTGAAAAACAAACTTGGTTACCATTTACCAAAACTTGAATAATTTGTAACTTGAAAATGGTTGGATAGAATGGAGTGAAATTGCTAGAATACCTTGTATATGTGATGTAGATGACCTAGGAATTATGGCAAGATTTATGAGTGATGGGAGAGGGGAGAAGAAGAAATTTTCTTCTCCTTCTCTTGCTTAGGCCGAGAGCAAGCTTCAAGGGGGGGGGGAAGAGAAAGTTTGTGTTTTGTTTTTGGTGTTTGTGTTATGTTTGGTAAATAATTGATGGTAATAGGTTGGGTGATACATATCACATGTAAGCATGGTGGTGTACTAGCAAGCATGGGCTCTTGTACTATGTGTCCCCTTTTTTGAAAAAGTAACCAACTAGATACTATTCATCTTCCAATGGCCAACTAACTTGTTTGATTTCTAACTACTTGGTTGCATGGGCTTGCATGCAATACTACTCCTTGTATTATTATTCCTCCACCAATGCTTATAATTAAATCTTTAATTCGTATCGTATCTTAATTATTCTCTCGTAATAATATTTCGTCGCGTAGAGATTTCCCCTATAATTCCTTAAGTACTTATTGTGTAAATTCCTCGAATGTCCATAATTCCTCGTCATAATTCTTAATAAATCCTTTAATACTCTAACCATTCTCAAATCCTAAGTTTTATAAATATTACTAACAATAAGACTCTTGCCTTCACAATCTCTCTGTATATCTTACATAATAAATGCAACAACGCAGTTTCTCAGACAATCAATTCTATTAATCAACAGGGATGACTAGAAAGGTTCCATAATGATAATGTCATAAGATATTAAATAAAAGGAAATATTACCAAAAATTAGGGTTCTTACAGCCTCCCCTCCTTAAAAGGATTCCGTCCCGGAATCAGGTTGAAAACAGTTGGGGGTGCTTTTCACGCATCGCGCTCTCTAGTTCCCATGTTGATTCTTCGACATTCTGATTCCTCCACAAGACTCTCACTAGTTTGACAACCTTGTTCCTCAGCACCTGTTCTTTTCTATCCATGATTTCTACGGGTTGTTCCACATATGTTAAGTCTGGTTGCAGATCCACTTGATCATGTTCTATCACATGTCGGAAGTCGGTATGGTAGGGTCGTAGCATGGACACATGGAACACATTATGTACTTGCTATAAGCTCGGGGGTAAAGCCAATTCATAGGCTAACTTCCCAACTCGTTTCAAGATCTCAAAAGGTCCAATAAATCTCGGGCTTAGCTTTCCCTTCTTACCAAATCTCATCAATCCCTTCCACGACGATACCTTCAACATCACAAACTCTCCTACCTCATATTCTTTGTCCTTGTGGGTCTGGTCCGCATACTTCTTCTGTCTGTCTTGGGCCGCGACCAGCCGTCCTCTTATGAGCTCGATAGTTTCTCTTGTCTGTTGGACCAGTTCAGGCCCTAAAATCTTCCGCTCTCCAACTTCTTCCCAACACAAGGGAGACCGACATCTCCGTCCGTATAAAGCTTCATATGGGGGTATGCCTATACTAGCATGGTAATTGTTGTTGTAGGAAAATTCGATCAACGGTAAGTGGTCATCCCAACTTCCCTTAAAATCAATGGCACATACCCTCAACATGTCCTCGATGGTCTGGATGGTTCTCTCACTCTGTCCGTCTGTTTGGGGATGGTATGCAGTACTCATGTTTAACTTAGTCCCCACACAATCCTGAAAACTTCTCCAGAACCTGGAGTTGAATCTTGGGTCTCTATCTGATACAATGCTCACAAGAACCCCATGTCTAACCACAATCTCCTTTAAGTAAATATCTGCCAGCTTGTCGACAGTATATCTCTCGTTGATTGGAAGAAAATGTGCTGACTTGGTCAACCTATCGATAATTACCCAAATGGCATCATGATTTGTCTTGGTCCTTGGTAATCCGACCACAAAGTCCATCGCAATCTGCTCCCACTTCCACTCGGGTATCTCTAAGGGTTGCAACAATCCACTGGGCCTCTGGTGTTCAACCTTTACTCTTTGACATGTCAAACATTTACTTACCCACTCTACCACGTCCTTCTTCATATTAGGCCACCAATAGCATTCTCTCAGATCTCTATACATCTTAGTGCCTCCAGGGTGAATTGAGTACCTCGAACTATGAGCCTCTTGCAAAATCTCGTCCTTTAATTCTTGAACGTTCGGGATCCATATCCTAGATGCGTACCTCATAATTCCATTTCCGTCCTTCTCACACTTAATTTCCTCGCCCGTCAAAATTTTCTCCATCGAATTCTTTTCTTCTTCTATCTTCTTTTCCTGGCATAACTTAATCTTTTCCAATAACGGTGGTTGGACTTTTATTTCCCTTAGACTCTCTTGTCCAATTCCTGGTAACCTCACTTCAATCTCCAGTTTCTCAAGGTCCTTGATCAATTCGTCCACTGACGTTATCATCTTAAGCTTCTCCTTTCGGCTAAGTGCATCGGCCACCACGTTGGCCTTCCCTGGGTGATAATGAATCTCACAATCATAATCTTTGATTAGCTCTAGCCATCTCCTCTGCCTCATGTTTAACTCTTTCTGAGTGAATATGTACTTTAAGCTCTTGTGATCCGTGTAGATTTCACACTTTTCTCCGTAAAGATAATGTCTCCAGATCTTCAAAGCAAAAACTATCGCTGCTAATTCCAAATCATGGGTGGGGTATCTTATCTCATATTCCTTAAGTTGTCTGGACGCATACGCAATCACCTTACCGTGCTGCATAAGCACACACCCTAAACCTTTATGGGATGCGTCGATATAAATCACAAAATCTCCCTTATCATCAGGTAGGGCTAGTACTGGTGCTGTCACCAACCTCTTTTTCAACTCTTGGAAGCTCTCTTCGCATTTTTCAGTCCACACAAACTTCTCGGTCTTGCGAGTTAATCGGGTCAAAGGGGCTGCTATCTTTGCAAAGTCTTGGACAAATCTCCTATAGTAGCCAGCCAGTCCTATGAAACTTCTCACCTCTGTCGGAGTGGTTGGTCTCTCCCAATTTGGTACCGCCTCTATTTTGGCTGGGTCCACTAGAATACCTTGTTCGCTAATCACATGTCCTAAGAACTGAACTTCCTTCAACCAAAATTCACACTTCGAGAACTTAGCGTACAACTTTTCTTCTCTCAATGCTCCCAATACAATTCTCAAGTGCTCTGCATGTTCCTCCTTCGTCTTGGAATAAATCAAGATATCATCGATGAAGACTATAACACACTTGTCCAAGTATTTCTTGAAGACTCGATTCATTAAGTCCATGAAAGCTGCAGGGGCATTCGTTAGCCCAAATGACATTACTAGGAACTCATAGTGTCCATACCGGGTGCGAAAGGCCGTCTTTGGCATATCTTCTGGTTTGATCTTTAACTGGTGGTACCCGGTCCGCAAATCAATCTTAGAGAAATAAACTGCATCTTTCAATTGGTCAAACAGGTCATCTATCCTGGGCAAGGGATACTTATTCTTTATAGTCACCTTGTTCAACTCCCTGTAGTCTATACATAATCTCATGCTGCCGTCCTTCTTTTTCACGAATAACACCGGGGCTCCCCACGGTGACACACTAGGTCTTATCATCCCTTTATCCAACAACTCTTGTAACTGAGTGGCCAGCTCTTTCATCTCCACTGGGGCTAGCCGATATGGGGCTTTCGAAATTGGGGCCGTACCCGAAACTAAGTCTATAGCAAACTCGATGTCCCTATCGGGTGGTAGTCTGGGAAGATCGTCCGGAAATATGTCCGCGAACTCATTAACGACAGGGATTTCCTGCAGGTTTGGTGCCTCCTTCTTGGTATCCTTCACATAGGCTAAATATGCTTCGCATCCTTTACGTAACAACCTCTTAGCTTGAATCATAGTCAGGAACTTTTGGTTTTGCCGTTTCCCACTAAACACTACTTCTTCGTCCCCAGGCAGTCTCAAACTTACTTTCTTCTTGACACAATCAATCTGGGCTCCGTGGGTTGTTAACCAATCCATACCTACTATCACGTCAAACTCCCCTAGTTTAAAAGGTATTAAGTCTACCCGAAAGTGTCGCCCTTCTATTTCTAGGTCGCAACCTGGACATACTCGGCTAACGGGAATAATTTCATGATTAGCTATCTCTATTTGCAATCTGTCTTTCAATGGTTCAGTCTTAAGGCCTAACCGACATACAAAATCTAGAGATATGAAAGACTTGGTAGCTCCCGAATCAAATAAAACATTTGCTTTAACTGAGTTGAGTAATAGGGTACCTGCAATCACATCCGTGTTCCTCACGGCATCCTGCACCGTCATGTTAAAAGTTCTTGCAGTAGGGGCCTTGTTAGAAGCAGTTCCCCTCACTCTCGATGCAGCTGGCCCAGAGGACATACATTCCCTCATTCGGTGCCCTGGTTTCCCACACTTGAAGCAATTTCCTCCGACACTCGGGTTGTTACTAGTTCCGCGACAGGCGTTAGCATAATGCCCTGTCAGCCCACACTTGAAGCATTTCACATCTTGCAGATTACACACACCCGCATGTTTCCTTCCACATTTATTGCATTCTGGAGGTTGGGCTCGGGATGGGGTAGAGTAAGACGATCCCCGTGGTCGGCCGCCCTGGCCCACACTCCAACTTTCAGCTCTCTTGGTTCCAAAGTTCCCGCTGGGTTGGGACATCGTTCCTCGCTTAAATTTGCTTGGAAAGCTCCCACCAGCAGAGTTTCCCTTTCGACTATCCAACTTCCTCTTCTTTCCTTCCCTCTCTTTCTGCATCTGTTCACTCCCAGCCTCAACAATTGACGCTTTCTGTACCAGGGTGGCATAGTCTGTCAGCTCAAGAACCGCCACACGATTCTGAATCCATTGTTTTAGCCCTAATTGAAACCTTCGGGCCCTCTTTGCCTCAGAGTTCACATATTCCGGCACAAATCTCGACAGCTCAGTAAATTTGGCCTCATACTCGGCCACCGTCATATTTCCTTGCTTCAGCTCCAAAAACTTCAGCTCCATTTGTGTCTCCATGAACCTAGGAAAGTACTTTTCCAAGAACAACTCGCTAAATCTCTCCCAGGTCACCACACCTCTTCCTTCCAAATTCTTCTTAGCTTCCTACCAATAGTTCGCCTCACCCTTCAGAAGGTAAGTGGCGAAAACAGTCTTCTGCTCTTCAGCGACACCTAGTATCTCGAAAGATTTTTCCATTTCCTTCAGCCAGGCCCTTGCCTCGACAGGGTCGGCAGTTCCTTTAAATTCTGGGGGTTTCAGGGATTTGAAGTTCCTGAAAGCATTAGCATTAGCCTTCTGGGGTGGTTGCTGAACTGGGGGACGGTCCAAGTTCTACCTAAGTAACTCCATGAACTGTTCCATAGGGCCTCCCCTAGGATGTTCTACCTCTCGGGTATCATCACCAGCTTCTTCTTCTTCATACTCAGAGTCATCAAACAGGTTATGATCGTTGCCCTCATTCTCACTCAGGTTGACATTCTCCCCTTCACGGTTCTGGTGGCCTCCGGCTCCATGGTGGCTACCCTGGCCCTCAGAACTGATCGGGTGAGCTCGAGTGTTCATTCTTCTGGGTGGCATGATTCTGATAATAAAACAAGAAAGGGGTTAGGGTTTTCCAATTACCTGACAGCGTTTGCACGGGTCAGGAGCGTACCGTTCCTCTTCATAAGGGTGGAAGTTGCAAAAGTTTTAATAATCCGATGTTGGAGATAAAATGTCAAACATTTTTGGGGGAAAAATCCCTTTGGGATGCGAAAACATTTACAAGAGTTTTCAAAATTTCGAAACCTCAAAAATATTTTTCAAAATTTCAAAACATTTTTTTTTTTTGAAAAATTTATTTTTAATGATTGTAGGAACATTTTTGGAAATTGTAGAAAACAATTTGAAATCGCATATCGTAAATTTGAAACAGTATGGTTGTATTTGTGGCTTGTAGCAATTGTATAATCACAGTTGTATATCAAGACAGTAAATCATGGCATCGGAAAGTAAAGCAGTTGAGGCAATATTAAGGAAACTGAAACTAAATAAGTACGGTACAAGGGTTATCACAAAGTTTGGATGTTAGAGCCAAATACATAGTTCCGATGTCAAAGTCTAGCAAAAGTGGAACAAATACAAATACATCATCCGAATAGTCAGGCTACACAAAAGTAGGGCTACATCCATACATACTACCCAAAGTCACATCTACATATCTGTAGGTCAGTCTACTCATCCACTGGTCAGAAAGGATACCACTGCACAAGTCAACTATCCCGCAAAATCGACACACTAATGTCATCTGAACCTAGGGGACTGAGCTATCAGTAACACATCACGGGGCCGCGCCGCGATGGAGCAAGGTCCTCACTCGGGTAAATGCACGACGCACAACACGCCTAGCATCCCTAGCCTGGATCACCCCGCCCCCGCGGATCCCTAAACCAAGAATCCTATCGCGACTGCTCATCTCAATCCTGTGGAGTCGAGCCCTAGTCCTCCTAGCAACAGTGGTCCTCATCTCAGCCTGGATCCTCAAGCGCGCCTCGCGCTCCTCCACTAGTGCCCGCCTCGCCTCGTTAAGTCGGGCCTCTGCAGATAGTAAGTCTCGGGTCAGGAACTGTACTACGTAAGCATGCTCAGTACCCGACACTGGGGGTAGGTCCGTCGGTGGAGGTGGTATGACAGGAACAGGAGAAGGTGCAGCAGCAGCAGCAGCAGGAGCAGGAGCAGGAGCAGGAGCAGTAGCAGGGGTAGGGTCAAGCTCCTCCTCGCCAGAAGTGTCATCCTCAGAGTCACCGTCCGATGAAACAGGGCTAGATGTCTGTGGAGAAGGAGGGGGTGACACCACACGACCCTCGCCGGATCTCACACTCTCCTCATCAGTAGCTACAGGAGATGGGGTAACAGGCTCTGGCTCGGGCTTAGGCTCAAAGGGCTCCTCAACGGGATCCTCATCATCAATACTATATATCATTGTAATCCAGGGGCCAAGCTCGGAGTCAGCACCCATATCCACCTCAGGGTCCTCGGTCTCTCGCATCAGGGCCTCATCATGCTCTTTCTCGAAAGCCTCAGGGTCTGGTATCTCATCCATCTACACAAGGGAAATAAGGTGGGTCACTAACCATAAAAGAAGGGTTTAGGAGTAGTTCCCTCACGGGCCTTAAAGTCAGGGCTATATCCGATAACCCGACTACAAACTCGATAAGAGTTCTAAGTATTATTAAAGTTGTTATTAAGGTTATCGTTATTGTTATTATTATTAGGGTTGCTTTCTTAAATTACTATCGTTTCTGAGAACTGTAACCTCGCTCTGATACCATTTCTGTGACGCCCCCAGATCCGGGGTCGGAGATCTAGGCGCTCACGGTCCATTTTCCATTAATAACATACCTGTTCTTGCACACAATATAAATAACACCGCCATCGACCCCACAATAAACTCACACCACACTCACACACACAGGTTAGAGCCTCAGAAACGTCACACATTGATTAAACAGTAATAAAGTTATCAGAGTTATTACAGACCGAATTAAATAGTATTTATGCTACCAACAACACTTCGATATGAAGCGAAGTTGGCGGCTTGAAAGTTTGTTACGATACACTGCCTTGCACAGGTCATGCTGATAAATAAAACGTACTAACAAAAGCTGCCAACCAATCCGGCTAATGGGGCCTACCGGTGGAATCTCAAGTGGTGGCTCGGCCTAGTCACCTGCTTTCGAACAGTCTGCCTGGGTCTTGCCATTTCGCTTAGCTGTTGTGTTTGTAAAATTTGAAAACAAGCAAGAGTGAGCAACTATAGCTCAGCAAGAAATATATATAAGATAGGCAATATAACATCTCATATGATTGGCAGTTGATATATTTGTTTGTATCAATCAGTTATAAAATCACTTGTCATAGTTGATAAATCTCGAAGGTGCAACAATATGTGCCCTTGTTTTCAAAATAAACTTGCAGTTCTAGGTACTGCATTGAATCAACATCTTTCTCATCAAAATAGAACACCATCAGCAACTTGGCACAAAAGCCTAAGAAGCAGTGTCAAAGCATTTTTCCAAAATGGAGGAATGGGACTTAAAGAAAACACAAAACCTGAAAAGGATTGACGATGATCAGTCGCCACATCCAAGTCCAATAATCCGCGGGTCTTCTCTACCGGTAGAAGGATAGAAACTACATCCGTAACTATCCCTCGGGTGAAAACTACATCCGTAATCACCCTCGATGAAAACTACATCCGTAATCATCCTTCGGCAACACCTGGGCCGGAATAATAAGTGATGGACCGCCTGGCTCACGGCCGCTTACACATCCCGGGAATCGTTCGTCAACGGTTCCCACACCTGCCAGAGTCCCTTTTTCTTTTCTTTTAAAACTTGATTTTGATTGAAAACAGAGTAGTTGAGGTCCGACATCAGTCGACCTATGATTCTTGAAATCATACAAGAAGCAGAATCTGACCGGGGGTTTTCGAAAATGTTTTGAGTTCGAAAGAGTTCGAGCTTGAAAGTATTAAAAGTATCTTGGATTAACTTTGCTTTTAAATAATGAACAATGATTAATAAATAATATTTTAAGATTTAATATTAATAATTAATAAAATAATTATTCGATAAAATAAACTTTTAATCCAAGATAGGGTTTCGAGTATTTACAAAGATATAACAATAGTTATTTGAATATACGATACCACCCGAATGACCCTTCGGGTTTTCGTACTCTAGATATGATATAATAATATACCGCTCCCCGGTCAATAGTATATACGGACCGCTACGACCTCTATTGCTAGAGTCGTTGTCCGAAGAAAACATTTCAATCTAAGTTCAAGGGGTAAAAGCATACATGTACTTGTTCAATCTCAATTGCATCAATACTTCGATAAACATAGCATTTGATATCATTTGAAAACTACAAACACAACAGTAAAAGTCCTTGTATATGGATAAGTTTTGAAAAGTAAACTTGCCTTGGTTTGGTTGGGGTGGTCGGGCGTGCGGATTCGAACGATCTATACATAAACAATAATCGTTCGTTAGTACCTTAACAATTTCTCTTTAATTACGGGGTTTTAATGGGGTACGAAATTAACTTAACTACTTCGTCTTATGACTCTCTAGCCCCACTATAGGTCCATGTCATCCCTCAATTACGCTAGTCACTTACTCAACTTAATTTAGTTACCACGTTCGAATCATAACCAATAACCCTAGAATAATGTTCCACTAATCGACTTTTTCCATTGCGCGAATTTTACTCTAGCATTTTTATAAAATCCAAAAATTCATATTTTAATCCAATTCCTTTTGGGTGGTCTTCACCACTGCATTACCTACATTCTCAAATTTTTCCATGATCCCAAATATATTTTAAGGTGTTTAAACAAGGTTCACAAGGGGGTCACTTAATGCAGTCCATAGTCCAGAAATAAAATTCACTCCTCCGGCCATAACTAAAAATCCACACATCACCTACCTATGAACCTTACATTTCCAGAAACTACATTCAATTATCTTTCCAAAAATATAAGGTAGGACATCAGAGGACATCATTTGGGGGTTCAAAATCGTGCTACAACACAGATCAAAGTTCCTGGACAAACTCAGCAAGCTCCAACCACTTAGATCAACCATTTTTCATACTTCCATAACATAATCACCACTTAATACACTTAGATCATGGTTCGTAACACTCATGGAGATATATATATTAACCATAGTCATAAAAATCACAATCTCAACATCAAAACTCAAGATCCATGCTATCCAATACATATACATCCAAGATAAGTCCTAAAACACATGGATCTACTACCATACTATATGAACAATACATAACCAAGGAGGGTTTGAGATTTTATACCTTCTTGAGCTCCTAGAGGCCTTGAACAATCTTTACACCACTCAAAAACACCTTAGATGGCCTCCTACAACACTTACAATGCAAGATCTAAGTGAAAAACAAACTTGGTTACCATTTACCAAAACTTGAATAATTTGTAACTTGAAAATGGTTGGATAGAATGGAGTGAAATTGCTAGCATACCTTGTATATGTGATGTAGATGACCCTGATTGTAACTTCAAAGAACAATGATTGTAATGAATGGATATTTGCTTTGGACAATGATCCTGATGCATTGGTATATTGTCAGAATAGAGTAATTCGATGGTTGAGGACCTAGATAAGAATAATCTACCATCCAGGAAGGAGCTAATGGATCCTTGAAGGGAAATGAGTACGTGCATAGTGTTTCCCATACGTGCATAGTATTTCCCGTACGTGCATAGTGTTTCCTGTACGTGCATAGTAATTTGGTGGATGAATAGTGATTTTGTAAGTTGGAAAACTTTTCACTCCACCCTATGTACGGGACGTGATATGGATGTTTCGAAGTCCTATTAGTAATACGCGGAGGAAATAAGTGAATGCAGAGACGATCGGAATTCAGAAATTCCAAATTCTTTTCGGTATAATATTTGACCGGACAGTGGATTAAATATTATTATAATCCAAGAATTGAGATATTAACTTTGAGGATTTGATATTTTGGGATGTTATTATATTGATTTAAGAATGAAGGTAGGAAACCACTGAGGAGTGGTTATGGCTACAATGTAATAATTGATATTTGGAAAGAATGAATGGAATTCGACTTTATTATTTCTATGTCTTGAAGAATGCTAAAGGGTAACAACATAGGTAAGAATAATCTATCTTCTAAGGGAATAAGATATGGCAATTTCAAGCAGGAGAATATTCTCATGTCATCCAGATCGGTAACGATTAATCCAGTAGTTCCGTAAAAAGGATAAGGAACGATCGAAAGAGAATACGGACAATTGTACCACCCTAAGAGAACAAGTAAAGAATACAGAATGAATAGTGTTTTGGTGGGAGTATATAATAATATGAGACGACACTATATAGAAGCATTCGGAACAGATTTCCGAGTTCGTATTAGTGATCCAGGGGGAAAATAAGTGTATGTAAAAGCTGTCGGATTCTGAAAAACCGCACTTTTATTTTCTCCGAGAGTTCCCTGGACACTGATAGCCTTAAGTATTTAATGAATGGATTTAAGGAATATAAATTGGAAAGTTATAATGAAAGATGGAGAATGAAAGTATTAATATTAAAAAGGATTCCCGGTAAACCCTAATTAGAAATCCGTGAAATATTCCTACGAACGATCAATGAATTGAGCAATAACCGGACAAAGAGACAAGCAGAGGGCCAAGAGGTATGATGAGCTAGTGGAAGGTGACATAATCACTTTATGCAAGATAAGATCAAAGAGACCAAGCTAGTTACAAAGCTAACTAGCAATCTTAGCAATCAAACCAAGTACTTAGCATGCTTTCTCATCCTACCACACCAAATTAAACACTTGTCCACCAAGATGATGTATGCCATGACCTAGTACCTTTAATAAAGCAACTTTATGTTAGATATTTTCCTAATAATGCAAGAGAGCAAGCAACCAAGGCAAAGAACACAAACTCTCTCAAGAATAAGCCATTCGGCTATTTCCTTAATTCAAAATCCAAAGTCCAAGCTCCCACCATCATTTGATCTTGTAATTTTTAAGGTGAGTTCTATATTTCAAGAAAGTAATCTCCTAGAAATTTCAAGTTCAAACTCCATGTTTTCCATTTTCAAAGAAATCATCAAAGACTAGGGTGAATAGTGATTTTCAAGAACTACTCTTGATTTTCTTGATTTCTAGGATGATCTAAGCTTGGTTATGGGTATACAAGGACTATGCAAAGCTTAGCAAGGTCTTTACACACTCCTAGGAAGGTATAAAGCTCTTGAAACCCTAACCCTTGTTTGAGATTTAAGCATGTTTATGATAGTTATAACTTAGTTATGGTTATGTTAAGATTATAAGCATGATTATGTATGGATTTTGGATTAATGATATAAATAGCTAGATGAACGGAAAGGCATTGCTTGGCCTCAGTTCATGTATATAAGTCATGTATATGTTGTTTGGGTTGGATACTATGTTTATGGGAAGATTCGAAATTGGTAGATATTCGATTTACATCCGTTATAATGCCCGATTTTACAATACCATGTTTTGTATGCCATTTTCCATGTCGAACCCCTACTGTCCAGAGACCTTATCTGCCATGATAGGATAGGTAATGTTCTAAGCTTCGTTTTGATATAAAGATCACGTGAAACGGACTTAAGGTTTAGGATTTATGACCAAATTACTAAAAGTAGTTCGAATCCGTAAACGAAAGTTCGTAACTGTAATTGAACCCTCGTAAACTATGTAACGTCATGGCGAATCTTGGTAAATAAATACTAGAGGTAAAAAGGAAGGTGTGAAAGAAAACCGTATGTCAAAAGGATCATTTTTCGATTTATTAAAAATGTTCGAGTCGAGGTTAAACGCGAACGAACCCCTAAAAGATGACTCTTTTATAACTTCGGTAAAACACTTAGAAAACGGGCGATAAAACTCGGAGTATAGTATTGGTTCGTAACGATCGACATTAGAACTCATATGACTTAAGTATGTCCCAAGTATAAGTACAATGACATGTCGTATTAACGAACGAATGTCGGGTCGGATCAGTGATAAAAGTAATCCACTAAAAGGGGTATAACGAGATAACTCGAGAACGTGTTTCGAATTAGGTATAACTTAACTTTTAATATGTTAAGTGATTAATCCCGAATGCCTTGGCTATTTATAGATCACCAAGCTGAACCGGGACCCGCTACCACTACCCCTTACCGTACTCGACTACCAGGCAAGTTTCAATTTCCTTCTTTTAGGCTGTTGTTGTGATTGAATAAATATATATATATATATATATGATTGCTGATATACATATGCCATTGCATGCATGCCTACTTTCAAGTTGAATTGATATACTTGTTCCCTGGATGTTATTGGTGGCTTATAAGCTAGATAGTTATATATCAGTTATAAGCCGATTATTGCAAGACCCTCATAGAAGGGCGTATACATCATATTAATCAAATATAGACCGGGAGTCCATATTTCTTGATATATCGAGATTACCTCGGAAGAAAATATTTAAGTAAATACTTTCTATTATTTGGGCGACGAATATTATTTGAATATTCGTTCGAGACTAATTATTTTAACGATCCTTACTTCAAATAATTATTTGAACGTAACTATTCAACGAATAATATTTCTCAATATTCATTCAGAGTCGAATTGATTATCGATTATTATTTCGAATATTCTTCTAAAGATGAGACTATTAAATGAATATTATTTGGATATTCTTTTAGAATATTATTTTATTAAATAAATATTACTTTTGAATATTCATTTAAGATATTAAATACCTGATGAATATTATTTTAATATTCATCTGAACCTTGATTTAATTATCGAATATTATCTCGAATATTCCTTAAGGCTTGGATTACTAAATGAATATTACTTGATATTCATTTAGGATATTATTCATTAAATGAATATTACTTTTGAATATTCATTTAAATTCCTAATTAATTATGAATATTACCTTAAATATTCTTTTCAGGTCTTATTAATTAATGAATATTGTTTTGAATATTCATTTAAATATTTATTTATTCAATAAATATTCTCCTGATATTTCTTCAGGGATTATTTTGAGAAATACTCTGATTAAAGATATTCTTTCATATTCCCAAATATTCTTTAAATATTTTAACTCATTAAATATTCTCTGAATATTTATTCCATACTTAGAATAACCCCGATAAGGTTTATCTTCTTCGATTATTACCGAAAATATCTCGGAGTCATATTATTATTAATCTTATATCAAGAAAGGTTCTCAGACATCATTCTTCTTTGAGTCTATTTCCTTAATAATAAGGGAACCTTACTTGGAAAATGTTATTTATCTTGTCGACTTCCCGGTCATAAAGTATTCCCTTCACCCGCAACTCAGGTGCTGTTGACTTATTAAGTCGTTGCTTACCTTCTCATCTTTCGAGGGGTAAGATTACTGGAACAAGTTGATATCTGTTACCAAGCAATAGCTTGGGAGTTATTGGTAAATTTTCCTTTCCAACTAGATACGACTACTTTGTGGAGTCTTATCAACAAGTATTATACTTGGGGAAAGGGGGACGAACGTTACATTCAGAATCATGAATTCTATTTGAACTAGGAGTCGTGTAAGAGGCCGAGTAGCGCCGGTCCATCCCCTTTGGCCCAACCGTTGGCCGGGGAGAGCTAGTAAGGCGGTATACAAGTAAAGCCGTCAGTTCTTCCTTCTACCGGTAGTAAATCTAAATTGAGCTGTACGATCTCGACTGATCATCAAGATTGGAACAGCGGACGCGGTGAATACTCCATCATTGGTTCATCATCCAAATTTATTTATTTCCTGCAACATGATTACTGTTGGCAGAGTTTGAAAAGTGTCATAACTGGAATTGCAACCTTTTCTTGCAAGTTCCTCTTCTTAATAACAATAAGAACATCTCGCTTACTTTGATGTAGCAGATATTTCTACAAACAAATACTTTAAGTTACCTTGTAACTTCATCGTTCATATTATACTGGCATCATTTCCGTAAATGCATGGCATATGGTTTGAAAGATACTTTTGAACTGTTATACATTATCGTTCAGTTATATATTATTGTTGGTGGGCTATTGCTCACCCTTGCTTTATTATTATATCACAACAACAGCTAGACCAGATGACTCGCACAAGGCGCACTCGACGCGGGCGAGGACGATGAGACTACCAGAGCTGAAGAAGAAGCTATTGGTAGGCTATATTTATTCTTTCAAGTACCAAAAATATGGTCTAGTATGACTTATGTAAATGGATGGCAAAGAGTATGTATTTATATTGAAATTCTTTTGGATTGTAAGAACTCATAATGCGATTAATAAAAATTTGATTGTTACTCTGATTTCATCTCTGGGACTATAACGGGTGTGTTTTATATTGTTGTGTTGGGTTATAGAGACGTAATTTATTTTATGTTAAGGAAAGTTCAATTGTTGTGGACAGAATTGGAAACCGTAGCCACCGGATCCCGGACCCCGGATCTGGGGGTGTTACAGAAGTGGTATCAGAGCGTACGTTATAAACCCCAGAGATGAGGCGACGTTAAAACAATAAATTCATTAAGATAATAAGAACTCTTGCCAAGTTCATAGTCGGACTACTTAATGTAGTGATGACATATAAAACCCTTATGGGAACTCTTAAGTATCGTGATAGTAACTTAGCTCGATATCGTATTGACGAGTAAGGCGACAGACCTTGAGGCATACGAGCAGCAGCGCGATGATGCTTTATATGCTGAAGATCAGCGGGTAATTCGATGGAGTACCCTATTGGAGACCCGGAAGAGGTTGCAGTAGATAAGGAAAAATCCTGTTAGGATAAGGAGCTTACCCTTGAGGAATGAGGGTTGCAGCCAGAAAAACTGTGATGATTAAAGTATAGTGCTCAGAAAAGGGAGCATAAAGAACTGAGTTATTAGCAAGAGAACTGAAGATTCATGTTGGATTCATAGCCGGACTACCAGATGTAGTACCAGCAAGAAAGAAGGATTGGAAGAATTACTTGAGATCTTATACGGAAATAGATGAGAATCCTTAGATATTTTCATCTTAACAAAGAAAGAGCTAGAGGGATGTATGATTATCAAAGACATCGATTTAGGGCGAGGAGCAGAGTCCCTAGGAATAGTTGAGAAGGAGGCAGTAAGTGCCATATCATTTGATAAATGAATTAGTATGAATATGGTCAGTAATAAGTCGCCAGGAGAAGGCAGGTGTCGTAGGTTGTAAATTATGGAACCAAATTGAGGTTAATAAGGTGGTTTTATTAAGGAAAATGTTCATTTTATGAATGAATCATTTAGAAAGTAAAGACATTGGGAAGTGATAGCATGATTGGGTAAAGTTATATAAGGAAGTAGTAAGCAAGACAATGATCTCAGAACCTACCGGAAGATAAGACCAGTGAGTCAAGATGAACTCGTAATGAGACTACTGCCAGAGACTGAGTATAGAGTTAATTCAACTCAGTTAAATGATGAACTAGAAACGTTAGATGCATGTGATTCAGAGGAATATTAAATTCCTTCTTCTCTTTGAATGGATTATAGTAGTTACCTTAAGTTTACTCCGACACGGAATTATAATAGATCAAGTAATACGATCAGCAGTTAAAGAGAAAAATGTGAGAAAATCTTCCTGGAGCTAAAAGGTGAAATTGGTAATGACCAAGAGCTGGCATTGCTTAATGGAAAAAGGAGACTTTGTGCTTCCAATGACGCTTCGCATAAAGGGTTAGGTAGACCGACATTTGGTAGTATTGAATATCAGGACGTTGTGACAGGTTTCAGTTTGAAACTATTGATTCCCTTCTAAGGGATGGATATAATTGATTCCTCTCCAGTGGGTAAACTTCCAATCTGATGATGACTATTTCGTTAACTATGACTGCTTATGATTCCACCTGCTTGGAGGTTCATAGAACTATTCTTCAGGTTTCGAAACTGGTCTCCTTAATGTTACCAGTAGGTGGGTAGATTGATCAAAATTTCCCTGAGTCTGGAAAGGAATTCGGTGAATTTTGGCAAACCTTGTCTTTCTGATTATCAAAGAATGTCATGGAAGAGAGTAAAAGTTGGAGCAAACCCTGTGATTTGGGTAAGGATGCTGTAAAATGGGTCAGTAAACGGACCCTGAGCATTACAATCGACGGTAGTGATAAAATGATGAAGTGAGATTGGACGAAAATAGGAAATGTAAGTAAGAAACCAGCCGGACTGAGAAATTCCAGGATTGACTTAAATGAAAAGGCTGTTATGCAGGATTGATAAGAATAGTTGAAAAGATAAAAGTGGAGGAAAGGTGACCGGAGACGGTGCCGAGTAGTCGATTAAGACTTATATGGAGTAAAGTTTTGGAAAGGTAGAAAGGTATCAAAGAAGAAGGCACTATGCCGGCAATTGCTAGAAAAGTAATGCTATTAGCCAACCCCTAAAATCATATATTTTTATGTGTGGCCAGTTGAGGCCAAGTCACAACGGACTATAAAGTGACTAGACCAGCAATGAAAAGACAAAGCAGGGTTGCTTCTAAGAAAGCACCGACTGCAAGGGCTTCTGATATAAAGGAAACATTAATGAGATCGTTTGAATCTTCTGCCGAACAACCCATGTTTTGATTGGGAATTCACTAGACCTTTTTGGGATGGGGTCACCCGTACTAAAGTGACTCATGTGTATATGGTTGTCCAAGATTTCGAGTAAAATGGAAGTATAGTGACTTGAGATGTATGATGTTAGGGTATCATGAATACCATGAATATATTATGACGGAGGAAAGTAAACAATGAAGGTATATGAAGAGGGTATAGAAAAGGTCAGAAATTGAACAGTATGCTGTAGGAATTTTGTCTGAGGCAAGTACCTTTGCGAAGAACGATAAGCACTAAGAGATTCACGTTGAACTCGACCAATATATTCCAGAACATCCTTGCTACCATTAACAAGTTCGGTAAGAGAAGAGATAGGCATACGTTGCCTTTTTGGAAGGCCAAATAGGCTGACAACTATCTGAAAGAAGCGGGTGGCATTAAACCACCGATCGATTATCAAATGAGAATGATTGAAAAGAGACCTTTATTAAGGATACATGATCTGATTGCCAATTATAAGATGCAAGAATTCCTTGGCAGTTGAATTAAGGATAGGATATCCATAAATTAAGACAAACCCTGGGGAATGCACAAGGGGTGGCATTAACCCTAATAACGACATTATGACTTCAGATGATATGAGCTGGACTTGCTAAGGCAACAATGATCGGTAAGGATTATTAAAAAGAGTTCTGGAAAGAACATAGATAGAATTATTAGAGTATTGATCAATGACATTTTGATATACCCGGTACCCAGAAAATACCGGAGGAATGATAAGGATGGCCTATGAAACCTTACAAGGAAAAAGGTAATATTCCGAACTTCAAAAATGGAAGTTTGGTAAGGAATGTATGACATCGTAACAATAATGCCAGATGAGGCATGTATGAAACCCTGAGGAAGTATGGGTTGAACCTATAAAGGTTGAGCTTATCCTAAGATAAAGAAAGAACTAAGAAAAGAAGTATCCTAAGTAGGATTGGGAATAAACGTGATAAAGTTCCCACGGGTAGGTGGAAGCAATGACTTATGGAAATGACTGATAGTTATATTTTCTCCTTCAGCAGAGCTTAAGGGAGAATGCTTCAACCCAACAATGATGGGAATGAGGTAGAAATGTTTGAATTGGAATATATCCAGAGAACAAGGATTACCAGAAATTATTATTATCAGGAAAGGCCAATGAGGTGGCCGACAGTCTAAGTATAAAGGAATAATTACAAATGTTCATACCGAAGAACAGGATGATATTTGGAAGGACCTTGAAGGTCATATCGGAATGGAGGAATTTACATTCCTTCTGATGACTGTGCAAGAATTAACAGTAATAATAGTTTAAGTAAAGATTCGATTCCTGATGGAGTCTTAAGCATATTACGTACCTTAGAAGGTCCCGTTTTGAGGCAAACCAGGACCATGGTACAAAATTGATGAAGTAAACCGTTAAGTTTCCAGTCTTTTATGGAAGATGCATAAGTGATAGTGTCATCAACCGGACCTAGCTGCGATGCTTGAAACTCTTCTACAATTCTATCTGCTTCACGTTATATCTACATCAAGTTCAGGAAGTGTTCCTTATGGATAAGGAATAATGATTACTTTGTCTCCCTAAGGGATTTGAAACCCGTAGGGTTAGCTATTAACGCACTACGTAAACAACAAGCGATGGTGATTCTTCTAAGAAAGGAGATGACAACGTAAAGATAAAGAAAGTGCTGCTATTGATAAGCTAAATGGCATGTTGATGAATGACAAGTAAGTTTGTGTTAGTGTACTTCTGCATAAACAAGATAGAGAATATGAGGTTGATAATTCGTGATGCTAAACGTATTCCCGTAGAAAGAATTAATGAGACTTGGAGGGAAGGGCGGTTGAGCCCAAGACTTATTGGGCCACCTGAGAGTTTAAAGTGTTCGGACGGCGGTATTCGAGCCAGCCTTACCCCCAAAATTATAGCACGGTCATAACGGGTTTTCATGTGGCCAGGCTACGCCAGTAAAATGCAGATGTTCAACAGATGATAGGAGTACGAGCATGTAGATATACGACCTGGTCTGACTTACGAAAGACAACCTGTGGAAAACCACGGATAGAAAAGAACAAGTGATGGGAAACAAGGTTGGCAGAAGTAGATTATATGAATCTAAGTTAAAGGAATCGGGCCAGATTCATTCCGGAAAGTTTAAATTGGAATAACGTGATGATTATGGAATAAATGAGACGGAATACCGATAAGGAGGTACCAAGTGTAAAAAGGTGTCTCAATAAAGAGGTGAATGTGAAAGTAAATAATAGAAATGAGTAAGAATCAGCTAATAAGAAGGATGTGATTGATAAAGAAAAGGCTGGGGAAGCAACTATGGAATGAGAAGCAAGGAATGTTAGGAATGGGTTTTCTAATGAATTCTCAGGATGACAACCTGATAGTGTCAATATTATAGTTATAAAAAAAAAAAAAAGCTAGTAACATGATATGGGATGTCAGTAATAATGATGTTAAGTGAGAAATCTAAGATTTAACCTGAAAGGTTGAAGGATTTCCCGAATGTGAATATCGCTAAGATTGAACAAGAGTATTTGTCCATAGAATAATGGACAAAGCAGCAAGATATGTTGACACGTGAGATTGCGATCAAATAGTATTGGATATAATTATGATTAATTTCTTCTTTGATAAACCTCTATAGTTCAGAGGTAAATTCTGAGTATGATATTCTACAATCATGAAAGCTTTCTATAATCCTTTAGAACTCTTTTCTCTTCTTCTCTCTTATTCATCTTCTTTATGAATTGAGAAGAACAACCCTTTTAGGAGGGGAGGTACTGCTACGTGACTATCTGTCTATGTGATAGAAGTCTAAGTGGAATGCCATGACTTGTTTAATTGCTTGTCAAGTACTAAAGGCTGGCCCCCTTCTGTACTAACTATGCAATATAACAAATGTTCAATTGATCATAGTGATCTCTCAATAAATCTTTCCACTTCTCTAGATTGATCGAGATTGCGAAGATTAAATCGATCAGGAAATGCACAGTACGAGCGAGGTTACCTCCGAATCGTAGGGTGATAGTGATACCAATGTTACTGCAGGTATCAATAAGGATAAGACTGAGTAAGAGTATAACCCGGATAGTGAGTTGTACGAAAAGTAGCAACGTTGATGGAAAAAGGATAAAGTATGAATTGTAGCACTAGAAGATGTGCTGAGGAAGGGTAGAACGACTAAGAATTGACCGGGAAGCTAAAAAGTGAACGACAGGCAAACGACTCTTTGCTTCCTACCTGATTCCGGGACGGAATCCTTTTAAGGAGGGGAGACTGTAAGAACCCCAAATTTTGGATATAATTAAAACTTTTTATTAAGTAATGATAAAATGAGGAACAATGATTCCGACAACAAGGTCACCAGCTCTAATGAATGGTAGTTTCAAAGAACAATGATTGTAATGAATGGATATTGCTTTGGACAATGATCCTGATGCATTGGTATATTGTCAGAATAGAGTAATTCGATGGTTGAGGACCTAGATAAGAATAATCTACCATCCAGGAAGGAGCTAATGGATCCTTGAAGGGAAATGAGTACGTGCATAGTGTTTCCCATACATGCATAGTATTTCCCGTACGTGCATAGTATTTCCTGTACGTGCATAGTAATTTGGTGGATGAATAGTGATTTTGTAAGTTGGAAAACTTTTCACTCCACCCTATGTACGGGACGTGATATGGATGTTTCGAAGTCATATTAGTAATACGCGGAGGAAATAAGTGAATGCAGAGACGATCGGAATTCAGAAATTCAAAATTCTTTTTGGTATAATATTTGACCGGACAGTGGATTAAATATTATTATAATCCAAGAATTGAGATATTAACTTTGAAGATTTGATATTTTGGGATGTTATTATATTGATTTAATAATGAAGGTAGGAAACCACTGAGGAGTGGTTATGGCTACAATGTAATAATTGATACTTGGAAAGAATGAATGGAATTCGACTTTATTATTTCTATGTCTTGAAGAATGCTAAAGGGTAACAACATAGGTAAGAATAATCTATCTTCTAAGGGAATAAGATATGGCAATTTCAAGCAGGAGAATATTCTCATGTCATCCAGATCGGTAACGATTAATCCAGTAGTTCCGTAAAAAGGATAAGGAACGATCGAAAGAGAATACGGACAATTGTACCACCCTAAGAGAACAAGTAAAGAATACAGAATGAATAGTGTTTTGGTGGGAGTATATAATAATATGAGACGACAATATATAGAAGCATTCGGAACAGATTTCCGAGTTCGTATTAGTGATCCAGGGGGAAAATAAGTGTATGTAAAAGCTGTCGGATTCTGAAAAACCGCACTTTTATTTTCTCCGAGAGTTCCCTGGACACTGATAGCCTTAAGTATTTAACGAATGGATTTAAGGAATATAAATTGGAAAGTTAGAATGAAAGATGGAGAATGAAAGTATTAATATTAAAAAGGATTCCCGGTAAACCCTAATTAGAAATCCGTGAAATATTCCTACGAACGATAAATGAATTGAGCAATAACCGGACAAAGAGACAAGCAGAGGGCCAAGAGGTATGATGAGCTAGTGGAAGGTGACATAATCACTTTATGCAAGATAAGATCAAAGAAACCAAGCTAGTTACAAAGCTAACTAGCAATCTTAGCAATCAAACCAAGTACTTAGCATGCTTTCTCATCCTACCACACCAAATTAAACACTTGTCCACCAAGATGATGTATGCCATGACCTAGTACCTTTAATAAAGCAACTTTATGTTAGATATTTTCCTAATAATGCAAGAGAGCAAGCAACCAAGGCAAAGAACACAAACTCTCTCAAGAATAAGCCATTCGGCTATTTCCTTAATTCAAAATCCAAAGTCCAAGCTCCCACCATCATTTGATCTTGTAATTTTTAAGGTGAGTTCTATATTTCAAGAAAGTAATCTCCTAGAAATTTCAAGTTCAAACTCCATGTTTTCCATTTTCAAAGAAATCATCAAAGACTAGGGTGAATAGTGATTTTCAAGAACAACTCTTGATTTTCTTGATTTCTAGGATGACCTAAGCTTGGTTATGGGTATACAAGGACTATGCAAAGCTTAGCAAGGTATTTACACACTCCTAGGAAGGTATAAAGCTCTTGAAACCCTAACCCTTGTTTGAGATTTAAGCATGTTTATGATAGTTATAACTTAGTTATAGTTATGTTAAGATTATAAGCATGATTATGTATGGATTTTGGATTAATGATGTAAATAGCTAGATGAACAAAAAGGCATTGCTTGGCCTCAGTTCATGTATATAAGTCATGTATATGTTGTTTGGGTTGGATACTATGTTTATGGGAAGATTCGAAATTGGTAGATATTCGATTTACAGCCGTTATAATGCCCGATTTTACAATACCATGTTTTGTATGCCATTTTCCATGTCGAACCCCTACTGTCCAGAGACCTTATCTGTCATGATAGGATAGGTAATGTTCTAAGCTTCGTTTTGATATAAAGATCACGTGAAACGGACTTACGGTTTAGGATTTATGACCAAATTACTAAAAGTAGTTCGAATCCGTAAACGAAAGTTCGTAACTGTAATTGAACCCTCGTAAACTATGTAACGTCATGGCGAATCTTGGTAAATAAATACTAGAGGTAAAAAGGAAGGTGTGAAAGAAAACCCTATGTCAAAAGGATCATTTTTCGATTTATTAAAAATGTTCGAGTCGAGGTTAAACGCGAACGAACCCCTAAAAGACGACTCTTTTATAACTTCGGTAAAACACTTAGAAAACGGGCGATAAAACTCGGAGTATAGTATTGGTTCGTAACGATCGACCTTAGAACTCATATGACTTAAGTATGTCCCAAGTATAAGTACAATGACATGTCGTATTAACGAACGAATGTCGGGTCGGATCAGTGATAAAAGTAATCCACTAAAAGGGGTATAACGAGATAACTCGAGAACGTGTTTCGAATTAGGTATAACTTAACTTTTAATATGTTAAGTGATTAATCCCGAATGCCTTGGCTATTTATAGATCACCAAGCTGAACCGGGACCCGCTACCACTACCCCTTACCGTACTCGACTACCAGGCAAGTTTCAATTCCATTCTTTTAGGCTGTTGTTGTGATTGAATAAATATATATATATATATATATATATGATTGCTGATATACATATGCCATTGCATGCATGCCTACTTTCAAGTTGAATTGATATACTTGTTCCCTGGATGTTATTGTTGGCTTATAAGCTAGATAGTTATATATCAGTTATAAGCCTATTATTGCAAGACCCTCATAGAAGGGCGTATACATCTTATTAATCAAATATAGACCGGGAGTCCATATTCCTTGATATATCGAGATTACCTCGGAAGAAAATATTTAAGTAAATACTTTCTATTATTTGGGCGACAAATATTATTTGAATATTCGTTCGAGACTAATTATTTTAACGATCCTTACTTCAAATAATTATTTGAACGTAACTATTCAACGAATAATATTTCTCAATATTCATTCAGAGTCGAATTGATTATCGATTATTATTTCGAATATTCTTCTAAAGATGAGACTATTAAATGAATATTATTTGGATATTCTTTTAGAATATTATTTTATTAAATAAATATTACTTTTGAATATTCATTTAAGATATTAAATACCTGATGAATATTATTTTAATATTCATCTGAAGCTTGATTTAATTATCGAATATTATCTCGAATATTCCTTAAGGCTTGGATTACTAAATGAATATTACTTGATATTCATTTAGGATATTATTCATTAAATGAATATTACTTTTGAATATTCATTTAAATTCCTAATTAATTATGAATATTACCTTAAATATTCTTTTCAGGTCTTATTAATTAATGAATATTATTTTGAATATTCATTTAAATATTTATTTATTCAATAAATATTCTCCTGATATTTCTTCAGGGATTATTTTGAGAAATACTCTGATTAAAGATATTCTTTCATATTCCCAAATATTCTTTAAATATTTTAACTCATTAAATATTCTCTGAATATTTATTCCATACTTAGAATAACCCCGATAAGGTTTATCTTCTTCGATTATTACCGAAAATATCTCGGAGTCATATTATTATTAATCTTATATCAAGAAAGGTTCTCAGACATCATTCTTCTTTGAGTCTATTTCCTTAATAATAAGGGAACCTTACTTGGAAAATGTTATTTATCTTGTCGACTTCCCGGTCATAAAGTATTCCCTTCACCCGCAACTCGGGTGTTGTTGACTTATTAAGTCGTTGCTTACCTTCTCATCTTTCGAGGGGTAAGATTACTGGAACAAGTTGATATCCGTTACCAAGCAATAGCTTGGGAGTTATTGGTAAATTTTCCTTTCCAACTAGATACGACTACTTTGTGGAGTCTTATCAACAAGTATTATACTTGGGGAAAGGGGGACGAACGTTACATTCAGAATCATTAATTCTATTTGAACTAGGAGTCGTGTAAGAGGCCGAGTAGCGCCGGTCCATCCCCTTTGGCCCAACCGTTGGCCGGGGAGAGCTAGTAAGGCGGTATACAAGTAAAGCCGTCAGTTCTTCCTTCTACCGGTAGTAAATCTAAATTGAGCTGTACGATCTCGACTGATCATCAAGATTGGAACAGCGGGCGCGGTGAATACTCCATCATTGGTTCATCATCCAAATTTATTTATTTCCTGCAACATGATTACTGTTG
The DNA here is from genome assembly GCA_036435485.1 of Saposhnikovia divaricata. Taxonomy (NCBI): domain Eukaryota; kingdom Viridiplantae; phylum Streptophyta; class Magnoliopsida; order Apiales; family Apiaceae; genus Saposhnikovia; species Saposhnikovia divaricata. Next base: position 113,836,447 of record CM071596.1, read on the forward strand.
GCAGAGTTGGAAAAGTGTCATAACTGGAATTGCAACCTTTTCTTGCAAGTTCCTCTTCTTAATAACAATAAGAACATCTCGCTTACTTTGATGTAGCAGATATTTCTACAAACAAATACTTTAAGTTACCTTGTAAATTCATCGTTCATATTATACTGGCATCATTTCCGTAAATGCATGGCATATGGTTTGAAAGATACTTTTGAACTGTTATACATTATCGTTCAGTTATATATTATTGTTGGTGGGCTATTGCTCACCCTTGCTTTATTATTATATCACAACAACAGCTAGACCAGATGACTCGCACAAGGCGCACTCGACGCGGGCGAGGACGATGAGACTACCAGAGCTGAAGAAGAAGCTATTGGTAGGGTATATTTATTCTTTCAAGTACCAAAAATATGGTCTAGTATGACTTATGTAAATGGATGGCAAAGAGTATGTATTTATATTGAAATTCTTTTGGATTGTAAAAACTCATAATGCGATTAATAAAAATTTGATTGTTACTCTGATTTCATCTCTGGACTATAACGGGTGTGTTTTATATTGTTGTGTTGGGTTATAGAGACGTAATTTATTTTATGTTAAGGAAAGTTCAATTGTTGTGGACAGAATTGGAAACCGTAACCACCGGATCCCGGACCCCGGATCTGGGGGTGTTACAATAATCACCACTTAATACACTTAGATCATGGTTCATAACACTCATGGAGATATATATATTAACCATAGTCAAAAAATTCACAATCTCAACATCAAAACTCAAGATCCATGCTATCCAATACATATACATCCAAGATAAGTCCTAAAACACATGGATCTACTACCATACTATATGAACAATACATAACCAAGGGGGGTTTGAGATTTTATACCTTCTTGAGCTCCTAGAGGCCTTGAACAATCTTTACACCACTCAAAAACACCTTAGATGGCCTCCTACAACACTTACAATGCAAGATCTAAGTGAAAAACAAACTTGGTTACCATTTACCAAAACTTGAATAATTTGTAACTTGAAAATGGTTGGATAGAATGGAGTGAAATTGCTAGCATACCTTGTATATGTGATGTAGATGACCTAGGAATTATGGCAAGATTTATGAGTGATGGGAGAGGGGAGAAGAAGAAATTTTCTTCTCCTTCTCTTGCTTAGGCCGAGAGCAAGCTTCAAGGGGGGGGAAGAGAAAGTTTGTGTTTTGTTTTTGGTGTTTGTGTTATGTTTGGTAAATAATTGGTGGTAATAGGTTGGGTGATACATATCACATGTAAGCATGGTGGTGTACTAGCAAGCATGGGCTCTTGTACTATGTGTCCCCTTTTTTGAAAAAGTAACCAACTAGATACTATTCATCTTCCAATGGCCAACTAACTTGTTTGATTTCTAACTACTTGGTTGCATGGGCTTGCATGCAATACCACTCCTTGTATTATTATTCCTCCACCAATGCTTATAATTAAATCTTTAATTCGTATCGTATCTTAATTATTCTCTCGTAATAATATTTCGTCGCGTAGAGATTTCCCCTATAATTCCTTAAATACTTATTGTGTAAATTCCTCGAATGTCCATAATTCCTCGTCATAATTCTTAATAAATCCTTTAATACTCTAACCATTCTCAAATCCTATGTTTTATAAATATTACTAACAATAAGACTCTTGCCTTCACAATCTCTCTGTATATCTTACATAATAAATGCAACAACGCAGTTTCTCAGACAATCAATTCTATTAATCAACAGGGATGACTAGAAAGGTTCCATAATGATAATGTCACAAGATATTAAATAAAAGGAAATATTACCAAAAATTAGGGTTCTTACATCTACGTTACAATAATAAAAATCTGATACAAATTACATGGTAGGATGTGTTTAAATAGACTCTAGATGTCTTGCACAGTAAGAAATTACCTTCTATTACAATTAGAATTCGATTAAGGTACTAAAAACTGCCCAAAATACAATTAGAATTAGAAAAAGGGCAAAACAACAATTTTCCAGCCTTGCTTCACAAAGAACACGTGCGCGAATTTTAACTACGCGCTCCCTGCACCTGCTTTCTGTCACAGGTTGTAGAAAATCTCTCAAGCTTCGCGTGAGCTGTAAGATCGCTGAAAACGGACTTCTAGAACTCCAGATATGGCCAAAACAGTGAAGACTGCGCAACCTTCCCGGAAAATCCGAATTTTAATCAATTAATCCTCCAAAAATGATAGAAGCATCAACCTTAATCGATATTCTTGTAAATCTGCACAACTAAGTACAACACATCAAAACTACAACAAACTTGAGTCCAAGACAATCAATTTAAGCCGAATTAAAGCGATCCAAGTGGATATAAAATCCACTTATCACCACTAGAAGATGACAGCACAATAGTTAAAGAAGTAACTTAATATGACAACATCATCAAAGCATACCACATCGGTGAGCTTAACAAGAACTTTATCACTGGTTTTGAATTTTGTGACTTTAGATCCAAGCTCAACTACCTCTCCTGCTATATCAGTAATTGTTCCAACAAAGATTATAGGCAATTACTATGATGTCCACAACATGAATAATTATTCACTAACATCTAGTTCAGCTATTACAAGAGGCCTAATATTCACCGCAACTCTAACACAATATCGCCTCCGATGTCTCCATTTACACTAACCTATCAACAAATATAACCCTAACTTTATCATAACACATACATCTATATCATATAATACAACAAATAGAGTCCAATTACACACATTTCAACAAATATAGCGTTCAATTACATACATTTATAACAAATTAGGGCACAAATGAATAAATTAAAATTATGAAATTTATACAGTTAAATGAAAAGAATTAAATTATCTATTATCTGATGAATCGTTGACTAGAGAAGATAAAATTGAATGAGAAACACTATTACTATTGAGTGTTTACGAGAGAGATAAGTATGGATACAGACTGCGTGTGTGTATATGTATATCAAAGAGAGAGAGCACCTTCGTCTTCTCCGGCGATGGTGACGTTATTGTGCCCCTACGGAGCCGTAGAAAAGAGAAAGAAGAGAGGAAAAGAGAAATGAAGGAGATGGAAAAGAAGGAGGTGATCGGAAATGATCGAGGTGGGGTGGTTGGCGATGTGGCGGTGGTGATAGAATAGGGTAGGGTAGGGTCGGGTGGGGTGGGGTCGGGTCGGGTGGGGTGGGGTGGGGTGGGGTGGGGTGGGGATAACACGTATTGGTCGTATTTTTATAAAATTAAAAAGTTAAAACAAAGACAATAGTATATTTGCAAAAGTAATTTTATAGAATTGAAAGAGAAAGTGAGTGCAAGTAAAAATGAAAGAGAAGGTGGAAAAGATAGGTATTTTTGTAAATATCCCAAAATAGAAAGGATAATATGTTACACCAGTAAAAGAAAATTTATTATTTATTAGTAATTATAAATAATTAAGTAAAAATAACATGTACCATTAAGTAAAGGTAAATAAGTAAAATTAACAGTTACCGTACCAACCGATCTACCCATCAAACTTTTAACATTTCGACTATTATGTAATAGTATAAATAATATAATATAGTATAAATTATTTGAAGAAATAAACGAGTTCTGTTTCATACAGCGACACAGATAGAGTTCAGTAGACTAGCGTGGAGTATTGGAGGACTCAACTTGGTTGATTTAAAACTAGTAATGTAGTAGCAGTTAGCACTAAATCAAAATAAGGTCAATTGGTCGGTTTTATTGCCAACATGTAATTGACTAATCCCTGTAATGATAATGACAAATTACAAAAGATCGTCGAGATCTATTTCTACATGTTGGAGTCAACCATCCACATGCAAAGGAAGCTAAGATTTCCACAAATGTAAGATAAAATATTCATTTGTTACTTGTACATATATCTATCATCTTAATAATGCTACTCCCTCTGTCTCATAAAACTCTTCTCACTTTCCTTTTCGGGACATTCAAAATACTCTTCCCCTTTTTATTTTAGGCCATAAAATAACTATATTCTATACCCACTACTCCACCCACTACTCATTAAATAATATAAAATACCCACTATTCCACCCACTAACCCTTAAAAACAATATTCAATACCCACTATTCCTCCACTACTCTTTAGAAAACCATTTTTTCTTAAAACCCGTGTTTTTCCCAAATGAGAAGAACATTGTGAGACGGAGGGAGTAACTTTATTTGTTACTTGTACATATATCCATCATCGTAAAATACTTCCAAAGATCCTTGTCTCTTTTGGTCGATGAACTGGAAATCCATGCATAATGCAGCCAATTAGTTAAATTGTTGATGACTGAAAATTTGTAGTTGTATCTTCTCATCATTGATGGAATAAGAAAAAAATGTCCTATCTTTTTTGTATTACAAAGGTTTTTAACGGGATAAATGCAGTTCGATCTGGCGAAACAAATTATACATATTTCAGATCAATTTACGGCAAATCAAACCGATATATAATTCATATAATCTATTTTATTGTTAATCGGGTGACGTCTCATATAGGCTAATAATTACAATTTTCTAATACTGCACCACCATCATATGCAGCAGATTGACGAATTAGCATCCTTATTGAGTAAACCAACACGTCTGGCAATTGCAATACCTACAAAATCACGAAAACATCATCCACTAAGGATAATCCTACTCCTAACAATGGAGAGAAATCGAATTCTTAATTTTCACACAAGATTGTCATACCACATGATCAACTTTTAACTCATCTCATTGATAAAAAGTATCGTATCTTGACCCCACTTAATAGTAACGTTTATCTTAGAATTTGGGAGAACTAAATAAAAAAAATAAACAAATTTCAGTAACTAATACTCCCTTCCTCGGTCCCATTCATTTCTATACGTTTTTTTGAGTATCTGACATGCATTTTAAGGTGCATAATTAGTATATTTCATAACTTATTTTTAAAATATTTTTTTGTATAAAAATAGAATTGTTCTATTTTTATACATAAAAAGAAAATTGTAAAAATAAATTATGTAATTATAATAATTATGAACCTTAAAATACGTACCATGCTTCGGTACCTACAATATATATAATCAAATGGGATGGAGGGAGTACATAACTTCAGCCGCTTTAAATTTGGTAAAAAAAAAAACCATAACTTCAGCCAAATGCATCATTCAATCCTACGTCTAACTATGATCACGAAAATGATTGAAAATTCTAATTGTCCTGACAGACCTTTTATAGTAAAAAATTGTGGTTGTAGTTTTCAAGTTGTATAATACGTCCTTACATGTAATTATTGTTTAATTACTAATTTACCTAAATACAATAACAAAAGATCTATATATATTATAATGCCTGAAGATCGGAAAGTCATCAGAAGCGTTTAAGATAATTTTCTTAAATTGTCGTATTTTTTATTTTTTTATTAAAATTATTTTTAAGCATTAAATAACTCATTATGGCATCTTAATGACATTTATAATCATTAATTACATTTATTAAATAAATATGTATATTAAATTTACTTCATATTATTTATATAAAAGATTGATAAACTTTATTTGAGCATTATAATTATTATTTCAATATAAAATATTAATTATATGTATAAAATTAAGATTATTTTTTTATGTAAATTAACGACTTAAAATTGTTAACATTGCGTCATTTTTTATTGTGTCAAAATGTTATACACATGTTGTTTCATTATATTATGTCAAAATAAATTAATAATCTAATTATATAAATTCTTATACTTTTATGAGCATGTATATTATGAGAGGGGTGTCGGCTTTAAAAATGTTATTTAGTTATATTTAATATTGTAATTGTTATTTTGCATGTTTATAATATTTTTGAGATTATTAAAATTCTTGATATATAATGAGAGTATTATTCTAACTAATAATTCATAGAAACTGTTTTAGCTAACTTTTTTTATGAAATTTTTAAAATATCTATTAATTTTTATATTAATTTATTATTTTTAGTAGCTAAAAATAAAATTTTATTTACCGTGCAAAGCGCGGCCAAGTTGCCTAGTTCGTATAATTGTTCGATAACTCAAAGAAAGCGCACTCTTGTGATTCGGATCTTTTAGATGTAACTATAATTTTATATTATACTATCTTATATTATTTTATAGGAATAAATAATTTATTCGTTCTTTAATTTTATGTTATTTTTATCTAGGTCCCTGTATTAAAAAAATTATTTTCGATACTTTAATTTTCAAAATTTTTGATTCCCTTCCTTTCGTCTAACTTTAATTATCGTCCCTTGAGCATCTTCAATGGTGTTGGCTAAATTGGTTGGCTAAAATGATATAAAATACTGATTATGTAAATTTTACTGAACCTGTAAGGCATTGTGCTCCGATGGTACTGGCTATAATGTTTGGCTATATTTTGAAAATGGTATGTTATTATTATTTCAAGTTGTTATAAATAGAATGTATTATTTTATTATGGTAATAGATGATGTGGAATCTTCTTACAGGTCTCTAGAGGTTCGACAAATATAGCCAACATCACGAGGTTGGCTAAATTTTTAGACAACAGTAATGTGTGGTTGGAGCGGATTTTTTTTTACATATTCTCTATAAATTTTATATATGGTATCAATTATCCAATTTTACCTAAGGGTTTTGGAGGGTTGGAGATGCTCTTAGTCTTTGTTGACGTGGAAACTTAAAAAAAAAATGGAATGTGTAATTACATGACAAGTTATGTGGTGAATTATGTGACACATTCTCACTTTCTCTCTTCTTCCTTTTCTCACTCACCTACTGCTCACAAGAATTCAAATTCATCGAAATTTACTAGAATTTGAGCTCACCGGAATTTAAATACACTCATACGTACCATACTTATACACATACGTATAAAGTTAACAATTTTTACACCCCTCAATTGTATTACCCAAAACACATATATCAACCCTAATTCTCAATTCGGTGATGAACAATAGTAGTGGTTGAGTACGTATCTACAGTTGTGGGTATTTGTTGTATTATTTTTATATTTAAAAATTTTGAATTTTTGTGATTTAGGATGAATTTGTTGGGTTTGTGATCGGATGATAAAGGAAAGGAGGTAGCCTGATTATGTCATCGGATTTCGACCGAACGATGAGCGGCGAGGGTGGTGGCAGGTGATTAGATGAAAATCAGAAGAAGAGTCTATGTGTATATAGGATATGTATGTATATGTGAATATGTAGTAGCTACATAAGCTACCATGTAATTACACATTATATAAATATATTTTAAGTTTCCACGTCAACAAATATTGACGTACGTTAATAAAAATTAGACGAAAGAATGTGATTAAGGAATTTTAAAAATTAAGTATCAACAATATTTTTTTTAATACAAGGACATAAACCAAAAACAATATATAGTTGAAGGACGAATGAATTAATTATCCCTATCTCACACCATAAAAATTGACAAAAAATTGCACCAAAGTTTGCTGCTAGACAATATCAAATTATAGTCTAGTACTGGTTAATTGGGTGCACAATAAGAGGGTCCCATGTTTTTTTTTTGGGTGCATACATAAATTTATAGAATAATATTAATAGACTAAAAGTCTCGTTCTAGGGTTTGGTCCCATATATCACAATTTTAAACTAAATGATTCCAAATATCACAACATGTAATGATGATTTTAAATATCACATTAAAACACTATATTGTGTAGCTTTTTAATTTTTTTAACGAAAATGCTATGTCGTGTAGCGTTTTGAGCTTTTTTTAACAAAATGCTACTTGAAGTAGAGTTTTGGGTTTCTACTTAATGTGGTGTTTTGAACCCAAAACGCTACTTTAAGTGATGTCAACTTTTTTTTTTTTTACAACATGCTACTTGAAGTAGAGTTTTGGGTTCAAAACTCTACTTAAAGTGGTGTTACCTTATTTTATTTTATTTTGCTAACTATGTATTTGAAAACACTAATAAAAAACTTATAAACAAATGGTAATTTCAAATTGTGTTTTGTTAATGAGTCCGGCGGCCTGGTTTTTAAAAAATTTGGGGTCAGCCCCGATTATTAAAGAACCAGAATAAATTAGGGTTTTGGAACCCTAAGTCCATATACGGTTTATTCGTCATTCTAAATATTTCTAAAATTCAAAATTGAAACGTTGAGTCCCAAAGGTTAACTGTTGAATTACTAAGGGAATACAAATAAAATTTAAAAATTTTAATTAAAAAATTGAATATTTCATAAACCCAAATGGAACCCGTTGAACCCCAAATGAAAACTTTTTAACCCCAAAGAAAATATCGATAAAAATTTAAAATATTAATTGAACAAAATAAAAGATAAAATTTTAATATTTTAATAATTTAAAAATCTCCCCCACTGCCCCCAAGCGCTAGTGGAAGTAGCGCGGGCACCCCCCAAACGCTAATTGAAGTAGCTTTCCCCCTCCCCATGCCCCAAAATACTACCTAAAGTAGCTTCACCCTCTCCTTTCCCAAAAAATACTACACGATGTAGAGTCCTCCACCCCACCCCCCCCCAACGCTATACGATGTAGTGTTATAAAAAAAATTAAAAATGCTACACGGTCTAGTGTTTTAGTTAGATATTTGGGGCCATAGTTTTGAGTTGTGACATTTTGGAACATTTGATTTAAAATTGAGATATTTGGTTCCTTTTCTTCTCGTTCTATGACAATATTTAAATTTGGTTCCTTGAAACTGTTAGCAGAGACACAAACATCGCTTATACTCTCAAATGGGATATTGTAAAAAATGAAATTTTAGGGATACATTTTTCGTTTTTTATTAAAGAGTAAAAGAAAAAAAATTACAATTTTTAAGGGCATAAAAAAAATTAGGACGTAAATAGATGAAAAATTTATGAAATGATTTTGTTAGCAAAGTTATTAGAAGAATATTTTTTCAAATATAATAAAATGTACTATATATTTAATATGTATAATTGATGGGACACAAAATTTTGGTCTTGTTTATTTATGCAATTTTGGAGTTACACGGTAACTTAGAAATCCTTGAAACTAACATATCTATACTATACTATTATAAGCGAAACAAGGTATAATTGGTTGGTTGGTCGGTTGGTTAACACCTTCCCAAAAAGTTTGTTAACACCTTCCAAAAATGAACAAATAAATTAAAATGCATATAAAATTTTATTTAACTTAATATAAAATTCTTTTAATTACATTCCAATTAATATTCAATTACATACCTTTTTTTTGTCATGCAATTACATACCCTTTTAATTATATTTGAATTAAAAATTTTCACATACACCCAACTTTTTTAGACTCTTTCAATTACTTGGAATCTGTACTATACTATTATAAGCGAAACAATGTATAATTGGTTGGTTGGTCGGTTGGTTAACATCTTCCCAAAAAGTTTGTTAACACCTTCCAAAAATGAACAAATAAATTAAAATGCATATAAAATTTTATTTAGCTTAATATAAAATTCTTTTAATTACATTCCAATTAATATTCAATTACATACCCTTTTTTTTGTCAGGCAATTACATACCCTTTTAATTATATTTGAATTAAAATTCTTCACATACACCCAACTTTTTTAGACTCTTTCAATTACTTGGAAATCAAATATTTTTAAAATCAATTTAAATAATTTTAATATCACATATTTACTAACAAATTTACAACAAATTATAAATCAACAAATTGAAAACAAACTAAAACTATATAATAAACAATAAAAATTTCACACAATTACAAATTAATATTAAATTTTATTTTAGAAAAATATTAAATTAGGGATTATTATGGAATCATAATTTGAATATGATAATATCACTAAAAATTTGAATGTAAGTATATACGATACTTCCATTTATATTTATATTATTATGATAAAATTTAATCATAATTCGAACAATATATCATATAAATAAATGATTATTATTTAATAATATATATTATGCCAATATTATATTAAGTAATATATATGAAATATATAATTATTAAAATATAAACAAAATAGTAACTAAATTTAAAAAAATCGTGCATCGCACGGGTTATAGGCTAGTAGAGTTAAAGTTCCGTGGATAACTAAAAACCTATGTTTGGTTAATCATTAAGTAACATCCAGTTATTTTTGTTTGAATTATCTAATAACAAATTCATTTTTTGTATAAATACAAATTATGTTGATAAAAAATAATTAAAAAAGTTATTTATAAACTTATTTAAAAAATTTCTATATAAATAAAAGTAGAAATATTATAATATGTTGTTGAAAAAAATATATATCTATTACATATTATTGTAAAATAAATAAAATCATTTTAATTATAATAAAAAAAAATTAAAAATTTATAATTTATTAAAAAATTGTTAGATAGAAATATAAATTTATTATACAAATTAAAATTTTTAAAAAATATTTTACCAATTACCTAAACCAAATCAATCAACCCAATTGGTAAAATTAAATTTTACAAGAAAATTAAAAAGTTTATGTAGTTAATCATGAAGAAAAATATAGAGCATATTAAAGATATTTTACTAAAAAGAATTAAAATAGTTAATCATATCTAGGAAAAAAATATCTATTAAAAAGTGGATGTGTAATTATAAATACAAAATAATAGTAAAAAAAAGAAGTTAAACATATTTTATTATGTAACTCCCGATGACAAGTAACAGGATTCCACCGTTTTGTAGTAACTCAGAGTACCTTGGAAGTTTAGGTTACACAATTCATTTCAAAAATTACTCAACCAAACGCTGTAACTTGTTAAAATTCCAAAGTAATTGAAGTTACCTAATGGAGTTATATCCAATCAAACTGGCCACTGAGAGTTTGAGTTGCTTGATGTTTGTAATTTCTCCCCCCGCAATGAAGAAAAATCACTGTAGTCTACTGCAATTGAGGTGTGATTAATAGAGTGATTAAACACTGTTTAAACTTAAAAACCATGTGCTAATGCCCTTAATTTAATCTGGAGAGCTACTACGGACTGTCTTCCGACTTTGACTCAGTTACAAACCAAACATGTGCAGGTTAATAACATATGCCCAGTATGCAACGAGGATGCAGAGACCCTCATACATGTTTTAGTGCAATGTAAAATTGCTACTGCGTGTTGGCAGGTGTTTAAGCCAGATATCAGTACAGAGGGGAACTTGGAGTTTAAAGGGTGGTTAGATCATTTGTTAGCTGGTCAGACGCACAGCAATAGGGCTAAAATCATAACACTATGTTGGTCAATATGGAGATCAAGGAATGATCTGATTTGGAACAATAAAAGATGGCCAGTTTTGAGAATAGTTGCAAAAGCATGGGAGTATCTTTCACAATGGAATGCTGCTCAGAATAGAGGAGGTTCGGTGCCTATTACTCCTACAATCGAGGGGGATGGGGCTACTTACTGGGTAAAGCCACAATATAATGAAGTAAAGATCACAGTTGATGCAGCTATCTTTCAAAACAGGGGAACTTCAGGCATTGGTCTTGTTGCTCGTAACTATGAGGGCCACTTAATCTTGGCCAAGTCAATAACTAAATCAAAGGTGATGAACCCAACCTTGGCGGAAGCTATAGCAGTTAAAGAAGCTCTGAGCTGGGCTATGGAGATGGACGAGAGTTTAGTTACTATAGAATCTGATTGTCTTGTCGTGATTTAGCTAATCAGAAGTGCAGCGCCTATGCGTTCAAGACTTGGTAAGGTTATTGAACAATGTAGGCAGATAGCTCGTCAGAATAACAACATTAGGTTGTATTTTATTAAGCGATCCGCGAATATGCCGGCACACGAACTTGCTCATGTATCCCATATGTTTCTTGATCGTATTTTTGATTGGAGATCTGTTCCGATTAATATTAAGAATTGTATTTCTCATGATTTAATGGTATAATACATCTGCATATCCTCAAAAAAAAAAAAAAAAAGAACCATGTACTATTGTGGCAGGACCCGCAAAAAATTTCATGCCATAATTTGTTAATCAAACATGTACCAGATCTTTTTAGACTTTGTCGACATGGTCACAAACCAATCTTTTTAGACTTTGTCCACATGGTCACAACTCACAACCTAAGAATAAGTTGTCAGTGCAACTTAAAAAATGTTATTTATTATTATAAAAATATGTCATTTATAGTTTAAAATGTAGCTTATTCATTTTAAGTAGAAAATTATAATTTTAAATTTAAATTACATGTATCTGTTTATCTAATTTTACTTAAAATAAATTTATTTTTAAAAATTTGATTAAAAAAATAGGAATTGATATTTTTTAAACATAATATAAAAATATAAAATACAAATATATGCAAAAAATATAACACAAATTAAAAATGTGACTCAAATATATAAAAATAAAAATTGATATGATAAAAAAAATAAGTTCAAAATAGTGACCGGGATGTATTTAATAAAAAATGTAAATGTACACAAACACACCAACTTACAATTTAAAATGAATTAGGGTAGCTTAAGAGCATCTCCAAGAGACTCTCTATTGTAGCTCTTAACTCAAAAAATAAGGAGAGAGAATAAAAATCAAGCTCCAAGGCCATGTTTGTTTTAGGGGATTATAATCCTTGGAAAATCACACTATCTTTCTTAAATTTAAAGGATTATAATCCCATGGAAGTATATTGCTATCATCTTTTTGATTCATTTCTATGGGATTATAATACCTTCTTTCACAAGGTATTATAATTCCATGGGAGTGAACTAAAATAATGATCAAAATGTGAATTAATGGGATTATAATCCCTTACATTTGGGATTTATAAGGTAATAATTTGGGGATTATAATCCCTTGAAACAAACATGGCCCAAGAGACTCTTAGAGGCTCTTTAAAAAGTTAAGAGCTTCTTCTCTCTCCTCTATTTTAGGAGCAACTAGTAGCTCTTAACTTAATATTTTATTAGTATAATAGTGTTTCTTCTCTCTCATCTATTGATTGTTTGTCCAAGTGGAATTGAAATATGAATAAAATATAAAATAAAGAGTCATAATAGAGAGCATTGTTGGAGTTGACACACAAATCAATGTAATAACTTGCTAAGAGCTTAATTATTTATAATATATTTAGGAGTGAGCTAAGAGACTCTTGGAGATGCTCTAAGCTACCCAAACAGACTCTTAGTTACCATGTGCACAGAAATCTCTGTAGAAAATAAAGGAAGCAAACTGAAACATCAAACTACCGTTCATGTAAAGAACTAAAAGAAGTGTTACATTTTCATATTTCATCAATCAGCATATATTAGAAACATTACACCAACACTATGTGAGAAATACCATTTTATGTGACCTTGTTAAATTTTTACACGTACTTTAATTTCGCATAGAAGTACTTCTACATGAAAGAAGTCGAAGGTTTATGCTTTTGGGGACGGAGGGAGTACTAAAAACTCAAGAACGTCACAAACTTCTAGCCATCATTTCTTGAAACATCCGTAATGATTCTTGTTTCTCCAACAGGAACTTCTCATGGCAGTTTGCAATAAACTTATCAGCAAGCTTATCGATCTCGTTCATGTCTTCGGGTTCCGAGTCTTCCTGAACCTTTTGTTCAAGCCAATGGAGGTACCCGGAAAGCTGTGATCCTTCTATGTCTTTGCACCCTGGTGAGATAATAGAATTCCATGTAGCATCAAGATACAATTGACTAGCGGGTGAAGGTACCGGTAACACGTGAGAGGAATTACACCAACTGTTTTGTCGTCTAAAGGAACAGTATGAAAGCTTGTTTTTGTTGTTTTGCCTGTTTGAGGGTTCTCTAAAGTGTGTGAGTCGGAGTTCTTTAACACGACCAGTAAGTATGGATTTGGCTTTGGTGAGAGCTCGAGTAATACGACACAATTGTGACGATATGAATGAGTGAACATGAGTTTTGAGTTTCATGGATCTCAAGCCACTACAAGAAGAAGAAGTAGAAGATGGAAATTTGAAAGAGAAAACATGAACTGAGTGTAGAGTGTTTAGATGAGATGGACCAGCCATGTCTGTGGAGTAGGATAGCATGTTTAGTCCGTTCTAATGTATTTATAAGGTCAGGTCATGTTTATCAAACATCAGCTGGATGTTAGGTAAATTATATAAGTAGAAACTACATTCGGGAAAATCAATAATTCAACTTTCATCGAAAGTAAAATATGTGTGTGAGTGTGCTAAATTAAAAAATGACTTGGGCAAAAGAAAAATGAACTTGAAATTTCCTGTATTTTTCTTGGGTTGACACCGAGACTTGAGGTTGCACGATTTTCCCAAATTAGTTGTGCTATTTGACAAATGTGAGCGATATTATCACATCAAAAGCTAATTCTTAAATCAAGAATTGCCTAATAACACCCAACTTGTAGACTCATACGGTACATGACATCTGTTGAAGGGCCACTAGAAATGGTTTACAGGTCTAAACTGATGTGGTAACTAAAGTCTGATATGTGCTTAAGAAAGACTTCATATGTAATTTATTTAAGTTCAAAATCAAGAAGTCTTTCCAGTTTATGTTATTCAATACAGACTCCTTATTATAATCTGTGACTCAGATATCACATCCTACTAAGTAGTTATAACCAATTAGATACTCAGTAGTCAATGCCCTAATTTGAAGTAAGACAAGTCCATATGTACATGATATCAATCAGATGCTAGACATTTTTATTATATATTTCCAACCAGCTGCTTCCAATAATTTCAGGTCATGTCTCCTAGATGTTGTTCTCTTCTACTTGGAATTAATATAATCAAGACATTATATTGAACATGACTAAATTGCAGCACAATAATTAACTAAGCTAACTTCATTGCAAGACACTGACGAGATCTTGTTCATTTCCATACTTTTAATTGGTTTGCACCAAACACCGTAGACCTATTCCACACCCAAACTGACACAACCCCTGTTTTAGGACATTAAGTTTCCCCAGCAATCCATGATAAACTGCCTAGTAATGTCCTGTTATCCTTCATTTCCTTTGCATGAGCTATTGGTTATGTCAATTAAATATGTCAATCTTTCTTTAGACTGGTACACATTTTTTCTCTTCTGTAGGCACGGATGAGGGTGTGTACAATATGATATGATCAAAATAAACCCGTTTTAAACAAAAAATTTGAGAGAGTAGTTCATCTGATATAGAATGGAATCCCAACTTGATTAAAGTCGAGGTCTCGAGTTCTAGTGAGACTGTACCCAAGGTTTTCAAATGCAAACTTCTCCTTTGTTTTTTTTTGGTAATGATCAACGCTCTAGCCATAATCCTCTTGTCATCAAAGGGGAGACGTGACTCGAAGCATCAACCTCTTTTTACAAGAAGGTAGATTTCTACTGGGCTAAGATAACAAAAGATAATCGGGGCTAGTAGGGTATATATTCCCCAACTAGGCTTAAAAGTATCACATAAAATATGTAACACCAATTATATGGTAGGGAAAAGTTGATTTTAGAACGGTATCAGTTAACAAATCTTTAAATTTAACTTAGTGCTACTACACAGGAAACACAAGGTAAAGATTCTGGAGTAGTAGTGGTTTCACCTGACACTACCAAGAGAGGGGGTGGGAGAATCTGAAACAAACCAAGCAAAAAGTGAAAGTTGAACACTTATCTAAAAATTTAGTCTGTTACAAAGATGCATCATATATCACATTGGAAGATAGGGAATACATCATCTTTATTTATTCTCTAGAATCATTTGTCACCTCACTCAAAGTCCCATGTCAATGTTTTAGCTTTCAAGGATTTTTTTTTAAAAAAAAACTTCATTCCAGACACTTGGTAAAACATGTAACTGCAATACACTTTAGCAAACCAATAGCATATCAGATATCACACAGGTGATTCCACAGTCGGCATACAATCTTAATTGATGTTTGTAAAATGGTAAATATGGAAAAATTAAATAAAATGCAATATGAAACCACTATCATAGCCTAGTAAAAGGATAGGGAGAGAAAGACTGTCTCTGTTTGAGACGCCCTATCCATTCTGCACAATTAAAAGAGGGCACTACACAATATGTTAAAATTACTATATTGAACTTGCTGTTCAGATTAATCATTTAAGCCTATCCCTTGCACATTCGTGAGCCGAAATGAATGTGAAGGTAAAATAATTGACATGTTGCAGATGTTAAATTTTAATGTGAAGAAAATATTTCTTTATATCAGCACACAGATGTATGCACTGTGATACTCTAACACACACACACATGAACATATTATTACGATTAGGTAGAGGCGTAGAACGTGCATAATACGATGATTATTTTACATTTACAACTTTATATCCAGAGTTGCACCTATATATGGCCAAAGACCTAAGTCTTCTCTGATCAAGAAGGAATAATGTAAATAGATGAAACATTGAGTCTAACTTTACAGCAAATTTTATGAATGGAAAAATGCTCACCAAAAACGTTACAAAACCATGGGCGTAAAGTTGATTACCGTGGATGAGAATTAACACGATTAATTGATGGTAAAACACTGATGACGAAACAATATATCTCCTTTTTCCTCATATAGCTGTCAGGATTTACTGAATCATCGCCCTTCTGCAATTGAAGATGCAGCTTACGTATAAGCAAAGTAATGAGTGAGAGGCTTAAACATTAGCTACCTACTCAATTGGTGAATTTGATAATGTTACTGGGAAGAGAAACATTCACAATTATTGACATCTTCAATGACATCAATAGGTTAAACATTCACAATTATTGACACCTTCAATGACATCAATAGGTTAATCATATGACCAATGAAGGAGTAAACGGAACCTAATCTGACATAAGCCAACCACAATTTGTTATGATGTTAAGGATTCTTGAGTGGAGGGGTTTAGATACAGTGAACATATACGTTAATCAGCATCTAACATTTTTTTTTCGCGTGAAGCAAAAGAACTTTCCAGGTAAAACTCATAACAGGCCATCTTGAACTTTGAGGATTCAAAGCAGCATCTTTAGCAGATTCGGTGCAAATATGGCTTACATTTATGAATTTAAACTAAGATTTCCACTTAACAACCTAAATATTGGGCATGATTAATTTTCTAAACAAGACGTTAAAGCTAGCTTGCAAATTGCACTTATTACATGAATTTTGCAATAATACCTTGCATTGCCCTGTGTGACACATTCAAATAACTGGTTTTCTTCAAGGCATTTATTCCGAATGATGCATTCTCAGATTAATTACACATTGAAGTCTCACTTCTTCATGACCAGAAGAAGCCTGACCGAAACCTCAAGTTCTGGTCAGTGGCCTATTTTGTTGAACTCTGAGATAACAACAGATGTGTGGACTTATCTGGCTTTTTAATATCAAATCTGCGGCAAAAGAAAATGATTAAAATTAAATGACCAAAAAAATTATCCTATTATGTTAAGCTTAAACTGGGAACTTCTTACAAAGTGATCACCACACTTCAAGTCCTATCAATGTTAGAAGGGCATCCTGAAACCATGCAAGTGCTAAATTATTAAGGTAAAAGTCATGTTAAGTGTGATGAACCTCCTAAATTATTAATTACTAGATTTTTTTTTTATTTCTTTTTGGTTTATGAAACTGTGCAATTACTTATTTATTGTGTTAAAATTTGAATGTTGATGCCAGATGCTTTTGTAGAGTTAGTACACATCGAATCCACATGGTTCTTGGCCTCACCACGAAAGTAGGTGTTTCTATGGTCCTGTTTTACTCCCTTACATAAGAACTTTTAAGCGGGGACACCTTACCTTAATAAAAACTAAGAGCAAAAAAGATCCGTACATATAAATTACCTCCAGGACCTACAAGTGGAGCTACAAATGTCAGTTTGTTTGTTATCGACCTCGGTCTAGATTCTAGACCATAGCCATATGAAATTTTCAACTCTAGTCACCCTAAATAAAAAAAAGACTACATGTTCGGACTCAGTAGGCAGTTCTCTCTGAGAGTAACTGTCAGCAGGTTGCAATGTTCTTAGGTCCTTAAGGTTAAAATCATGTGAAACTGCTGCATTACTAAATTTCACTTCCTCATGATTCATGAAGCATAAATAAACACCACCTTCAACCAGAAAATTATAAGAAATACTTCAGAACTAAGATCAATTTAAGATATATTACATATCAGGAAGATTCGCACATCTGCAAGTTAACAAATGTAGATTGTGCAAAAGAATTTGAACACTTACGGCCAATAGTTTGTAGAGAAGGTAGAAAAGGCATGGTGAAGCTAGGGCTATTCTTATCCGAGCAAAGAATGAACTCAAAAGAATAACGTACTAAACAAATTGGCAGTATATGATAAATCCGGAGCTTAAACTCCAAAATAACTGCATATACTTGGTTTCTCTAATCTTGGAGCTTAAGATTAAACTATAATATCTATGAATGCTTAAGATATGGGGCCCGTTTGTTTTCTCATTTTACTGTTGACTTATGACTTATAAGCCCATAAGTCCTTATGGGGAATGTTTGCCAAAATAAGTTTTAGCTAAACTTATAACTTATAAGTTCATAAGTTGAATGTTAAGAATCCTTAACTTTCAACTTATAACTTATAACTTATTCTCGATATACGCAATATATAATATCTTTCAAATCTTCAAAATCATATATCTCTCGATCCATTCATTAGAAAATTGATATGTATATATCAAATTTCTCTATTCATCGAGATCTATCCATTGATATCCATTATTATTATATAAAAAAATAAATATTTTGAAAATTATAAAAAAAAGTTAACTTATAAGTTCTGATTTACCCAAACAGTCTATTAATTATAAGTTCTGATTTACCAAACACTCTAATATCTACTCTACTTATCACTTATATGACAAAAGTGCTTATAAGTCATAAGCTACTCATTTTAAGATACCCCAAACATACACATACAATCATCCAGCCGAGCATGCACTACGTGCCACCACTAACCTTGTTAATACCAATATTAGTAACCAATTAAATTTTTTTTTTTAAGAAAAAGAGAGATGGCAAAGGACTTGATGAAAAAAGGACAAGAAGTGATCTTGATCCAGGGCTAGCATGTAAATAGGAAATGATAACACTATGCAGACTTAAAATCTTGTTTGCTGAACAAAAAATGTCTAACTATAACACCACCTGGTGTTACAAGAAATCAGGCTGTAGACATATCAGAACACATGAATTCACACCATTTGGGGGTTCACTTGCATAATTTGAAATTACCTGCATAATTTATTTATTTTAAAAAATATTTTACGTTAAATATGCAAAGTGCGATATTAATCTATTAAAGTTGAATAATAAAATTAAATATAATGCATCTTACCTATACTACAGATACAGTAAATCATTCTTAATTTCATTCTACTAGACAAGAGACTAATGTGGTTAAGCTAATATAAAAAACAACTTAAATCTTCCAGAACAAAGTACTTGGATAATTAGGAACCAAAGAGTATAAATTTGAAAATTTCTTTTTGAAATTATTAGGCAAGAAATGTGTGCTGGACTGGAGTATGTTTCATAGCTGATGGGCTAGAAGGAATATATAGATGTGAAAAGAATGACAAGAGTGGGTTAAAGGCTTAAAGCCAACATGCAAATATCACAGAATACATGCATTTGTACATGGTCTTATTCCAACAGGCAACAGATCTTATCTTACACAAAAGCCAAGCAGACCCATATCTATGCCTGCCTGCTATGTCCATGTTTGTACTAGCATCAAAGTACCTTATACTTTTTTTAAGTAGATTTCAGGTTGTGTGGTTTTTATTTGTTGTTTGCAGAAAACTGATGAGACCTAAAATTAAGAACAGGACACTGTAAACGACTAGCATACTCTTTTTTCCAGTGAAAATATCACATACTGGAAAACTGTTGGTCTAATTCAACAAGAATATCCACCAAAGTGCATATTGCACAATCTTACAAAAGAACACACAACAAATAAAAGAACTCTCCTAAACATAGCTCTCGTCCCGTGTTAGATGTGTCTAGATGGCCATTTCACCAAAAGTCTTGAGATTTTTGGTAGAAGTAACTGCATAGATCTTACTCCTACAGTTATATTTTTAAGCAGGTGAATTCGGTGAATTAGTAGATCTTGATCTGAAATAAAAGTACATATGACAAAATAGAACGAACCCACTAGCTGGCTAACTTTGTTAAAAGAACGTCAAGATCAAAAAAGGATTCTCTTGTAGTATTTTATAAATTTATAATATCAGATAAGTATTCTCAGCTGAAACTGAGTCATGACATCTGGTGCATAAGTAGTGCCTAAATGCCCGTTCTTTCGAAGCTCCTAAGGGTCGGTATAGAGAAAACGTCCAACCAAGACCAACAAAGACAGGAGAAAGAACGTAAAAGTTAACACTGCATCTTTAAACATGTCGGATAATGATCAAGTTTTCTACTTGTCTTCATATTCTTCCCCTTGTTCTTTTTTCGTCTAATTTAGTTGTAACATAGGAAATTGTAGTTCCAGTTGTTATCGATTCATCAAGAAAAATATTTAATTATCTATAACACCCAAGTCTAATCATGCTCTTTCCGCCGCGTTTAATTAATCTCAAACACTGTTCAATATAACTTGTATGATGTCTTTCCCCCTCGCCTTCATCTAATGGCAATCACAGATTTGAATATAAGTTTAAAAAAAGAAGAGAGACTAAAATGGCATATTTTGACAGATTTTATCCCAGAACAAGTCATTAAGAAGATGGCTTTTCATCACTTAAATACAAATTTTATAATTACGTATCAGCATTAAAGCAAAACTAGGCAGGGTGTTGAGAATCACGGATATATCAATGCATAAAATGCATCATCGTCAGCTTTTCATGTAATGTGCGATTGTTTACGAAAAAATAATATTTGGACATTAGCATGGTTTGTGTTAAGTAACCAATCATCTAAAACCTTAAGGTCAGTATGAACGTATGGTATTTACGCATATCTAGGATACGAATGATCTCAAACACATCTCCCTATATGTGACAACTGACGCAATGTGTATAGGTAGGTTATAGGTAATATGAATCTCCAGAAGGTGATATTGTTGAGCATACAACAACGAAAGCAAAACCCAAAGCGAATAAACAAGAACAAGAAAATAACGACAATCACACAAGACAAAGATTTACGTGGTTCGGAAATTCCTACTCCACAAGCCACACTAATTTTGTATTGATCTCTCACAATTGTGTTGTGTTGTGTTATGTTACAATTACATGAGTATTTATAAGAGAAGAAACTGGGTCAACCAATCAGAGTCTAATTCTGAAATTCCTAACTCTAATCCTAACTCTAATTAGAGTCCAATTCTGGAATTCCTAACTCAAGTCAGAATCCGATTCTTAAACCTGATAGACTCCACAAACCCAACAATCTCCCACTTGGAGTCTGACCACATCTTCACTTCACTCTTGTAAATCTAGTAACAAATAATCCCTCGATCAATAACTCTAACTAGTGCAGCGCCTTCTCATCAATCAGTTCTGAAGGCCAGTTGAAGCTATGCAAAGCTTCAACTTTTCATTAGTAACCACCTTAGTCAACATATCTGCAGGATTCTTTGAACCAAGGATTTTCTTCAAGGACAAAGTACCATTGCTAATCAACTCTCTTGTAAAGTGATATCTCAGCTGAATATGCTTCGTCCTAGCATGAAACACAGGATTCTTCGCAAGATGAATAGCACTCTGACTGTCGCTATACAAAGCACTGTCCGCCTGTTTCTTGCCCAACTCCTCAAGAAAATTCTTCAACCAAATCATCTCCTTGCTAGCTTCAGAGATAGCCATATATTCTGCTTCTGTGGTTGAAAGAGCAACACTCTTTTGAAGTCGAGACATCCAACTAATTGCTGTGCCACCCAACGTGAAAATATATCCCGTAGTACTTTTTCTTGTATCCAAACATCCACCCAAATCTGCATCAGAGAACCCTTCCAAGATAACATCTTTCTTGCTGAAACATAATGCAACCTTGGATGTGCCTTTCAAGTAGCGCAACAACCACTTGACTGCTTCCCAATGCTCTCTTCCTGGATTAGACATGAACCTGCTAACAACTCCCACTGCATGAGCAATATCTGGCCTTGTACACACCATAGCATACATCAAACTGCCAACTGCAGATGCATACGGAACTTTAGCCATATCTTTCTTGCCTTCATCCGTTTTAGGTGACTGCTTTTTCGTGAGATTAAAGTGAGTCACCAACGGTGTACTTCTGGTCTTCGCATCCTGGACACTGAATTTCTGCAACAATTTCTCAATATACTTCTCTTGAGATAATTTCAAAGTACCTTCAGATCTATCCCTTATGATGCTCATACCAAGTATCTGTTTTGCTGCACCCATATCTTTCATCTCAAACTCCTCAGACATCTGTCTCTTTAACCTGTTGATTTCCCTCATGTTTGATCCTGCTATCAACATGTCATCAACATACAACAACAATATGATATAAGATGAATCAAATTGTTTAAAATAACAACAATGATCCATAGCACTCCTAGTGTACCCATTCTTCATCATAAAGCTATCAAACTTCAAGTACCACTGTCTTGGCGCTTGCTTCAAACCATACAAGCTTTTTATAAGCTTACAAACAAGGTTTTCTTTCCCAGCTACCTGAAATCCTTCTGGCTGTACCATGTAGATGTCTTCCTCAAGATCACCATGTAAGAACGCGGTCTTAACATCTAGTTGCTCTAGATGTAACTCCTCTGCAGCCACAATACTTAGCACAATTCTAACAGTAGTCATCTTAACAACCGGAGAAAATATATCAGTATAGTCAATACCCTTTTTCTGTTGATAACCCTTGACTACTAACCTCGCCTTGTATCTCTTGCTGCCATCAGGTTCTTCTTTGATCCGGAACACCCACTTATTCTGTAAAGCCTTCTTTCCTGCTGGTAACTCTGTTAAAGACCAAGTCTCATTCTTCTCAAGAGAACTCATCTCTTCTTCCATGGCTGATTTCCACTGAACTGAATCATCCACCTGAACTGCCTCTGAATAACACTGAGGCTCTCCATCCTCAGTCAATAACATATAATATGCTGAAGGAGAAAATCTTTGTGGTGGCCTCACAATTCTGCTAGATCTTCTTACCTCAGCCTGTGGAGTAACTGGAACCGTGTCATTACCATTCCCCAAACTCCCACTATTTCCTGCAAGATCTTCTTCTGTAATCTCTTCAAGCACTGCTTTCTCTTTCTCATGTTGTTCCTTTGCAAACTCAGAATCGACTGCAAGCTTATCCTTGTACACTGCACTTTCGTTAAAAGTAACATCTCTACTTCTAACGACCTTCTTCGTTAGTTCATCCCAGAAACGGTAACCCATATCATCTGAGCCATAACCAATGAAGATACACTTCTTTGCTTTTGGATCAAGCTTGTCCCTATCAGAATCTTTAACACGCACATAAGAAACACAACCAAAAACTCGCAAGTGTGAAAGATTTACCTCCTTTTTCTGCCACTCTTCTTCAGGAATCTTGAACCCCAAAGGAACTGAAGGTCCTCTATTTATGAGATACGATGCTGTGCTAACTGCATCTGCCCAAAAAGTCTTTGGCAACCCTGCATGCAATCTCATACTCTTGGCCCTCTCATTCAAGGTTCTATTCATGCGCTCTGCAACACCATTCTGCTGCGGTGTCTCTGGAATAGTTTTGATCATTTTAATTCCATATTCTGCGCAATAGCTTTTAAACTCATCACTACTGTACTCACCACCATTATCTGACATCAAACTCTTAACCTTCAAACCGGTCTGATTTTCAACTTCGGTCTTCCACTTCTTGAAAGTAGCAAACACATCTGATTTATTCTTCAAGAAATAAACCCATACCTTTCTAGTGGAATCGTCAATGAAAGTGACATAGTAGCGAGATCCTCCCAATGACGCAACTGCTGTTGGACCATATACATCTGTATGAACTAGCTCTAACCTCTCGGCCTTGGGTGTCCTCCCTGATTTTGCAAAAGTAACTCGTTTCTGCTTTCCAAGAACACATGGCTCACAGAACCCAACTTCCACATTCTTCAGCTCTGGAATCTTACCCTTCGAAGTTAATAGCTTCATACCTTTTTCACTCATATGACCAAGTCTTTGGTGCCACAAAGTTGAAGACCCAATCTCATCAGCAACTGTATTTGCTTCATAGCTAGATTGTTCAACTATGTACAACGTCCCCTTTTTCTCTCCACGAGCAACAACTAGATTCCCCTTTATAACCTTCCACTGTCCGTCTCCGAAAGTAACTCGATACCCTTCCTTATCTAACTGACCCACAGATATCAACATCTTCTTCAGTCCAGGAATGTACCTTACATCTTTCAACGTCCAGCTAGTCCCCAAAGAGGTCTTGAGATTAATATCTCCCATGCCCGTAATATCCAGAGTCTCATCATCAGCAAGACGGACTTTACCAAAATTTCCAAGTCTGAAATTTAACATCAAATCCTTGCAAGGGGTAGCATGGAATGATGCACCAGAATCCATAACCCATGATTCAACCGAACATTCAACACAACAAATCAAAGCATCGTCACTCACCACCTCTTCAACTACATTAGCTGAATTATCCTCTTTCTTCTTTCCTTTAGGAGCTGCGGGAGCCGTACACTGATTTCTGAAGTGACCTTTCTTCTGACAATTCCAACAAACAATCTCCTTGCGATCTTTGGACTGTCCTCTCTTCTGTGACTTCGATCTGCTACGCCCCTGATTCTGCCCCCTATCGGACTTTCTGCCTCTACTCTCAGTACTCAACAAGGAACCTGACGACTCTCCTGAGTTTCTCCTACGAATATCTTCTCCAAGAATCGCATCTCGAACTCCATCAAAAGTCATCTTACTGCTCCCAGATGAATTACAAATAGCAGTGACAAATCCTGACCAACTGTCAGGTAACGAGGATACCAACAATAAGGCTTGTACTTCATCATCGAATTTAATATCCACTGATGTCAATCTTGATAGGATAGAGTTAAATTCGTTCACATGATCAGCAACACAATCACCTTCATTCAATTTTGTGGCAAACAACAAGCGACACAAATATACCTTATTCGAAGCAGACGGCTTCTCATACATATTTGATAACGCCTTGATCAATCCATAAGTTGTCGTTTCCTTGACGATATTGTAAGCAACGTTCTTCGCCAAAGTCAATCTGACAACACCCAGGGCCTGCCTATCCAATAGCTTCCAATCTTTCTCATCCATCTTTTCTGGCTTCTTCTCCTCCAGCGGTTCGTGTAGTTTTTTCTGATACAAATAATCTTCAATTTGCATCTTCCAAAACCCAAAATCTTTGCCATCAAATTTGTCGATCTTTACTTTCCCTTCTTCTGCCATCGCTCCCACTCGCCTGAAAACCTAGGCTCTTGATACCAGTTGTTGAGCATACAACAACGAAAGCAAAACCCAAAGCGAATAAACAAGAACAAGAAAATAACGACAATCACACAAGACAAAGATTTACGTGGTTCGGAAATTCCTACTCCACAAGCCACACTAATTTTGTATTGATCTCTCACAATTGTGTTGTGTTGTGTTATGTTACAATTACATGAGTATTTATAAGAGAAGAAACTGGGTCAACCAATCAGAGTCTAATTCTGAAATTCCTAACTCTAATCCTAACTCTAATTAGAGTCCAATTCTGGAATTCCTAACTCAAGTCAGAATCCGATTCTTAAACCTGATAGACTCCACAAACCCAACAGATATTTGTATCCGAATTTTTTTAAGATGCCATAGAAAGAGACTTTACAGGTATGAGTAATATGAATTTACGCGATAATTTTAAAATTTGTTTTCAGGCTCAGATTGACCAATATTCTATACATTCAACATTGCACCTTATTGTGCTATATTGGTTACTTTCCACACTTGTTTAAAATATATCCTCTTGTCATTCGACTAACTGCAATCACAGATTAAAGAAATGTATTAGTATCAAATTATTCTATTGCTGTGGAGATGATGCTGCAGTTTTGTGTGTGTGTTTGTTCTAAAGCTCAAATTGGATCTGTTTAATAATTCTAACTATAGTCCTTTTTTAGGAAATTTTCTGTTGTTCCTTCACCTAATATATTTAGGAAATTTTCTGTTGTTCCTTCACCTAATATATTCGACCTATTCGCATCAATGCAGGAAAAGTAAGAGAATTTCGAATGGGTACAAACCTGTAAAATATTAGTTGGCATACCATAAATAATAATTATATATAATTTGTAAAAAAAAAAAAAAATGCTCACTCCAACAGTATATTCTCCTTGTCTATAATTTTAGTCAACACGATTATATTGGCTAAATTTGTTGAATCTATAAAGATTTGTAGTAAAATAACATATGGTAGTCACCATTCTGAGTAAGAATCTCTAATGGGGAAAACCTTAGCTAAAAGTCTAGGTGGAATACCTTAAATAAAAATTATAGAGATTGTGCAAAAAAAATTGCACTCCAACGGTACAAACCCCTTGTGTATAATTTTAGCCAACCCGGTGATATTGGCTATATTTGTCGAACCATAAAGACATGTAACAGACCTGTAGCAAAATTACATTTCATCTATTACTATATTAAAATAATACATTCTATTTATAACAACTTGAAATAATAATAATAAAATACTATTTTTAAATTATAGCTAACTATTATAGCCAACACCGTTGGAGTACAAAACCTTACAGGTTCAGCAAATACCTTACAGGTTCAGCAAATATTATTTTAGCCAACCATTTTTAGCCAGCTCCGTTGGAGATGCTCTAACCTGCATTAAACTAAGGCTAATTATTGTCCTTTTTTGGGAAATTTTCTGATGTTTCTTTAACTAATCTACGCTAAATATTCACGTTAATCAGCAATCGTAAGCAAACAAGTGGAATATTAGCAGAAATCATTGCAGTCACCATTCTGGGCAAGAAAGTTACCATAATCTGTGTTAAATTTCAGAAGTATCAGACAATTGATGAAGTGAATATATACTAGCATCCGCATGTATTGTTAAGTTGCATATTCTCCAATTATTTCATGCAAGGGACAACTTTGGCACGCCTACTTATACTATTCATATTCCATTTTATTTTTTATGGTCAGTCAAAAATTTATGAAAGTTAAGAATTTTCTATTTCAGCTGGAAATATATGTTCAGCTTTGGATTTGTCAGAAGACATTGTATTTTCATCCACATCTACAATGATTAGAATAAATAAAGGGCCCATGGCAGTTGTTGACATATTCAATAATCTTACAATGTAACATTGTATGTTTAGGTGTACTCTCTTTATATATGAGAGGAAGTGAAAAAGAATTTTTCATTCAAATAAATGCATTTTCCCTTTCATATATTTCAGTGAGAAACTTTTGAATATTGTGCACTTTGGAAGTTAACAAAGACTCCATCATTTGGCTGCTACAAATTTTTGGTTCATTTGGATCATTTACTGATGAGTAGCCACAACATTGGTTGGCAACAGAGGACTCCACAAACTCATGAGATGGATGTTTATGATTATGAATCCGAAGAAATTGTTGATCTGCAGAAAAAGGGTTATCACAGGGGGGTTCTTGAAGCAGGAACAGAACCCCAGAGCTTCATTAATCATGCTAATTCATCCAGCACAATGATGAGCTATACTGGATCACCAACTTCTGCTTTTTACGCAACCGAAATATGCATGGGTCTTCCACAGGTTGATTATCAAGTTGGCGGTTCCACTTTTTCTCCTGACATATCCAAGAACTACGATGCTCAGATGACCTCGTATCAGCAGCAGTCCGAAAACGGGTTCTGTACTGAATCCTTGGAACAAACCAACCGTTGGCAAGGTGACTCTTGTAACTATCAGTACAGATTCGATTATCAGAAATCTTATTCTGAGAGAGACCAGCTTTTGCAGCTAAAAAGAAAGTTGCTGGGGAGTTTTGATTCTCCAGATAATAGGAGGCAAGTATCAATACCTTTCAGTGGAAATAGTGATTTTAGTGTAAGTCATTATTAAGTTCATCTTTGGTACTTGAAATTGTAATTCAACAAGTATTTTTTCTGATCAATTATGCTTATCTCGTTTTAGATCTCACACAACTTGTATGCTAATCAATTTGAACATATGAGGCAATCTGCAACAACTTCTTGCAATTCTACGGCTTCTACATCAACTAAGACGCGAATCAGATGGAGTCAAAAACTTCATGATCGGTTTGTTGACAGTGTAAATCGTCTTGGCGGTGCTGAAAGTAAGTCCTTTTTATATTATATGAATCAATTGTCTCAAGATTGTGCTGGTGTTTATCTGTTGTTTTTATGGTGTCAACATTAGAGGCAACACCAAAGGCAATACTGAGGCTGATGGAGTCTGAGGGATTGACCATCTATCATGTGAAAAGTCATTTACAGGTACTGATATAATTATAAGGCTGTCATGCATGCTTTGGTTTTATTGCACTTCTATCTGGTGTTTTCAGTATTGAGCATAGAAATAATATTTTTTCATATTGGCATTCTTTTGTTGTGCAGAAATATCGAAATGCAAAGTATATGGCAGAATCCGCAGAGGGTTAGTCTTTAGTAGATGTTGTCCATAACTGATTTACTGATGTTGCCTTATTGCAGTTTTCATGGTCAAATGCTAAAACTTACAGAGGGTGCCAAAACAAAATAAATTATCAGATGTGCATGCATATACAGGAGTTTTAATACAGCCATCCTTACTATATATTATAAAATTCATAACATGGTTCTGCTGCTTCATTTATTGCAGAAATGTCTGAGAACATGACTAACAGGAGTGATCGAGGGCAACAAATCCACATACAGAAGTATATATTTTCATTCTGTTGTTTAGCTTCAAATATACCTTCACCCTTTGAGCTATTGCTTTTTGCTATCACACACTGTATTATCGTCACATAAATACACCATATTTTGTGCAGTGGCCTGCAACTCACGGAAGCGTTAAAATTGCAACTAGACGTCCAAAAGAGTCTTCATGAGCAACTAGAGGTATATATTTTCTTGCATAATTCTTTTCATTAAACGGATTACTATATTTACATGCATTCTTTTCCAAACAGATCCAACGAAATCTGCAGTTGAGGATTGAAGAACAAGGAAAGCAGCTAAAACTTATGTTCGACGAGCAACAAAAAGTAAACAAGTGAATGTGGAAGCCTCAATAGGTCCTCATACTTCAATTGATTTCAATGAGGAGGGTTCACTCAGAATTCCTATTGTCCATCCAAGATTAGTTTGGTTGTCACAAGTACCAGCTTGTTTGGTCATTTTTTTTTTTTTTTTTGAATTTTTCAATCTTAATTCCGATAGATAGAGTAAAGACATGTATCTACAAATTATCCTTTTTCAAGCAAGCTTATACAGAGGATACAGATATTAGTATTACACACAAGAACTTCTAGGCTCCTTCAATTACTTGAATAGAAACATTTGGCCATTTATGTATTTAAAGGCTGTCTGATTTTGATTGCTTTCTAATTTTTATTTACAAGACACCATAATTCAGTAAGTACCTACCTTACTTTGTTTCCTGTTGCCAGACACCTCCTTAATGAAATTGAATAATGTGTTATTTCATTTGCAATTGGTTTACTTTTTTAAGTAATTTAATTAATCTCAACTAGTATGATAGCACGTGCATAGTATGTGTACCATTTAAATTCGTGTAATTCAGTTTTTTAATTTTAAATTAGATGACTTGAAAGTTTGAAACATTTTTTGTTATTAGTGTGACATATTTGACAAAATACATCTTTTATGAAAACTGATAATAGCTTCATTTTCATATATGATCGTAATAATTTACTCACACTTAAGAATTCATGTGGATTTTTATAAATAATTTAGAAAATGTAACTTAAAAAGAGAGAAAATTATGTATTTTGAAAATCTATCCTTAAGTCAGTAACTTATGTGTATACACATATAGACAAGTTCTCAAATGTTAACATATTAATGAGAACTGAGAACTAATATAATCAAATGTACAGTGTGTATGTTATATACACCATCCTCACTCAGCCATTTCTTTCGTGCCACAAAATCGATCACCACTCCAACAATAAATTACGAACATTAGTCACATTCCCGATCACATATTCGATAACTCATTTATCTCATTTTTCGTCCTCTCACAATAAACATGAGTCTATAAATCCCCACCGATGCATTCACTCTACCACCGTCAATGCCATCACCGACACTTTCATACATTATCAAAATTTCAGATCTGTAATTATTAAAATATAATATAAGATCCATATAAGATCTGCCTCCCTCTAACACCTTAAGGTTTTAGAGCGACTGGTTACTTAACATGGTATCAGAGCTCAGGTTGGCGGGAGACTCAGGTTCGACTCCCTGCCACCCCCAATATTCTCACAATTTATTTCGGACACGAAGGCAAGTTATGCTCCAAAGATGAGCGCCCGTGATCCACTCTTCGATCCAAAAATGGGCTTTCGAGTGAGGGGGAGTGTTAAAATATAATATAAGATCCATATAAGGAATGCCGCCCTTTAACACCTTAAGGTTTTAGAGCGACTGGTTACTGCAATTTGTGTTTTTAGTGATTTTGAGGGTGTAAGTGTTAAGTAACTAACACTGTTAGTCACAAAGGCATGCCTGAATACATCTAATAACAAGCCTAAGTATGTGTAATGCTATGCATTACCTACATGACCTCTTAACTGAGGGAACCTCTAGTTGTAGAGTTTCTATTTGTTCTGTACTTGTAATAGGCATCAAATCCTAGTTGTGTAACTGTACTTATAAAGTCAAGAATAATGCTTGAAAGAAGTTCCAAGGTTCATGCCTCAAGCAAGGAGATAAAGACTGCCAAATAATCACAGTTGGGATTTGAAGAAATGAAGAATTTGCCTAAGTACCAATTCGAGAAGTACATTTGTCTATTCGAGAAGTCTAGCATTCGAGAAGTCAGAGATTCGATATCTCAGAAGACATTGTTCGATATCTTTGAATACACTGTTCGATATCTCATTCGATATCTCAGAGATTCGATATGTCTATTACTCTATTCGAGAACTCATGGAGTCAACAAGTCAAAGCATCATTCGAGTTCTCTAAGAGTCAACAAGTCAATGCTCTATTCGATATGTCAAGGACTAAAGAAGCTATTCGACATCTCAGGGATTCGATATGTCAAAATGCTCTATTCGATATCTCAAGGAGTCCCAGAGAAAAGAGCTATTCGAGAAGTGATTCGATATGTCAATATAACACTATTCGAGAACTCAGAGTTATCGATTAAGTCAATTCGAGTTCTCGAATCAATCACTTAGCCACTTCTCGAATACATTCTTGGAGACAAAATACTGAAGAATTGTACAAGTCAGAAACCTGCAACAAGCCAAGACGCTTTATTTGACTATGTACTATAAAGCACATTGGAAAGCCTACAAAGAAGCTTGGAGAGATAAGACAAAGGGACAAGGAGCTAAAGAAGTGGATCTGAACAGGCTTTGCAAAGTCAAATCTGTAGCCGTTTGGACTCTTACTCAAATGAGATAGACATACTGGAAAGTAGTTTGTTTTACCTACATTATTTGTAGTAAGTAGGTGTATCCATGTCTATAAGGATACAGCCTCACTTCCTTAGCAGATAAGTTTTTAGAGGTAAGTTTTTCAAGATACATCACAAGAAATATCTCTCTAAGAAAAATGAAGCTGAGAATACTATCATTTGTATTCACAGATTGTAGCAAAATCTTTATCTAATAAAATATTAGATTAAATTGATATTGTGTTGTGTTTGTCTTTGTTATCTGTACTTACATATCTCACACACTCAACACATATCTTGTTGCAAAGATTCAAGAACAAAGAAAAGTTCAAGAATCCATTCACCCCCCCTCTGTATTCTTTTACTGTATTCAATACTCAACAAGTGGTATCAGAGCAAGCTGTTTAATCTAAACAGAAAACGATCATGAGTTCGAATACACCAAAGACTACAGGTACGGTGAAGTTCCCTAAGTTCGACAAAGAGAATTACAACCTCTGGAAAATAAAAATGCTGTTGTTCATCAAAGCTGCCAATCCTCTCTACCCTGACATCCTCAAGAATGGTCCATTTGTACCACAACAAGAAATTGCTGAATCTATAGTGGGCACAATAGTCATTCCTAGATCATATGTGGCAAAAGAGCCATCCAAATGGACGGACTCAGAGAAGGAAAAGGTTGCCCTAGACAGTCATCTCATGTTGCTGATCATAGACTCCATGGATATGTCGATGTTTGCCAACATAGCATCATGCACATCAGCCAAGGACATGTGGAACCACATCGAGGTGTTATGTGAAGGGACAGAGAAGGTAAGAGAGAACAGGAAACAGATACTGGTCACACAGTATGAGGCTTTCATGGCACAGTCCAAAGAAAGTATTACTGATATGTTTGAGAGATTTCACAAGCTGGTGACTGAGCTTCAAATGAATGGAAAGGTTTACAACACTAAGGAATTAAACATGAAGTTTCTACTATCTGCACCAAACCATCTAGAGCAAAGGGTCATATCTCTAAGAGAAAGAGATTTGAACAAAGTCACATATGATGTGCTCTATGGGGTTTTAAAGACTCGTGAGCTTGAGTTGCTTTAGAAGAGGGCTATCCAAGCCAACCAAGGCAGAATGATAAACACATCTTGTGCCTTGATTGTCAACAAATCCGTTCAAGACCTGGAAGCATCTGCAAGTCAACTGAGAATAGAAGAGATAGTAGATGATGAAGAAATTGAAGAAGAAGTGACTGAACCTGTTGATGAAAAGGAAGAAGATGAGTTCTATACTCTTGAAGAGTTGGATGCCATGGAAAACACTTCATATGCTTTTATGGCTAGAAAATTCCCAATCATATTTAAGAGGAATCAGCCCTTCAAGTTTAGATCTCAAAATCATTCATTCAACAAGAGCAAGGCACCTGTGAAAGCAAACAGAAGCAAATTCAAAACCAGCTATGTGGATAGGTCATCTGTGAGATGCTATAGATGCAATGACCTAGGGCATTTTGCCAGTGAATGCAAGAAGCCTAAAAAGAAGGATAAGGAGTTTCTTGAGCTTGAAGCTAAGTATGAGGCTCTGCTAAAGAAGCATACACCAGGTAAGGCCTACATAGCTGAAGGGAAGTGTTGGGATGATTCTGATAGTGATGGAAAAGAACAAGAATTCTGCAACTATGCCTTGATGGCCAACTCCAAGGAAGAACCATCTGAATCAGACTCTCAGGTACCATCCCTCACTACTATAGACATGTCTATTTCTGAATACAAATCTATGGTTGAACAACTATCTGTTGGGATGTTTAATATTCATACTAGTATGACTGCTGCTAATGAAGAGATTGCTAAACTGTCTACTAAGAATGAACTGTTGAACAAGAGAAATAAGGAACTAGAACTAACTGCTATGCAAGTAGAAAACCTTAAACAAGAAATCGAATATCTAAAGAATAAGGTTCTATGTGCTAGTCAAGTTGAGAAAGCTCTTAGGGATGAACTAGCTGAAAATGAATTTAAATTGAAAACAATCAAGAATTCCTCTAGTCTATTGCAGTCTTACCATGAGAAAAATCTAGCTAGACCTAAGGCTGCTATTGGACTTGATTATGACACTCTCAAACAGAGGAAAGGCTATGCAGTCATTGAAGATGACATTGTTGTTCAAGAGGAAGTGCCTCAGGTTTTGAAAAAGGCTGAGACCCCAATATTTAAAACACCAACACTTGAGATTGATGAGGATGCCTTACTCATTAAGCAAATGTTGGATGATGAAGATAAGGCACAATCAAATGAACAACAAGCATCCTCTAAGAGTGAGAATGTCAAAACCAAAGCCAAGGAGTCAGTAGGACGTAGACCTAGACCTGAGAAATTTGTGAAGTTTGTTTCAGCTGGGAATAATGAGTTTGAGAAGAAAGTGGCTAAAAAGAAACAAAATATGAATGGAAAATTAGGGATTAACAAGGACAACAATTATGCTTATGTGCCAAATGCCCCTAGGAAAGTTTGTCAAAATTGTTTTAGCACTAATCATTTAACTCATGCATGCAATAAACCATCTGGTAGTGTTGCTAAACCATTCTATGATTGCTCTGTGCCTTTAAGACATAGAGACTCTCATTTCTGTGATAAATTTGATTGTATGCCATGTAACATGAATGTAATGACTAGTTGCTTTAATCTGAGAAGACAATTCATGGAAGGTTGCATCAGTCACAATGTTCACACACACTACACAAGAACAAAGTCTTCAAGTCCTCCTAAAGTTAAGAAGGTGCCTCTGTCATCTAAGTCTCAGAACCCTGATTCTAAGACTTCTAACAGTGACAAGAAGACTAACATCAAGAAAATTGATAAGCATGCTGTTTATGATAAGACTGTTGCTAAGCCACATGGACCCAAACTTGTTTGGGTACCAAAGGAGAAGTAATACCTTTGTGTTTGTAGGGCAAAGAAAGTGAAAGAAAGGTCATGTGGATTTTGGACAGTGGATGCTCAAACCATATGACTGGTGATATGGCCCTGCTATCACAGTATGAGGAGAAGGCTGGCCCAATGGTTGCTTTTGGGGATGACAGCATTGGCAACACACTGGAATATGGCAAGTTGGAAATTGGAAATGTCATCATTAAAAATGTAGCACTGGTCAAGGGACTCAAGCACAATCTACTGAGTGTTGGTCAATTTACTGACAGAGGCTTCAAAGTGAATTTTGACAAAGATGAATGTTTGATCACCCACAAGAAGACTGGTGACTTTGCTCTATCTGGAGTAAGGAAAGGAAGCCTGTTTGTAGCCAATATGAACTCTGCAAACAAGGACAAAGTTTGTTGCTTTTACTCAAAAGCATCAAATGAAGATAGTTGGTTGTGGCATAAGAAGCTATCACACTTGAGCTTCAAAGGCATTAATTCTCTAGTCAAAAGGGAGTTAGTGAGAGGCATGCCCACACTTGAATTCTGTCAAGAAGGAGTGTGTGAGGCTTGTCAAAAGGGAAAAATGAAAAGATCAAGCCACAAGTCAAAGACAGTGACATCAATAACCAAGCCCCTACAACTAATTCATATGGACTTGTTTGGGCCTGTCAATATTATGTCACTAGGAAGGAAAAAGTATGCTCTGGTGATGGTTGATGATTTCACAAGGTATACATGGGTAGAATTTCTGGCATCAAAGGATGAGGCTCCACAAGTAATCATTGAGCATATAAAGAAAATTGACAAGGAAGCAAAGGCCAACAATGCAAGTGTGATTGCATTAAGAAGTGATAATGGAACAGAGTTCAGAAATGCCATGCTTGAAGCATTCTGCAAAGAAAATGGTATTTCTCAACAATTCTCAGCTCCAAGGACTCCACAACAAAATGGAGTTGTTGAGAGAAAGAATAGAACTCTGATTGAGGCTGCTAGAACAATGTTACTTGATGCAAAGATGCCTACATGTTTTTGGGCTGAGGCTGTGAGCACTGCATGCTATATCCAAAACAGAACCCTCATCAACAAAAACACTGGAAAGACACCTTATAACTTGATGACTGGAAAGAAGCCCACTCTAAAGTATGTACATACTTTTGGAAGCAAATGCTTTGTGTTAAAAGACAATTTAGAATATGTTGGAAAGTTTGATGCAAAAGCATTTGAAAGAATTTTTCTTGGCTACTCTATGGAAAGAATTGCATACAAAGTTTATGTCATCGCTCAAAAGAAAGTTATGGAAAGCACAGATGTGACATTTGATGACAACAAACTACCTGGATTAGAAGAAGCCAATGATGAAGATAAAGATCCTTTGAAGTTTGACAATCTAGATGATTCTGATGTGGAGATTGAAACTGAATTTGAGCCCACAATCCAACAAACTCAAGTGAATGAAGAACCTGTGTCAACCAACAATGAAGAAACAAGCATCCAAGACACACCTGTGATTAGTGGCAACTTCACAGGGGGAGGAAATGTAAATGATCATGATCTGGATGATGAAGCAACATCAAGGCTGAGAAATCAATCCGAACATACAAGGAAATGGGATAGATCACATACTGCAGATCAGATAATTGGAGATCCAAATACATGAGTGAGGACAAGGAGAGCAACTCTAAATGAATGTCTCTATGGTTGCTTTCTATCCCAAGTTGAGCCTAAGAAACTTGATGATGCATTGTTGGATCTTGATTGGATAATTACTATGCAAGAGGAGCTAAACCAATTTGAAAGAAGCAAAGTATGGGAACTTGTGCCTGCACCAAAGGATAGAACCATTGTTGGAACAAAATGGGTTCTAAGGAATAAGATTGATGAAAATGGTGTAGTCATAAGAAACAAAGCAAGGTTGGTTGCAAAAGGATACTCTCAACAGGAAGGCATTGACTATGATGAGACTTTTGCCCCTGTTGCTAGAATAGAGGCCATCAGAATTTTCTTGGCATTTGCTGCACATTCTAATTTCAAGGTTTATCAAATGGATGTCAAGAGTGCATTTCTGAATAGGGAGTTGGAAGAAGAAGTATATGTGCAACAGCCACCTGGCTTTGAGGATCCACAATTCCCTCACTTTGTCTACAGATTGCTTAAAGCATTGTATGGACTTAAGCAAGCTCCTAGGGCATGGTATGACACATTGTCACAATTTCTACTGGAGAATCAATTCACTAGAGGCACACTGGACAAAACACTGTTTTACAAGAAACATGGTGATGATATTATCTTAGTTCAAATCTATGTGGATGATATCATATTTGGCTCTACAAATGAGAAGTTGTGTGAGAAATTCTCTAAGCTCATGCAGAGCAGATATGAGATGAGTATGATGGGAGAATTAACATTCTTTCTTGGGCTGCAAGTGAGTCAAAGGAAGGATGGCATTTTTATAAGTCATACCAAATACATCAAGGATCTATTGAAGAAATTTGACTTAGAAGAATGCTCACCTTCAAAGACACCCATGGCCACTTCCACCAAGTTAGATGAAGATGTTAAGGGCAAGAAGGTAGATATCTCAATCTACAGAGGCGTGGTTGGTTCTCTACTCTACCTCACTCCTAGTAGGCCAGACATCATGTTTGCAACATGCTTGTGTGCAAGGTTTCAATCAAATCCAAAGGAATCATATATGATAGCAATAAAGAGGATTTTCAGATATCTGAAGGGCACACCAAACTTGGGGTTATGGTATCCTAAGGACACAGGGTTCAATCTGATTGGTTATTCTGATGCTGATTATGCTGGATGTAGAGTGGATAGGAAAAGCACCTCAGGTAGCTGCCAGTTTCTTGGACAAAGGTTAGTCTCTTGGTACAGCAAGAAACAACAATCTGTGTCAACTTCCACAGCTAAAACTGAATACATAGCTGCTGGAAGTTGCTGTGCTCAAGTGCTTTGGATCAGAAACCAACTTAGAGATTATGGACTTGTGTTGGAAAGAATTCCAATCATGTGTGACAACACAAGTACAATCTCTATAGTTTCCAATCATGTCAATCATTCTTGGACAAAGCACATTGACATCAGATATCACTTCATAAGGGAGCATGCAACTAATGGAACCATTGAGTTACATTATGTTCCCACAGAGAAACAACTAGCTGACATATTCACTAAGCCATTAGATGAAGCCACCTTCACAAGGTTGGTTAGTGAGATTGGAATGTTGAATTCTTCAAATTCTGGCTAAGTGAATATATCAACTAGATTGTTGCAGCAGTAAATACTTACTTTATCAAATGCTCAATATTTTTGAAGTAAGTATTGGCTGGAGTATGATTTATAAATATTCCACAATGCTACATATGTTGAAAATCATACATCTTCAGCTTGAAATTTCTGTGAAATTTTGAGAGAATCACTATTTAATTTGGTAGAATATTCTTCAGTGAAAATTTCTGGTAAATTTCAAAAAGATAGTGAAAATTGAATTTTATGAGTGAAAAGTATAGTTCGATAAGTCAGACTTCTCAAATGATTCATTGTTTTGCCATGGCTCGAGTTCTCGAATAAGCCTATCTAGAACCCTCTTGAGTTCTCGAATAGTGTCTTTTGGAGAAATCGAATAGCACACTCTGAGTTCTCGAATAGAGTATTTTAGTTCTCTAATGATGGAGTTCTCGAATACTGTATTTGAGTTATCGAATCATTTGAAAAGGCTGATTTTTCGCTGACACTTAATCGCTTTTTGGATTTATATTCAAAATTTCATTTTGCTCATAAAAACATATTTTATTTAGCTTAGAATTATTTTCTGAGTTAAATAACTGCCAGCTGTGAGTTTCAAACTGCTTGAGATATCGAATAAGCCTTTCTTGACTTATCGAATAGTTGTTTTATACTTCTCGAATGACTGACTTGTCGATACAAAACTTATATCTAATCGACAACTCAAGTCACTCACATATATACAATTCCACAACTGTTCAAATCATTTCATTCGATTTCTCAGGCAGCTAAAGTTCCAAAACCTCTGTAAACCCTAACGTCAAAAGCTAAATTTCTTCTTAACCTTCATTCTTTTCTCATCTCTCTGTGTGACAATGGCAAATACCGAACTCACAATTCCTACCCACACCAATTTCATAGCAATAACCAACGATGTTGAAGCACCCAATGCAAACTTTAAGTGCTTCGTTCGATTGATGGCTGAATCATACATCAAGGATGCACTCTCAGCCAACCCAACCCTGTATCTAGACTTACTAGAACAGTTTTGGAGAACTGCTACTGTGGAGGTCGTGGCCCTAGAGAATGCAATAACTTCATACGTAATCTATTGTAAGATTCAGGACAAGGAAATCACCATCACTACTGAAGACATGAATCAAACACTAAGGTTACAACAAGGAGTGTATGACAGTCAAGCAACTGATCAGGAATTGGAAGACTTCTTTGATTTTATCAACTACTCAGATAGAATCAAGCTTGGAAATTTGAATAGGAAGTACTTGAGGAAAGAATGGATCTATGTCTTTGCCACTCTTCTTCAAGTCTTCACAGCAAGGAAGTCCAGCTTTGATCAAATTAGCACACCTGTTCAACAAATAGGATATGATCTAGCATATGGGAGAAAGATTGATGTTGGTTTGATCATAATGCAAGAATTGTATGGGAGGCTTGGTAAGAACTCAGCCAAGAGAGGTAATGAAATTTTCTTCCCTCGCTTTATTCAATCTGTACTTAATTTCATAGATGCTAAATTGATTGAATTGCCTGGGTTAGACAAAAATAGAATAGGCTATCCGAAATCCATGACCAAACTC
Source organism: Saposhnikovia divaricata (assembly GCA_036435485.1). Classification (NCBI taxonomy): domain Eukaryota; kingdom Viridiplantae; phylum Streptophyta; class Magnoliopsida; order Apiales; family Apiaceae; genus Saposhnikovia; species Saposhnikovia divaricata. The sequence goes on from CM071596.1 coordinate 113,875,716, forward strand.
ATTTTTGGTAGCTTGGAGACTAGGAATGATGTGGATGTAAGGCTCAAAATAACTCCCCTTATGGAGAGAGTTTATTTAGGACTTACCCCCACAACATGCCAATTTGTGCCTCAAAATCTGAGTTAGCTAGGCCCAAGCAAGTAGAGCAAAATGCTAACCCAGGGCCTGCTAACCAACCCTCTCAGCTAAACACTTTACCAAATACAGAGCCAACTGCATCATCCTCTCAAAAGGGTGATGTTAGTAAAAAGAAGAGAAAACAGGTTGCTTCTGAACCTCTAAAAAGCTTAACTGAAGCAGCCTTGGCTGTAGAATTAGGCATAGCAAGTGAGGAAACTGAGTCACCCGTACTAAGGCCAAAGAAGAAGAAGAAGAAGAAGTCTAAAACCACCTCTTCAGTCACCCAAATGGCTGAAGTTATAAAATCAGGGGCAAACAGCTCACTAGATGTATCCTCTCAACAGGGTGCATCTATAGAATCAAGCATCCTCCCCAATGCACCTATCTGTAAATTGTCAGCACAAGGGAGTGATAAGGCTGGCACAACACTGAGTGAAGAGCACATCACAATTGAAACTCTCTCTATCTCTCAGGGGGAGTTGCCAAAATCTAATCTACAACACACTTCTCTTCCAGAATCTACCACTCATATTTCTTTGGAGCCTGCAACTCAAGAAATTGAGGAGCAAGGCATTGATCATCAAGAATTCTTTTCTCTTGATGAGCCAATGGATTCAAGTGACTTGGTGCATGACACCTTGCTCACCACCCAGGTACCACATTTAGATGGTCAGGGAATGCATGCTGGGGCATCTCCTAATGACACCATCACAAACACAGAGGATTCACTAGTTTTAACTAGAGACTCTGTGTCTGTGTCAACTACTGTTGTAACTCATCCCACTCCTATGGAGACAACAGTAGCAGAGTCTTTCCATCCGATTACAGAAGTTGCATCTGTAACTGAGGAGTCTAGCTTGCCTAGCTCTAGCTCTCACTTTCTGTCCCAATGGCTGAAGCCTGTGCAACATGACAGTGCTTCAGGATCAGGGTCTGTTCAACCACAAATGTCCATTAAAGCTCTCCAAAGCTATGTTGTGGATCAGATTCCTGAGTTTGTAAAAATATCCCAGAACCTTGTCACCTCCAACATCTCAAATCCAGATTATGAAGCCATCCTACTATGCCATAGGGATGATGTGGAGATGCAGAAGGCCAAGATTATTGATGATGCTGAGAGAGATGGAAATGTAGATTCCTGGATGCAAGGAAAGTATGATGTAACTCTCAGTGAAGCACTTCATTATCTTAGAGAGGAATACATCACTTCACTGGGTTCAAATGCAAAATCCCTGTCCCCTAGTGAAGTGTATGAAGCTGTCAATGATTCCTACAAGGGTTTCCTCAAGGCTGCACACTACCTTGGCAAGGGAGTCAAAACTGAAGTCAACAAGGTGAGTGACAAGACAGCCACTTCAGTAGAAGAAGTAAAGAGGGCCTTTGATGCCAAATTTCCTCAACTAGACAGTGTGGTCAAAGATCTCAGACACTGCAACACCACCTGCACCAAGATGGATAATGGTCTAGCTCTACTTAAAGATACAATCACAGGTCCAGGAAGCAAATTTCAAATTCTATCTGACCAGACTACAGAGGCCAATGCTATGTTGAGGACCATGTTCAAAAACCAATATGGAGACAAGCTAGTCACTGAAGTCCCTGTGAATGAACTGTCAAAGTATGAGTTCAAGAGACTACAAGATCAATCCATAAATGGTTTCAAGGCCAAAGAGCTATTCACCAAGGTTGATACTCTTGAAAGGGAGGTGGTGTCTCTCAAAGAATCCAATGCCCATCTGGAAGGCAAGGTTACAAATCTAACTGAGCAATTGAACACTCAAGCCACTACCACAGCTGATGTTCTTCTGCATCAACAATCTATGCTGTCTGCCATGATGAAGCACATGGGTATCCCTCTATCTGAAGACTCTTCAACTCCAAAGGCCCCTACTACAGCCTCTGTGCCTGACAACAAGCCTAAGGGGGAGAAGAGGATAACAAGGAATAAACCTAAGGGGTCTAAGGGGGATCCTCAGACTAAAGGGGAGAAATCTCAATCTAAAGGCATCAAGATTAATGAGGGTGGTCATCAACAAATTTCAAATCCTACATCTCATGTCTCAGGCAAGGGCAAACTCAAGGTTGATGAACCTCCATCTTCTCTGCCAGTGGTCACTCTACCACCTGTGCACATCATTACACCTAGTGGCCAAAAGCAAACTGTCACTACTACAGTAGTGGCAGGTTCCATGCCAAGCAATCCAGTCCAAGTACCCAGACTTGAAGATGAGCCAGTGGAAGCTAAGGTGATTACAGAGGCCAAGCTGATAGAAGTAGCAAATTCAGAGATTTATCATGATGCTGCATTCTTGAAGTTTCTGCAAACCTCAAAAGCAAGGGTTGGAGGGGATACCTTATTTTACAGAAGAAGCCTCAGAGATCAAATCAAATATCTAACAGTTATTCCAAGAAAGCTAAATCAAATCTATCTCAAGGAAATCATGATGGTGACCAATGGCAAGATATGGCATCTATCATTTGAAACCTTGAAAGCCTTAAAATACTCTGAGATTGATGCTATCTTGGAACTAATTGAGCAGAAAGGGGAGAACAACCAAAGACTGTACACTGAACTAAAAGATGGTCAACTAACTAGATTGCCTGAAGTATGCACCAAACCAAGAACCATCTTTTATCAGTCTGGTACCAGAATTCAAGATGTTAAACAGCTGGTTATCCCCCATTATCTTAACCCTAAAAACCACAGACTCATCATTGCTATTATTGACCAGCTACAAAAGAAAGATGGAAACAGAAGTGCTGAAGAGTTGGAAGCACTTCACATCTTAAGAACATTCATAGCTACTGGTTCAATTCTGGAAATAGCTCAACCTAGGAGGAATACGGATGATAAGGATGATGATAAGAGTGATAGAAGTAGAAGTCATCACAGGAGTGATAAGGGTGATGAAGATAAAAAGAAGAAGAAGGATGGTAAGGAGAAGAAGAATGATGATGACCAAGGTAAAGTCTCTGAGAGGAAGAGTGGAAGACAGCAAGCCTTAGGCATTGCTGACAGTAACCTCACCACATCACAAGACTCTAAGTCTAGGGTGAATACTGTTAGTAGTGACCTACCAAAATCTACATCTATGGCTTCTGCAACTATCTTGCCACCTCAAGAAGAGAAGAAGATTCAAGTCAAGAAACCATCTGTATATTTCAAAAAGCAAACTGCTAATGGAATACTACAATGGTCCACAAACAAAGGTCACATGCTACTGCCAGGCAACCATGTTAAAAGGATCAAATTCAAACAAGCTGCAAGGAAACCAAAGCTATCCAAATCAAGGACTCTGACAATCTATCCAGGCTTAAAACTTCAACCACTATATGAAGATTTTGATGAAGACCAACTGCAATTCTTACAAGCTCAAAGAATCTACCATGTTGTCATTGTTGATAACTGCCTTGAGATCAAATATACTGATGGAAGGGAGGAGAAATTCAAACAAGGAGGATGTCAACACTGGGGCAAGCTACATGACATAGAAAGAATCATTGCATTGTTGAGCTCAGAAGATAAAGTGGAAAGAGTATGGAAGCTGGAGCTAATTGATTTTGTGAAGATGAAGAGAGATCATGAGGAGAGAATCAGAAAAGAGTGTCTTGAGAAATGGCTAGCAAGGGAGAAAGAAATTGAGAGACTGGAGATTGAAGCAGAAAAGCTAAGGGCAAATGGATTGTGTAGAGTTCAGTTTAACCCCTATGTGGTGAAGTATAGGAGGAGAAATGGGGATCAGGTCCACATCAGAATGAATCTACTCAACCACTATCCTGCAAACATTCTGAAACCAGTACTTGAAGATTTCAAAGACTCAATTTTGCTTGAAGAATTGGATGCTATGGCATAAATAATAAAAGCTATGGATGAGAATACAAGGAAGAAGAAAGAAAGAAAGAAGACAGAAAGCATATGATGATTTGCAAGCCAAGGCTATGGAAAGGGAAACAAATGACAATGGCTAGTACTTCATCATAGGCTGTAAGATTACTCACCCTGTAGTTCTATCCACATTGCTAATCGAAATTCATACATGTACTGTCAAGTTTTATCTTTATGTATGTTAGGCTTGTTATCAGACATGAAATTGTGACTAAGGGTCTTACTCACAATTTGGGGGAGATTGTTAGTCACAGAGGCATGCCTGAATACATCTAATAACAAGCCTAAGTATGTATAATGCTATGCATTACCTACATGACCTCTTAACTGAGGGAACCTCTAGTTGTAGAGTTTCTATTTGTTCTGTACTTGTAATAGGCATCAAATCCTAGTTGTGTAACTGTACTTATAAAGTCAAGAATAATGCTTGAAAGAAGTTCCGAGGTTCATGCCTCAAGCAAGGAGATAAAGACTGCCAAATAATCACAGTTGGGATTTGAAGAAATGAAGAATTTGCCTAAGTACCAATTCGAGAAGTACATTTGTCTATTCGAGAAGTCTAGCATTCGAGAAGTCAAAGATTCGATATCTCAGAAGACACTGTTCGATATCTCTGAATACACTGTTCGATATCTCAGAGATTCGATATGTCTATTACTCTATTCAAGAACTCATGGAGTCAACAAGTTAAAGCATCATTCGAGTTCTCTAAGAGTCAACAAGTCAATGCTCTATTCGATATCCCAAGGACTAAAGAAGCTATTCGACATCTCAGGGATTCGGTATGTCAAAATGATCTATTCGATATCTCAAGGAGTCCCAGAGAAAAGAGCTATTCGAGAAGTGATTCGATATGTCAATATAACACTATTCTAGAACTCAGAGTTATCGATTAAGTCAATTCGAGTTCTCGAATCAATCACTTAGCCACTTCTCGAATACATTCTTGGAGACAAAATACTGAAGAATTGTACAAGTCAGAAACCTGCAACAAGCCAAGACGCTTTATTTGACTATGTACTATAAAGCACATTGGAAAGCCTACAAAGAAGCTTGGAGAGATAAGACAAAGGGACAAGGAGCTAAAGAAGTGGATCTGACCAGGCTTTGCAAAGTCAAATCTGTAGCCGTTTGGACTCTTACTCAAATGAGATAGACATACTGGAAAGTAGTTTGTTTTACCTACCTTATTTGTAGTAAGTAGGTGTATCCATGTCTATAAGGATACAGCCTCACTTCCTTAGCAGATAAGTTTTTAGAGATAAGTTTTTCAAGATACATCACAAGAAATATCTCTCTAAGAAAAACGAAGCTGAGAATACTATCATTTGTATTCACAGATTATTGCAAAATCTTTATCTAATAAAATATTAGATTAAAGTGATATTGTGTTGTGTTTGTCTTTGTTATCTGTACTTACATATCTCACACACTCAACACATATCTTGTTGCAAAGATTCAAGAACAAAGAAAAGTTCAAGAATCCATTCACCCCCCCTCTGTATTCTTTTACTGTATTCAATACTCAACAAACTCATCTAAAACCTTAAGGTGTTAAAGAGAGGGCTTATATGGATCTTATATTATATTCTAACACTCCCCCTTACTCGAAAACCCATTTTTGTGGATCACGGGCGCCCATCTTTGGGGCATTAACTTGCCTTTCGTGTCCATAATAATTATGAGAATATTGAGGGTCGCAGAGAGTCGAACCTGAGACCTCTACGTGTATGAGCTCTAATACCATGTTGAGAACCAGTCCATCTAAAACCTTAAGGTGTCAGAGGAAGGCCCCAAATGGATCTTATGCTATATTTCAACACTCCCCCTCACTCGAAATCCCATTTTTTGGGTTGAAGAGTGGATCACGGGCACCCCTTGAAAAATATAAATAATTGGGTGGAACGGAGGGAGTAATAAGCAAACTAGGGGGAAATTGTTCGTAATTTGGTCCAATGGTTCAACCATACAAACAATAGTAACCATTAAATTTTTAGTAAATCAATGAGAAGCGTTAAATCTAACACAAACGAATATTCTATATTTGTGCTAATTTAATTAATACCCAAAGTTCGAATCCCGTTAACAACAAATTAAAGTTAAGAATTTATATTATTAATTTTAAACAATACATGAATTTTTAACTAATATATATTAAATTAAAATTAAAATAACTATTAAACTAAAAAGTTAGATAAAAATTTAATTTTATGATAAGAAAATATTATATCATATTAGCTTAAACCCCGTGCGATGCACAGATTTTTTTTAATATTATATGAATTTTTTTCATTAATTTGAATTAATTTTTTTAAAACATGAATTTTGTTGGCTTAAATTTTTAAATGAGATGATTTGATAATAATTATATAAATGTTATCGTGATATTTCTAGAAAATGAAGGATTTTAGTTCAAAAATATAGAAAAGATAATAGATTTTAGTTGAAAAAGGTAATAAGTTAATTATTAGTAATTATAAAATTATTTTTTCATTTTCTTAAATAGAATGTCATTGATATAATTGAAAAAAAAGAGATTTTAGTTAGAAAAAATTTAAAAGATAACATGATGTTTTAGGTGAAAAAGGTAATTGATTATTTTATAGTAATGATAATTTAACTCTATCATTTTACTAAATAAATTGCTTGTAATATTTTTAGAAAAAGAGAAATTAATGTTGCCCATGATATTTCTAGAAAAAAATGGATTTTAGCTAGAAAATATAGAAAAGATGATACGTTTTAGTTGAAAAAAGGTAAATAGTTATTTATTAGCATTATAATATTATTATTCAATTTTATTAAATAGAACCGCCCATGATATAATTGGAAAAAGAGATAATTTAGTTAGAGAAAATAGAAAAGGTAATCTGAAAACTAAAAAAAAAGACATGTTTTAGGTGAAAAAGTAATTGATTAGTTTATAGTAATTATAATTTAATTATGTTATTTCACTAAATAAAATTTCTCGTAATGTTTTTAGAAAATGAGAAATTAATGTTGCTCGTGATTTTTCTAGAAAAAAAGGATTTTAATTAAAAAATATAGAAAAGATGATACGTTTTGGCTGAAAAAGGTAATCGGTTAAGTATTAGTATTATAATATTATTATTTTATTTTATTAAATAGACCCGCCTCTGATATAATTGGAAAAAGAGAGATTTTAGTTAGTGATAAAAGAAAAGATAACGTGTTTTAACTGAAAAGTGTAATTGATTAGTTAATAGTAATTTAGAAAAAATGGGATTTTAATTAGATAATATAGAAAAGATGATACATTTTAGTTGAAAAGGATGATCGGTTAATTATTAATATTATAATATTATTATTTTATTTTATTAAATATAACCGCCAGTGATATAATTGTAAAAAGAGAGATTTTAGTTAGAGAAAAGAGAAAAAGTAACGTGTTTTGGATGAAAAGAGGTAAATGATTAATTAATAGTAATTATAATATTATTATGTTGTTTTATTAAACAAAATTGCACGTAATGCTTTTAAAAAAGGAGAAATTTTATAAAATATAAAAGATATTGTGTTTTACCTGAAAAAGGAAATTAATTAGTTATTGAAAAATAGAAAAGATAATATATTTAACTGAAAAAGAAAATTTATTATTTAGTAGAATGAATTTTATATGCAATTAACTAAAGGTAAATAAATATAATCAACACGTACCGTATCGACGTAGTGTTTTTAAAAAAGAGAAATTTTAGTTAGATAAAATATAAAATATATTGAGTTTTACCTGAAAAAGAAAATTAATTACTTATTGAAAAATAGAAAAGATAATATATTTAACTGAAAAAAAAAATTGATTAGTTAGTAGAATGAATTTTATATATAAATAAGTAAGGATAAATAAGTAAATTAAATAGGTACCGTACCGACCAACCGATCGACCAATCGACCGACCAAACTTTTAATGTTTTGGCTATTATGTAATAGTATAGATTTAAAATAAGCTCGTGCATCGCATGGGTTATAAGCTAGTATAGTTAATATGAAATACATGATGTATTATTTTAATTATGGATTATGTAATTTTATATTTAATTCTTCCTGGAAACTCCATAAATGACCCAATAATTTATATAAATTTGTGTATATCATTTTACCTGCAAGTTTATTTTAAAAATCCACTTTTATTAATCTAAAATTTTGAATTTCTTTAAATACAATCTAATTAATTATTTATAGAATAAATCTTTTTAAATCCAATCATTTTTACCGTCCTTAAATTCAACTAATTGATTATTATATCTCATGTGTTATATACATTCTAGTACTCTTTTTTAATATATATATATATATATATATATATATATATATAAGGTTAAGATGTATTGTGATGTTAGTGAAAGATATATATATATATATATCATCACAATACATCTTAACCTTATAATTATTTGTTTTGCATTTATAATCTAATTTATAATGTTGTGTTTTAAATTCAACTAATCGATAATTATAGTTTGTGTATTATATACAATGAAAATACACACCTAGAGGGGAGGGGTGAATAGGTGTTATGACTAACAATGATCAAATAAAAATTCTGCCTGAAATGTTATTCTGGCAGCTAGCTGGATGAAACAGATTAACAAATAAGCAGCTAGCTGAGCTAACCGGATGCAACAAATTAAAAAGTAAGCAGCTAGCTAAGTTGTGCAGTGCAGTAAGATAAAGTTGCAGAAAGTAAATAACACCACAAATTTTAGCTAGGTTCAACCCCTATTCTTCTATGGTTTACGTCCTAGTCCCTTACCAACTTGGTAAGAGAATATATTATTGATCACAAAGAATCCCAATTACATGATACAATAACATATCTCCCTTAACCTCCCAGTTACTGATTGCAGCTAGCTGGAACCCTTGTTCCCTGAACACAGCTCTCTAAGTTCTATACTAATCCAAGTATAAACTCCTCTAGCCTTCTGCTCCTCGAACCCTTGTTCCACAAACTTGACAATCCAGCAACTACCAACTTTACAAGTTGAACAATACAGTGGATAAAAAGGAATTACAACTCAAAACTATGAACTCTCTAATATCGATATAGTATTTAATACTAGAGCTCGTTTGTTGAATCTGAAAGAAGGTGCAGAGTTGTTTCTCTTGTGTGTTCTTGAATATTTCTTGAAGGTTCTGAATCTCTGCATCAAGAAGACAAGCACACAAGAATATATAGTGAAGCAAAAAGAACTCAAATTACTAAACAAGATTGCAACGGTCTTGAATCAATTCTCACGTTCAATTTGTTAGTTTAATTGTTCTTCTAACGTTCACAAGCAGCTTTGTAGTATTATAATTAGAAGGTATAATTATAATAAATGGCATGCTAGAAAAGAGAGCACATGGGATGTTTTAGTGGAGCATTAAAGTAATAAAAAGATTCCTTTATGAGTGGAAGTTGTCTAGCATGATACTTCTACTTGAGTAGTGTTCTAATAAATATAATATCATGCTTAAATATGTTAGACCAATCTTACAACTGATTTCCACAATATTTTCTATAAAACCGTACTCCCTTTTATATTCTGGACAGACTGCCAGCTTGCTGTGTTGTACTGTCAGCTAGCTGTGTTATCTGTCAGCTTGCTGTGTTATAAGAACTCTTGTACTGTCAGCTAGCTGAGATACCCTGTTTTGCTAAGAAATAATATAAGTAATAATCCTGCAAAACAATATTAGTCCAGTACATATATCCAGTTTGTTAACATCTTTGTATATAGCATAACTTATATGTCCTGCAAAATAGAATTAGAAATATACATAAGAAGCTTGCTATAATATACCATTACAAGCGTACCAGCTTGCTAACTATGTTATCATCAAAACTAAGATGCTTTCAATCTCCCCTTTTTTGATGATTACATATTAACTTGAGATTGAGCTAAAACTCCCCCTCAATCAAAGCATCCTGCAAAATAAAGTTTGATAGCAGGCTAATATATATTAAGTAACAATCAATCAACTTGCTGCATTGTGTCATCATCAAAACCAATATGGTTTCAATCTCCCCCTTTTTGATGATTACACACCAATATTCAATAGTTAATTACTCCCCCTGAATTTATGCTTCCCCTGCAAAAGGATTAGCAATCTATACAAGCAACTAAGCAAAATCGCATGGCATCGCATAAACATTTAGCATTAAACCATATGATCCCAGCAAAGTACATGAAGTAAAGAGTTATAAGAATAAATATCAACTCCCCCTAAATCACACATACTTTTAATCCTGAATTTTCTCCCCCTTATTCATCAAAAAGAATATCCACATGTTATCCTTCAATAGAAAATTTCAAATACCTTGAATTAATTAACCACCTAGAAACATTCAGCACATAAAGCGAATAAGTGGACTAAATTTCACAAAACAATAAAATACATAGCAAATATATATATGCAAAGAAAATAGTAACACATAAAAGTGTACCAGGCATCCATAGCAGCTAGCTGGCTAGACATTACACATGCCTAATTCGCGATGAAGAACAATGAAATGCTCCTCGGCTAGTGGCTTTGTGAAGATGTCAGCTAGCTGGTACTCTGTACTTACAAAGATCAGCTCAATTTTTCCCTTTGCAACATTGTCCCTAAAAAAATGATGTCGAACGTCGATATGCTTTGTTCTTGAGTGATTCACTGGATTCTTTGATATGTTGATAGTGCTTGTATTGTCACAATAAATGGGGGACCTTGCCACATTTAATTCCAAAATCTCGGAGTGTTTGAATCATCCATAGCATTTGAGAGCAACAACTTCCAGCTGCTAAATACTCCCCTTCAGCTGTGGATAATGCAACAGAAGTTTGATTTTTGCTTTGCCAAGATACTAAACTCTGTCCTAGAAATGCACAAACACCACTTGTACTCTTCTGATCAGTTTGACAACCTGCATAATCTGCATCACTATACCCAACAAGATCAAATGCATTTGTGATGGGATAAAATAATCCAAGAGTAGTGGTTCCATTTAAATATTTGAAAATTCTTTTAATAGCATTCAAGTGAGACTCTTTAGGTTGAGCTTGAAACCTAGCACAAACACATACACTATACATAATATCAGGTCTAGAGGCTGTAAGATATAATAAAATACCAATCATACCTCTATACTTTCGAACATCTACATCTTTACCTCGTTCATCTGCAGCCAGCTTGCTGGCAGAACTCATAGGTGTAGATTTTGCCTTGATATTCTAATATCCAAACTTCTTTAGCAAGTTCTTGATGTACTTGGACTGATGTACATATATTCCATCTTGAGTTTGCTTGATTTGGAGCCCCAAGAAGTAATTGAGCTCACCCATCATACTCATGTCAAACTCATTATGCATACACTTAGAAACCACTTGCACATATTATCATTAGTTGATCCAAAGATAATATCATCCACATATATTTGCACAACTAGAATGTAAGAACCCAGATTTTGGGTGGAATTAAAACTTTTATGTATTTAATAATGTAAGAGTGAATAGTGGATATGGCTACAATGTAATAATTGATATTTGGGAAAGAATGAATGGAATTCGACTTTATTATGTTTATGTCTTGAAGAATGCTAAAGGGTGACGACATAGGTAAGAATAATCTATCTTCTAAGGGAATAAGATATGGCAACTTCAAGCAAGAGAATACTCTCATGTCATCCAGATCGATAACGATTAATCCAGTAGTTCCGTAAAAAGGTTAAGGAACGATCGAAAGAGAATACGGACACTTATACAACCCTAAGAGAACAAGTAAAGAATACAGAATGAATAGTGTTTTGGTAGGAGTATATAATAATATGAGACGACACTATATAGAAGTATTCGGAACGGATTTCTGAGTTCGTATTAGTGATCCAGGGGGAAAATAAGTGTATGTAAAAGCTGTCGGATTCTGAAAAACCGCACTTTTATTTTCTCCGAGAGTTCCCTGGACACTGATAGCCTTAAGTATTTAACGAATGGATTAAAGGAATATAAAATGGAAAGTTAGAATGAAAGATGGGGAATGAAAGTATTAATATTAAAGAGGATTCCCGGTAAACCCTAATTAGAAATCCGTGAAATATTCTCACGAACGATAAATCGAAACGGGTAATAACCGGACACAGAAACAAGCAGAGGAAGCAAGAGTCTTGTGCAAGCTACTAGTATAAATATCTAGTAACTAAACTAGAAGCAAGGAACTAGCAACTTAGAAGAAGAACCAAGTACTTAGCAAGTAACTACCTAGTTAAGCATTAACCACCACAAAACCAACACATGTCTTGCCATTTGAGCATCCAACACCTCACCACTTTATTAAAGCAACTTTTACAAGATATTATGTTGTAAGTGGATGAGAGTAAAGGAGATTAAAACACAAAAAAATCAAAGAAACCAAGCAATTCTCTCCCCCCCCTTTGCAAACAAAGCATTCGGCCATACCCATAAATTCCAAATCCAAACTCAACCTTCCCACCATTGTTTGTTCTTGAAATTTTTAAGGTGAGACTTACATTTCATAAAACTTATCTCCTCAAAATCTTAGCCTCAAACTCATCCATTTCCATTTTCAAAAAAATGATTTAAGAGGAGGGTGAATAGTGTTTTCATGAACTAATCTTGTTTTTCCTTGATTTCTTTGGTTGATTTAGCAAGCTTAAGCACTCCTAAGGACCATACAAGGCTTATTAAGGCTATATCACTATCTAAGGAAGGTATAAAGCTCTTGAAACCCTAACCCTTGTTTGAGATTTAAGCATGTTTTTGATAGTTATAACTTAGTTATGGTTATGTTAAAGTTATAAGCATGATTATGTATGGATTTTGGATTAATGATGTAAATAGCTAGATGAACGGAAAGGCATTGCTTGGCCTCAGTTCATGTATATAAGTCATGTATATGTTGTTTGGGTTGGATGCTATGTGTGTGGGAAGATTCGAAATTGATAGATATTCGATTTACAGCCGTTATAATGCCCGATTTTACAATACCATGTTTTGTATGCCATTTTCCATGTTGAACCCCTACTGTCCAGAGACCTTATCTGCCATGATAGGATAGGTAATGCTCTAAGCTTCGTTTTGATATAAAGATCGCATGAAACGGACTTACGGTTTAGGATTTATGACCAAATTACTAAAAGTAGTTCGAATCCGTAAATGAAAGTTCGTAACTGAAATCGAACCCTCGTAAGCTATGTAACGTCATGGCGAATCTTGGTAAATAAATACTAGGGGTAAGAAGGAAGGTGTGAAAGAAAACCGTATGTCAAAAAGAGCATTTTTCGATTTATTAAAAATGTTCGAGTCAAGGTTAAACGCGAACGAACCCCTAAAAGACGACTCTTTTATAACTTTGGTAAAACACTAAGAAAACGGGCGATAAAACTCGGAGTATAATATTGGTTCGTAACAATCAACCTTAGAACTCATATGACTCAAGTATGTCCCAAGTATAAGCGCAGTGACATGTCGTATTAACGAACGAATGTCGGGTCGGATCAGTGATAATAAGTAATCCACTAAAAGGGGTATAACGAGATAACTCGAGAACGTATTTCGATTTAAGTATAACTTAACTTTTAATATGTTAAGTGATTAATCCCGAATGCCTTGGCTATTTATAGATCACCAGGCTGAACCGGGACCCGCTACCACTACCCCTTACCGTACTCGACTACCAGGCAAGTTTCAATTCCCTTCTTTTAGGCTGTTGTTGTGATTGAATAAATATATATATATGATTGCTGATATACATATGCCATTGCATGCATGCCTACTTTCAAGTTGAATTGATATACTTGTTCCCTGAATGTTATTGTTGGCTTATAAGCTAGATAGTTAGATATCAGTTATAAGCCGGGGATTGTAAGACCCTCATAGAAGGGCATATACATCTTATTAATCGAATATAGACCGGGAGTCAATATTCCTTGATATATCGAGATTACCTCGGAAGAAAATATTTAAGTAAATATTTTATATTATTTGGGCGACGAATATTATTTGAATATTCGTTCGAGACTAATTATTTTAACGATCCTTACTTCAAATAATTATTTGAACGTAACTATTCAACGAATAATATTTCTCAATATTCATTCAGAGTCGAATTGATTATCGACTATTATTTCGAATATTCTTCTAAAGATGAGACTATTAAATGAATATTATTTTGGATATTCTTTTAGATTATTATTTTATTAAATCAATATTACTTTTGAATATTCATTTAAGATATTAAATACTTGATGAATATTATTTTAATATTCATCTGAAGCTTGATTTAATTATCGAATATTATCTCGAATATTCCTTAAGGCTTGGATTACTAAATGAATATTACTTGATATTCATTTAGGATATTATTCATTAAATGAATATTACTTTTGAATATTCATTTAAATTCCTAATTAATTATGAATATTACCTTAAATATTCTTTTCAGGTCTTATTAATTAATGAATATTGTTTTGAATATTCATTTAAATATTTATTTATTCAATAAATATTCTCCTGATATTTCTTCAGGGATTATTTTGAGAAATACTCTGATTTAAGACATTCTTTCATATTCCTAAATATTCTGTAAAATATTTTAATTCAATAAATATTCTCTGAATATTTATTCCATACTTAGAATAACCTCAATAAGGGTTATCTTCTTCGATTATTACGAAAAATATTTCGGAGTCATATTATTATTAATCTTATATCAAGAAAGGTTCTCAGACATCATTCTTCTTCGAGTCTATCTCCTTAATAATAAGGGAACCTTACTTGGAAAATGTTATTTATCTTGTCGACTTCCCGGTCATAAAGTATTCCCTTCACCCGCAACTCGGGTGCTGTTGACTTATTAAGTCGTTGCTTACCTTCTCATCTTTCGAGGGGTAAGATTACTGGAACAAGTTAATATCCGTTACCAAGTAATAGCTTGGGAGTTATTGGTAAATTTTCCTTTCCAACTAGATACGACTACTTTGTGGAGTCTTATCAACATGTATTATACTTGGGGAAAGGGGGACGAACGTTACATTCAGAATCATGAATTCTATTTGAACTAGGAGTCGTGTAAGAGGCCGAGTAGCGCCGGTCCATCCCCTTTGGCCCAACCGTTGGCCGGGGAGAGCTAGTAAGGCGGTATACAAGTAAAGCCGTCAGTTCTTCCTTCTACCGGTAGTAAATCTAAATTGAGCTGTACGATCTCGACTGATCATCAAGATTGGAACAGCGGGCGCGGTGAATACTCCATCATTGGTTCATCATCCAAATTTATTTATTTCCTGCAACATGATTACTGTTGGCAGAGTTGGAAAAGTGTCATAACTGGAATTGCAACCTTTTCTTGCAAGTTCCTCTTCTTAATAACAATAAGAATATCTCGCTTACTTTGATGTAGCAGATATTTCTTCAAACAAATACTTTCAGTTACCTTGTAACTTCATCGTTCATATTATACTGGCATCATTTCCGTAAATGCATGGCATATGGTTTAAAAGATAGCTTTGAACTGTGTTAATTATCGTTCAGTTATATATTTGTTGGTGGGCTTTCGCTCACCCTTGCTTTGTTTATATTATGTCACAACAACAGCTAGGACAGATGGCTCGCGTCAGGCGCACTCGGCGCAAGCAGGTTACCCGACCCACCGGACTACCCGCTGAGATGCTAGCCGCCATTGCTGAGGTAGCATAGTTAGACAGCTTTTGTTTCCTGTTTAACTATATGTATAATTAATGTAATCAACGGCAAAACTTTTAAACCTATGATGTTATCCTTTTGGGATTGTAATAACTTTTATTCGTAAACCCTTTAATGTAAGACTTATTTCAATTTCATCTCTGGGACTATAACTGTTGTGTGTGTGAGTGGTAATTATTGTGGGGTCACAGCATGTGATTTATTTATTGTGGACTCAAGTCAAGTATTATGAATGGATGTAAGACCGTAACCACCAGATCCCTGACCCCGGATCTGGGGGTGTTACAGAGATGGTATCAGAGCGAGAGTTATATATCCCAAGAGATGATACGACGTTATATAATAATAAATTCAATAATATAATAAGAACCCTTGCCAGGTTCACCTAAAACCCTTACGGGAACTTTTTAAGTATCATGATAGTAACATAGTTCGTCTTGTGTAGGCGAGCGACTTGTCTGCCCAGGAGGCAGCTGCGAGACAGCATGATGAGGACATGTTCCGTACTAGGGACCCATACTATGAGCACTTGCCTGAGGAGGATACTGAGCCTGAGGAGGAGGACGCTGAGGAGGTCTAGGTTGAGGCTGATACTGATGTGATCGAGTCTGAGGAGGAGGACCCTGAGGAGGTCCAGGATGATGCTGACACAGATGTTGTTGAGACTGAGGGGGAGGAGGACCCGGAGGGGATCCAGACAGGACAGGATGCTGAGTTAGTGGTTGAGGATGATGATTATTGGGTTATGACTGAGTTCAGGACTATGGGAGATGACACTGACATGACCGCGGATCAGGTGGTGCCGGTGGATGAGGGTGTTGAGGGAGATATAGATGAGCCAGTAGTTGATGCTGTAGGGAGTTCTGGACTTTTTGTGCCACTCCTCCCTGTTGAGAGAGCCCCTACCCCACCACCACTACCTGTGAGCCCCTACCCCGATGAGTTTGAGGAGCTTACCCCAGAGCCCCAGCAGACAGAGACTGCCGCTCCAGCTGAGCCATCCACCCCACCTCATGCCCCGATAGGAGGAGTCCCAGTATGTGTTCACAACTTGATTGTGAACGGGCTTTATAGAGAGTTGTCTGTGGCAGATGCCAGGTTGGCAGAGTCTAGGAGTGAGTTAGCAGCAGAGAGAGCCGCCCGGATGAGGGTGCAGGGCAGGAGGACTATCAGTGACAGAGTTGGGTATAGGACTGTGACCCGCATCGAGCTGAGGGCTCGGGTGAGGGTGCGACAGTTGCCTACTGATGGGCATGGTAGGGTAGACAGAGCAGAGGCTGAGGAGGTTTTCCGCATCGCCATGGGGAGGGTTCGGAGGATGTTTCGTCACGGCGGCTGATTTCAGATGTAGTGATGCAGTGGTCTAGTTGTCTAGTCATGTACGGACATAGTAGTGCCGGCTTTTGTAGGGATGGTTTTCTTGTACTTGTTTTCCCTTTTTGCAGACTAGACAGATAGACAGCATATTTCACTTTTGACTTGTTGTTGTTGTTAGGATGGTTGTACTTTAAACTATCGTTGTAACTCGGATGTTGTACCTTTTCGGTACCTGGTATATATTTGTTTCCATTTCAGTCATTACAATTTTGTTGGGATGTGATCACGAGTTTATTAGCATATGTATTACTTTTCGATTAAGTTGCCATGAGATATAAAACTGTGGGATTTTAAGCCCAATCATGTAAAGAAATGTGCAAGGAAAAATCCTTTAAAACAGATAAGGGAACCTAATGTATAATTTTCCAAATTTTCAGTAAAATGCCTCCAAGACGAATGGGCACTAGGGCTAACCCCCGCGAATCTACTGACCAAGAGAGTCGCAACCAACACGAGGAAAACCGTGAAAGTAGTGAGGAACAAGATCAGGACTATAATGAGCAAGAAGATTCCCAGTATGGAGCAGAGGATGAACCCCTGTACTCTGAAGAATTTGAAAGGGAAATAGAGGGTGGAGAAACTGAAGTAGAACAGGAAGGGGAGAACCAGGGCGGAAACCCCATGGGCCAGTTTATGGACCTACTTAGGCAGAATTTGAACCAATACCCCCAGCCACCACCAAGCAACAACACTTCAGTGGCAAATTCCTTTAGGGCCTTTAAGTCCCTTAAGCCCCCAGAGTTCCACGGATCGGCTGATCCCGTTGAGGCGAGGGCCTGGATCAAAGAAATGGAAAAGTCTTTTGAGATTCTGAGTATCAATGAGGCTCAGAAGACTGTTTTTGCTACTTACCTACTAAAGGGAGAGGCCAATTATTGGTGGGAAGCCAAGAAAAACATGGAGACTGATGCTGTCATAGCCTGGGAAAGGTTCAAACAATTATTCCTGGAGAAGTACTTCCCGAAGTGCATGAAGACCCAGATGGAACTTAAGTTCTTGGAACTGAAACAGAACAATATGTCAGTGGCTGACTATGAGGCTAAATTTACTGAGCTATCAAGATTTGTGCCAGAGTTTGTAGACACAGAAGAGAAGAAAGCTAACAGGTTTCAACAAGGGCTGAAACAGTGGATCCAGAATAGGGTGGCTGTTTTAGAGATTACAGATTACGCCACCTTGGTGCAGAAGGCAACCATTGTGGAGGCTGGTAGTGATCAGATGCAGAGAGAGAGAGAGAAAGGGGGGATAAAGAGAAAGCATGTTAGTATGGGCGGAAGATCCGCTGGAGGAAAACCCCCAACCAAGTTTAATCGAGGAGCGGTTTCCCTACCAGGGAGGAATGTAGGGTTTAAACCATCTGCTAGTGTAAGTGTGAGCCAGGGCGGCCATCAATCAGGAATGTCCCGTTCCAACCCTTCTCGACCTCTATTGCCATTGTGTGCTACTTGTGGGAAGAGGCACTCCGGGGTGTGCAACCTGAAGCAGATAAACTGTTATAAGTGTGGGCGAGCTAGGCATTATGCCACCTCTTGCACCACGGTCATCCCTAACAGCACGACCTGTTTCCAGTGTGGACAGCGAGGGCACATGAGGAAGGATTGCCCAAAGAACAAACCAGCAGCATCAGGAGCAAGCAAGGTTGCCTCAAATAGGCCACCAACTGCTAGGACTTTCAATATGTCAGTACAAGATGCCGTGAGGGACACAGATGTGATAGCAGGTACTTTTTCTCTCAATTCAGTCAGTGCAAATGTCTTATTTGATTCAGGAGCAACTAAGTCTTTTATATCTAGAGATTTTGCGCATAAGTTGAAACTTAAAACCCAGCAACTAAGAGATTCCTTACTAGTAGAAATAGCTAATCAGGAAATCGTACCGGTTAATCAAATTCACCCCGATTGTAAGCTAGAAATAGGAGGACGATCCTTCTATGTCGATTTAATTCCTTTTAAGCTAGGGGAATTCGATGTCATTTTGGGTATGGATTGGTTGTCTCGCAATGATGCGCGGATAGATTGTAAAGGGAAAAAGGTAAAGTTGAAAACCCCAGGGAAGAAAGAAATAGTGTTTAAGGGGATGCGACAGACCCAGAAAATTCTGACCATGGCGCAAACCAAGAGATTATTACGGAAAGGGAACGAGGCTTATTTAGCCTACGTTATAGACACTCAGAAGGAAGTGCCAAGATTGCAAGACATTCTGGTAGTTAATGAGTTCGAGGACGTGTTCCCACAAGATCTTCCCGGACTACCACCTGATAGGGTAATTGAGTTTGCCATCGAATTAGCCCCGGGGACGGCGCCAGTTTCGAAGGCCCCGTACCGACTAGCCCCAATAGAAATGAAGGAGCTAGCTGAACAATTACAGGAATTGTTGGACAAGGGCATGATAAGGCCCAGTGTGTCGCCTTGGGGCGCACCAGTGTTGTTTGTTAAGAAAAAGGATGGAAGTATGAGGTTATGCATCGACTACAGAGAATTGAACAAGCTAACCATAAAGAATAAGTATCCATTGCCCAGGATAGACGATTTATTTGACCAACTAAGAGGAGCTGAATACTTCTCTAAGATTGATTTGAGAACGGGATATCACCAACTGAAAATCAAACCTGAGGATATCCCGAAGACTGCATTCCGCACCAGATATGGACATTATGAGTTCCTAGTTATGTCATTTGGATTGACCAACGCCCCAGCAGCCTTCATGGACCTAATGAATAGGGTGTTCAAGGAATATTTGGACAAATTCGTGATAGTTTTCATTGATGATATTCTTATCTACTCAAAGACAGAGGCAGAACACACTGAACATTTAAGGATAACCTTAGAAATACTCAGGAAGGAGCAGTTATATGCCAAGTTCTCCAAGTGTGAGTTTTGGAAAAATGAGGTACAATTCTTAGGGCACGTGATCAATAGAGAAGGAGTGTTGGTTGACCCCTCCAAGATAGAAGCAGTTTCAAACTGGGAACGGCCAACTACTCCAACCGAGGTGAGGAGTTTCATTGGACTGGCCGGATATTACAGGAGATTTGTCCAAGACTTTGCGAAACTCGCAGCTCCATTAACTCGACTTACCCGTAAAACCGAGAAATTTGAATGGACTGAGAAATGCGAGAAGAGTTTCCAGGAGTTAAAGAAGAGGCTGGTGACAGCCCCAGTGCTGGCATTACCTGATGGAAAAGGAGATTTCATGATTTACAGTGACGCTTCGCATAAAGGACTGGGATGCGTGCTTATGCAGCACGGCAAGGTAATAGCGTATGCGTCTAGGCAATTGAAGGATTATGAAGTCAGATATCCCACGCATGATCTAGAACTAGCAGCCATAGTCTTCGCTTTAAAGATTTGGAGACACTACCTGTATGGGGAAAAATGCGAGATTTACACAGACCATAAGAGCCTCAAATACATTTTCACTCAGAAAGAGCTTAACATGCGCCAGAGGAGGTGGTTAGAGTTAATCAAGGATTACGACTGTGAAATTCGCTATCACCCGGGCAAAGCCAATGTGGTGGCTGACGCCCTTAGTCGGAAAGAGAAGCTCAAGATGGTAACTTCAGAGAAAGAGCTAGTGAAGGATTTTGAGAAGTTGGAAATCGAGGTTAAGTTACCCGGAGAGGGCCAAGAAAAGTTGATGGAAATTAGAATCCAACCTCCATTGTTAGAAAAGATTAGACTGTGCCAGGAACGGATGATGGAGGAAGAAAAGAACTCCACAGAAGAGCTAATGACCGGGGAGGAAATTAAGTGCGAAAGAGACAAGGAAGGGATCATGAGGTGCACATACAGGATATGGATCCCAAATGTTCAGGAGCTCAAGGATGAGATTTTAAATGAGGCACACAACTCAAGATACTCAGTGCACCCCGGTAGCACTAAAATGTATAGGGATTTGAAGGAGTATTACTGGTGGCCCAATATGAAAAAGGACGTAGCAGAGTGGGTAAGCAGATGCTTGACCTGCCAACGAGTGAAGGCAGAGCACCAGAAACCCAGCGGACTTCTACATCCCTTAGAAATTCCAGAATGGAAATGGGAACATATAGCCATGGATTTCGTAGTAGGTTTACCCAGGACCAAGGCTAATCATGACACCATATGGGTAATTGTAGATCGACTGACGAAATCGGCTCACTTTCTCCCAATCAACGAAAGGTACACGGTCGATAGACTAGTGGACATCTACTTAAAAGAGATAGTGGCGCGACATGGAGTCCCAGTCGCAATAGTATCCGATCGAGATCCTAGATTTAACTCCAGGTTTTGGAGGAGTTTTCAAGAATGTGTAGGGACCCGGCTGAACATGAGCACAGCCTACCACCCCCAGACAGATGGGCAAAGTGAAAGGACCATCCAAACGCTAGAGGATATGTTGAGAGTCTGCGCGATAGACTTCAAAGGAAGTTGGGATGATCACTTGCCATTGGTTGAGTTCTCCTATAATAACAGTTATCATTCAAGCATTGGGATGCCACCTTATGAGGCCCTTTATGGAAGAAAATGTCGATCTCCCTTGTATTGGGATGAAGTTGGAGAGCGAAAGATGCTCGGGCCCGAAGTGGTCCAACGAACTAAAGATGCAGTGGATCTAATCCGAGGCCGGTTGGTAGCAGCCCAGGATCGACAAAAGAAATATGCCGACTTAGCTCGGAAAGGCAAGGAATACGAAGTAGGGGACCTAGTGTTCTTAAAAGTGTCACCTTGGAAAGGTTTAATGAGATTTGGGAAGAAAGGAAAGCTGAGTCCCAGATACATTGGACCATTTGAGATCTTGAGACGGATTGGGGAACTAGCTTATGAGCTCGCATTGCCCCCGAATCTACAGCAGGTGCACAATGTGTTCCATGTTTCGATGCTGAGGAAGTATAATCCGGATGCTAAGCATATTGTAGAGTATGAGCAAGTGGACATGCAACCAGACCTGACCTATGTGGAGCAACCTGTGGAAATCATAGACCGGAAAGAACAAGTGCTCCGAAACAAGGTCATTCAGCTAGTCAGAGTTTTGTGGCAGAACCACAATGTAGAAGAATCCACCTGGGAACTTGAAAGCGCAATGCAAGAAAAGTACCCCCACTTGTTTTCAAACTGATTCCGGGACGGAATCCTTTTAAGGAGGGGAGACTGTAAGAACCCAGATTTTGGGTGGAATTAAAACTTTTATGTATTTAATAATGTAAGAGTGAATAGTGGATATGGCTACAATGTAATAATTGATATTTGGGAAAGAATGAATGGAATTCGACTTTATTATGTTTATGTCTTGAAGAATGCTAAAGGGTGACGACATAGGTAAGAATAATCTATCTTCTAAGGGAATAAGATATGGCAACTTCAAGCAAGAGAATACTCTCATGTCATCCAGATCGATAACGATTAATCCAGTAGTTCCGTAAAAATGTTAAGGAACGATCGAAAGAGAATACGGACACTTATACAACCCTAAGAGAACAAGTAAAGAATACAGAATGAATAGTGTTTTGGTAGGAGTATATAATAATATGAGACGACACTATATAGAAGTATTCGGAACGGATTTCTGAGTTCGTATTAGTGATCCAGGGGGAAAATAAGTGTATGTAAAAGCTGTCGGATTCTGAAAAACCGCACTTTTATTTTCTCCGAGAGTTCCCTGGACACTGATAGCCTTAAGTATTTAACGAATGGATTAAAGGAATATAAAATGGAAAGTTAGAATGAAAGATGGGGAATGAAAGTATTAATATTAAAGAGGATTCCCGGTAAACCCTAATTAGAAATCCGTGAAATATTCTCACGAACGATAAATCGAAACGGGTAATAACCGGACACAGAAACAAGCAGAGGAAGCAAGAGTCTTGTGCAAGCTACTAGTATAAATATCTAGTAACTAAACTAGAAGCAAGGAACTAGCAACTTAGAAGAAGAACCAAGTACTTAGCAAGTAACTACCTAGTTAAGCATTAACCACCACAAAACCAACACATGCCTTGCCATTTGAGCATCCAACACCTCACCACTTTATTAAAGCAACTTTTACAAGATATTATGTTGTAAGTGGATGAGAGTAAAGGAGATTAAAACACAAAAAAATCAAAGAAACCAAGCAATTCTCTCCCCCCCCTTTGCAAACAAAGCATTCGGCCATACCCATAAATTCCAAATCCAAACTCAACCTTCCCACCATTGTTTGTTCTTGAAATTTTTAAGGTGAGACTTACATTTCATAAAACTTATCTCCTCAAAATCTTAGCCTCAAACTCATCCATTTCCATTTTCAAAAAAATGATTTAAGAGGAGGGTGAATAGTGTTTTCATGAACTAATCTTGTTTTTCCTTGATTTCTTTGGTTGATTTAGCAAGCTTAAGCACTCCTAAGGACCATACAAGGCTTATTAAGGCTATATCACTATCTAAGGAAGGTATAAAGCTCTTGAAACCCTAACCCTTGTTTGAGATTTAAGCATGTTTTTGATAGTTATAACTTAGTTATGGTTATGTTAAAGTTATAAGCATGATTATGTATGGATTTTGGATTAATGATGTAAATAGCTAGATGAACGGAAAGGCATTGCTTGGCCTCAGTTCATGTATATAAGTCATGTATATGTTGTTTGGGTTGGATGCTATGTGTGTGGGAAGATTCGAAATTGATAGATATTCGATTTACAGCCGTTATAATGCCCGATTTTACAATACCATGTTTTGTATGCCATTTTCCATGTTGAACCCCTACTGTCCAGAGACCTTATCTGCCACGATAGGATAGGTAATGCTCTAAGCTTCGTTTTGATATAAAGATCGCATGAAACGGACTTACGGTTTAGGATTTATGACCAAATTACTAAAAGTAGTTCGAATCCGTAAATGAAAGTTCGTAACTGAAATCGAACCCTCGTAAGCTATGTAACGTCATGGCGAATCTTGGTAAATAAATACTAGGGGTAAGAAGGAAGGTGTGAAAGAAAACCGTATGTCAAAAAGAGCATTTTTCGATTTATTAAAAATGTTCGAGTCAAGGTTAAACGCGAACGAACCCCTAAAAGACGACTCTTTTATAACTTTGGTAAAACACTTAGAAAACGGGCGATAAAACTCGGAGTATAATATTGGTTCGTAACAATCAACCTTAGAACTCATATGACTCAAGTATGTCCCAAGTATAAGCGCAGTGACATGTCGTATTAACGAACGAATGTCGGGTCGGATCAGTGATAATAAGTAATCCACTAAAAGGGGTATAACGAGATAACTCGAGAACGTATTTCGATTTAAGTATAACTTAACTTTTAATATGTTAAGTGATTAATCCCGAATGCCTTGGCTATTTATAGATCACCAGGCTGAACCGGGACCCGCTACCACTACCCCTTACCGTACTCGACTACCAGGCAAGTTTCAATTCCCTTCTTTTAGGCTGTTGTTGTGATTGAATAAATATATATATATGATTGCTGATATACATATGCCATTGCATGCATGCCTACTTTCAAGTTGAATTGATATACTTGTTCCCTGAATGTTATTGTTGGCTTATAAGCTAGATAGTTAGATATCAGTTATAAGCCGGGGATTGTAAGACCCTCATAAAAGGGCATATACATCTTATTAATCGAATATAGACCGGGAGTCAATATTCCTTGATATATCGAGATTACCTCGGAAGAAAATATTTAAGTAAATATTTTATATTATTTGGGCGACGAATATTATTTGAATATTCGTTCGAGACTAATTATTTTAACGATCCTTACTTCAAATAATTATTTGAACGTAACTATTCAACGAATAATATTTCTCAATATTCATTCAGAGTCGAATTGATTATCGACTATTATTTCGAATATTCTTCTAAAGATGAGACTATTAAATGAATATTATTTTGGATATTCTTTTAGATTATTATTTTATTAAATCAATATTACTTTTGAATATTCATTTAAGATATTAAATACTTGATGAATATTATTTTAATATTCATCTGAAGCTTGATTTAATTATCGAATATTATCTCGAATATTCCTTAAGGCTTGGATTACTAAATGAATATTACTTGATATTCATTTAGGATATTATTCATTAAATGAATATTACTTTTGAATATTCATTTAAATTCCTAATTAATTATGAATATTACCTTAAATATTCTTTTCAGGTCTTATTAATTAATGAATATTGTTTTGAATATTCATTTAAATATTTATTTATTCAATAAATATTCTCCTGATATTTCTTCAGGGATTATTTTGAGAAATACTCTGATTTAAGACATTCTTTCATATTCCTAAATATTCTGTAAAATATTTTAATTCAATAAATATTCTCTGAATATTTATTCCATACTTAGAATAACCTCAATAAGGGTTATCTTCTTCGATTATTACGAAAAATATTTCGGAGTCATATTATTATTAATCTTATATCAAGAAAGGTTCTCAGACATCATTCTTCTTCGAGTCTATCTCCTTAATAATAAGGGAACCTTACTTGGAAAATGTTATTTATCTTGTCGACTTCCCGGTCATAAAGTATTCCCTTCACCCGCAACTCGGGTGCTGTTGACTTATTAAGTCGTTGCTTACCTTCTCATCTTTCGAGGGGTAAGATTACTGGAACAAGTTAATATCCGTTACCAAGTAATAGCTTGGGAGTTATTGGTAAATTTTCCTTTCCAACTAGATACGACTACTTTGTGGAGTCTTATCAACAAGTATTATACTTGGGGAAAGGGGGACGAACGTTACATTCAGAATCATGAATTCTATTTGAACTAGGAGTCGTGTAAGAGGCCGAGTAGCGCCGATCCATCCCCTTTGGCCCAACCGTTGGCCGGGGAGAGCTAGTAAGGCGGTATACAAGTAAAGCCGTCAGTTCTTCCTTCTACCGGTAGTAAATCTAAATTGAGCTGTACGATCTCGACTGATCATCAAGATTGGAACAGCGGGCGCGGTGAATACTCCATCATTGGTTCATCATCCAAATTTATTTATTTCCTGCAACATGATTACTGTTGGCAGAGTTGGAAAAGTGTCATAACTGGAATTGCAACCTTTTCTTGCAAGTTCCTCTTCTTAATAACAATAAGAATATCTCGCTTACTTTGATGTAGCAGATATTTCTTCAAACAAATACTTTCAGTTACCTTGTAACTTCATCGTTCATATTATACTGGCATCATTTCCGTAAATGCATGGCATATGGTTTAAAAGATAGCTTTGAACTGTGTTAATTATCGTTCAGTTATATATTTGTTGGTGGGCTTTCGCTCACCCTTGCTTTGTTTATATTATGTCACAACAACAGCTAGGACAGATGGCTCGCGTCAGGCGCACTCGGCGCAAGCAGGTTACCCGACCCACCGGACTACCCGCTGAG
Source organism: Saposhnikovia divaricata (assembly GCA_036435485.1). NCBI lineage: Eukaryota > Viridiplantae > Streptophyta > Magnoliopsida > Apiales > Apiaceae > Saposhnikovia > Saposhnikovia divaricata. The sequence goes on from CM071596.1 coordinate 113,902,148, forward strand.
ATGCTAGCCGCCATTGCTGAGGTAGCATAGTTAGACAGCTTTTGTTTCCTGTTTAACTATATGTATAATTAATGTAATCAACGGCAAAACTTTTAAACCTATGATGTTATCCTTTTGGGATTGTAATAACTTTTATTCGTAAACCCTTTAATGTAAGACTTATTTCAATTTCATCTCTGGGACTATAACTGTTGTGTGTGTGAGTGGTAATTATTGTGGGGTCACAGCATGTGATTTATTTATTGTGGACTCAAGTCAAGTATTATGAATGGATGTAAGACCGTAACCACCAGATCCCTGACCCCGGATCTGGGGGTGTTACATAGAATATCATTACCAGTAAGTTTAGTAAACAATGTAGGATCGATTTTACCTCGAATGAAGCCATTCTTTATCAAAAACTTACTTAACCTTTCATATCAAGATCTAGGAGCTTGCCGTAATCCATATAATGCTTTCTTCAACTTGAAAACATAATTAGGAAGTTGATCACTCTCAAATCCAGGAGGTTGCTTGACATATACTTCTTCTTTCAAGTAGCCATTAAGAAATGCACTTTTTACGTTCATTTGATGTAGCTTGAATTTCTTGAAGCATGCAAATGAGAGTAACATCCTTATTGACTCTAGCCTTGAAACCGGGGCATAAGTTTCATCAAAATCGATTCCTTCTTTTTGATTATATCCTTGTGCAACAAGCCTCGCTTTGTTTCTAGTGACCGTTCCTTCTTCATCAACTTTGTTCTTGAAAACCCATTTAGTACCGATGATTGAAGCATCTTTAGATGGCTCTACAAGTTCCCAAACATCACATCTTTCAAATTGATTAAGTTCCTCTTGCATTGCCATGATCCAATTCTCATCTTTTAGTGCTTCATTTACATTATTTGGTTCCTCTTGAGCTAAGAAGGCGGCAAAAGCACAAAAGTTAGCTTGACTTCTCCTTGTCTTGATGCCTTCTGATTTATCACCAATAATCAACTCTGGAGGATGGTTCTTTATTGTCCTAGTTGACTTTGGAAAATGGTGATGAGCCATGACTTCTTCATTGGCTCTAATTCTCTTAGATGGTGGAGGGGCTTCATCTCCATTATAGATTAGCATCTTTTCTTGTGATCTCTGACTTCTAGAATCTTCCAAGGTGAGTTTTGACATCTTATCACATGTTTCATCTACTAGAGGAGAGATTTCAGCTTGATTATTATTAGCTGATCTTGATTCAGTTTCTACTACAGCTCGCTGGGTTGCTGCATTTTCTGAATCTGCTTCATTGGCAGCTCGCTGAGTTGCTGAGTCTGACCTTGGCAGCTCGTTGGCATCATCTGAACCTGCAATTTCTTCCTCATCTCTTGACAGATCAACATTAGATTCTTGAAATGAAACATCAATTGACTCTTCAACACTACGTTTAGAGATATTATAAACTCTATATGCACGACGTGTTAAAGAGTAACCCAAAAATATTGCTTCATAAGATTTAGCATCAAATTTACCATCTCTATCAATAGATTTGAGTACAAAGCACCTGGATCCAAAGACCTTGAAGTAGCCTATGTTTGGCTTCTTGTTCTTCAGTAGTTCATATGGAGTCTTGTTGAGAATAGGCCTGATTAGTTCTCTGTTAAGAACGTAGCTAGCTGTGTTGACTGCTTCTGCCCAGAAACTCCTTGGCAGCTTGCTCTCTTGCAACAAAGTCCTAGCTGTTTCCTGTAAAGACCTGTTCTTTCTTCCCACAACTCCATTTTGCTATGGGGTTCTTGGAGCGGAGAATTCATGAGAAATGCCTCTATCTTCACAATATGAGATAAAGTCCTTTTGGAATTCACCACCTCGATCACTCCTTATACTTACAAGTTTTATCTTAAACTTGTTCTCAAGTAATTTAATTAGCTTCTCAAATTCACTGTAAGCACAATCTTTAGTACTAAGAAACAATGCCCATGTATATCTAGAATAATCATCTACAATAACAAATGCATATTGTTTTCCACCAATGCTTTTATATGCTTCTGGACCAAATAAATCTAAATGAAGAAGCTCTAAAGGTTTAGAAGTTGATACCACATTCTTTGACTTATGTGGAGTCCTGATTTGTTTGCCTAATTGGCAAGCCGAACAAGTTTCCTTCTTGACATACTTCAATTTGGGCAGTCCTCTAACTAGCTTCTTTGAAGACAGCTTGCTGAGTAAGTCCATATGAGCATGTTCGAGCCTTCTATGCCAAATTTCTGGATTTGTATCAACTGCAGCTAGACAACAAGATAAATCCTGCATTTCAAAGTCCAAAATATATATATTTCCTTCCCTTCTAGCAACTAGGGGGACTTTGTTAGTGCCAACATTAATAGTACACTTTTCTTTATCAAAATCAACAGAGTATCCATAATCATATAACTGACTTACACTAAGCAAATTATATTTAAGACCTTGAACATATTGTACTTTATCAATAGAGATGACACTATTACCAATTTTTCCTTTTCCAAGAATTTGGAGTGTTTTGATATCATCAATGGTGACACTTCCACCCTTTTTCTTATTGAGAGTAAGGAACTGAGATTTATCACCACTCATATGTCTTGTGCATCCACTATCCAAAATCCATTGTTTGGATTTCACCTTGACAACAAGACATACCTACAAAACAAATAAAACACAACTCAACGTTTTGGTACCCATATTTGCTTGGGTCCAGAATGGTTAGTTGATAGAACATATAGAACATTTAAATCATATTTCTTGATCCACATTTGGACCACTTTAGAAGCTTTAATTCTTGTTCCAGCTGTTCTGTCAGCTAGCTGCCTGTGAACTGTCTGTCTGTTCCAGCTAGTTGGATTAGCATTCTGAACTTTGCAATGATTTTTCAAATGACCTTTATTTCCACATTTGTAGCAGATTCTCCATGGCATGGCATAGTCATAAGGGATTCCATATTTGCCATCATACTTTAGACGTGATGTTGAAGCCATTCCAACTTCTTCTCTTTCGATTGGAAATTTTACATATCTCATCATTGTTTTGAGTTTATCTTCTCCTTGAACGAATTTTCCCATTCCTTTCTTGAGATTCTTGATTTCCGTTTCCAACTCTTTGATTCTTTCAGCTTGTTGAGATATTTCCATTGAGCATGATTCCCTTGGACTAAATGCTTCTAAATATGCATCTTGAGCATCTATCTCTGCTCTCAGCTCGCTGAGTTCCTTCATTAGAGTATCATTTCTTTTGACAAGCACTTTGTTTATCCCTTCAAGCTGGGATATCTCAGCTTTAAGATCAGTAAGATTTTGAGCATGATTATTTGTTGGAGTCTTCTCGGCCATAAGATCAGAAATGATCTTTCTAAGTTGAGCATTTTTCTTCTCAAGTTCATTGTTCCCATTCTTTAACTCCATGAACTTCACAACAGATATATTTCTATGTTCCTGCATGGTTAGTGATTCCAAAATATTATTTTCAGAAGATGTATTAAATTGAAACGAATTTACCGAACTAGATTCCACATCCAAGTCCGAATCTTCGCTTTCTACAAGAATGTCTTCTGTGTTTCCTCGAACCATATCATTGTCAATGCCAACCAATGCATAATCGATCATCTCTTCACTTGAGTATTCACTGGAATTAGATTCTTCATCACTCCATGTCATTTGAGCTTTACATTCCTTTTTATCCGTTGAGGCAGCTTGCTGCTTGTGACAATCAGCTTGCTGTTTTGGATTGACACATACTTTTTCTAATTTTGTTGAAGCTTGATAATGCATTTTTAAGGTATCCCATATCTCCTTTGCTGTTACACACGAAGAGACCTTGCCAACATCAGAATCTGAAAGACCACAAATTAGTGTGTACTTGGCATTTCCATTATAGCTTGCTTTTATAAATTCTTCCTCGGTAAAATCATCAACTTCTTTTGGCTTTCCGTTTTCATCCATAAAGTTAAATGGACCATCTTTAACAACCAACCATTCAAGTGGATTTCTGCTCAGAATCACCTTCATCCTTAGTCTCCATAAATCATAATTTTCTGTACCAACGAGAAGTGGTGGCATGTTCGATGATTCTCCCTCTACATAAATGTGTGCCATAGGATCTGTACTTTCCTGTTACAGAAATGTTAGTACACCAAGCTTTAATACCAAATGAAAATACACACCTATAGGGGAGGGGTGAATAGGTGTTATGACTAACAATGATCAAATAAAAATTCTGCCTGAAATGTTATTCTAGCAGCTAGCTGGATGAAACAGATTAACAAATAAGCAGCTGGCTAAGCTAACCGGATGCAACAAATTAACAAGTAATCAGCTAGCTAAGTTGTGCAGTGCAGTAAGATAAAATTGCAGAAAGTAAAGAACACCATGAATTTTAGCTAGGTTCGACCCCTATTCTTCTACGGTCTACGTCCTAGTCCCTTACCAACTTGGTAAGAGAATATATTATTGATCACAAAGAATCCCAATTACACGATACAATAATATATCTCCCTTAACCTCCCAGTTACTGATTGCAGCTAGCTGGAACCCTTGTTCCCTGAACACAGCTCTCTAAGTTCTATATTAATCCAAGTATAAACTCCTCTAGCCTTCTGCTCCTCGAACCCTTGTTCCACAAACTTGACAATCCAGCAACTACCAACTTTACAAGTTGAACAATACAATGGATAAAAAGGAATTACAACTCAAAACTATAAACTCTCTAATATCGATATAGTATTTAATACTAGAGCTCGTTTGTTGAATCTGAAAGAAGGTGCAGAGTTGTTTCTCTTGTGTGTTCTTGAATATTTCTTGAAGGTTCTGAATCTCTGCATCAAGAAGACAAGCACGCAAGAATATATAGTGAAGACAAAAGAACTTAAATTACTAAACAAGATTGCAACGGTCTTGAATCAATTCTCACGTTCAATTTGTTAGTTTAATTGTTCTTCTAACGTTCACAAGCAGCTTTGTAGTATTATAATTAGAAGGTATAATTATAATAAATGGCATGCTAGAAAAGAGAGCACATGGGATGTTTTAGTGGAGCATTAAATTAATAAAAAGATTCCTTTATGAGTGGAAGTTGTCTAGCATGATACTTCTACTTGAGTAGTGTTCTAATAAATATAATATCATGTTTAAATATGTTAGACCAATCTTACAACTGATTTCCACAATATTTTCTATAAAACCGTACTCCCTTTTATATTCTGGACAGACTGCCAGCTTGCTGTGTTGTACTGTCAGCTAGCTGTGTTATAAGAACTCTTGTACTGCCAGCTAGCTGAGATACCCTGTTTTGCTAAGAAATAATATAAGTAATAATCCTGCAAAACAATATTAGTCTAGTACATATATCCAGCTTGTTAACATCTTTGTATATAGCATAACTTATATGTCCTGCAAAATAGAATTAGAAATATACACAAGAAGCTTGCTATAATATACCATTACAAGCGTACCAGCTTGCTAACTATGTTATCATCAAAACTAAGATGCTTTCAAATAATATTCCATTTTTAAAGATCAATCTTTCATTAACATTACAATACATCTGATAGGCTATAACCCGATTCACCCCGGATCCCTACTCAATACCTCCGTCCAGAGCACGTCGTGCGGTTGGGCCCGGACCTCCGGCAAAACATGTGACACCTTAGTACTCAATCATCACCATGGGCCCCATGTGACAATGACAGCTAATGATTACCAATAATGAGCATAATCCTAGAATGAGGATGTCACACTTCAAACGGTGCCTGACACACTTTTCCACAATTATTCCCCTGGACACGTGTCACGCATCCGCGGACCCCAAGTGTCTCACCTACCTAGGATCCAACGCTCATGATTGCAGGTACCAACCCCCAAACCCTATTCCTTGGCCTATAAACAGACCAAGAAAGGAAGGTTTATGGGTTACATTCTCTCTGTTAATCGGAATATACTTGTAGAAGGGGGGGTTGAATACAAGTATTAGTAATCGTGTCTGATTTTTGCTTGAATAAATAAACAAGAACAAACGAATAAATCAAGCTGTTTGTATTAATAAGATAAATACAAACTCTACCAAAGGTGTACAAAAACCTTTAGCAGCTGCTCTCAATACAAATCTCTCTCTGTTTGTTCACTCGTATGCTCACGATAATCACTAATCTCACCTTACGCATATTACAATGATATAGAGAGTATTTATAATACTACCTATCAACTAATAACAGAAAGTAACAAACAATACATGGTAATGTTCTGTTGTCAGTTGATAGTTTCCATCAATAGTTCTATTCTTTTCTTAATGCATACTTCTTGCTGTTCTTCAAAGCAACCGATCCTAAAATATAGCACTTTCCAGTTTCCGCAGCATCCAGAATGATATCATGATTACATCATCATCGGGATCTTATCATTCCATCAGGAATTGATCATTGCATCAGGATTTGACTTGTCGTATCAGGATCTATCCATAGTTCCTGAAATATAGTCCTTGACACACTGTTCCTAACTAGAACTTTGCAGTTACTGACTAACTAATATATCCTGTACAAAGTGCTAAATCCTTTATAAGATCAGGATATTACAAGAAGTATATGCAAATTCTATTCTAAACATCATAACTCATGAATTATTCCTAACAATCTCCCCCTATTTATGCTTTATAATGTGAAGCATAAATCTGAGTTGTTGATGTCAAAACATTTAACAATATAACTAGAATAGAATTTATGTATATGTGTGCATGAAGTTAAGTACCTCCTTTCTTCATATGTAAATATAGTATCTGGTACTTAGAAGAATTCAAACTATTTTGATACAGACTCTGACTGATTGATTACTTCCTTTCCTTTAAATCTATGACTAGATTTATCAGTATCAGCATCTGTTTCTTTTCTTTTACCACTTCCATGTCGAGATTCACCTCTATCACCACCAGTTCTTACTTTATCTTCCCCTAGTCTGTTGTCTTTTAATCATCTTAATCTCCCCCTTTTTGACATCAGCAACATTAATGCCAAGAGATTCAGTGACTGAACAAAGAAGATTCATCAGAACTGCTTGATTCTCTATTATAGTGACTTGGTTATCTTCAAGTATTTGAAGTCTTTATTGAATATCAGTTTGAGAATTCTGAATATCCTCAATAGCTTTAGATTGTGAAAACTTCTTGACTTCAATATTGGAAGTGCTCGTTGTATCTTCAGACTCAAATTCAGAAAGAACCTTATCATTCATCCTTGTAGAAGAAGTTGCCTGGGTAGCATGTTCTATAGAAGTAGGATAATATTCAAGTAAAAGTACTTGAGTAGAATTACGTACATCTTCATCTTTCTGATCTGGACCTGAAATATGATCATCATGTCCTTCACTAGTATTCTGTGTACTAACACTCACAAATCCTGACTCCTCCGTAGAGTGATCAGGTACTGCATGTGTCTCAATTCTAGCTGAAATAGGAAGTACATACAGAGGAATACTAGGATCATTGGGAATTTGATCTGGTACATGTTGAGAAAAAGATTGTCTTAGCCTTTCACTTCGTCTGTTGATAATCCTTGCAAGCCTCTCCTTTTGTTGCTGAGCTTTAACTAATGGCTTTGCATTGTGCTTTGCTAAGTCCTGTTTCTCATACATCTTGATAAAATAATAAGTACCAGCATCCATACCAAGATTTTCAGACCAAGATTCAGGAAAAACCTGATCCCAAAAATCAAACGATGGTGGTTTCCTAATTTTCTCTCCCTCACTATGGAGTTGATCATCCCTACCCTCTTTCTCACTTTGACTATCTAAAGTCAACTCTCTTTCTACCTCACCTTTTGCCTGGTCAGGAGCCAGCCTCTCAGTTTGTGGATCTATGTCGATCTTTTCATGTGTATCACTCAAATTTGGAAAAGTGCTCTCATGACCTACAAAAAAATAGGGGTTAATAGAAGTTTTTATACCTGAACTCACATGGAGAGAGGATTCCTCATATGGCAAAGGGCTTGAGGTTTTCTCCATGGAGTGAGCTGCTATAGTCTCTGAACCCTCACAAACATCTACTGTCTTTTCAGAAACTACAGGCTCCAGTATACCACTTTCAGGATCTACACTAGACTCTAATGCCTTCAGTAATACTTCATTAGGGATCATAGTTTGTGTGTCACCGTCTTTAAGTTTTGTTTGCTGAGACACACCCTCAAGATGGATAGACTCTGACTAAACAAAATTTGTTTGATCTTCGGGAAAATCAATCAAAGTCATTCCTATCATATCATAGGGTATCTCACTTGCAATTTCAGTCATCACAGAAGACCTTTCAGCATCAAGCATCACAGTTCCTGAGTCATCCAACCTCTGACTAGATGGTTCTTCTGTTGCAGTGACTGTGATCTGATCTATTCTATTATACACCACTGGTGCAATAGTATCTCATGTTGACTGCATTCCACTATCTACTTCCTCCTTTTGTTCACCTTGAGCTGGAGCATCTTCAACAATGTAATCTTTATGAAATAGATATGTATGAAGAGATTGAAGTGCACCATGTTTAGTAAGTCCAAATGACTTGTGTAATTCCTTTCTGATAGATACATAGAAAGGCATCTTCATTAACTCAAGTCTTTGATGTAAAAGTCCATATTCTTCAGGAAATGAGAGTTTAGGAACTCTTTCAACCAGAAAATCTAGAACAGTCCTGGAAAGCTTAACTTTTACAGATATAACCTTCATAGCCAGTCTGTATGTTAATGTAGTTTCCCATGAAGAATAATATCAAGGCCTCTCTTTTCAATTGTTCACTTAGATCCAGCTTCATCTTTAGAGACCTGCAGAATGTTAGTTGGACTAGACACTGTGTGTAGGTGGCAAATGAATCTTTCTCCTTGTTCTCCTGGTATAGTGAGCAACAGATTTATCTTGATAAGATTCAAGAGGTGCAGACTCAGTAGTGATCTTTGGTTGAGATCATTTTTCAATCGACACGGTCTTTTGAGAGACAGTATCTAGTGACCATTTTCCCTTTTTAAGAACTACAGCCTTTTGTGAGATTGTAGCCTGGCTGTGACTAGGTTTTTCATCTTTTTGTCCTAGCTTAGAAAGTTGAACTGCAGCCTTCAATTCTGCTCTCTCAGCAAGAGATATATTATAATCATCTTCACTAGAACTACTACTAGATGAAACAACAAATCTTCTCTTCTTTACAACTGGTGCCTTTTGAGAAACACCGGAGGTTGGTTTCTTTTGAACAATAGGCTGTGGATCAAAACTTGGTTCTAGAATTGTTTCAGAGACTGTAATGTGTTGGGTTACTTGGGTAGACACAAGGGGGTTTTCCACCAAATGAGAGTCCTGAGTCATTTCACCACTAATAAAGAAGAATTGTAGATAGTAGGAAGATGGGTTGTAAGGAGTACCTGAACATGATGTGGATAGTGCATTGCAGGTATCTCATCTAGATTCTTTTCACTGTCCTTCTTTGTTATGTCAGAGAAAATTCTCTTTTGCTGTATGTAAGAAGGAACAAAGTGTTCTCTAACAAATCTAGCTTCAACATCAAGAATAAAATGGTTAATAACCAGTTGCATAAATCTGTGATAATAAACCATTTTTCTACCTTGATCTCTTGACCCAAGTTTGAAACTCATCTGACTTAAAATAATGTGACCAATATTAATTACTCTGTTATAAAGAAAACTATATCCAATGTATGAAGTAACAGAAGTAATTTGTTCAAAAGAACTACATTTACCAGTAAAACATTTAGCAAGTTGGTCAAAGAAGAAAGACCATTCTTTTTTAAGAAAAGGTCTTCTTAACTGGCTCATGTTATCTAAAGGTCCATTATAACCTAATTCAGACAACATAGATCTTACATTATCATCAGATGGTTCATTCTCAAAATTCACACTAACAGGTAAGTGAAGTACTGAATTAACAACTGATTCAGTAATATCAAATGAGTCTTGTCCTAAGTGTAGAACAATCTTACCTGATTGACCCTGAACAGGATCAACTACCTCAGCATTCTCCCAAGCTTGTGAAACAACAGCTTGATTAATCTGTGGAGATGCTGTCAAGGCATAAATTAATGGTCCAATCACCATAAAGTCCATAATTGGGTGAAAATCTGTTGACACCCCTTTCTTGTTTGTGATTGCTGCAACATGATTGTTCATCATGAAATCGAAGTCACCAAACTTGAAACTACTGATTTGGGTAGTCTTCTTTGAGCAACCATTGATTTTGATCTGAAAGAACTTAAGAAATCTTGAAATTGATTAGTGATTTTGAGAACTCGAGAGTGTTTTTGCATTTAGAAAATATGAAACCAAAGAAAGCAATAAACAATTAGAGCCATTTTCCACTCCAAAACCTTTCAATTTTTATAAAACCAACTGACATCTCATGCCATTTTCCACTCCAAAACCATTCAATTTTTCTTTGTAAAACCTTTCCAAACACAATGGCCTTCAACCCAAATATTCACATGAACCCTAATTTTCGGTTCATTTCTTCTGAGGAGTTCAATGCTCTTGATGATCAGGAGCAAGTGGACTATCTTTTTGAAGAGATAACTTTTCTCATCGAACTAGATATGGTTGGAATCAATCCAAACAATGTCCAAAACCCTCCTCTTGAACATCTACTAGTTGAACAAAATCTCCCTCTAACCTCTACAAATCTTGAGGATGAAGAATTTGGTGAAGAGGTTGGGGCTGATTTTGATGGAGATGCTATACCTCCTGCTCAATAAACATGGGATTGTGCCAGTTGCTCTCATTCAAGTCACCCAGACAAGGAATCCAAGAGCAGATGGGATGGTTCACATCCCCCAAATGGATTCTGGCATGCTCTTCTTCCTCGAGTTGATTGTGGAAGTTTCATGGAAGAGACAAGTGCTAGTAGCCACAACATTACATAAGAACAATGTTAGCAGTAGTGATTAGACAAAAAGGAAATATTTGTATTTTCATTCCATGTATGTAAATACTTTTGATTAATGAAATTACAAATTTTCTTATTATCTACTTGTCTTTTGTGTGTTTATTAGCAAGATCTGAATAGAGTATAAATTATAAGTATGCATGTGTTGAAAACTAACTAGAATAGACTTAACAATTCTCAGAATTAGACCACTGAATAAAAATGAACTTCAGGATTTGAAACATTAAGTCACAGACTAAACATTTTCAAAATCTTGATACTGACGTAGAAATCCTGATGACGTCAACATCCTGATAGTAATCCTGATCCTGATGATTATTAAAAAGTCTATCATACTGTAATTTATCAGGGTAAAGTGTTACAGCTAAAGAGTTAACTATAAGATATAGATCCTGACAGAATTATCAAGCGTATAGGCTGGAACAAAATACCTTGCTACTTGTATAGATGTTAAAAATCTAGAAATTTAACATTCCTAATTCACTTACCAACCTAATGAAAGTGTTCTCATCAAGTGGTTTTGTCAGGATATCTGCAATCTGTTTGTCAGTAGGAACCAAATGAAGTTCCACAGTACCATTTTCAATATGTTCTCTAATAAAATGATACCTGACATCAATGTGCTTAGTCCTTGAATGTTGAACTGGATTTTCTGCAATTTTGATAGCACTAGTATTATCACAAAACATAGGAATATTACTAACTGTCATACCATAATCCATTAACTGATTTATTATCCAAAGGAGTTGTGCACAACAACTGCCTGTTGCAATATACTCAGCTTCTGCAGTTGAGGTTGAGACAGATTGTTGTTTCTTGCTTGCCCAAGAAATCAATCTGTTTCCCAATAAACGACATGTACCTGTAGTGCTTTTCCTATCTATTTTACACCATGCATAATCAGAGTCTGAATAGCCAATTAGGGAGAAATCAGATTCTCTAGGATACCACAAACCAAGATTTGGAGTTCCCTTGAGATATCTAAAAATTCTCTTCACAACAATTAAATGAGATTCCTTAGGATCACTTTGGAATCTACCACATAAACAGGTAGAAAACATTATATGTGGTCTACTTGAAGTTGAATACAATAATGAGCCTATCATGCCTCTATAACTAGTGTTATCCACACTCTTACCCTTAGGATCAGTGTCTAGCTTAGTGGTTGTTGCCATGGGTGTTTTTGAAACTGAACAATCTTGAAAGTCAAACCTTTTTAAAAGATCTTTGATATACTTAGACTGATTAATGAAAATACCAGTCTAAGTTTGTTTGACCTGCAAGCCTAAAAAATAATTTAGTTCACCCATCATGCTCATCTGATACTTAGACTGCATAAGCTTGCTAAATTTAGCAAATGACTTTTCATTAGTAGAACCAAATATGATGTCATCAACATAAACTTGAACTAAAAGCATATCACCTTTAACCTTTCTAAAGAATAGAGTTTTGTCAATTGTACCTCTTGTGAAGCCATTTTCAAGAAGAAATTTAGATAAGGTTTCATATCATGCTCTTGGTGCCTGCTTTAGTCCATAGATTGCCTTGTCAAGTTTATAGACATGATTTGGAAATTTATGATCAACAAAACCAGGTGGTTGCTCCACATACACTTCCTCATCAAGTTTGCCATTTAAAAAAGCACTCTTTACATCCATCTGGTATACTTTGAATGAGCTGCAAATGCAAGAAACATTATGATTGCTTCCTATATTTCTACTGGGGCAAAGGTTTCATCATAGTCAATTCCTTCCTCCTGAGAGTATCCCTTGGCTACCAATCTTGCTTTTTTTCTTACAATCATACCAAATTCATCTAGCTTGTTTCTGAAAACCCATTTTGCACCAACAATAGATCTATCATTAGGTCTTGGTACTAATTTCCATACTTTATTCCTCTCAAACTCGTTTAGCTCTTCCTGCATTGTAATTACCCAATCAGGATCCTGTAAGGCTTCTTCTACCTTTTTAGGTTCATTTTTCGAGAGAAAACAACTATACAAGCATTCATTTTGAGCTGATCTTCTAGTTCGAACACCACTATTTGGATCACCAATAATTAAATCTTCAGTATGATCCCTTGTCCATTTTCTAAGAGGTGGTAGATTGCTCCTGCTAGACTTTCCCCCTAAATAAGTGGTACTTCTTGTAGAAGAGTGTTTATTGCCTTCAGATGCTCCCCCTTGATCAGTAGAATCAGTAGACTCCATACTGCTGCCAGTACCTGAACTTCCTTCACTAGATCCCTGAAGTATCAGTTCCTGATGGAATAGACTCTGAATGGTTGGTCTGCTCCTGACTGGTACTGTGTTCCCTTTGACTGATTTGCTCCCCCTCAACAGTAGCATTCATGTGAGAAGTAACAGAGATTTCTACTGGAGAACTTTCATCATCACTGGAGAGTATCTCAGAATCCTTAAGATTTTCAAATTCTAACTTGTCATTGCTTTCATTAGTTTACAGAATTCCAAATTTCTTCTCATCAAATGCAACATGAATTGACTCCATAACAATGTGAGTTCTGAGATTATATACTTTGAAGGCCTTTGATGCAGAAATCCTAGAAAGATTGCTTCATCCGAGTTGGCTTCAAATTTTCCTAATTGTTCTGGATGAACTTTCAGGACATAGCATTTGCATCCAAAGATGTGAAAAAATTTCACACTTGGCTTCTTTCCTTTAATCATCTTATAAGGAGTCTTACCATGACTATTCACCAAGGTGCAATTTTGAGTAAAACATGCAATGTTGATAGCTTCTGCCCAAAAGTAGGTTGGAAGCTTTGCATCTGCAAGAATGGTTCTAGCAGCCTCTATGAGAGTTCTGTTCTTTCTTTCCACTACACCATTTTGATGTGGTGTACCATGTGTAGAAAATTGTTGAGAGATTCCATTGTCTGCACAATACTCCTCCATGGTAGAATTCTTGAATTCTTTTCCATTGTCACTCCTTAGTACTTTAATTTTGTACTTAGAGCTATTCTGAATATTCTTGACAAGTTCAATGATTTTCTGAGCAGCTTCATCTTTCTTGTGGAGAAAGAATACCCATGTGAACCTTGTGTAATCATCCACTATAACTAGAGCATATCTTTTCTTGTTGATAGACATAATATTCACTGGACCAAATAGATCAAGATGCAGCATGTGAAATGGTTCAGTAATTGAATTTTTTGTCTTGCTCTTGAAAGTGGTTCTTTTCTATTTACCAAGCTGACAAGCAGCACAAAGTCCATCTTGCACATAATTCACCTGAGGTAGGCCTCTCACAAGATTGTGCTTAACAAGTTGATTAAGCTTCTTGAAATTGAGATGTGAGAGCTTCTTTTGCCAATTCCAGCTTTCTTCATTTGATGCCTTATTATAAAGACATCTGACAATTCCTTTAGATGTATCATTCAAGCTGGCTTCATAAATGTTACCATGTCTCTGACCGGTTAGAACAATGTCTCCATTCTTCATATTCAAGATTTTGCATCCTTCACTGTCAAAGATTTATTGGTAACCTTTATCACTTAGTTGACTTATGCTTAAAAGTGTATGTTTTAAGCCTTCAACCAGTGCTACATTTTCAATGATGACATTCCCCAAAACAATTGAGCCATATCCCAGAGTTTCTCCTTTGTTGCCATCTCCAAAAGATATCACTGGGCCAGCTTTCCTCTTAAACTTTGTAAGCAGAGACTCCTTTCCTATCATATGTCCAGAGCATCCACTGTCCAAGATAATTGAATGCATCTTTCTTGTGCCCTGCAAACAGAAAGTAACTAGTTAGAAATTTTTGGGACCCAACTTATATTGGATCCTTTCTTACTAGATTTAGAGGTAACAGGTTTTGAAAATTTTACTTTTAAGCTACCTGTTTTAGAGTTTGCCTTAGACTCTGATTTCACAAACTACTTGTGACTAAGAGTTTCAGATTTCAAAGAATAGTAGTCATAATACAGTTTATGATAATCTCTACACATGTAAATAGAATGGAATAAACTACCACAATGATAACAAGCATTCTGTGGTTGGTACTGAATTTTCTGAGTCTTGGGGAATCTAGACTCAGTTTTCAAAGAAGGTTTTTGATTGCAGTCTAGGGCCAAATGATTATGATTTCCACATTTATAGAATTTCTTCCTAGGTGCATCAGGTACATTCTTGTAATTGTTCTCTTTGTTAATCCCTTCTTTTCCATTCCTATTTCTCTTGGTCTTGTTAGACTCTGAAAGACCTTCAAGTCTCTGTTTCAACTGAGACTTAGACAGAAAGCCTATGTTGACATTCTTAGGTTTTTCTAACACTCTCTCATCTAAACTATTATTGTTAATCCTTTTGTGCACAACAGGGGTACCATTAGAATCAACAAATTTAACATGTTTAGGTTCAGAAACAATCTTCTTACCTTCAAATTTAGATTTGCTAGCTTCTTCTTTTCTATTATCCAAGACAATAGCTATAGAAGTTTCACTCTTATCCTTGTCAAAACCTAAGCCATTAACCTTACCAGGTATCTGATTGTTAATAATGTCATGAGTCTTTTTGCAAGATGTATTCCAAGAATTAAATCTTTCTCTATCTTCCTCCAGTTCTTTTATGACATAGTCATAAGCCTCAAGTATAACACTGTAATCATGCTTAGCCTTATCAAAATTTAACCTGTAATGCTCTATTTGAACTAACTCAAATTCTAGAAAATTATTCCTACCAACTAATTCATCATTCTTAATTTTAAGATCATCTCTTTCACTAGTAAGAATTCTGAAATTAGTCATAAGATTCTTAAACTCAGCATGGATAGTTCTAATATCATCAGAATCTAAGCTATCAAATGAATCAAGAGAGTGAATTGATACCTTAACAGAAGATGGAGAAGTTTTCTTTAGAGAGCCAGGTTTATCTAAAGCACTTGCCATCAAAGCAATGTTATCATAATCCAATTCATTTTCAGAATCACTGGAATTTCTTGGCTTCTTACACTCACTAGCATAGTGTCCAAGCTCGTTGCAGTTAAAGCACTTGATCTTTGCCTTAACAAGCTTGATAATTGTACTTTTGCCCTTGTCACTCTTCTTCTCTTCTTTCTTTTGAAAAGGTCTTTTGCTACATCTTTTCCTGTTGAATCTTCCTTTCTTGAAAGCTTTAGAAAACATAGCAAAGAGTTCCTGCATATCTGATTCAGAATCGCTATTGTCAGAGTCTATATCAGTAGTCTCTGACTCAGAATCATCTTTTCTATTCTTCTTCCTTATGTCCTTTACAGTAGGCTCAATCAGCTGTTCTTCTGGAAGCTTCTGTGATTCAGGTTGAGCAGTAAGTGCAACAGTTTTTATCTTTCATTCACTTCTGCTCTTCTTCTGCTACCTATCAAGTTCATAATCCCTCAATTTTCCATAAACTGCTTCTAAATATAATTCATTCAGATCATTAGCTTCTTCAACGGCAGATATCTTCTCATTATAGAAATCAGGCAAGGCTTTCATGAACTTAGTATTCATATCCTCCAACTCATAATATTTGCCGTGCATGGCCATCTCGTTGATGAGTTTGGTAAACCTATCAAAGGTGTCAGTAAATGACTCACCAAACTTGGATTCAAAGTACTCATACTGTTGTATAAGAAGTGTCCTCATATTCTTCCTGACAGGTTTAGTTCCTTAACAATGAACCTTTAGATTATCCCATATCTCCTTAGCAGTCTTACAAGAGAGAACATAGTTAGTGAGAACAAAATCAAGACAGTTGAATAATATGTTTCTCACTTTGGCATCCTTAAGAACATTCTCCTTGTCCTTATCTGTCCATTCAGATTTAGGCTTCTCTGTTGTATGCTATGGAACAACCTTTCCTCCAACAGTTTTGATAAGTGGATTTCATATCCACTTGGAGCGTTCCGTATCGGCTTAAATTGATTCACTTGGCCTCAAGTTTGTTGTATTTTTGATGTGTTTCATGTAGTTGTGCAGGGTTATAAATCATTGGATATGGTGGGAGAATTGAGTTGATGTTGGTTTGGATTTTGAGTTTTTAATGAAGAATGAGGTCTTCCATACTGTCCTTGGGAGATTTGGAGTCAAGCAATTGAAGTATGGAAGCCTTGGCAAAAAGAACGGAAGGAAATGAACGCAAAACGAAGGCGAAACGAAGGAAATAGCAAAGGAAATAGCAAAGGAAGAAAATGCGGGCAGATTTGGTGCTAGGCCGCGGTGCCCGTACTCTAGGCCGCGGCCTCGAGGGCATTCTGTCCATTCCGAGAATTGTTCTAGAAAGTCTAAAATTCTTTCCTGTTTTGAATCTGTTTGGTATTTTTGGACTTTTCTTGCTGGGAAGACTTCAAGGGCTTATATAAACATATCATAGCGTCCTCAAACATGATTATCATCGAATATAGCTTAGAATTGCAAGGGAGAAAAGGAGAGGAAGATTCAACGCTCGTGACAAGCAACGGATCTAGATCTACTTCATCTTTTGTATTCTTTTCTAAGGCGATATTCTGGATTCTAGATTTGTTTTCTCAACTCTTTGTTTTAATAATATTACCTCTTTCATTCATACTTTGTCTTATATCATGTTTTCATCAAATCCCATGGTGACGAAAGGTTCGATTATGAACTAATCGTTGTCATGGGATTCTAACGGATTTATTTATGGAGCTTTAGTATCTTGATGCATTAAAGATCTGTGTGATGTATAATTGATATCCTCGTATGGTTGTGCTTAATTGTTAGATGCGTAGCTAACATCTAATTTGTTAATCTCTTGTGAAGTGAAAGTGGATCTTGAGATTTAGAACTTGCCATGCTAGCATAGGTTCATGATTATTTATCAACGTGATTCGTAGTGTAAGATGAAAATACTTATACTGCCCTGTGTGATCTTTATGGATAACTTGCTCTTCAACCGTTATGTTTTCAAATTCTATAGACATATAGGGTCTAAGCATAATTGGTGTCTATTCATCTTCTATCTCTTTTGTGGATGTATGGGTAGTTTGGTATACGTATGCTGATAGGTAGCGTGTACTTGTTTCGTGTTATCTGATCAGATATCATAACCATTGCACATAGTGATTAAAGGCGTCAGATCTAAGCGAAGTACTTAATGAAGTTATGATCCCATGTTTATTCTCATATAAGTAAATTAGTTATAAATCTCATTAGTTAATTAATTCTTAGTTTGATAATAGGTATCTTAGTTAAGTTTAGATAATCAAAACCCCCAATTCGTTAATTGTCTTAGCAGTGAGTTAAAACCATACATTGTTGCATACGTACATCTACTGAATTGAAACCTAACCAGATCTCTGCGGAACGAACTTGATTTATATCTATATTACTTGTGACCACGTACACTTGCGTGATTTTGTGTTAACAAGTTTCTTGACCAACGATCTTTGTTGGAACAAAAGGTCCATCTCTTATTCTGTCAAGATAATCAGGGTTTGTTGCCTCCAGGTGATGCAACATCTTCACTTTCCAAAGAGTATATTCGTTCCTCTTGAGCATAGGGATCTTAGTATTACCATCCTCGTAACCAGACATGATTGCAGATCTTTTTGATTAATCGTAATCAACCTGCTCTGATACCAATTATTAATTCGAATATACTTGTAGAAGGGGGGGTTGAATACAAGTATTAGTAATCGTGTCTGATTTTTGCTTGAATAAATAAACAAGAACAAACGAATAAATCGAACTATTTGTATTAATAAAATAAATACAAACTCTACCAAAGGTGTACAAAAACCTTTAGCAACTGCTCTCAATACAAATCTCTCTCTGTTTGTTCACTCGTATGCTCATGATAATCACTAATCTCACCTTTCGCATATTACAATGATATAGAGAGAGTATTTATAATGCTACCTATCAACTAATAACAGAAAGTAACAAACAATACATGGTAATGTTCTGTTGTCAGTTTATAGTTTCCATCAATAGTTCTATTCTTTTCTTCATGCATACTTCTTATTGTTCTTCAAAGCAACCGATCCTAAAATATAGCACTTTCTAGTTTCAGCAACATCCAGACTGATATCATGATTACATCATCATCAGGATCTGATCATTCCATCAGGAATTGATCATAGCATCAGGATTTGACTTGTCGTATCAGGATCTGTCCATAGTTCCTGAAATATAGTCCTTGACACACTGTTCCTAACTAGAACTCTGCAGTTACTGACTAACTTATATATCCTATATTCAAAGTGCTAAATCCTTTATAAGATCAGGATATTACAAGAAGTATATGCAAATTCTATTCTAAACATCATAACTCATGAATTATTCCTAACACTCTCTACACTCACTCATACACACACCCTCCAAAATTTTAGATACTCTATATCTTGGTTATATCTTCCAAAGTCTTCTCTCATTCTCACGCCGGAGGCGCCACGGGTCCAGACCCCCCTCCCGGTGTTGTTTTGCAGTCACCCAACCGCCAGTTACATCACACTGGAGCGTGGGAACGGCGGAGGAAGGACCCCATCGGGATTTGGAGTTATCATTGGCGCTAGAAGGAGGGGAACACCAGTAAGATCTAAAACCCACTCAAACCTCAATTAAAATGCAATTTATAAGCCCTTACCTGATTTCGTTAACCCAAATCTGTTGATTATCTACGATAAAGTTTTGATTTTTACCTTTAATCTTGATCAGTTGGCTAGATCTGTTGGTTTGCTTTGTTTGGAACCATAAAATACATCCTTACATAGCTTATTTTCTCAAAAATCAACCTAGATCTGTTATAAATCTTGTACTTTATGAATATTATTGCTTTGGAAACCATACTTATTTGCTAAAATCATGCCAAGGGGAAGTAAATCCATCTAGAGACAATCCACCAGTGCCCATAGAGTGGAACCGAACCCGGTCCCAGACCTACCCCTAGTCCCGACTACTGCCAACCCGGTTCTAGAGAGGATAGGGATTGGGCCCGGTGATGCTAGAGTTGAAATTGAAGTGAACCAGTACAAGTACACTGACGTTCCTCTCGCTGCGATGCACATGGAGAACCTCACCAAAGAGGACATAGCTGAAGCAATCCTGGCATACCGAACCCGGACACAAGATCCACCTGAGCCAGATCAAGCTGAAAACTTTGGTGATTCTGGTAACTCACGCCAATCCCAAGTCTCTGTCTTTAACAGAATCGGGGACAAAGGCAAAGGGCCCCAAAAGAAAATAACCCACAAAGCTCAAAGCATGAACAAAGTCAATCAAGCTGAAAAACTCAAGAAACTGGCTGAACTCCGGGAGAAAATCCGGCAGGAGGAAGAGGCTAAACTTGAACTCCAAATCCAAAAAAGAATCCAGGAGAGGATGACCGGGTTCTGAGAAGGTCCGGATCCAAGAGAGTTTATAGAGATGTCCGCCCGGAGCTTATCTCAGATGAAGAGGAACCTGGAGAGAATTTGATTGATATGATTCATGAGCTGCAGAAAAAAGTTGGAAATGATTCAGGGCTAGAAATTGATGGAACCTTGACACCTTTCAGCCGTTCTCTGGAAGCAATTCCGAGGCAGAAAAACCTCAAGCATTAAAACTTTGACTCATTCGATGGAATGGGCGATCCCGAAGAACATGTTAATTACTTTGAGCAATTGCTCTCATCTATTTCTACAATGACATCACCAAATGCCGATTCTTTGCATCAACCTTGAAGGGGGTCCCAGAGATGGTTCAGTCGGATCCCCTCCTGGAGGATTCATAGTTGGAAAGAGTGAGTTCCGAGAGTCTTTTCTAAAAAGATTCAGAGCAAAACGAACCCATGAACTTCACATGTGCAACTTGGAAACAATTCGGCAATTTGACAATGAATCTCTCTCTGACTACATGAGGCATTTCCAAGAGGCAATTAATAAGATTTTAAATCTGTATGAACGCGAAGCCCTGAGCATTTTTCGGAGGAACCTGGATTCGGAGCACAATGAAAGATATGTTTATGAGCTAATCAACAAAGAGCCTCAGAGCTTGGCAGCAGCATATGTTATGGCTGCCCGGTTCATCAAAGAAACTGATGTCTTACTAGCCATGAGGATGACCCACCAGGGAACCTCTTCGACCCGAACTCAGGATGATCACCCCCGGAGCGGTTATCAGCATGATAAGAGGTTCAAACCCAACAGACAATGCAACTACATTCAGAGCTCTCACCTCTCAGTCCCAGAGAAAATTTCGGAACCAAAAACTAAACAGGACTCAAGGCCCCCGAGGCCACCAAAATCAGAACCTAGAGCAGAACCCGAATTGACACCTCTTAGCCAAACCCGGTCCGATATAGTGAAGGAGGTCCGAGACAAGCCATATTTTTATCCGCCAAAGCCAATGATCACTGCACCTAAAAACCGAGCCGCTCACAAATACTACGATTACCATGGAACACATGGTCACACCACGAAAAACTGTCTCTCTCTCAAATATTTCATTGAAGACCAAATAAAAAGAGGGAATATGGGTCAGTATATTGCATGGAAAACCATTGAGAAAGGGGAAGGGTCCGGAGCAGGAAAGAAACATGTTGTCAACGTAGTAATGGGAGGGTCCAGATCACCTCCCCCTAGTCCAGGCTCCGGAGATAAGGTAATAATGGTTCAATCCTTCCCCGAGAAAGCCATAACCTTCAGCAACGCTTATTTTGACGGTATTGATACGAACCATAATGAGGCCCTGCAGTCAGTTTGGAAATAGCCGAAAACGAGGTAAGGAGAATTCTCGTGGATAATGGATCATCAGTGAATATTCTTTTCAAACACACCATGGACAGAATGCAACTGGGCAGTGTAAAAATGAATGAATGCAGAGAGGACCCCCTCTATGGGTTTGGAAAAAACTTAGTTCCGATCCAGGGGACCTTGTACTTGCTCGTCCTGTTCGGAACCAGCCCTAATCAGGTAACCCACACAGTCAAATTCTATGTAATCAATTCCCCATCATCATATAATGTGATCCTGGGCCGACCAGCATTAACCCAACTCCGGGCCATAACCTCAACTCCATACCTAAAATTCAAGTTCCCTACACCTTCGGGAATTGGTGAAGTCAAAGGAGATTCAGAAGTGGCAAGATGCTGCTACAGACAGGCTCTGGTAATGGCCGCAACTGATCCGGAAAACAAGAGGAAAGCGTCCTCATATCAAAAGAACATCAGTCGCAAGAAGCACAAGGCATACTTCAAGAGAGGGCCCAGACATAAAGTATAAAACATTGAGAATATTGAAGCCCCTACCAAGGAAGCTCTAATCTTCAAGGCACGAGATTACTTAAAGTCAAACACTCAAGCCCGGATTCAGCAATTTTCTTCCAAAAAAGAGCTAGGCAAGGTAGAACCTGCTGTCGAAACCGAAACCATTGAAATCTTGGAAGGTGATCCAGACCGCAAGATAAAGATTGGTTCCGGTCTGGATCCAACTTTCAGGGTTAATGTAACACCCCCAGATCCGGGGTCCGGGATCTGGTCGTTACGGTCTCCATTTCTATCCACAGTACTTGAACTTACTTCAATATAAAATAAATTACATCTTTATGACCCACACAACAATATAAAACACACCCGTTATAGTCCCAGAGATGAAATCAGAGTAACTATCAAATTTTATTAAGCACATCATGAGTTCTTACAATCCAAAAGAATTTCAATATGAATACATACTCTTTGCCATCCATTTACATAAGTCATACCAGCCAAAAAACTTGGTACTGAAAGAATGAATCTATCCTACCAATAGCTTCTTCTTTAGCTCTGGTAGTCTCATCGTCCTCGCCAGCCTCGAGTGCGCCTTGTGCGAGTCATCGGGTCTAGTTGTTGTTGTGATATAATAATAAAGCAAGGGTGAGCAATAGCCCACCAACAATAATGTATAACTGAACGATAATATATAATGGTTCAAAGGTATCTTTCAAACCATATGCCATGCATTTACGGAAATGATGCCAGTATAACATGAACGATGAAGTTACAAGGTAACTTAAAGTATTTATTTTGTGGAAATATCTGCTAAGTCAAAATAAGAAGATATTATCATTTATCATATAAAGAGGAACTTGCAAGGAAAATATTGCAATTCCAGTTATTAATATTTTTCGAAGTCCTACAACCTGAAAGAAGTCTCTTCGATACGTGTTGCGGAAGACACCGTCAACCTGAAAGAAGTCTCTTCGATACGTGTTGCAGGGAATTCCCAATTTGGGAGATGAACCAATACTGGAGTTATCACGCGTCAGCTGTCCCACTCATTGATGATCAATCGGGGATGGTATAGCCCAATATAGTTTACTACCGGTAGAAGGAAGAACTGACGGCTCCACTTGTAGATTGCCTTTAATAATAACTCCATGGCCAATGGTTAGGCCTTGTGATGGATCGCGCGACTCGGCCTCTTACACACGACTCCTAGTTCGAATAAATCCACAGCATTGAAACGTAGAGTTTGTCCTCCCTTCCCCAAGTGAAATACTTGTTGATAAGACTCCACAAAGTAGTCGTATCTAGTTGGAAAGGAAAATTCACCAACATTTCCCAAGCTTTTGCTTGTTAATGGATATCAACTTGTTCCAACAATCTTACCCCTCGAATGATGAGAAGGTACACACAGACTTAATGAGTCCATAGCAACCAAGTTGCGAGTTAAAAGGGTAAATTATGACCGGGAAGTCAACAAGATAAATAACCTTTCTCAAGTAAGGTTCCCTTATAATTTAAGAGATAGATTCGAGTGAAGAATGGAATTTTGAGGACCTTTCTTAATATAATATTAATCGTAGGACTCCGAAATATTTTACATAATATTTGGAGGTGAAAGATAATCTCCAAATAATATAAATCATTTTAAAAATAATTTAAAAGAATTAAATAAATATTCCAATAATATTTATTAACTCAATAATAATTACGGAATATTATTAAATCATAATATTGCTCGTAAGTAATCCTCGAATGAATATATAGAATTATTTACTAAATAAATCCCTCCTTAAATGAATATTCAAAAATAATATTCATTAAATAATTAAGCTCCAATAATTATTTAAAATAATATTCAATAAATAAGTCAAACCTTAAATGAATATTTGAAATTAATATTCATTTAATAAATAATCTTCTAAATGAATATCCAAATAATATTCATTTAGTAATCAAAACCTTAAAGGAATAATCGAAATAATATTCCTTAAGTAAATATAACTTCCAATGAATATTTTAAAATAATATTCATCAAGTACATAAAACCTTAAATTAATATTCGAAAGTAATATTCATTTAATAAATAACATTCTAATGAATATCGAAATAATATTCATTAAATAATAAACTCTAAATGAATATTCGAAACTAACATTCATTTAATATCTCTCGACTGAGATAATACTCGAATAACATTCCTCGAAATATTTCCAAGTAATTGATACTTTATGGAAATATAAATAACGTTTAATAATAACATTCCTCAAAATAAATAATAATCTGCCGTTTGAATCCCTACGGGTTTCCACGACTACTTATATCTCAAAATACCGACTCCCGGTCTATATTTAAGAATGAATATCATATGCCCTTCGCGAAGGGTCTTACCGAAACAATCCGGCTTATAACTGATAATTCGTATCTAGTCTATAAGCCAATATTAATTCAGGGAACATGTATGATAATATAATTTGACAATAGGCATGCATGCTATGGCATATGTAAAATGGCAATCACATATATATATATATATATATATATATATATATATATATATATATATATATATATATATATATATTATCACAACAACAGATTCAAAGTTTTGAACACTTGCCTAGTAATCGGGTGTGGGTGGAGATAGCGTGTCCTGGGTCTGCTCGATGATCTATAAACAATCAGAACATTCGAGATTAACCACTTAACACGTTTTAAAAGTCTAAGTATAATTTCACTTAAATCGAAACACGTTTTCGAATTATCTCGTTATACTCCTTTTAGTGTAACTCTTTTTATTACTGATACGATCAGACATTTGTTCGTTATTACGACATGTCATCATACCCACACTCGGTATATACTTAAGTCTTATAAGTTCTAAAGTCGATCGATTACGAACCGAGATTATACCTCGAGTTTTATCGTTCGTTTTCTAAGTGTTCTACCAAAGTTATAACCAAGTGGGTTTTTAGGGGTTCGTTCGCGTTTAACTTCGATTCCAACATTTTTATAAAATCGGAAAATGATCCGTTTGATATTTGGTTCTCTTTCACACCTTCCTTATGACCCCTAGTATTTATTTACCAAGATTCGCCATTGAGTAACATGCTTTATGAGGGTTCAATTGAAGTTACGAACTTTTACTTACGGTTCCGAACCAATTTTAGTAATTTGATCATAACTCCTAAACCGTAAGTCGGAATGTTTCGATTCTTGCACCAAAACGACTATGGCTCGAGATCTATAAGGACCAGCCATAATATTATCAAGGTCAGGAAATTATATTTACTGTCATGCTCAGTTTCTAAGTGTTAACAAAAATTCGGCATTATGACGGCTATAAATCGGACATTCCAAAAATCATAACACAACCAAGCCACACCGGGCAAACCAAACATCTTACATTCATGATATACACCTCATAAGTCCAGGAACATCTCAACTCATCCTCTTAATCATTATATGGCTAACTCAACTAAATCAACTACATAATCATGCTTATATGCTTAAAACCACATCATCATCAAAACTAATCCAATAATCACAAAAACTCAAAATAAGTTCTAGGGTTTCTTAAGAGTTATACCTTCCCTGGAGTATCCTAATACATGAATAAGCCTTGGTTTGTCCTTGTATAGCCTTAGGATTGCTTAGATCATCCAAACAAAACAAGAAATCAAAGTTAGTTCATGAAGGTTATTATTCATCAGTTCAAAGATCTGCAAAAACGAGGCCCTTACCATGATTTTCTGGACAAGGCTTCTAAAGGAGAGTTGTAGAGCATCTAACCAGATTTCCAACAAGCTAAAGAACACCAAATTCCATTGAGTAATGAAGGAGATATGGCTGTTTGAAAATCGTTACAGAAAACTGTCAAGAACAGGCAGTTTGGTTTCTTCAATTTGGCAAAGGTATTTGACTAGGCTACACTCATTAGATTGCCATGAAATTTGGAGTGAATATTGCCCATGGAGTGGAGAGGCTTTGGTTAAAATTTGGTGATTTTATCATGGCTAGAAATGGAGATATGAATTTTCTTCTCATGAGTGTTCTTGCTGGGCAGTTTGTACAAATGGAGAGAAATGAAGTTTGCTTGGTCTTGCTCTTGACAATAATGCATAAAGTGATGGTAATTGGTTAATATCTCATCCAAAACTACTATAATAAAGTGATGATGCAAGGGATGATGAAATTGGGTGGACAAGTGTTGAAGATTTGGTGGTGTTAAGGCTAACCAAGTGTTTGCTTGCTAAGTACTAGTTTAATCCCTAAGTGTGCTAGTTACTTGAGTCACCACTTGGTTACTAGATATTTTCTAGTGGATTATTCATGACTCTTGCTTCCTTTGCTTGTTTCTTTTGTCCGGTTATTGCTCGTTTCGATTGATCGTTCGTAGGAATATTTCACGGATTTCTAATTAGGGTTTACCGAGAATCTTCTTAATATTAATACTATCATTCTCCATCTTTCTTACTAACTTTCAAATTTATATTCCTTAAATCCCTTCGTTAAATTCTTAAGTCTATCAGTGTCCAGGGAACTCTCGAAGAAAATAAAAGTGCGGTTTTTCAGAATCCGACAGCTTTTACATACACTTATTTTCCCCCTGGATCACTATTACGAACTCGGAAATCCGTTCCGAATACTTCTATATAGTGTCGTCTCATAATATTCTCTTTTCCACCAAAAACACTATTCATTCTTTATTCTTTACTTATTCTCTTAGGGTTGTACAATTGTCCCTGATCTCTTCCGATCGTTCCTTAACCTTTTTACGAACCCACTGGACCAATAACATATATCGATTTGGATGGCATTAGAATATTCTTCTCCTTTAGAATTATCAAATCTCAATTCCCTAGGAGATAGATAATTCTTATCTAAAGTGTCAACCAATAGTATTCTTCATGGCATATAAACATTTGAATCCAAATCATTTCCTTTCATTCATTATCCCAATCGTTACATCGTAGTCGTAATCACTATTCACCATTATCTCAGTACATAATAAAAAGTTTTAATTATATCCAAAATTTGGGGTTCTTACAGTTAACCTAATCCAGTTACTCAAAGATTACTCTAATATTGAGCCTGGAGGACATGCTTGGCCTCAATGAATCTGTGGCAATGCATACCCTCGATGTGCTCCCAAACAAGAAGCCAGTAAAACAAAAGCGGAGAAACTTTGCTCCGGAGAGACAGAAAGCGATTGATGAGGAAGTGGAAAAGCTTCTCAAGGTCGGGATCGTCTGTGAAATCAAATAACTGGACTGGTTAGCCAATGTGGTCCTGGTTAAGAAACCAAACGGAAAATGGAGAATGTGCATCGACTACACAGACCTCAACGTAGCTTGTCTAAAAGATCCTTACCCTTTGCCCAGTATCGATCAACTTATTAATGCAACATCCAGACATGTGATGTTCAGTTTCATGGATGCTTTCTCCGAATACAATCAGA
Organism: Saposhnikovia divaricata; assembly: GCA_036435485.1. Classification (NCBI taxonomy): domain Eukaryota; kingdom Viridiplantae; phylum Streptophyta; class Magnoliopsida; order Apiales; family Apiaceae; genus Saposhnikovia; species Saposhnikovia divaricata. The sequence continues at coordinate 113,929,679 of CM071596.1, forward strand.
TAAAATTGAACCCAACAGACATTGCCAAAACCGCTTTCATTACTCACCGGTCTGTATACGCCTATCGATATATGCCATTCAGATTGATGAATGCCGGATCTACTTATCAGAGAGCCATGGTTGAAATATTCAAAGACCAGCTTGGCAGAAACCTTGAATCGTATGTGAATGATATGACAACAAAGTCAAAAATAGTTGAAGAGCACATTCCTAACCTGAAAGAGTGCTTTAAGAATTTAATGAAGCACAATATGAAACTGAACCCGGAGAAATGCACATTCGGGGTAGGAGCAGGAAAATTTCTTGGATTTATGGTCAGCCAACGGGGAATCAAGGCCAACCCGGAAAAGATAAAAGCAATACTAGAAATGGGGTCGCCCCGGACCCAGAAGGAAATTCAGAAATTAGCAGGATCCTTGGCAGCTCTAAGAAGATTAATTCCGAAGTTCGCAGAACGCTGCCTACCTTTCTTTAGTTTGCTTAGAGGGGCCAAAAATAAAAAGGAGATAGTTTGGAGCCAGGATTGCCAAGAAGCATTTGATAAAATCAAAGAGTATCTCTCCTCACCACCGATCTTGATAAAAGCTGAACTGGAAGAACCTCTGTTTCTCTATCTATATGCGGGACACCTTGCTATTGGGGCTACACTAATCCGGGAACATGAAGGGTAGCAAAAACCCGTTTATTATGTCAGGCAAGTTTTGAAGGATGCGGAGACCAGATATCGGAACCTGGAAAAATTTGCTTTTGCTTTTGTAATTGCATGTAGGAAGCTAAGACACTATTTGCAGGCACGTGAAATTAATGTAATGATAGATCAACCACTGAGAAAGATTACCACAAACCAGATGTCTTGGGCAGACTGGTTAACTGGGCCGTGGAGCTCAGCCAATTTCAGTTAACCTTCATACCCCGGACAACAATCAAAGCCCAAGTCTTGGCTGATTTTATTACGGAGTTCACTTTCCGGGAGCAACAGCTAAGACCAGTGATAATTGACTCTGGAGAAGAAAGGAACATAGATTCAAAAGCTTGGAGTCTATATGTGGATGGGTCGTCAACCAGTAAGAGATCCGGAGCAAGAGTAATAATTAAGAGCCCGGACGGGTTTCAAGTGAAGCAGGCAATAACGTTTAAGTTCATAGCTACAAATAACCAGGCAGAGTATGAATCACTATTGGCTGGACTCAGGTCAGTCCGAACTTTGAAGATTCAGAACTTAAATATCTATAGCGATTCTCAAATAGTGGTTAAGAAATTGAATGGAGAATACATTGCCAAAGATCTGAAGCTGGAGCAATACTAAGCTCTGGTAAAGAGTCACTTAGCTTCAGTCTTAAATTTTCAAGTTATCCAAGTAAACAGAGAAGAGACCTCTAAAGCGGATCTATTGTCCAAATTAGTGCAGAATGCTGCTTGAAGAACTGGAAAAATCGGCTGTCGATAATCTGGAAATTGACAATCAGCCGAACTGGATGACTCCATTTATCTTATACTTAAGTAATAGCGAGTTACCTGGGGACAAGAACAAGGCCAATAGACTTAAAGCAAAAGCCACAAAATTATTTCTGGAAAGCGGACAACTATATCGCCGAACTTTCTCAAGCCCCGTCCTGAAGTGTATTGGACCAGAGGAATTTACTTATTGTTTGCAAGAAGTTTATGAGGGAATTTGTGGAGATCATATGTCTGCTAAAGCCTTGGCCTACAAGATCATAAGACAGGGATACTATTGGCCAACCATTCACTCCGAGGTAGTAGACTTTGTACAGAAGTATAAGAACTGCCAGCTATTTAATAACGTTCCTAGGCGGAGCCCGGTGCTACCTCCTTCGATCCTGTCCCCTGTCCCTTTCGCTATTTGGAGGATCGATATCATGGGCCCATTTCCCCGGGCCAAAGGCAATTTAAGGTATGTACTGGTGGCAATTGATTGTATGACCAAATCGGCTGAGGTTAAGGCGATGAGAATAATTAACCAACAAGACTGCATCCGGTTTATGGATAATATACTAATGAGGTTCGGGCTACCTCAGGTTTTGGTTTCAAAAAATGGACCACAGTTTGTGGGTTCTGATTTTGAAAACTACTTGAAAGAGAGGGGTATCAAGCACAAAAAGTCTTCAGTAGCATACCCTCAAGGAATTGGCTAGGTGGAAGTAACAAACAGAATTTTGCTAAGAGGAATTGAAAAGAGGCTTCAAGAGAGCAAAAGCAAATGGCCCGAGGAGCTTCCTAATGTGCTCTAGGCTTATAGAACTAGTCCTCGAACCAGTACCGGGGAGACACCATTCAAACTAGCTTATGGAACCGAAGCAATGCTGCCAATTGAGGTGGGATCACCATCACATAGGGCCATCAACTTTGAAGAAATTACAAATGAAGAAGGGCTCCGGATAAACTTAGACCTAGTAGACGAAGTCCAGGACAGGGTTGTCAAGAAAATGAAGAAATACAAGGAGAAAACAAAAGAATCTTTCAGCAAGAAGGCTAGAGTCAAGAACTTTCAAGTTGGAGACCTAGTTCGTCGTGATACAGAAGCTTCGGACTCAACCAACACTGGGAAGCTAATGCCCAAATGGGAGGGTCCATATAAAGTCAAGGAAGTCCTCCGTCTCGGAAAATACAAGCTGGCAAACATGGATGACTCCGAGGTCCCCAACACCTGGCATGGCCTCAGACTCAGGAAGTTCTACTAGTGAGAACTAAGCCTAAGCCTGAAAAACTAAATAAGGAGCTCTATAAAAGCCCAAAGTCTTCAATAGTTAGAATTAGTTACTGTAATGAAGCAAGAATAAGAAACGTTGTACTGCAATTATTTATTTCAATGAATCCAGGCTTGGCTATCTGTTTTCAGATATTTGTGTTGTTCAATATTTCTATAATACTTGTCTTATTATCCACAAAAAATATTAAGACCTTGGTCCGGAGCAATAAGCAACCGTTGGGCCGGGGCAAGAGCAATATGCAAATTTTATAGAAAATTTTCTAAGTAAAAATTTATTAAGACCTTGGTCCGGAGCTGTAAAGCATGATGTAATGTAATATGTAATAGAGGACATATATAACTCAACTAGGATAAAAGATAAATAATATTAACTCTATACAGGGATCGTGAAACTTGAAGAACAGGCACCGACAAGGATCAAGTCGATGAAATAAGTTCATTAACATGATCAAGCCTCAGTGACAGAATAAGATGTACAGATGATTCAGTTGAAGGGTCAAAAGATTCCATGTATTCAAATTAATTGAAGATACTGCTGCAGGTTAATCAATTAGAAAGTAACGAAGGTGTGAAGATCAAGATCAGTGCTAGTCACTTGTGAACTAGACCAGTGCAAAAAGTGTCAGCACACACGAGAAGGATCAACACATTAATTTATTCAGAAAGAATATTGATAAAGCAGATTGACGATCAAGGACAGACATATTTAAAGAAGAGAGAAGCCCAAAAGAAGCAGCAAAAAATAGTAATACTATGCAAAGTTACTATGCACGGTTACTGTGCAAATAATGGTACTGTACAAATAGTGGCTAGTGGGGCCCATAATGGTAGGTGATAAATAGTTGTACTATTCAAATAGTGGCTGGTGGGGCCCACAGGGGTTGTTAGAATAGTACAGCATAGTATAACATAGTGACTATCTGTAACCTATAAATAGGCCTGTTGTATTTCATTTCAAAACACACCTCAACACACAACTCTCTCTTCTCTCTCTTATATCTTCTATGTGTAAGCTGCTAGACAGTCCATCTAGTAGGAAAGGCGGCTTAGCCCTCTTTCAGGAAGTGTCGGGTAGAAGGTCCTCGTGCCTAAACTATCCTTAGGAGTGTTCTGGTTTTGAAGCTAATCCATTGGATTAGAAGTTGTAACACCCCTTCGAGTTTATTATCAATAAAGATATATTTTCGGAATTATTTTTTTTTGGTAGTATCGTATTCAACCCCCCCTTATATGATACTTCGGACCTAACAATTGGTATCAAAGCAAACTTCTAGCATACAAGAAGTCTAAAGATCAAAACCATGGGAAGGAAGGATACAGGTGTGAAGATTCCAACGACAAAGATAATTACTTTCACTGGAAAGTAAAAATGCACCTTCATCTCTCAGCCATCGATGAAGGCTATATAGATTGCATAGAGAAAGGACCTCATGTTCCAATGAAGGCCAACTCTAGGATTGGTCAAGATGCTGGCACTGTAGCTACTGGAAGGCCTATTCCAAAGAATCAAGCTGAGTACACAGATGAAGATTTAGAGGAGATTCACAAAGATAGGAAGACCATGAGCATTTTGTTCAATGGAATCGATCAAGATATGTTTGATAATATCATTAACTGCACCACTACTAAGAAAGTGTGGGACATTATCCAAACCATCTATGAAGGAACTGAGCAGGTTAGAGAGAACAAGATGCAACTCCTCATACAACAGTATGAATACTTCCACCATAATTCTGGTGAAAATTTAACAGATATATTCAGTAGATTTCAGAAACTACTGAATGGCCTGAAGTTGTATGGGAGAACATATAAAGTCAAAGACTCCAACTTAAAATTTCTGAGATCTCTTCCTAAGGAATGGAAGCCAGTTACAGTCTCGTTGAGAAACTCCCAAGACTACAAAAGTTTTACACTTGAGAGACTGTATGGAATCCTAAAAACATATGAGCTTGAAATGCAGCAAGATGAGGAAGTAGAAAAGAGCTAGAAGAAGAGTGGAGCTATAGCCTTGATGGCCAACAATCCAACAATCCAAGGTGGTGGAAGAATGAAGAGTGTAGAAGCCACACTAAGTTCAAAAACTTGTGAAGGTGAAGCTGAAGCTAGCAAGGGCAAGGGCAAGATAATTGAAGAACTTGATGCATCCAGTGGAGATGAGTCTACTGATCTGGATGAATATTTGGCATTTTTGTCAAAAAGATTCTCAAATCTCAAATTCAAGAAGAATCCATCAGGAGCAAGGCAACTCAGAAAGAACTATCAGCCCTCCAAAAATGTGGTTGAGAGATCGAAGATCAAGTGCTTTAGTTGTGGAATTACTGGTCACTTTGCCAATGAATGCAGGAAATCTCAAGCTGGGAAAGAGAAGAAGCAGTTTTAAGCTGTTGATTACAAGAAGAAATATTTTGATCTTCTCAAGCAATAAGGGAGAGCATTCGTGTCAAAAGATAGTGACTGGGTTGCTGGAGGTGACTCAGATGCAGAAGAGGAGTTTGTCAATCTTGCACTCATGGAAAACGAAACTGATGAAGAAGCTAGCTCAGTAAGCAACCAGGGAAATAGAAAGAATCTTTGGTATCTGGACAGTGGTTGTTCTAGGCATATGACTGGAGATTCTACCCTGCTCACTAAGCTTGAGGAGAGAGCTGGCCCTAGCATTACCTTTGGAGACAACATCAAAGGATATACTAGAGGATATGGCCTGATTTCACAAGGGAATGTTGTCATTGAAGAAGTAACACTGGTTGATGGACTTAAGCATAACTTGCTAAGTGTCAGTCAACTGTGTGATAAAGGCCAGAATGTCTAGTTCACATCTGAAGCTTATGTCATTTTCAAGAAAAGTGACAACAAGGTAGTGTTGACAGGAGATAGAAGAGGAAATGTGTACATTGTTGACTTCAATTCAACAAATGCAAACATGACTATATGACTGGAGATTCTACCCTGCTCACTAAGCTTGAGGAGGGAGCTGGCCCTAGCATTACCTTTGGAGACAACAACAAAGGATATACTAGAGGATATGGCTTGATTTCACAAGGGAATGTTGTCATTGAAGAAGTAGCACTGGTTGATGGACTTAAGCATAAATTGCTATGTGTCAGTCAACTGTGTGATAAAGGCCAGAATGTCTGGTTCACATCTGAAGCTTGTGTCATTTTCAAGAAAAGTGACAACAAGGTAGTGTTGACAGGAGATAGAAGAGGAAATGTGTACATTGCTGACTTCAATTCAACAAATGCAAACATGACTACATGTCTTCTCAGCAAGGCAAGTGTAGATGAAGGTTGGCTTTGGCACAAAAGACTGTCACACTTGAGTTTTAAAGCAATGAATGAGTTGGTAAAGAAGGATTTGGTTAGAGGTATTCCAAAATTGGATTACTCCAAGGATGGATTGTGTGATGCATGCCATAAAAGGGAAGCAGAAGAAGGCCTCTTTCAAATCAAAGTCAATGTCATCAATTGATCAACCCTTGCAACTACTTCACATGGATCTCTTTGGACCAGTCAATGTGTTTTCAATCTCAAAGAAGAAATACTGTCTTGTGATTATTGATGATTTCTCAAAATTCTCTTGGACATTCTTTCTGCACTCTAAGGATGAGGCAGGTGAAGTCATTATAAATCACCTCAAGATAGTCAACAACAATCCTTTACTCAAAGTAAGGAGAATTAGAAGTGACAATGGAACTGAGTTCAAGAATTCTGGAATAAGAGAGTTTTGTGAAGAAGAAGGAATTATCCAAGAATTCTCTGCACCAAGAACTCCTCAACAAAATGGTGTAGTAGAAAGAAAGAATAGACCTCTAATTGAAGCTGCAAGAACAATGCTTGAAGATTCTAAGCTACCAACATACTTCTGGGCAGAAGCTATAAAAACTGCATGCTACACTCAAAATATTTCTTTGGTCAATCAAGCAAAAGGCATGACACCTTATCAACTTTTCAAAGGAAAGAAACCAACAATCAACTTTCTACATGTCTTTGGATGCAAATGCTTTCTACTGAAAAATCATGGTGAGCATCTTGGAAAATTTGATACAAAGGCAAATGAAGTTATCTTTGTTGGATACTCATCTGGAAAATCCTAAAGAGTCTACAACCTAAGACTAAACATTGTAATGGAGTCCATACATGTTGTCTTTGATGACAAGAAAATATCTGGTCTAGTAGATGAAGGTTTTCATGAGTCTCTCTCATTTGAGAATGAGAGAAGTGGTGAAGAAAGTGAAGATGATGATGATGAAGAATGGAGATCAAATGGTGTGAGAAACAGACAATGATCATCAGTTGAAGTGCAGAATGAACCACCTGTTGAAGAGCAACTTACACCATCAGTTGAAAATCAATTTGAAGCATCTGTAGAAAATCAAAGAGAAGCATCTGTTGATGAATCTGCAAGAACTCCATCAATCTCGAGGGCCATACACTCAGGGGGAGTTTCTCACAGTCAAAACTCAACAACAAGCCACAATGATCAACATAGAGAAAATGAAGCCACTTTATCAAGGTCAAACTTACCACCACAAAGAAAATGGACTAGGGATCATCCATTTGAGCTTATCAATGGAGATCCTTATGCAAAGGTCCAAACCAGAAGAGCTAAACCAGTTTGAAAGAAATGAAGTATGGAAACTTGTACCCAAACCTAAAGACAAATCAGTGATTGACACTAAGTGGGTATTCAAGAACAAGATGGATGAGAATGGCATAGTCACAAGGAATAAAGCTAGATTAGTTGCTAAAGGCTACTGTCAAGAGGAAGGAATTGACTTTAAAGAATCCTTTGCACCAGTGGCAAGGTTAGAAGAAATAAGGATCTTCCTGGCCTATGCAGTGCATGCCAATTTCAAAGTCTATCAAATGGATGTCAAGAGAATGGTATTCTGGAGGAGGAGGTGTATGTTAGTCAACCGCCTAGTTTTGAAGATCCAGACTTTCCAGAATATGTGTTATTTCTACTCAAAGCACTCTATGGCCTGAAGCAAGCACCTAGAGCCTGGTATGACACACTCTCACAGTTCCTTATAGAGAATCACTTCATCCGAGGTACTGTTGATAAAACTCTCTTTTATAGAAATGTCAATGGCTCTATGATACCTGTCCAAATTTATGTAGCTGATATAATATTTGGGTCTACAGATGAGAAACTTTGCAAGAGATTTGCCAAACTCATGCAAAGTAGATATGAAATGAGTATGATGGGTGAATTAACTTATTTTCTTGGTTTACAAGTTAAACAAGTGAATGAGGGAATTTTTATAAGTCAAACAAAATACATTTATGATCTTTTAAAAGGGTTTGTGTTAGGCCGAATACACAATTAATAATCAACTTAGTATGAGAGTTTAACAAGTAAAACGTTTATGCACTTAAAAACTTCTTGTATTAAGAACCCTCTTCGTGATGTAAAAAAAATCACAAAGAGCTGCTAGGTTACAATCAAGATAATTCGTTGTACGACACCCTTCTAGGGTTAACCTAACTGTATTTATATAACATACAGCTACGATACAATCTCTAATTGATATTCCTAATAATCAGCTATACAATGATATCAATTACAGATTGTTACTCGTCTCCTAAGTCAACTCGATCTCTTTGATAGCTATCCAATCTTCAAAGATATCGCTTCCATAATAAATCTTCAATCACTGTTGACCAGTAGACGCTGCCTCCAGACAGAGTTTGACAAACTCTGTCGAGCTTCCATCTGTCAGAGTTTACACTAAACTCTGACTGCTTCCAGCTAAACTCTGATAATTCACTGTAACACTTAAACACTGATTAAAACACATCAATTATATTTAACAATCTCCCCCAACTTGTTCATTAGCAAAAATGCACAAGTTAATGACAATAATTGATGATGTCAAAACAAATAAACAAATACAGTGTTTACACAAATTCAGAGTTTAACTTCTACTTAACAAAAACTACAGAGAATAAGAAAATCCTTACAGACCTTAATCTCTTATCACTTCAAGATCTGGCATAGCTCTGAGATAATCTATGAGCAATCTTCTTTCTGCATTTTCAAGCTCAATCTTCATAACTTCTTTAATTTCTCTGAGCTGAGGATCACTCTCATCTATCTGATAGATAGCAGCCCTAAGATCATAGATTTTGTTCCTTCTCATCTCATTTCCCAGTCTGATAAATCTGACTTTTTCTGACTGTGAATTGAAGTCAAGTACTGTGATTCCCAAATCAGTCTTTAACTTTGCAGTACCTTTCTTCATTTCAATGAGATTTCCTTTGTAATCCCTGTACTTAGGAACATATCTGCTATTATATTTCTCTCCTCTGATTGCCAGATTCTGAATCATTCTCTGTCTGAGCACATTAGCAACTGATTGAGTCCTTTGACTATTCACCTTGAAAAGATACAGAACATACTCTAGTTCTTCCCAACATTTCAAGTCAATATCATTCTCACCAACTTTAAATACTGTCCCATCAGCCATGAAGTACAAGAGAAAATCCTTGTTTAAACTTTTCTGATGAACTAACTGTACTGTTTCCAGTCTGTCCAAACTCTCTTGAGGAACACCACGACCTGGAACAGCCAGTGAAGAAGGATATCTAGGACCAGTATATTGCCTTTTGTCTCTGTGTGAACCTAGTCCACCATTATTATTTCCAACTTTGCCAGACAAAGCTCTTCCATCAGATACATTCATAGAAACTCCAGATAATACATTTGGATCATGAATTGTTCCTTTCCCAAAAACTGATTTCAACTGAGAAGAGTGTAAAGGTGTGATCATTACTTGTGATGCAACAGAAGTTGTAACTTTCTTCTGTGAACTTTCTCCTTCAATGCCTTTTAGCTTGAGTTTAGCTTCTGCTGCCATTGCTTCCTTTGAAAACCGAGATCTTTGACTAACATCAGCCCTTTCTTTGATCACAACACCTTTAACAACAGGTCTAGAAGCTTTTCCTCTTTGTACCTTACCAGACTTTAAAGCTTTGAGATGTTCTTCTTGTAAACTCTTTTCTTCAGCTTCAATGTCCTCAATTGTAACTCCTTCCTCATTCTCTTCAATAAACAGCTTAGCAGCCAATTCTTCATCAGTTTGTGGATTAGAAGGTAACAGCAAACTCTTGATCTTTGAAGTACATTGAGTATCAGTATTTCTCCCAACAAGCTGTGATTTATATGACTTGCTAGTTCTCAAAGTTTGAACCTCTTCAGCCTTGTTCTTTCCTTTACTACTTGCCCCTCCATCTCCAGCACTATCCCTTCTGACAACTCTCTCCCCCTTTTTGACATCATCAGGCATAAGAATAGATGTAATTAACTCCAAGGAGGTAGCAATAGAATCAATTTTAGCAGATAAGTCAGATTGATTCTCTTCAACTTTACTCAGCCTGTCAAAGAGATTGTCTTGAGCTGTAGAGAATTTTATAGTCACTAGTTTTGAATCTCTTTCCATTTTCATTTCTCTAGCTACAACCTCATTCCTCAAAGCAGTGATTGCCTGTGTAGTGTCATCAAATCTTCTATCCAGAGTTTTGACTTGAACTACAGTTGCTTTTAAGCAAGAAAGAATCTCTGGATTGGAGATAGTATCAGCATTTTGCTTAACAAAATCAGCTGCTCTTCCTCGTGGAAAAATACAATCCTCTTTGTACCATTCAGCAGCATTCTTTGCAAATTGTGCTCTCTCAACTTCATGAGACGTACAAGGTTGAGTGAAAGGTGTATGTTTATTGTCTGTTTGTACTGGTGCACTCAGAGAAGAATCAGAGTTTGCACTACTTTCACCTTCAGGTTCAACACTTGTAGCTTTAGCATGTTCATCTTCAGCCATAGTTTTAGCAATTTCTTCTGTAGGCTTGTCAAGATTTTCTCCATGTTGCTCAGGCTCAGCAACTAGCAAAGACTGAGAAGTAACCTTGATTGATTGATCAATTTCATCTCCTCTTTCAACAGTTTGGTGAGCATCAGATAATAATTCAGTATGAGATGCCACAGCTTCAGAAAGAACAACAGTAGGTTGATCAGCTACACCAGTATCAGAGATAGGATCAAAGAATGGCATAAATGAATCAAGAATATCATTTATTGGAGAAAGGCCATCTCTAGAATCCTCTTCTGCAGTCATTTTGTCCTCTGCAGGCACTTCATCCTCTGCAGGTATTTCAACCTCTGCAGGTATTGCATCTTTCTCAACTTCAACAGGAGAAACTACCTCTGGAGCATCAATATCTTCATTCACAGAATCAGAGAATACCAGTTTTCTTCGCTTTGCTAGAGGTACATTATCTGAATCCTCTTCACTAGATGGTGGAGTTTGTTCTACCACTGAGAGTGATTTAGGTATGTTTGCCGTTTGTCTTATTCTTTTCACTCTTCTAGTATAAACAGCTCCAGGAGATGTCTGTTTTGATTTTCTTTCTGTCTCTTTCGCTTGCTTAACCCTTGCATGTCGTTCAGTAATTGCCTGCTTGACTCTTTGTGCTTTAGACTGTGATTCTGGTGGAGATTGTGATGATTCAGAGTTTGTTTGTGGAGTGTGTGAAGATGGTTTTGTAGGTGCTGAGTGAGTAGATGATTCAGTGTTTGGTTTTTGAGTACGATCAATGTTTAGCGGTTCAGGCTGAGGTTCAGGATGTGGTTCAGGTTGTTGTTGTGGTTGTGGTTGTGGTTCAGGTTGTTGTTGTTGTGGTTCAGGTTGTTGTGGTTCTTGTGGTTCAGGTTGTTGTGGTTCTTGTGGTTGATTTAGAAAATTTTGCAGAGCAAGTGGCATGACAAAAGCAGGGAGATTTGCTTTACCAACATCCTTATTAGTCATATCAGAGAATATTCTCTTGTTGACTCGAAAAGGATCAATTTCATCTGTATCAGCAATTTCTAAACCAGGGACACAAGCATTGAACAGCATTTGACAAAAACGAGCATAATAAACAGTAGTAGATTCTGACAGTTTATCACCTAAGTTCATCAGAACATATCTACCAAAATCAAAATTAGTACCATAGAGTAGAGAATACCCGATTTGGAGACTGTCTATTGGAATGGCATCCCAGTTGGTGACCTTCTTCTGGAACGTCCTTGTAATGCAATCAAAGAAAAAGTTCCATTCCTTCCTGAGATTTGGTCTCTTTATACCGCCAAGTTTGTCAAGAGATTCCATGTAACCTATCTCTTGTAGCATATCTCTCAAATAAGTTTCATTAACCAGAGTATAAGAAGTATGTGTATCAAACCCCATTGTATCTCTTACAGTCTGTGGAGTAATCACATAATCTTGGTCTTCATACGTGAAGATGATGTTAGGAGTCCCATTCTCTCCTCCATCCACATAAACTGAATTCTGCCAAAATGTAGCAATTTGAGATGCAGAGAGAGTTTCAGGTCCAACCAGAGCTTGTCCAATCTCTGAGTCTCTCAAGAAGTTCTGCATTAGATGAAACGGTTCTGGAACGCGTTCATGATAGAGTGGAGCTTCATAGTTGTTAGGAACAAACCGTAAACCAAGAGTAGTGAATGCTTTAGAAGCCATTGAGTTAAGAAATTTGCAAGAATTTCCAAGAGAAATGTATGTAGGAAAAGTGTTTGCGAGAATGCCCAAGTGAAAAATGAGAGAACTGTGAGATGTAAGAATAAAACACAATCGTTTGGACACAAAAGTAATTAGAGTAAATAAAAACCCAATTTCTTATGTAACAAACACTCAATCAGTTCCTAGATTAATGTGTAGTGGGACACAATAATGGGTGAGTGGGACACATTAATGGGCGAGTGGGTCACGTGCGCTTATTTTTAAGAAGAGTATTTTGCAAATTAAAACATTAAAATATTTGATTTAAACAAAAATCAAATAATACTCTCTTAAAATATCTGGACCCAATTAAAACCAGAATATGAAGCGTTTACCTGTTGCCTTTAATAACCAGAATACGAAGCGTTTAAGGACTTCGTTGCTTACCCAACTCTATTTAAGGCCTAGAGACTTGCTCAGATTAGTTCATTAATCCTTTAACCTTTCAGTTTCCCCTGTAAAATCACAAACCCTTCAAACAAAACACTCTGAAAAACAATGGCCAACCTTACCATCAAAGAAAAGAACCTTCATCTTGTCGAGAATAGGGACATCTTCAGCTATACGCGTGAAGAATTTGAAGCGTTTGAGTGGGAAAGGCAGCTTGAGACGCTGTGGCTGCAAATGGATGCCGGTCTTGAAGAGATCGAGAGAGAGAAACCTGCAAGGGTGATCGACCTCGATGCTGCTCTCCAAGCAACATTTGCATGGCTCTCCTCGAAGGCATCCTCATCCAACAACACCAACCATTGTTAATGAATATGTCAGCAAAAATAACCTTATCCCTTCAACTTCCACCCAAATAAAGTGGCAAAGATGGGATCTGGGAATTTTTGCTAACAATGGAGTGGTTTGGACTGACCTTTTATTTTCCTGTTGAATAGATTAGCAGATAGAGAGAACAAAAAGATGTAATATTTGTTTGTAATCTCTTTCTTATTATCAATGAAAAATTATGTTTCTCTAATCTTATTCATTGTGTTCTGCAATTTTTATTTATGTTTTATGAACTGTTCTTCAAGGAAATAAATCAAAGAAGAGAATATGAAAACTAATTAAAGTAATCATATAAAGAACACATTCATCAACAATTCACTGATTAACAGTTGTCAAAATCCCTATTTACTCCAAAATGTTCAAATTATCCAAGTGAAAATTTACCTTAGAGTACAAATCACGAATCAGCAGCGTTTGTCAATTCTCCAACTTTATCACCGAAACCCTTTCATAAATTGCACAGTTGTGAATATATGTGTGTGTGAAGCAGAGTTTACTAAATCAATTTTTAGAGCATCTAATTTTTCATAAAATCCATAAAGTAAATCAATAAACACTGGATGCACAAACTGTCATAGTAAACACTGACTGTATGATGAAGGCTAAACTCTGAAGTAATCAAACTATATACAGTAACTTTTATTTTATACCCCCTCTATATACATTTTTTTTATTTTATTATTATTATTTTTTTTTATTCATTCCAGTAATCAGAGGTTGGAACAAGTCACCAAAAATTCAAAAATTTTAGCCCTTATCATTTTGATAAGTTCCTGGGTCATTCTAGTATTTAACTAGTCACCAAAAATCAGAGAATTTTAGCACATATTATATACCAATAAGTTCCTGGGTCATCCTAGTATCCAACATAATCTCAAAGGAGTATAACAACCTATATACATTTTCTTTGGGGTATTGCAGTAAGCATTTTATTCTATCAGAGTATAACTAACAGAGTTTAGAGTTCATCAACATCAGTAGTTTTTCATGTAAGGTAATGCACACAGTATTTATAGACTCAGAGTTTAGGACAAAATAAACTAAGAGATGCTATAAATATGAACCAGTATCATGCTGTGTTAACTTTCTGCACAATCTAAGATTAGATCACAATAACTCAGAAAGATTCATGATTAATTGCTGAGAATCATGCTTCATACATATTCTTCATTGGTGTTTTTCATTCAGACAAAAATCAACTCAGAGTTCACAGAGTTTATCAAACTTATTAACAGTGAATGACATACAGGCATGCTGATAGAGTTTAACAGAGTATGCATAACAGAGTTTAATCAACAGAGTTCACTTAGCATTTAACAAATCAGGAAATATGAGTAATACACTACATAAGTAAAATTTGAATCTAACCAACATTCCTAGTCAGAACCAGAGACCATTCCTAGTTCATTGACCAGTCTTGTAAATGTAGCTTCACTCAATGGTTTAGTGAAGATATCTGCAAGCTGTTGTTCTGTAGACACAAAATGTAGTTCAATATTCCCTTCTTCCACATGTTCTCTGATGAAGTGGTACCTTATGCTGATGTGCTTGGTCATTGAATGCTGTACTGGATTACCTGTCATAGCAATAGCACTTTGATTATCACAGTAAATAGGAATTTTACTGTACCTCAATCCATAATCCAGCAATTGATTCTTCATCCATAAGATCTGTGCACAACAGCTACCAGCTGCAATATACTCTGCTTCTGCTGTAGATGTGGAGATTGATTTCTGTTTCTTGCTGTACCAGGAAACAAGTCTATCACCAAGAAATTGACAACTTCCACTAGTGCTCTTTCTGTCTATCTTGCAGCCTGCAAAGTCTGCATCAGAATACCCAAGTAGCTTGAAATCTGATTCTCTGGGGTACCACAGACCTAATGATATGGTGCCCTTGAGATACTTGAAGATTCTTTTCACAGCTGTCAGATGTGGCTCTTTAGGATCTGCCTGAAACCTTGCACAAAGACAGGTTGCATACTTGATGTCAGGCCTACTAGCTGTCAAGTATAGAAGAGATCCTATCATGCCCCTGTAGTTTGTCAGATCCACTGAAACTCCTGTGTCTTTGTCCAATTTAGTTGCTGTTGCCATGGGAGTTGATGCAGATGAACAGTCAAGCATACCAAATTTCTTGAGAAGATTTCTGGTATATTTTTCTTGATTAATGAAAATACCATCATCTGTTTGTTTCACCTGTAGGCCTAGAAAGTAACTAAGCTCTCCCATCATGCTCATTTGATATCTGGACTGCATGAGCTTGGCAAACTTCTTACAGAGTTTATCATTAGTAGACCCAAAGATAATGTCATCAACATAAATTTGAACTAAAAGGAGGTCACTTCCTTGATTGAAATAAAACAGAGTTTTGTCAATTGTTCCTCTATTGAATCCACTTTCTAGAAGAAATTGAGCAAGTGTCTCATACCATGCTCTTGGTGCCTGCTTAAGTCCATATAGTGCCTTATCTAGCCTGTAGACATAATCTGCATATTTGGGGTCCACAAATCCTGGTGGTTGTTCAACAAACACTTCTTCTTCAAGCTTTCCATTCAGAAAAGCACTTTTCACATCCATCTGGAACACTTTGAATTTCTTGTGAGAGGCATATGCTAGAAAAATTCTGATTGCCTCCAATCTTGCAACTGGAGCAAATGTTTCATCATAGTCTATTCCTTCCTGTTGTGAATAGCCTTTTGCTACCAGTCTAGCCTTGTTCCTTGTGATAACACCTTCACTGTCAGTCTTGTTTCTGAAAACCCATTTAGTACCAACAATAGATCTGTTCTTTGCCCTTGGTACAAGGGTCCAAACTTCATTCCTTTCAAATTCATTTAACTCTTCCTGCATTGCTGTTATCCAGTCTGCATCTTGAAGAGCTTCTTCCACTTTCTTTGGTTCATTTTTAGACAAGAATGCATGAAACAGACATTCAATTGCAGTAGCACTTCTTGTCTTCACTTTTGCATCTGGATCACCAATTATCAAATCAGGTGTATGTGATTTAGTCCATTTCCTAGCAGAAGGCAAATGACTTCTATCAGCATGTGATCCTCCCCCTTGATCCATGCTCTCCTGATTTTGTTGTGATCTATCTTCGTTTTCTGAGACTCCCCCTGAACTTGACTGCCCAGAATCAGAATTTGAATCGTCAGAGTTTGAGCCAGATTTTTCAGTTGACTCAGTATCAGTGTTTGAGTCTTCATCTTAATCATGCTCCCCCTCAACTGGTTCTCCCCTTTGTTGTGGCTGAGAAGTTTCTCCAGTGTTTACCAGTAGAGGTTCAGAGTTTGTTACAACAGAGTCTGTCAGAATTGTTTCATCAGAGTTTACTTCATCAGAGTTTAAATCTTTATTTTCAAAATCCAGTTGATCATATTCATCTTTGTCTTCAAGTCCAGTTATCTTCTTATCATCAAAAGAAACATGTATACATTCCATGATCACTTTAGTTCTCAGATTGTAAACTCTGAATGCCTTTGTTGACAGTGGATAGCCAACAAAAATTCCTTCATCTGCCTTTAGCTCAAACTTGGTCAACTGTTCTGGATGAGTCTTCAAAACAAAACATTTGCACCTGAAAATATGAAAGTATTTCAGGTTAGGTTTCTTTTTCTTCACCATCTCATATGGTGTCTTTCCATGCTTATTGATCAGTGTTGCATTTTGAGTAAAACAAGCAGTTTGAACAGCTTCTGCCCAGAAATAAGTTGGCAATTTTGCTTCATCAAGCATAGTTCTGGCAGCTTCAATCAAGGTTCTATTTTTCCTTTCAACTACACCATTTTGTTGTGGTGTACCAGGTGCTGAAAATTCTTGCTTCACTCCATTGTCCTTGCAGAATTCTTCCATTGTTGCATTTCTGAACTCACTTCCATTATCACTTCTGATGATTGTGACTTTGTTGCTTGATCCTTTGTCCAGAAGCTTCACATGCTCCATCAGAGTTAATGCAGTTTCATCCTTCTTTGCTAGAAAATACACCCAAGTCAATCTAGTGTATTCATCAACAATGACTAAAGCATACTTCTTCCTTGCAATAGACATAACATTTACTGGACCAAAGAGATCAACATGCAGAAGATGATAGGAATCAGTGATAGAAAATTCTGTCTTGCTCTTGAAAGATGACTTCCTTTGTTTGGCCTTCTGAAATGAATCACATAGGCCATCAACATTTAACAGAGCCTTTGGGAGTCCTCTTACAAGATCCTTTCTGATCAATTCATTGATGTTGTTCAAGTTCAAATGTGAGAGTTTCTTGTGCCACTTCCAACTCTCTTCACTAGACATTCTTGTAGACAGGCAAACAGCTTTTCCAACAGAGTCTATCAAAAGCTTGATTTCATAAATGTTGTTTTGCCTGTGACCAACTAGAACAACCTTTCCTGTAGATTTGCTGATAACTTCACAATATTCAGGTTGAAAATCTACATGATATCCCTTGTCACAGATTTGACTCACAGATAGCAAGTCATGCTTGAGTCCTGGGACATGAGCTACATTGTTGATGATGACATTTCCAAGATTAATATTGCCATATCCCAATGTTCTTCCTACATTGCCATCACCATAGGAAACTTTTGGGCCAGCCTTCTCCTCATAGTCTGATAGTAGGGCTTTATTTCCAGTCATGTGTCCTGAACATCCACTGTCCACGACTAGGGTTGCCTCCCTGTTACCCTGCAATCATAAGCAATTACTGAGGATTAGTTTTAAGGATCCAGACTTGCTTGGATCCTTTGGCATTCTTAACTTTGTTAGCTTTTGCAGCGGAATTAACATTATCAGAGTTTGAGCTAACAGTATCAGTGTTTACACTTGCAGTATCAACTTTAACCCATTTCAAATTGGGTTTCAGTTCATAGTAATTATGATAGATAGCATGATATTCTCTGCAAGTATAAATGGAATGCCAAGTGCTTCCACAGTGTGTGCATAAAGTCTGTGGCTTAGTTCTAGAAAAATCCTTCTTTACCTCAGACTTTGTAGGTAAAGAATTTATATTTTTATTTTTCTTGCAGAAATTTGCAAGATGCTTAGTACATGTCTTTCTTGGAGCATAACTAGCAAGCATAGGTTTATTTCCTGAAGTGATGCCTACTTTTCCATTTCTGTTCTTGTTTGACACTCTTTGTTTCTTAACAGATTTTAACTCCTTCAGTTTATGTTTGAGTTGTTTATCTGTCATTGAACCAATATTAACCTGTTTAACACTAGTTTTTACTGGTTTACTTTTAACAGCTTCTTTTTCATTTTCAGACAAAAATTTACTGGTTCCATGTACAAAGTGAGTTCTGATTTTAACTTGATTTTGAAATCTAAGTTCATCTCCCTTATTATAACCTAGACCAACAGTGTCTGTTTGAAAAATCTGTTGAGTGTCCTTTCCAGAATTATTCCAAGTTCTAATTTTATTATTTGCTTCCTCCAATTCTGACTCTAGTTGTTTATATTTCTGAAGCAAATTCTGTTCTTTACAAACAGCATCATCTCTCTCTTTCTGAACTTGTTGCATGTTTTCAAGTTTTTCTTCAACAAGTTTATTTCTTACCTTAAGTTCAGAATTTTCAGCTTTTATCCTCTCATTTTCTAAAGTCTGATCCCTATAACTTATATGCAATGACTTAAGATAAATTCTTAATTGAGCAATGTCATCAATATTATAAGCATAGGTAGTTAGAGGTACCTGATTTTCAGAAGTTTCTGATTCAGTAGTAGCCATGAGAGCATAGTTCACTTCTTCATCAGAATCTGAAGTATCTGCCCAATCTCTGCCTTTAGTGTAGAGTACCTTTCCAGTTTTACCTTTCTTGCACTCAGGAGCATAGTGACCCATCTCCTTACACTTGTAGCATTGAATTTCAGACTTATCCTACTTCCCTTTAGAATCTCTCTTATCAGACTTCCTGAAGCTTTTCCTGTCTTCATTTGAATCTCTAGAAAACCTTTTTCCTTTCTTGAAATTCTTGAAGCCCATTTTCTTGAAGGTTTTCACCATCAACACAGCCATTTTCCTCATTTCTTCTTCATCATCCTCAGAGTCAGATGATTCAGAAGAATTTGAATCACACTCATAGTTTGATGATTCACTTTCTGAGTGTATGACCAAAGCTTTTCCCTTCATTTTCTTTCTTGATGCCTCTTTCTTCTGAGGCTTCTCTTCAACATTAAGAGCAACAGACTTTCCTTTCCTGCTTGATCTCCTGTTTCTCTGCTCCATTTCCAATTCATAAGTTTTGAGCAGCCCATAGATTTCATCAATCTCTGTTTCAACAAGATCATAGTTGTCTCTAATAGTGGTTGTTTTCACATCCCACTTTTCAGGTAGAGAAAGAAGAAACTTGAGATTCGAGTCTTCTAGATCATACTCTTTGTTGACCAATGACAGATCATTAATCAGTTTACAGAATCTATCAAATGTTTCTGTCATGGTCTCTTCAGGTTTAGCCTCAAAATGTTCATACTCTTGTGTGAGTATGTTTCTCCTATTCTTCTTAATAGCCGCAGTTCCTTGACACCTGACTTCAAGAGCATCCCATATCTCTTTTGCAGTGGTGTAGTTAATGACTTTGTTAGACATAACATTGTCTAAAGCACTATGCAGTAAATGCCTAACTTTTGCATCCTTAGCAATTTGATGATAGATCTTCAGGAGTCATGTCCTTCTTTTCCTTTGGAACCATTTTTGCTTCTTCACCAGCAACTGCAACAGATAGCTTTGTAGGATTGTGAGGGCCTTCATAAATCCTGTCAAGATATTCTGGATCTGTAGCCTCCAGAAATATAGTCATCTTGACCTTCCACATAGCATACTCTAATGGCCTGAGAATAGGAACCCTGATTGGTTCATAACGACTCACAGTAGTAGGAGCCTTTTCAGAAATAGTAGGTGTTGGTGGAGGAATTGCTGCCATGATTATTGTTGTGTTTGGATCTTAACCTGTAATAAAGTAACAGTTTGGCTCTGATACCACTTGTTAGGCCGAATACACAATTAATAATCAACTTAGTATGAGAGTTTAACAAGTAAAACGTTTATGCACTTAAAAACTTCTTGTATTAAGAACCCTCTTCGTGATGTAAAAAAAATCACAAAGAGCTGCTAGGTTACAATCAAGATAATTCATTGTACGACACCCTTCTAGGGTTAACCTAACTGTATTTATATAACATACAGCTACGATACAATCTCTAATTGATATTCCTAATAATCAGCTATACAATGATATCAATTACAGATTGTTACTCGTCTCCTAAGTCAACTCGATCTCTTTGATAGCTATCCAATCTTCAAAGATATCGCTTCCATAATAAATCTTCAATCACTTTTGACCAGTAGACGCTGCTTCCAGATAGAGTTTGACAAACTCTGTCGAGCTTCCATCTGTCAGAGTTTACACTAAACTCTGACTGCTTCCAGCTAAACTCTGATAATTCATTGTAACACTTAAACACTGATTAAAACACATCAATTATATTTAACAGTTTGATTTAGCAGATTGCTCTTCTGCAAAAACACCCATGGCCACTGCCACTAAGCTTGAACTGAATATTAAGGAAAAGAAGGTGGACATGACAAGCTATATGGGCATGGTTGGATCTCTTTTATACTTAACAGCTAGTAGACCTGATATTATGTTTGCTACATGTTTATGTGCTATATTACAAGCTGATCCTAGGGAATCTCACTTAGTAGCTATTAAAAGGATTTTCAGATATCTCAAGGGAACACCAAACCTTGGCATTTGATACCCTTGAGATTCTGGTTTTGATCTAACTGGTTACTCAGATGCAGATTATGCAAGTTGCAAAATGGATAGAAAAAGTACCACAGGAACCTCTCAATTCTTGGGAAATAAGTTGGTCTCATGGTTCAGTAAGAAGCAGAACTCAGTATCTACCTCAACTGCAGAGGCTGAATACATAGCAGCTGGGAGTTGTTGTGCACAGATTCTACGGATGAGAAATCAACTACTTGACTATGGAGTTAAAGTTGAAAAGATCCCAATTTTCTATGACAACACTAGTGCAATTGTAATATCACAGAATCCAGTGCAGCATTCTAGAACCAAGTACATAGACATCAGATACCATTTCATCAGGGAGCATGTGATGGAAGGCAATGTGGAACTGCATTTTGTTCCTAGTGAAAAACAGTTGGCAGACATTTTTACTAAATTGGATGAAGCAACCTTTTCAAGGTTGGTAAGTGAGCTTGGTATGTTAAATTTCTCATGATCTTTTAAAATGTCTGTTCAATTAGTTGCAGCCAGTGAATTTCATTCTCTGGATTTTGTTTGTTTTATTTGCTTATCTGCATGATTTTTCCTAGAGATATCGAATGAAGCGATACTTGAGTATTAACATGTTTGCATGCTATATCTTTGTTTAATACTCGTGTACTCGGTATTTATTTTAATAATTGATATCATGACTGAAGCAATTCAAGATTGGATCTCACCTGTTCTGATACTTGATTATTAAAATAAATTAGAGCATAATTAAATAAATATTTTATTGACATATATCAATTAATGATATTTTGTTAATTTTATGTCTATTTAATTGTGAGTTTATCTGATTATTGTGGATTAATTCTTGATTTACTGCGTGATTATTTTTAAATCCATAATAATTAAAAGTATTAAATATGTGTATATGTGTATAGGCTGATAGGTTGTGACGCCCCCAGATCCGGGGTCGGAGATCTAGGCGCTCACGGTCCATTATCCATTAATAACATACCTGTTCTTGCACATAATATATATAACAGCCATCGACCCCGCAATAAAACTCACACCGCACACACACACAGAGGTTAGAGTCTCATAAACGTCATACACTTGATTGAGCAAAAGTAAAAGTTTCAGAGTTATTACAGACCGAATTAAATAGCATTTATGCTACCAACAACACTTCGATATGAAGCGGTGTTAGCGGCTTGAATGTTTGTTACGGTACACTGCTTTGCACAGGTCATACTTATAAATAAAACGTACTAACAAAAGTTGCCAACCAATCCGGCTAATGGGGCCTACCGGTGGAATCTCAACTGCTGCCTCGGGCCTAGTCACCTGCTTTCGGGCAGTCTGTCTGGGTCTTGCCATTTCTCTTAACTGTTGTGTTTGTAAATTTGAAAACAAGCAAGAGTGAGCAACTATAGCTCAGCAAGAAAGATATGTATAAGGTAAGCAATATAACATTACATGTGTTAGCATTTATTAAACTCGTTTATATCAATCGGTTATATAATCATTTGTCATCGTTGATAAATTTCAAAGGTGCACCAATACGTGCCCTTATTTTCAAAGTTAACTTGCAGTTCTAGATACTGCAGGAAATCAACATCTTTCTCATCAAAATAGAACACTATCGGCAACTTGGCACTTAGGCCTAAGAAGCAGTGTGAGAGCATTTTTCCAAAGTGGAGGATGGGACTTGAAGAAAACATAAAACCTGACAGGGATTGACGATGATCAGTCGCCACATCCAAGTCCAATAATCCGTGGGTCTTCTCTACCGGTAGAAGGATAGAAACTACATCCGTAACCATCCTCGGGTGAAAACTACATACGTAATCACCCTCGATGAAAACTACATCCGTAATCATCCTTCGGCAACACCTGGGCCGGAATAATAATTGATGGACCGCCTGGCTCACGGTCGCTTACACATCCCGGGAATCGTTCGTCAACGATTCCCACACCTGCCAGAGTCCCTTTTTCTTTTTCTTTTAAAACTTGATTTTGAATGAAAACTGAGTAGTTGAGGTCCAACATCAGTCGACCGATAATTCTTGAAATCGTACAAGAAGCAAAACCTGACCGGGGGTTTTCGAAAATGTTTTGAGTTCGAAAGAGTTCGAGTTTGAAAGTGCTAAAGGTATCTTGGATTAGCTTTGTCTTTAAAAATAATGAACAATAATTAATAAATGGTATTTTAAGATTTAATATTAATAATTAATAAAATAATTATTTAATTAAATAAACTTTTAATCCAAGATAGGTATTTTTGAGTATTTATGATGATATAAAAATAAATACTTAAGTATACGATACTTCCCGAATGACCCTTCGGGTTTTCGCAATTTAATCACGATATAATAATACACCGCTCCCCGGTCAATGGTATATTTGGATCGCTACGACCTCTATTGCTAGAGTCGTTGTCCGAAGAAAACATTTCAGTCTAAGTTCAAGGGGTACAAACATATATGTGCATATATCTGAATTTCATCATGCCTCAATAAGCATAAACATATAATACGATTGAAAACTACAAACACAACAGTGAAAGTCCTTATATATGTAAGTTTTGAAAAGTAAACTTGCCTTGGTGAGGTTGGGGTGGTCGAGCTTGCGGAGTGGAATGATGATCTATACATAACCAATAGTCGTTCGTTAGTACCTTAACAATATCTTTTTAATTACGAGATTTTAGGGGACACAAAATTAACTTAATGACTTCATCTTATGACTCTCTAGCCCCACTATAGGTTCATGTCATCACTCGATTATGCTCGTCACTTATTCGACTTAATTTGGTTACCATATTCGAAGCGTATTCATTCCCCCTTAAATCATACTCCACTTACGACTTTTTCACTTGCGCGAATTTTACTCTAACATTTTTATAAAATTGAAAAATACATATTTTAATCCAATTCTTTTTGGGTAACCTTCACCACTGCAATTACTAGCTCCCCTAATTTCTCCATGATCCTACATAAATTTTTAGGGGTTTAAAGATGGTTCACAAGTGGACCATTTAGTGCAGTTCGGATTCCAGAACCACTCTTCACTTCTCAGGCCATAACTCAAAATCTACACATCACCTAGTCATGAACCTTATATTTCTGGAAACTACATTCAAATACCTTTCGAACCATATGCATTAGGACCTCAGGGGACAAGATTTAGGAGTTCAAAACCCTCCTACAAGACAGTACATGTTCCCAGAAAATTTTCACAGCTTGCTTTCTTACTTAACCATTCAAGAATCCTATGTATACATCACAACCATCATCTAAACCACCAAGATCATACTCTATAACACACATGGAGTTACATACACTAACTACAAGCTTAAAAATCACAACAACAACATTTAAACTCAAGATCTTCATCATCCATAACTCATATGACCAAGATTCATACTAAATTCCATGGATCTAACATTATATACCATAAATAATTCATGGCTAAGAGGGTGTAACACCCCCAGATCCGGGGTCAGGGATCTGGTGGTTATGGTCTTACGTCCATTCATAATACTTGACTTGAGTCCACAATAAATAAATCACATGCTGTGACCCCACAATAATTTCCACTCACACACACAACAGTTATAGTCCCAGAGATGAAATTGAAATAAGTCTTACATTAAAGGGTTACGAATAAAAGTTATTACAATCCCAAAAGGATAACATCATAAGTTTAACAGTTTTTCCGTTGATTACATTAATTATACATATAGTTAAACAGGAAACAAAAGCTGTCTAACTAAGCTACCTCAGCAATGGCGGCTAGCATCTCAGCGGGGAGTCCGGTGGGTCGGGTAACCTGCTTGCGCCGAGTGTGCCTGACGCGAGCCATCTGCCCTAGCTGTTGTTGTGACATAATATGAACAAAGCATGGGTGAGCGAAAGCCCACCAACAATAATATATAACTGAACGATAATATATAACAGTTCAAAAGTATCTTTCAAACCATATGCCATGCATTTACGGAAATGATGCCAGTATAATATGAACGATGAAGTTACAAGGTAACTTAAAGTATTTGTTTGTAGAAATATCTGCTACATCAAAAGTAAGCGAGATATTCTCATTGTTATTAAGAAGAGGAACTTAAATGAAAAGGTTGCAATTCCAGTTATGAACACTTTTCCAGCTCTGCCAACAGTAATCATGTTGCAGGAAATAAATAAGTGTGGATGATGAACCAACGATGGAGTATTCACCGCGCCCGCTGTTCTAATCTTGATGATCAGTCGAGATCGTACAGCTCAAATTAGATTTACTACCGGTAGAAGGAAGAAATGACGGCTTTACTTGTCTACCGCCTTACTAGCTCTCCCCGGCCAATGGTTGGGCCAAAGGGGATGGACCGGCGCTACTCGGCCTCTTACACGACTCCTAGTTCAAATAGAATTCATGATTCTGAATGTAACGTTCGTCTCCCTTTCCCCAAGTATAATACTTGTTGATAAGACTCTACAAGGTAGTCGTATCTAGTTGGAAAGGAAAATTCACCAGTAACTTCCAAGCTGTGGCTTGGTATCGAATATCAACTTGTTCCAACAATCTTACCCCTCGAAAGATGAGAAGGTAAACAACGACTTAATAAGTCAACAGCACCCGAATTGCGAGTGAAGAGAATACTTTATGACCGGGAAGTCGACAAGATAAATAACATTTTCCAAGTAAGGTTCCCTTATTATTAGAGAGGTAGACTCAAAGAAGAATGATGTCTGAGAACCTTTCTTGATATAAGATTAATAATAATATGACTCCGAGATATTTTCCGTAATAATCGAAGAAGATAAACCTTATCGAGATTATTCTAAGTATGGAACAACTATTCAGAGAATATTTATTAAATTAAAATATTTCACAGAATATTTAGGAACATGAAAGAATATCTTTAATCAAAGTATTTCTCTAATAATCCTTGAAGGAATATCTAGAGAATATTTATTGCATAATTAACTATTCAAATGAATATTCAAAATAATATTCATTAATTAATAAGACCTGAAAGGAATATTTAAAATATTTAAAATAATCTTCGATGATTAAATAGAACCCTGGATGAATATTCAAAATAATATTCATAATTAATTAGGAATTTAAATGTTTATTGAAAAAGTAATATTCGTTTAATGAATAATATTCTAAATGAATATCAAGTAATATTCATTTAGTAATCCAAGCTTTAAAGGAATATTCGAGATAAGACTCGATAAATAAATCAAGCTTCAGATGAATATTAGAATAATATTCATCAAGTAAGTAATATCTTAAATGAATATTCAAAAGTAATATTCATTTAATAAAATAATATTCTAAATGGATATTCAAATAATATTCATTTAGTAGTCCAATCTTTAGAAGAATATTCGGAATAATAATCGATAATCAATTCGACTCTGAATGAATATTGACAAATATTATTCGTCGAATGATTACGTTCAAATAATTATTTGAAGTACGGATTATTAAATAAATAATCTCGAACGAATATTCGAATAATATTCGTCGCCCGAATAAGGGAAAATATTTACTTAAATATTTTCCTCCGAGGTAACCTCGATATATCAAGAAATATTGACTCCCGGTCTGTATTTGATGAATAAGATATATACACCCTTCTCTGAGGGTCTTACAATAACCGGCTTATAATTGATACGATA
Source organism: Saposhnikovia divaricata (assembly GCA_036435485.1). Classification (NCBI taxonomy): domain Eukaryota; kingdom Viridiplantae; phylum Streptophyta; class Magnoliopsida; order Apiales; family Apiaceae; genus Saposhnikovia; species Saposhnikovia divaricata. Next base: position 113,956,156 of record CM071596.1, read on the forward strand.
GCTATCTAATTTATAAGCCAATAACAATCAGGGAACAAGCATAATGATATAACTTGAAAGTAGGCATGCATGCTATGGCATATGTATAACAGAAAACACACATATATATATATATATATATATATATATATATATATATATATTCAATCACAACAACAGCCTAAAAGAAGGGAATTGAAACTTGCCTGGTAGTCGAGTACGGTAAGGGGTAGTGGTAGCGGGTCCCGGCTCAGCTTGGTGATCTATAAATAGCCAAGGCATTCGGGATTAATCACTTAACATCTTAAAAGTTAAGTTATACTTAAATCGAAACACGTTCTCGAGTTGTCTCGTTATACCCCTTTTTGTGGATTCCTTTTTATCATTGATCCGACCCGACATTCGTTCGTTAATACGACATGTCACTGTACTTATACTTGGGACATACTTAAGTCATACAAGTTCTAAGGTCGATCGTTACGAACCAATATTATACTCCGAGTTTTATCGCCCGTTTTCTAAGTGTTTTACCGAAGTTACAATAGAGTCGTCTTTTAGGGGTTCGTTCGCGTTTAACCTCGACTCGAATATTTTTAATAAATCGAAAAACGATCCTTTTGACATACGGTTTTCTTTCACACCTTCCTTTTTACCTCTAGTATTTATTTACCAAGATTCGCCATGACTTTACATAGTTTACGAGGGTTCAATTTCAGTTACGAACTTTCGTTTACGGATTCGAACTACTTTTAGTAAATCGGTCATAAATCCTAAACCGTAAGTCTGTTTCAGGTGATCTTTATATCAAAACGAAGCTTAGAACATTACCTATCCTATCATGGCAGATAAAGTTTCTGGACAGTAGGTTTTTGACATGGAAAACGGCATACAAAACATGGTATTGTAAAATCGGACATTATAACGGCTGTAAATCGAATATCTACCAATTTCGAATCTTCCCATAAACATGGTATCCATTCTAAACAACATATACATGATTCATATACATGAACTGAGGCCAAGCAATGCCTTTCCGTTCATCTAACTACTTTTATCATGTATCCAAGATCCATACATAATCATGCTTATAATCTTAACATAACCATAACTAAGCTATATCTATCATAAACATACTTAAATCTCAAACAAGGGTTAGGGTTTCAAGAGCTTTATACCTTCCTTAGATAGTGATATAGCCTTACTAAGCCTTGTATGATCCTTAGGAGTGATTAAGCTTGCTAGATCAACCATGAAAAATCAAGAAAACAAAGCTAGTACATGATGAACACTATTCATGCTCCTCTTTCTTGATTTTTTTGAAAATGGAAAAGGATGAGTTTGAAGCTAAGATTTTGAGGAGATAAGTTTTATGAAATGTAAGACACACCTTAATTATTACAAGATCAAACAATGATGGGAAGTTGGATTTTTGTTTTTGAATTAGAGCATAGGCCGAATGGTTTGTTCATTGGGGGGGGAGAGTTTGCTTGGTTTCTTTGTATTGGTTGCTTGTAATAATGCTTAAAGTGATTTTGTGAGATAATATCTCATCCAAGTGGTGTTAGTGGAGTGTGATGCAATGGATGAGGTAATTAGCATGGACAAGTGTTGTGTTTTGCTTGGTTGAAGCTTAACCAAGGGTTTTTGATTTCTAAGTACTAGTTATGTTCCAATTAATCTAGTTACTCTTGCCCACTTGGTTATTAGATATTTATTCTACTAACTTTCACAAGACTCTTGCTTCCTCTTCTTGTTTCTGTGTCCGGTTATTGCCCGTTTCGATTGATCGTTCGTAGGAATATTTCACGGATTTCTAATTAGGGTTTACCGGGAATCCTTTTTTAATATTAATACTATCATTCTCCATCTTTCATTCTAACTTTCCAATTTATATTCCTTAAATCCATTCGTTAAATACTTAAGGCTATCAGTGTCCAGGGAACTCTCGGAGAAAATAAAAGTGCGGTTTTTCAGAATCCGACAGCTTTTACATACACTTATTTTCCCCCTGGATCACTAATACGAACTCGGAAATCCGTTCCGAATACTTCTATATAGTGTCGTCTCATATTATTCTATACTCCCACCAAAACACTATTCATTCTTTATTCTTTACTTATTCTTTTAGGGTTGTACAATTGTCCGTATTCTCTTTCGATCGTTCCTTAACCTTTTTACGGAACTACTGGATTAATCGTTATCGATCTGGATGACATGAGAATATTCTCCTGCTTGAAATTGCCATATCTTATTCCCTTAGAAGATAGATTATTCTTACCTATGTTGTCACCCTTTAGCATTCTTCAAGACATAGGAATAATAAAGTCGAATTCCATTCATTCTTTTCCAAATATCACTTATTACATTGTAGCTGTAACCACTATTCATTCTTACATCATTAAATACATAAAAGTTTTAATTCCACCCAAAATCTGGGTTCTTACAGTCTCCCCTCCTTAAAAGGATTCCGTCCCGGAATCAGTTTGAAAACAAGTGGGGGTACTTCTCTTGCATTGCGCTTTCAAGTTCCCAGGTGGATTCTTCTACATTGTGGTTCTGCCACAAAACTCTGACTAGCTGAATGACCTTGTTTCGGAGCACTTGTTCTTTCCGGTCTATGATTTCCACAGGTTGCTCTACATAGGTCAAGTCTGGTTGCATGTCCACCTGCTCATACTCTACAATATGCTTGGCATCCGGATTATACTTCCTCAGCATCGAAACATGGAACACATTGTGCACCTGCTGTAGATTCGGGGGCAATGCGAGCTCATAAGCTAGTTCCCCAATCCGTCTCAAGATCTCAAATGGTCCAATGTATCTGGGACTCAGCTTTCCTTTCTTCCCAAATCTCATTAAACCTTTCCAATGTGACACTTTCAAGAACACTAGGTCCCCTACTTCGTATTCCTTGCCTTTCCGAGCTAAGTCGGCATATTTCTTTTGTCGATCCTGGGCTGCTACCAACCGTCCTCTGATTAGATCTACTGCATCTTTAGTTCGTTGGACCACTTCGGGCCCGAGCATCTTTCGCTCTCCAACTTCATCCCAATACAAGGGAGATCGACATTTTCTTCCATAAAGGGCCTCATAAGGTGGCATCCCAATGATTGAATGATAACTGTTATTGTAGGAGAACTCAATCAATGGCAAGTGATCATCCCAATTTCCTTTGAAGTCTATCGCGCAGACTCTCAACATATCCTCTAGCGTTTGGATGGTCCTCTCACTTTGCCCATCTGTCTGGGGGTGGTAGGCTGTGCTCATGTTCAGCCGGGTCCCTACACATTCTTGAAAACTTCTCCAAAACCTGGAGTTAAATCTAGGATCTCGATCGGATACTATTGCGACTGGGACTCCATGTCGCGCCACTATCTCTTTTAAGTAGATGTCCACTAGTCTATCGACCGTGTACCTTTCGTTGATCGGGAGAAAGTGAGCTGACTTCGCCAGTCGATCTACAATTACCCATATGGCGTCATGATTAGCCTTGGTCCTTGGTAAACCTACTACGAAATCCATGGCTTTGTGTTCCCATTTCCATTCTGTAATCTCTAAGGGATGTAGAAGTCCGCTGGGCTTCTGGTGCTCTGCTTTCACTCGTTGGCAGGTCAAGCATCTGCTTACCCATTCTGCTACGTCCTTTTTCATGTTGGGCCACCAGTAATACTCCTTCAAATCCCTATACATTTTGGTGCTACCGGGGTGCACTGAGTATCTTGAGGTGTGTGCCTCATTTAAAATCTCATCCTTGAGTTCCTGAACGTTTGGGATCCATATCCTGTATGTGTACCTCATGATCCCTTCCTTGTCTCTTTCACACTTAATTTCCTCCCCGGTCATTAGCTCTTCTGTGGAGTTCTCTTCTTCCTCCATCATCCGTTCCTGGCACAGTCTAATCTTTTCTAACAATGGAGGTTGGATTCTAATTTCCATCAACTTTTCTTGGCCCTCTCCAAGTAACTTAACCTCAATTTCCAACTTCTCAAGATCTTTCACTAGCTCTTCCTCTGAAGTTATCAGCTTGAGCTTCTCTTTCCTACTAAGGGTGTCAGCCACCACATTGGCTTTGCCCGGGTGATAGCGAATTTCACAGTCGTAATCCTTGATTAACTCTAACCATCTCCTCTGGCGCATGTTAAGCTCTTTCTGAGTGAAAATGTACTTGAGGCTCTTATGGTCAGTGTAAATCTCGCACTTTTCCCCATACAGGTAGTGTCTCCAAATCTTTAAAGCGAAGACTATGGCTGCTAGTTCTAGATCATGCGTGGGATATCTGCCCTCATAATCCTTCAATTGCCTAGACGCATACGCTATTACCTTGCCGTGCTGCATAAGCACGCATCCCAGTCCTTTATGCGAAGCGTCACTGTAAATCACGAAATCTCCTTTTCCATCAGGTAATGCCAGCACCGGGGCTGTCACCAGCCTCTTCTTTAACTCTTGGAAACTCTTCTAGCATTTCTCAGTCCATTCAAATTTCTCGGTTTTACGGGTAAGTCGAGTTAATGGAGCTGCGATTTTCGCAAAGTCTTGGACAAATCTCCTGTAATATCCGGCCAGTCCAATGAAACTCCTCACCTCGGTTGGAGTAGTTGGCCGTTCCCAGTTTGAAACTGCTTCTATCTTGGAGGGGTCAACCAACACTCCTTCTCTATTGATCACGTGCCCTAAGAATTGTACATCATTTTTCCAAAACTCACACTTGGAGAACTTGGCATATAACTACTCCTTCCTGAGTATTTCTAAGGTTATCCTTAAATGTTCAGCGTGTTCTGCCTCTGTCTTTGAGTAGATGAGAATATCATCAATGAAGACTATCACGAATTTGTCCAAATATTCCTTGAACACTCTATTCATTAGGTCCATGAAGGCTGCTGGGGCGTTGGTCAATCCAAATGACATAACTAAGAACTCATAATGTCCATATCTGGTACGGAATGCAGTCTTCGGGATATCTTCAGGTTTGATCTTCAGTTGGTGATATCCCGTTCTCAGATCAATCTTTGAGAAGTATTCAGCGCCTCTTAGCTGGTCAAACAAATCGTCTATCCTGGGCAATGGATACTTATTCTTTATGGTTAGCTTGTTCAATTCTCTGTAGTCGATGCATAACCTCATACTCCCATCCTTTTTCTTAACAAACAACACTGGTGCGCCCCAAGGCGACACACTGGGCCTTATCATGCCCTTATCCAACAATTCCTGTAATTGTTTAGCTAGCTCCTTCATTTCTACTGGGGCTAATCGGTACGGGGCCTTCGAAACTGGCGCCGTCCCCGGGGCTAACTCGATGGCAAACTCAATTACCCTATCAGGTGGTAGTCCGGGAAGATCTTGTGGGAACACATCCTCGAACTTATTAACTACCAGAATGTCTTGCAATCTTGGCACTTCCTTCTGAGTGTCTATAACGTAAGCTAAGTAAGCCTCGTTCCCTTTTCGTAACAATCTCTTGGTTTGAGCCATGGTCAGAATTTTCTGGGTCTGTCGCATCCCCTTAAACACTATTTCCTTCTTCCCTGGGGTTTTCAACTTAACCTTTTTCCCTTTACAATCTATCCGCGCATCATTGCGAGACAACCAATCCATACCCAAAATGACATCGAATTCCCCTAGCTTAAAAGGAATTAAATCGACATAGAAGGATCGTCCTCCTATTTCTAGCTTACAATCGGGGTGAATTTGATTAACCGGTACGATTTCTTGATTAGCTATTTCTACTAGTAAGGAATCTCTTAGTTGCTGGGTTTTAAGTTTCAATTTATGCGCAAAATCTCTAGATATAAAGGACTTAGTTGCTCCTGAATCAAATAAGACATTTGCACTGACTGAATTGAGAGAAAATGTACCTGCTATCACATCTATGTCCCTCACGGCATCTTGTACTGACATATTAAAAGTCCTAGCAGTTGGTGGCCTATTTGAGGCAACCTTGCTTGCCCCTGATGCTGCTGGTTTGCTCCTTGAGCAATCCTTCCTCATGTGCCCTCGCTGTCCACACTGGAAACAGGTTGTGCTGTTAGGGATGACCGTGGTGCAAGAGGTAGCATAGTGCCCAGCTCGCCCACACTTATAACAGTTTATCTGCTTCAGGTTGCACACCCCGGAGTGCCTCTTCCCACAAGTAGCACACAATGGCAATGGAGGTCGAGAAGGGTTGGAACGGGACATTCCTGATTGATGGCCGCCCTGGCTCACACTTACACTTGCAGATGGTTTAAACCCTACATTCCTCCCAGGTAGGGAAACCGCTCCTCGATTAAACTTGGTTGGGGGTTTTCCTCCAGCGGATCTTCCACCCATACTAACATGCTTTCTCTTTATCCCCCCCTTTCTCTCTCTCTCTCTCTCTCTGCATCTGATCACTACCATCCTCCACAATGGTTGCCTTCTGCACCAAGGTGGCATAATCTGTAATCTCTAAAACCGCCACCCTATTCTGGATCCACTGCTTCAGCCCTTGTTGAAACCTGTTAGCTTTCTTTTCTTCTGTGTCTACAAACTCTGGCACAAATCTAGACAGCTCAGTAAATTTGGCCTTGTTCTGTTTCAGTTCCAAAAACTTAAGTTCCATCTGGGTTCTCATGAACTTCGGGAAGTACTTCTCCAGGAATAATTGTTTGAACCTTTCCCAGGCTATGACAGCGTCAGTCTCCATGTTCTTCTTGGCTTCCCACCAATAATTGGCCTCTCCCTTTAGTAGGTAAGTAGCAAAAACAGTCTTCTGAGCCTCATTGATACTCAGAATCTCGAAAGATTTTTCCATTTCCTTAATCCAGGCCCTCGCCTCAACGGGATCAGCCGATCCGTGGAACTTTGGGGGCTTAATGGACTTAAAGGCCCTAAAGGAATTTGCCACTGAAGTGTTGTTGCCTGGTGGTGGTTGGGGGTATTGGTTCAAATTCTGCCTAAGTAGATCCATAAACTCCATGGGGTTTCCGCCCTGGTTCTCCCCTTCCTGTTCTACTTCAGTTTCTCCACCCTATATTTCCCCCTCAAATTCTTCAGAGTACAGGGGTTCATCCTCTGCTCCATACTGGGAATCTTCTTGCTCATTATAGTCCTGATTTTGTTCTTCACTACTTTCATGATTTTCCTCGTGTTGGTTGTGACTCTCTTGGTCAGTAGATTCTCGGGGGTTAGCCCTAGTGCCCATTTGTCTTGGAGGCATTTTACTGAAAATTTGGAAAATTATACATTAGGTTCACTTACCTATTTTAAAGGATTTTTCCTTGCATAATTCTTTACATGATTGGGTTTAAGATCCCAAAGTTTTATATCTCATGGCAACTTAATCGAAAAGTAGTACATATGCTAATAAACTCGTGATCATATCCCAACAAAATTGAAATAACTGAAAGGGAAACAAATATATACCAGGTACCGAAAAGGTACAACATCCGAGTTACAACGATAGTTTAAAGTACAGCCATCCTAACAACAACAACAAGTCAAAAGTGAAATACGATGTCTATCTGTCTAGTCTGCAAAAAGGGAAAACAAGTACAAGAAAACCATCCCTACAAAAGCCGGCACTACTACGTCCGTACATGACTAGACAACTAGACCACTGCATCACTACATCTGAAATCAGCCGCCACGACGAAACATCCTCCGAACCCTCCCCATGGCGATGCGGAAAATCTCCTCAGCCTCTGCTCTATCTACCCTACAATGCCCATCAGTAGGCAACTGTCGCACCCTCACCCGAGCCCTCAGCTCGATGCGGGTCACAGCCCTATACCCAACCCTGTCACTGATAGTCCTCCGGCCCTGCAACCTCATCCGGGTGGCTCTCTCTGCTGCTAACTCCCTCCTAGACTCTGCCAACCTGGCATCCGCCACAGACAACTCTCTATAAAGCCCGTTCACAATCAAGTTGTGAACACATACTGTGACTCCTCCTATCGGGGCATGAGGTGGGGTGGATGGCTCAGCTGGAGCGGCAGTCTCTGTCTGCTGGGGCTCTGGGGTAAGCTCCTCATACTCATCGGGGAATGGGCTCACAGGTAGTGGTGGTGGGGTAGGGGCTCTCTCAACAGAGAGGGGTGGCACTCGTAGTCCAGAACTCCCTACTGCATCCTCCATTGGCTCAACCTCATCCACAGCCTGTCCAACAACAGCAGCCATGACCTGCTCAGTGGTCATATCAGTATCCTCCTCCATGGTCCTAATCTTAGATACAACCCAATAATCCTCATCCTCAGCAACTAACTCAGCATCCTGTCCTGTCTGGATCCCCTCCGGGTCCTCCTCCCCCTCAGTCTCAACAACATCTGTGTCAGCATCAACCTGGACCTCCTCAGGGTCCTCCTCCTCAGACTCGATCAAATCAGTATCAGCATCAACCTGGACCTCCTCAGCGTCCTCCTCCTCAGGCTCAGTATCCTCCCCAGGCAAGTGCTCATAGTATGGGTCCCTAGTCCGGAACATGTCCTCATCATGCTGTCTCGCAGCTGCCTCCTGGGCCGACATGTCGCTCGCCTACACAAGACGAACTATGTTACTATCATGATACTTAAAAAGTTCCCGTAAGGGTTTTAGGTGAACCTGGCAAGGGTTCTTATTATATTATTGAATTTATTATTATATAACGTCGTATCATCTCTTGGGATTTATAACTCTCGCTCTGATACCATCTCTGTAACACCCCCAAATCCGGGGTCAGGGATCTGGTGGTTATGGTCTTACGTCCATTCATAATACATGACTTGAGACCACAATAAATAAATCACATGCTGTGACCCCACAATAATTTCCACTCACACGCACAACAGTTATAGTCCCAGAGATGAAATTGAAATAAGTCTTACATTAAAGGGTTACGAATAAAAGTTATTACAATCCCAAAAGGATAACATCATAAGTTTAACAGTTTTACCGTTGATTACATTAATTATACATATACTTAAACAGGAAACAAAAGCTGTCTAACTAAGCTACCTCAGCAATGGCGGCTAGCATCTCAGCGGGGAGTCCGGTAGGTCGGGTAACCTGCTTGCGCTGAGTGCGCCTGACGCGAGCCATCTGCCCTAGCTGTTGTTGTGACATAATGTGAACAAAGCAAGGGTGAGCGAAAGCCCACCAACAATAATATATAACTGAACGATAATATATAACAGTTCAAAAGTATCTTTCAAACCATATGCCATGCATTTACGGAAATGATGCCAGTATAATATGAACGATGAAGTTACAAGGTAACTTAAAGTATTTGTTTGTAGAAATATCTGCTACATCAAAAGTAAGCGAGATATTCTCATTGTTATTAAGAAGAGGAACTTGCATGAAAAGGTTGCAATTCCAGTTATGAACACTTCTCCAGCTCTGCCAATAGTAATCATGTTGCAGGAAATAAATAAGTTTGGATGATGAACCAACGATGGAGTATTCACCGCGCCCGCTGTTCTAATCATGATGATCAGTCGAGATCGTACAGCTCAAATTAGATTTACTACCGGTAGAAGGAAGAACTGACGGCTTTACTTGTCTACCGCCTTACTTGCTCTCCCCGGCCAACGGTTGAGCCAAAGGGGATGGACCGGCGCTACTCGGCCTCTTACACGACTCCTAGTTCAAATAGAATTCATGATTCTGAATGTAACGTTCGTGCCCCTTTCCCCAAGTATAATACTTGTTGATAAGACTCTACAAGGTAGTCGTATCTAGTTGGAAAGGAAAATTCACCAGTAACTTCCAAGCTGTGGCTTGGTATCGAATATCAACTTGTTCCAACAATCTTACCCCTCGAAAGATGAGAAGGTAAACAACGACTTAATAAGTCAACAGCACCCGAGTTGCGAGTGAAGAGAATACTTTATGACCGGGAAGTCGACAAGATAAATAACATTTTCCAAGTAAGGTTCCCTTATTATTAGAGAGGTAGACTCAAAGAAGAATGATGTCTGAGAACCTTTCTTGATATAAGATTAATAATAATATGACTCCGAGATATTTTCCGTAATAATCGAAGAAGATAAACCTTATCGAGGTTATTCTAAGTATGGAACAACTATTCAGAGAATATTTATTGAATTAAAATATTTCACAGAATATTTAGGAACATGAAAGAATATCTTTAATCAGAGTATTTCTCAAATAATCCTTGAAGGAATATCTAGAGAATATTTATTGCATAATTAACTATTCAAATGAATATTCAAAATAATATTCATTAATTAATAAGACTTGAAAGGAATATTTAAAATATTTAAAATAATCTTCGATGATTAAATAGAACCCTGGATGAATATTCAAAATAATATTCATAATTAATTAGGAATTTAAATGTTTATTGAAAAAGTAATATCCGTTTAATGAGTAATATTCTAAATGAATATCAAGTAATATTCATTTAGTAATCCAAGCTTTAAAGGAATATTCGAGATAAGACTCGATAAATAAATCAAGCTTCAGATGAATATTAGAATAATATTCATCAAGTAAGTAATATCTTAAATGAATATTCAAAAGTAATATTCATTTAATAAAATAATATTCTAAATGGATATTCAAATAATATTCATTTAGTAGTCCAATCTTTAGAAGAATATTCGGAATAATAATCGATAATCAATTCGACTCTGAATGAATATTGACAAATATTATTCGTCGAATGATTACGTTCAAATAATTATTTGAAGTACGGATTATTAAATAAATAATCTCGAACGAATATTCGAATAATATTCGTCGCCCGAATAAGGGAAAATATTTACTTAAATATTTTCCTCCGAGGTAACCTCGATATATCAAGAAATATTGACTCTCGGTCTGTATTTGATGAATAAGATATATACACCCTTCTCTGAGGGTCTTACAATAACCGGCTTATAATTGATACGATAGCTATCTAATTTATAAGCCAATAACAATCAGGGAACAAGCATAATGATATAACTTGAAAGTAGGCATGCATGCTATGGCATATGTATAACAGAATATATATATATATATATATATATATATATATATATATATATATATATATATATATATATATATATATATATATATATATATATATATATATATATATATTCAATCACAACAACAGCCTAAAAGAAGGGAATTGAAACTTGCCTGGTAGTCGAGTACGGTAAGGGGTAGTGGTAGCGGGTCCCGACTCAGCTTGGTGATCTATAAATAGCCAAGGCATTCGGGATTAATTACTTAACATCTTAAAAGTTAAGTTATACTTAAATCGAAACACGTTCTCGAGTTTTCTCGTTATACCCCTTTTTGTGGATTCCTTTTTTTTATTGATCCGACCCGACATTCGTTCGTTAATACGACATGTCACTGTACTTATACTTGGGACATACTTAAGTCATACAAGTTCTAAGGTCGATCGTTACGAACCAATATTATACTCCGAGTTTTATCGCCCGTTTTCTAAGTGTTTTACCGAAGTTACAATAGAGTCGTCTTTTAGGGGTTCGTTCGCGTTTAACCTCGACTCGAATATTTTTAATAAATCGAAAAACGATCCTTTTGACATACGGTTTTCTTTCACACCTTCCTTTTTACCTCTAGTATTTATTTACCAAGATTCGCCATGACTTTACATAGTTTACGAGGGTTCAATTTCAGTTACGAACTTTCGTTTACGGATTCGAACTACTTTTAGTAAATCGGTCATAAATCCTAAACCGTAAGTCTGTTTCACGTGATCTTTATATCAAAACGAAGCTTAGAACATTACCTATCCTATCATGGCAGATAAAGTTTCTGGACAGTAGGTTTTTGACATGGAAAATGGCATACAAAACATGGTATTGTAAAATCGAAAATTATAACGGCTGTAAATCGAATATCTACCAATTTCGAATCTTCCCATAAACATGGTATCCATTCCAAACAACATATACATGATTCATATACATGAACTGAGGCCAAGCAATGCCTTTCCGTTCATCTAACTACTTTTATCATGTATCCAAGATCCATACATAATCATGCTTATAATCTTAACATAACCATAACTAAGCTATATCTATCATAAACATACTTAAATCTCAAACAAGGGTTAGGGTTTCAAGAGCTTTATACCTTCCTTAGATAGTGATATAGCCTTACTAAGCCTTGTATGGTCCTTAGGAGTGATTAAGCTTGCTAGATCAACCATGAAAAATCAAGAAAACAAAGTTAGTACATGATGAACACTATTCATGCTCCTTTTTCTTGATTTTTTTGAAAATGGAAAAGGATGAGTTTGAAGCTAAGATTTTGAGGAGATAAGTTTTATGAATTTTAAGACTCACCTTAATTATTACAAGATCAAACAATGGTGGGAAGTTGGATTTTTGTTTTTGAATTAGAGCATAGGCCGAATGGTTTGTTCATGGGGGGGAGAGAGTTTGCTTGGTTTCTTTGTATTGTTTGCTTGTAATAATGCTTAAAGTGATTTTGTGAGATAATATCTCATCCAAGTGGTGTTAGTGGAGTGTGATGCAATGGATGAGGTAATTAGCATGGACAAGTGTTGTGTTTTGCATGGTTGAAGCTTAACCAAGGGTTTTTGATTTCTAAGTACTAGTTATGTTCCAATTAATCTAGTTACTCTTGCCAACTTGGTTACTAGATATTTATTCTAGTAACTTGCACAAGACTCTTACTTCCTCTGCTTGTTTCTGTGTCCGGTTATTGCCCGTTTCGATTGATCGTTCGTAGGAATATTTCACGGATTTCTAATTAGGGTTTACCTGGAATCCTTTTTTAATATTAATACTATCATTCTCCATCTTTCATTCTAACTTTCCAATTTATATTCCTTAAATCCATTCGTTAAATACTTAAGGCTATCAGTGTCCAGGGAACTCTCGGAGAAAATAAAAGTGCGGTTTTTCAGAATCCGATAGCTTTTACATACACTTATTTTCCCCCTGGATCACTAATACGAACTCGGAAATCCGTTCCGAATACTTCTATATAGTGTCGTCTCATATTATTCTATACTCCCACCAAAACACTATTCATTCTTTATTCTTTACTTATTCTTTTAGGGTTGTACAATTGTCCGTATTCTCTTTCGATCGTTCCTTAACCTTTTTACGGAACTACTGGATTAATCGTTATCGATCTGGATGACATGAGAATATTCTCCTGCTTGAAATTGCCATATCTTATTCCCTTAGAAGATAGATTATTCTTACCTATGTTGTCACCCTTTAGCATTCTTCAAGACATAGGAATAATAAAGTCGAATTCCATTCATTCTTTTCCAAATATCACTTATTACATTGTAGCCGTAACCACTATTCATTCTTACATCATTAAATACATAAAAGTTTTAATTCCACCCAAAATCTGGGTTCTTACAGAGGGGTTAGAGTTTTATACCTTCTTGAGTATCTAGGAACCTTGGGTAAGCTTTACAAGCCTCAAGAACACCTTGGATGAGTCCCTACAATCCTTATAATTCAAGATCTAAAAGAAAACTAAACATGGTTACTATTCACCCAAACTTCAACAATTTATATCTCAAAATCTAGTGGATGAAAGGGGTTGAAATTCATAGCATACCTTCTTTATAGAGTGTAGAGGACCTAGGATTTTTGTCTTGAATTGTAAGTGATGGGAAGTTGAAGAAAAAATTTTCTTCTCCTTCCTTCTATGCTTGGGCCGAGAGCTTTGTAATGGGGGAGAGAGAGAATGGTTTGCTTGGGTGATTTTGAATAAATTGATATGTAATTGTGATGTGTATTTGTTATATGTATTATGGTATCACATGTTGACAAGCCTAGTAGTAGACTAGACACACCATACCTCTTTGTCTCCTAGAATAATGCAGTAACTAGTTACTATTCCTCTAGTTGCTTTTGCATTTCTTGTTTGCTTTTCTAACAACCTAGTTGCATGGGACTTGCATGTAATATCTTTCCTTGTATCATTATTCTTTCACCAATGCTTGTCACTTAATCTTTAATTCATATCGTATCTTAATTAACTCCTCGTAATAATATTTTGTCGCGTAGAGATTTCCCTTGTAATTCCTTAAGTACTTAATTGTGTAAATTCCTCGAATATCTATAACTCCTTGTCATAATCCCTTAAAAATCTTTTAATATTCTAATAACTCTCAAATCCCAAGTTTTATAAATCTTGCTAGCAATAAGACTCTTGCCTTCAGCAATCTTCCCTTTTCTTACATAGTGAATGTAACAACATAATTCCTCAGATAATCAATTCCATTAAACAACATGGTGACTCAAAAGGTTCCAAATTCACAATGTCATATGATATTATAAAAAAAATATTACAAAAATTAGGGTTCTTACAGCCTCCCCTCCTTAAAAGGATTCCGTCCCGGAATCAGGTTGAAAACAGTTGGGGGTACTTTTCACGCATCGTGCTCTCTAGTTCCCATGTTGATTCTTCGACATTCTGGTTCCTCCACAAAACTCTCACTAGTTTGACAACCTTGTTCCTCAGAACTTGTTCTTTTCTATCCATGATTTCCACTGGTTTCTCCACATAAGTCAAATATGGCTGTAGGTCTATCTGGTCGTATTCTATCACATGTCGAAAGTCCGTGTGGTAGGGTCGTAGCATGGACACATGGAACACATTATGAACTTGCTGCAAGCTCGGGGGCAAGGCTAGTTCATAGGCTAACTTTCCAACACGCCTCAAAATCTCAAAAGGTCCTATAAACCTCAGACTCAGCTTCCCTTTCTTTCCAAATCTCATCAATCCCTTCCACGGCGATACTTTTAGCATCACGAACTCTCCTACCTCATATTCTTTGTCCTTGCGGTTCTGGTCTGCATATTTCTTCTGTCTATCCTGGGCTGCTACCAGCCGTCCTCGTATAAGTTCGGTGGTTTCTCTCGTCTGTTGGACCAGTTCGGGCCCTAAAATCTTCCGCTCTCCAACCTCTTCCCAACACAAGGGAGATCGACATCTTCGTCCTTATAAATCTTCATATGGGGGCATTCCTATACTCGCATGGTAACTGTTGTTGTAGGAAAATTCGATCAACGGCAAGTGGTCATCCCAACTTCCCTTAAAATCTATGGCACATACTCTCAACATGTCCTCTATGGTCTGGATGGTTCTCTCACTCTGTCCGTCTGATTGGGGGTGGTATGCAGTACTCATGTTTAACTTGGTCCCCACACAATCCTGAAAACTCCTCCAGAACCTGGAGTTGAATCTTGGGTCCCTATCTGATACAATGCTCACAGGAACCCCATGCCTAACCACGATCTCCTTTAAGTAAATATCCACCAGCTTGTCGACAGTGTATCTCTCGTTGATTGGAAGAAAATGTGCTGACTTGGTCAATTTATCGATAATTACCCAAATGGCATCATGATTAGTCTTGGTCCTTGGTAGTCCGACCACAAAGTCCATCGCAATATGCTCCCACTTCCACTCGGGTATCTCTAGGGGTTGCAACAATCCACTGGGCCTCTGGTGTTCGGCCTTCACTTTTTGACATGTCAAGCATTTACTTACCCACTCTGCCACGTCCTTCTTCATATTTGGCCACCAATAGTATTCTCTCAGATCTCTATACATCTTAGTGCCTCCAGGGTGAATTGAGTACCTTGAACTATGAGCCTCTTGCAAAATCTCGTCTTTTAATTCCTGAACGTTCGGGATCCATATCCTAGATGCGTACCTCATAACTCCATTCCCGTCCTTTTCACACTTAATTTCCTCGCCAGTCAAATTTTTCTCCATCGAATTCTTTTCTTCTTCTATCTTCTTTTCCTGACATAACTTAATCTTTTCCAATAGCGGGGGTTGGACTCTTATTTCCCTTAGACTCTCTTGTCCAATTCCTGGTAACCTCACTTCAATCTCCAGTTTCTCAAAATCCTTGATCAACTCATCTGTTGACGTCATCATCCTGAGTTTCTCCTTTCGGCTAAGTGCATCGGCCACCACGTTGACCTTCCCTAGGTGATAATGAATCTCACAATCATAATCCTTGATTAGCTCTAGCCATCTCCTCTGCCTCATGTTTAACTCTTTCTGAGTGAATATGTACTTTAAGCTCTTGTGATCCGTGTAGATTTCACACTTTTCTCCGTAAAGATAATGTCTCCAGATCTTCAAAGCGAAAACTATCGCCGCTAATTCCAAATCATGGGTGGGGTATCTTATTTCGTACTCCTTAAGTTGTCTGGACGCATACGCAATCACTTTACCGTGCTGCATAAGCACACACCCTAAACCTTTATGGGATGCGTCGCTATAAATCACAAAATCTCCCTTATCATCGGGTAGGGCTAGTACTGGTGTTGTCATCAACCTCTTTTTCAACTCTTGAAAGCTCTCTTCGCATTTTTCAGTCCACACAAACTTCTCGGTCTTGCGAGTTAGTCGGGTCAAAGGGGCTGCTATCTTGGCAAAGTCTTGGACAAACCTCCTATAGTAGCCAGCCAATCCTATAAAACTTCTCACCTCTATCGGAGTGGTTGGTCTCTCCCAACTTGATGCAGCCTCTATTTTGGCTGGGTCCACTAGGATGCCTTGATCGCTAATCACATGCCCTAAAAACTGAACCTCCCTCAACCAAAATTCACACTTCGAGAACTTAGCGTACAACTTTTCTTCTCTCAATGCTCCAAATACAATCCTCAAGTGCTCTGCATGTTCCTCCTTCGTCTTGGAATAAATCAAGACGTCATCGATGAAGACTATAACACACTTGTCCAAGTACTTCTTGAAGACTCGATTCATTAAGTCCATGAAAGCTGCGGGGGCATTCGTTAACCCAAATGACATCACTAGGAACTCATAGTGTCCGTACCGGGTGCGAAAGGCCGTCTTTGGTATATCTTCTGGTTTAATTCTTAACTGGTGGTACCCGGTCCTCAAATCAATTTTAGAAAAATAAACTGCGTCCTTTAGTTGATCAAACAGGTCATCTATCCTGGGCAAGGGATATTTATTCTTTATAGTCACCTTATTCAACTCTCTGTAGTCTATACATAATCTCATACTACCATCCTTCTTTTTCACGAATAATACCGGGGCTCCCCACGGTGACACACTAGGTCTTATCATCCCTTTATCCAACAACTCCTGTAACTGAGTGGCCAGCTCTTTCATCTCCACTGGGGCTAGCCTATATGGAGCTTTCGAAATTGGGGCCGTACCAGGAACTAAGTCTATAGCGAACTCAATGTCTCTATCAGGTGGTAGGCCTGGAAGATCATCCGGAAATACGTCTGCGAACTCATTAGCGACAGGGATTTCCTGTAGGTTTGGTGCCTCCTTCTTGGTATCCTTCACATAGGCTAAATAGGCTTCACATCCTTTCCATAACAGCTTCTTAGTTTGAATCACAGTCAGGAACTTTTGGTTTTGCCGTTTTCCGCTAAATACTACTTCCTCATCCCCTGGCAGTCTCAAACTTACTTTCTTCTTTACATAATCAATCTGGGCTCCATGGGTCGTCAACCAATCCATACCTACTATTACGTCAAACTCCCCTAATTTAAAAGGTATTAAATCTACCCGAAAGTGTCGCCCTTCTATTTCTAGGTCACAACCTGGATATACTTGGCTAACAGGGATAATTTCATGATTAGCTATCTCTACTTGCAGTTTGTCTTTCAATGGTTCAGCCTTAAGGCCTAACTGACATACAAAATCTAGGGATATGAAAGACTTGGTGGCTCCCGAATCAAATAAAACATTTGCCTTAACTGAGTTGAGTAGTAGGGTACCTGCAATCACATCTGTGTTCCTCACGGCATCTTGCACCGTCATGTTAAAAGTTCTTGTAGTAGGGACCTTGTTAGAAGTAGTTTCACTCACCCTTGACGCAGCTGGCCCAGAGGACAAACATTCCCTCATTCGGTGCCCTGGTTTCCCACACTTGAAGCAATTGCCTCCGGCATTGGTGTTGTTACTAGTCCCTCGACAGGCGTTAGCATAATGTCCTGCCAGCCCACACTTGAAGCACTTCACATCCTGTAGGTTACACACGCCCGCATCTTTCCTTCCACACTTATTGCAATCTGGGGGTAGGGCTCGAGATGGGGTAGAGTAAGACGATCCCTGTGGTCGGCCGCCCTGACCCACACTCCAACTTTCAGCTCTCTTGGTTCCAAAGTTTCCGCTGGGTTGGGACATCGCCCCTCGCTTAAATTTGCTCGGAAAGCTCCCACCCGCAGAGTTTCCCTTTCGACTATCAAACTTCCTCTTCTTTCCTTCCCTCTCCTTATGCACCTGTTCACTCCCAGCCTCAACAATTGATGCTTTCTGTACCAGGGTGGCATAGTCTGTCAGCTCAAGAACCGCCACACGATTCTGAATCCATTGCTTTAGCCCCAGTTGAAACCTTCGGGCCCTCTTTGCCTCAGAGTTCACATATTCCGGCACAAACCTTGACAACTCAGTAAATTTGGCCTCATACTCGGCCACCGTCATGTTACCTTGCTTTAGTTCCAAAAACTTCAGCTCCATTTGAGTCTCCATGAACCTAGGGAAGTACTTTTCCAGGAACAGCTCGCTAAACCTCTCCCAGGTCACCACACCTCTTCCTTCCAAATTCTTCTTAGCTTCCCACCAATAGTTTGCCTCACCCTTCAGGAGGTAGGTGGCAAAAATAGTCTTCTGCCCCTCAGCGACTCCTAGTATCTCGAAAGATTTTTCCATTTCCTTCAACCAGGCTCTTGCCTCAACCGGGTCTGCGGTTCCTTTGAATTCCTGGGGTTTCAGGGATTTGAAATTCCGGAAGGCATTTGCATTCGCATTGCTGGGTGGTTGCTGAACCGGGGGACGGTCCAAGTTCTGCCTAAGTAGTTCCATGAATTGTTCCATAGGGCCTCCCCTTGGATGTTCTACCTCTCGGGTGTCATCACCAATTTCTTCTTCGTCATACTCAGAGTTATCAAACAAGTTATGGTCGTTGCCCTCATCCTCACTCAGGTTCACGTTCTCCCCTTCATGGTTATGGTGGCCTCCGGTCCCATGGTGGCTACCCTGGCCTTCAGAACTGACCGGGTGAGCTCGAGTGTTCATTCTTCTGGGTGGCATGATTCTGATAATGAAACAAGAAATGGGTTAGGGTTTTCCAATTACCTGACAGCGTTTACACGAGTCAGGAACGTATCGTTCCTCCTCATAAGGGTGGAAGTTGCAAAAGTTTTAATAACCTGATGCTGGTGATAAAACGTCAAAACATTTTTGGGAAAAATCGTTATGGGGTGCGAAAACATTTGCAGGAGTTTTCGAGATTTCAAAACTTCGAAAAGAATTTTTTTTTTTTGAAAAGATTCATTTTAAAATTTGTAGGAACATTTGGAAATTTGTAAAAAACAATTTGAAATCGCATGTCGTAAATTTAAAACAGTATGGTTGTATTTACGGCTTGTAGAAATTGTATATTCACAGTTGTATATCAAAACAGTAAAGCATGGCATCGGAAAGTAAGGCAGTTGAGATAATATCAAGGAAACTGAAACTAGATAAATACGGTACAAGAGTTATCACAAAGTTTGGATGTTAGAGCCTAATACATAGTTCCAATGTCAAAGTCTCGCAAAAGTGGAACAATAGCAAGTACATCATCTGAATAGTCAAGGCTACACAAAAGTAGGGCTACATCCGTACATACTATCCGAAGTCACATCTACATATCTGTAGGTCAGTCTACTCGTCCACTGGTCAGAAAGGATACCACTGCAGAAGTTAACTATCCCGCAAAATTGACACACTAATGTCATCTGAACCTAGAGGACTGAGCTATCCGTAACACATCATGGTGCCGCCCCGCGACGGAGCAAGGCCCTCACTCAGGAAAATGCACGACGCACAACACGCCTAGCATCCCTGGCCTGGACCACTCCGCCCCCGTGGACTCCCAAACCGATAATCCTCGCGCGACTCCTCCTCTCAATCCTATGGAGTCGAGCTCTAGTCCTCCTAGCAACAGCAGTCCTCATCTCAGCCTGAATCCTCAGTCGCGCCTCGCGCTCCTCCACTAGTGTCCGCCTCGCCTCATTAAGTCTGGCCTCGGCAGAAAGTAGGTCTCGGGTCAGGAACTGCACCACGTAGGCGTGCTCAGTGCCCGACACCGGGGGTAGGTCCATCGGTGGGGGTGGTATGACAGGGATAGGAGCAGGTGCAGGAGCAGGAGCAGGGGTAGGGTCAAGCTCCTCCTCGCTAGAATTATCATCCTCGGAGTCACCATCCGATGAAACAGGGCTCGATGACTGCGGAGAGTGGGGGTGACACAACACGACCCTCACCAGATCGCACACTCTCCTCGTCACAAGCTACAGGAGAGGGGGTAACAGGCTCAGGCTCAGGCTCAAAGGGCTCCTCATCGGGATCCTCATCATCAGTATCTCCTATCAGCGTAATCCAGGGGCCAAGCTCAGGGTCAGCACCCATGTCCTCCTCAGGATCCTCGGCATCTCGCATCAGTGCCTCATCATGCTCTCTCTCATAGGCCTCAGGGTCTGGTATCTCCGCCATCTACACAAGGGAAATAAGGTGGGTCACTAACCATAAAGAAAGGTTTAAGGAGTAGTTCCCTCACGGGCCTTAAAGTCAGGGCTATATCCGATAACCCGACTGCAACTCGATGAGAGTTCTAGGTATTTTTAGGGTTGTTATTAGGGTTATTGTTATTGTTATTATTATTAGGGTTGCTTTCTTAAATTACTATCGTTTCTGAGAACTGTAACCTCGCTCTGATACCATTTCTGTGACGCCCCCAGATTCGGGGTCGGAGATCTAGGCGCCCACGGTCCATTTTCCATTAATAACATACATGTTCTTGCACATAATATATATAACAGCCATCGACCCCGCAATAAAACTCACACCGCACACACACACATAGGTTAGAGTCTCAGAAACGTCATACACTTGATTGAGCAAAAGTAAAAGTTTCAGAGTTATTACAGACCGAATTAAATAGCATTTATGCTACCAACAACACTTCGATATGAAGCGGTGTTAGCGGCTTGAATGTTTGTTACGGTACACTGCTTTGCACAGGTCATACTTATAAATAAAACATACTAACAAAAGTTGCCAACCAATCCGGCTAATGGGGCCTACCGGTGGAATCTCAACTGCTACCTCGGGCCTAGTCACCTGCTTTCGGGCAGTCTGTCTGGGTCTTGCCATTTCTCTTAACTGTTGTGTTTGTAAATTTGAAAACAAGCAAGAGTGAGCAACTATAGCTCAGCAAGAAAGATATGTATAAGGTAAGCAATATAACATTACATGTGTTAGTAGTTATTAAACTCGTTGATATCAGTCGGTTATAAAATCATTTGTCATTGTTGATAAATTTCAAAGGTGCACCAATACGTGCCCTTGTTTTCAAAGCTAACTTGCAGTTCTAGATACTGCAGGAAATCAACATCTTTCTCATCAAAATAGAACACTATCGGCAACTTGGCACTTAGGCCTAAGAAGCAGTGTGAGAGCATTTTTCCAAAGTGGAGGATGGGACTTGAAGAAAACATAAAACCTGACAGGGATTGACGATGATCAGTCGCCACATCCAAGTCCAATAATCCGCGGGTCTTCTCTACCGGTAGAAGGATAGAAACTACATCCGTAACTATCCTCGGGTGAAAACTACATACGTAATCACCCTCGATGAAAACTACATCCGTAATCATCCTTCGGCAACACCTGGGCCGGAATAATAATTGATGGACCGCCTGGCTCACAGCCGCTTACACATCCCGGGAATCGTTCGTCAACGATTCCCACACCTGCCAGAGTCCCTTTTTCTTTCTCTTTTAAAACTTGATTTTGAATGAAAACTGAGTAGTTGAGGTCCGACATCAGTCGACCGATAATTCTTGAAATCGTACAAGAAGCAAAACCTGACCGGGGGTTTTCGAAAATGTTTTGAGTTCGAAAGAGTTCGAGTTTGAAAGTGCTAAAGGTATCTTGAATTAGCTTTGTCTTTAAAAATAATGAACAATAATTAATAAATGGTATTTTAAGATTTAATATTAATAATTAATAAAATAATTATTTAATTAAATAAGCTTTTAATCCAAGATAGGTATTTTTGAGTATTTATGATGATATAAAAATAAATACTTAAGTATACGATACTTCCCGAATGACCCTTCGGGTTTTCGCAATTTAATCACGATATAATAATACACCGCTCCCCGGTCAATGGTATATTTGGACTGCTACGACCTCTATTGCTAGAGTCGTTGTCCGAAGAAAACATTTCAGTCTAAGTTCAAGGGGTACAAACATATATGTGCATATATCTCAATTTCATCATGACCTCAATAAGCATAAACATATAATACGATTGAAAACTACAAACACAACAGTGAAAGTCCTTATATATGTAAGTTTTGAAAAGTAAACTTGCCTTGGTGAGGTTGGGGCGGTCGAGCTTGCGGAGTGGAATGATGATCTATACATAACCAATAGTCGTTCGTTAGTACCTTAACAATATCTTTTTAATTACAAGGTTTTAGGGGACACAAAATTAACTTAATGACTTCGTCTTATGACTCTCTAGCCCCACTATAGGTTCATGTCATCACTCAATTATGCTCGTCACTTATTCCACTTAATTTGGTTACCATATTCGAAGCTTATTCATTCCCCCTTAAATCATACTCCACTTACGACTTTTTCACATGCGCGAATTTTACTCTAACATTTTTATAAAATTGAAAAATACATATTTTAATCCAATTCTTTTTGGGTAGCCTTCACCACTGCAATTACTAGCTCCCCTAATTTTTCCATGATCCTACATAAATTTTTAGGAGTTTAAAGAGGGTTCACAAGTGGACCATTTAGTGAAGTTCGGATTCCAGAACCACTCTTCACTTCTCAGGCCATAACTCAAAATCTACACATCACCTAGTCATGAACCTTATATTTCTGGAAATTACATTCAAATACCTTTCCAACCATATGCATTAGGACCTCAGGGGACAAGATTTAGGGGTTCAAAACCCTCCTACAAGACAATACATGTTCCCAGAAAATTTTCACAGCTTGCTTTCTTACTTAACCATTCAAGAATCCTATGTATACATCACAACCATCATCTAAACCACCAAGATCATACTCTATAGCACACATGGAGTTACATACACTAACTACAGGCTTAAAAATCACAACAACAATGTAAGAACCCTAATTTTTGGTAATATTTCCTTTTATTTAATATCTTGTGACATTGTCATTATGGAACCTTTCTAATCATCCCTGTTGATTAATAGAATTGATTGTCTGAGAAACTGCGTTGTTGCATTTATTATGTTAGATAAAAAGGAAGATTGTGAAGGCAGAAGTCTTATTGTTAGTAAGATTTATAAAACTTGGGATTTGAGAATGGTTAGAGTATTAAAGGATTTATTAAGAATTATGACGAGGAATTATGGACATTCGAGGAATTTACACAATTAAGTACTTAAGGAATTATAGGGGAAATCTCTACGCGACAAAATATTATTACGAGGAATTAATTATGATACGATAGGAAATAAGGATTAAGTGACAACCATTGGTGGAGAAATAATAATACAAGGAATGATATTGCATGCAAGTGTCATGTAACAAGCTAGTTAGGAAATGAACTAGAAAGCAAAAAGCATAAAGTAACCATGAATAAGTGACTAGTTGGTGCATTATTCTAGGAGACAAAGAGGCATGGTGTATGCCTAGTCTACTAACCCTAGGGTGTCAACATGTGACACAATACATACACACATCAATACATATCATCATTCAAACACCCAACACAAACCAAGAAAACTCCCCCCCACTTGGAGCAAACTGCTCTCGGCCAAGCAAGAGAAAAGGAAGAAGAAAAATTATTTTCTCCTCTTCCACTACTTCAAAAATCTAAAGATTAAAACCCAAGCCTCTCCTAAGTGTTGTCAAGGTATGTACTAAGTTTCATAATTTATTTCAAGGTGTAGCTTGGTGAGAAAAATGGTGAAAGTTGGAGATGTATAGTGACTAACTTAAATCTTGTTTTAGATCTTGAAGTATAAGACTTGTAAAGACCATCCAAGGTGTTCTTGAGGCTTGTAAAGCTTACCCAAGGTCTTAGAGGCTCAAGAAGGTATAAAAATCACAAACCCTCTTGGTTATGTAGTATTTATAATGTTTGGTAGTAGATCCATGTATATATGAGCTAATCTTGGTTGTATATGTATTGGATGACATGGATCTTGAGTTTGATGTTGAGATTGTGACTTTTATGATTATGGATAATATATATATCTCCATGAGTGTTATGAACCATGAATTAAGTGTATTAAGTGTTGGTTGTGTTGTGGAATTAAGAATATTGGTTGATCTAAGTAGTTTGTGCTTGCTGAGTTTTGTCCAGAAGCATTGACCTGTATTGTAACACGATTTTGAACCCCCAAATGTTGTCCCCTGATGTCCTACCATATATTGTTGGAAAGATAATTGAATGTAGTTTCTGGAAATGTAAGGTTCATGGCTAGGTGATGTATAGATTTTAAGTTATGGCCGGAGGAGTGAATTGTGTTTCTGGATTCCGGACTGCACTAAGTAACCCCCTTGTGAACCTTGTTTAAACCCCTAAAAATATATGTGGGATCATGGAAAAATTTGAGAATGTAGGGAATGCAGTGGTGAAGACCACCCAAAAAGAATTGGATTAAAATATGAATTTTTGGATTTTATAAAAATGCTAGAGTAAAATTCGCGCAAGGGAAAAAGTCGATTAGTGGAGCAAAATTCTAGGGTTAGTGGTTATGATTCGAAAGTGGTAACTAAATTAAGTCAATTAAGTGACGAGCGTAATCGAGTGATGACATGAACCTATAGTGGGGCTAGAGAGTCATAAGACGAAGTCGTTAAGTTAATTTCGTACCCCCCCTAAAACCCCGTAATTAAAGAGATATTGTTAAGGTACTAACGAGCGGTTATTGCTTATGTATAGATCGTTCGAATCCGCACGCTCGACCACCCCAACCAAACCAAGGCAAGTTTACTTTTCAAAACTTATCCATATACAAGGACTTTTACGGTTGTGTTTGTAGTTTTCAAATTATATCAAATGCTATGTTTATTGAAGTATTGATGCAATTGAGATTGAACAAGTACATGTATGCTTTTACCCCTTGAACTTAGATTGAAATGTTTTCTTCGGACAACGACTCTAGCAATAGAGGTCGTAGCGGTCCGTATATACTATTGACCAGGGAGCGGTATATTATTATATCGTATCTAGATTGCGAAAACCCGAAGGGTCATTCGGGTGGTATCGTATACTCAAATAACTATTGTTATATCTTCGTAAATACTCGAAACCCTATCTTGGATTAAAAGTTTATTTTATCGAATAATTATTTTATTAATTATTAATATTAAATCTTAAAATACTATTTATTAATCATTGTTCATTATTTAAAGACAAAGTTAATCCAATATACTTTTTAATACTTTCAAACTCGAACTCTTTCGAACTCAAAACATTTTCGAAAACCCCCGGTCAGATTCTGCTTCTTGTATGATTTCAAGAATCATCGGTCGACTGATGTCGGACCTCAATTACTCTGTTTTCAATCAAAATCTAGTTTTAAAAGAAAAAGAAAAAGGGACTCTGGCAGGTGTGGGAACCGTTGACGAACGATTCCCGGGATGTGTAAGCGGCCGTGAGCCAGGCGGTCCATCAATTATTATTCCGGCCCAGGTGTTGCCGAAGGATGATTACGGATGTAGTTTTCATCGAGGGTGATTATGGATGTAGTTTTCACCCGGGGATAGTTACGGATGTAGTTTCTATCCTTCTACCGGTAGAGAAGACCCGCGGATTATTGGACTTGGATGTGGCGACTGATCATCGTCAATCCCTGTCAGGTTTTTATGTTTTCTTCCAGTCCCATCCTCCACTTTGGAAAAATACTCAAACACTGCTTCTTAGGCCTAAGTGCCAAGTTACCGATAGTGTGGTTTTGATGAGAAAATATTGACATCGTGCAGTATCTAGAACTGCAAGATTTTCTATAAAGATTGGCACATGTTAGTGCACTCTTGCAATTGTTCAAAGAATGAAATGTTTTTGTATGAGAAACCTTCTAAGCTAATGGAAGGAAAGAGGTTTGCAATGATGTATTCACTGTACAGTATGTTAATCGTAGAGTGTTTTGCCAGAAATGTTATGCTCATATGTATATATTTTCAAACTTGAGATATGTTGAAATGGGAACCTTATAAAGGGTTCATATGTTATTCTTAAAGCTCCTTAGTGAGTATAGATGTTTTATTCAAACTTGGACATATACAGTGTCCAATTATGTTTTGAAATCTGAGATATATACCCATATAGTTGGGAATGTTTTCGAAATAAACCCCATTATTATTTTACAAAATAGTGAACTTGCTGAGCATTATGTAGCTCATTCTTGCTTTATAAAAACTTTTCAGAAAGAGAAGAATTTGGTCGGTTAACTCCGCAACAGCAGAAGAGGAGTAGAAGATTTACCCCGGAGATGATTTAGTTTCGGATAAATACCACAGAGTAAGTCTGATAGGTTTTCAACTGTAATAGTAAGACTTGTCTTCAAGTATAGTTGTATAAGTGGAATTGCGTAAGACTCTGATTTGTACAAATGAATTGTAATATTTAGCGGCACTTTTGATTATCGTTTCTGAGGCTCTAACTTGCTTGTGTGTAAGATTGAGGTCTGAATGGATGTATTGTTGAGTTGTAAAGTTAATACAGGTTTGATATGGTTGGATGGCGGCGTGACGACCTGAATCTCTGACCTCAGATTTGGGGGCGTCACAGAAATGGTATCAGAGCGATAAGTTACAGTACTCAGAAACGAGAGTGTTGAGAGTTAAGTCTAAGTAGGAGAATGACATAAGAGATCGTAGTAAACTTATGATTGGACTACCGGAAGAGGTACCGGTGAGTAGAATGGATTGGAGTGTTACTGAAGGTATTATACTAGGGTCGATAGAATCCTTAGAGACCTTCAGAATGATGAATAGAGGTTTGAGAGTCGTACATGACCTATCATAGGTAATGATATAGGAAGCAGAGCGAAATCTCGAGAGCAGCTGAGGTAGAGGCGATATTGCCAATATGATCGGATGTCTAGGCTGGCATAAATTTTGTGGCCATATTCCTCCATAGTTTAGGAGGCGGCATTTTAAGAATCAAGAAGTTTGGACTTCCCTACATAATTAAGGGTACTTAGTACTTGGATTAATGAAAGTCTTTTACTTTGGCTATAAGATCCGATTTTCGATAAGTAACGGGTTTACCTGAAAGTTGGTCACTATGTCGTTGTGGACTTCATTACCCTTGATGGCGAATTTTACATGTGTTATACGAGAATGTTATCACAAGACGAGCGTGCTAGATAATCCCACGCATAATTCGAACGCTGGAACATGGTAGTTCAACTTAGAGAACAAACAAGTAGAATTAACAAAGGGACTCAAGAGAAGTTGAATATGGTTGCAACGAGCGATACAGTAATCTCAGAGTCTACCAAAAGAAAAGACCAGCGGGTCTAGAGTGGGAGCCTTTGATAGAGATGTTAGCAGGGACTACGTATATACGTATGGTAGACCTCAATATTTCTGGTATATGTTCACATACACACACCCGCCACTGAACCTATGGACTGCACTGAGATCCCTGAGAGATCTCTTTGATCTATTCCCAGGGGGAACTGGCCACTTGTGATTCATGTCGGAAGGCATGAAGTAGGACCCTATAGACTTAGCAGGTGTCCCCGGAATGATGTGAAGCTTGGTCTTCAAGATAAAGCACGGAAATGATAGATATATTGGTGAAACCCTAACTCGATAAATGACTTTAAGATGATGATTGAGAGACGCACTAGTTGGTGTCTTGTATTACGAAGACGAAGAAATGGAGTTACCCTCATAGTGGTGATAATGAGGTGCACGAATGATTATTAACTTATTTTGATAACTACCGGCTGGTGCACTACTTCATTTTAAACTGTTCACTAACCATGTTACCTCGATTAGCTTATATCAGGTAACCCTCCTAGCTTTCTACTTCAAACTTGTGGAATAACAACCAGTGATATACTTTCTCTAAACCGGGACTCATCCAAAGTATCTTAATTGAGCCCAAGCATTCTATTTGAAGTTTATAATCATTTCTGCTCAGGACTATTTACACCCTCTTTCAATTATCCAAGGAATGTTCCACAAATATTTCTTTAATTAATCGACGAATACTACTTAACGAATATCGATATTTGATTGCTTCTTTCATACTTGCATTCTTCAGTTGAGCTCATAAATATTCAACAAATTACTAAGGACATGGATGATCTAATGTCCAGACATCCCTTATGAATTCTTTTCTTCTATTCAAGATGAGATTGTACATCGTACATTGGAATCATAGTAAGGATATCATTTTGAGATTGGTATTCCGAATTTAATTCTATTGTCGGATCTGGTAAAGCATGTGTATGGAGGCACCCTTGGGTGGACCGTTTCGCTGGTAAGTAATATTTGGTGAGAGCTTATCGATTGTTCCGATACCTAGAACATTCTCTTCAGATTTTATAGTTTTCTTTTTCAAACTTAATAACTTCTTATTTTCATTCGTTGTCCGAGAAGCCTAAAGTTTTTTCAGTGGCTACGAAGTTGAAATTCCGTTCTAGCCAATTGAAACTGGCTAGTCGATATGTCAATATGAATGACTAGTTGATTGTTCTAACTAGTCAAAATTGTAATGTTGTGAAGAACACCTAGCTAATTGTCCTAGCTAGTGGTGATGTCTCAAACAGGTGGACTAGCAAATTTTGTCTAGCTAGTTGCTAGTGTTTCTTGAAAAGGACTAGTTATTGTTTCACTGGTCCAACTCCCAATTTAATTCATTCAGCAATTCCGCAATGCATTTTGAATGT
The DNA here is from genome assembly GCA_036435485.1 of Saposhnikovia divaricata. NCBI lineage: Eukaryota > Viridiplantae > Streptophyta > Magnoliopsida > Apiales > Apiaceae > Saposhnikovia > Saposhnikovia divaricata. The sequence goes on from CM071596.1 coordinate 113,985,003, forward strand.
GGTAAAGCATGATGATGAAAGTTTTGACGAATAATTTGATTGAGACCTAGTGAGGTCGCCCATTCGACTTGAATTCTACCCATCTTCGTACCAGACTTTATATCACTTGAATATTTTATTCTTTCATTCACACAATGAGAATTCATTTGAAACCACTGATTACTTGAATGATAAACTACTTCATTCTTTAATTGTCATGGAGTAGAATTGCTTTCTATTGGCTGACCTTCATCAATGCGACTTTAGATTTCCTCTTATTATTCAGGAGGAAAAGTATCCACCCGATGTAAGAATTGTATAAAGACCGTCTTTATGACTTTTGTACCCAACAATCATTGCCCTTGTGCAACATTCTCTATGGTGTCATATTACAGAATTATCAGGACGGGAAGGAATAAACCTTGTTGTATTCTTTCTGTCCATCCTTACATCTCCAAAAATCGAGACTCCTAGTATTTGGAACCATCAACATTCTTGGAACATCCAATGTGGAATTCTTATTGAGATTATCTATTGGACCTTGTTATTTTGGAAACCGTTCCTTTCAAAGTGATTACTCTAAGGTGAACGGGAGGTACAATTGTGAACCGTTACACCAATATGAGATCAAAAACCAAATGTTGTAATTGTGCAGCCAGAGCGTTATGCCGAGTAATTATTGAAGTAGAGATAACATGTCAGGGCATACCACAAGACCTTTAATATTGGTGTGGGGATAGTTATAAGAAATGATGAGGTGGTTGGGAGCACGCTCCTACCAACCGTTGTCCGGATGTTATATTAATGAATTCTAGAGTTACCAAGCCTTTTCCAGATCCAAGAAATGCAAATCGATTGCGATGTAAAACATATCCTTAGAAGAAACTACCTGGAAGTGAGATGGACAAGAAAGGAAGAAATATCGTGGCAAGAATGTGAAGCTTTATTTAGCTAAAAGGGATTGATGCACATAGAGAGACATAAAGTTTAACAGGCCCCTAATAGCAAATGGATGCATGGATATATGACAATGATCCTTCGAGATTACCACCTAATCAACTTTATTGGGAATCGCAGTAGCATGCAGACCTCAGGCTGTTTGGCGCCAGTTGTGAAGGAGGACGAGCATATGACATCTTACATATACCATCGAGAACTGATACCCTTATCGGAAATGGAGGAATTGTTGACTAGTTAAAATGAGTAGTTGTTTTTCAAAGATAAGGTTGAAGAGAAGGTTTTACCAACTCAAGATCGACCTCTGTACTGTGCCAAAGTTGGCATTTCACATTAATATAAACGTTATAAAATTGTGGTAGTATCGTTTGAATGGACTAATGAGTCAGAAGCCTTTATGGATTAATGAATAAAGTTTTAAGAATGATATGAGAGATTAGTAACAACCTCGTTGTTAGCTATACTTTATAATGAGAAGAGGACTTTGAGAGTCACGATGATGCGTCTTTCAAGAGTTTAAGAGGTATGCCGATGCAGTAGAAAGGGGATGATAGCCTATACTTCTAAACAACATAAAGGTTACGGGATAGGATATATTAACCGTGAGTCTGGGATTTGTCATGATGGCGTTCACGCATAAAACTGAGACGTTAACTTTATGAGAAAAGTGTGAAAGTTTTCCACAAGTGCCATAAGTATATCTTCATATTAGGACTAAACATAAGAAAGAGAAGGTGACGAAAGGGAGCAGGGAGTATAATGGAGAAATTTGTTATTTCCCAGGAAAGGCCAGTGTGGTGGCCGATACCTATAGAAGCGATTATTCGAAATTGGAATTCAGTCAGTATTGACCAAGAAAATAGAGTATATACAATAAAGAATAATGTTAGAAGAAAATGACTAAATTATGGGGAAGGACAAAGATGTACAGAGAATTAAGAGAATGTTTGGCAAACGGATATGAAGAATGGTATTGGCAAACTATTAAGTATGAACGCAACATGTCAAAAACAAAATGATAGAGATCTAGTGGATCAATTCCGCCCGTAGAAAATCTTGAACGTGGATAGAATTATAATGAATTTCATGAGTAGGTCGCCGAAGACCGAGCCAAGAGATGGCCCTAGTTGATTTATAATTGCTGGACCAAGTGATTTACCTACGAGAGACTTTCCATTGAGAAGATTATCGAATATTATACGGGAGAGATGGTGGTGCAATATGAAACTTCTGCAGCGATCACGTCAGATAAAGACTTAAGGTTAAACTTAGAATATTGAAGGTGCTTTCGGGTATCTTTAACAAAGAAATTGAGCGTATGTACTAATTTGATCTGTGGTTGACGGACAGGGAAGAAGAATTGTCCAGACGATTGAAATTATATTTAGTGTCGTGCCTAAGGCTTCACGGGGCAGTCGAGAATAAAAACTTATCCATGAAATGAATGTTGTTATCACGATCATCGCCATGCGAACGTAAGGACGTCTCCTGTAGAGCGTGATGTGAAAGAAGAAGTTCGCTTCTCTTGCGTTACGATGAAGTCAAGGAACGAGGGACATAGTAGCTGAACTGGTTCGACATATACCGAAGACTATACAGTATCCATAGCAAGTGGTAACGGCTGACGGGAGGCAACACATGCCTGCTAATCAAGCGAAGGAATAGGAGGAATACCGTGCGTATTGACGTTGTCTCAGATTACAAAACACGACCACAAAGCATTCACGGGCCAACGATACAAGGACTCAACACGGATACTATGAACAAGGTAGAAGGGGAACGTGTAAGTAGTGGGATAGAAATTTTTAATCATAGAACAACCGATAAGGAATACAGGTCGAGGAGAGTTTGCGTTGAGGAACAACATTAAGGCGTTGGTGAAACGAAGGGAGAGAACAATAGGGTTGAAGTGTCAACCCGAGAGTTGGAAATGGTAAGGTTGGAATTGTATCCACAACTATTATCCTTAGGTTCTTAAGATAGAATCCTTTTAAGGAGAGGAGACTGCACTAACCCTAACTTTCGGGAATATTCGAAACCTGGACGAATAGTAATTTATGGGTGGATGAGAAATTTTTGCAATCACGATATCTACGAATTATTAAATGAAGATTTCGAATTGATATTACGTCTTTACGGTACAGACGAGGGTATGTAAAAGTCATTAGTTTTTTTTTACGAAACCCATTATTTCGAATGGTCAAATTTTATGAGATATCTAAGGAGATCGTGGTAAGGCATGGGGTTCCTGTGAGCATTGTATCAGATAGAGACCCAAGATTCAACTCCAGGTTCTGGAGAAGTTTTCAGGATTGTGTGGGGACCAAGTTAAACATGAGTACTGCATACCATCCCCAAACAGACGGACAGAGTGAGAGAACCATCCAGACCATCGAGGACATGTTGAGGGTATGTGCCATTGATTTTAAAGGAAGTTGGGATGACCACTTGCCGTTGATCAAATTTTCCTACAACAACAGTTACCATGCGAGTATAGGCATGCCCCCATATGAAGCTTTATACGGGCGAAGATGTCGGTCTCCCTTGTGTTGGGAAGAAGTTGGAGAGCGGAAGATTTTAGGGCCTGAACTGGTCCAACAGACAAGAGAAACTATCGAGCTCATAAGAGGATGGCTGGTAGCGGCCCAAGACAGACAGAAGAAGTATGCGGACCAGACCCGCAAGGACAAAGAATATGAGGTAGGAGAGTTTGTGATGTTAAAAGTATCACCGTGGAAGGGATTGATGAGATTTGGTAAGAAAGGAAAACTAAGCCCGAGATTTATTGGACCTTTTGAGATCTTGAAACGAGTTGGGAAGTTAGCCTATGAATTGGCTTTACCCCCGAGCTTGCGGCAAGTACATAATGTGTTCCATGTGTCCATGCTACGACCCTACCATACCGACTTCCGACATGTGATAGAACATGATCAAGTGGATCTGCAACCAGACTTAACATATGTAGAGCAACCTGTAGAAATCATGGATAGAAAAGAACAGGTGCTGAGGAACAAGATTGTCAAATTAGTGAGAGTTTTGTGGAGGAATCAGAATGTCGAAGAATCAACATGGGAACTAGAGAGCGCGATGCGTGTAAAGCACCCCCAACTGTTTTCAACCTGATTCCGGGACGGAATCCTTTTAAGGATGGGAGGCTGTAAGAACCCTAATTTTTGGTAATATTTCCTTTTATTTAATATCTTGTGACATTGTCATTATGGAACCTTTCTAATCATCCCTGTTGATTAATAGAATTGATTGTCTGAGAAACTGCGTTGTTGCATTTATTATGTTAGATAAAAAGGAAGATTGTGAAGGCAGAAGTCTTATTGTTAGTAAGATTTATAAAACTTGGGATTTGAGAATGGTTAGAGTATTAAAGGATTTATTAAGAATTATGACGAGGAATTATGGACATTCGAGGAATTTACACAATTAAGTACTTAAGGAATTATAGGGGAAATCTCTACGCGACAAAATATTATTACGAGGAATTAATTATGATACGATAGGAAATAAGGATTAAGTGACAACCATTGGTGGAGAAATAATAATACAAGGAAGGATATTGCATGCAAGTGTCATGTAACAAGCTAGTTAGGAAATGAACTAGAAAGCAAAAAGCATAAAGTAACCATGAATAAGTGACTAGTTGGTGCATTATTCTAGGAGACAAAGAGGCATGGTGTATGCCTAGTCTACTAACCCTAGGGTGTCAACATGTGACACAATACATACACACATCAATACATATCACAAGAATACATATCATCATTCAAACACCCAACACAAACCAAGAAAACTCCCCCCCACTTGGAGCAAACTGCTCTCGGCCAAGCAAGAGAAAAGGAAGAAGAAAAATTATTTTCTCCTCTTCCACTACTTCAAAAATCTAAAGATTAAAACCCAAGCCTCTCCTAAGTGTTTTCAAGGTATGTACTAAGTTTCATAATTTATTTCAAGGTGTAGCTTGGTGAGAAAAATGGTGAAAGTTGGAGATGTATAGTGACTAACTTAAATCTTGTTTTAGATCTTGAAGTATAAGACTTGTAAAGACCATCCAAGGTGTTCTTGAGGCTTGTAAAGCTTACCCAAGGTCTTAGAGGCTCAAGAAGGTATAAAAATCACAAACCCTCTTGGTTATGTAGTATTTATAATGTTTGGTAGTAGATCCATGTATATATGAGCTAATCTTGGTTGTATATGTATTGGATGACATGGATCTTGAGTTTGATGTTGAGATTGTGACTTTTATGATTATGGATAATATATATATCTCCATGAGTGTTATGAACCATGAATTAAGTGTATTAAGTGTTGGTTGTGTTGTGGAATTAAGAATATTGGTTGATCTAAGTAGTTTGTGCTTGCTGAGTTTTGTCCAGAAGCATTGACCTGTATTGTAACACGATTTTGAACCCCCAAATGTTGTCCCCTGATGTCCTACCATATATTGTTGGAAAGATAATTGAATGTAGTTTCTGGAAATGTAAGGTTCATGGCTAGGTGATGTATAGATTTTAAGTTATGGCCGGAGGAGTGAATTGTGTTTCTGGATTCCGGACTGCACTAAGTAACCCCCTTGTGAACCTTGTTTAAACCCCTAAAAATATATGTGGGATCATGGAAAAATTTGAGAATGTAGGGAATGCAGTGGTGAAGACCACCCAAAAGGAATTGGATTAAAATATGAATTTTTGGATTTTATAAAAATGCTAGAGTAAAATTCGCGCAAGGGAAAAAGTCGATTAGTGGAGCAAAATTCTAGGGTTAGTGGTTATGATTCGAAAGTGGTAACTAAATTAAGTCAATTAAGTGACGAGCGTAATCGAGTGATGACATGAACCTATAGTGGGGCTAGAGAGTCATAAGACGAAGTCGTTAAGTTAATTTCGTACCCCCCCTAAAACCCCGTAATTAAAGAGATATTGTTAAGGTACTAACGAGCGGTTATTGCTTATGTATAGATCGTTCGAATCCGCACGCTCGACCACCCCAACCAAACCAAGGCAAGTTTACTTTTCAAAACTTATCCATATACAAGGACTTTTACGGTTGTGTTTGTAGTTTTCAAATTATATCAAATGCTATGTTTATTGAAGTATTGATGCAATTGAGATTGAACAAGTACATGTATGCTTTTACCCCTTGAACTTAGATTGAAATGTTTTCTTCGGACAACGACTCTAGCAATAGAGGTCGTAGCGGTCCGTATATACTATTGACCAGGGATCGGTATATTATTATATCGTATCTAGATTGCGAAAACCCGAAGGGTCATTCGGGTGGTATCGTATACTCAAATAACTATTGTTATATCTTCGTAAATACTCGAAACCCTATCTTGGATTAAAAGTTTATTTTATCGAATAATTATTTTATTAATTATTAATATTAAATCTTAAAATACTATTTATTAATCATTGTTCATTATTTAAAGACAAAGTTAATCCAAGATACTTTTTAATACTTTCAAACTCGAACTCTTTCGAACTCAAAACATTTTCGAAAACCCCCGGTCAGATTCTGCTTCTTGTATGATTTCAAGAATCATCGGTCGACTGATGTCGGACCTCAATTACTCTGTTTTCAATCAAAATCAAGTTTTAAAAGAAAAAGAAAAAGGGACTCTGGCAGGTGTGGGAACCGTTGACGAACGATTCCCGGGATGTGTAAGCGGCCGTGAGCCAGGCGGTCCATCAATTATTATTCCGGCCCAGGTGTTGCCGAAGGATGATTACGGATGTAGTTTTCATCGAGGGTGATTACGGATGTAGTTTTCACCCGGGGATAGTTACGGATGTAGTTTCTATCCTTCTACCGGTAGAGAAGACCCGCGGATTATTGGACTTGGATGTGGCGACTGATCATCGTCAATCCCTGTCAGGTTTTTATGTTTTCTTCCAGTCCCATCCTCCACTTTGGAAAAATACTCAAACACTGCTTCTTAGGCCTAAGTGCCAAGTTACCGATAGTGTGGTTTTGATGAGAAAATATTGACATCGTGCAGTATCTAGAACTGCAAGATTTTCTATAAAGATTGGCACATGTTAGTGCACTCTTGCAATTGTTCAAAGAATGAAATGTTTTTGTATGAGAAACCTTCTAAGCTAATGGAAGGAAAGAGGTTTGCAATGATGTATTCACTGTACAGTATGTTAATCGTAGAGTGTTTTGCCAGAAATGTTATGCTCATATGTATATATTTTCAAACTTGAGATATGTTGAAATGGGAACCTTATAAAGGGTTCATATGTTATTCTTAAAGCTCCTTAGTGAGTATAGATGTTTTATTCAAACTTGGACATATACAGTGTCCAATTATGTTTTGAAATCTGAGATATATACCCATATAGTTGGGAATGTTTTCGAAATAAACCCCATTATTATTTTACAAAATAGTGAACTTGCTGAGCATTATGTAGCTCATTCTTGCTTTATAAAAACTTTTCAGAAAGAGAAGAATTTGGTCGGTTAACTCCGCAACAGCAGAAGAGGAGTAGAAGATTTACCCCGGAGATGATTTAGTTTCGGATAAATACCACAGAGTAAGTCTGATAGGTTTTCAACTGTAATAGTAAGACTTGTCTTCAAGTATAGTTGTATAAGTGGAATTGCGTAAGACTCTGATTTGTACAAATGAATTGTAATATTTAGCGGCACTTTTGATTATCGTTTCTGAGGCTCTAACTTGCTTGTGTGTAAGATTGAGGTCTGAATGGATGTATTGTTGAGTTGTAAAGTTAATACAGGTTTGATATGGTTGGATGGCGGCGTGACGACCTGAATCTCTGACCTCAGATTTGCGGGCGTCACAAAAAACAACATTTAAACTCAATATCTTCATCATCCATAACTCATATGACCAAGATTCATACTAAAATCCATGGATCTAACATTATATACCATAAATAATTCATGGCTAAGAGGGGTTAGAGTTTTATACCTTCTTGAGTATCTAGGAACCTTGGGTAAGCTTTACAAGCCTCAAGAACACCTTGGATGAGTCCCTACAATCCTTATAATTCAAGATCTAAAAGAAAACTAAACATGGTTACTATTCACCCAAACTTCAACAATTTATATCTCAAAATCTAGTGGATGAAAGGGGTTGAAATTCATAGCATACCTTCTTTATAGAGTGTAGAGGACCTAGGATTTTTGTCTTGAATTGTAAGTGATGGGAAGTTGAAGAAAAAAATTTCTTCTCCTTCCTTCTATGCTTGGGCCGAGAGCTTTGTAATGGGGGAGAGAGAGAGAGTGGTTTGCTTGGGTGATTTTGAATAAAGTGATATGTAATTGTGATGTGTATTTGTTATATGTATTATGGTATCACATGTTGACAAGCCTAGTAGTAGACTAGACACACCATACCTCTTTGTCTCCTAGAATAATGCAGTAACTAGTTACTATTCCTCTAGTTGCTTTTGCATTTCTTGTTTGCTTTTCTAACAACCTAGTTGCATGGGACTTGCATGTAATATCTTTCCTTGTATCATTATTCTTTCACCAATGCTTGTCACTTAATCTTTAATTCATATCGTATCTTAATTAACTCCTCGTAATAATATTTTGTCGCGTAGAGATTTCCCTTGTAATTCCTTAAGTACTTAATTTTGTAAATTCCTCGAATATCTATAACTCCTTGTCATAATCCCTTAAAAATCTTTTAATATTCTAATAACTCTCAAATCCCAAGTTTTATAAATCTTGCTAGCAATAAGACTCTTGCCTTCAGCAATCTTCCCTTTTCTTACATAGTGAATGTAACAACATAATTCCTCAGATAATCAATTCCATTAAACAACATGGTGACTCAAAAGGTTCCAAATTCACAATGTCATATGATATTATAAAAAAATATTACAAAAATTAGGGTTCTTACATAGGTTTCGGTGATAAGATGTTTTTCGGCTGACAGGTTTCGGTGATAAGATGTTTTTCGGCTAATTAGGTTGTTAGGTGAGAAATTATTGAGCGGTATTATTTTTTCAACATAATCTGTCACTATCACACCTACCCACTAATCCTTGAAACCTTATAAATGATGAGTTTTTGTTTGTGTTTAACATCATCATTTTTCAGATATACATACAGAGCATATACACACAATTACTGAAAATTTCAAGCTTTGACCGGAAAGATCTCACAATCTAGCTGGTGGTTTTTAGAACGGATTTCATATTCGTGTTATATGCATCATCCTTTATAAAAACTAACCCTTGTTGTTGAATTTCCTCAAAGTTTTGAAAATTGCATTGCAGGGAAGCTTTTTAATTTCTAAAGTTAATCCTATTTCCATTCAGCAAATCGAAACCATTCTGGATGAGCAATTTCGGGCTTGGACACAATTTCTGAATGAACATTCATTAATTCACTATGCTTTAGTTACACAAGTGCAGCTTAACCATGATGCATTGCGTGAACTATATTGCAGTGCGGTTAACACTTCTGGACAGGATGGGTGTGCAATCACATATCGACTGTTTGGTAGGTCGATTAGGGTCACTGAACGAGATGTTAATCGAATTCTTCATTTTCCTATGGAAAATCTCGTTTCTGATCCTACACCTGAACAGATTGAAATGTTCTTTCGTTTTATAAGGTACCAAGATAGCAATTTCAATACTGGTAATCTTTCTAGAATGTTTCTAACCTAGAACTGGAATTTATTCTTTCACATTCTTAACCATGTTTTTTCCTCAAATAGAACAAATCAAGATCGAATACCTGAATTTATTCAAAAAATAAGGCATGCGGTCGCCAATAATTTGAGGATTAATTTTGGAAAAATAGTGCTTGGTCAAATCATTTAAAAAATGAAACGCTTGGGAACAAGAGATGTTCGGACTCAAAATGTCAAATGTCTATATCCAAGGTTTCTATAGCTAATATTAAATGATTTTTTGAATGATGAAGACATGGTATGCTTGGAAAATGGTCGAAAGGTGGAATGTTCTTACATGAAGATGAATGTAATTAATTACATAAGCAAAAAGAACTATACGGATGTGCCTACAATCCTAACTGAATATCTAAAGACTGACCCACTTCCGTTTTTACCAAGACCAGTGAGAGCATGTATACGACAAGGTAATATTTCAATCTCTGCTATTCCAACCTCTGTATTCCCTGTTGTGTCATAGGAAATACAGTTTCTACAGCCCCTAGTGGCCATCTTACCCGACCAAGAGCAGGAAATCCGACCGACTCTAACACAGGTCGAAAACCCCATTCTACAAATGCAAACATAAACACAACAAACTCCTACACCTCAATTGTCACTTAAACGACCAGTCATTCACATTATTGAGGGAGATAGTGCCTCAACAGCACCACATAAGGAGTTAGTTACATCAGCCGCTCTACCTCATTCTAAACAGAGTAAACTCAATGAACCTGAGGTAACGACAACTGTTAGTGAAACAATTCTTTCTTATCCAATGAGTGCAAATGTAAATGTGGTTGAATTGAAGGGAGCAACTTTCTTGAGTTCCATTTCACGGAACATAAGAGTGGTTGATGATCTTTCTAAAGATCAAATGCCTTCATAGGCATCCGAGGTGGAATTACCTACCTCAATAACTGCTGGTGAATCTTCCATTTTATGGAAAGATCCATCGATAGTTGGTTCTTTTATGAACCAAGTGTCTTCACAGACATACGAGGGAAACTTGGGTTTTATGCCATTTAATCGATTCAAGTTTAACCTCCCAGAGGGAAAATCTCTGGATCTCTTTCGAGATTTACCACTCTTTACAAGTGGTCGGCAACTCGCTTCACGCGAGGACGGAAGCTCACGAACTTTCATTGCACCATCCGTGACCTCTGAAAAAGGGGCTAGGATGATTTCATTTGCAGGTACGCATATCGGAGGAAGCTCTGGAGGAGAGTTGAGGGAAACACGAACAGAACATGTAAGTGTAACCCAAACCACTAAACCGAGTGAATATAGAGTGTTGAGTGAAACACCTGCAGAACGTACGAGTGAGCAACCTACTCAACCACATGCGCCTGTAACCAGAAAGGAATACAGCAGACTCCTTACACGGGTCCAAACAATGGAGAAAAAGTTGCCAAATATTTGTAAGTCCATTGCAGAAATCAAAAATTTGCAACTTATTCAACATGATGTATTCCAGGTTCCATTGAATACCATGGCAACCCAGTTAAATGATGCAATCAACTCCTTGCTAAATCTACTAGGCGTAAGGGCAAGGAAAAGGTTGTTGACACGGAATTAACTTTATTTTGGGAAAGGAAAAGCTAATGGGAGTATTAGTGCTATGTGGAAAGAAAGCAAAGGCAAACATAAAGATTTGTTCAGTCTAAAGGAACAATTGTCTTGCACTTTGTTAATTTTAGAAATCTAGAAAATGTATACATATGATCCAGAATGCACTTTAATATTATTTATCTTTGAACTTTATTTTTTGTTGTATTAGTTGAGTTATCCTCTAGGAATTTGCTTGTCAAACCCTAACAATCAAATATTGGGAGATTGTAAAGCATAATGTAATGTAATATGTAATATAGGACATATATAACTCAACTAGGATAAAAGATAAATAATATTAACTCTATACAGAGATCGTGAAATTTGAAGAACAGGCACCGACAAGGATCAAATCGCTGAAAGAAGTTCATTAACATGATCAAGCCTCAGTGACAGAATAAGATGTATAGATGATTCAGTTGAAGGGTCAAAAGATTCTATGTATTCAAATTAATTGAAGATACTGCTGCAGGTTAATCAATTGGAAAGTAACGAAGGTGTGAAGATCAAGATCAGTGCTAGTAACTTGCGAACCAGACCAGTGCACTAAGTGTCAGCACACACGAGAATGATCAACACATTAATTTATTCAGAAAGAATATTGATAAAGTAGATTGACGATCAAGGATAGACAGAATATTTCAAGAAGAGAGAAGCCCAAAAGAAGAAGTCAAAAATAGTAATACTATGCAAAGTTACTATGCATGGTTACTGTGCAAATAGTGGTACTGTGCAAATAGTGGCTAGTGGGGCCCACAGTGGTAGGTGATGAATAGTGGTACTATTCAAATAGTGGCTGGTAGGGCCCACAGGGGTTGTTGGAATAGTATAGCATAGTACATCATAGTGACTTTCTGTAACCTATAAATAGGCCTGTTGTATTTCATTTCAAAACACACCTCAACACACAACTCTCTCTTCTCTCTCTTATATCTTCTCTATGTAGCTGCTAGATAGTCCATCTAGTAGGGAAGCCGGCTTAGCCCGCTTTCAGGAAGTGTCGGGTAGAAGGTCCTCGTGCCTAAACTATCCTTAGGAGTGTTCTGGTTTTGAAGCTAATCCATTGGATTAGAATTTGTAACACCTCTTCGACTTTATTATCAATAAAGATATACTCTCGGAATTATTTTTTTTGGTATTATCGTATTCAACCCCCCCTTCTGCGATACTTCGGGACCTATAAGGAGCTATAAGCAACCGTTGGGCTAAGGCAAGAGCAATATGAAAATTTCATAGAAAATTTTCTAAGTAAAATTTTATTAAGACCTCAATCTGGAGCAATAAGCAACCGTTGGGCCGGGGCAAGAGCAATATGCAAATTTTATTGAAAATTTGCTAAGTAAAAATTTATTAAGACCTCGATCCGGAGAAATAAGCAACCGTTGGGCGGGGGAAAGAGCAATATGCAAATTTTATTGAAAATTTTCCAAGCTAAAAATCTAAGACCTCGGTCCGAAGCTACAAGCAACCACTGGAACAATGCAAGATCAATATGCAAAATTCATTGAAAATTTTCTAAGTCAAAAAATATTAAGACCTCGGTACGGAGCAACAAGCAACCATTGGACCGAGGCAAGAACAAAATGCAAAATTTATTGAAAATTTTTTAAGTCAAAAATTTACAAGATCTCGGCACGGAGCAATAAACAAAGTTTATTGCTCCAGTTTAAACAACGTTTAAACTAAGGTAAAAGAAATATGCAAAAGCAATAAACAACGTTTGGGTCGGGCAAAAGCAATATGCAATTTTATCAAAAAAATTTAAGGTAAAAAGTACGAGACCCAATTTGGACCGGACAGATAGCAATATGAAAGCTATAAATCAAGAAACATCGCAAATCGATTACCGAGAAGAATACAACAAGGGGAATAAATGACAAAATAGAAATATTAATTTGACAGCAATGATCTGGACTGAGAACCGAACCAGCCGTATGGTTCAAAACATCCACATCCAGTAAAGAGATAGAAACAAGTTCAACAATTCAAAGATTTATCAAATTACAAGTAATGAGTTAATCATTCTACAGGAGGGTCTTGGGAATGAGGATCTTGAACATCAGCTTGTTTATCCTGGGGCACCTCTTCTTCTTCAGAATCCGAATCATCACCTGAGTAATAAGGTTATGGCTCTTCTTCGGTGGCAGAAAAGTGTTGTTCGGCTCCGATAATAAGCGGTTTAAATTGATCCCAGGTAGCCTTGGGGTTAACCTTCAACAGCTTCTCAGCAACAACCCAGGCATGCCCAATCTTGGCAGCAGCCTTCGTCCCGAGCTCATTAAAATAATCCTGGGAGGCCATAAATTCAGTAATAACAACTTCTGGATCCTTGAAGTTAGAAACCTTGGCCCAGAGTTCCTCAAGCTCCTTCTCAGCCTTTTGGGCCCGGGAGAAGACACTTATCTTACCCCGAAGATCGGAGGCTTTACATTGGAATCTTTGAGTTTCTGCCCCAGATCTTGAATACTCTTCTTTAGTTTTGAATTGGCATGATCCATATCAAAGATCTTGATATCTTTTGCTTTAGAAGAGAAAATGGCAGCCTGGGCGGCATCAACAATTTCTAAACCCTTACTTCCAACAGAGTAAATCCCAGCTATATAAGAACCGAGCTGAAAATGGGCAGAAGAGAAACATTAGTAATAGGTCAAAATTAGAACAGGAAAGTTACATGGAAAAGTAATTACCTTGAACCACGTTTTCATCATTTCTTTGGCAAGAGGGTCAAAGCCCTGGGAGTTGAAAGCCTCTCACTCTTCCTTCGTCGGAATCTCAGATATTACCTCCTTGCACCTATCAACGCCAGACACAACCTTCTTTCCTTTGTCAAGTCTTGGGGGTGGCCCGAAAATAGTACCAAATGGTTTCTGGACCCCGGAGTGACTGACAACCTGCTTCGCCTCAGTAATATTTACAATATCTTCCTTCCGTGCCCTCTTGGCCTTCCGAGGAACGAGTTCCGGATTGATAATGTCTTCAGGTTCAACAGATATTGGGGTCGTCATTTGATTACCAGCCACAGATTTAGAGGCCACCTCGGTATCAGTTTTGGAACCCTTGCCATCGGCGTTCTTCTTCTTCTTTTCCCCGGATTTGGGATGTTGATTAACCCGGTGCACACCTCCGATTCTTTGCAAGGCGGTAGCCAACCCAGCAGTTTCCTGATCCAAAGCATTCATCCTCTCAGCGTAGTATGGACTGTAATAAGGCAGGCCTGAAAAAGGATCACCAGGAGGTTAGAGTTATTACAAAGAAAAAAGCAAGTGAAACAAAGAAAGTGCATTACATTACACTACTTACATCCGAACGAATGTAAAACTTTACGGTACATGAATGAGTGTCGGGTCATCGTGGTTCCCAAGGCCCTATAGAAGTCCAGCACCTTGGCCCGGGCAGCACCCTCTAGCACATAAACCTGAAACTCCCTATGGGTATCGGTCTCGAATAGTGGCATAAATTCTAAGTCTTCGAATTGCATATACATAAACTCCTCATGCCAACCCTTAAGAGAAGAGAGCATAACAACCGGAACCGCCCCACCCTTCTTAAAACCACATTCCTCGTAGTGGAACCGGAGCTCATACAAGGGGTCTAGATTTGACCGAGCCAAAGTAAATAGTTAGTGAAAAAGTTTAAAGGTGGGTAAATAACCCTTGACATTGCAGTAGCCGAGGAACAGGATGATCCACTTGACAGCATTGGGAACGAGTTGAAAAATGGAAATTCCGTATTGGAATTTGCAACTGCACTTAATGAATTAGTGGCATTGGGGATTGAACCCGGACCTGAGGTGCTCCAAGTACACACCAACTTCATCGTTCTCAGGTCTGTGGTAAATGCGCTCATGAGGCTCGGGCCATCTCCAGGCTACCCTCTCATTCAGATGGAAGCAGAGCCTAAGACATTCATCTAACTTATCATTGCCAGCTTCGGGTAAGAGAGGGGCCTTAGAAGTACTAGTCCCAGGGCGGTTTGCAAACTGAGAATCCATGTACTGCTTGTTGTAAAGAATGGCACTTCCCTCCAGGCCATCGTTGAAATGGGAGGTCAAATCGTGATAATAGAAGCTGTCCGGGACAGTATCATCTTTTCTCACGATTTTCTCACGAAAAGATACTCTGTATCCTTCTAGTTCCCAAATGAGGTACTAAGAGTCTCTCCCGACGGCAAAACTAGAGTGGCGGCTTCGGATAACTTAAGCCTACTCAATTTCTTATTGTTCTTCTTAGCCATAATTGTACCCCAGAAAAGTTCTATGTATGCAAACTCGGACTCGGAGGTGGATTCGGAAGAAGAATAGGAAGGGGTCTGGTCAAAGAAAGAAAGGGGTCTCTTAGCCAACTGTTTCTTATAAACCATAAAACAACTACCCACCCCGAATTAATGCCAGTATCGAAGTCTAGACTAGAGAGCAGAAAAAACACAAAATCAGAAACACTTATACAAAATACCCTAAGCCAAAAATTAATCAAAACCTATATACACGCCTATACATACAGACCTACACACAAAAACATAAACTAAGAACTCAAAATCTTGAAACATATAAACCAAAAGCCCAGAAATTCGAAACAACATAAACCCACAATAGAATCCCCAAAACCCAAAAGTTACAAATCACAAAACCTAAACAAGTAAACATCAAACGAATTCAATCAACAAAAGCCCCAAAGCCCTAAAAAACCAAGAAAAGAAGGAGAAAAAGTACAAGTACAATATGACAAAATATGAACAGTTGAAGAAAAGAAAAAGCATGGATTACACATATACAGAAAAGGAAAGGCGTAAAAGGAAAGAGATAAAGAAACTTACAGAGAAGAGAACTTATATGGCAAGAGCACGAACACTGAGAAAGATAGGGAATCGAAGCAACAACAATTGTGAGAATTTTGAAGAAGAAAAAGGTGGAGAAAAAGTGTTTGATAAAAGTAAAAGGAAAAGAAAGTACAACAGAGTTGTACTTATAAGGGAGTTAAGGAGATGGAACGTGCCCACGTGGACGGCCAGGATGATTCTAGAAAGAAAACAAAATCGACTGTTAGAAGAAGAGTAATCATGGCTGCACTAGAAATTTTGACAAACTCTGGAAATTTCGGTTTTAAAAAAAATAGAGAAACGTTATAAAAAATGTTTGGAATTCTACCGAGGCGTATTCAATCTCAGCCCCGGATCATGTCCAACAACCACAATCAGGGCCTGGGGGGCAAGAAATACGGAATTTTTCTTCTAAGTCACCCAAGGCGTTCAACCTTGGACTTGTGAAGCAATATGTTTACTCCCAGCCCCGGATCATGTACTTCGCCCACAATCCGTGCCTGGGGGGCAAGAAATACGGAATTTTTCTTCTAAGTCACCCAAGGCATTCAACCTTGGACTTGTGAAGCGACATGTTTACTCCTAGCACCGGATCATGTGCTTCGCCCACAATTCGGGCCATGAGGGCAAAAAATACAGAAATTTTCTTCTATGTCACCCAAGGCGTTCAACCTTGGACTTGTGAAGCGACATGTTTACTCCTAGCCCCGGATCATGTGCTTCGCCCACAATCCGGGCCTGGGGGACAAGAAAGATGGAATTTTTCTGCTAAGTTAACCAAGACGTTTAGCTTTAGACTTGCGAACACCCCTATTCACTCCTAGCCCCGGATCATGTGCTACGCCAATAATCCGGGCCTAGGGGGCAAGAAAGACGGAATTTTTTTTTCTGAGTCACCCAAGGCGTTCAACCTTGGACTTGTGAAGCGATATGTTTACTCCCAGCCCCGGATCATGTACTTCGCCCACAATTCGTGCTTGGGGGGCATGAAATACGGAATTTTTCTTCTAAGTCACCCAAGGCATTCAACCTTGGACTTGTGAAGCGACATGTTTACTACTAGCCCCGGAACATGTGCTTCGCCCACAATCCGGGCCTGGGGGCAAGAAATACGGAATTTTTCTTCTAGGATATGTTTGGACCCTAGACAATATATCGTATGGATACACTCCCCCATCCAGACGAATCTGCATAGGGGAGTGGGGGGCAAATGATAGGCTATAACCCTATTCACCCCGGATCCCTACTCAATACCTCCGTCCGGAGCACGTCGTGTGTTTGGGCCCGATCCTCCGGCAAAACATGTGACACCTCAGTACTCAATCATCACCAAGGGCCCCATTTGACAATGAGAGCTAATGATTACCAATAATGAGCATAATCCCAGAATGAGGATGTCAAACTCCAAAAGGTGCCTGACACACTTTTCCGAAATTATTCCCCTGGACACGTGTCACGCATCCGCAGGCCCCAGGTGTCTCACCTACCTAGGATCCAACGCTCATGATTGCAGGTACCAACCCCCAAACTTTAATCCTTGGCCTATAAATAGACCAAGAAGGGAAGGTTTAGGGGTTAAATTCTCTCTACACTCACTCATACACACACCCTCCACAATTTAGATACTCTATATCTCGGTTATATCTTCCAAAGCCTTTTCTCATTCTTACGCCGGAGGCGCCGCGGGTCCAAACCTCCCTCCCGGTGGTGTTTTGCAGTCACCCAATTGTCAGTTACACCGCACTAAAGCATGAGAACGACGAAAGAAGGACCCCATCGGGATTTGGAGTTATCAACATCTTATTCTTATAATTATTTATTTTGCATCTATAATCTAATTTGTAATGTCTTATTTTAACCCAACTACTCTTATCCTATGTAATTGAAAATCAGGACAATACTTTTATCTCAAATGTAAATCATTTTATATAGTATTAGGGGTATATTAATCTTTTCATAATTTGTCAAAAAGTCATGTTGTCATATACTAAACATAATAGATTAATAACAAAATTCATTTGAATAAAAATTTTAATAATTAGCAAGAGAGTAATATTTTAATAATTTTATCTTGATTAAATCTAAAAATAAATAATAAATGGATAGAGAATGTGAATTTTTTGTACATGTAGTTAATAATATTTAAAAAGTCATCATAAATTTCTTGGTCTAGTGGTCGGAAATGGGAACATTATTCACTTCTAATACATTATTAAAATAAAGGGTAAATACGTAATTTACTAAATAGTGATGAAAATATTTGTTCATCTATAATATATATAATGGATTTTCATGAATAATTATATAAAGAATCATATTCAAACAATAATCTCAAAATTCAGAGATCTTGTTGATGATAGGTCATATGTTCGATTCCTCCTTCTCCTTTGTATTATATCGCCCTTGTGGCTCATTTGTACTAAAAAAATATATAATAAAAATTTCAAAATATTTATTCAGCTGTGAATTTCATAAAATTTTAAATAAAAATTGAAATTATTACCTTTTTAAATAAAAATTAATATCCACTTCTAATTTCAAAAAAATATATAAATTTATCTGTATTTGAATTAGAAGATCATATTAGGGATCTTTCTTAATTGTCTCACTTAGTTTTTGAAAATAAAGTTTTTACTGATTTTGATAAAGTGTTTTTTTTGGGAGTAATATAAAAATCATAATAATTTATGTATTTATAAATGATAAATAATTTCCCATTTTGCTAACTGTTATTAATTTAATTAAATATGAATTACCTGAATAAAATAATAAATACATTTCATGAATAGTTAATCCTCCTTCAAGACAAAACGGATTCATAAAAACCCCAAATCAAGGTCTAAAACCCTTATCGTTGGGTTAACCCCATCCTAAAACTATCAGTCTGTGCGTTTGCATACATTTTACTCTTCAGAACTGGCGGCCACTCAATTATCATCAACAAAATGAACTTTCCCACAAGGTAACAACTCAATTTATATGATTACAAAGCTTCAAAGCTGCCCCTTTTGTATGTTTCTAATTACACACTGCATACCTGATCACATTAGCTATGATACATTTCAAGAATCATATGTTAAGGTCTGATCTCAAATGGGTTTGCTTCAATTTTGCTAAAAACAAGTTTGAATCATCAAAGATTGCTTTTTGGGCATCTGGGTCATGCCAGATTGCTCAAAACCCTAGGTTTTATGGTAAGAAAAGAGGTGATAAAAATGAGGATGGTACATTGATTAAAGTGAGTAGGGGTCGAAGAAAAGAGGCGCAGACTGCGTTGTTAGAATATTTGCACTCGACTAGGAGTATACAGTTTATGGATGCGGAAAATATGAGTAGGAATTCTCCGAGGTTTCTTGAACATATTTTGAAGAAATTTAGTGGTGATGAGAATATTGGAAAGTCTATAACCCGGTTTTTGAGGTACAATCCAATTAATGAGTATGAACCTTTTTTTGAGAGTATTGGTTTGAGTCCTAGCGAGTACTCTTCATTTTTGCCACGCAACATCTTTTTCTTAGATGATGATAAGTTGTTGCTAGAGAATTATTATGTTTTGTGTAATTATGGTATTGCCCGGAATAAGATAGGGAAGATTTATAAGGAAGCTACGGAGGTTTTTCGGCATGATTGTGAGATTTTGCAAACAAAGCTAAAGTCTTTTGAAGAATTGGGGTTTGATAAGTCTACAGTTAATAACTTTGTTGTTTCAAACCCGTATCTTTTGTTGGAAAATATTCATAGGGATTTCTTGATAGCGGTAGAAAAGTTGAAAACTCTGTGCATTGAGTCTGATTGGATTGAGGAACATTTGTTAAAGGAAGAGACATACAATTGGAGACATGTGTATGAGCTTTTGTGCTTATTAATTAAGATGGGTTGCAGTAAGGTGCAATTACAAGAAATTTTGTGTCAGGCTCCAAGACTTCTTTTTGAGTGTTCCGGAAGAACAGCTACTTCACTAATTGGTTTTATACTAAAATTTGGAGTAACCTCTAGTCAGATAATCGATATGTTTCTGCACTTCCCACAAAGCGACGTTGGCATATATGTAAGGAATATGAGACACTCCTATCATTTTCTTGTTGAGTCCGAGTTGAATGGTCAGGAGATTGGGAAAATAGTGCGTACACACCCTGTATTGCTTGGTTCGTGTTATTTAAAAAAGGTTGACAGCTTGTTGGTGTGCTTGAATGTTGGTAAAGCGCGACTTCGTGAAATCATCACCAAGGACCCACAAGTTCTGAAAAGTTGGGTTATGGGATCGAGAGTGAAGCCATTGAATCTACAGAAAGAGAGTCCACTAAAACAAAAGGCTAAGTTTTTGTTGGACCTAGGATATGTTGAGAATTCGCCTGAAATGAAAAAAGCTTTAAAGGCTTTCCGAGGCAAAGCCGGAGAACTTCAGGAGAGATTCAATTATTTGGTCGATGCCGGTTTGGACCCCAAGGATCTACTAGAAATGCTTAAACTAGCTCCTCAAATTCTTAATATGTCCAAGGACATGCTTGAAGTGAAGATTGATTTTCTTGTAAATGGTTTAGGCTATCCAGTATCGTCGTTAATAGTATTTCCAGCCTATGTATCGTATACAATACAACGAGTCAATCTTAGATATTCAATGTATAATTGGCTCGTTACCGAAGGAACAGCGGAACCCAATCTAGCTTTAAGTACTATCATTGCATGCTCAGATATGGCATTCATAAAGCAGTATGTAGACC
The DNA here is from genome assembly GCA_036435485.1 of Saposhnikovia divaricata. Classification (NCBI taxonomy): domain Eukaryota; kingdom Viridiplantae; phylum Streptophyta; class Magnoliopsida; order Apiales; family Apiaceae; genus Saposhnikovia; species Saposhnikovia divaricata. The sequence continues at coordinate 114,005,751 of CM071596.1, forward strand.
AACATCCTAGAGGTCGTGAAATGTGGGATAAGTTTAAGAAAGATATATATTCTGACTGAAAGTCTTAATTTTATTCTTTAGCTATGGGTATGTGTTTGCAACAAGTTCTATAGCACCGACAGAGTTCTACTGCAGTCTAACCCCTGTCGAGTATCTGAGTTTTTTGTTCACTAGAGTTGGTCACACATGAGCTTGAGCCTTGAGCAAAAAAATTGGACGAGGTCAGGTAATCAGTTTTGACTTATCATCATTTTTTGCATACTTGACTACAATGTAACTGTGTAAAGTTTTTACGTGATCCAATAACTTGAAACGAATTGCTTTGAACCTAGAAGCCAGTATGAGTTGATTTGTTGGATTTTGGTTTTCCTTTACTATCTCCACTATCTCACTTGCACTCTTTGGTTGCATTCTAAGCCTTTTTAAAAGATTACCGATGGTTCACATACCTAGCTGGGGGTTAATTAGCCTTTCGAACTGCCTAACAATTGTTGTAGATATATAAGAAGAAAGAAAAGAAGTATCAGAAATGTTAACATAAGATTTTATTTAAACACGCATAAAGTCATGTTATACCCTGTACTTATAATCCTATTCCTATATAGTCAGAAACTAAACTAAATGATTATTGAGATCGATACTCTTATTTTTAAAATTATTTCTGATCAATGTTTTTCTTTGTTCTGTGGTAAAATTATCTTAAAGATTGTCAGTAATGACGGTTTGATTACCTATTTTTGTCATTTGCTTTTTTTTGTTAATATTTGTTATAACTTCTACTTCCTAATTATGTTCTTTGATATTAAAGTATAGGGTTATTAATCAATTCTTCTATATTTGGGATACCATGTGGAATAAGAAGAAGAAGAAATCAACATTAATAATAGATTAGTTGACAAAAAATGTCATCCTATAGTGTAAAACCCTCTGTCTAGCCCTTGCCCTTCCATGTCCCTCCTTCCGATTTCCCCAATCCTAACCCTATGGTTTCACTCAATTTCTCATTTGGCTTCAACCCACTCGTCTGCAATCATTCTTACCTCACCCTAAAAAAACTAAAACCCAGCATACTCAACTTTCAATTCCATGTCAGTTGATTTCTTACCCAAACTCTTTTTGTGAGCTTTTTAAGCAACTATTATTGATTCTCTTGTCAACTCCTAGACGACAAGTTCTATTGACAAGAGAAGAAAACAAGATCCTTTCACTCACAAGCCCAATCAAAATTCATGATGGAGTGAAAATTTTCATATCTGTTTGCTAATAGTGTAAATCACCTTGGTGTGCAGAAAGTAATTCCTTTTTATATGATTTGAAGCATTTTTTCAAGATTGTGCTGGTGTTTATTGGTTGTTTTCATGGTGTTAACATTAGAGGTGACACCAAAGGCAATACTGAGGCTGATGGATTCTAGGGATTGACCATCTACCATGTGAAAAGTCATTTACAGGTACCCACATAATTATATGGCTGTCAATTGTCATGCTTTGGTTGTATCTGGCAGACTCCACAGAGGTTAGTCTTCAGTTGATGTTGTTCTGACTGATGTTGCCATATTGCAGTTTGGATCATCAAATGCTAAAACTTAGAAAGGGTGCCAAAGCAAATAAATTATCTGATATGAATAAATCTGGAGTTTCGATGAGGCCATTCTTACTATATCTCTCAAAATTAGTAACACATTTCTGCTTCATTTACTGCAGAAAAGTCAGAGAACATGACAAACAGGAACAAACAAGAGCAACAGTTCGAAATACAGACATAAATATTTTCATCCTGTTGTGTATCTTTAGATGTTCTTTCTTCCTTTGAGCTATTGCTATTAACTTGTTTCACACTAAATGATTGTCACAGAAATACACCACAAGTTGTGCAGTGGCCTGCAACTCAAGGAAACGTTTAAAATGCAGCCAGACATCCAAAATAGTCTTTATGAGCAACCAGGGGTAATTATTATCTTGCACAATTCTTTCATGTTCTTAAAAAAATCACAATGTTTGAAATGAAAGATTCCGGTGAACTGAATTGGGTCCATGAATCTATATGAAATAGTGAGAATTTTTGGTCGAGCTCAATTTGAAAATCCAAAATTTGAATGGGTAATATGTTTCTATAGTTAACTTTAGGAAATTCTCCTAAAGTTAATTAAGATTTTGACACACATGCACAATCAATAATGCCCTTGTGGGGTCCTTTTAAATCAAAGAAAGAAATCCATCAAAATTATGTAATTTTGATAAGTTAACTTTAGAAAATTCTCTACAGTTAACTGTAGGACCTTTTTTCTCAATTAGAATTATGTCTCAATCATATTAGTATTTTCTATTATTATATTATTTAGGATTAGTATCAGTTAAAAAACTGATTGATAAATTTAAAAACAACTTTAATGAAAAATGCTTTTGACAATTTTGAAGGATTTTACAAAATTTTATCAACTCATGTTAAGTCAAATTAAAATCAACTACAATTTTCTAAAATTTAAAAATTATTGTAAGTCAAGTTTAATGGAGTACCAAAAATGTCCTTTTACCATGAAGTATCCGTCATTGAGCAGGGAAAACAAAGACAGACCACTACAAAACAACACTACATATAAGCATGAACTTTGGACCCCCACCATTTTGAATCAAAAATAATTAAATAAATGATTTTTCTAAACTAATTGGATAAATAGATAATTCAGAAATAATCTGAATTTATAAAATAAGATTTTAGGAAATGATTTTTTGAATTTTATAATTAAAATTCAGATTTTAAAAATAAATGTTTAAAGTAAAAATATTTTAGTAAACACTTCCTCCCCTCCCCCTTTCTCCCCTCTGAAAGAATCAAAGTCCATGGATCCCCACCCCACATGGTATCCTTGAAAATAATATAGTGAGGTTGCATAAGTACCAGGGCCTTCCTGGGATACTTGAAGCTGAGGGCCCTTTGTTACGCGTATACTGCTTTCTCATCACCCAAAAGGCATAATTTCTATTTCTATAAAAGCACACACATAATTGAGTTTTGGAGAGAACGTTTTTCAGAACCTTACTCTACAAAATCAAATATAATGAGTATATATAAATAGCGGTTTAGTCACAATCACAGTTGGTTTGGAACAGTCACCAACACTGTCGCAACTCTTTATTGCTGCAGCAAAAAATAATGTTGCAAGGAATTATTACGGTACAAAATAATACTGCCGCAAGCCCTTAATGCGGCAGTATTTCGAACTCTTGACCTTTTCCAAATAAAACAAACCTTTTGCCACTGTACCAACTTGTAATCTTGCAAGTTAATGTAAAATTATCTTACATATTATTTTACATTATTAATTTGATATATATTTATTTATAAAATTAATAAAAAATACTAAATTAAAACAAACATTTTCCATTCATTTGGATTCAAACTCTTGACCTTTTTCAAATAAAGCAAACATTTTACCACTCCACCAACTTGTACTCTTGCAAGTTGATGCAAAATTATCTTACATATTATTTTACATTATTGCAATTTGATATATATTTATTAATAAAATTAATAAAAAATTGTTAATTAAAACAAATCTTTTCCATTCGTTTGGATTCGATTTCTTGACCTTTTCCAAATAAAACAAACCTTTTGCCAATCCACCAACTCGTACTATTGTAATTTTATGCAAAATTATCTTACATATTATTTTACATTATTGTAATTTGATATATATATATATATATATATATAAAATTAATAAAAAATAGTAAATTAATAAATAATAACATATAAAAATGTGTATAGACGAGTTAATGAACACTGGAAAGACTTCCAACCGTGACACCTTTAAAATATTAATTAAATAATCTTTAAAACAAATTTAGAAAAAAAGTTATGTAAAGTAAAAAATTTGAAAATAATGATAATATATATTATTATTTTCTTAAAAATGAAAAAAATATCATAAACAGTAATGTAAGTTAAAATAAATGAAAGCGTTAATAAAAAAAGTTATATTAAATATTTTAAATAGAAAAAATAGACAAAAATGTTAACGTACTCATTTAAACCAACATCCCAATCCGATAAAGTACTAGAATAAAACCAACACCACTACCCAGTCACTTAATACTAGTACAAAAGATGGTAAAGTAAAAAGAAATACTAGTGTCAAACTATGAGCTAGTTTTTACTGCCGCAATGTTTAGTTGTGGCTCAGACAAATTTTTCGGCATTAATTATGGTTGATGGTCGGTATTAAATGAACCATCTCCAGCAATGAACCATTGCTGCAGTATTGCATTAATTACTCCCTACCGCAATGAACGATTGCGGCAGGTGTGGACCCCAAAAATCTATCACTTTTAAGGTTACAGAATTTTTCATCTCCACTCTCATTTTTACAAACAGCAGAAAACAGCTGCGTTTTTTAAGGGTTTGGAGCTCAAACATTCATCCAAAATTAAGGTCAGTCATCTATTCCATGGCTTCATTTTTATTTACCTCCTCTAGTTCATCTAGTGAACGTAATGGTTACACCGCCCGTTAGAAAAAAGTATGTATCTCGTAAATTATTCGTTGATGATGTTATAGATGTTGATAATTGTTATAATGTTCATGATTTTAACTAATAATTCGATTTAATTCATGATTTTAACTAAAACGAAGCAAATAAACACCACCCACAATTAAAAACGAATCAAACCATGTACATATAATCGTGATTAGCAATGTATATAGTAGTGCGTGTGTGTATGTATAACTACGTGCGTGTGTGCGTAAGTATCAATTAGAAAATACCTAGCGGAGGAAGCCTAAGATTAGTTAGCTCTGTGTGTAAATCGCCTGGAATCGGCTGGAAATCGCCTGAGATTCGCCTGGAATCGACTGAAGAATAATTCGGGTTTAGTTCGGGTCGCGGTAACCGCAATAGCTCATTGTGTATTTTTAGGCATCCGTAATGTTCCTTGCGGTAATATTAAGGGTAAAAAGGTAATTTCAGATTTCCACTCTTCCGCTTTGTATCATTGTGGCAGTATTTCAGAGGATCAAAATGTAATTTCACATTTTTACTGCTTTTTATAGTTGAAATTAACGTCTTCTATTTAATTTATTATTTTTTATTAATTTTAATAAATATAAAACTATAATAATTTAATTAAAATTCTATGTAACAATTTAAAGTCTATAAACATTTTTATATTTTATTATCTATTAATTTACCATTTTTTAGTAATTTTAATAATTAATAAATATAAAAGTATAATAATATAAAATGATATGTAAGACTGTTTTCAAAAAAATTAGTCAAATACTAGTTGGTGTATTGTCAAATAGTTTGTTTGGAAAAGTTCAGAGTTCGATTCCTAACAAATGAAAATTGTTTTTTTTAAAATTTGGATAAATTTCACTACCGCAATGAAGGCTCGCGGCAGTGCCTGCCGCAATGCGGCAGTGTAATATTTGGTGGTTGTGCACCATTTTTAACCAACAGATAGCTGCAAGTTTGGGAATATAATCAGAAACATAAGTTAATATACCTAAAAATCTCTGCAACTGTTTTTTGTCTTCAATTTTGTCCGGTAATTTATGAATATGTTCCGGGATATGGTTCTGAGGACAATGAGTACCTTGATCAATTTCTAATCCTAAGAAATTATTAACGGCTTCCAGTAAAAATTCGACAAACCCGTTGAAACCTGGTGCTTTGGTAAAAAGCATAACTGAGATACAAACCTCCATAACATTAGGACAACCTTCAGGTTTAAATTTGAGACCCAATGGGAGAATTTTACAAAAAAAAAAGACTTTAGTATCTTCAACAATTTCTCTATTAAAGCTCCTTACGATCCTCTGAAACTCAAGTTCAAGAGACTCCTCCTATTTCATCATCATATATGTAACAGCTTGTCTTGAGTCTTTTTTAACAAAGAAGCATTATCCTTTACTGTTAATCTCCATTTTTCACTTTCCTTTTTGCTTCTCATAATTTTCTCTCTTTGAAATAATAGAAAAGAAATTGTGTGAGATGTAATAATAAAGAAAATTCTTGGAGACACATACATACCTATATTAAATTATTTGGAATCCAAACATATATCATTTCTAAAAAAATTAAGAAATTATTGAAAATGCTCTTGCTGCAATTTTTCTTTTAAAAAAATAGAATCGATAAGATTTTTATGAATATCCAAATTTCATAAATAAAATTCATTTTTAAATTATTTATTAAATATTGAATATTAAATGCATAAATTGTTTTTTATTATAAATTTAGTCATCAATATTTTTTAAAGATTTATCATTTTTCTAAATTTAAATTAAATTTTTACTATATTGAATGCGAGGCGCCGTCGAAGACGGGACCGAGGAGGATGCTTATTAAATATTTAAATTTCAATTATAAAAATTTATTTCTGTTATTTAAATATCAACATAAATATTTTCAACCTATTTAATTACAATAATTGTAATGAAATGTTACAGACTATAAGAAGCAGTTATGTTATTTAAAAATATAAATTTTGATTTTGGATTATATAAAATTTGACATTTAACAAAGAAAATAGGATACCTAATCGTGTTACATAAACAATTAGCAAATTTGAATATTTTAAACAAGAAAAAAAAAATTAAAAGTTCATCTTAATAACAAAAATTATGTTAATATAATATATTTAACTTACAATTAAAGTTCCAGCATGACGGGCATAAATACTAGTACCTATATTAAATTATTTGGAATCGAAACATATATCATTTCTAAAAAAATTAAGAAATTATTGAAAATGCTCTTGCTGCAATTTTTCTTTTAAAATGACGAGTTTTATGTTGATTTAATAAAGTCAAATGTGATTATTCTGTAAAAATTAACAGTATGGAGTATAAGTGAAATGAATAATACTAGAGTTACCAAAATTGGTTCCCAAATTTTTTCTCAATTACATGTGAAAAATTCTAATTCGTTGTAATAATAGATGGATTCCTTGTATTCATACTAAGAAAACCAATCAAAAAAATCCATACTACCACATTAACTATGCCATGTCATTTGATAATAATTTTTTGTACCTAAATTTGTGCCTCTAGCACTACTTAAATGAAATACATCATGTTCACAAAATATACTTATGTTTTAGCACACTTACTGCTGTTATTATAATGATAAAATAAAATATTTTAAAGACAAAAATGTTCCTAAATCCGTACCTTTTATTGAAATCTATACTATTTATTTATATTATATTATAAAAACGAAACATTAAAAGTTTTGGTACGGTATGGTACTTACCTTATTTAATTGTTTTACTTTATTATCTTTAATGGCTTAATTTAATTATAAAAAAACAAAACACAATCTTTTCTTAAAATATTGCACGCATCACTTCCCAACACTTCCCCTAAATAATAACTAGCCAATTAACTTTGTTAGCTATTACATTTTCTAATTTTTCTAACTAAAATCTATTTTTTCCAAAAATATGGTCGTTCTAATTAATGAAATAAAATAATAATATTATAATTACTAATAACTAACTGATTACCTTTTACGGCTAAATGTTAATATATTTCAAAAATATGATCGTTCTAATCAATGAAATAAACTAGTAATATTATAATTACTAATAACTAACTGATTACTTTTTCGAGCTAAAAGGTAATATCTTTTCTATACACCTAAATAATAACTAACCAATTATCTTTTTTAGCTATTACCTTTTCTACATTTTATAACTTTTTTAATTAAAATCTATTCTTTCCAAAAATATGACCGTTCTAATTATTAAATAAACTAATAATATTATAATTACCAATAACTAACTGATTATCTTTTCTAGCTAGGTAATATCTTTTCTAACTAAAATATCTCAATTTCTCCTAAATAATAACTAACCAATTAACTTTTTCAGCTATTATCTTTTCTAACTTTTTTAACTAAAATCTCTTCTTTCCAAAAATATGATCGTTCTAATTAATGAAATAAACTAATAATATTATAATTACTAATAACTAACTGATTACTGTTATTTCCCAGTTAAGCACCACGAGATTGTAAAAAGGAGGGGTTGAATACAATCTTGACTAAATTCTTTTGACTTGGTGAGTTCTTAAGATCATGTGTTTATAAGAACAAAGAGTGAACAAGGTAAACAAGATATCTAAGACAAATGCAACACAAGATATAAAAAATCTCAGGTGGGTTTGTTCGGTCCACCTGATGGTTGTATTTGAAGTATAAGAAAATCTACTGCAATGTGCGTTATGCTCAGTGTTTTTCTCTACTAAAACTATGCTGCTCATACAGCTTATTTAAACTATATGAAGACAAGTAAGCTATGTGAAATGTAACGATACATTTTTGTTATAACTTGTCACACACACATGCTAGAAGTGATAGCCATTTCTGGAAATGTCTTGAAGATCTTCTTTCCTTGATTTGGACAATCCCAGCATGCTTTAAGTCAGTGTATGTTTCTTTCTTCATAAGTTACAAAGTTCTTAAGTTGACTTAGCTTCCAAGCCCACGTGATGCTTTTATGCCAATGATCTTTTTTCTTTGGATCTTTATCTCTGAAAGTAGCTTTAATTAAAAAGATAATCTTTTCGAAACTCAATAAGCTTTTCTGCTTAATGAGCTGTGCTTGAACTTCCAGATAAAACAGCTGATCTTTATGCATTTATCAAGATATCCTTTGAATTCTTCAGTAGTAATGTAATCATGTTGGAGGTTGCTTCTACTCTTATTGTTGCCCTTGAAGTCGGATAAACAGTGACTGATTTCACCTTTCACTTGGAAGAGTTTGAGCCTTCAAATATTTACAATTTGACTCCCTACTCTTAACATCCTCTGTGTAATTGGCCACTGTCTATAAGTCACGAGCTGCAAAGTAATTCTGGGTTTTGATCTTCATTCGATATGTTCCATTAGAGAACTATGGCATTATTAAAAAAACCAGGCTGAGTTCTCGAACTGATGAGTCTTGAATTCTCGAATGTTGACTTCTCGAATAGTCCCTTTTTTTAATGAGTTCTCGAATGACTTCTCGAATAGCCTATTATGTAGACTTCTCGATTGGTGTATGTTGCAGACTTCTCGAATGAGAAAACAGTCTGACTTCTCGAACTAGGACTTCTCGAATAACCCATTTTGTTAGAGTTCTCGAATGACTTCTCGAACTCTTCTTTTCTTGATTTCTTGAAATTACTTGCATGGTTACAGCAAACTCTCTTCTGATTACTGATATTTGATTTTAGCATCTTAAGGCTTGTTATAGAAATACTTCCCCTAACTGTTTGCAGAATTCCATTCTTAAGATGTTGCTTTAGTTGATCTGCATTTCAGTTAGCTTCCTGATTTATTTATCAGCTTCGATTCCTTGATTCATTTTCTGCCTTGTGGTATTTGTTATCATCATATATAGACATGTATGTCTCAACAATCTCCCCCTATTTATGTCTTCAAGAGAAAGACATAAATTCAGAGATTGATGATAACAAAAACCACTCTTCAGATTTTTCTTTCACTAGGACAGAAAAGTTTGATCAAGCTTCCTTGACACAGTATTTGAATTTTACTACTCACTTCACTTGTGTACTTAGAACTGCTCCCCCTAATTATAGCATCCAATCTGAGAGGTTGTTCTGTTCCTACATTTGCTGGTTGGTCTGAAAGTCTTCTGAACTTTCTCCCCCTTTGTTGAAATATGAAGAAAACTTATGTGCTCTTCAAGTTACTCCCCCTTTATTTTGTTGTTAAAGGAAAGAAAAAAAAATCTTGAGCCCCTTCAATCCCCTTCAAATCTCTCCCCCTTTTTTGTTATCAGCAAAAATAGTGATATAGTATCTATGAGAATCAGAGGGATGAGAAGCAAGAATCTACATAAAAAAACTTCTCTCTTAATCTCTCTGTTTTTTTTTCATCAGGATCTCATCCTGGCTCACTTCTCACTGTTGAGTATTGAATACAGTAAAAGAATACAGAGGGGGGGTGAATGGATTCTTGAACTTTCCTTCGTTCTTGAATCTTTGCAGCAAGATATGTGTTGAGTGTGTGAGATATGTAAGTGCGGATAACAAAGACAAACACAACACAATATTACTTTAATCTAATATTTTATTAGATAAAGATTTTGCTACAATATGTGAATACAAATGATAGTATTCTCAGCTTCGTTTTTCTTAGAGAGATATTTCTTTTGATGTATCTTGAAAAACTTATCTCTTATCTGCTAAGGAAGTGAGGCTGTATCCTTATAGACATGGATACACCTACTTACTACAAATAAGGTAGGTAAACAAAATACTTTCCAGTCTGTCTATCTCATTTGAGTAAGAGTCGAAACGGCTACAGATTTGACTTTGCAAAGCCTATTCAGATCCACTTCTTTAGCTCCTTGTCCCCTGTCTTATCTCTCCAAGCTTCTTTGTAGGCTTTCCAACGTGCTTTATAGTACATAGTCAAATAAAGCATCTTGGCTTGTTGCAGGTTTCTGACTTGTACAATTCTTCAGTATTTTGTCTCCAAGATTGTATTCGAGAAGTGGAACTAGAATTGACTTAATCGATAACTCTGAGTTCTCGAATAGTGTTATATTGACATATCGAATCACTTCTCGAATAGCTCTTTTCTCTGGGAGTCCTTGAGATATCGAATAGAGCATTTTGACATATCAAATCCCTGAGATGTCGAATAGCATCTTGAGTCTTTGAGATATCGAATGTAGCTTTGACTTGTTGACCCTTTGAGAACTCGAATATCACCTTTGACCTGTTGACTCCTTGAGTTCTCGAACAGAGTAATAGACATATCGAATCTCTGAGATATCGAATGAGATATCGAACAGTGTATTCAGAGATATCGAATAGTGTCTTCTGAGATATCGAACCCCTGACTTCTCGAATAGACAAATGTACTTCTCGAATTGGTACTTAGGCAAATTCTTCATTTCTTCAAATCCCAACTGTGATTATTTGGCAGCCTTTATCTCCTTGCTTGAGGCATGAACCTTAGAACTTCTTTCAAGCATTATTCTTGACTTTATAAGTACAGTTACACAACTAGAATTTGATGCCTATTACAAGTACAAAACAAGTAGAAACTCTACAACTAGAGGTTCCCTCAGTTAAGAGGTCATGTAAGTAATGCATAGCATTACATATAACTTAGGCTTGTTATTAGATGTATTCAGGCATGCTTCTGTGACTAACAATCTCCCCCAAATTGTGAGTAAGACCCTTAGTCACAATTTCATGTCTGATAACAAGCCTAACATACATAAAGATAAAACTTGACAGTACATGTATGAATTTTGATTAGCAATGTGGATAGAACTACAGGGTGAGTAATCTTACAGCCTATGATGAAGTACTAGCCATTGTCATTTGTTTCCCTTGCCATAGCTTTGGCTTGCAAATCATCATATGCTTTATGTCTTCTTTCTTTCTCATTCCTTGTATTCTCATCCATAGCTTTTATTATTTCTGCCATAGCATCCAATTCTTCAAGCAAAATTGAGTCTTTGAAATCTTCAAGTACTGGTTTCAGAATGTTTGCAGGATAGTGGTTGAGTAGGTTCATTCTGATGTGGACCTGATCCCCATTTCTCCTCCTATACTTCACCACATAGGGATTAAACTGAACTCTACACAATCCCTTTGTCCTTAGCTTTTCTGCTTCAATCTCCAGTCTCTCAAATTCTTTCTCCCTTGCTAGCCATTTCTCAAGACACTCTTTTCTGATTCTCTCCTCATGATCTCTCTTCATCTTCACAAAATCAATTAGCTCCAGCTTCCGTACTCTTTCCACTTTATCTTCTGAGCTCAATAATGCAATGATTCTTTCTATGTCATGTAGCTTGCCCCAGTGTTGACATCCTCCTTGTTTGAATTTCTCTTCCCTTCCATCAGTATATTTGATCTCAAGGCAGTTATCAACAATGGCAACATGGTAGATTCTTTGAGCTTGTAAGAATTGCAGTTGATCTTCATCAAAATCTTCATCTAGTGGTCGGTGTTTTAAGCCTGGATAGATTGTCAGAGTCCTTGATTTGGATAGCTTTGGTTTCCTTGCAGCTTGTTTGAATTTGATCCTTTTTACATGGTTACCTGGCAGTAGCATGTGACCTTTGTTTGTAGACCATTGTAGTATTCCATTAGCAGTTTTCTTTTTGAAATATACAGATGGTTTCTTGACTTGAATCTTCTTCTCTTCTTGAGGTGGCAAGACAGTTGCAGAAGCCATAGATGTAGATTTTGGTAGGTCACTAATAACAGTATTCACCCTAGACTTAGAGTCTTGCGTTGTGGTGAGGTTACTGTTAGCAATGCCTAAGGCTTGCTGTCTTCCACTTTTCCTCTCAGAGACTTTACCTTGGTCATCATCATTTTTCTTCTCCTTATCATCCTTCTTCTTCTTTTTATCTTCATCACCCTTATCACTCCTGTGATGTCTTCTCCTTCCATCACTTCTGTCTCCATCCTTGTCTTGATCACCATCCTTGCTTGGGTTGAACTTAGCAGATTCAGGTACAATGCCAGTTGCAATGTATGACCTGAGATAAGATATAGCTTCCAATTCTTCTGCTGTTCTTAAACCCTTCTTCTTGTTCAGCTGCTCAATGATGGCAATAATGAGAGATTTGTTCTGAGGAGTTAGATGCTTAGGAATGGCCAGCTGCTTGATATCATCAATTCTTGTTGCAGCCTGATAGATGATGGTTCTAGTATTTATGAATACTTCAGGTAGCCTTGCTGGTTGACCATCCCTTAACTCATCAAAGAGACTCTTGCAGTTTTCATCCTTCTTTTCAATCATTCCAAGGAACACATCCACTTCTGAGTGCTTTAGACCCTGTAGAGTGTTGATGGTTAAGTGCCATATCTTATTCTTTCCTACCATCATTATCTCTTTGAGCCATAGGCTATTAACTCTCCTTGGTACTACAGTGAGATAGTCAATCTGACTCTTCAAACTCCTATGATATGATAGAGCATCACCAGCCTGTTTTCTTGAGACTTTCAGAAACTCCAAGAATGCATCATCATGATAGACATTTGAGTTTGCAATTTCTTGTAGCTTGGCCTCAGTGACCACCTTCACTTCTACTGGCTTGGCACTTTTAGATATGGAGAATGGAGGTTTGTCAGATGGCATACTCCCTGCAACCACTGTGGTTGTGATAGATTGCTTTTGACCACTGGGAGTAGTGATGTGCACAGTTGGTAGAGTGACAACTGGCAGAGAAGTAGGAGGCTCATCAACTTTGTCTTTTCCTTTTCCAGGCACATGAGTTAAAGATTTTGAAGCTCTTTGATGGCCACCCTCATTGAACTTGATGCCCTTTTCTAGTGGTCTCTCCCCCTTTGTATTTGACCTTGAAATCCTCTTCTCCCCCTTAGGCTTGTTGTCAGGCACAGAGGCTGTAGGAGTGACCTTTGGGGTTGAAGATTCTTCAGGTAGAGGGAGACCCATGTGCTTCATCATTGCAGACAACATTGATTGTTGATGCAGAAGAACATCAGTTGTGGTGGTGGCTTGAGTGTTCAACTGCTCAGTCAGAGTGGTTACAGTGTCTATTAGATGAGCATTAGACTGTTGGAGAGAAGCTACCTCCTTTTCAAGAGTATCCACTTTAGTGAAGAGCTCATTGGCCTTAAAACCAGAAAGGGATTGTTCTTTAAGTCTCTGTACTTCAAACCTTGACATCTCATGCACAGGGACCTCAGTGACCAGCTTGTCTCCATATTGATTTGCAAAGAGGGTCCTGAGCATGGCATTGGCCTCAGTTGTCTGATCAGTGAGATTTTGGAATTTGTGCCCCAGTCCTGTGACAGCATCTTTGAGAATGGCTAAACCATTGTCCATCTTGGTGTAGGTAGACTTACAGGCTAGAATATCCTTGACTACAGTCTCCAATTGAGGGAATTTGGAATCAAAAGTCCTCTTTATCTCATGCACCTCCTTGGTTGTGGCTGAACACACTTCATTAACTTCTGTCTTTAGACCTTTTCCAAGGTAGTGTGTAGCCTTGAGAATGCCCTTGTAGCTGTCATTCACTGCTTCATACACATCAGTAGGGGTGAGAGATTTGGCATTGGACCCTAGTGAAGTGATGTACTCCTCTCTGAGATACTGGAGACCTTCTGAGAGAGGGATGTCATTTGTTCCTTGTAGCCAAGCATCTACATTTCCATCTCTCTCAGTTTCATCTATGATCTTTGCCTTCTGTTGTTCTACATCATCTCTGTGGCATAAGAGGATAGCTTCATAGTCTGGATTGGGCATGTCTACAGTGAGAAGGTGCTGAGCAATCTTTGTGAACTCAGGGATCTGATCCACAATTAAGCTTTGGAGTGCTTCAACCGTCAATTGTGGTGGAACAGACCTTGATCCTGAAGCACTGTCATGTTGCACAGGCTTCAGCCATTGAGACATATAGTTAGAGCTAGATCTAGGCAAGCTAGACTCCTCAGTTACATATGCAACTTCTGTAACCGGATGGAAAGACTCTACTACTGTTGTCTCCACAGGAGTGGGATGAGTTACAACAGTAGGTGACACAGGCACAGAGTCTCTAGTGAAAACTAGTGAATCCTCTGTGTTTGTGATGGTGTCATTAGGATATGCCCCCGCATGCATTCCCTGACCATCTAAATGTGGTACCTGGGTGGTGAGCAAGGTGTCATGCACCAAGTCACTTGAATCCATTGGCTCATCAAGAGAAAAGAATTCTTGATGATCAATGCCTTGCTCCTCAATTGCTTGAGTTGCAGGCTCCAAAGAAATATGAGTGGTAGATTCTGGAAGAGAAGTGTATTGTAGATTGGATTTTGGCAACTCCCCTTGAGAAATAGAGGGAGTTTCAAGTGTGATGTGCTCTCCACTCGGTGTTGTGCCAGCCTTATCACTCCCTTGTGCTGACTCTTTACAGATAGGTGCATTGGGGAGGATGCTTGATTCTATAGATGCACCCTGTTGAGAGGATACATCTAGTGAGCTGTGTGCCCCTGATTTTACAACTTTAGCCATTTGTGTGACTGAAGAGGTGGTTTTAGATTTCTTCTTCTTCTTTAGGCTAATGATAGGTGACTCAGGTTCCTCACATTCTAAACCTAGTTCTACAGCCAAGGCTGCTTCAGTTAAGATGTTTAAAGGTTCAGAAGCAACCTGTTTTCTTTTCTTTTTACTCACATCACCCTTTTGAGAGGATGATGCAGTTGGCTCTTTGTTTGGTAGAGTGTTTGTCTGAGAGGGTTGGTTAGCAAGCCTTGGGTTAGCATTTTGTTCTTCTTGCTTAAGCTGTGCTAACTGAGACTTAGATTCAAATATTGGCATGTTGTGGGGGTAAGACCTAAACAAACCCTCCATGTGGGGAGTTATCTTAAGCCTTACATCCACATCATTCCTAGTCTCCAAGTTACCAAAAATGAGTTTGGTCATGGACCTAGGATAGCCTATTTTACTTTTATCTAATCCAGGCAATTCAATCAATGAAGCATTTTTAAAATAAGTACTGATTGAATAAAACGAGGAAAGAAAATTTCAGTACCTCTCTTGGCTGTGTTCTTACCAAGTCTCCCATATAGCTCCTGTATGATGAGATGTCCAACATCTATCTTTCTCCCATGAGCCAAGGCATAGGCAAGCTGCTACACAGGTGTACTAATTTGGTCAAAGCTCGATTTCCTTGCAGTGAATACATGAAGGAGTGTAGCAAAAACATAGCTCCACTCTTTTCTCAAGTACTTCCTATTCAGCTTCCCAAGTTTAATAGCTTCTTAGTAGTTGATAAATTCAAAGAATTCTTCCAACTCAGCATCTGTGGCCAGGGAGTCATATGCCTCTTGCTGCAAATTCAAGGCTTGATTCATGTCTGCGGTAGTGATAGTAATATCCTCGCCTTGAATCTTGCAGTAGACAACATATGAGGTGATTGCATTCTCAAAGGCGATGACCTCCACTGTAGCTGTCCTCCAGAATTGTTCTAATAAGTCTATGTACAGGGTTGGGTTGGCTGATAGTGCACCCTTGATGTAAGATTCAGACAACCATCGAACAAAGCACTTGAAATTAGCATTTGGTGCTTCCACATCACTGGTAATTGCGATGAAATTGGTTTGAGATGGTATGGTGAGTTGAGTGTTTGCCATTTGGGTAGAGAAGAAAAGAGAATTAAGGTTGAAGAAGAAATTCGCAGTTAGGGTGTTCAGAGGTTTTAGGAGTTTAGATGCTTGAGAAATCGAACGAAATGAGTTGAATAGTTGTAAAATTGTATATATGTGAGTGACTTGAGTTGTCGATTAGATATAAGTTTTGTATCGACAAGACAGTCATTCGACAAGTATAAAACAACTATTCGATAAGTCAAGAAAGGTTTATTCGATATCTCAAGCAGTTTGTAACTCACAGCTGGCAGTTATTTAACTCAGAAAATAATTCTAAGCTAAATAAAATATATTTTTATGAGCGAAATGAAATTTTGAATATAGATCCAAAAAGCGATTAAGTGTCAGCGAAAAATCAGCCTTTTCAAATGATTCGATAACTCAAATACAGTATTCGAGAACTCCATCACTAGAGAACTAAAATACTCTATTCGAGAACTCGGAGTGTGCTATTCGATTTCTCCAAAAGACACTATTCGAGAACTCAATAGGGTTCTAGATAGGCCTATTCGAGAACTCGAGCCATGACAAAACAATGAACCATTCGAGAAGTCTGACTTATCGAACTATACTTTTCACTCATAAAATTCAATTTTCACTATCTTTTAAAATTTACCAGAAATATTCACTGAAGAATATTCTACCAAATTAAATAGAGATTCTCTCAAATTTCACAGAAATTTCAAGCTAAAGATGTGTGATTTTCAACATATGCAGCATTATGGAATATTTATAAATCATACTCCAGCCAATACTTACTTCAAAAATATTGAGCATTTGATAAAGTAAGTATTTACTGCTGCAACAATCTAGTTGATATATTCACTTATCCAGAATTTGAAGAATTCAGCATTCCAATCTCACTAACCAACCTTGTGAAGGTGGCTTCATCTAATGGCTTAGTGAATATGTCAGCTAGTTGTTTTTCTGTGGGAACATAATGTAACTCAATGGTTCCATTAGTTGCATGCTCCCTTATGAAGTGATATCTGATGTCAATGTGCTTTGTCCTAGAATGATTGACAGGATTGGAAACTGTAGAGATTGCACTTGTGTTGTCACACATGATTGGAATTCTTTCCAACATAAGTCCATAATCTCTAAGTTGGTTTCTGATCCAAAGCACTTGAGCACAGCAACTTCCAGCAGCAATGTACTCAGCTTCAGCTGTGGAAGTTGACACAGATTGTTGTTTCTTGCTGTACCAAGAGACTAACCTTTGTCCAAGAAACTGGCAGCTACCTGAGGTGCTTTTCCTATCCACTCTGCATCCAGCATAATCAGCATCAGAATAACCAACCAGATTGAACCCTGTGTCCTTAGGATACCATAACCCCAAGTTTGGTGTGCCCTTTAGATATTTAAAAATCCACTTTATTGCTATCATATGTGATTCCTTTGGATTTGATTGAAACCTTGCACACAAGCATGTTGCAAACATGATGTCTGGCCTACTAGCAGTGAGGTAGAGTAGAGAACCAACCATGCCTCTGTAGATTGAGATATCTACCTTCTTGCCCTTAACATCTTCATCTAACTTGGTGGCAGTGGCCATGGGTGTCTTTGCAGGTGAGCATTCTTCCAAGTCAAATTTCTTCAATAGATCCTTGATGTATTTGGATTGACTTATAAAAATCCCATCCTTCCTTTGACTAACTTGCAGCCCAAGAAAGAATGTTAATTCTCCCATCATACTCATCTCATATCTGCTCTGCATGAGCTTAGAGAATTTCTCACATAGCTTCTCATTTGTAGAGCCAAATATGATATCATCCACATAGATTTGAACTAAGATAATATCATCACCATGTTTCTTGTAAAACAGTGTCTTGTCCAGTGTGCCTCTAGTGAATTGATTCTCCAGTAGAAATTGTGATAGTGTGTCATACCATGCCCTAGGAGCTTGCTTAAGTCCATACAATGCTTTAAGCAATCTGTAGACAAAGTGAGGGAATTGTGGATCTTCAAAGCCAGGTGGTTGTTGCACATATACTTCTTCTTCCAACTCCCTATTCAGAAATGCACTCTTGACATCCATTTGATAAACCTTGAAATTAGAATGTGCAGCAAATGCCAAGAAAATTCTGATGGCCTCTAGTCTAGCAACAGGAGCAAAAGTCTCATCATAGTCAATGCCTTCCTGTTGAGAGTATCCTTTTGCAACCAACCATGCTTTGTTTCTTATGACTACACCATTTTCATCCATCTTATTCCTTAGAACCCATTTTGTTCCAACAATGGTTCTATCCTTTGGTGCAGGCACAAGTTCCCATACTTTGCTTCTTTCAAATTGATTTAGCTCCTCTTGCATAGCAATTATCCAATCAGGATCCAACAATGCATAATCAAGTTTCTTAGGCTCAACTTGGGATAGAAAGCAACCATAGAGACATTCATTTAGAGTTGCCCTCCTTGTCCTCACTCCTGTATTTGGATCTCCAATTATCTGATCAGCAGTATGTGATCTATCCCATTTCCTTGTATGTTCAGATTGATTTCTCCGCCTTGATGTTGCTTCATCATCCAGATCATGATCATTTACATTTCCTCCCCCTGTGAAGTTGCCACTAATCACAGGTGTGTCTAGGATGCTTGTTTCTTCATTGTTGGTTGACACAGGTTCTTCATTCACTTGAGTTTGTTGGATTGTGGGCTCAGATTCAGTTTCAATCTCCTCATCAGAATCATCTAGATTGTCAAACTTCAAAGGATCTTTATCTTCATCATTGGCTTCTTCTAATCCAGGTAGTTTGCTGTCATCAAATGTCACATCTGTGCTTTCCATAACTTTCTTTTGACTGATGACATAAACTTTATATGCAATTCTTTCCATGGAGTAGCCAAGAAAAATTCCTTCAAATGCTTTTGCATCAAACTTTCCAACATATTCTGAATTGTCTTTTAACACAAAGCATTTGCTTCCAAAAGTATGAACATACTTTAGAGTAGGCTTCTTTCCAGTCATCAAGTTGTAAGGTGTCTTTCCAGTGTTTTTTTGATGAGGGTTCCGTTTTGGATATAGCATGCAGTGCTCACAGCCTCAGCCCAAAAACATGTGGGCATTTTTGCATCAAGTAACATTGTTCTAGCAGCCTCAATCAGAGTTCTATTCTTTCTCTCAACAACTCCATTTTGTTGTGGAGTCCTTGGAGCTGAGAATTGTTGAGAAATACCATTCTCTTTGCAGAATGCTTCAAGCATGGCATTTCTGAACTCTGTTCCATTATCACTTCTTAATGCAATCCCACTTGCATTGTTGGCCTTTGCTTCCTTGTCAATTTTCTTTATATGCTCAATGATTACTTGTGGAGCCTCATCCTTTGATGCTAGAAATTCTACCCATGTATACCTTGTGAAATCATCAACCATCACTAGAGCATACTTCTTCCTTCCTAGTGACATAATATTGACAGGCCCAAACAAGTCCATATGAATTAGTTGTAGGGGCTAGGTTATTGATGTCACTGTCTTTGACTTGTGGCTTGATCTTTTCATTTTTCCTTTTTGACAAGCCTCACACACTCCTTCTTGATAGAATTCAAGTGTGGGCATGCCTCTCACTAACTCCCTTTTGACTAGAGAATTAATGCCTTTGAAGTTCAAGTGTGATAGCTTCTTGTGCCACAACCAACTGTCTTCATTTGATGATTTTGAGTAAAAGCAACAAATTTTGTCCTTGTTTGCAGAGTTCATATTGGCTACAAACAGGCTTCCTTTCCTTACTCCAGATAGAGCAAAGTCACCAGTCTTCTTGTGGGTGATGTAAGAACCCCAAATTTTGGATATAATTAAAACTTTTTATTAAGTAATGATAAAATGAGGAACAATGATTCCGATAACAAGGTCACCAGCTCTAATGAATGGTGGTTTCAAAGGACAATGATTGTAATGAATGGATATTGCTTTGGACAATGATCCTGATGCATTGGTATATTGTCAGAAGAGAGTAATTCGATGGTTGAGGACCTAGATAAGAATAATCTACCATCCAGGAAGGAGCTAATGGATCCTTGAAGGGAAATGAGTACGTGCATAGTGTTTCCCGTACGTGCATAGTGTTTCCCATACGTGCATAGTATTTCCCGTACGAGCATAGTGTTTCCCGTACGTGCATAGTATTTCCTGTACGTGCATAGTAATTTGGTGGATGAATAGTGATTTTGTAAGTTGGAAAACTATTCACGCCACCCTATGTACGGGACGTGATATGGATGTTTCGAAGTCATATTAGTAATACGCGGAGGAAATAAGTGAATGCAGAGACGATCGGAATTCAGAAATTCCAAATTCTTTCTCGGTATAATATTTGACCGGACAGTGGATTAAATATTATTATAATCCAAGAATTGAGATATTAACTTTGAGGATTTGATATTTTGGGATGTTATTATATTTGATTTAAGAATGAAGGTAGGAAACCACTGAGGCAGTGAAACAAGCGTTCTAGAAACCGCTAAAATGTTATAACGAGATTAATCAATAAAGCGAACGAATCCTAGATTACGGATTAAGTTCGTATCGAGATTAAATATCCTGCATGGTCATCACGAGGATTATATTAAGGATTGGGGAAGGTATTATGAATATCGAGAAATTTCCCGGTAAACCCTAGAGGTGAAACTACTTAGTTATTCGTCCGAACGATCAATGAATTGAGCAATAAACGGACAAAGAAACGAGCAGAGAACCAAGATGCAAGTATGTGCAAGTGGATGAGATCAAGTAACTAAGCTATTTGCAAGAGTAACTAGCACACTAAGAATCAAACCAAGGATACAAGATATTAGTACATGACACACCACTTGTCCACTTGTTTAAACATCATCCATGACATAATCACTTTATTAAAGTGACTTTTGGCCAAGATATTATCAAAACCTCATCCCAATAATTCATTTAGCACAAGCAACCAAGTAAAAGATGCAAACAAACTCTTTCCCCCTCCATTTACCTCCATTTGGACCTGCCCTCTTTTTCAAGAGGAGAAATCCAACTTCCATCCATGGTTAAATCTCAAGAAAATTAAGGTGAGTCCTATATTTCATAACTAAGATACCCTATGAATTTCATCTTCAAATTCCATACCAATCTTGAGATATAAAATCAAGAAGATGATGATGAATAGTAACTTTTAAGTATTAACTTTGTGTTCTTGTTTTCTTTTGAATGATTCAAGTATACTAAGGCTACTTAAGGATCATTCAAGGCTTAACAAGTGTTATTCACTCTCCAAGGAAGGTATAAAGCTCAAGAACCCTTAGTACTACTTTGAGTTTATGGATTTTTTTTGGATGGATATATGATGGAGAGGTGTTAGTATGTTTAGATCCATGTATGCATAATTGGTTGTTATTGATGTTTCATACTTGTTGGATTTGAGTTGTTCTTGAGATATCATGACTTAGAATAGATGAGAAACTTTAGGTCTTGAATTGGTTGTTGTTGGAGGATGATTTGATGATGATAAAAATTTGGAAAAGCATGTAAACATAGCCGTCGTAATGCCGAATTTTCGATAATCTTTAAAAACCGTGCATCACAGTAGCATGAACTCACTGTCCAGTGTTGTATTTTCCCATGATAAGATAGGTTATGTTATAAGCTTCGTTTTGATATAAAGAACGCGTGAAACGGACTTACGGTTTAGGAGTTACGGTCGGTTTACTAAAAGTAGTTCGAATCCGTAAACGAAAGTTCGTAACTGAAATTGAACCCCGATAAAATACGTAAGTCAGTGGCGAATCTTGGTAATTAAATACTAGAGGTAAAAAGGAAGGTGTGAGACAAAACCTCATGTGAAAAGGATCGTTTTCCGATTTTATAAAAATGTTCGAATCAAAGTTAATCGCGAACGAACCCCTAAAAACCCGCTTGATTATAACTTCGGTAAAACACTTAGACAACGGGCGATAAAACTCGGAGCATAATATTGATTCGTAACGATCGACTTTAGAACTTGTATGACTTAAGTATGTCCCAAGTGTAAGTACAATGACATGTCGTATTAACGAACGAATGTCGGGTCGGATCGAGGATAAAAGGAATCCACTAAAAGGGGTATAACGAGATAACTGGAGAACGTGTTTCGATTTAAGTATAACTTAACTTTTAAGATGTTAAGTGATTAATCCCGAATGCCTTGGCTATTTTTAGATCACCAAGCTGACCCGGGACCCGCTATCACTACCCCTTACCGTACTCGACTACCAGGCAAGTTTCAATTCCCTTCTTTTAGGCTGTTGTTGTGATTGAATAAATTTATATATATGTTTTCTGTTATACATATGTCATAGCATGCATGCCTACTTTCAAGTTATATCATTATGCTTGTTCCCTGATTGTTATTGGCTTATAAATTAGATAGCTATCGTATCAACTATAAGCCAGTTATTGTAAGACCCTCATAGAAGGGCGTATACATCTTATTCATCAAATATAGACCGAGAGTCAATATTTCTTGATATATCGAGATTACCTCGGAGGAAAATATTTAAGTAAATATTTTCCATTATTCGGGCGACGAATATTATTTGAATATTCGTTCGAGATTATTTATTTTAACGATCCTTACTTCAAATAATTATTTGAACGTAACTATTCGACGAATAATATTTTTAATATTCATTCAGAGTCGAATTATTTATCGATTATTATTTCGAATATTCTTCTAAAGGTTGGACTACTAAATGAATATTATTTGGATATTCATTTAGAATATTATTCATTAAATGAAGATTACATTTGAGTATTCATTTAAGATAGTAATTACCTGGCGAATATTATTTTAATGTTCATCTGAAACTTGATTTATTTATCGAGTCTTGTCTCGAATATTCCCTTAAAGCTTGAATTACTAAATGAATATTACTTGATATTCATTTAGAATATTATTCATTAAATGAATATTACTTTATCAATATTCATTTAAATTCCTAATTAATTATGAATATTATTTTGAATATTCATCCAGGGTTCTATTTAATCATCGAATATTATTTTAAATATTTTAAATATTCCTTTCAGGTCTTATTAAGTAATGAATATTATTTTGAATATTCATTTGAATATTTAATTATGCAATAAATATTCTCTCGATATTTCTTCAAGGATTATTTGAGAAATACTCTGATTAAAGATATTCTTTCATATTCCTAAATATTCTGTAAAATATTTTAATAAATATTCTCTGAATATTTATTCCATACTTAGAATAACCTCGATAAGGTTTATCTTCTTCGATTATTACGGAAAATATTTCGGAGTCATATTATTATTAATCATATATCAAGAAAGGTTCTCAGACATCATTCT
Organism: Saposhnikovia divaricata; assembly: GCA_036435485.1. Lineage (NCBI taxonomy): Eukaryota > Viridiplantae > Streptophyta > Magnoliopsida > Apiales > Apiaceae > Saposhnikovia > Saposhnikovia divaricata. The sequence continues at coordinate 114,029,190 of CM071596.1, forward strand.
TCTTTGAGTCTATCTCCCTAATAATAAGGGAACCTTACTTGGAAAATGTTAATTATCTTGTCGACTTCCCGGTCATAAAGTATTCTCTTCACTCGCAACTCGGGTGCTATTGACTTATTAAGTCGTTGTTTACCTTCTCATCTTTCGAGGGGTAAGATTGTTGGAACAAGTTGATATTCGTTACCAAGCAATAGCTTGGAAGTGATTGGTGAATTTTCCTTTCCAACTAGATACGACTACTTTGTAGAGTCTTATCAACAAGTATTATACTTGGGGAAAGGGGGACGAACGTTACATTCAGAATCATGAATTCTATTTGAACTAGGAGTCGTGTAAGAGGCCGAGTAGCGCCGGTCCATCCCCTTTGGCCCAACCGTTGGCCGGGGAGAGCTAGTAAGGCGGTATACAAGTAAAGCCGTCAGTTCTTCCTTCTACCGGTAGTAAATCTAAATTGAGCTGTACGATCTCGACTGATCATCAAGATTGGAACAGCGGGCGCGGTGAATACTCCATCATCGGTTCATCATCCAAACTTATTTATTTCCTGCAACATGATTACTGTTGGCAGAGCTGGAAAAGTGTTCATAACTGGAATTGCAACCTTTTCATGCAAGTTCCTCTTCTTAATAACAATGAGAATATCTCGCTTACTTTTGATGTAGCAGATATTTCTATAAACAAATACTTTAAGTTACCTTGTAACTTCATCGTTCATATTATACTGGCATCATTTCCGTAAATGCATGGCATATGGTTTGAAAGATACTTTTGAACTGTTATACATTATCGTTCAGTTATATATTATTGTTGGTGGGCTATTGCTCACCCTTGCTTTATTATTATATCACAACAACAGCTAGACCAGATGACTCGCACAAGGCGCACTCGACGCGGGCGAGGACGATGAGACTACCAGAGCTGAAGAAGAAGCTATTGGTAGGATATATTTATTCTTTCATTACCAAGATTATGGTCTAGTATGACTTATGTAAATGGATGGCAAAGAGTATGTATTTATATTGAAATTCTTTTGGATTGTAAGAACTCATAATGTGATTAATAAAAATTTGATTGTTACTCTGATTTCATCTGTGGGACTATAACGGGTGTGTTTTATATTGTTGTGTTGGGTCATAGAGACGTAATTTATTTTATGTTAAGGAAAGTTCAATTGTTGTGGACAGAATTGGAAACCGTAACCACCGGATCCCGGACCCCGGATCTGGGGGTGTTTAAAACCCCATAGAGCACATCATATGTGACTTTGTTCAAATCTCTTTCTCTTAGAGATATGACCCTTTGCTCTAGATGGTTTGGTACAGATAGTAGAAACTTCATGTTTAATTCCTTAGTGCTGTAAACCTTCCCATTCATTTGAAGCTCAGTCACCAGCTTGTGAAATCTCTCAAACATATCAGTAATACTTTCTTTGGACTGTGCCATGAAAGCCTCATAATGTGTGACCAGTATCTGTTTCCTATTCTCTCTTACCTCCTCTGTCCCTTCACATAACACTTCGATGTGGTTCCACATGTCCTTGGCTGATGTGCATGATGCTATGTTGGCAAACATCGACATATCCATGGAGTCTATGATCAGCAACATGAGATGACTGTCTAGGGCAACCTTTTCCTTCTCTGAGTCCGTCCATTTGGATGGCTCTTTTGCAACATATGATCTAGGAATGACTATTGTGGCCACTGTAGATTCAGCAATTTGTTGTTGTGGTACAAATGGACCATTCTTGAGGATGTCAGGGTAGAGAGGATTGGCAGCTTTGATGAACAACAGCATTTTTATTTTCCAGAGGTTGTAATTCTCTTTGTCGAACTTAGGGACCTTTACCGTACCTGTAGTCTTTGGTGTATTCGAACTCATGATCGTTTTCTGTTTAGATTAAACAGCCCGCTCTGATACCACTTGTTGATTATTGAATACAGTAAAATAATACAGAGGGGGGGTGAATGGATTCTTGAACTTTCCTTCGTTCTTGAATCTTTGCAGCAAGATATGTGTTGAGTGTGTGAGATATGTAAGTGCGGATAACAAAGACAAACACAACACAATATTACTTTAATCTAATATTTTATTAGATAAAGATTTTGCTACAATCTGTGAATACAAATGATAGTATTCACAGCTTCGTTTTTCTCAGAGAGATATTTCTTTTGATGTATCTTGAAAAACTTATCTCTTATTTGCTAAGGAAGTGAGGCTGTATCCTTATAGACATGGATACACCTACTTACTACAAATAAGGTAGGTAACCAAAATACTTTCCAGTCTATCTATCTCATTTGAGTAAGAGTCCAACCGGCTACAGATTTGACTTTGCAAAGCCTGTTCAGATCCACTTCTTTAGCTCTTTGTCCCCTGTCTTATCTCTCCAAGCTTCTTTGTAGGCTTTCCAACGTGCTTTATAGTACATAGTCAAATAAAGCGTCTTGGCTTGTTGCAGGTTTCTGACTTGTACAATTCTTCAGTATTTTGTCTCCAAGATTGTATTCGAGAAGTGGAACTAGAATTGACTTAATCGATAACTCTGAGTTCTCGAATAGTGTTATATTGACATATCGAATCACTTCTCGAATAGCTCTTTTCTCTGGGAGTCCTTGAGATATCGAATAGAGCATTTTGACATATCGAATCCCTGAGATGTCTAATAGCATCTTGAGTCTTTGAGATATCGAATGTAGCTTTGACTTGTTGACCCTTTGAGAACTCGAATATCACCTTTGACCTGTTGACTCCTTGAGTTCTCGAACAGAGTAATAGACATATCGAATCTCTGAGATATCGAATGAGATATCGAACAGTGTATTCAGAGATATCGAATAGTGTCTTCTGAGATATCGAACCCCTGACTTCTCGAATTCAAGACTTCTCGAATAGACAAGTGTACTTCTCGAATTGGTACTTAGGCAAATTCTTCATTTCTTCAAATCCCAACTGTGATTATTTGGCAGCCTTTATCTCCATGCTTGAGGCATGAACCTTGGAACTTCTTTCAATCATTATTCTTGACTTTATAAGTACAGTTACACAACTAGAATTTGATGCCTATTACAAGTACAAAATAAGTAGAAACTCTACAACTAGAGGTTCCCTCAGTTAAGAGGTCATGTAAGTAATGCATAGCATTACAAATAACTTAGGCTTGTTATTAGATGTATTCAGGCATGCCTCTGTGACTAACACTCACATCTCACCTTCCCTTTCTAAAGGGGTACTTAATCTCTCCTTTTGCTCTCCTGGAAGAAATAGGAGACCATTCTTGTACACAGCTTACCTTTTGCCCTGGAGCAACCAGGCCTCTCCTGTTTTTCACTCCCTTCCCTCAGTATAAAGAGAAATCAGACGATTTCATAGAGGTTGTAGAGATATGGATATAAACTCAGTAAACTGCCATATTAAGAGCTTGGAGAATTCAAGGTTGAGTGTGGGATTCTTCATGAAATGAGATGAAGAATCAAGAGTATTTGGTGTGTGTGTGTGTGTGTTGAAGTGGTTCATTGTCACAAATTAGGTATCCATGAATGGGGCTGAATCCTCTCATTTATAGAAGATTCATCGACCTGAATTTGAGAAATAGTTAAGGGTAACTTGTGTGTGCTCCCCTGTGTCCCTGCAACTTGTACTAACTCCTGGCTAGAAATCAAGTATGAGAAGGTTGCACAACTGTGTCCATTACCCTCACTGAGTGTATTCCTGGATGGGAACTTAATTCAATAGTTGAAGTCTGTTAAGAGACTAAAACTAGAAATGTGGATTTCCTTATTAATCACTATGACTTTTTAGGAAGACATAGGATGGCTAGGCTAATTTTACACACCCTTTCCTTCCTTGTTCTTGTGTTTTCTTGATATTCACCACTTCCCTCACCCTCACTTTCCTCCTGTTCACTCCCTTCAAGTTAAGATTTACAAGATTTGTCAACTACAGTTTGTTGAGAAACTGTAGAGGGGCTTAAAGATGGGAAACTGTGAATATGTGGTGTGCTGATTGGGTAGAGAATTTGGGAGACATTCCACCAATTCTCATTTCAGCATAGTAAGGAAAAGATTTTAGGACAAAAAAAAATATGCTAATTGGTTAGAACTCAATACCTGAACTAGGTGTAATGAATCAAGAGCCTTCTCCACATGAAGGTTTATTCTCTTAGAGGTACAGAACACCTTTGGACTTGATGTGGTAAACTGACGGTGTGCTTGAAGCTGTACTTAGGGAAAAGAAACAATTTTGCAGAGATAGTCATGGATATTCATTTGAGTATCAGAAAATATGTTACATTTAACCGTAATGCCTTAATTTGTCAATTTTACGTTTAAGTTCAATCAGCAAAAGAAAAATAATTACCTATTCATGTGTTCAAGATTAACCAATTAGTCCTGGTTGATGTAATAACCAAGTTTTCTTGTGATAACACCAACACATCATCAACTTCTGTTGTCAGTTCAAGTCATTTAGAGTACTGCAAATGGAACACAAAACTGTGCAACTGTGTAGCCATTAAAGCTCACTTTTGAGTTAGAAGACAGTGTTAATTTAGAATTAAGAACAACATGAATAATGTCTTTGAGATTAACAGAAGATCTATTCAGTTTGTGTCAGATAGATTAGAAATGAACTGATTAAATTTGAAGTTAACCCTATGAAATGTGTGCTTAGCCACTGATAGATTCAGAAATACGCATAAGTTGAATCAATCTTACTAAACCAAGGAGATTATATTATTAAGACAACTTAGGTGATTTAAGCACAATCTAACTTTATCTTATCTATATGTTCTTTGTTGAGTTTAAGTCAAAATATAATCTAACAGAGACATGCAGGTAGATTATGACAACAATCATAGAACAATAGAGATATACAGAAAGATCATTTCATTAATTTAAAAAAAACATTACAAAAATAGTCAGAAAGACCACTGAAACAACAAAAATTAAACTAACAAAAACAAATGGCGTCCCCCCCACGTAAACCAACTAGGCGGCCTTGGCTGGGTCGTCGACGGAATCCCCCCAGTTGCGTGCACGGAGAACTTACAAGGTTACACACATGGCAGCTATGGACTTCTCCTCCTCGGCGAGAAGCTCGTCGATCTTCTCCTGGAGAGCCATCACCTTTTCGTAAAAAGGCATGGCTTCGAATTCTTCTACTGAGACTTTAAGAATGCTTTTTGTCATCTTGATAAGGGTTGAAGAAGAAGAGAGAAAGGGATTCGTTTTTGTAAAGAGTGAGTCTAAATGATCTCTATCCCTGCCTATTTATAAGCCCAGAAGTCTGAAAGACGCGACTTAATATCCAGGAGTTAAAAGAAAGTAAGGTTAAGCAAAGGTCACACCTCTTTAAGACACACTAATACATGCAAAAGAGATTACACGGTGTCCTAGATTAATCCTGACAGATCATTTGGAAAAGATAAAAAGTAAAATATTATGTGTGTAACTTGTTCCAAAATCATTTAAGTCTGACAGCTTAAGTCTAATCAATTCGAGACAAATGATTTTATAGTACAGAGCACACAAAGCATTCGATTATTCTGGATAAATGATATAACAATTAAATGACATCAACAAAATAATTAATCCATTCGATATCTCAGTTATTGACCATTTTATATTACCTGAACATTAACTGATTCAATATCTCTTAGTAATTGACTAGTCGATATCTCTAGAGAAAAAGCTAGTTCGATATCTCTAGGAAATCAACTAATCGACATCTCAAGCATAACATTCATTCGATAACTCAAACAAGTACACATATTTATTTCGATCTCTAGGAAATTAAGTGTTCGATATCTCCAGAGTAATCATGCAAATAAGCAAATAAACAAATAAAATCCAGAGAATAAAATTCACTGGCTGCAACTAGTTGAACAGATATTAAAAGATTATAAAAAGTTCAACATACCAAGCTCACTTACCAACCTTGAGAAGGTTGCTTCATCCAGAGCTTTAGTAAAGATATCTGCCAATTGTTTCTCACTTGGAACAAAATGTAATTCCACAGTACCTTCCATCACATGCTCTCTGATGAAATGGTATCTGATGTCTATGTGCTTGGTTCTTGAATCCTGCACTAGGTTCTCAGAAATTTCAATTGCACTAATGTTGTCACAGAAAATTGGAATCTTCTCAACCTTAACTCCATAGTCAAGCAATTGATTTCTCATCCATAAAATTTGTGCACAACAACTTCCAGCTGCTATATACTCAGCCTCTGCTGTTGAAGTAGAAACTGAATTTTGCTTCTCACTAAACCATGAAACCAGCTTGTTTCCTAAGAACTGATAGGTGCCTGTGGTACTCTTTCTATCCATCTTACACCCTGCATAATCTACATCTGAATAGCCTATTAGATTAAAACTAGAATCTCTAAGGTACCAAATGTTAAGGTTTGGTGTTCCTTTGAGATACCTGAAAATCCTTTTAATAGCTACTAAATGAGATTCCCTAGGATCAGCTTGGAATCTAGCACATAAACATGTAGCAAACATAATATCAGGTCTTCTAGCAGTTAAATATAAAAAAGATCCAACCATGCCTCTATAGCTTGAAATGTCCACCTTCTTTTCCCTAGTATTCAACTCAAGCTTAGTGGCAGTGGCCATGGGTGTTTTTGCAGAAGAGCAATATGCTAAGTCAAATCTCTTTAAAAGATCGAAAACATATTTAGTTTGACCTATGAAAATTCCTTCATTTACTTGTTTAACTTGTAAACCAAGAAAATAAGTTAATTCACCCATCATACTCATTTCATATTTACTTTGCATAAATTTGGCAAACCTTTTGCAAAGCTGTTGAGACATACATGTCTATAGATGATGATAAAAAATACCACAAGACAGAAAATGAATCAAGGAATCGAAGCTGATGAATAAATCAGGAAGCCAACTGAAATGCAGATTAACTAAAGCAACATCGTGAGAATGGAACTTTGCAAACAGTTAGGAAGTATTTCTGCAACAAGCCTTAAGATGCTAAAATCAAGTATCAGTAATCAGAAGAGAGATTGTGGTAACCATGCAAGTAGTTTCAAGAAATCAAGAAAAGAAGAGTTCGAGAAGTCATTTGGGAACTCTACAAAAAGGGTTTATTCGAGAAGTCCTAGTTCGAGAAGTCAGGCTGCTCCTGTGTTCGAGAAGTCTGTACATACATTAATCGAGAAGTCTACACAATAGGCTGTTCGAGAAGTCATTCGAGAACTCACAAAAAGGAACTATTCGAGAAGTCAACATTCGAGAATTCAAGATTCATTTGCTCGAGAACTCAGCCTGGTTTCTTAATAATGCCAGAGTTTTCTAATGAAACATATCAAATGGAGATTAGACCCTGAATTACTTTGCAACCTGATAAGTGGATGTTATATCCACTTGGAATGCTTCGTATCGGCTTGAATTGATGACTTGAACTCAAGTATGTGGTGTTTTTTATGTGTTTTTAGTGAATTTGTGCAGGAATAAGAGTCGGATGTGGGATGATGTTTTCCATGCTTAAATGGTGGGTTTTGAGCTTAAAGAATAATAGTACATCAAATTGCGAGAGAGCTGGAAGAAACGGAATGAAAATCGGAGTTAAAACGAAGAAAATAGAGCAAAATCAGCAAAATCAGCAAATGAACAGTAAGTCGGGCGCGGCCGCGTCTAATTTGTACTAATTTCGGGCGCGGGCGCGCGGGAATGAACAGTAGTGCGGGCGTGAACAGTAGCGCGGGCGTGCGCGGTGCGGGTGAAAAATCAACCAGAAACTCTGATTTTGTTTTGGCCATATCTTAAGTTCTACAAGTCCGTTTTGGGCGATCTTACAGTCCACGTGAAGCTAACGAGATTCTCTATCATTCTAAAGTGGTCCAGATGTCCACTTACAACTGGAATGGCCCAGAAATATTGAAGAAAAGTCAGCTACAAATTTTCCTTAAAAACAGAATCAGTTTAGGAAACGTATTATGTGCCGAACTGCAGAAATTCAACTTTGACTAGGAAATTGCTATAATTCCTACTTCTAATAAGTATGGTAATTGCTTTGGGCGGCTAGAACATTCTAGAATAAGATCTACACATGGAATTTGCAATTCTATTCTCATTCAAGAACGGAAATTGCCAATATTCTATTCCAACTCTAAAAAGGCAATTGCTTGGTGGACAAGACTTCTAGAGCCTATATAAACACATCCTACCATTGTAATTTAGTAGACATCATTACATATCAATTACTTAGGATTATTTGTATCTTTTTATACTTTATTTTTTTCATGGTTTCATCAGATCCCATGATGACGAGAGGTTCAATTATGAACTAATCGTTGTTATGGGATTCTAACAGATTTATCTATGTAGCTTAGTAGTTTGATTGCTTTAAAGATTTATGTGTGGTGAATTCTTGATATCCTCGTATGGTTGTGTTTCATGTGTTTAGATGAGTCATGAAGATCTAATTTGTTAATCTCTTGCGAAACGAGAGTGGATCTTGAGATTTAGAACTTGCCATGCTAGCATAGGATAGGTTGATATTATTATCATGATTTGTGGCATACATAGAGATATGATGCTACCCTATGTGATCTATGTGGATAACTTGTGCTTCAACCTTTATGTTTTCAAATTCTATAGAGATATAGGGTCTAAACATATTTGGTGTCTACCCATCTTCTATCTCTTTTGTGGATGCATGTGTAGTTTGGTATTAGTATACCGAGAGGTAGCTTTTACTTGTTTCGTGTTATCCGATCAGATATCAAAACCATCACATGCATTGATTAAAGGCATCAACTCTAAGCAAAGTATTTAATGAAGTTAGGATCCCATGTTACTCTTGTAGACGTAATTCAATTTCAATTCTTGTTAGTTAGATAATTCTAGTTGTTAATTTACTTCTTAGTTAATTTAGTTAATGAAACCCAATTTGTTATTTGTCTTAGCAGTGAGTAATAACCATACATTGTTGCATAGGTACAATAACTGAATTAAAACCATAACCAGATTTCTGTGGGAACGAACTCGACTTATTCATATATTACTTGTGACCACGTACGCTTGCGTGATTTAGTGCAAACACAACCCGTGACTTATAGACAGTGGCCTATTACACAGAGGATGTTACGAGTAGGGAGTCAAATTGTAAATATTTGAAGGCTCAAACTCTTCCAAGTGAAAGGTGAAATCAGTCACTGTTTATCTGACTTCAAGGGCAACAATAAGAGTGGAAGCAACCTCCAACATGATTACACTACTAATGAAGAATTCAAAGGATACTTTGATGAATGCATAAGGATTAGTTGTTTTATCTGGGAAGTTCAAGCACAGCTCAATAAGCAAAAAAGTTTATTGACTTTCGAAAAGATAATCTTTTTAATTAAAGCTACTTTCAGAGTTAAAGATCCAAAGCAAAAAGATCTTTTGCATAAAGCATCACGAGGGCTTGGAAGCTAAGTCAACTCAAGAACTTAGTAACTTATGAAGAAAGAAACATACACTGACTTGAAGCATGCTGAGACTGTCCAAATCATGGAAAGAAGATCTTCAAGACAATTCCAGAAATGGCTACCACTTTGAGCATGTGTGTGTGACAAGTTATACCAAAAATGTATCAGTAAATTTCACGTAGCTTACTTGTTTTCATATAGTTTAAATAAGCTCTATGAGCAGCGTAGTTTTAGTAAGAAGAAAAACATTGAGCATAACGCACATTGCATTAGGTTTTCTTGTAAACAATAAAACTTTGTAATCCGCAGCTGTGTATTTCTACACAGAAGTATTTTATTCAAATACAACCATCAGGTGGACCGAACAAACCCACTTGAGATTTTTATATCTTGTGTTGCATTTGTTTTAGATATAGTATTTATCTTGTTTACTCTCTGTTCTTATTAAATACTCGATCTTAAGAACTCACCAAGTCGAAAGAATTTAGTCGAGATTGTATTCAACCCCCCCTTCTACAATCTCGTGGTGCTTAACTGGGAAATAACAAAAGCTTTTCATCTGTAGACCCAATATTATATCACCTACATAAATTTGGACAAGTGTTATAGAGCCATTGATAGATCTATAGAAGAGAGTTTTATCAACAGTACCTCTGATGAAGTGGTTCTCTATGAGGAACTGTGAAAGTGTGTCATACAAGGCTCTAGGTGATTGCTTTAGGCCATAGAGTGCTTTGAGCAAATAGTAAACATATTCTGGAAAGTCTGGATCTTCAAAGCCAGGAGGTTGACTAACATACACCTCCTCCTCCAGAATACCGTTTAGAAATGCACTCTTGACATCCATTTGATAGACTTTGAAATTGGCATGAGCTGCATAGGCTAGGAAGATTCTGATTGCTTCTAACCGTGCCACTGGTGCAAAAGTTTCTTTAAAGTCAATTCCTTCTTCTTGACAGTAGCCTTTAGCAACTAGTCTAGCTTTATTTCTTGTTACTATGCCATTCTCGTCCATCTTGTTCTTGAATACCCACTTAGTGTCAATCACCGATTTGTCCTTTTGTTTGGGTACAAGTTTCTATACTTTATTTCTTTCAAACTGGTTTAGTGCTAAAACCCAGTCTGCATCTAGAAGAGCATCTTCAACCTTCTTAGGTTCTTCATTAGAAAGAAAACTGCTATACAAGCATTCTTCTCGGGTTGCTCTCCTAGTTTGGACTTTTGCATTGGAGTCACCAATTATAAGTTCAAAAGGGTGATCCTTAGTCCATTTTCTTCGTGGTGGCAAGCTTGACCTTGATGAAGTTACTTCGTTCTCTTTATGTTGACCATCTTGATTTGTTGTTGAGTGTTGATTGTGAGAAACTCCCCCTGAGTGTATGGACCTCGAGTTGAGGGGAGTTCTAACAGTGTTATCAACAGATATTCCTCTTTGATTCTCAATAGATGCTTCAAGATGATCTTCAACAGATGGTGTGAGTTGCTCTTCTACAGATGGTCCATTCTGCACTTCAACTGAAGGTCCATGTCTGTTCTCTACACCGATCGTTAACCTCTCTTCATCATCATCTTCGCTTTCTTCACCATTTGTCTCATTCTCGAATGAGAGTGATTCATGAAAACCTTTATCTACAAGACCATATATTTTCTTGTCATCGAAGACAACATGTATGGATTCCATAACAATGTTAAGTCTTAGGTTGTAGATTTTGTAAGATTTTCCAGCTGAATACCCAACAAAGATAGCTTCATCTGCCTTTGAATCAAATTTCCCAAGGCTCTCGCCATAGTTCCTCAATACAAAACATTTGCATCCAAAGACATGCATAAAGTTAATTGTTGGCTTCTTGCCTTTGAATAGTTGGTAAGGTGTCATGCTTTTTGCTTGATTAGCCAAAGATATGTTCTGAGTGTAGCATGCAGTATTAACTACTTCAGTCCAGAAATATGTTGGCAACTTTGATTCTTCAAGCATAGTCCTTGAAGCTTCAATAAGAGTTCTGTTCTTCCTCTCCACTACACCATTTTGTTGAGGTGTTCTTGATGTAGAGAATTCTTGAGTGATTCCTTCTTCTTCATAGAACTCTCTTAACACAAAATTCTTGAACTCAGTTCCATTATCACTTCTAATCCTTCTTACTTTGAAGATTGGATTGTTGTTGATTGTCTTGATATGTTTGATAATGATTTCACTTGCCTCATCTTTCGAATGTAGAAAGAAAGTCCAAGTGTATTTGGAGAAATCATCAAAATTACAAGACAATATTTCTTGTTAGATATCCACAGTACATTGACTGGTCCAAATAGATCCATGTGCAGTAGCTATAAAGGTTGATCAATTGATGACATTGACTTAGATTTGAAAGAGGCCTTCTTTTGCTTCCCTTTTTGGCATGCATCACATAGTCCATCCTTGGAGAACTCCAATTTTGGAATACCTCTGACCAAATCCTTCTTGACCAATTCATTATAATAGCTAATAACTAATTGATTACCTTTAATAGCTAAAAGGTAATATTTTTCAAAAGTATGATCGTTCTAATTAATGAAATAAACTAATAATATTATAATTACTAATAACTAATTGATTACCTTTTCGATCTAAAAGGTAATATCTTTTCTATACACCTAAATAATAACTAACCAATTATCTTTTTCAGCTATTCCATTTTCCACATTTTCTAGGTTTTCTAACTAAAATCTCTTCTTTCCAAAAATATGACCGTTCTAATTAGTGAAATAAACTAATAATATTATAATTACTAATATCTTTTCTGGCTAGGTAATATCTTTTCTATCTAAAATATCTCAATTTCTCCTAAATAATAACTAACCAATTAACTTTTTCAGCTATTACATTTTCTAACTTTTTTAACTAAATTTTTTTTTTCCAAAAATATGATCGTTCCAATTAATGAAATAAACTAATAATATTATACTTACTAATAACTAACTGATTAGTTTTTCCAACTAAAGGTAACATTAAATGTTTTGGTATGGTACAGTACTTACCTTATTAAATTGTTTTACTTTATTATTCTTAATGGTTTAATTTAATGATAAAAAAATAAAACACAATCTTTTCTTAAAATATTGCACGCATCTCTTCCCAACACTTCCCCTAAATTTTATCTAACCAATTATCTTTATCAGCTATTACTTTTTCTAACTTTTCTAACTAAAATCTATTTTTTCCAAAAAATATGATCGTTCTAATTAATGAAATAAACTAATAATATTATAGTTACTAATAACTAAATGATTACCTTTTACAGCTAAAAGTTAATATGTTTCAAAAATATGATCGTTCTAATTAATGAAATAAACTAATAATATTATAATTACTAATAACTAACTGATAACCTTTTCGAGCTAAAAGATAATATCTTTTCTATACATCTAAATAATAAGTAAGCAATTATCGTTTTCAGTTATTACCTTTTCTTCATTTTCTAGCTTTTCTAACTAAAATCTCTTCTTTCCAAAAATATGACCGTTCTAATTAGTGAAATAAACTAATAATATTATAATTACTAATAACTAACTGATTATCTTTTCCGGCTAGGTAATATATTTTCTATCTTTTCTAACTAAAATATCTCAATTCTCCTAAATAATAACTAACCAATTAACTTTTTCAGCTATTACCTTTTCTAACTTTTTTAACTAAAATCTATTCTTTCCAAAAATATGGTCGTTCTAATTAATAAAATAAACTAATAATATTATAATTACTAATAACTAACTGATTAACTTTTCCAACTAAAAGGTAATTTCTTTTTATATTTTCTAACAAAAATATCTCATTTCTAAACATTATTTTTTTACTTAATTATCCTTACTTAAATATTTATTATTGATAAAAACATGTATTTCTATTTTATAAAATCAAATAATGACATTATAGTTTATAATAACTAACCAATTACATTTTTCAGCTAAAACAAATTATCTTTTCTAACTTTTTAACAGAACCTCTTATTTCCAAAAATATCACGGGTCATTCTATTAAATAAATAAACTAATAAAATTGTAATTACTAATAACTAATTGATTACCTTTTTCTGCTAAAATGTAATATTTTTTCTATATTTTCTAACTAAAATATCTTATTTTCAAACTTTCTTCTCTTAATTAATTATCCTTACTTGAATATTTATTATTGGTAAAAAAATGTTACATTTCCTATTTTTAAATAAATAATTTATTTCATTTTATATTCTAAAAATACTACTGGCAACTATATTTAATAAAATTAAATAAAATTATTATGATTACTAAAAGTAATAACTAACAAATTACATTTTCAACTAAAAACACGTTACCTTTTATATTTTCTCTTACTAAAACATCTTCTATTTCAATAGTATCACAGATAATTGTATTCAATAAAATAATACCATAATAATTATTATTGACTAATTACCTTTTTCAGCTAAAACGTATCATCTTATCTATATGTTTTAACTAAATTTTTCTTTTTTTAAAAAATAATATAGTTAATATGTATATAATTTTGTCTATATCTATATTTATAATTATTATCAAATCATATCTTTTAAAAATTTAACTTACAAAATTCATGTCATCAAAAAATTAATCAAATTTTTGAAAAAAATATATAATATTAAAAAAGATTCGTACATCGCACGGGTTTTAAGCTAGTAATTATAATTATTCAATAACTCCTACAATTATAGAAGTACCACTCATCTAAATTTTAAATAAGTACATAATTAACATCTAAAATCGTAATCCAAAACGCAAAACTCGGTAATTGTGATATTTTAAAATATGTAATTTTATTTTAAAATGAGTAAATATTACATAAGTGATAAGTACATTTATATTTATAAGTTATATTAATTGTGTTATTAACTTCTAATATTAATATACATTCAAATATATCATACCAAATCTTCCAATCATTAATAAAACATAAAAGAAAAATCGTACATTTATAATAAATAATTATGAAAATAATTATTTGTAGTTTAGTTTAATAGTTCAAGCATATAACGAATAATAACCGTTCAACATTTAGTAAATAAATAAGAACTATTAATGCAAATGCTAATAAATACTATATATTTAAAATATTTTACTACAGAACCAAGTTTGGAGTGCAACATAGTTAAATTAAAAATACGTTTTAAATCAGGTATATTATTAATTGAATTTATATAAAATTGAAATTAATAATAATTAAAAAAGTAGTTATATAAAAGCATATTTATAATATAAAAAAATTATTATTTATCAAAAGAAACTAATGCATTCCACAGTTATAAAAATACCGATATAATGTTAGCTAATGGAACTAATATTGTAGATCATATGTTAACGAATGCACACATATGGACCTGGCAAATTGGGTCTGGATTCGAAAAACCGATCCGAAATTCATGGAACCGAGATCCGACTTTAGATCCAAATTAGATTAATCGAAATTTAACCGAATCCGAAACAATCTGATCCGAACCGAAATCCGATCTGATATAGTCAAATCCGATTATTGTTCGAAAACCGATCTCATCTGATCCGAAAATTACCCGAACCGAATATCTAACCGATAATAATCCGAAATCCTTGATCTGATGATGATTCGAAACCGATCAAATTCGAAAAAAATATTGTCCAAACAGAATATGAATCAAAGTACTATATCCATTCTAAACTGGAAACTAAAAACACCTATACTGAAAATTATCTGATGAAATAATATTATTAAGATTATATTTTATTTCTCTCTCTGACTCAAAATATTCTATATTCTAGGAAAAAAAATGTTTCAAGATATCATATATGTATCAAAATATTCATGTATAGTAATTATTTTATTTTAGAAATAAAAATGAATGATATTATTTATTCTGGAAAAAAGGTATTAAATGTTAGGTCCCGAAGTATCGTAGAAGGGGGGGTTGAATACGATACAACCAAAAAAAATAATTCTGAGAATATATCTTTATTGATAATAAACTCGAAGGGGTATTACAACTTCTAATCCAATGGATTAGCTTCAAAACCAGAACACTCCTAAGGATAGTTTAGGCACAAGGAACTTCTACCCGACACTTCCTGAAAGTGGGCTAAGCCGGCTTTCCTACTAGATGGACTGTCTAGCAGCTTACACAGAGAAAATATAAGAGAGAGAAGAGAGAGTTGTGTGTTGAGGTGTGTTTTGAAATGAAATACAACTGGCCTATTTATAGATTCTAGAAAATCACTATGCAGCTAATATTACATAACGGATGACGATAATCTCTGATCAGTTTTTGCTGCTGCCTGCTGCCTTTTCTTTTCAACCAATCCCAGCCGAATTTTTCTTTCTAATTTCAAAAGCTACAACTTGATTTGAATATGGTCCCACCTGATATAATCTGATTTTGCTGATTAAAAATTTTGGTTACTATTCATATGAATAGTAATTTTTATTACTATTTATATGAATAGTGATTTCGAATACTATTCATATGAATAGTGATTTCGGATACTATTCATTTTCCTCTTAATTTGACATCCTTAAATATTCAGCTTCCAATTAAATAGAGGATGTCAATACTGCTCTAAACTCAATCATACCTCTTGAACAGTTTTTCTGAGTTAGAAACTTCGATTCTTTTGTGAAGTGTTGACGCCTAGTGCAACTGGTCTGGTTCACAGACGACTAACATTCGCTCGTAGTCTTCATATCATGTCTTTAAGAACACTGCTAAGAATTGTGCAATCATAAAAACTTTATCACTGGAATCTTTTGGCCCTTCAACTGAATCGTCTGTACATCTTATTTTGTCACTGAGGCTTGATCATGTTAATAAACTTCTTTCAGCGACTTGATCCTTGTTGATGCATGTTCTTCAAATTTCACGATCCCTGTATAGAGTTAATATTATTTATCTTTTAACCTAGTTGAGTTATATATGTCTCTATTACATATTACATTACATTATGCTTTACAATCTCCCCCTATTTGATTGTTAGGGTTTAACAAGCAAATTCCTAAAGGATAACTCAACTGATACAACAAAATAAAATACAAAGATAAATAATATTAAAGTGCATTCTGGATCATATGTATACATTTTCCAGATTTCTAAAATTAACCAAATGCAAGTTAATTGTTCCTCTAGACTGAACATATCTTCAAGTTAATTCCGTGTCAACAACCTTTTCTTTGCCCTTACGCCTAGTAGATTTTTCTTGATCATCCAACTTCTCCCCCTCAGTTGGGTTATCCTCCAGAGTAGTAGGATGTGGAGTTGGTAAATTACATGAAGACGGCTTTACCAAGGAGTTGATTGCATCATTTAACTGGGTTGCCATGGTATTCAATTGAACCTGGAATACATCATGTTGAATAAGTTGCAAATTTTTGATTTCTGCAATGGACTTAAAGATATTTGGCAACTTTTTCTCCATTGTTTGGACCCGTGTAAGGAGTCTGTTGTATTCCTTTCTGGTTACAGGTGCATGTGGTTGAGTAGGTTGCTCACTCGTACGTTCTGCAGGTGTTTCACTCAACACTCTATATTCACTCGGTTTAGTGGTTTGGGTTACACTTACATGTTCTGTTCGTGTTTCCCTCAACTCTCTTCTAGAGCTTCCACCGAGATGTGTACCTGCAAATGAAATCATCCTAGCCCCTTTTTCAGAGGTCACAGATGGTGCAATGAAAGTTCGTGAGCTTCCGTCCTCGCGTGAAGCGAGTTGCCGACCACTAGTAAAGAGTGGTAAATCTCGAAAGAGATCTAGAGATTTTCCCTCTGGGAGGTTAAACTTGAATCGATTAAATGGCACAAAACCCAAGTTTCCCTCATATGTCTGTGAAGACACTTGGTTCATAAAAGAACCACCTAACGATGGATCTTTCCGTAAAATGGAAGATTCACCAGCAGTTATTGAGGTAGGTAATTCCAGCTCGGATGCCTGTGAAGGATTAAGGAAGAATTGTTTCACTAACAGTTGCCGTTACCTCAGGTTCATTGGGTTTACTCCGTTTAGAATGAGGTAGAGCGGTTGATGTAACTAACTCCTTATGTGGTGCTACTGAGGCACTATCTCCCTCAAAAGTGTGTTGATGGATGGTCGTTTAAGTGACAATTGAAGTGTAGGTGATAAGTGGATTTTATATCCACTTGGATCGCTTCAATTCGGCTTAAATTGATTGTCTTGGACTCAAGTTTGTTGTAGTTTTAATGTGTTTTGTGTAGTTGTGCAGGGTTGCAAGAATATCGATTATGGTTGATGCTTCTATCGTTTTTGGAGGATAAATTGATTAAAATTCGGATTTCTGAGAAGGTTGCGCAGTCTACACTATTTTGGCCATATCTGGAGTTCTAGAAGTCCGTTTTCAGCGATCTTACAGTCCACGCGAAGCTTGAGAGATTTTCTACAACATTGAATAGGTCTTCCACGCGCAGCCTGCACGTGGTGGGCGCAGGCAGCACGTCAAACAGACTGATGGGAGCAGGAAATTACTGTTTTGCCCTTTTCAAGTTCTAATTGTATTTTTGGCAGTTTTTAGTACCTTAATTAAATTCTAATTGTAATAGAAGGTAATTTCTTGCTGGGCAAGAAATTTAGAGCCTATTTAAACACATCTTATCATTGTAATTCGTATCGTTTTATTATTGTAACGTAGAATTGCAAGGGAGAAAAGTGGAGAAGGATTCAACGCTCGTGACAAGCACGGATCTTTTGTAGACCTTGGATTATAGATTTGTTTTCTCCACTCTTTGTTTTATTAACATTATTGTGTCTTTCTGTCATATCTTGTTTAATATCATGTTCTCATCAAATCCCATGGTGACGAACGGTTCAATTATGAACTAATCGTTGTCATGGGATTCTAATGGATTTATCTATATAGATTAGTAGTTTGATTGCTTTAAAGATTTATGTGTGATGAACTCTTGATATCCTCGTATGGTTAATCTTAATACTTTTAGATGCGTAGCTAACATCTAAATTGAATTGTTAATCTCTTGCGAAACGAGAGTGAATCTTGAGATTTAGAACTTGCCATGCTAGCATAGGATAGGTTGATGTTTTAACATCATGATTTGTGGTGTAAATAGAGATATTATGCTGCCCTATGTGATCTAATAGACAACTTGTTCTTCAACCGTTATGTTTTCAAATCTCATAGAGATATAGGGTCTAAGCATAATTGATGTCTATTCATCTTCTATCTCTTTTATGGATGTATGTTTAGTTTGGTATTCGTATACTGAGAAGTAGCGTATACTTATTTCGTGTTGTCTGATCAGATATCAAAACCATCACATGCATTGATTAAAGGCGTCAACTCTAAGTGAAGTAGATAATGAAGTTAAGATCCCATGTTTATTCTCATATATATAAATCACTTTAAATCACTTTAGTTAATTAATTTTTAGTTTGATAAATTCCATCTTAGATTAAATTAGATAATAAAAAATCCCAGTTAGTTAATTATCTTAGCAGTGAGTTAAAACCATACATTGTTGCATAAGTACATCTACTGAATTAAAACCTATACCAGATCTTTGCGGAACGATCTCGATTTTATCTATATTACTTGTGACCGTGTACGCTTGCGTGTATTAGTGTAAACAAGTTTTTGGCGCCACTGCCGGGGATCATCGGTGTTTTATTTTAGTTTATGTGCTTGTCATCAGTGGTCGTTAGCATTCACTGACTCGGATTTCTTATTACGTTTATTTGTTTCGTGGTGTTTTCAGGTACTTGAGCGTGTATGCGAAACACGTTTGCAGGCTCGTAAGGAAAAACTGGCGGAAGACGGTCTTGTAGTAGATAATAAGGAAGAGGAACTTGAAACTACTGTAGAGATGGGTGATGCAGCAGCTAAGGATTTGAAGGATTATTCTCAGCCTAAGGTCAATGACATTCAGTCTAGCATTGTCAGGCCAGCTATTGCAGCTAATACTTTCGAAATCAAGCCAGGCACGATTCAGATGGTGCAGAACTCAGTTCAGTTTGGGGGTGCTCCTACGGAGGATCCTAACATGCATATCAGGGACTTCATTGAGATCTGCGACACTTTCAAGTTTAATGGTGTGCCGGATGATGCGATCAAATTGAAACTTTTCCCATTCTCTCTGAGGGATAAGGCTAAGGGCTGGTTACACTCTTTACCAGCCAGTTCCATTACTACATGGGAGGATCTAGCTCAGAAGTTTCTCACCAAATTCTTTCCCATGGCGAAACTACAGCAATAAGGAACCAGCTAACTCAATTTCAGCAGCAATCTGGTGAATCTTTGTGTGAGGCTTGGGAACGTTATAAGGAGATGCTTCGTAGGTGTCCACATCATGGCATGCCTAATTGGATGGTTATCAACGGTTTTTACAATGGGTTGGGAGCACAGTCTAGACCTTTGCTAGATGCAGCATCAGGTGGAGCTCTGTGGGCTAAGAGCTATGAGGAGGCTTATGATCTTATTGAGACGATGGCTGCTAATGAATATCAAAATCCAACCCAGAGGCTTTCTCAAGGCAAGGTAGCAGGTGTTCTTGAAGTTGATGAAGCTACAGCTATTGCAGCTCAGTTGAAGGCTCTTACGATGAAGGTGGATTCTCTTGCTAATTATGGAGTTCAGCAGGTGGCTAGTATTTGTGAGTTATGTGCGGGTGCACATGAGATAAGTCATTGTGCTATCTCTTCTAAATCAGCACAGTTTGTGAGTAGTTTTCAGAGACCTGCTGCGCCAATTCCAGCCACCTATCCTCCTTATAATCAGAATCATCCCAATTTCAGCTGGAGCAATACTCAAGGTGCTCAACAACAACAACAGCCTTATCAGCAGTATGGAGCTAAGCCATTCAATTAAGGCTATCAACAGCAGTATGCTCCAAGGCAACCATATCAACCTCCGGGATTTCAGCAGCAGCCCCAGGCTCATGCGGGGCAATATTTTAATGAAAAATCAGAGATGGCTGAGTTGAGGATGATGGTTAAAAGTCAAGCAGTTGCTCTCAAGACCTTGGAGAACCAGATGGGACAACTTGCTAGTGCTTTACTTAGTAGGCAACAAGGAACTCTTCCTTGCGATACGGAGGCTAATCGAGGGAGAAGGGAAAGAAAAGAACAGGTCAATGCAGTTACTTTGAGATCTGGAAAAGTCATAAGGGATCCTAAATCAGCAGCTATGGAAAAGTCATAAGGGATCCTAAATCAGCAGGTTGAAAAATCTGCAGTGCCAGAAATTGAGAAATCTGATTTAGTGGCTGATCATCTTGATGGTGAGAAGAGCAATAAACCTGTTGAAAAGTCTACTCCGGAGCAATCTTCAAAGAATAATCAGATCTATCCTCCTCCTCCATATCCTGGACGCTTGCAGAAAAGTCAAGAGAAACAGTTTGCTAAGTTCTTAGAGGTGTTCAAGAAGTTGTAGATTAACATTCCTTTTGCGGAAGCTCTTGAACAGATGCCGAGCTATGCCAAGTTCATGAAGGGTATTCTTTCTCGTAAATTGAAGCTCGATGAATTAGAGACCGTTGCTTTAACGGATGAGTGTAGTGCCGTTCTGCAGCAGAAGTTGCCACCCAAACTTAAAGATCCGGGAAGTTTCACCATCCCTCGCACTATTGGTAACCTTTCTTTCAGCAAGTGCTTGTGTGACTTGGGAGCTAGCATCAATCTCATGCCTTTATCTGTTTTCAAGCAACTTGGTCTGCTGGAGCCAAAGCCAACCAACATCTCTTTGCAGTTGGTTGATAGGTCGATCACGTATCCGAGGGGTATAGTGGAGGATGTCTTAGTGAAAGTTGATAAGCTCATATTTCCTGCTGATTTTGTGATTCTAGATTTTGAAGAAGACAAGAAGATTCCCATAATCTTGGGAAGGCCGTTTTTAGCTACGGGCCGTACTTTGATCGATGTGCAAAAAGGAGAGCTTACAATGAGGGTGCAAGATCAGAATGTCACCTTTAATGTTTTCAAGGCCATGAAATTTCCGACAGAGGATGAAGAGTGTTGCAGTGTGGAAATATTTGATACGGGTTAGAGAAAGAAGTTTGATCAGTTATTGAGCGAAAAATCGGACACGCTCGTGCTAAAGCATCACATCACTGATTCCATTGACAGTTTTTCAATTCGAGATCTCTCGAATGTAAAGCTTGGGAAACTTCCACCACATTTGAGGTATGTCCTTTTAAATAATGAGCTAGTGATTTTTAAAGAGGGGCATGATAACGTGTTGCGAAGGTGGAAAACCGATGATAAGGAAGGAGGAAGTTTTGTTCAGCCGTTCGAGTCGGAGAAGCACCTTAGAGGTGTGAAGAAGAAAAAGAAGAAGATTAGGCCGTTGGGTGGTAAAATTAGGTTGAAGTCTGATGGAAGAGATTTGTGGAAAGCAAGCAAACAAGATGTCAACGTTCATATGAATGGTCTTTCTGTTGAGGACGGTTCAGTTATTCTTTTGAAACGGCCATGAGTTGAGGAACTAACGTCAAGCTATTGACGTTAAAGAAGCGCTTCGTGGGAGGCAACCTATGCATTAGTGTAGGAAAAAAAAATGATGAGTGTTGTGCAAAAAAAAAATTGAAACAGTTGATTTTTGCCCAGGCTGCGCCTGTGTTACGCAGACTACGCCTGCGTGTCTGTTTTCCGCGCAGGTTGCGCTTGTGTCGCGCAGGCAGCGCCTGCGTGTCTTCCTGTTGCGCAGGTTACGCCTGGGAAATGGAGGTTGCACCTGCGTTATAGCCTCCAGAATTTTATTTTTTATTTTTTTCTGCCGATTTTTGGTGTTTTAACCTATACAATTTCCCAAAATTCTATGCTAACTCAAATTCCTTTAATCCCTAATTCCTGTGTCTATTCTAGATCAATTCCATACCATTCTAAATCTCTCCTACACTCTAAATTTTTTACCAAACCTATCCATCATCTTATATATATACACACCCATACATACAAATCCAATTCCTCTTCTACTTATTTAAATCTCTAAAAATTCAATTCTAAAGAGGAATTCATTACAAGTTCACCTCTTTGATTCGTAGTTGGTTTATCTCTTCTCTAATCTTATTTTTAGTACGAATTTGTGTTCTTCTAAATTGGGGATTTTGTATTATTCTTGGTATTTGGGCTATTTTTGGTGTGATATTGCTTGGTGATTATTGGTTGAGCTTCTTGTGAGTTGGGTATTGATTCTTATGGCTCCTAAAGCGTGGGAGAGGTGGTGCTAGTGTTGCAAAATTTTTGTCTTCGATGGCGGAGGTTGAATTTAATCGATTGTTGTTGAGGCCAATTGCTAAAGAAAGGGGATTTTTGCTGAACAAGCATGTTGAGTTGCGATGGGGAAGGATATGTAAGGCGCCTTGTAGGTATGTTTTCTGTTATCCGTCGTATTTACTTCCAATCAATGCGGACATTGAATATTTTAAGTTTGGGGGTGGTTTGAGGGATTAGTAGTTGTTGTATTATGTGTTCATATAGGATATCATGCTTTGCATATTAGTAGTAGTAAATTATGCATTTATGTTCGTGTTATCTACGTTTGTTTCATATAGTACATTCTGTTTTTATTTTCATATAACATGTGAGTCCATAGTAGTTTGCATTTGCACCCATGCTCGATAGGAATTTTGTGTTGTTGACGCTTTTGATTGAGAAGTGATATGCTTTGTTCTTGTGCACACACATACACTAGTAAGTTGAAGCTAGTAGACTTATTGAATGTTGTGAGTAATTAGAAGGACATGAATATGTGCAAGTTGATTTAGTTTGCATGCTTTGAATACAAGTAGGTGCATTAGAGAGATTTTTGCTTGGGATTGAGTATGTTTTTCCACCAAGTGAGCTTTTGAGCCTTGTTGCATATTTGTTGCAATTTTTTTCGTTTGCTTGAGTGTTCACAGATTGTTTGCATTGCTAGCAGTTATTTGAGGTCTTTCTCGAAACGCATGACATTATTTGACGATTAAAATGATAAAGGCATTTAGGAATAACCACATATTTTCTCATATTACCACACCATATTTACATGATCAATTAGTTAACCCGTTGAGCTTAATCCTATTTTTCGGTGACATACCACATTACTTGCCTAGACCTTTTTCTTGTATTGGCCTTACATTAATTTGAACCCACAATGTCAAGGGCTAGTAGAGTGCTTAAGGGAGTAATAAGGTGTACAATGAGGGGGTTTATTGTTGGTCTTACTTTTGGGGGAAATATTGAAAATTGGGTTTGTTTACTTGATAGACGGCATGTGTAATAAAATTGTGGGATCATTGTTATTGTTTAGCTCTCGAAAAAAAAGAAGAAGAAAGAAAAAAAATGAAAAAAAAGAAAAATATAATAAATTATGAGAGCATATTTGTGTTTGTTGTGATCATACTTTAGTCGACTAGTTGAGTGTTTTTGTTGGAAGAAAAATAGTAAAATTTTGTGTGGAGGGAAAGTAGGGTGTTGTGTATGGTTTATTATGGCTCCTACTAGCTTTTGACACTTCACCTGATTTGGCTTATTTGTCATACCTTGTCCCTAGCCCCGTTACAACCCAAATAAAGACCTTTTGATTATCGTCATTGATGTATGTTGTGTTAAGAGTTAGATTGATACCAAATGTCAAGCATGCTTATGATTTTGTTGGAATTGAGTGTTACACTTACCCTTGTTCTTAAGAGAGTATTCTTTTGTGAGTGGATTGTGAGTGTTTACTTGTTTTTGCGTATGAGATCCCGAGTTTTGTCTCAAAGATGTACTCTTGTAGGCTTAGCATGTTTACTAACTTATTCTTACATTTGACATGGGCTTTTGAGAACTTATGCATGTTCATTGAGTAGACTATGTGAATACTTGCACTTTCAACACCAAGACATTGTGTTATTACTTTGATTCTTAAGTTGATATGGCATGAGAGGATTTGAAGGTATGGTAGGATATTAGTACCAGATTAATTGCATTTTCATTTAGTTGCATTCATGCATTGCATTGCATTGGATTTTGTGGGTACATTCACTATAGGCCCTCACGAGACCTTACTCGTCCACTAGGGCTGCCTAGGGGTTTAAAGGGCTTGTTGCATATGCCAAATGCAACCGTGATCACCTACGAAAGTGGTACTAGTTAGTTAGTTAGTTGTAATTGTTTATGCTTGAGGACAAGCATCGGTTTAAGTTTGGGGGTGTGATAAGTGGATTTTATATCCACTTGGATCGCTTCAATTCGGCTTAAATTGATTGTCTTGGACTTAAGTTTGTTGTAGTTTTGATGTGTTTTGTGTAGTTGTGCAGGGTTGCAAGAATATCGATTATGGTTGATGCTTCTATCGTTTTTGGAGGATAAATTGATTAAAATTCGGATTTCTGAGAAGGTTGCGCAGTCTACACTGTTTTGGCCATATCTGGAGTTCTAGAAGTCCGTTTTCAGCGATCTTACTGTCCACGTGAAGCTTGGGAGATTTTCTACAACATTGGATAGGTCTTCCACGCGCAGCCTGCGCGTGGTGGGTGCAGGCAGCACGTCAAACAAACTGATGGGAGCAGGAAATTACTGTTTTGCCCTTTTCAAGTTCTAATTGTATTTTGGGCAATTTTTAGTACCTTAATTAAATTCTAATTGTAATAGAAGGTAATTTCTTGCTGGGCAAGAAATCTAGAGCCTATTTAAACACATCTTAGCATTATAATTCGTATCGTTTTATTATTGTAACGTAGAATTGCAAGGGAGAAAAGTGGAGAAGGATTCAACGCTCGTGACAAGCACGGATCTAGATCTACTTCATCTTTTGTAGACCTTGGATTATAGATTTGTTTTCTCCACTCTTTGTTTTATTAATATTATTGCGTCTTTCTGTCATATCTTGTTTAATATCATGTTCTCATCAAATCCCATGGTGACGAACGGTTCAATTATGAACTAATCGTTGTCACAGGATTCTAATGGATTTATCTATGTAGCTTAGTAGTTTGATTGCTTTAAAGATTTATGTGTGATGAATTCTTGATATCCTTGTATGGTTAATAGACAACTTGTTCTTCAACCGTTATGTTTTCAAATCTCATAGAGATATAGGGTCTAAGCATAATTGGTGTCTATTCATCTTCTATCTCTTTTGTGGATGTATGTTTAGTTTGGTATTCGAATACTGAGAAGTAGCGTATACTTATTTTGTGTTGTCTGATCAGATATCAAAACCATCACATGCATTGATTAAAGGCGTAACTCTAAGTGAAGTAGATAATGAAGTTAGGATCCCATGTTTATTCTCATATATATAAATCAGTTTAAATCACTTTAGATAATTAATTTTTAGTTTGATAAATTGCATCTTAGATTAAATTAGATAATCAAAAATCCCAATTAGTTAATTGTCTTAGCAGTGAGTTAAAACCATACATTGTTGCATAATTACATCTACTGAATTAAAACCTATACCAGATCTCTGCGGAACGAACTCGATTTTATCTATATTACTTGTGACCGCGTACGCTTGCGTGTATTAGTGTAAACAGTAGGAGTTTGTGTTTGCATTTGTAGAATGGGCTCTTCGACCTGTGTTAGAGTTGGTAGGATTTCCTGCCCTTGGTCGGGTAAGATGGCCACTAGGGGCTGTAGAAACTGTATTTCCTGTGACACAACAGGGAATATAGAGGTTGGAATAGCAGGGATTGAAATATTACCTTGTCGTATACCTGCTCTCACTGGTCTTGGTAACAACGGAAGTGGGACAGTCTTTAGATATTCAGTTAGGACTGTAGGCACATCCGTATAGTTCTTTTTGCATATGTAATTAATTACATTCGTCTTCATGTCAGAACATTCCACCTTTCGACCATTTTCCAAGCGTACCCTGTCTTCATTATTCAAAAAATCATTTAATATTAGCTGTAGAAACCTTGGATATAGACATTTGACATTTTGAGTCCGAACATCTCTTCTTCCCAAGTGTTTCATCTTTAAAATGATTTGAGCAATCATTATTTTTCCAAAATTAATCCTCAAATTATTGGCGACCGCATACCCTAATTTCTGAATAAATTCAGGTATTCGATCTTGATTTGTTCTATCTGAGGAAAAAACATGGTTAAGAGTGTGAAAGAAGAAATTCCAGTACTGGATTAGAAACGTTCTAGAAAGATTACCAGTATTGAAATTGCCATCTTGGTACCTTATAAAACGAAAGAACATTTCAATCTGTTCAGGTGTAGGATCAGAAACAAGATTTTCCATAGAAAAATGAAGAATTCGATTAACATCTCCTTCAGTGACCCTAATCGACCTACCAAACAGTCGATATGTGATTGCACACCCGTCCTGTCCAGAAGTGTTAACCACACTGCAATATAGTTCACGCAATGCATCATGGTTAAGCTGCACTGGTGTAACTAAAGCATAGCGAATTAATGAATGTTCATTCAGAAATTGTGTCCAAGCCCGAAATTGCTCATCCAGAATGGTTTCGATTTGCTGAACGGAAATAGGATTAACTTTAGCAATTA
This sequence comes from Saposhnikovia divaricata, assembly GCA_036435485.1. Classification (NCBI taxonomy): domain Eukaryota; kingdom Viridiplantae; phylum Streptophyta; class Magnoliopsida; order Apiales; family Apiaceae; genus Saposhnikovia; species Saposhnikovia divaricata. Next base: position 114,056,069 of record CM071596.1, read on the forward strand.
AAAAGTTTCCCTGCAATGCCATTTCCAAAACTTTGAGGAAATTCAAAAACAAGGGTTAGTTTTTATAAAGGATGATGTATAAAGCAAGAATATGAAATCCGATCTAAAAACCACCAGCTAGATTTGAGAGATCTTTCAGATCAAAGCTCGAAATATTCAGCAATCGTGTGTATATGCTCTGTATATCTGAAAAATGATGATGTTAAACACAAACAAAAACTCATCATTTATAAGGTTTCAAGGTTTAGTGGGTTAGGTGTGATAGTGACAGGTTATGTTGAAAAAATAACACCGTTCAATAATTTCTCACCTAACAACCTAATTAGCCGAAAAACATCTTATCACTGAAACCTGTAAGCCGAAAAATATCTTATCACCGAAACCTATCAGCCTATACACATATACACATATTTAATACTTCTAATTATTATGAATTTAGAAATAATCACGCATTAAATCAAGAATTAATCCATAATAATCAGATAAACTCACAATTAAATAGACATAAAATTAACAAAATATCATTAATTGATATATGTCAATAAAATATTTATTTAATTATGCTACAATGATATCTCCAGAATAATCATGCAGATAAGCAAATAAAACAAACAAAATCCAGAGAATGAAATTCACTGGTTGCAAGCAAATTGAACAGACATTTTAAAAGATCATGTGAAATTTAACATACCAAGCTCACTTACCAACCTTGAAAAGGTTGCTTCATCCAAAGCTTTAGTAAAAATGTCTGCCAACTATTTTTCACTAGGAACAAAATGCAGTTCCACAGTGCCTTTCATCACATGCTCCCTGATGAAATGGTATCTGATGTCTATGTGCTTGGTTCTAGAATGCTACACTGGATTCTGTGATATTGCAATTGCACTAGTGTTATCACAGAAAATTGGGATCTTTTCAACTTTAACTACATAGTCAAGTAGTTGATTTCTCATCCATAGAATCTATGAACAACAACTCCCAGCCGCTATGTATTCAGCCTTTGCAGTTGAGGTAGATACTGAGTTCTGCTTCTTACTGAACCATGAGACAAGCTTGTTTCCCTAGAATTGACAGGTTCCTGTGGTACTTTTTCTATCCATTTTGCAACCTGCATAATTTGCATTTGAGTAACCAATTAGATCAAAACCAGAATCTCTAGGGTACCAAATGCCAAGGTTTGGTGTTCCCTTAAGATATCTGAAAATCCTTTTAATAGATACTAAGTGAGATTCCCTAGGATCAGCTTGAAATCTAGCACATAAACATGTAGCAAACATAATATCAGGTCTACTAGCTGTTAAGTATAAAAGAGATCCAACCATTCCCATATAGCTTGTCATGTCCACCTTCTTTTCCTTAGTATTCAGTTCAAGCTTAGTGGCAGTGGCCATGGGTGTTTTTGCAGAAGAGCAATCTGCTAAATCAAACATTTTTAAAAGATCATAAATGTATTTTGTTTGACTTATAAAAATTCCCTCACTCACTTGTTTAACTTGTAAACCAAGAAACTAAGTTAATTCACCCATCATACTCATTTCATATCTACTTTGTATGAGTTTGGCAAATCTCTTGCAAAGTTTCTCATCTGTAGACCCAAATATTATATCATCTACAAAAATTTGGACAAGTATCATAGAGCCATTGACATTTTTATAAAAGAGAGTTTTATCAATAGTACCTCGAATGAAGTGATTCTCTATAAGGAACTGTGAGAGTGTGTCATACCAGGCTCTAGGTGCTTGCTTCAGGCCATAGAGTGCTTTGAGTAGAAAGAACACATATTCTGGAAAGTCTGGATCTTCAAAACCAGGCGGTTGACTAACATACACATCCTCCTCCAGAATACCATTCAGAAATGCACTCTTGACATCCATTTGATAGACTTTGAAATTGGCATGCGTTGCATAGGCCAAGAAGATCCTTATTGCTTCTAACCTTGCCACTGGAGCAAAGGTTTCTTCAAAATCAATTCCTTCCTCTTGACAGTAGCCTTTAGCAACTAATCTAGCTTTATTCCTTGTGACTATGCCATTCTCATCCATCTTGTTCTTGAATACCCACTTAGTACCAATCACTGATTTGTCTTTAGGTTTGGGTACAAGTTTCTATACTTCATTTCTTTCAAACTGGTTTAGCTCTTCTTGCATTTCTAAAACCCAGTCTGGATCCAGAAGAGCATGTTCAACTCTCTTTGGTTCCTCTTTGGATAGAAAACTGCTATATAAGCATTCTTCTTGAGTTGCTCTTCTGGTTTGGACCTTTGCATTAGGATCTCCAATGATTAGCTCAAATGGATGATCCCTGGTCCATTTTCTTTGTGGTGGTAAGTTTGACCTTGATGAAGTGGCTTCATTTTCTCTGTGTTGATAATTGTGGCTTGTTGTTGAGTTTTGATTGTGAGAAACTCCCCCTGAGTGTATGGCCCTCGAGATTGATGGAGTTCTTGCAGATTCATCAACAGATGCTCCTCTTTGATTTTCTACAGATGCTTCAAATTGATTTCCAACTGATGGTGTAAGTTGCTCTTCAACAGGTGGTTCATTCTGCACTTCAACTGATGATCCTTGTCTGTTTCTCACACCATTTGATCTCCATTCTTCATCATCATCTTCACTTTCTTCACCACTTCTCTCATTCTCAAATGAGAGAGACTCATGAAAACCTTCATCTACTAGACCAGATATTTTCTTGTCATCAAAGACAACATGTATGGACTCCATTACAATGTTTAGTCTTAGGTTATAGACTCTGTAGGATTTTCCAGCTGAGTATCCAACAAAGATAGCTTCATCTGCCTTTGAATCAAATTTTCCAAGATGCTCACCATGATTTTTCAGTACAAAGCATTTGCATCCAAAGACATGCAGAAAGTTGATTGTTGGTTTCTTGCCTTTGAAAAGTTGATAAGGTGTCATGCCTTTTGCTTGATTGACCAAAGAAATATTCTGAGTGTAGCATGCAGTGTTTATAGCTTTTGCCCAGAAGTATGTTGGTAGCTTAGACTCTTCAAGCATTGTTCTTGCAGCTTCAATTAGAGTTCTGTTCTTTCTTTCCACTACACCATTTTGTTGAGGAGTTCTTGGTGCAGAGAATTCTTGGATAATTCCTTCTTCTTCACAAAAATATCTTATTACAGAATTCTTGAACTCAGTTCCATTGTCACTTCTGATTCTCCTTACTTTGAGTAAAGGATTATTGTTGACTATCTTGATGTGATTTATAATGACTTCACCTGCCTCATCCTTAGAGTGCAGAAAGAATGTCCAAGTGAATTTTGAGAAATCATCAATAATCACAAGACAGTATTTCTTCTTTGAGATTGACAACACATTGACTGGTCCAAAGAGATCCATGTGAAGTAGTTGCAAGGGTTGATCAATTGATGACATTGACTTTGATTTGAAAGAGGCCTTTTTCTGCTTCCCTTTCTTGCATGCATCACACATTCCATCCTTGGAGTAATCCAATTTTGGAATACCTCTAACCAAATCCTTCTTTACAAACTCATTCATTGCTTTAAAACTTAAGTGTGATACTCTTTTATGCCAAAGCCAACCTTCATCTATACTTGCCTTGCTGAGAAGACATGTAGTCATGTTTGCATTTGTTGAATTGAAGTCAGCAATGTACACATTTCCTCTTCTATCTCATGTCAACACTACCTTGTTGTCACTTTTCTTGAAAATGACACAAGCTTCAGATGTGAACCAGACATTCTGGCCTTTATCACACAGTTGACTGACACTTAGCAAGTTATGCTTAAGTCCATCAACCAGTGCTACTTCTTCAATGACAACATTCCCTTGTGAAATCAAGCGATATCCTCTAGTATATCCTTTGTTGTTGTCTCCAAAGGTAATGCTAGGGTCATCTCTCTCCTCAAGCTTAGTGAGCAGGGTAGAATCTCCAGTCATATGCCTAGAACAACCACTGTCCAGATACCAAAGATTCTTTCTGTTTCCCTGCACACATCAAAACAAAATCAAGTTGATTTTGGTACCCAAGTTTTCTTGGGTCTTGCCTTGTTAGCCTTTTTCTTATTTTTCAAGCCCTTACTACCCAGGGGTTCTGATTGAGTTAAATCAACCTTAACTCTTGGTGTAGGTTTCTGAAAAATAGGTTGTTTCACTTGCTCACATGCATTAAAACTAGATGTATAATTTGGCATAGTCTGTGCAAACATGTTATTCATCATCCATGCCAACTGAGGCATGTAAAAAGTATTGTAATATGGATTATGCATGAATGGCATGTTAGCATACTGACTAGATGGATGAGCAGGTTGGACAAACTTGTTAGGTGTAACATTCATAGCAGGCATAGGCACAGATATAGGCATACTAGGTACAGAAGCATCTTTAATAGTTTTACAGTTGATAGACAAATGATTAACACTACCACATTTTACACATTCTTTCCTAGGAGCATACTTATCAGGTGTGTAATTTCTATGTTTGTTAATTCCTACTTTGCCATTTCTATTCTTCTTTTAGCCTTAGCCTTTGGTTCTATCTTTTCTAATTTATCCTTCAATTTCTTGATGGATAAATGGCCTATGTTTCCTTGTTCAACAGATTTGGTTTTGCTGCACTCTCCAACTATAAAGTTTTTGTTGACATGTCCATATTGGTTATTTAGTTTAATCAAGGTTGCTTTGTTGACAGGTTCCTACTTCAATGGACATACCACATCCATTGAGTCAATGTCTGAATCAGTCTCTCCATCAACTCCTAACTTTACTTCTGCTAATTTATGAAAAGAATCAACTCCTTGTATATTATAAATTTCTTCAGTTTTAGCCTTTGATCCCTTCCACTTAGCAATTAAGTCTTGTTCCTCTTTTAACTGTTTTATTAAACACTCTTCTCTTTTCAGAGCCTCAAGTAACTCATTCTTAGCATCCTGGCAATCTCTTTTCATTGTTTCAAAATCAATTAGTTGAGTCTCTAACAGAGTATTCCTATCACCTATCTTAGCATTAAGATCTTTAATCTTTTTGTTCTCCTTGTTAATCATTTTTAATGTGACATGCATGTTATACAATTCATTAGACATTTCATTAACAAAATTATCATATTCATCTTTTGAAAGTTCAGTTAGGTTTGTAGAGTATACCTGGTTGCTTGCTGAACTAACCTCTTCATCAGTTTCGTTGCCATGAGTGCAAGATTGACAAATTCCTCTTCTGCATCTGAGACTCCTCCAGCTGCCCAATCATCATCTCTAGATACAAATGCTCTTTCCTTTTGCTTGAGAAGATCAAAGTATTTCTTTTTGTAATCAACAGTCTCAAACTGTTTCTTCTCTTTCTCATCTTTGGATTTTCTGCATTCATTAGCAAAGTGACCAGCAATTCCACAGCTATAACATTTGATCTTTGATCTTTCAACCACATCCTTGTTCGGTTGATAGCTTTTCTTAAATTTCCCGGCTCCTGCTGGATTCTACTTGAATCTTAGCTTCGAAAATCTCTTTGACAGAAATGCCAAATAATCATCTCGATCTTCAGCTTCATCCTCACTTAATGCATCAGGTTCTTCAATCATTTTACTTTTATCTTTGCTAGTTGCAGCTCCACCTTCACAAGTTCTTTGACTTGGTGTGGCTTCCACACTCTTCATTCTTCCACCACCTTGGATTCTTGGATTGTTGGCCATCAAGGCTATAGCTCCACTCTTCTTCTGGCTCTTTTCTACTTCCTCATCTTGCTGCATTTCAAGCTCATATGTTTTCAGGATGCCATACAGTCTCTCAAGTGTAAAACTTTTGTAGTCTTGGGAGTTTCTCAACGAGACTATAACTGGCTTCCATTCCTTAGGAAGAGATCTCAGAAATTTTAAGTTGGAGTCTTTGACTTCATATGTTCTCCCATACAACTTCAGGCCATTTAGTAGTTTCTGAAATCTACTGAATATATCTGTTAAATTTTTACCAGAATTATGGTGGAAGTGTTCATACTGTTGTATGAGGAGTTGCATCTTGTTCTCTCTGACCTGCTCAGTTCCTTCACAGATGGTTTGGATAATGTCCCACACTTTCTTAGCAGTGGTGCAGTTAATGACATTATCAAACATATCTTGATCGATTCCATTGAACAAAATGTTCATGGTCTTCCTATCTTTGTGAATCTCCTCCAAGTCTTCATCTGTGTACTCAGCTTGATTCTTTGGAATATGCCTTCCAGCAGCTACAGTGCCAGCATCTTGACTAATCCCAGAGTTGGCCTTCATTGGAACATGAGGTCCTGTCTCTATGCAATCTACATAGCCTTCATCGATGGCTGAGAGATGAAGGTGCATTTTTACCTTCCAGTGAAAGTAATTATCTTTGTCAAGCATTGGAATCTTCACACCTGTATCCTTCCTTCCCACGGTTTTGATCTTTAGACTTCTTGTATGCTAGAAGTTTGCTCTGATACCAATTGTTAGGTCCCGAAGTATCGTAGAAGGGGGGGGTTGAATATGATACTACCAAAAAAAATAATTCCGAGAATATATCTTTATTGTTAATAAACTCGAAGGGGTGTTACAACTTCTAATCCAATGGATTAGCTTCAAAACCAGAACACTCCTAAGGATAGTTTAGGCACGAGGACCTTCTACCCGACACTTCCTGAAAGCGTGCTAAGCAGGCTTTCCTACTAAATGGACTGTCTAGCAGCTTACATAGAGAAGATATAAGAGAGAGAAGAGAGAGTTGTGTGTTGAGGTGTGTTTTGAAATGAAATACAACAGGCCTATTTATAGATTCTAGAAAATCACTATGCAGCTAATATTACATAACGAATGACGATAATCTCTGATCAGTTTTTGCTGCTGCCTGCTGCCTTTTCTTTTCAACCAATCCCAGCCGAATTTTTCTTTCTAATTTCAAAAGCTACAACTTGATTTGAATATGGTCCCACCTGATATAATCTGATTTTGCTGATTGAAACTTTTGGTTACTATTTATATGAATAGTAATTTTGGTTACTATTCATATGAATAGTGATTTTGGATACTATTCATATGAATAGTGATTTCGGATACTATTCATTTTCCTCTTAATTTGACATCCTTAAATATTCAGCTTCCAATTAAATAGAGGATATCAATACTGCTCTAAACTCAATCATACCTCTTGAACAGTTTTTCTGAGTTAGATACTTCGATTCTTTTGTGAAATGTTGACGCCTAGTGCAACTGGTCTGGTTCACAGACGACTAACATTCACTCGTGGTCTTCATATCATGTCTTTAAGAACACTGCTAAGAATTGTGCAATCATAAAAACTTAATGACTGGAATCTTTTGGCCCTTCAACTGAATCGTCTGTACATCTTATTTTGTCACTGAGGCTTGATCATGTTAATGAACTTTTTTCAGCGACTTGATCCTTGTTGATGCCTGTTATTCAAATTTCACGATCCCTGTATAGAGTTAATATTATTTATCTTTTAACCTAGTTGAGTTATATATGTCTCTATTACATATTACATTACATTATGCTTTACATTAAATATATTGTATATCTACACATGTTGAACCTTCATATATCCTGGATACACATGTTTAGTAATTAGTATGTTTGTGAATTGTAATTAACTATATTTTTTTACATAAAATAAGGTAATAACTAATAAATAACTAATAACTATTGCTCATTATTAAATAATGGTTTTTTGAATAAATACCCATTCCTAATATGTGTATCAACCCATCCCGTCAAGATTCTTGTCAAATAAAATAAAAACCTAATAAATAATTATTGAACATTTTTTTATTAAATAAAAAATTTAAAAATTATTCTATAATTCTATTTCTCAACTAATTGAAAATCTTTTTTTAAATGATTAAGAAATAAAATCCATTTAGTAATATAAATGATTAAATTAGACTTATTAATTACAATAATATATTCATTTTCAACCACCTAAAAAATCTTTACAAGACAAAATAAAAATTTAGATTAAAAAATTGTCACGTATAACTGAATATGCTTGAAAGTTGAATTAAGATATGTAAATCATTAATTTTTTTTTAAAAAAATAGTATTATATATTTTTCGACTTTTTCCGGAAATATCGAGCAATATTGCATGTATGTATAATTCAGTTATATATGGTATAGTATGTATTCCATAATGACAAAATTTAAAAAACCGAAATTAACTTTTAAATTTGTGAGAAGTGAAAATAAAGGTAAATCTAAACCATATTTCAAAAATAAATGGATAATATATAATATAGTAAATATTATTTTGCTAAAATTATAATATTATACAATAAGAAAACATTTTATTTTATATTACTGGTCCAAGTAGAGACTAGAAAAAATAATATTAAATATTCAAAAAATAATCAAGTTTTGTATTACTCAATTAAGTATTTATCTTTGCATTATAACTATACTTCTACAAACTTACTAATGACATTTATTTACTGACGGAGTCAGTACTTTCGCTCTTTAGGTTTTGGAATTTGTCAAAATAAAAGTGAAATTAAATTAGATTTAGGATTACACTTAGAATCCTCCCCAGAGGACGACATAATTCGGGATTCAAGTCAAACTGGTCAAACCGAGCCAAAAATATTTTCCAACATCTTTTCGACATTTACTTATGATGAGAATATCATAATATTGCTATTTTATATTCTAAGCTATTTATGTCAAAAGAAAATAGGCATTCGACTAAAGGCACAAATATCGAGAATTTCCTAACACTGCTTTTACGAGTCAAACTGTTCGATTTATTTAAAAGCATGTTACTCTTAAATGTTTTACTCTAAAATATTCTTGATATATTTATTTAATGTTTATATTCAATTTGCCTTGCCAAAAGCCAAGCCAAAAGACCAAAAACAGATTTTATTCCGAAAAACCCTTAAATCCTTATTTATCCGGATAAAATCATTTTTAATTCGAAATTAAATATTCCTTGGACCTCATAGTCATTATATCATAAGGAATATTATGTTTGAATATTTATCAAGTCAAAACTTTTGTCTAAGTTGTCGGTAAAGACAAATGAATTTTTGGTCGCTCCGGAAGGCTGATTTAACATTCAAAAAATTCGTAAAAATACCTCCACTCATCTTTGTGACTTGAAACTTTGAATGTGTCCTTAGTTTCCCCATAGGACAATGTAGAATAAATTTCGTAAATTTTGGATGATTTTTTTCGGGATCCCTTAAATCAATACGTAATTGATTTATTGGTCGCTTAAAAGTCATAGTAGGTCAACTCATTTCAAGGTGAAATTTTGACCACAATCCTCTGGGAACATTTTTAGGGGATTCCCAAAATTTCATAACTTTTGAATGATTTTTCGATTTATTGCAATTAAACCCATTTCGTCTCGTCGGTACGCGCATTTTACGTTTTTATTGATTCGTTAATTAATAAAAACGTGTGGGTACTCTTTCCCATGCATATTTGAATTGTTATACATCTGATATGATCCCAAGGAAGATTCCTCCCACTTGCCTTTATGCCATGTGCTTTTTACCATTTAAATAAATCAAAAATCCTTACTTTTTGGCTATAAATAGCCCCCTAAACCCCCTCATTTATTTAAGCCCCCTAGAGCCAAACACATGCTGGTGAAATTAGCTTAGAAACACTCTCTTTCCAGTAGGCAAAAGCTCAAAAACGTTTCTATGCTTCAAGCCTAAAATATTTCAAGATCTATCACCATTTAGGTTCGTTTTTCTTCACCAAACTTGCTCCTAAACACACACCTTTGGTCACCAATCTTTTTGTGGTCTTTCCACCTTGTTTTAACATTTTCTAAGTGACCATTTGAGCCTCCAAAAGTCAGACCTTAAAGCATTTTCCGGCCATTTTCCGGTGACTTTTTCGGCGACCCTTTTTGTGTGTTTTTGGCTTGTTTACTAGCTTTTCTTCCTTGTAGCTTTCTCTTAATTAAAGAGGAGCTTGAGCCTTTGTAAGGTCAAGGTTGTTAAGTTAGTTTAGTGTGTGTTCTTGGTGGGTTGGCTTGAATATTAAGTGTTTATTGTTCTTATGGTTTAGATCGACACTTATAAACACTTATATTCACTTAATCTTGCATTTTGCTCTTATATATACTTGTTCTTGAAGTATATTCGTGTAGTGTATATTTGACATCTTATAAGGTGTGTTCTTGAGGCTGAAGTTGAGAATCACCTCATTTAAGTCCTTTAATCCAAGTTTTGTATTTGGATTAAAAAGACTAGTTAACTATCTTTTGATTCAGAACAAAAAACTTACATCTTGTTTTTATCTTAAGTGTTTAAACTTGATATTTAAAAATCAAAAGATAAGTTGGTTGTTAGTTTTGTATATCCAAGTCCTTTGTTCATCTTGTGTTTTATTTTTAAAACAAGGACGTAACAAATCAAGACTATAAAAGCTAGCTCTTTAAAACAAGTTGGTAGTTTATTGTTGGCCTTTTCTTTTCTTGTTATATTCGGCCATATACTACCATTTGTAGTCTTCTTGTTCAAGTTGGTTACTCACTTGTCTTATCTTTATATCTTGAACAAGGATTTATTAAACAAGACTACTTAAATTTGTTTTAGGACTTCAAAAATCCGGCCACTTCACTTGGTTTACATTCGGCCGAAGTGCTCTTAGCACTTGTTACTTTTGCTTGCTTGATTGCTTGCTTGCACTACTTTCTCTTTAGTTTAATATTCTTGCTTGTGTGGTGTGTGTAATATTTTAACGTATAATAGCGGCCCTCGTTTTATCCTATAGATAAGCGAGCTACTTTTCTGTACGTGTACATTTGTGTGCTTGTGTGTGGTGTGTGTACCGCTTGTGTGACAAGTCCATTTGTGTGATTTATCCCTCGCCGTTATATACTAGCTTAACGCGTAATAGCGTCCCCGTGACTAGTACCTTAACATACTAGCTTGCACAGATTTATATCTTTTAATATAAATTGTTTGGTTTTTTGTTGGACTTGTATTCTAACCTTTGCAGTGAGGTGACTCTTGTTCTAAGACCCAAGTCTTAGGCGTACTAACGGGGAGTTAGTAGCCTTTGCACCGTGAGGAAAAGAGAAGATCCAAGACCTAAGACCTAAGATCCAAGACCGTCAAAGTTGTGGAAATACAAAGTCTTCTAGGGGTTACTACAAAGTCTCTGAGGAGGTGATGGGGAGTTACGCTCCAAGACAAGTTTTGTAGTTTGTATTTAACTATTTAATTTGAGGAGGATACGTGTGTGTATCGCTCCAAGATAATTAGATAGTAGTTTAAGGAGTTGTAAAGGCTTCTCCGCCTACTATAAAGGAGTTTCTTTGTAGTAGTGAAAAGCTCGAGTCCAGGGAGGAGCTCGGGGACTGGAGTAGGGGTGTTCGAATCCATTAGGGGTTGCGGGCATCGCGAACCAGGATAAAATCGACCGTGTGTTATTCTCTTTTCTTTCGCTCTTTACTTTCCGCACTTTACTTACTTGCTTACAAGTAACTAAGTTTAAAAAGGAGAAAGAATTTTTAAAAAGTCAAGCTCTAAATTTTTAAAAGGTGATAAGCTATTCAACCCCCACTTCTAGCTTATCTAACCCATATACGGGACCTATCAATTGGTATCAAAGCAGTGCTTTTAACCGTATTTTACGATTGTTGTGATAATCGGAAAATACAACAAAAAGTAGATCCTTATCGGGTTTATTGACTGTTGAGAAAGTCGTTAAATAAAACCTTAAAAAGGACATCTTTTTGATGGCTTACTTGAATACTATTGGTTGCGGAGAAGGTCTTTCTAGCTCCCGACCACCTTTGTTCGATGGCACAAACTTTGCAACTTGGAAAACACGATTTAGGATTTATGCTAGATCCCAAGGTGTCAAAGTTTGGATGGCCATAGAAGACGGAGTCACCACTCCTACTAAAATGGTAGGCGACGTTATGGTCGAAAAGAAAGTGAGTGAATATACTCCGGATGAAGAAACTCAAATGAACATAGCCGCTAAAGCGGAAATGGTTCTTACTAGTGCACTTGCAGAAAAAGAGTATAAACGCGTTAATAACTGCAAGTCCGCACAAGAAATGTGGAACAAATTGGTTATTACTTACGAGGGTACAAAAGATATTAAAGAATCCCGGATGGATACTTTAATACAAGAGTACGAAAATTTTAAACTCCTCGAAAGTGAAACCATCATCGACATGGAAACGAGGTTTACTCGTATAGTCGATGAACTTGTACAACTTGGAAAGGTATATACTATAAATGAGAAAAATCGTAGGATTTTGAAAGCCTTACCTCCAAGTTGGAAAGTCAAAGTTACCAAAATAAAAGAAATGCATAACTTAAATTCATACTCCATCGATAGCTTATTCGGAAATCTTCGTGCTTACGAGGAAGATAACATTCCGGAAAAGGCCCTTCCGAAAGTGGAAGATAAAAGAAAGAATATGACCTTAAAAGCAATTCTTATCGATGAAGATGAAAACGATGATGAGTTGAACGAAGAGTTGCAAAATCTCGATGAACAGGAGATTGCACTACTTTCGAGACAACTACGTCGGGTTTTGCAAAGCAAAGCTCAACGGTACGGAAAAGGATTCCTTAAGTCGGGTAATCAACAACGTGTATTTAACTCAAAAGGAAGGCCAAATTATAAGAATAACAACAATTTTCCGACCACGGGTTTTAACAAAGGCAAAGGTGTTCAACAAGGGAAATTCAGTTAGTTTTAATTTTTGCATGGCCTTGAAACGACATTGTTTCAAAAATCGGAGCAAAAATAAGAAAACTAATTAAATATATGATCTTAAATTTTAGAATTTAATTTTAAAATTTCGATCCAATTTTTATCTCTCTAGAAATTATTTCTATGTGATTTTTACAATTATATATCATTATTTACAGATTTTTGTAATTAAATGATATAATATAAAATCACTAGAATGATTTTTAGAAAATCAAATTATTTTTCAGCAAAATCAGTTTAATTCGGATTTAATCAAACCAGCCGTACCTGTTTTCCCCCTTCTCATTTTCACCGGAACCCTGGCCTAGTAAATTTTAATTCCGGCTAAACACCATTTTTTCAGTAAATTTGATCATGAAACCTTCATCTCCTTGTTGGATACTATCAGCTTAAATCATCTTTGGCACAGTTTCTTCGCCCAACTGCTCAAACATGGTCGTAGAAGTGTCAATTTTGTCTGTTTGATGCTTATATCGATGCGATGGTGGTTTTGATGAATTCATGGTTCACCATGATGGTTCCGGGCGAGTAACGACAATTTTAGAAGTACATTTTAGAGAAAAGTCGAGGATTGGTGATAAAAGGACAACTCGATTACTAACCAGTCTAACTCACTGAGTCATAACGAGTTACGACGAGTTAAGCAACTCCAGTTAAAGGATGTATAAGATGTGTGGCAGTTAGTTCTATGTGTTTTGAGGGTAACTCGATGGTGAATCACCTAGACTCAGTGAGTCAGGCGGTCGAACTCGGCGATTTCAAATTGGATTAATGTGTTATTGTTTGCGTATATTGTTTATTATGTGCTTTTGGATTATACTGTGTGTATTACCACCATAGTCCAGGTTTAATTGTTCTTATCCTCCCTATTTACATGAGTTTATTTGCCTATATGCTTAATAATTATTTAATTGTGATGATGATTGTCATGGTTGAGATTGACTAAGAGTTGTATGAATTATCGAGTTAGTTTTCTGCAGAATTTGTGATACTTGGTGATTACTGATGTTCTTGTGTTATATGTTGAATAGGCTATTGTTTGTTATAATCGTGTAATGATTTATTCAGCCCCCCTTGAGTGATTATTGCTCTGTACATTGTATTGCCATGTGTATCTTTGTTTTAGTTAAGTCATTGGTCTCAGCATGAATGTTGGAATGTCTTGTGTGATATTTGGTTCAAGTCTGTGAGTTAGTTGATATCTCTACTGCTATGTGAGTGTATTCTTGAGATTTATATAACTAGATTGGTTGATTTTGTAGTATATGTGTGCTTGAGTAGCATATGTTTGATTCTAGTTTATCAGTCATGATTTAATTTGAGCATGGTCAATTGGTTCTTCTTATGAGCTTACTTGTGTACCTTATGTGAGCATAGTGCCACTTACACTGTATTGGGATATTTATCTAGTATATGTTCAATGATTGTTTGAAATATACCATGACCAATTGTTTGCCCCTTACTTGGTTTAATACTGGTAAATGTATGTATGCATGTCTAGTATTTCCCGAATTACTATCATACATTTCTAAGTTGTTATCATTCTATGTGAACAAAGTTTGAATCGCTGATAATGATATCCTTAGAAAAGATATTCACTATACTATCTTGATTACTTTAACAGTTTGACATGACCTTCTTTGTATAAATTACAATTGTTTGGATAAAATATCTGTACTATCTCTCCATTATGCATTAAATGTGATTGCTATTCTTGAGGTATGTACTCTGTTATGTGCTTAACTTGTGCAGAGATCCAGTATCCAAATGTGTTAGTTAATTCCAATGATCAGCTTTTAGCCTATTTTTTGACTTGCTTTAGTACTTATGCTCAGTATCGCACAATGTTACTGTACTATTACTGCACTGTGCATTGTCCTTTGTCAGAGTACTTGTGTACTATTTGGTACTGTGTGTCACTGTTCATTTTTGTTCATGTACTTGTGCTGCAGTATTGCAGTATGTACTTGTCTAGCATGTACTGTTGTGAATACTTGTTTGTAGTATTCTCCAGAGCTACATGTGTTAAATATCTTAAAGAAAATAGGACTGATTAAATCTAGTAACCAACTTCAATAATAATATCTGTTAGAGTAAGTCATTAACAAAGAAATATTTACTTGGAAAATTGATCCTGATTGGTTGTTCTGCTTGTTGCAATTTGACCTTCAAATGTGACATAGTCATTTAATTAATAAATCTTGTTATTGCTATCATTTGATGTCTCGCTAATAATGACTGGTTCATATGAATGTGATGCACATGTGACCTAATCGTATAATGAGTTTATAGTATTAGTTCAATTTATGAGAATGTGATTATCTTGTGGTGCTTGATACATTAATTGGTGATAATGTTTAAATTGATGAGTGCCTAATACTATCTAATTGCATCTGCCTGATTTAGTTAGTTAAGTTGCTCTTGGTATATAGGAATGTTATTGCAGTACCTTGATGATCTTAATTTGAATAATTCCTATCTGACTATGCCTACTAGATACGATTTTACTTGCCACTACACTGGTTTGTGATGCATATTTACTCTCTCTTTGAAACCACATTCTTGGTATCTCTCTTAGTTACGACATAATAATAAGAGTACTTTTGCATTATGTTTATGTTGTCTGCTTGTTGCTAGAGGTCTCTGTGGTTCGAGTACAGCTGTTACTAGCAGTTAAGCAGTATATGATATCCTCTTGCTTTAGTTCCTGATGATTTGTTGTGTAGCTTGCTCAGTGCATGTTGATTGCTACACTTGCTGCTTTTGTGTTACATATATGAATTATTTGTGCATTGAAATTCTGAATTATGTTCTGTTATTTAATCATCTTAGGTTCTTCTTTACTCTATTAAAAAGAATTTCTTGATGTTCTATGAGTCAATCCTTAGATACTTAGTTTTCGAACCTTTAATTGGTTAATATCTAAGTCCTTTATAAACTATTTCTATACTACGAAATGCATAGTTACGAGCTTATTACATACTGGTATGTGTCAAGTTTTCTTCTGCATGCCTCTTAGTTGGTATACCTGCTTGTGGTTCTACTAGCTGCTACCCTTCTGCCATTTAATTGTATCCCTGGTAGCGAGTTGCTATTATTTCATTTATCATCTACTCCATAAGGTTAATCATCTCTTGATTGCTGGAATTGTGACTATGATAGATGATCGAATATTACTGCTGATCAGCTTCTACCTAGTATGCTATAGTCTATTTCATTGCTTCTCTGTACTAAACATCTTCTTAAGGGAACTGCAAGCTTCTGAAGCTTTATAGAATGGATGGCTCTGCACTTTATGTTGCTTAAAGAACTGGAGAGATTACGCTTCATCAGTTCAGAAATGATGTTAAAACAACAATGTTCTGAATTTTGGACATTACTCTTTGCATTTGGAAAGAAGTCTCTGTAACACGATCTGTTTTGTAGCATGGCTGGTCTGCACTTGGATGATTGAGTCTAAAACGCACTGTTTGTCTTTCTTGAACCCATCTTATTAATCTTTGTCAATATTTATACTAAATTGTTGTTCATTTTGTTAGATTGAAGCTAACATTTAAACATGTTAAGTTAAGCCAGGATGAGAATGCTCTGAGGATCTAAAGATTGGCTAAGGAAGTGCAATTTCAACCTGAGCAAAATTCTTGGCCGAAATCTCTCTTCAACTGTCTATTTTAGACTCCAAGTTTTGCTTTCGTAATAGTAGTTGAATGTTGTGTGTAGCAATTAACTCTTTCATTTTGCTGACATTTAAACTGCTAAGTATTTAGGATGATAAAATTAATAAGATCTTGCTTAAGGTTTGCAGGATATTGTGTGCATGACATTATTTTTGTGCTTGTGTAATATGCTGCATGACCACACTATCTAGTTGCAATATTTGTTAGAATAAACTATTGCAGGGATAATAGCCAATGACTTGGTTAAAAACTGGACATTATTTACTGTGGTATTTCAAATTGCTGAAATTCGGAAATTCTTTTGTTAAATATATTTTTTAAGTATCATCTCTGTCATGCATGTTTTATCTAACAGAGATCAATGAAATCAAAAGTTTTGGATATGAAGAAGATCACTTTTGAAGTACTAATTTTTTTTCGAAATCATTTAAC
Source organism: Saposhnikovia divaricata (assembly GCA_036435485.1). Lineage (NCBI taxonomy): Eukaryota > Viridiplantae > Streptophyta > Magnoliopsida > Apiales > Apiaceae > Saposhnikovia > Saposhnikovia divaricata. The sequence continues at coordinate 114,072,860 of CM071596.1, forward strand.
TTGTTAAAAGTTTTTGCAGAAAACCTCAAAAGGAATTGGTTGGGACGGACTAAACTGGAAAACTCGAATTTTGCAAAAATTCGAATCTCTCAACTCTAAACTCTCACTTATTTTCTTGAAATTAAAATTGTTACATGCAAATTGAAAAACTTTCTAATAATTTTGATTAACATTTTGCAGAAATATATGGACTAAGGAATTTGGAGTTTTCAGATTATGCTAAAATATGAATTTTTGCTTAAAAATTTGAAACTCATGACTTCGAAATTTCCGTTTCAAATTAAGTTCACTTACATTGTTACAAGCTTAATTGTAAAATTTATCTAACAATTTAAAGTGGTACTTGCAGAAAATATTGATCTTTTAAGATCATATTTATCCATTCCAAGGTCCACACTCACAAATGAAAGTTTACTTACGAGACCTATCAATGCGGGAAAATGGATACACCATTTTACAAAATGCGCTTAACAAGTTGTATTTATTATTCTTGTAAAATGAGGAGATTAGTTATGTATTTATAGACTAGGTATTAAAAATATGTAATTAATAACCAGTCCCATATGTGAAGATTTGGGTAGTTTTGACAGGTTTAGAGTGATAAGGAGTTGTTGGAAATTACTTGTAATAAGTAGGATTTAATCACCTAAATCCTTAATCCCTTGTTCCCTCCCTCAATATTAATTTCACTTTTTGGCATTATGTCAAAAAGGGGAAGAAGATATTATACGAGAATATAAAATGAAAATTACTATGTGCTCGTACTAACATTGTTTTTGCAGAAAAGATTAAGGGGAAGAGAATATTTTGTGATAAGTACCGACACTTATCACATGGGGTAAAATTCTAACCCTCATCTTCTATGTGCTTATATGATTCTATGTGCCTATGTGTGTGATTGTATGATGGGATGCATATGTTTAGGGGAAGTGACCCCAATTTTTATATTGTATCATGCATACACTTAGGGGAAGTAGATCGCACACACATATTTAATTTTCATGAGTAGTTTTGACAAATACCAAAAAGGGGAAGATTGACGGAGTCAGTACTTTCGCTCTTTAGGTTTTGGAATTTGTCAAAATAAAAATGAAATTAAATTTGATTTAGGATTACACTTAGAATCCTCCCCAGGGGTCGACATAATTCGGGATTCAAGTCAAACTGGTCAAACTGAGCCAAAAATATTTTCCGACATGTTTTCGACATTTACTTATGATGAGAATATCATGATATTGGTATTTTATATTCTAAGCTATTTATGTCAAAAGAAAATAGGCATTCGACTAAAGGCACAAATATCGAGAATTTCCTAACACTGCTTTTACGAGTCAAACTGTTCGATTTATTTAAAAGCATGTTACTCTTAAATGTTTTACTCTAAAATATTCTTGATATATTTATTTAATGTTTATATTCAATTTACCTTGCCAAAAGCCATGTCAAAAGACCAAAAACAGATTTTATTCCGAAAAACCCTTAAATCCTTATTTATTCGGATAAAATCATTTTTAATTCGAACTTAAATATTCCTTGGACCTCATAGTCATTATTTCATAAGGAATAATACTTATCAAGTCAAAACTTTTATCTAAGTTGTCGGTAAAGACAAATGAATTTTTGGTCGCTCCGGAAGGCTGTTTTAACATTCGAAAAATTCGTAAAAATACCTCCACTCATCTTTGTGACTTGAAACTTTGAATGTGTCATTAGTTTCTCCATAGGACATTGTAGAATAAATTTCGTAAATTTTGGATAACTTTTCCCGGGACCCCTTAAATCAATACGTAATTGATTTATTGGTCGCTTAAAAGTTATAGTAGATCAGCTCATTTCAAGGTGAAATTTTGACCACAATCCTCTGGGAACATTTCTAGGGGATTCCCAAAATTTCATAATTTTTGAATGATTTTTCGATTTAGTGCGATTAAACCCATTTCGTCTCGTCGGTACGCGCATTTTACGTTTTTATTGATTCATTAATTAATAAAAATGTGTGTGTACTCTTTCCCATGCATATTTGAATTGTTATACAGCTGATATGACCCCAAGGAAGATTCCTCCCACTTGCCTTTATGCCATGTGCTTTTTACCATTTAAATAAATCAAAAATCCTTACTTTTTGGCTATAAATAGCCCCCCAAACCCCCTCATTTATTTAAGCCCCCTAGAGCCAAACACATGCTGGTGACATTAGCTTAGAAACACTCTCTTTCCAGTAGGCAAAAGCTGAAAAACGTTTCTATGCTTCAAGCCTAAAATATTTCAAGATCTATCACCATTTAGGCCTATTTTTCTTCACCAAACTTGCTCATAAATACACACCTTTGGTCACCAATCTTTTTGTGGTCTTTCCACCTTGTTTTAACAATTTCTAAGTGGCCTTTTGATCCTCCAAAAACAAAAGTCAGACCTTAAAGTTTTTTCTGGCCATTTTCCGGTGACTTTTCCGGCGACCCTTTTTGTGTGTTTTTGGCTTGTTTACTAGCTTTTCTTCCTTGTAGCTTTCTCTTAATTAAAGAGGAGCTTGAGCCTTTGTAAGGTCAAGGTTGTTAAGTTAGTTTAGTGTGTGTTCTTGGTGGGTTGGCTTGAATATTAAGTGTTTATTGTTCTTATGGTTTAGATCGACACTTATAAACACTTATATTCACTTAATCTTGCATTTTGCTCTTATATACACTTGTTCTTGAAGTATATTCGTGTAGTGTATATTTGACATCATGTAAGGTGTGTTCTTGAGGCTGAAGTTGAGAATCACCTCATTTAAGTCCTTTAATCCAAGTTGTGTATTTGGATTAAAAAGACTAGTTAACTATCTTTTGATTTAGAACAAAAAGCTTACATCTTGTTTTTATCTTAAGTGGTTTAAACTTGATATTTAAAAATCAAAAGATAAGTTGGTTGTTAGTTTTGTATATCCAAGTCCTTTGTTCATCTTGTGTTTTATTTTTAAAACAAGGACATAACAAATCAAGACTATACAAGCTAGCTCTTTAAAACAAGTTGGTAGTTTATTGTTGGCCTTTTCTTTTCTTGTTATATTCGGCCATATACTACCATTTGTAGTCTTCTTGTTCAAGTTGGTTACTCAGTTTTCTTATCTTTATATCTTGAACAAGGATTTATTAAACAAGACTACTTAAACTTGTTTTAGGACTTCAAAAATCCGGCCACTTCACTTGGTTTACATTCGGCCGAAGTGCTCTTAGCACTTGTTACTTTTGCTTGCTTGCACTACTTGCTCTTTAGTTTAATATTCTTGCTTGTGTGGTGTGTGTAATATTTTAACGCATAATAGAGGCCCTCGTTTTATCCTATAGATAAGCGAGCTACTTTTCTGTACGTGTGCGTTTGTGTGCTTGTGTGTGGTGTGTGATTGTGTTAGTGTGTGTACCGCTTGTGTGACAAGTCCATTCGTGTGACTTATCCCTCACCGTTATATACTAGCTTAACACGTAATAGCGTCCCCTTGACTAGTACCTTAACATACTAGCTTGCACGGATTTATATCTTTTAATATAAATTGTTTGGTTGTTTGTAGGACTTGTATTCTAACCTTTGCAGTGAGGTGCAGTGAAGTGAGGTGACTCTTGTTCTAAGACCCAAGTCTTAGGCGTACTAACGGGGAGTTAGTAGCCTTTGCACCATGAGGAAAAGAGAAGATCCAAGACCTAAGACCTAAGATCCAAGACCGGCAAAGTTGTGGAAATACAAAGTCTTCTAGGGGTTACTACAAAGTCTTTGTGGAGGTGACGGGGAGTTACGCTCCAAGACAAGTTTTGTAGTTTGTATTTAGCTATTTAATTTGAGGAGGATATGTGTGTGTATTGCTCCAAGATAATTAGATAATGGTTTAAGGAGTTGTAAAGGCTTATCCGCCTACTATAAAGGAGTTTCTTTGTAGTAGTGAAAAGCTCGAGTCCGGGGACGAGCTCGGGGACTGGAGTAGGGGTGTTCGAATCCATTAGGGGTTGCGGGCATCGCGAACCAGGATAAAATCGACCGTGTGTTACTCTCTTTTCTTTCGCTCTTTACTTTCCGCACTTTACTTACTTGATTACAAGTAAATAAGTTTAAAAAGGAGAAAAAAATTTCAAAAAGCCAAGCTCTAAGTTTTTAAAAGGTGATAAGCTATTCAACCCCCCCTTCTAGCTTATCTAACCCATATACGGGACCTATCATTTACTTTTAATGATAATTCAAAATTGATACAATAAATTTGAAATCAAATTTTTTCGATCCGACAAAATTCAATCCGAAAAGATTCGAACCGAATTTTATATGATCTTAATCTGAAATTTATCTGAAATCGACCCGATCCGAAACTAGACCCGAACCGAAACTGATTAAAATTTTGTAAAACCGATTCTAGACCCGAACCGAATTAGATCCGATCCGAATTGTATCCAAATATATTAAAATCGAAAATTGATCCGATCCGAAATGAATCCAATCTGAAACCGATCCGATTATCCGATTTGCCAAGTCTACACACATATACAGACATAACGATATCAAACGGAGACTAAAAAAAGAAAACAGATACTAAAGCGGGCTAACTTGAAGATAAGTTGAGAGCCCCAAATCTGTTTTTGCTTGAATATGATATACACCACTTCTTGTCTTTGATCGGGCAAGATAAAAGGTCTGTAAAATTAGGATTCAATGGTTCTGCTTCGATCAATCCACGGATTTATAGGTTGTATTGTATCTGTTGGTTTTTTTATATTAAGGTTGTATTAATGTTTGATTTAAATAATAATTAAAAGATTTTAAAAGATAAAAGATAATATACGAAGGGTATTTATTAATTAATTATTTTATCGTCTATTTAAGGACCGAAACTGAAAATCATAAATCAGTAAACCAAAATTTTTAATATTTCGGTTTTAATATAATAGTATAGATTGATATTTTTGGGTGTATATCTATACTTCTATACTAATCTGTAATAAGCAAAGAAGGGTATAATTTGATTGTTTGGTTCAACCATTTAAAAGAATAGTAACCGTTAGATATTAAATAAATAAATGATAACCGTTAGATCTAATAATAAGTAATATTCTATATTTAAATCCCTCTTCTAAATATCCAAGGTTCGAATCACGTCAACAATAAATTTACATTAAGATTTTATATTATTAGTTTTAAACAATACATATAATTTATTAAATAACTATTATTATTACTAATAATTTTATTAATTAATATTACAAAGTTAAATTATATCCATAATAAATTATTATATTCTATTTTGTTTAATCATATAATTTTAAAAATATTTAAAAGTAACTCGTGCTTTACACGGGCAATAAGCTAGTTTTATTAATGATTAGAATATATAGTTAAATTGATATTTTTTTGGTCTGTATTAATGATTGAAAGGTATATTATAATTGATATTTTTAGTTTTATTTATGAAAGGTAATATATTTTAATTAAAAAGTAACGTGTTTTAATTGCAAAAGATAATCAACTAATTACTATAATATAACTTGTATTTTTAGGTGAATTTACGAAATGTAATATGATTTAATTAAAAGATAACGTATATTAATTAGAAAAGACAATTAGTTAGCTACTATTTATTATTTTATTATTAAATACCAAAAATCCATTCGACAAATTTTCAATGTTTCGGTTTTAATATAATAGTATAAGTAGGTGTTTGGATAGCTTTGCTTATAAATTAGTGAAATGTTTATTTAATTAAATTAATAAAAATAATTATTTGATATAATGATCTCAAGACATGCATTTTCAATTAGAAAGACATTTAAAAACATGAAAATATCTAAAAAAAATTGTTAAACAAATAAAGAAATAAAATAATAAAAAAATAAGTTGCGATAAAATTACATTGTTATTAACATTCAATTTATCAACATATAAACTATAAATTGAGTAGACAAACACCTTTCATACATTTTTATTCACTATTAAGTAACAAAAATGGATATCTAAAGAGGCCCCAAGTATGACGGGACCCATAACTAAAAGGAAATGAGTAGGTTTTTAGTATATGGTACAGCTAAACACAATTTTTCACTTGCAAAGAATAACAGGAAACACCACTTCAAGTGGCGAAAATAGAGCAGAACGCCACTTCAAGTGGCGTTTTAGAGCAGAACACCACTTCAAGTGGCGTTTTCTATTGTTTTACATAACACTCCCACTCCACACATTTGCAACACTCTTATCTGAAAATCTGCTTTATTATTAGCTCCTTCTCTATTTTTTTCTTTACAGTTGAACCATTTCTCCACCATATTTCTTCATCTAATTGTTCATGTACTTCCGATCTTTAAAGCATCATTTTATCATTGAGGAACTACTTGTTTGCTTCTCTAGCTGTTTAAACTCCCATCCCCATTTAATGTACATAGTACTCACTATGCAATTTTTAAAGAACCCTTAACTTTGTTTAAATTGACATGTATTTTAAGTTATGTTTGTTAATTTTTTATCTAATCTCACTGCTAAAAGTGTTTGTTAATTTTTTATCTAATCCCATGCACTGTTAGTTAAATATTAGTTAAACTAATGGTGCTTTGTGTAATCTTGTTGTTTAAACTACGGTAATGCATTGTTAGTTAACTATTACTAACATAATGTTAACAGTTTTATTTAATATTCATGTTAAAAGTTTGTTAATTTCGTTTATATGGTTTTCGTTTAGATCGGTAATGAAAGGATATCTTCGATATATTATTTATTTTGGTATTTGTACGATTTAACATAAAATTTATTTATACTTAGTTATCCTCTTCACTAGGTCATTAATTTAATTGATTCCGTCAAAAGTCAATTCTAGCAAATATCTAGTTTACTTATAAGAGATATTCCATTATTGCAAAAAATTAAATTATATACTTTTATGGAATATATCTTTAAGGCAATAAGATCGAAAAAGAAATATCGAGGTGTGATATTTTTTAGATCTCCGTTGCAACATTGATAAGGCGACAAGCTCGAACAAAGAATATTAGAGGTTTAATATTCTTTAGAAAACTCGTGCTACATTTAAAAACGATCAGTTTTTATTCAAAAATATTCTACCTTAGCACTCAAAATGTCCTTAATCTCAAGAATATTAATATTCAGTGGTGGAATATTAATACTCATTCATATCTCGTGCCAGAAATATTTAAAGTAATTTTTCTCACTCGTCTCAAATTTATTCCATTTTCGGAGAAAATTATTTTAAATACTCAAAAATATTTCCTACACTTTCAAAATATTTTATATATTAGGAAATATATTCTAATTATTTATTCTAGTCAAAATATTGGTCAAAAGATGTATTTATTTCATAAAAAGACCAATCGTATTTTATTCGGAACCGAAAGCTGATTTAATCGTATTAAATCCAAATAAAATACTTCCACTTGCTAGAATGACTTGAAACTTGAGATGGGTCACTTAAATGATATTTTCTATGCATGATAAAAGTTTCTTAATTTTCTGAGAATTTTGGTCCGGGCACGAAAATCGAGACAGTGGGTCCAAGTTTGACCACATTTGACCAAGTCAACTTTGACCACAATTGACCAAACTTTCCAAAATATTATTTTATAATATTCCCAAATGCTCCATAATTTTAGAATTATTTATCGGGTAGTTTCGTATTTTTTGGGTATTTAATTAACGATACATGTTACGTATTTAATCGTTAATTGATACGAGTCCGATACAATATAAAAACACACCAGGTTTCTAATACCAAAACCACCTCAAAGAAATACAAAACTACTCCCAACTTACACAAACCACTTTCCACCTCATCAATCCAAGTGCTTTCAATCTCAACCACTCCCCTTTCTTTCAATCTCAACCACTCCTTTCACCCAACTCCTCCTATAAATAAACCCCTTCCCCCAACCATTTTTAAAAGCTAAAGAGCCAAAGAATTGCTGGGATTTTAGAAGTAAAAACTCTATCCATCTATCAAAACACTTACTTCTTCTCAAAAACCTTCTTTCTCTTCAATATATCTTCATATATTCAAGGTTTTTGATTATACTACCTTCCGGCCTCCCGAAGGGCTGCCCAAGTTCGACCAATGAGCAAAATCTGGTCGAACCTCCGGTGAATTTTTTCGGCGAACTTTTCGATCATCTTCAAAAGTGGTAATATCTTAGCTTCTCATCCGAGTCTTAACCGACCATATTTTATCTTGAATATAAGAGCTCCTAACCTTCATCTTTTTACCTCTATATGCTCTTATATCAAAAGTGTTTATTAATACTTTAACGCAATAATTTTGGCCATTTATTGTTGTAATATATATATATATATATATATATATATATATATATATATATATATATATATATATATAACTGTGTTAAGGCTTGATTTAATTCCCATCTATCACCTCTAGTGTTTCGTGGGAAGAAGATCTTTAAAGCTTATATTATATATATTATTATTGTGTGGTGTGCTTAATTTAAACGCATAATAGTGTGGCGAAAGCCGTTTATATTTTCCGCACCTTTTATTCTCGTCCTCACACTTGTGAGTGATTTTAGTTTTCGCACTTTTTATTCTCGTCCTCACACTTGTGAGTGATTTTAGTTTCCGCACCTTTTATTCTCGTCCTCACATTTGTGAGTGATTTTAGTTTCCGCACCTTTTATTCTCGTCCTCACACTTGTGAGTGATTTTACATTTCGCACTATTTTAACGCATAATAGCGGTCCTCGTTTTATCCTATAGATAAGCGAGCTACATTTTTGTACGTGTGTGTTATATTTGTGTGTGGTGTTAAATTGGCCAAATCGTATTAAAAGTGCAAAACGTTAAAGTTATATTGTTAAACTCTCGTTCAAATATATATATATATATATATATATATATATACGATTAGTCCAAAATAAGACTACATAGAACGAGAAGTTATTTATCAAACATCCTTAAAGCTAAAAAAGCTTAAACAAGGATTTGATATATACATTTCTTCAAAATAGACATTTTGTCAACTACGAAGTAATCAAAAGTATACGATTATAATCCTTATAAGCCTAAGAGCTTAACGGAATTAATCAATATTTGCAAACTCCGAGATATAGTTATATCTCATTAAACGGAGTATTAAAGTATTCTTCGATTTACAAGTCATATCGAATATAAGAATACAAATAAAGTCTTAAGCAAATAAAGCTTATAGAACTTAACTTAATATTCGTACAAGAATATTAAAGTCATTCTCGGACATACAAGTCCAAACTCTTTTTATACTAAGGTTTTGTTTCGTAGATATTGTATTCTAACTCTTGCAGTGAGGTGAAGTTAAAGTGAGGTGATTCTCGTTCTAAGACCCAAGTCCTAGGTGCTAACGGAGGGTTAATGGCCTTTGCACCGTGAAGAAGAGGAAAGACCCAAGACCTTTTATCTAAGACCAAAGACCAGAAAAAGCTAAGGATTCGTAGTCTACACAAGGGTTCTACATCAACTTTGAAGAAGTAGCGGGGAGTTGTTGTCTAAGATAAGTTGTGTAGGTTTACAACGACTTTGAGGGAGTAACGGGGAGTTACGGTCCAAGATAAGTCTTTTATTTATTTTTCATTTATTGTGAGGTGGTGTCGGGTAGATACGCACCAAGACCAATATTTTTAAGGTTGTAAAGGCTTCTCCGCCTACTAAAGAAGTGAGTTTATTTTTAAAGAAATCTCGAGTCCGGAGAGGAGCTCGGGGACTGGAGTAGGGGTGAGCGAATTCATTAGGGGTTGCGCCATCGCGAACCAGGATAAAATATCCTGTGTGGTATTTTCTTCCCTCGTCTTTTATTTCTGCACTTATAAACTGCATAACGACTCGGTAAAAGTTTTAAAAAGGGAAAATTATTTTAAAATGCCATAATAATTTTTAAATTGGATATTAAGCTATTCAACCCCCCCTTCTAGCTTAAATTAGCCTTTTTACGGGACCTAACAGGTAATAAAACTAAAAAATCAATTTTTTTGAAATCTGGAAAATGGAAGGTTACGTTAATGTTAACTTCTTTTGGCATGGAAGAATTATTAGACGGGATGATAATATTAGATATTCGATGAATCCCAACTCTATGCGTTATATTCGTTGGGAGCGAAGTATGAAGAATTTAGGGCTATTGTTTATGAGGTGATGAAAATAAATCCAAATCATTGGGAAGTAATAAGTTTTAAATACCCCAAAATTGGTAGAAGAAATGTTATTACAGGGTTTATTTATGGAAGATTACCTCGGATGTGGACGTTGATAGTCTATTGAGAATCTCTCGTACTATGTAGATGGGTTTGGGTGATGTTCATGTGTTTTTAGAGGTTGAAAAGGTTCAAGTGGAAGAGCCGTACAGTTACGGGCATAATATGCAATCTCAATCCACCCAGTCAAGTTACCAACAAGATTATGGGACTAGTAGCCAGTTTCTAGATTTTTGAACGGATGGATGGTCAAACTACTATTTTGGTGGAGGAGCAAACAATGACGAATATCAGGGTCATGTGGGCAGTTTCAGTAGTCACGCAATCCAACAGAGCCAGCAGCGAGATAATTATGAATTGCAGGAATACCATACTCCTACAGATAATGTGGAGCAGTTTCCACGAGTAGAACCTGTTACAGGTAGAGAGTTGGCCCTCGTATAAGAAAATTCTAAATATGACGGTGCTAGTTCAAGTATTGAGGATTTAGACAACTTAAGCAATGAAGACTACGAGGATTTATCTGAAGAGGAGGTCGCAGAGGTGCGTAGGATGGCTGTGATTGAGGGGGGTAGGTATGTTTCGAGAGCACCTTGGTTTGAAACTGAGGAGTATACACAATTTGTATTAAACAATCGAGATGACAACTACCTTGCTGTAGATCGAGAAAATGAAAATCATTTTGTTGGATAGATGTTCAGTGACAAAAAAATGCTAACCAATGTTGTGCAAAATATACACATTACTAGTATCGGATGTACATCGTGGTTAAGAGCAATTATGATCAGCTCACTGCAAAGTGCACCATGCCAAATTGTCCGTGAAGAGTGAAATCTACGAAGAAAAAGTGACACGGCTTATTTGAAATCACAAAGTGCACTAAACATATTTGCTTGTGTGACCATCCTACGCAGGATCACAAGAAGATTACTGCAAGATTAGTTGCAAATGTTATCAAACCACATGTAAGTTATTCAATTTCAAATTTAATATAAATCATTTTGTATAAACATTTGGTTGACATGTTTTCCTAAAATGTGTGACAGGTTGTGGGAATATCGAATCTCTCAATCAAGAATGTTTTGACTATGGTCACCAAAGAATTCAACCACAATGTCAAGTACATTAAAGCATGGAGAGGAAAATAGTTGGCGGTTGAAGAGATATATGGCAAGTGGAGTAAAACATATGACAAACTGCCACAGTTTTTTATGGCCATTGTAGATTCCAACCCTATGAGTGATGTTGTGATTGATGCAGTACGTGATGGAAACAATGCACATCAATATATTTACAAGCATGTTTTCTTCTACCTTAAAGCAATGATGAATGGTTGGCAACATGCCCGGTCTGTACTTTCAATCGATGGTACATTTCTGAAGGGTAAATACAACATAAAGATATTCATTGCTATGGGTGCTGATTCCAACAATCATCACTATCCCGTCTGTTATGCGTTGGTTGAGGAGGAGTTTGAGGATAATTTGGGTTGGTTTTAAGACTGCTATGTAAACATGTTTACAGGGACAGTTTACGTGTTTGCATAATCTCAGACCATGCCGGTGAAAATCTCGTAGCAATGTCAGGTCTGGGCAACGGATTCGCACCATCTTATAGGATTCATAGATGGTGTCTATACCATTTCGGAAGTAACTTCTCTAGTAAGCATCCTGGTGGGGACTTAAGACGTTTGATGTGGCTAGCTGGAAGTACCCGTAAGTCAGAAAGTACAATGCCTACATGAAAAAAATAGGGGAGATATCACTTGGTGCTTTACAGTGGCTTTGTGACGTTCCTGCTGAATTATGGACCATCTGTCATGATCGAGGTGGTGCTCATTATGGATAAACTACTACTAACATCATGGAAGGCTACAATTGAAACACACGAATGGCTCATTTCCTTCCTGTTACGGCAATGATTGAGTACATATTCAACAAAAATGTTAGAATTGTGAATACACAAAGAAACCAACCCATTCATGCTCTACATGAAGGCCAACAAGTCTGTGGAAGGATGAATGATACGATAACCAGATATATGGAAAAGGCTAAAGCATATACGGTAAAAACATATAGTAATCAACTTAGCATTTTCATAGTTGTTACTCAATGCTATCTGGTGAAAGGTTGCACGAAGGGGGAACACCAGCAGAATGTGAACATTAGTAAGAAAACTTGTATTTGTGGAAATTGAAAATGTCACCATATGTCTTGTTCTCATGTAATGGTTGGTTGTTTGGTGGACAACATTGATTGGAAGAAATAGGTTAAACCTTAGCACTACTCATCCAAATTGCATAAGTTATGAGAACCTTTGATATTTCCATTTCCAAGCACGGAGTTGTGAAACTATGTTTTACTATTCGAGTGACAGATGTATGGGAAATTGATACCTAATGAGGCCTACATGAAGGTGAAGAAAAAGCATGGCACTAAGGGATAGTTTGTAAGAATTCAAAGTGAAATGGACCACTCAAGATCAGGGAAGAAGTGTAGCCGGTGTAAGCAGGAAGGACATACAAAACGGATCAAACTTTGTCCACAGCATCCCCCGGAGCTTTGAAATTGATGAAATCAAGTCTTGAGATGTTTCGTGTGATTTTACTTCCTTGATGTAGTTTGTTTGTCGTTATTTGAGTTTGTGTTATTTGCTTTGTGTGATTTAATTTCCTGCATGTACTTTTGTTCTTATTAGTTGCATTTGTGTGCTTAATATCAATTTCATTTCACCATCTTAAAGTGTTGAAAACATAACAATGCCTACACTTATGAAAAAATAGTAATGCACAAATGAACACAATTCCAATAATAAAAGTACAATAGTTTAATCCTCGTCGGACATGTCGCAGTCCGACTAAATATCAGAACTTATGCTCCATTGATGATATTCTCTAGCCTGTAGGATGTCTCCTTCCTCTACATACATCCTCGCATCTTCTGCTAGACTGTGTCGTTGTACGCGCAACCGCATTCGATTCTCTTCCTCCCGTGCACGAAAAAGCGCGGATTTCAGTTGTTGAGGAGTATTACATACCATGAATTTAGCACTCTATTATGGTATGTTCGACACAAATGTCAAGAGTTCGTTTACGCCATTCCCACTCCCTCTGCATTGTTGTTACTGAAAGAGTTGAGTAACGATGACTAGAGTTCAACGAGTAAGCAAAATCATCGTCACACAACCACTTTCTACCCATAGCTCTAAAAATATCACCTGGAGTATAAGTCATTATGTGTCGATGATAGTTATTTTAGTTACATATTTATAGTGACCTAGACTATTGTCTACCATTAGTATTATTTACAGGTTTTGGTTTTATTATTAATCAGAGAGTGTAAAAAGTTGTGTAGTCCCGTCAACAGTAACATAACTTTAATTATTTAAAAGTCACATAACTTTCATATTTTTACAGCTGTAGTAAATATTATTGATCATACTGTGTAGAAAGTTGTGCAGTCACGTCAAAAAAATATTAAAACTTTCATTATTTACAGTTGTTCGTATTATTATTTTTCATAGTGTGTATAATGTTATGTAGTCCCATCAACAATAAAAAAGATTTTTTTTTAAGAAGGCACTTAGATGAAATGGATAGTGAAGATGATGAAGAAAACATTTTCGATCATAGTTGTGACTCCCATTGTAGTTGCAGTTGGGATTGGAATAACCTTAGAATCTCTCAACAACAAGCAATTGATGAAATATATAAAGCTGGTGATAATTATTATGCAACACACCCGGATAGTCCCCTAAACTTCTCCTAACTCCCACTCCCCCTCAAACAGAAACCGGAACCACTTCCAATCCTCACGCAATCAGTCTAGAAATTTCTCAAGCCATCAATCCAATCCCCTCTGAACCAATCGGTCCAACTTCCTATCATAGTTGTGACTCCCGTTGTAGTTGCAATTGGGATTAGAATAACCTTACAATCTCTCAACAATAATCAATTGATGAAATATATAGAGCAGGTGATAATTATTATGCAACACACCCGGATAGTCCCCTAAACTTCTCCTAACTCCCCTCTCAAACAGAAATCGGAACCACTTCCAATCCTCACCCAATCAGTCTAGAAGTTCTTAAGCAATCAATCCAATCCCACTTGAACCAGTCGGTCCAACTTCTTATCATAGTTGTGACTCTCGTTGTAGTTGCAATTGGGATTGGATTAACCTTACAGTTTCTCAACAAAAAGCAAATAATGAAATGTATAGAACCGCCGATGTTTATTATGAAGCACACCCGAATAGTCCCCTGAACATTCCCCAAATCTCCCTCCAAGAGATAGCGGAACCGCTTTCAATCCTCAATCGATTTCTCCAGAAGATCCTAAATCAATCACTCCAATTCCGCAAGCTCCCCGATTTGACTACAAAAGTTAGAAGTGGAAGGACTGTAAAATGTTCACTAATAGTGGTGGTAAGATCATTTCTACTTATTCCATGTTTCTTGTACTGATTTATTGTTTATATATATATTGGTGATAACATATAATTTTGTAGATGCGGATTATTTAGCTAACGAGCACCCGAATCCAATGATGATAGAATGCAAAATCTCTTATTCCGTCAAAATAAGGACTCTTAAAGAAATTTCAAAATATGCGTTTGAAGAATACGATGACTTTGTGGGCATTGACACCATACAAGTCGATTTTGTAAAGGGATGGATGGTAAGCATCCTTGACTCGGAAATATTTGGTAAAAGAATCATCGTAAAAGATGACGGGACACGACAAATTGATTGTTACCTCTGATTGGATAAGGATAGGTACCCACTTATCCGTAAACCAGTTGAAGTCGAATGTGATTTAGTCCTCTACAAGATATGTTGTCAAATTGAGATCACTTTTGCCGCGAACGTTATAGAATACGAAAATTTCACGTTTTAGGGGGCTATTCAAATATATTAGCTAAATTTTAGAATCTGTTTTTTCCATTGTAATGAATTAATTGTACTACTATGATGATTTTAGGCTTTTTCTCCAAACTGTATCATGTTTTAAGAACCAAGTAATCATGTTTGTTGAAGCTATTTTCAAAGTTGTGTGATTTTACTTACGACTGTTGGTATTATTATTTATCACATTGTGTATAAAGTTCTGTAGTCACGTCAACAGTGACATACCTTAATTATTTACAGCTGTTGTTGTGTACTACTATTCAAAGTCTATATAAAGTTGTGTAGTCTCCTCAACAGTAACATAACCTCATTATTTACAACTGTTGGTGTGTATTATTGATCTCCGAATATATCTATAAAATCGTTCTTCCTGCTTATTCATAATCATAACTTATTATCTTCTTCTCAATTTTTTTTTTCTTCAAGACAATAGCATAAGATGGGTAAGGGAAAAAAAACAGAAACCACCAAACAAGCACGAGATTGTCAAACTGAAATGGAAGCTCAAGCTGCAAAGGAACGTGAAATTGCAATGAAAGCTCGTGCTGCAAATGAACGTCAAATTGCAATGGAAGCTAAAGGTGCAAGAGAACATCAAACTGCAAAGGAAATTGAGGAAGTTGAGGACGAGAATTACGCTGTTGACCTCAGTGAATTTTAAGACCTTGTATTGTGGTTCTAGTGTGATTTCATGCATAGTGTAAAAGTTAAGGTTTTCTTCTTTGATTTCAATAAAAATGTGAAATTTGTGTTTTGTAGTCAATTCTGGGTCTCAAAAAACCATTGTTACACATAATATTTTTTTAGTTTTTCCTGGCCTATAGTATAGTAGGAATTAATACTTTTATACGAAACATAAATTACATAAAAGAAACATGTTATAAATTTTTTTGGCCCCCCAATATGCCTTCACAAAGAAATTGTTAAGAATTTTATGTGTCATAGTCAATTCTAGGTCCCAATTGAACATAGTTACACATATTATTTTTTCAATTTTTTGGCTTATACCAAAATAGAACGTTAATACTTTTATACGAAACAAAAAAAAAATGAAAGAAAAACATGTGAAGATATGTTTTTTTAAGCCCCTCTACATGCCTCAACGAAAGAATTATTAAGAATGTGATGTGGACTTGGCATATTCAAACCAAAAATTAAAATAATTAGATATAATATTTTTTTTGAGATTTTCGGATTTTATGAAAGTAGGATGTAAATTCTTTTATACGGAGCAAAAGAATCGAAAAAATTTTATTTGCAAATTTTTTTTTGAAGCCTATTAAAATGACTACTAACAATTGATAAAATAGTTCTAAAATGAAGCCAACTGCTGGAACCAAAAACAAAAAAAAAAGCTATAAAAAATGCCATTTCATGTGACGTTTTCTATTCAAAGTTTTTTAATAGGAAATGCTACTTCTACGGGCATTTTTTACTGATTCTAAGAACTGTACCATAAATGAAAAATGGGTAAATGGTCATTTTCGTCACTGTACTATTCGAAAACTTTCACTTGGGTCACCAGCCCAAAAAAGCTTTCATTCAAACACTTAAACTATCAAAACATTTCAAATAGGTAACGGAATGTTTGCGTGAAATCCTATGTGGCGGTCACTATTCATCATCTTCTTTTTGTCTCTCCTCTCCCTCTTCGTCTCTCTCACACCACCACAAACAATCTCATTCTTCCTCTTTATTTCTCCCTCTCTCACTCTCACTGCCCAGAACCACCACCACCGAACTCCCTCTTTAATTCCCATCCACCCCTCTTCAACCTCCCTTCCATTCAAACCCCCTACCATAGTCTCCCTCTTTAACCTCCCTTCTCCCAACAATAACAACAACACACACCATCGTTCCTCCGCCTCCGTTTTCCTTCACCAATAGCTTCCCCTTCGACCTCGAATCCACAGCCGTTGCTTTCTCCTTCTCCCTCCAACCCACCTCCACCATTTTTTCCTCTACCCTCCTCTCGCGAACAGCAACCACACCTCCATCTCTCATCTCCTCTTCCATTCAACAGCTACATCTTCCCCCTGTAATTCCCCTTCCGTCCCACCCTTTTTCACCTCCGCCTATTAGATATATTAGATTTGTTCATCACCTCCTTCATCACCTCAACTCCGTTCGTCTACTTCTTCGCTGCCCACCATCCATTTCCGCCTCCATCTCCACCCCGACCCATCTCTCCAGTTCTTCTCAACAACACCTCAGCCCCTCATCTTCATTCATCCGCACCGTCATTTCTCCCCTTCAATTCGCAACAGCGCAACCATCCTCCCTTCTCCACCTCTGTTCTACAACCACCGCCATTCGCCGCCTTATCTCCGCCCCTCCACCCATTTCAATTCACGCCGCCACCCACCTCACCCCCATTTACTTCAACCACCTCCACCTTCCTCCCGCCTTCTACTCCACCAACCACCGCCCTCCATTCAACTTCGACTCGTCTCCTTCAACCCCACCGTTCACCTCCTCCTTCTAAGATATATTAGATTTTAGATATAGTTTTTGTTAAATAAAGTTTATTACATATAATTTTTTTAAATAAATAATATATTAGATTTTAGATAGATGGCAAGGATGATGATATGGCGCTGAGGTGTAACTAGGTGGCAGGTACGTGATAGCTGATGTGTAAAAAATTAACGGACTTCCGTTAAGTCAACGAAAAATTAACGGCAGTGCATATTTTTAATGTACAATGACCCAATTGAAAGTTATATTGAGTTAAGTAATTCATTTGAAAACTTTTTTGGGCTGATGATCCACGTAAAATTTTTTGAATAATACAATGACGAAAATGATCATTTATCCAATGAAAAATTGTGTGCAACTGTACTATACTCCCTCCGTCCCATTTTATGTGAGCCGGTTTGACTTTCACGGAGATTAAGAAAATATAGTAGAAAAAGTGTAAAGTTAGTTGAAAAGTATATAAAGTGGTGGGACCTATCAATATTTAATAATAGATTTGAGATAGTGGAGGAAAGTAGTGGGTGTAAGAGCAAGTCCAATGCTAGATGTTAAATAGCTATATCTATTGCTATAATTTAGCATCAAAAAGTGTTTTTTGGTGCTAAAATAGAACTTCAACTCCAATGCTAGTTGCATTTTACATTCAATTAATTCCAAATTTAGCTATTTTTTTGTTTCTCTCTCCTATCTTTCATTTAAAGTACATCAACATACAATTCATATATGGTTAAATGATGATGTGGCATGGATGCATAAATGCATCCTTGGTTTCAAATTTAGAACCAGGGATGCATTTATGCATATTTGCATCCAATTATAACACCCTTTTGGAGTTGGATTTTTTAGCATTTGGTGTTATAATATAGCAATAGAACCAAGGATAGCATTGCATTGGACTTGCTCTAATAGTGTTTATATAATATAAAAGTAGTATAAGATGGAGAAGTAGTGGGTGTAATAGTGAAAAGTAGTGTTCAAAAATAGTAAATAAAATTGGTTCATTTTTTTTGGGACGTCCCAAAAAGGAATAAGGGTCACATAAAATGGGACAGAGGGAGTATATAATAATATTTGGTACCAGAAATGAGTTGGAGCCTACTGAAACAGCTAACAAAGTTAGAACTCATAACTACTTAAGAAATCAAATTACGTGGAATAATTCTAACCATTTTCTTCCACGGTTGTAGACTTCTCATCTCTTCGTTTACTTTCACTATCCAAATTAAGGTTCTTTATACCTTCCCATGAATTTTCAAGATCAGCTGCAATTCAATTTTTTCTTTTTTCGGAATATTTCAAAATCAGTTAGAATTTCAATTTTTGACTAACCTTACTCTCGTCAAGCCACTAATCACAAGTCACAAGTACAAAATTTGTAACGCTGACACCCCAAGATTAGCTGCACGAAAAATCTTTGACAATTGTATGAATATATGAAATGCGTGGGACGCAGGGCTAGCACAGTGTGTTGCATAATTGTACCTGCAAAACATATCACACGCGCATGTGTAATACGTATGTTTTATGGTGGAACTATAAAAGTTTTTAGAATATCACAAACCCAAATTTTTCCGTAAGTTCTTCAGTAAACATTTTTTAGAAAAATTCGTAATATGACATCAGAGTTTAGATCCAAAGAAAACTTTCTTTCAGGAAAGCGAACTCGTAATACAATATCAGAATTCAAGTCGAAAGAAAAGTTTCTTTTAGAAAAGCTCACAATTTAAAATGATAGTATTAGTGTTCCGAATTTAAAGGAATCTCGAGTTTGAGCTATCCATATCCAACTTCCAAAATTTGTTATTACGTAATTTCCGCACGCATAAATACATACACACAAGGTACACTTGCATGTATTCCATTCCACCTGCTAATCTCTACAAGACTGTGCAGTTTGTTTAGTTAGTTCGAGTACTTTAACGTAGTTATCGCCAAAAAGAAGTACCCAACCCATAACTAGGTCAGTTTTAAGCAAGACGAAGACAAAAATGATGGAACAAAGTTAAAAGGAAAGAGAAGGTAAGAGGAAAGAATCTTGTAAAGCAAGTGAGTTTGTGTCACTTTGATGAAGCTAACTTACATGAGCCCCCACATTAAAGTACTCCTACTTACATCTATTATTTCTTAGGCCTGGATGCCTTTATACTAGTGTTACTGTATATAGCTAGCTGTAAACATGGCCCACTGTCACTTCTCTGCTTTTACTGTTTGCTCTTTTTACCCGAGACAACTGAAATTTGTGGTAGATTTCGACTGTCCCAAACGATAATAAAAATTTTGAAAAGAAAGAAAAATTATGAAAACAAAGATGATGATAAGGAAAAAAAAAAAATCTATGAAAGTTGATGGATCTGAGAAAAGAAAATTTCGTACAAAAGTTTGTGGGGATGAGAAAAAAAAAAACTTGTAAGAAATCAGTGGGAAGAAAAGAATCTGCGAAAATTCAATGGGAAGGTCATGGGAGTTAGAGAAAAAAACTGTAAGAGATCGTGGGAAAAAAAATTTACGAGAATTTTGGATATGAAAGAAAGAAAAATCATGAAAGCTAAGATGACGATAACGCGAAAGTTTAACAATAATAATAATATACATTAACATCCCCTCAAACTCATGATACTCAGAATCGTGAGTTTGGCAAAATAAAAAAATAAAAATCGAATTTGTTCCAATTAGTAGACCCACTTGAATCATCTTCCTCATCGTGATCATTCTATTTATCCTCGTCCTCGTCATATCTTTGTTCCCAACGCGTCTCTTTCATCGCTTCACGATTTTCCTCAGAATTCCTCTTTTTGTCGTTCTTGATTTGGAACACTCTCTTACAAAAACGTATCATCATCGTCGTTGTATTTTCTATCATATTCTTTGTTTTTTTTTTTTCACCCATGAACTCTCCCAAGTTTTTATCCTCACACCACGAACTCTAGTAGTGTTATTTTTCTCACCTACAAACTCTTGCGGGATTCTTCACACCACGAACTCTCGTAGTGTTAATTATTTTCACATCTACCAATTCTAGCAGGTTTAATTTTCCTTCGTACCCGTAAACTTTTACTGGAATAACTTAGATTCTTAATACCATGATAAATATGCTCTCAAGATTATATTTTATTCATTCATCAAATCAATACTTAAATACATAAAATTTAACTTAGAATGTAAGACGTAATTCCAAGCATTCATAAAAAAATTCCCCATTCTCAATAAAATAAATAAAAGCAACAATAAAATAAAATGGGACTACTCTACACTTGTTAAAATATGATGCACACAAATTTTATACTAGTATGTATCCCTATCAGAGAATGTGTTATGATGTATAGATGTGTATGTCCTAAAGTTGGTGTCAGTTGAATGTGTAAGAAATGAAGTGGGATACTAGCTAGTACTATTACTACTACTTTGCTATCTCTGTTATCTATCTATATGACCTAAAAGGTGTTGAGGGGTGAGTTTATAACTTGAAAAGTTGAAATGAACGAACACTAGATATACAATCCTGCTGCCACAATCTTGATCTGAGATGGGTTCATACTCTTCTTCTTCTACTTCCTCAGATTCTCTTAATGGCTTGAAATTTGGTCAGAAAATTTACTTTGAGGATGTGGGTGTAGGTGGTGTTAGTAGTAGTGTTGGGAACAACACCAACAAATCCGGTGGTAGTGGTGGTGGAGATGTAACACCAGCTTCTCCAGCCAAGAAAGGTAGGTTTGGTGGTGGAGGTCAAGGTGGGCAGCAGCCCCCAAGGTGTCAAGTTGAAGGGTGTAAAGTAGATCTGAGTGATGCGAAAGGGTATTATGCCAGGCATAAAGTTTGTGTTATGCACTCAAAGTCAGCTAAGGTTGTTGTTTCAGGTCTTGAGCAAAGATTTTGCCAGCAGTGTAGCAGGTCAGTTTGTCTTACCCTTTTAGACTACTTTCAAGTAATAGTTTTACTTTTTATATGTATAATTTTGTATGTGTACTCTGCACCTACATATTTTTCAGTTTTGTTTCTTTAATTGTGTATATGTTGTTGGGTTCTTGTTTCTTGTTTGCTTATATTAGTTGGCCTATTTGTAGCTTTTATTGTTGCATTTGATTGGCTTATGTTTATGCTTGATACTTGTTGTAATAGAGTTGGTATGTATTTGGTGATGTTCCTGTTTGTGTGTACACTTCATTTTGAGATTGATGGAAACTGGTACTGGATTACTGTTACATATGCTGAAACTTAGCCCGTTTCGGTTAACTTAAAAAATGTTACTTATAATGTTACTTATTGCTGCCGAGTGAAAAGTGATAATTTTAAATTTAACTTAGACGTATGTGTTTGGCTAATTTTACTTAATGTGAATTTATTCCAAAAAAAATTGATTAGAAAATAGAAATTTATATTTTTTAAACATAAGATAAAAGTATGAAGTTCAAATATATGTAAAGAATAAATTATGAGTTAAAAGATGACTCAAACATATAAAATTTGATGTGAGAAAAAAATAAGTTAAAAAAAAGTACCTAGCAGGTACTTAAATTTTTTAAACTAAAACTAGCTTTAAGCTAAGAAATTTTAGTGTACATAAACACATCAACGACCAACTTAAAACCTGTTGGGGCAACTTTAAGCTACCCAAACACGGTCTTAGTTTGCTCTTTATAAATGGTTTGGCCATTGTTTTTTTCTATGTTGTTTAAGTTGGCATGCATGTAATTCTCTCTAGACTCTGTGTTTATTTTGCTGCAAGTGCCATTCTTGTAACTTTTAAGAGACAGAACATTAAGAGAAATAGTAACTACTACAATTGCAGGAATCGAAGGCAGAATGGTTAAACTTGCCACTCTTACGGGATAATTATTGTTAGCAAAGTTAAAGATTTATTACTGTCATTGGTAATAACTGTTGTGGAAGAGGGTCACAACTCACATGTACGGGGTTACAGGACTGGATGCTTGAAATCATTGCATCCACCATATATATCAGTGTTAAACTAAATACTGATAATGGAGTAATAACCATCTAGTAGTATGAGAGTGAAGTCTCGTAATGGAGTCTTCATGAATTCTTTTGCCAAGTGAATTCATGTATTATTGCACTTCACAGAGCTAGGCATCCATATCAGTGCATCGAACTATTATACAACTAGGACTCATCAGTTTATAAAATTATTACACAACTAGGACTCGACAGTGCATAATGGTTGGTTGAGATGAAGGCAAAGACCCTCTGACCAGATTTTTTTGCCATGCTCCTGTGAACCTGTTATCTGGATATCTGAATCCCATTTTCTGGTCTCATTTTTAGAGATTGGTCCCTTGCCCTTTGTATATTTATTTGCAATGTTTGGTCTAAATAGCTGTATGGACATGTAGATTGTATGCTCCCCCCCCCCCCCCCCCCCCTTCACAAAAAAAAAACCATATTGACTGTATGCTTCACATTCTTTTTATCAGGATGCCATATAAGCTCTATGATATATAGGTTTCTGCTTTATTGCCTCTTGAACTATATGATAATGACCTGGTGTATTGCTTTCCATTATGCGGATTTCATAGTTTCTTGGAAATGTGTTTCCAGGTTTCATCATCTTCCTGAATTTGACCAAGGAAAAAGAAGTTGCCGTAGGCGCCTTGCTGGCCATAATGAGCGTCGTAGGAAGCCTCCTCCTGGATCACTTTTGTCCACGCGCTGCGGGAGCCTCTCGTCGGCACTATATGGTTAGACTTCCATGTCAATGTTTTTAAAGATATTCTGTCGTGTGTTTAGCTTTCGAGAAGTATGGCTCTTTCCTTTTTTGTTGATTGTTTTGATAATACAAGCTCAGATATTTCATGCTCACGATGACAGAAAACAGCAGTGGAACTGGAAGCTTTATGATGGACTTCACAACTAATCCAAGGGCAACCTGGAGAGATCAGTGGACACCTACAAGGCCATTTGAGCAGGTTGCGGGAAGTCAACCCCTTGAGTTTGGAAGGTTTCTACCATGGCAGAACAATTCAGAAAGCCCTCAGCCTGATATACAAGGTTCAACAAATAACAACCCCTCTCCTGGTACTGATATTTCTTCTGGAGAATTTTTCACTGGAGCGTCCGACTCCAGCTGTGCTCTCTCTCTTCTGTCAAGTCAGCCCTGCAATTCAAAAGGCCAAACTTTAAATCTTGGATCAAATTACGAACAAGATACTGATACCTCGCACATGGTTCAACCAACAGCAGTGCATGGGGCCAACATAGGTCATTTTCCAAGCAGCTCTTGGGGTTACAAGGGCAATGAAACTGGAACCAGCTCAGTTAACATGCATTCTGATTCTGGTCTGGGTCAAATTACGCAGCCTGGGAACAGGGTCTACGCTGGGGAGCTGCAACTAAACCAGCAGCGCGGAAGACCATCCACAAGTCTTGAGCAATCAACGGCTTACTACTCTTCTGCTCACAATATGCATTGGTCAATCTGAGTCTTGGGATACCGGTTTACCCAGTGCTATTGCCCCTTGCTTTATATATGTACTAGTAACTTTACAGTGCAAGCTACTTTTATCGGATATGTTGACAATGTAGCTTGCTACCTATCTATCGTCTTACCTTGTCAACTAAAACCAATTAACATGGATTTACCTTGTTTGAATTTATTGTGTGAATGTTATATGTTATGATCACCTGATAATCAGGGTAGTTTGGTTGATCCCGGGAAGTTGGAATTGAGGGCCTCTATTGATTCATTGTGGCAAAAGAACAGACTAGAAGGTTGAAGCCGGTCCTTAAAGACCAGAATATATGCAGTTGCAAAACACAGGTACAGGATCGCCTGATTTTTAATGTTTTAAGCTGACATGAATCAACACTTGGCTGCAAAATAAAAAAGATGTTTAATTATGCTACATAGTAATTTAACTGTCATACATTCTCCCAAGCTTTATATCTGCGAAAGCAATAGTAAAATTCATCTCTCATCAAATATTTTGTACAAATTCATCACCTATTTCTTACAGAAATTATGGAAAGGAAGATTCTGGTTGTGTCTATGAAAGCTAAATGCACTTGCTGAGAGCTTGTAATTGTTTTTTGGAGACTACCAAGATGCCTACAATGTACTTTATGTACATATTACCGTTGGAGCAAATCTAATAAATTATTCAAGCTCTTAACTCTTTTTTTAAAAAAATAAATAGATTTATATGCTTATAAAGTGAGTATTGTTCTAACAAAAACAAATTTCGGGCACAAGCAATAGTTAAACCCACAATCTGGAGATAAGCCTTATCACTTCAGATATCTAATAGCGCTTTCAAGCTCCCAACTTAAAATTTAAGAAATATAAAAAAAAAATGAGTACTCCAACAAGGTTCTAGTGCTTTCTTGTATACTAATAAATTTCATCCACTACTTTTTTTTTTTTTGACGAAATGTATTATTTCATTAAAAATAATATAATACAGTCAGAACAAATCTCCAACTGCCATTACAACCAAATTGAGAAACAAATAACAAAATAAACATAATTAGCTAATTTGATTTCTGATCGTTTAACACATAGAATTTAAAAATTCTTGAAATTGAAAACAAAGTCGCAGACATCCCGAGCAATCCATATTGCACCAACATCCCGGAAAGCAGCAACATCACAAATGACCATATCACATAAAAACAATTGTTAGCCCAGTGTTCAAATACCCCAAGTGTAGGAGCGACACCCCAGCTATCTACATGCCGGATACCAGCTATAGACATGCCGAAAATGGACCCCAACTATCTACATGCCGGATACCAGCTATAGACATGCCGAAAATGGATTCTTCATCCCATCTATCTACATGCCGGATACCAGCTATAAACATGCCGAAAGTGAAAACCGATAACGAATGAACAGTCTTTAATTGTGAAAGGTGAGCTCTTGCAATAATCACCACCAATCCAGTTTCAATGCGGGTTTTCCGGATTTTCCAAAACATCAACAAAATCATTTTCAACAAAACCCCGCTCACAATTAAGAAGCGAAAAACAAAACTCTCACATAGGAGAGACATAAAACCACCCAAAAAGATGGACGAAAATAATCAAAATCTCACCCAGAGATGAAGATTAATGAACTTATTAACAAGAAAAAAGAGAGAAGATGGGGTAGATCTGGAAGAGGGGAAGGAAAGGTGAGGATGAAAAGGGGGACGGATGAAAAAAATGAGGAAGAAGGGAGGGGGCGGGATGAAAACAAGGAGAGGGCGGCGAAGCAAACGGGGGAGGGCGGCGACAGATAGGTTAGAGGGAGAGGAGAGAGTCGACGTCGATTCTCATAGGATTCTCAGTATTTCATCCACTACTTAGTTTTAAGTAACAATTCCCTCTTTAATAAATTATATTTTCCCTCCACTATTTTATATTTTATAATAAATTATATTTTCCATTATAATATATTATATTTTTTTTATACAATGTACTTTTATTAATAAAAATATTAAATAAGGATTGAGTACATAATGTTGTCGGAAGCAAAGATAATCCATGTCTTAAGTTACTAACAACCAATATTTTATATAATTTTTAAAAATTGAGCTAAGAAATTGTTAGACTTATTCTTACATTTTATATTAATTTTAAGGATTGATGAGAGATTGTTGAACTTGCTTTTACATTGTCAGCTAATACTTGCACACCAATATTTGCACATGAACACACAAATATCACCAATATTGGCACATGTATAATGTATTCACGCACTTAAATTGACACACCAACATACTTTCCATTTGCTTTTACGGAAAATCATATATGTAGTCAAATCTGCACAGTTTTAAAGATATTAATGCTGTAAAATTTTGAGCATACATATCTCTGTGCTTCATCACAGAACAGTGAACACAATGGTAGGTCGAATTGTAGAAGGGACCAATTTCAAAGTTGTAGTTAAAGTGTAAACTACCCACTCCGCACCTCATTGCATTTCTGTGGTGTCGTTTGCGTTGTAAAAGTCTATGTGGTGTAGGTGCGATTTGGCAAATCAGCCAACGGCATACGCAGGTTAGGTTTGTGATTTTAGCCAAAAACCACCTCACGCACCATTGACCCCGTGTACTGATAAAAAGAAGCATTAAGCAGAAGTGGGATTGAACCAAGCAATGAAGTAGTTGCCGGACAGACACTGCACGGAAGTCATCTAATTTATATTAAAAAATAAATAAAAAAAGATATACAATATCATGATTCTCGCCACATTTTATCCCCGTACAACAAAATCTCATACATTCAGAAGTTTAAGTAAAAACTCAATGTTGGATTGACATTGATTCAGAAGTAGCATCTCTAGCATATTACAATAAAATTTTCTAAGACAAAAAAATGAGAGGAAGTTAGAACTATATTTGTTATTGCATACTACCTGAAAGCCTAATGCACCGCAACAAAAATGCCACATTTTATCCCCGTACAACAAAATCTCATACATTCAGAAGTTTGAGTAAAAACTCAATGTTGGATTGACATTGATTCAGAAGTAGCATCTCTAGCATATTACAATAAAATTTTCTAAGACAAAAAAATGAGAGGAAGTTAGAACTATATTTGTTATTGCATACTACCTGAAAGCCTAATGCACCGCAACAAAGAAATTTTTTTGTCGCATTATCAGCAGACAACAAAAATGACAACTTGGACCATCCAACACTTGAAAGGAATCCAGAAAACGCAACTTTGGCTTCTAAATCTCCAACTGTGCCACCAAGTCACACCTCTTTAATCATTTTGTTGGCAATAAAGTTGCCTAATATTTCCTGATGCTGTTGAATAAAAAGAACAAAGAAAACCCAAATTACTAATTTATTACTGGTATTTTTTCCTGAACTTGATAAAGGAAAATTATTTTAAGACAGTTAAGAAAGAAGAAGGAAAGGGAGAGAAAGGGGGGGGGGGGGATCAAATCATATACTGTACCTACGAGTTGATTAAACTTTGTAACAAAAGGTGAAAAGAGTGTTCTATTCTAGGTATAAACCCAATCGGGGACACATGATAATTCACCACTGTATCAAGTACACAAGTGCTTTGCATTACGGATTTTCAGGACACCTCTATACAATCACCTTCCAACTGGTTTCTTATCTAACCAACTCACAAACTAACAAAAGAGAACAAACATATAATTTGTCATCCTTTCGTAGGAAAAGTCTGAGACTGAGGATGGACATTACCATATAGCCAATCTTTAAAGTAGCCATGGAGTGCACTTGATAATTCTCGTTTCTTGCTATCATCTAGCTGTGTGTCCTTTAAAGTCTGCTTGAGTTCCCCCAGATTTTCGTGCTGTAGAACATAAAGTAACATGTTACTTGAATATTAAACAATATCTTCTAGCTGTAAAACCATTAAGTTGGATCACCATAACGGTCCCGTCACAAATGGAATTTTTTAATATTTTGAAAAGTACTAAGTTTCTTTAACTCACGTTTTTCTCTTGAGATTTCAAATAAGAATCAGGAAGAGGAAAAGGATTGTCTTTGGTAGATCCAGAAGTTTCTCCTTCAAACCAGTTTGGAATCTGTTCAAGGAAAGCAAATGCTGGTAAACAAAACAAATCTATAGTTATGAAATCACATACACTGTTGATACGAAGTACATACTAACAGCGCCCTGGCGACTCCAGAACAATCACAATAAGAAGTCTGTATGGTAATATGACGATGACCATGTATAATTATGTTAATCTTTTAGTACAAGTACGCATCCACATATAAGCATATAAATACCGAAAAAGTACTATGTAACTTCTTTGTTATCAAATTCCCAGTATGCCACACATAGCACAAATATATCCATACATAGATTATCATTACAAAATCCTAGCATACAATATAAAATATAGCATCTACAAGCCTAAATTTTGGAATTACATTTGTAATATAATATGCATATAATTGATTAACATAATCATATATAATTATATATAATTATAAGTTGTAATTATATATTACTTTTATACATTTTCAAGATATTATATTATTTTCTCGTATATAAACTATAATTTATATACATATGAATTATATATGCCATGGTTAGAAAGAAAAGGAATAACAGGAAAGAGAAGAAAGGGCAAAAGAGAAGTAAACAGAAAATAGAATGAAAAGAGGGAGGAAGAAATAAACAAAAAAAAAAAGAGACATAAGAGACATCGTCAGACGGAAAAGCTACGCTTCTAAGTGGAGTTTCTAAGTGGAGTTGCTCATGTCATCACTAAGGTACAAACTGAATAGGGCTTTTTATTTTAATCCATATCAATTGGGTCCGTCAGAACATGCAGGGCAGTGCATAACAAATGGGACTCACAGCGGCAAAACATATCTGGGAAGGAGAACAACGGTCGACCAGGACAGTACAACACCTTGCCTTTTTCATGGTAGGTCACCGGCCATGGCACGGTAGAAATAGTTACATGGTATTAAGAATAATGATGTACAATGTATACCCCAGAGCAAATAAACAAATTAAAGTTATAAATAAGATTAAGTAGACTTCCTATCGAAAA
This sequence comes from Saposhnikovia divaricata, assembly GCA_036435485.1. Lineage (NCBI taxonomy): Eukaryota > Viridiplantae > Streptophyta > Magnoliopsida > Apiales > Apiaceae > Saposhnikovia > Saposhnikovia divaricata. The sequence continues at coordinate 114,101,918 of CM071596.1, forward strand.
CCTTTTACGGAACTAATAATGAATAGTAAAGTGTTCCTACAGTAACATTCAAAACTTACCAAAAAATTTGTAAATTGGTCAGGATCAATACAGGAAGCAGACTCAGTCTGAACATCAGAAATGCCTGCAGGATGAGATAACGAATCATGTGGGTCAACCATTCCAAGTGCAAAAGGTTTATCCCATCTGTTAATAGTAGTATCAACACCAACTTGATTCAAGTGGTCGTCCAACTGTGAGTAATATGTATTATATGGAGCAACCTGGAAAAACATTAAGGCAATCACATCAAGAACTCTCAAACAATGATTATCACCAGGTAAATGCAAATTAAGAAGGAAACCGAAGAATGTAAATTTAAATACATTGCTATTTTGATGCAAGACAGAATTTGTAAAGATGAATATATGAACTATAAATGGTAATAAGATAGAACATAGGTGGATTAATCGCAAAGATCCACCACCCCGGGAGTTTCCCTACCTCAGAAGGGAAAATTATGACGAATCACAACCCATTAACAAAATTCAATATTTATATGAAACTTACTAGATTGCATCCAGTCTACCATGATATGTGGGGACTAAAATACTTATATAGAGAATAAACCCTAATTAATAAAAACTAATGGACTAAAACCCAAAACAACTAGGCTTATTATATTTACCTACATATGTACTTATAAAATTCTGGTCCCACAAAAAATATATAGATATATACACTATTAATCTCTACACTGAACATATTTAAACTAATCAACAACATATATAAAAAAATTTCTTTATGTTCAGTGTCATTTCCCATCAAGGATTTGCACAAAACCATACTAATTAAATATACTACAAAAAGAAGTGCATTCAAATTGAAGCATGTCAAAAGATCAAGTAGGAAAACCATTATAATCTGAGATCAAGTCAAGAAGGTATGCTGAAACCCATACAGCTTGATCAAAACAATTCAAAGAGTGAACTGCTAAAACATGGATCAGGAGTTGGAATTACTCCTGGCTTTCTACATAACATAGTAAAATTTAGGGATGTGTGGAAACATCTACATTTTTTAAAATAATGGCTGCCCCAATAAGCGGGCCCACTGCATTAAGCAATTGATAGTTTCTAAATATTAGCTCGTATCTAAGCTGGTCACAGTACTATTTTGTAGTACTTTGGTCCCGGATCAACTATTGCAGTCATGTCAATTTTTTTTTAAAACATTTGTTTATAAAACTACATTCAAGATAAACTTTTAGCGAGTGTGATGAGATAGCTCAAGTGGTAAGGGTTTATCTCTTGCCATCCCAGGTTCTGGGTTCGACTCTCGCTCACCCCACAGATTTTTTAGAGTAGGTTCTCATTTGTAAGGCATATAAACCTAATTATTCAAAAAGCAAAAGATAAACTTTTAGTTATTAAATAGGTTTTTTTAATTTAATTTGAGCGAGATAATGAATTAAATATAACACTAGTTTTGAAAACATATTACATATTATAGTTCTGTCATAAATTAAATAATTAGCAAAACGATAATTTTGCCTCCAAACCAAAAACTTAACTAAAAGAACTGCATTTTTTTAAGTGCTAAACATCTCAATACAAACACTGAAACTTCGGAACCAGACAAGTATCTCACTTACCAAAATCTGCCCCTATCATATTCAAATTCAATATAAGCCCCTTGTGACGCACTAATACTTATTTCATTGAACAGCTATTTTAAAAAGAAGCAACTAACCTGCAGTTTATGGTTATCACCAACAATAAGAGGTTGCTGATTTATCCCCAAGAAGAATATACACTCGCGACAATTAGCAATACATATTCTTTTGGCTGCTGTTATCACATGAACTCGTTCACAATGTTCAACTCTTACAGCCTGTAAATTGTGAAGAATAAATTCGACTTAAATTATAATACGACAAGTTCATAATGTAGCAAGAGTTAATGGTGAGCGTCAAAAGCAACGTTGCCAAACTATGACAGCTTGCAATTACAAGCCCATATCTTAGGAACTTAAATAATTTTTGCATCAGAATATCGCAAACACAAGTGCAAAGCCCATGCGCTTTAAACATATCTACACTAAAAATAAAATGTACAATTATAATACTACATCCTGTAAATATATGCATTATTTTTTTTGTAAAAACTAGCTTGCTAAATTGCACCTCGCTGTAATATCTTCAATAAAATGGGACACTTTTAAGCCTTACAACTGAGGTGAATAATTTAATAGCACCTCTCCTATATAGTTTGTTTTGTGTAACTGTTATGCAAATATCTCACGACTTAATGATTATTAGAGTACAGTTCTCTTGTCATATTTTTTTTAAAAAAAAAATGCTTGATAGATTGTTAATCGAACATTTAACTGGAGAAAGTTTTGCATTAATATACACATATTCTTACCTTGCCTACAGCGCCAAGAACTATAGTCGCATCAGAGCATCCATACACCGCGGCATATCTCAAAGGTGCTAAAATGTAAATAACTGATTCGTGGCAATTCACAACCTGCCATGATAGAATTGAAGTTCAAATACCGGTCGTAGCAGAGAGCAGAATCCAATAAATGTACTACTGCAGACTCTATTATAAACATACGGTTCACAGACTTGAATGACACTCCATCCATCCCACAATAAATGTCCTAATTTTTTTCAAATTTTTTTTACGCATTTCCACGTGTATAAAGAGCGTACTTGTAGACACTATCTTTTCATGTTTTTTGTCTTGTATAAGAAAAGTAAGTTCCAATTTTTATACAAATCAAAAGGTACGAAAAAATGATATTTACAAGTATGTTTTTACATGCGTGGATTTGGAAATGCGTCAATTTTTTTAAAAACAATTAAGACGTCGGATATGGGAAGGAAGGAGTACTAAATAATATATGTATTTCAAAATGGTTCTGAGGCTTGTGAGTTTACTGCTAATAAAATGTATCAAACTATATCTGAATTAGCAAGTATTTGTACAATAACTACAGCAGCGGAAGAGGAGCACAAAGTCAAAACTCTTGAGGGTTTTGTTATGAGTAAAGAGAAAAATGGGAGCATACAAGTGCCTACTAAAGTCATCCGCTCTTTACTGCAATTATCTTCTCTGCTTTTAATATTCCAGTACAAACTTATAAACTCCTAGTTTCATGTTCTGTCACTAAAATAAAAAACCAATTTGTCACAGGAACAGGTAGACTCTAGACTGTATATTTAAGAGAATACAGTGAAATTCACTATTAATAATTTTTTTCTGCTAAACACATGCGTGTGATATCTTCAACTACTACAACTTGTTGATATTTCTGAATCATGGTTTTGATTCTTGCATTTAAAAAAACGGGTAAATGGGCAACTGTACTATTCGAAAACTTTCACTTGGGTCACTAGCCCAAAAATGCTTTCAGTCAAACACTTTAAGTACTAAAATCTTTCAAATAGGTTTCCAATGTTAGTCCCGTTAATTGCACTAACAGAATGCTTGTGTGGCAGCTTGTATGGCAAATGACATGGCAAATTTAATTATAATTACAAATTAAATTATATATAAAAAGTGAAGAATTATATATTAAAAAGAAAAGAAAAGGAGGGGGAGAGAGAGAAGGGTGTGCCGGAAATCACTGCCGGTGGAAATCGGTGGTGTGGCTGTTGAAGGAGGGAGGCGGGGAAATTGCTTCAAGCTCGCCGGATTTTTGCTTTTCACTGGTCAGTTTTGGACCGTTCTTGTTGGTTGTAAATGGGTGCAGGTGGTGGAGTTGGAAGGAGTTGGGAGGTGGGGTAATTGGCGTTGGGTTGTGGAGAGGGGAGAAGGGGGGCTGTTGAATGTAGGAGAAGGAGAGAGGCTGGTGGTGAAGGGGAGGTGAGAAAGAGGAAGGGCAGTGGTGGGGATGGATGGACGGCGCCGGAGGAATGGGAGGAGGGGCGGCGCGGTGGGTTTGTTGCGAGGTCAGGTGAACGGAAATGAAGGTGTGTAGTGGGGAATTGCAGGTGGAGAGGAATAGAAGGGGGGTTAGGCTGTTGGTCGGAGTAAACGGGGAGGAGGCTGTGATGTGGTGGTGGCGAGGAGAAGAAATGGTGGCAGGCGGCGGAGTCGCGAATGGGTTGGTGGAGGCGCGGTGTTGAATGGCGATTGGGGAAGGAGAATGAAGAGAGGTGGGAGGTCGAGTGTAGGAGGAAAAGAAAGGAAGGTGATGTGGATTAAGGGGTGAACGGAGGACGGAGGCGGAGATGGGTGGAGTGAACGGAGGCCCGCGACGGGTGGACAGAACAGCGGGAGGAGGAGATGGGGTGGCCGGGGTTGAACAGCGGAATGGGTGGCAGAAGGCGGCGGTCGGAGTAGGAGATGGGCGTGTGGCTGTTGGTCGGAGAAAGGTGGACAGAGGGGTTGAAGGAAGGAGTTGCTGCAGGCGGGAGGAAGGAGTTGTGGGAGAGATGGGAGAGATGGGGATGGGTGAGAGAGATGGGAGGAAGGGGTTGATGTGGCACGCATATGTGGCATAATTTATTATGTGGATCATTAGTTGCTGCTGAGTTGTAACCATTTAACAGGTTTCCGTTAAAGTCAACGAAAATTTAACGGTAGTGAAATTTTTTTAATGTACAATGACCCAATTGGAAGTTATATTGAGTTAAGTAATTCGTCTGAAAGCTTTTTTGGGCTGGTGACCCAAGTGAAAGTTTTCGAATAGTACAGTGACGAATTTGCCCATTTACCCGTAAAAAAACATTCAACTATAGTCTGCTCGCCATAAGCATAAGAAGAGAGTACTTGTGATGTAATCACTTTATAATTGCCTTCAAAATTTATCCTTATTGCTAGAAGTTATAAATTTATGTATTGTATATAAGATTTAATCTTTACTAACATAATAGTTCCACATAAATATCATATGCTGAAGCAAGCTTGTAATAATTCTAAACAAATACAAAGAAGCTTGTAAATCAGAATTCTACTTTGCAAATAACTGATATACAAGCAGGAAATAATCATGGCTTTGGCTTTGGGCTGGAAATCCAGAACTCGGATTCAAAAGAATATTTATCATTTCGAATATTCAACTATCCAAGCTTGGGATTTTATGCTGAGCTCTAGTGCAGCTAAAAGATGATATTTGACACTCCGGATATGTAAAAGAAAAAAAAAATCAAACATATTAACCTTTACTGAAGAGCCCTGAAGATCAGATGCCTGCTTCATGCATGATGACTTAGAGATGCCCTCAATGAAATTTGGACCCCTATTGGAGGTTGTGGCCTTTACTGAACTAGGAGAAACATCAGCCATTGGAACATCCTGGTCAGAGGAACTTGTTGGACCACTTTCCTTTGTAGAAACTCTTTCAGCAATGTGTTCCAGTGCAGACGAAATATTTTCTAGAAGCCAATCATGAACTTGTGGTGCAGGAACAGGTACAGCAGGCATATCAGGATCTGAATTAGCAAAAAATGGAGCATTCTGACTCAATGGAATTTTCTCTGATCCCTTTTCGCCAAAATAAAACAAATACCCAAGGTGCTCGAAATTTTCCATTGTTAACACCTGGCATATTCACAGGTAAATTTAGCATTTCAAAGGACTACTACAATGGAAAAAAGATTCGTACATAGTGCGATATACCAAAGTCATAACTAAAGATTATTTTTCTGTAGTTGCTGTTAATTGTTTGCCAAAGCTTTAATGTTTCCATTCGAACAGAACATACTATACCATGGTAAACTATTACCTTACCAGTTACAATAACATAAGCCCCATTAACAATTTTGTTTTTATATAAGTATATATAGAGCTAACACAAGAAAATTGTTAATGGAATTAAATATCAAATGTTTTTGTTGAAATAAACTTGATGAAGTTAGCAAGTAGCATGCACCTTAATCATCAAATTTGAAAGATTAGATATATACTGAACTGAGGAAAGTGTACAATATCGTAAATGTTAGATTAGAAGTTGACAAACCAAAATATGCTCGCCTTCCACTTCTGCAATGTCAGACATAAGGGATACAATGTTGCCCAAGTGTTTCTGTAAATATGATAGCTGATGAGCCTCTTCATCTGCTTGCGATGGCATAGATCTACGACTGTTACTGCGTACAAGCTGCGATAAGGGAAACATGTTTATGATGAGTATATCCATGCGCCATAAACATTTAACAAAAAAACTATATTTCTTTTTTTTGTCAATAAAAAAGATTAATAATTTTTGGTAGTGGAAGACATTGCATGTACAATAACAGATTTTGAAGAAAGAAACCAATATAAAGTCCATTACCCCACGGATGTATAAAAAACTTAAACCACAGAAAACTAGCCACCATAGTTCTGTTGTGATACAGCAATGGGGATATTACTAAGCTAGAAAATATTTGTGTTTTATTATTGCCTATGTCCAACAACGGCAAAATATAATAAAATAAACACCAATTTGTTATGTAATAAAACACAGGAATATAGTAGAAGACAATATAGAACACTTCTTAGTTTCAAATAGCAATTCAGTTCACGGCCGACCATCATACATAGTACACGCCCACTCCGATGTCATCAATATGCGTCAAAACAAAATGAAACAAACCACATAAGTTAATTACATTTAAAATAAGATTCACATTATGCTAACAACCTGACGTCTTAGATTGTACCAAAATGTACGAAGTAACAACTAACTACCAAAATGTGTGGATTATATATATCTGTCAATCGTAGGTTGTTAAGGACGACTTTCAATTCATCCTTTTCCAATAAATGCAACGCAACAACTGCAAAGCTACACTAATTAAGCAGCATTTAATATCCAATACACATACAAACACAAAAGAATAGCTACAATTGCAACGACACCTATAATTAACCAATTCAATAACAGCATTACTAATTTAGAAACCAAAAACTGAAATTGACAACTAGGCGTAATTGATTCAAGTGAGACCTGTAACGGAGAAAGCGCGGACAAAAATCCATCAAAAGCCGATGTGGAAGGCCAAACATCAGCAACAGCAGCTGAATCCTTATGTCCACGTGGCAACAACCGTTTATACGACTGAACATACAGAAACAAAACCAAATCATACACATCAACCCCCACATTTTCCACCTCATCGGGTTTCGCATTCACAAGCGGATCCGATTCTTCGAAAAGCACCGCCGCAATCGTCTCGATCACGAGTCTCGCCTCGTCGACGGAGATCTGTAGCGTATCGGCAATCGCGGCCGAGTTGACTCGGCGATTAATTGAGAGGAGTTTGAGTTTGTGAGAAGCTAGGGTTTGAAGAGCGTCGGTGAAGATGAGTTTGGGGATGGGGATGAGGCCGTGTTCGAAAGGCTCACGGCGAGGGTGTATGTATGTTTGTGTTTGTATAGGCGGTGGTGTTGAGGTTGAGGGGGAGGGTGGTTCCACTGAGTCTGACTCGGTGGTCATGGTGGTCATTTCAATGGAATTATAGCGAATGAGAGAGAAATCTTTGTATTGTACGGGGGAGAGAGAGAGAGAGAGAGAGAGAGAGAGAGAGAGAGAGATTGTTGTGATGACGAATTGGTTTGTGAGAGGAAGGGGAGGGTCGGAGGGAGGATGTAGTGCGGTGAGGTACATGGAATAAGTTGATTTGTTGGGCTTTGGTTTGTTGGAATGGCCCTGGTTTTTTTGTAATTCTTCTGGCCTGGGCTTTTGTTTTTTAGAAGGGTGGAATGTTGGTGTTGGTGTTGGCTTTTTGTTATTCTTATGAATTGGGCTTTATTTTCTTACAAGGGTGGGGTGTTGGTGTGTTGAGTCACCCAGAAAATAATGTTCGATAGATTACGTCAGTATCGGCATGTTTGATAAAGATGTTTGATAAAGATGTTAATGTGTTCCTTATAAATATTATAAAATAATAATTCCTAGTGATTTAGGATATGTTTTTGTATTTGAACTCCAACAATAATTCTTATACTCATTCCTTATTATTATTATTATAATAATAAATTTGGAAAGAAAAAGACAAAAAGTATAATGAAGAGAGAGAAAAGAAGTTAAAAGAAGAAAGAGAAATGAATTTTATATTGATAAAAATGATATAAGGTATGACTAGTGATCCGTTAAAGATAAGGTATAGGATGGATGTCCTAGTAATCACTAGGACTTTGTTGGAGTGTCATTTTGCACCATATTCCTTATATTTCAAGTTAGGACATCATATAAGGGAGCTGTTGGACTTGCTCTTAGAGGGGTTGAAAGCATATCCGTAGGAAGAAAGAGAAAAAGAAGATGGATGCGTAAGATTGGATTGATCAATTAAGTTTGGACATGTATGCTTTAAATCTCACTAGAAAACATGACATTAAAAAGGATTTTAAGATGACCGCGTGTTAGAGTGGTTGAGGATAGTTCTCGTGATGGTTTATAGTTGGTTAAGTCGTAGTGTTTTTTTATATTTATATTAGTATCGTTGTGTTTATAGCTGCACATATCCAGTTAGTTTGATTTTATAAAAAATCAACCCATTAATTGAAAAAAAATTCTGTATCCCAATCCCGACCCAACCCAATTAATTCGGTTTGATCGGGTTAAGTCTGGTTAAATTTGCTAATCGGAAGAACTTTGCAAAAAATCTCGTACATTGCAGAAAATTCTGCACTTCGTAGAAAATGTTACATAGAAAATGTTGCAGAAAAAGTTTCAGAAGTCAGAAAGTGTTGCAGAATGTTCCAGAAAGTGTTGTAGAAAATTTATATAGTACCGAAAATTTATATAGTGCCGAAAATTTATTGAGTGCAGAAATATGTAGAAAATATGCAAAAAATTCTGCATTTTATGTAAATGGGTTGGGTTGGGTAAGGGTTAAAATTTGTTAAACTCTTACCCAACCCAATTAGTTTGGGTTTTTTAAACGTGAACCCGTTTAACCCACGATTTTAGACGGTTCGATTTGATCGGTTAAAAAGAGGGTCGATTTGGGTCGATTTGATCGGTTTTCAGAACCCATGTGCAGCCCTAGTTATGTTGGTATGTATATTTAACCAGTGTTTGTTGGTATACGCATGCATATTCACGTCTTTCGCGTTCATTAACCTTCTCATAGGTAAGTGAAGCAAACCATGAGGTCAAGTATTGTTTATGTTAAAATATAATATAATATTCTAGTAAGAGCTTTCTCTAACACCTTAAAATTTTAGAACGACTTGTTACTCAACATGTTATCAGAGCTTAGACTGGCAGGTAACTTTGGAGTTGCTACTTAACTTTTTATGATGGGATAGTATTTTACTTTTCAAATTTGATATATCGCACATATACATCTCTATTTATGTCTTGTACTAAGTCGGGAGTCTATCACGAAATCAGCCTTCCTACTCTTTAAAAATAAGAGCACGGTCCGTGAATGTATTATCCACCTCGTAGCCTAGGGATCTAATGAGTATGTTTGGCTTGATTTGGTTTGTGGGATGTTGATCTTTTGTTATTTTTCTGGCTTCGGCTTTGTTTTGCTAAAGGGGTAGGGGTGTTGATTGTTTACTAATTTTTTGGGTTCATCTTTGCTTTGTGTCATTTTACGAAAAAAACAAGATAAATTACTATACATCTTTTTTATAAATTTATTTGTAATTCTACCAAAAATATTTACGAAAATATGACTTGTAACCAAAATCAATTAAATGTAACCATTTTTTTTACAATATACAATTAAAAGTAACCATAAAGTAACCATATATATAACTTTTTTTACGTTTTTTCTTGAAAAACAATATAATTGATTTTAGTTGTATTTAAGGTTAATTTTGGTTGCATTCAGTTGCATTGTGTGCATATTCGTCTTTTTGTAAAAGAGATTAAAAACATTCATAATTTAAATAAAAATGATGTATTTTTGCAAAAAAAAAACATAAAAAATTTTGTAATTTTTGTAAAAATCTCAAAAAATAAAAATATTTGCTTTGTGGTCTTGTTTGTTTCTTATTTCTCTAGCTTGGGTTTTGTTAACAACATGCATGTTACTTTTCTTTTTATAGTCCTTTTCGCGAAATTTATTAACTGCATATTTGAACATACGTACCTAAACATTAAGACATTTTTAGTTCAGATTAAATACAATTTTTTACATATGTTTAGCTTGTTAAAAAAACTAGCATGACATGCAAAGTACGGACCACATTCTAATTCATGTAATATCTTCCAAATTTTGCAGTAGAGCTCGTTTGATCCTCGTCAATCTATTTTACCTTTCACGTGCAACGATTTACCAAAATTCAGCAGTTAATAACAGTTCTAAATTCAAATTATTAGCACACTACAAACTTTGAGGATCATATTATAGTGGTACTTGTTTAATGTGAGAAGGATTACTAACAAAAATTATTTATAAGAGTTAATCGTCATCTATCAAATATTGCCACAATGATAGTGTCCTTTAGTTTTTTTTCAATGAAAATCTTAAAAGATTCATCACGACAACAATTTTTTAACTACTTTCTGATAAAGTATGATAAAGTATGGAGAGAAGAGAAAAAAATAATATTTTATTATAATGAAACTTTTTCTTAATTATAAATATAAGATGAGCTTATATAACCAATAACTAAACAATAATAAAGAAAAAAATTATCCTACTGAAGGAACTATTACAATAATGGAACTATTTATAATAATAATATTATATATCTTAACATCACCCCTCAAACTCACGATGAAAAATCGGGAGTTGCCTAATAAGAAACAGAGCCATGTATCCAAACAAATCCAAATTAAAGCAGCAAAAGGAGTATACATGTCATCCAAGAGTAAACAAAAACAAAAACTGCAATTCAATTGTATCCAATCCAAAATCAAAGCAAAAAGAAAAATCCAAACAGCAAGAATCCAAAGACTAATTGTATCTAAACCATCCATGTCGTTCACGAATCATCCAAAACAACTGTGAAATCCAAGTGTATTCGAATCAAAACAGGAGCTAACAATAGATTCAATCAGCAAGAGAAGAACCATCCATGTCATCTAATAACCAATCGAAACAACTTCAAAATCTTAACAAATCAACCACTAACGAACAAGAAAGAAAAATTCAAAAAAACTGCAACCATCGAAAACAATACCAATACCGAAACTGAATCCAAATCCACAAACTATATCCAAATCCATATCGAACCCAATAACCAATCCAAACCTAATCTAAAACAAGAATCGAATCCAAACCGTATACAAATCTAACGAACAAATGTTATCCAATTTAACCAGCAACTTGTGTGCAAATCTAATTTCCAACCAAAACCAAAATCGAATTCAAATCCATATCCTAACCAGTAGGGAGAGAAAAAATCAATAGCCAGGTGAGAAAAAAAATTCTACAAGAGTTCGTGGGTGTAAGAAGATCCTGTGAGAGTTCGTGGGTGAGAGGTGAAAAAAAATATGCGAGAATTCTGTGAGAGGTCGTGGGGGCGGAAAAAAGATACATGTGAGAGATCGTGGGGAAAAAAATCCGTGAAAGTTCTTGGGTATGGAAAAAAGAAAATTCATGAGAATGAAGATGACGTTAAGTTGAAAGCACAACAGCGATGATAATGGGTGTGGTGGATTTGCGGAAGAGATTGTACGACAAAAACGGGATTCTGAAGTGAATCATGGCAAAAAAAAATGATGATGGTGACTGATGTGCTAAAAATAAATATTTTAAATTGCAAGTGCACAATTCAGTCATTTCAATATTTAAGATTCATTCTGCAAAGACAATTTATTTTTCGCGAATTCTTAATTTAATTGAGGCGAATTAGAAAATTTAATTTTGAGTGTGAATTGATCTCACATATAAAGTAAATGTAAATTATGAGAATAATATAAACATTTAAATGCGAGGAAATATTAAATTAAGCTAGAATGCATTCTACTCGACTAAATTAACCAGACATTATTTAAACACTAAAAATTTAATTAATGATGCAGATGCATGGAAAAAAATGAACTAAGGTGGCTGATGGCTATTTTCATTAAAATAAAATATGTGAACTAAATTTTAAATAGCAGGATTTGCCGACTAAAAGAAAATAAACAAACTAAAAAATTGGGCTACCCACTTAACATGGGCTAGACAAAAGAAAATGAAAGAAATGGGCCAGCACTAAATACATGGACTAAGGAATGTCAAGTTCAATTAAATAAATCAAACAAAGCAGCAAGAATTTTTTTTACATATAAAGAAAAATGGAGAGTTACTCTAACGGGCTAGGCAGGAAAAAAACGAAAAATAGGCTAAAAATTGTTTTGGGCTTGAGATGGACTAGTACTTAACAATGGGCCAAAAACAAATTCGGGCCAGAAACATATAAATATGAACTTCATTTAACTAATAATATGAAAATTGGCCAGCAGCTAAGAAATATGGATTAGATAACATTTTGGGTCTAAAATTTAACAAGGGCCACAAGCTTTTACAAAGCCCAAATAACGTACCAGTTTATGGAAATCAAATGAAACAAAAAAAATAATGAAAACAGAGCTGTTAAAACATCAGTAAACTCAATTAACAAGAAGAGGGGAATGTAACAAAACTACTGCTAATAACGGAAGCCAGAAAATTAAACGAAGACTGCTGGAAAAATCAAACGAACAATATTAACTGGAGCACCAAGCCAATAAGAAACAACAACAGTAAAGATAATTAACTTGAATGAACCAACAACGCACCACAAATGCATACAAGAAAACACAATCTGCTATTTTAATCGAGACCTAAGTAATTATTAAAGCAAATGGAAGACTCGGACTAGTAAAATCATTCAACTGAATATGTAAGCACACAACTTAGTTTCATGTCGAGTCTTCATCGGAAAAATTAAAGAGTGCCGGAAAATCAAGAACACAAGTAAAACATAAAAGTAGATCTAAAAAATTTAAACACTAATTTTAACACTATCTCAAAAATTAATCTAAGGGGCTCCTTTCAACCTACAAGTGGTTAGCACATTTGGTACTTTATCCACTTTCAAAATTGAAATGGATCATAGTCTTAAAGACGAAAAGAAGATGCACAAAAAGTAAAGGCTTGAATAACTTCAACTGTAGAAGAGTGTTTACAAAATTTAAGAGCTACTACAATAAGAGCAAGTCCAATGCATAGTTATACTTAGTCCTATAGCTATAATATAGAACTAATTTTGCAAAATCACCACTCTAATGCATAACTATATTTAGTCCTATAATAGCATAAATGGATAGTTAGTCATATATTTAGGATTAAAAATGGCTATAGCCATCTTTGTCATATCATCTCCAACCAACCACATAATTCTATTCATTTATCAAAAAATGTTAAGATACACTTTAAATGCTAATTTGAATGTAGTCGGTCCTATTTTAGAACTATGCATTGGAGCACTAGTTGTAATTTAAGACAAAAAACTACTTTTTGGTCTCAAATCATAGCAATAGCTATAGCCATTTTAGCTTTACCATTGAACTTGCGCTAAGAATGAAAAATTAGATCTAGAATTTAGAGAACAACAAAATGCAAAGGAGGCTACAACTAAAAATTAGGGTAAACTAAAAATAAGGTGTGGAATACAAAGGGAAAGGGGGTATTTATAGGCTAGAAATAGGATTTTGGGGTGTATTGGGTAGATCTCCACCATGCACATGTGAGGTGTGTTGGTGGAATCCCCACCCTCCAAGTGCCATATTCTCTCTCCAATTATTCCTTTTTGAACCAAACTCCCTTTTCTTTTGCCTTTCTTCATTTTCTTCCTTGTTCTTCCTCTTTTGCCATTCCTTGCCCCTTTTTCTTTATTTTTGTCATTTCTTTATTTATTCTTGAAATTCCTGAAGTGCAAGAAATTAATTTATTAAAATACGAGTTCAAGCAATAAATAGACAATAAAAATATGCAAAAATATGCACTCATCAAATGCCCGCATACCTATCTTTTGCTCGTCCTCGAGTAAAATAAAAAGGAAAAATGTAGAATGAAAAATCTATACTCACTTTCATAGGAATCACGGATAATTTTAGATTTACCAACTCGTTAAACTCATAGATGATCTATAAAAGAGGAGTGTTGTCTCCTAAGGGTTTACAGAAGATATACCCATAAAATCTTTGAGATAAATCAGCAAGTATCCAACTTTCCTCTTTCAATCTAGCTTTCATTGGTGTCAAAAAAATAATTTTGTAGGACAATATAGGCCTTAAAGATTATTCTAATAATAGACAAGATGTAGGTTCCCACAATCCATTTGTATCGACTTTAAACATTTACAAAAAAAATTCCAAGGTGTGTTGTGAAGTTAGGACTTTGATGGAACTATTGTATAAGAACAATATCTCTTTTTCAACCAATCTTGAACTGACCCAATCTCTATCAAAACAGGATTCTAGCCAAACTTCGCGCTCTTAGTAGTTAGACCGACTGTGCAATGGTTGAGGTCCCAAAAGACTTATGCATCAATATCCATTTAGCGAGCTTTAGGTCAGCAATCCTAGACCACAAAGGACCTTAGGTTGCTAGGCACAAAGTCCCCTCAGACTTACTTACCCGGGTTATCAATGAGCCCAACCTAGCCGGTTTCCCTACTAAGAATTTTTTAGTACTTAAGAATTTATTAATACTAATGCTTGAAATGACCGTGCAATGATTGAGGTCCCAAATACTTATACAATAATACCCATGTAGCGAGCGTTGGGTCAGCAATCCAAACCTCAAAAGGCTTTAGGTTACTAGGCACAAAGTCCCCTCAGACTTAACTGCTCGGGTGCTCGGGTACTATAGGAACAATTTTTTTCTTTTTTTCTATTATTATTATTATTATTATTATTATTATTATTATTATTAATTATTAATTATTATTATTATTATTATTATTATTGCAAAAGTTTGATTTGACATTGTTTTAACATGTGGGCTCTCTCAGGTATCGAATAACATTCCTATACAATCTTTCCACCAAAGGTCTTATGTTAGGTCCGTTAAGATTGTAGAAGGGGGGGTTGAATACAATCTATATCTTTTTATCAAAATTTGTCCGTTAAATAAAATTTAGTTTAGACAAATTTGTGCGGAATTAATTGAAACAAGATTCAAGTTAAATATAACAATATATTAAACTTTAGGGTTGTTACAAAATCAGTAAAGAGTATTATCAAGTTAATAAAAACTAATTAGAAAATTCGAAATGAACTTTTCTAATTTAGTTAATAAAAATCGAGAAAAGAACTAGGAAAATTAATTCGCTAGTAGTACAAGAGCAATAAGCTAATCTGTTCTAGCGGATGGAATATTGTAAAGGCTAAGAACTTGATTTTCCACGAATTTATTTCTTGACAGTTGAGAAGTAAAGAGGAGAGCATTTGATGTTGGTCTGTGTCTTTATTTCTTCTGTGTGTATCGAATGAACACTGGACGCCTTCAATTTCGTTTATAGCCAACGAATCAAAAGCTACTGCCTATTCTTTTGTTGACTTGTATTTGCATGACTAACAAGTCATGACATTGTAATTGATTATGACTTGAAAAGGGGTGTACACGGTTCGGGTTGGGCGGGTTGCAAGAATTTTTTGACCCAACCCAATTTAATCGATTTAAAAATTTCTCAACCCAATCCATTAAAATTAAATTCATAATCCAATCCAATCCAATCAAATCGGTTTGGATCGGTTTGGACGGGTTATGAATAAATATTAAAAAAAACTGCATAAAAAATTGTTATCATTTTTGTGGTTGCTGAAAGAATGAAAGGTTTCAGCATATGTTTAATACATTTCAACATAACATGATTGCGATAAAAATTTTACATACGATTGCATCTCATAGTTTCTATAACATATAAAATGTTGCTACTTTCTCTTAGTAAGCTTCATGTATTTTAATGGTTTGCATGACAAAATACATGAATATACATGGCTGGTACAAAGACCTGTTAGCACTACTGCTACGCGGTACTGCAGTAGACACTCTGCTTTCAATCTTGATATAAATGTAAATGGGCCAATGTAATAATGGATCATGGATATAAAAAATATTTTATTAAATTAATTTATTTTTTAATCGGGTTGGGTTGGTTCGGGTAAAAAAAATTAAAACCTGTACCCAACCCATTTAAATCGGGTTAACGTTTTTTCAATCCAATTATATATCGGTTTAAAAAAATTGGTTTGGATCGGGTGAAATAGTGTCGGTTTAGATCGGGTTGGTCGGTTTTATCAACCCGTGTACACCCCCACTTGAAAGGCTGTCATGACTTAGCACTAGCTCGACATGACTAATAAGTCATAACAGCTTGTTATGACTTAGAAGACACACTGTCATGACTTAGGATACACTGTCATGACAAGTGAGTCATAACAGCTAGTTATGACTGAGTTTACACTAACAAGACTAGTCTAATTAAACTGTTATGACTAGCAGTTTAAACTGTCATGACTTAACAATTTGAACTGTCATGACTTAACAGTTTGAACTGTCATGACTTCGCCGTTTGAACTGTCATGACTTAGTTTTACATTTGAACTATCATGACTAGTTTTACATTATGATTAATACATTTATTCTAATTTAATTCATATGATAACTAATTTAATAAATAAATTAATTCTAATAGAATTAATTTATTAATTAAATCAATTAAATGATATTATAAATTAAAAGAGAATTAATATAAAATCATTTGACAACCAGAATCATTTCTAAAAACCACTATAATTAATAAAGAACTTCCACTGAATTTTCTGTTGATGCTCGATGTACTGTCTGGTTCATGTGCAACTAACTTCACTGACCGTTCTTCATTTTTGACTTTATGATGTGGTTCTTTTTCTTTTCTCATTTGTCTTCAACTCTTCTGTACTCTGTCTGATCTTTATCTGTCACTCAAAAAATCTCTGTCACTTTAAATAAATTTAATGGCATCAATGACACAGTAAGGCTTGATCAGCAAACTAAATCTTCTTCCAGTGTAAAACATCAAAACTATAGATTGACTTCCTTCTTTCTTCTAAAAGATAATACTTTCTGAGATTCCTGTGAAAGTCAATATATTATTTACTTATTACAATTTGGTTTAAGTTGATTAGGATCCTCGAACTACAAATAGGCTGTGTCATATGCCTTTCATCGTGTGCAAATGTGCCACCTTGGATTTTTGAGTAAAAATTTGTTCGACACAAGTTTCATGAGGAAAATCTTACTTGACTACGTTCAAATTATCTAAAGGCATTATACATATAAATTTTTGAAAAACAACTAACACCAACTAGTTCTAAAGTTCAAGAGCGGGAAGGACAACTTAGCAGAAATATCTATATTTTTTGGATTTTTTTAATTTTTTAATTTTTTTTGGATTTTTTTTCATTTTTTATTACACCATAAATTCTATTTATGGATTTTTGCTATTTTTTGGATTTTTTTTCATTTTTTAATTCAATTTTTTTATAAAGAAGGTATCACTACACCATAAATGGCCTATGACAAGCCCTAAAAAATGTTGTTGTATGTCCAAAATATGTTGCTATAGGCCCAAAAATTTCAAAGACACACTTTTCCGGTGTTGATATTTTTATCGTTGCCTTTGGGATATATGTCAACATTCTCTTTCTCTATGGCAACATGAGTTTTGGTATTGGAATTAGACTTGGTATAACAATAATTTTATTGGCCTAGAGCAACTTAATATTTATGTTGGCTTTGTGTTAAACTTTTTTTAAACTGATAGTAGGCCCCACATGTGGGCCAAAAGAGACCACATGACGAATAGTTTTACACATTTTTTTGTTCAGCTTCTCACTTTCATCCACAAACCACTATTTCAATATAATGCTATGAGCTACATGCATGAGTCTAGTTGGGTCTTCATAATCTTCAACCGGCATAAGACCAAGATACTAGTACTAAAACTTCTAATTTAATTAAAAATTTTGGGAAAAAGAAGACCACTGATCAAGCAACAAGTTCATGTCAATTTTAAAGTAGAAAATTGCAATTCATAAAAAAGCAGGTCCTACTTCTTCAGGGTAAAAATTAGAAGACTATTTAAGGACATTTATTTGATTTTGTAAAAATTAGTCAATATTTCTACAATTTTAAATTGTTAGTTACTTGGTTTAAACTCATGTATTATCCGCAGAAGAACTGGAATTCATAGAAAATGAAACAATCAAAATAAAGAAATAATATTAATGCTTAATACAAAATAAATCTAAATTATTAGACAATCAGATTTTATGCTGACTTCATGTTACAAAACCTTGTAACAATTCCTTAAAGTAAGAAATGAAATCCACTAAATGTGCACATGTCAAGAATGTTTTTTGTAGTTCTTCAGATCAAACAAGACAATTACCCATTCTTAAAATTGTCTAATTTGAGATAAACTAATAAAAAAATAACCAATTATCGTAACTGAAAAAACTAAACAAATAAGCATTTGGAGGAAGATTAACCATTAGTTTCAGATGACCTATTTATGTTACAAGAGATGTAAAGACCTGATGTGGCAAAACATGTGAGTAGCAGCCAAGTCAATCGTCTACTTTTGAGCAATCAAACGTCCTGTTGCAATTGAGAAGTCTGACTCTTGAGGGCATCAAAGATATATAGCCTCCACCATTTGTACAATTGGCATTATGAGATGAACTTCAATTCTTAACCTGAGGTATGTTTCCTTTCCAGTACCCTTTCAGTCGATCTTCCTACCCTATTACTGCAAGGGTCTGCATTAATATTCCACAAGCATAAGGAATTACTTGCATAATGCAAGAGGATGTAAAATAGAGTGAATTAGCTACCTACACCCAACCTTATAATTAGGTAAATTACTTATGTAAGCTAAGTAAATGAACATAATTTTTATAATTGGCGGTTGACCTCTAGCATGGCACCCCTCTAAAAATCCAGATGATTATTTAGCACTCTCCCCTGCTCTTAGTTAGTTTATGAGTCTGTAGTAAAAAATATATTACAAGATAACATATATAGCATGTATTCTAATGAGACGAGTAGATGAAAACAGACAATTGTTTTACATTATAGTAGCATATATAAACTTTGATGTTCACACATTTTAAGTTTTAACACGTAAACACCCCAACATTTCAAGCTTTAACTCTAATTAGTGAGAATATTTCACATAAACTATGGCAAAGTACATTCTGGCAAAGACCTCTTCAAAAATGGGAAGAGAATGAGGCTAACAAATTAGCTGCACTTTGTTACAAGATTAAACTGACAGCAGGAATTAATCTGGAGTTCAGTAAACAGAGAATTTACGGTTTCGTCTGGCTGTTCTCTTTTAAAAAATGAAAGTGTTGAGGACGTATCGTGGAATATAATATGGAACATTAAATTTCTGCCTAGTGTGCAAGTATTTTTGTGGAAATATCATCATGAGGTTTTGCCTACAAATAGTTTTTTGACCAAGAGAATGAAAACAATTTTGTAGGAACTGTTAGGTGTGGGTGGTGCGATACTACTGAAGAAATGCAGGAACACGTTTTCTAGGAATGTGTGGGTAGGGCTGCACAACTTTCCGGTCTGGACCGGTAAATTAGACCGGATCGGGTCTACCGGTCCAAGGACCGGACCGGACCGAATATAACCGGTCCGGTCGCCGGTCCGTAAAATCAAAAAAATCCGGTCTTCGGTTCGGTCCGGTCCAAACCCTGAAAACACCCGGTCCGGATCGGATCGGACCGGATTTTATGTATATAGTTAATTTTACACTATTTTGTCTTTTAAATTATATAATTTAATGATTAAATATTCACACATAACATATTTTAGTGATCCAAATTGGTAAATAATAAATTTATGAAATAATATATATAAACACTATAATATAAATGATTAAATTTCATATTTCATACTATATATAATTTATAATTACGTTTACGAATTAATGTTACTTTACAAATAATATGACATTTACTTATTTTTAAATTTAAATTAACTTACCAAGTAATTTATAAATCAACAAAGAATGAAAATTAAATTATAAAAATTAAATTATTTTATAAAATATTAACTAACCGGTCCTAACCGGTCCGGTCCGGGTTTTTCCGGTCCGGTCCGGTCCCAAAGACCGGTTATGACCGGTCCGGTCCCCGGTCCATGAATTCAATAAAATCCGGTCTTCGGTCCGGTCCGGGTCGGTCCGGTCCGGTCCGGTCTTGGACCTTTGTGCAGCCCTATGTGTGGGTACATTGTGGGCCTGGCATTATGTTGAAGCTTGGTGGGAAATTAAAACTTTTTCGAAAGACTTGAGAAGTAGCATAACAAACTTTAAAGGTCTGAGTTTGAAATCAGGGTGGGGAATTACTTAGTCAGCGATCTTGTGGACGATATGGCTGTGTAGAAATAAACTGGTTTTTGATGGTGTAAGAACTAAAAAAGAGAATGTAGAGTTCCTAATAGTGCACAGGTTTAGAGCCTGGTGTAGTGCGATAAATCTTTTTGAGGACTCTACATTATGGAATGTCAATCCTGTTGGCAAGATTTTGAGATCAAACACAAGAAGAATAGATAAACTAATGAACGTTAATGCAGAGTTAATTAGATTTATAGACAGGGCATGGAACTGTGACAATGACCAGCGAATTCAAGTAGGAATATGAGGCTATCTTAAAGACAAGCAAGGAAATTAGTTGTTCCTTTTCTCAGGATCGTTTATAGCCAAGTCAGCATTTGATTGTGAATTTGAAGCAATGATCTTTTTGCTGAGGATTATATACAATAGTCTCTAGAGGTCGAGTAAGTGTGTTATGTACACAGATTTTGTTGAGCTAGTGAGAACTTTAAAGGACATCAAATTTAATTTGCTAAAAAAAGAAAAGGATGAAATCAAGAATTTATTAAGCTTCTCTAAGGTTGAGCTAAAAAATCTCGATAGAACTTTGAATTGTGGGATAGAATTCGTGAGAAAATTCTCTTTGTTTGGTGCTAATGGTACAGTGGAGATCAAACATATATGGCGAAGAGGTACTTCTACAGGAAATATAAAATTTTTAAAATGCAAATATACAAGTTTTAAAAATTTGAATTTTTATATTACAACATATATGTATATACAATTTTTACCAGCATAAGAAACCAAATTAAAGAATCTAAAATTTGAACAAGTCCAAATCGAAAAAGAAGCCTTAAATGTAAATCAGCCTGGCTGAAAACCTAAACCGAAGCCCTGCTACAAAAATAGACTAATTAAACCAATTTGAATAAGATTTAAACCCCAAAACTGAAGAACTTATAAAATCAAAACCTATTTCAACCAGAAAAACCATTGATGGAAAAAGCCCCAAACTGAAAAATCCCCAAACCGTAAAAGCTCTAAATTGAAGAAGCCCCAAATCAAAGAAGACGAGAGTGAGAAAGTGCAATTAATTTAAGAGATGTGCTTGAAAAGAGAGAGAGAGAGTGCTCTGACCCAGAGAGAAAATCAGGGAGGGAGAGTGAAAAAATGAACCAGGGAGGGAGTACTTGTTTAGCAAAAAAAAGTTTCGAAAATGGCGGTCGTTTTGCCGCTCTCCCAATTTTCCCCTATTTCTGTGTAAGAGACAATATGTAAGAGATGATATATTATAGATATTTAGGCATATAAATATGAAATATTTTAGGCAAAAAATATTTATTTTAAATTTGTTAAATAATATTTTAATGGTTAAATATTATTATTTATCTCAAAAAAAGTTTGTGTTATTTCTAATTTTATTCAATTATTTTGACATATTATAAATATTTATGAAACCTATTTATTTTGTTTTTAGCGAAATTAAATAGCTTTCATGTCAAATATAAATAAACATCTAAATTTTTGAAAAAGTAATAATTTATTAATTAGAAAACTGTGACAACACAAATACAAACATATTGCAACATCCAAACATTTTCATTCTATAGCAACAAACTACAATTCCCGAGGCAATACTAATATGACAATGTTGTAGTAGCCAAAAATTAGCATAGCAAAACCAACACAACCAAAGGCAACATCAACTCAAAATGTTGTGGTAGGTCATTTACGGTGTAGTGTATACAGATGTGTCTACGGCTACTCCCATCATTGAACACGAGAAGGAAAGAGAGCAAGAGAAGGGAAAGAATGAAAACAAATTTTACCAACGAGGCAATAACATCAAAAAGAGATAGAAACATGGTGTGTGTGAGAGAGTCCCAACCAAACCAAAACAAAACAAAATCAGCAGAAAAAAACAACAAATATCAATTTTTACTTAAGAAAATTCCAACCAAGATGTAGATGAAAAAGACGAGAAAACAACTAGAGAACTTATCTTAACTGATTCGGGAAAAAAATTATGACTGAAAACCTAAATAAAAAAATTGAAGCACATGTTTTAATCCAACATGCGGAAGACTTCAACTCTCAATCAGCCGATCCCGGATCGAATCTGTTGAGGTATGCATGTCTATGGATGATGATAACAAATACCACAAGGCAAAAAATGAATCAAGGAATCGTAGTTGACAAATGAATCAGGAAGCTAACTAAAATGCAGATCAACTAAAGCTACACCTTGTGAATGGAATTCCGCAAACAGTCAAGAAGTATTTCTGTAACAAGCCAGGAGATGCTACAATCAAGTATCAGTAATCAGAAGAGAGTTTGCTGTAACCATGCAAGTAATTTCGAGAAGTCAAGAAAAGAAGAGTTCGAGAAGTCAGTCGAGAACTCTAACAAAAAGGGTTATTCGAGAAGTCCCAGTTCGAGAAGTCAGGCTGCCTCTTTATTTGAGAAGTCTGCAATATACATTAATCGAGAAGTCTACATAATAGGCTGTTCGAGAAGTCATTCGAGAACTCAATAAAAAGGACTATTCGAGAAGTAGACATTCGAGATTTCAAGACACATCAGTTCGAGAACTCAGTCTGGATTCTTAATAATGCCAGAGTTCTTTAATGGAACATATCGAATGAAGATCATAACCCGGAATTACTTTGCAACCCGTGACTTATAGACAATGGTCGATTACACAAAGGATGTTACGAGTAGGTAGTCAAATTGTAAATATTTGAAGGCTCAAACTCTTCCAAGTGAAAGGTGAAATCAGTCACTATTTATCTGATATCAAGGGCAACAATAAGAGTGGAAGCAACCTCTAACATGATTACATTACCACTGAAGAATTCAAAGGATATCTTGATGAATGCATAAGGATCAACTAGTTTATCTGGGAAGTTCAAACACAGCTCAATAATCAGAAAAGCTTATTGACTTTTGAAAAGATCATCTTTTTGATTAAAGCATCACGGGAGCTTGGAAGCTAAGTCAACTCAAGAACTTAGTAACTTATGAAGAAAGAAACATACACTGACTTGAAGCGTGTTGGAATTGTCCAAATCAAGGAAAGACGACCTTCAAGACATTTCCAGAAATGGATTGACTTCAAGCTTGTGTGTGTGACAAGTTATACCAAAAATGTATCTTTGCATTTTATGTATTCTACTTATCTTCATATAGTTTATAAATAAGCTGTATGAGCAGCATAGTTTTAGTAAAGAAGAAAACACAGAGCATATCATATTTTGCATTAGGTTTTCTTGTAAACACTAAGACTTTGTAACCCGCAGCTGTGTAGCAATACGTAGAGTATTTTCTTCAAATACAACCATCAGGTGGATCGAACAAACCCACCTGAGATTTTTATATCTTGTGTTGTATGTGTCTTAGTTAACTTGTTTACTTCCTGTTCCTATAACAATCTGTTTAAAACCTCACCTACTCGAGAGAATTTAGTTGAGATTGTATTCAACCCCCCCTTCTACAATCTCGTGGTGTATAACTGGGAAATAACAATTGGTATCAGAGCAAGCTTCTAACAAACAAGAAGTTTAATGATCACCACCATGGGAAAGAAGGATACGGGCATGAAGATTCCAATGCTTGACAAAGACAATTACTTTCATTGGAAAGTAAAGATACATCTACATCTCTTGTCCATCGATGAAGGCTATGTAAACTGCATAGAAAAAGGACCTCATGTTCCTAGAAAGGCTAACACTGCAGTTGGAGATACAGCTAGAACTGCAGCTGTTGGAAGGTCTGTTCCCAAACTGCCAACAGAATTCACAGATGCAGACTTAGAAGAAGTCCACAAGGACAAGAAGACCATGAACATACTGTTTAATGTTATTGATCAAGACATGTTCGATAATGTCATAAACTGCACCATTGCCAAGCAAGTGTGGGACACTATTCGAACAATCTGTGAAGGGACTGAGCAAGTAAGAGAGAACACGAAACAGCTCCTCATACAATAATATGAACATTTTCACTTCAGTTCTGGTGAAAATTTAACTGATATATTTAGTAGGTTTTAGAAACTACTAAATGGATTAAAGTTGTATGGGAGAGTATATGAAACCAAAGATTCCAACCTAAAATTTCTAAGGTCTTTACCCAAAGAATGGAAGCCAGTGACAGTCTCATTGAGGAATTCTCAAGACTACAAAGATTTCACACTTGAGAGACGTATGGAATATTAAAGACCTATGAGCTCGAGTTGCAACAAGATGAGGAAGTTGAGAAGAGCCAGAAGAAGGGTGAAAATGTAGCTTTGGTGACCAATGTTCCAACTAGCCAAGATGGAGAGAAGATGAAGAATGTAGAAGCCACACCAAGTCAAAGAACTTGTGAAGGTGGAGCTGGAACTAGCCGAGGCAAAGACAAGATTATTGAAGAACTTGATGCATTAAGTGAGGATGAATCTGAAAATCTAGATGAATATTTGGCATTCCTATCAAAGAGATTTTCAAAGTTAACATTCAAGAAGAATCCAGCAGGAGTCGGGCAATTCAAGAAGAGCTACCAACCCAACAAGGATGTGGTTGAGAGATCAAAGATCAAATGCTTTAGCTGTGGAATTGCTGGTCACTTTGCCAATGAATGCAGAAAGTCCAAAGCTGAGAAAGAAAAGAAACAGCTTGAAGCTGTAGACTACAAAAAGAAGTATTTTGATCTTCTCATGCAAAAGGAAAGAGCATTCGTGTCAAGAGACGATGATTGGGTAGCTAGAGGTGACTCAGATGCAGAGGAAGAGTTTGTCAATCTTGCACTCATGGCAAACGAGAATGATGAAGAGGCTAGTACAGCAAGCAACCAGGTATTCTCCAAAAATCTAACTGAGCTTTCCAAAGATGAATGTGATAATGTTGTTAATGAAATGTCTATTGAATTGTACAACATGCACACCACATTAAAATCGCTTAACAAAGAGAACAACAAGATTAATGATCTGAATGTTAAGTTAGGTGATAGGAATACTCTGTTAAAGACTCAGTTAATTGAGTTTGAAACGATGAGAAGAGATTGCCAGGATGCAAAGAATGAGTTATATGAGGCTCTGAAAAGAGAAGAGTTTTTGAGAGAACAGCTGAAAAAGGAACAAGAGTTAATTGCTAGGTGGAAAAGTTCCAAGGCTATAATAGAAGAAATTATTAATGCCCAAGGAATTATCTCTTTCCGCAAATTAGCAGAAGCAAAGATAGAAGTTGATGGGGAGGTTGCTTCTGACAGTGACTCAATGGATGAAGGTTGTCCATTGAAGTCAAAGCCTATTAGTAAAGCAACCTTGACTAAATTGAATGACAAATACGAACCCGTCAGCAAAAACTTTGTAGTAGGAGAATGTAGCAAAACCAAATCAGTTGTAAAGGAAAACATAGGCCACTTGTCCATCAAGCAACTGAAGTATGAGTTAGAAAAAATAGAATCTAAGGCTAAGACTAAAAGGAAGAACAGAAATGGCAAGGTAGGTATTAATAAACACAGCAACTACACACCTGATAAATATGCACCTAGGAAAGAGTGTGTAAAATGTGGTAGTGTTAGTCATTTATCTGCCAACTGTAAAACAGTGAAAGACGCTTCTATGTCAAGTATGCATATGCCTATGCAAATGCCTGCTATGAATGTTATGCCTAACATGTTTGTTCAACCTGCTCATGCATCTATTCAGTATGCTAACATGTCACTCATGCATAATCCATATTATAATGTTTTTAATCTGCCACAAATGCCATGGATGATGAATAACATGTTTGCACAGACTATGCCTAACTCTACATCTAGTTTTAATGCGTATGAGCAAATGGTTCAACCTGTTCTTCAAAAACCTACACCAAGAGTTAAGATTGATTTAACTCAATCAGAAGCCTTGGACGAAAAAGGTGTGAAGGGTAGGAAAAAGGCTAACAAGGCAGGACCCAAGGAAACTTGGGTACCAAAATCAACTTGATTTGATTTTGATGTGTGCAGGGAGACAGAAGAAATCTTTGGTATCTGGATAGTGGATGTTTTAGGCACATGACTGGAGATTCTACCCTGCTCACTAAGTTTGAGGAGAGAGCTGGCCCTAGCATTACCTTTGGAGACAACAACAAAGGATATACTAGAGGATATGGCTTGATTTCACAAGGAAATGTTGTCATTGAGGAAGTAGTAGTGGTTGATGGTCTTAGGCATAACTTTCTGAGTATCAGTCAACTATGTGACAGAAACCAGAACGTTTGGTGCACATCTGAAGCTTGTGTTGATTTCAAAAAAATGACAACAAGGTAGTGATGACAGGAAATAGAAAAGGAAATGTGTACATTGCTGACTTCAACTCAACGAGTGCCAACTCTGTTACATGCCTCTTCAGCAAGGCAAACATGGATGAAGGATGGCTTTGGAATAAGAGACTATCACACTTAAGTTTTAAAACCATGAATGAATTGGTCAAGAAGGATTTTGTGATGCCCTCCCGACCAGGGGCCTAGATCGGAGGTCACTGACAGACTCTAGATGCAAACACCCTAAAAGTAAATATAAATATAACATGCTGACTAGCCCCAACTCTACTATCCAAGATCTTTCACAGGTAATGATATGAAACAAGCAAGCCATCGTCTAACTAATTATTATTACAAACATGAATTCAAAATATAATATATTATTACAAACCAAAGTTCTCAAAAGTTCCAGTGCTAGTTCTCACAACTAACTAAAGATCTCCTCACTAAGCTGTTATTGCATCTACCTCGGGAGCTATCTCAAAACGAACCAACTAGGGCCACGGTAAGTGCGCTTCCTTGCGGTGGATTGTACGAACCATGATTCTTAGATTACTGTCAAAAGGATTAGACAAAATAATAATGAGCCAACGCTCAGCAAGTAACTAAAGATCTCAACTGAAAACAGTATAACAGGGTATCGCAGAAGATGACAGTAATTCAAGATATGACATAAATATGCTGGAAGCAGTATAAGCAATACTGGTATTTAGTAATGACAGGGTATCAACTGATGATCAGGATAGCAATAGATATTTCAAAACTGTGTAAGGTAATTGACATTTCAATCGGTAAACCAATTTCATTTCATGGTAAATTAAAAGTAGTCATCACTTTAAGAAAACTAATTGGAGGTTTTTACTTCATAACAGACAATACGGATGATCAGTCCATAAAGTCCCCATACCGGACACAGAGTCCCTCTAGACATCAATCCTCTCATTAGGATAGCTTGGGTTCCCAAGAGGCAACACATTGGCCTATAAAGGTGTCGAACTGGACAGAGCATAACTACACTAATACATACATAAACCGACGGAACCAGCATTACCCGTTCACCCCGTCTCCCCAATCGTCAGGAATCCGTGGAAACCATTCAGACGGAGTTCCTAACATTTTTATTAAAAATCTCATTTTAAAACATTAAGCTTTGCAAAACTCTTTTTAACTTCATAAAACATTTTAATACTTAATCTTTTCGAAAACCTTTACTTCGAAGTACCTTAGACTCTCTGATAACAAATCAGCCCAGTCTAAGTAACTTCAAAGTATTTTAAGAAAACAACTCATTTTGATTTACAATGATAAAAGTCAAAGGGTTTGACTAAGTTCTTTGACATCAATGAAATAGGGATACAAGTCTGAATCAAGAAGATGTAGACTCAAAGGCATCAAGGTAATTGATCAGATTTCAAGTTTAAGGTATAGTATTATGGGTAATTAAGTTTTTGAATCAGTGATTAGGTCATAAAGAAGTTTATAAAATTTTTGGGACAACATAGATTAAACTGGACACGGACATAGGTCAAGCAGAACACTGGTTTATGTGTCAGTCAATATGGTTTAATTATAGGATGTTTGACATATATGGTCAAGAAGCAATTAAAAAGAATTATGTTGTTTTTAGGGTTTACAGTTTATGAAACAGTCGTGGACAGAATTCTGGTTTCATGAATAGATAGGCTACATAAGATTTATGATCAACATGGCATAAGATAGGCATGCTCGAATCAATAGGATATATCAGTTTAGGAATGTAAACTTCAAGAGAAGACAAAGTTACTTGCCTCTGGTAGAATGCAACAGCTAACAGCTCAGTCGATGGTACTCAACCTTAGCTTTTCCTTTATCGCTAGGTCCTACGTCCTTCTTATCTACATAAACGATATCACTACTTTAGAATACTATACTTCTAAATCGTCTAATCCTAATCTACCCAAACGATTCTTATAACACATTATACTTATCATATAACATACGTACCTGATAATATACTAAAACCACCTCGTAAACAGATAACCGTTTAAGCACGTAATACCTAGAACATGTATCTCACATAAGCCACTTATACATTTAGTAGATAAACCTAACTCATAAGCAGTCATACTATTAGATATACACTTTACTAGCTATAATTTCATGAAAATCGGGCAGAGTTTCCTTTATAAAATGGACTATCTCGTCGGAATACAACCGACTCAAATTCACAACCAAATCAATCTGATGGATTTAAGATCCACCTACACTTCCCAATGGATTCTATAATTTTCATAATAACTCATAATCATACTACTTACCATTTATATCATATTTTACTTTAAATAAAATTACTAAAGCATATTTACAAATCACCACAATCATATAATTTATCCTTATCATGAAATTTCGAATTTTAACTTATAAAATTCTAAGGATTTATGCATGCAACTATTTTTATTCGATACTAACATATATAATCAGTCAAAGAGCATAAATCAATAATCATAAATTCATAATATTCGAACAAAATCATATAATTCATAACAAACCAAATAATTCATATTTATGTACTTAAATTCAAATTAACCTTATAGTAATCCGAAAAATTCATACATGCAGCTCATATAATTCTGATAAATCAGAGTAAACAATTAACAATTTAACGAATCAAATATCTCATCAAATTCATATAATTATCAAAGAATTATCATAAAATTCTCAAAGTTTACATGCAAGTACTAAATCGTAACAAAAAGAATTTATAACAATTTTTATAGGCCTCAAAGATCATCATTGGCCACCACCGGTTCACCGGAGTTCATCACCGGTGGCGGTGAAGTTTTGGGGGTTCCCTTACGGGCTTCCATCCACAAAATTCCACCAATTAATTAAGCTAATCATCACATGAATCATCATAAAGCATCAGTCTTGAGTAACCTAGCAAGAATCAACATATATACTCGCATATATACATACGGACACAAATATATATACATACACGAACACATTTAACACAACACCAACATGAGTTATGTATCAATATAGCTACTAAACATCATGGGCATCGTTTTAAAGTAAAAACCGCAATAAACAAGTCGAATCAGAACCAAATTTCGAAATGGATTTTCAAGTCTTCCTTTAAAAATGACATGCAATGACAGAATGGAAGAGAGAACTGAAAACTAAACCGAAATCCGGTCTCAGATCATGAAATTGATCAAAAATCGGTAGGATATGGAGGAGAGAGAGAAGCAGTACCGAGAGAGAAAGAAAGTTCGAGCTCTGTAAAAGAAACACTGATAAGTGGATTTTATATCCACTTATTATGCGCTATTTTGACATAGATTGGTGGTTTATCCTTAAATATTTTGTGTCTTTTAATTCATTTTTGTTTTGTTTCAGCATTTGTTGTGAAGAACTCGCAATTTTAGGTATCTAGGCGATAAAAGGCTAAAAACGGTGGATTTATGTCTCAATTTTATCAAGTGGACCGGCTACGAGGAAAAAGAATTATCATAAAGAAATTCTGAGTGATATATTCTTAAATCTGGAACCCCGGTTGGAATTGATATATTTTTTGTTTCGCAAAAGGAATCCAGTTTCAGATCCTCAAGAGACCGTAATTTACACCTGGACGAGCAATGAGAAAATAGAATTATCACAAAAAGATGGAAAGTGATATATTCTTAAAGAGAAAACCCCGGTTTGAATTGATATATTTTTTTCCAAGCAAAAAGAGTCTGGTTTCAGATCCTCAAGAGACCATAATTTACACCTGGACGAGCAATGAGAAAATAGAATTATCACAAAAAGATGGAAAGTGATATATTCTTAAAGAGAAAACCCCGGTTTGAAATGATATATTTTTTGTTAAGCAAAAGGAGTCCGGTTCCAGGCCCTCAATAGACCGCATCTTAGGACTTAAAGATATATTTATATTAATAAATATTTTATTTAATTAGGAAATTATATTTTTAAATATCTAATAATATTAGATATTTATTTTTATAATTTCTGGATTAAATTAATTATTTATTAATTAAAGATTATAAGCTATGCGGGTTAAAAGCATTTTTTTTTCGGAATCGTGCTTATAAAGCAAAACATGCCCAACCAGTTGTTGTATTTGTTTTGTAAAAGAAGCTGTCGGCAGAATTAACAAAGAAGAAATAAAAAAACTTGAGAAAAGAAGTTGTCCATGTTGAAGTTGCTGTCGGCCAGAACTCCACTCTCCCACGAGCGCGTGGGAGACACGCGCCAGGAGGAAGTCATGTTAGTTCCGTGCGTGGCTGTAACGCGTTAGTCCTGCAGCTGATTTTCGATAGCTGAGTTCAGTGCAGTGTGTTAGCTGTGGTTGGTGTGATTACTTTCGGCTGTTTCATTTATTTTGTGTGCTGTATGTTTATTTTTTTTTATTTCTTTTTAATTCTTTTTAATTTAATTTTATTAATTGGTGTGCTAATTTTTTGCTATAAATAGGTGAGTTCTCAAGCTCAAAAATACAACAATTTGGAGAGAACAATTCTCTCTTGTATTCTCTCTAGTTCTTTGTAAATTTAAGTTTCATTTTTATACACTTTTAATTTTTGCAAATTTAGTATAAATGTTATTTTGGTTGAACAATTTACGGGGATTATTTGGAGTGCTCTTTTCTTTCATTGGAAGCTATTTCGGTTCTACGTTCTAAACTCTTGCAATTTCATATTTAATTTATCGCAATTTTTAATTTAGTTATTATTATTATTATTATTATTATTATTATTATTATTATTATTATTATTATTATTATTATTATTATTATTATTATTATTATTATTATTATTATTATTATGTTTTAATTTAATCCCATGATGACGATTCGTTCAATTATGAACTAATCACCGTCATGGGATTCTAATGGATTTATTTACGTAATTTAGTAATTCGATGCCTTAATAATTTGTATTATGATAAAAATTCAGATTGCCTAATGTGGTTGCGCTTAATTTATTAGATGCGTAGCTAACGTCTAAATTATTAATTCCTAATGAATGCGAAAGTGGATTTAGGAATTTAGAATTTGCCATGCTAGCATAGGTTCGTAATTGTCATGTACATTTACGATAAGTGGTAGGATTTTGGATCTCATAATAAAGGAATTTATTCGTAAACCAATTATGTTTTCAAATCTTATAGACATATAGGGTCTAAGCATAAAAGGTGCCCATGCGACTTCTATCTTTTTAAGTGGATGTTCGTATGGTTTGATATAAGTTAAGGCTGAAAGGCGCTTATGTTAGTTTCGTGTTCCCGACTAGCTTTCGTAAATTATCAAAATTACTTTGAAATTAAGGCATCAATTCTAAATGAAATAAATAATGAAATTAGAATCCCATGTTTTTCTCACATATAAAATCTTGTTTAATTAAATCAAGTAGTTTGAATTATTTAATATTATTAATTTAATTATTCAATTAGAAAAATACAACAAAACCCCCTTTTTATATTTATTCAAGCAGTTTGTTGTTTAATCATACGTCGTTGCTTAAACATTATTTCTGAACAAACACCAAGTCTTCGTGGGATCAAATTTATTATATTACTTGTGACTGCGTACACTTGCGCAGTTAGTTTACGAACCAACAAACACACACACATGAGGTTGAAGAGAAAGAAATAAGGCGGTGATGTATAATGTAAGCTGAGGGGCATTTTCGTAATTTCACAATTGCTAAATACTTTTCTGAAAAACAAGTTTTTAAATCACTTTTAAATCGAAATAAAATAGGATAATGGGGTGAAAATATTTTTAGAAAATTTTAAAATAAAGTTCATGAAATTAGAAGCATCCCCATATTTTTAAAATAATATTTGGATCAAAAATGAATTTTATACGAATTTTTAAAATAAAGACTCTTTAAAAGAAATAATGCTTTTTAAATCATTTTAAAATACCAAAGCACATATTTAAATATCCACACTAATTTTCATAACTCATCAATATCACCAAGATGATAATGCAAAATATTTCATGATTTAAATCGACTCCATTGACTTTATATGATTTTTGAAAGATTAAAAAATGCACTTTAAAAATAATTTTAATGCTCAAAAAATATAAATAAAATTCCACGGACATATACGACACATACCAATCATCACATAATCACATAAACATGATTTCACACATATCTTGACTTCACAAAATTTACCCATCACATAATTTCAACATTTAACAATTAAATAAACATTTGTATAATCGCGAAAAAATTCTAGGTCGTTATAACCTCCCTCTTAAAAGGATTCTGACCCCAGAATCTCACCTAAGTAAACAAATGAGGATACTTGGCAAGCATCTCTCTTTCAAGTTCCCAAGTCGACTCTTCGACTCTAGGATTCTTCCACAAAACCTTAACTAATCTGACAACCTTATTTCTAAGCTTCCTATCACTTCTATCTTGAATCTCTACTGGTTGTTCTTCATAAGATAAACTCAATAGGTTCATACTCGATTACGTGACTTACTTCTGGATTGTACTTCTTAAGCATAGATACGTGAAACACATTATGAATATGGTGCATATGCGGTGGTAATGCCAATTCATAAGCAACTTTTTCGACTCGCTTCATAATCTCAAATGGTCCTACATATCTTGGACTCAGCTTTCCTTTCTTACCAAATCTCGTAACTCCTTTCCATGGTGACACTTTCAACAATACTTGATCTTCTATCTCAAAATTCATGTCCTTTCTTTTTAAATCAGCATACTTCCTCTGACGATCCTGGGCAGTAGTTAATCTCTTCTGAATAATCTCAACTTTCTCCTTCGTCTTCTGGAGCAGTTCTGGTCCTAAAATTTTCTTCTCACCAACTTCTTCCCAATACACTGGCGATCTACACTTCCTTCCATACAAAGCTTCATACGGTGGCATTCCGATACTCGCGTGATAACTATTGTTGTATGAAAACTCAACCAATGGCAAATGCTCATCCCAACTTCCTTTGAAATCCAAAGCACAGGTTCTTAACATATCTTCTATCGTCTGAATTGTCCTCTCACTTTGTCCATTTGTCTGCGGGTGATAAGCGGTACTCATTTTCAGTTGGGTTCCTAGACATTCTTGAAATTGCTTCCAAAATCTCGAATTAAATCGTGGGTCTCGATCAGACACTATCGAAACAGGAACTCCATGACGTGATACTATCTCCTTCAAATATAAGTGCACTAACTTGTCCAATGAGAATCTTTCGTTAATCAGTAGGAAATGTGCAGACTTTGTCAATCGGTCAATAATTACCTAAATCGCTTCGTGATTCGCCTTAGTCTTTGGTAATCCTACTACAAAATCCATGGCAAGGTGTTCCCACTTCCACTCGGGAATATCTAACGGTTGTAACAATCCGCTCGGCTTTTGATGTTCCGCTTTGATCCTCTGGCAGGTATAACTCTTACTTATCCATTCAGCAATTTCTCGCTTCATATCTGGCCACTAAAAATTTTCCTTCAAGTTTCGGTACATCTTTGTACTTCCAGGGTGAATAGAATATCTCGAACTATAGGCTTCACTAAGAATCTCATTCTTCAACTCCTCCACATTAGGAATCCATATTCTCTTTCCAAATCTTAAAATACCTTGATCATCCTTCTGTGTACAAATTTCTTTTCCGGTCAACGTATTCATTTCGCAATTCATTACTTCTTCCTTACATCTCCAAATCTTCTCCAGCAACTCTGGTTGAAAAGTCATCGTACTCAGAAACTCATCTGCATCCTTTGAATCATAAACTTCTAAATTTAACTTCTCAAATTCTTGAAATAACTCCTTTGGCATAGTCAATGTATTCAACCTTTCCTTTCTACTTAGCACATCAGCTACAACATTCGCTTTTCTGGGATGGTAACTTATCGTGCAATCATAATCCTTAATAAACTCCAATCATCTTCTTTGTCTCATATTCAACTCCTTCTCGGTAAAGATATACTTTAAACTCTTATGATCGGTGAAATTTCACACTTCTCTCCATACAAGTAATGTCTCCATATTTTCAACGCGAACACAATTGCAGCTAACTCTAAATCATGTGTCGGATACTTCTGCTCGTGCGGCTTAAGCTGTCTCAAAGCGTATGTATAACGATCTAGAAAATTTCGAATTTAGAATATTTATTTTAAATATAAATTATGAATATTATTATGTGATTATTGTTGAAAGGTGAAATATATGTGAAGTTGAA
This sequence comes from Saposhnikovia divaricata, assembly GCA_036435485.1. Classification (NCBI taxonomy): domain Eukaryota; kingdom Viridiplantae; phylum Streptophyta; class Magnoliopsida; order Apiales; family Apiaceae; genus Saposhnikovia; species Saposhnikovia divaricata. The sequence goes on from CM071596.1 coordinate 114,136,621, forward strand.
ATTTTGTGTTTATATGATGATATGTGTGTGCTGTAAAGGTCGATGTATTTTTATTTGTAATTTTAAGGATTTAAATATGTTTAAATCCTGTATTATTGGTCTTCTAAAATTTTTATAAAATCATCAAAGTTATTAAAAAATTCCGAAATCTTTTGTGTTATTATTTTTATAATATTATTTAGTTTTTAAAATTTTTGGGTGAATTATTTTGGAAGTTTTAGTATTTTAAAATGATTTTAAGAATTTTAATTTCATGGAAAGTATCAAAACTTGTAAAATCCATATTTAATTCATTTTTGATCCTAAAAATATTTTAAAAATATATGGGTGCTTGTAATTTCATGCTTTTGATTTTAAAATTTTAAAATTTAATTTTTCAAATATTTCCCATTTAATTTCGATTTTAGTAGTGATTTAACTTAATTTTTTGTTTGTTCAGCATTGTTAAATTACCAAATTGCTCTTTATCTCTTTACATTATCCAAACTGCAGCTTTGTTTTTGGGCCTTAATCTCTCGGTCTCTCCAGACATCTCTCGACTATCTCTCTCTCTGGAAAATCTCTCGGCCCTCTTCAATCTCTCTCAAACTCTCCCTCCCATCTCTCCATCAGAATCTCTCTCAATCTCTCTAACAATTTTTCTCTCTCTATTGTCACGCAAAAATCTATTTTCCCCCTTCTCCCTTGCGATTGTGCTGTGCGTGTATATGTGGCTGTGTATGTGAGCTGCTAGCGACGGAGTGTGTGCATGGTGTTCTTCACGATTCCGTTGAAATCCATTTCTTCCTCCTTTGTTGAGTTCGATTCCAGACAGGTGTTGGCTGCGTGTGTATGCTGTCGGTGATGAATCACTCGGTCAATGGCATGGGCTTCTAATCACTCCCTTTTACGGTATTGACTACGAAGTAGTGATGGCATGTGTGATTTAAGTGGTTAACAAATGTTATATTGTTTTAGTGTGAAAGAGTTGAGTTTTGATATTTTTTTTAGATAAAGATGTTATGATGCTAATTGTTTATGAAAGCTTCTAGGTTGCTATATTTGTTACTATATTTTGTGTTTAGTGTTGCAAAATAGTGATTGTAGATTTCACTTGAATTATAATGTGTTAAAGATTTAATCTATATTGTTTTAGTACTGTCTGGACTTAGATGACGGTTACCTAGCATATGTGTGTGGTTTTGAAGTGGTACAAATTTGAATTTAGGGGCTTATATGAATTTACGATTAAATTTCTATTGATAATTGAATTTTGAGTTAATAAATTACAAATGATTTACGTCAACTTGTTGTAGTGAAATTGTAAATTGTATAAGGGTACTTGTATTTATGTAGAATGATAACTTGATTTTTGGGGAATAATGGTTTAAAGTTGCAGAAGTTCGAATGTTATAATTCGATAAGTATAACTAGTTACTTTAATAAGTGCTAATTGAATTATGGATGTGTTATTTAGTTTAACTGCGAGGAGTCGTAAAGAGGTCATGAGTTCTAAATGTCAATATTTAAGGACTTGTGTAATTCTCTTCGACTAGATCCTCGGGCTTACGAATATCAATGATTAACTATCACGAGTATAATCAATATACTTGAGTGAGGTGATCATCGGTATAGCGTAAGTAATAGTTAGTGCTAGGGTTGTTCCCTAGGACTTACGAACATCAATGATTGATTGTCACGTGTATCATTAAAATGCGTGAGAAATACGGTCATTGGTGTAGCGTAAGTAGTAGTGTAATATAAATTCTTATGTGCTAGTTGCCGCATGTTCGGGCGGGTACTTTTCATTAATTGTTTACTTTTATGTTGCTGCAAGTTAAGGCAGCTTATTTTTGTAAAAACAGGGTTGAATTGTTTTTGATTGGTATTGAGGGGCTGAGCCCATAGTCCGATAAACGAATACTTCATGCCGAAATTTTCTAAAAATCCCCTGCAAATTTATTTTAAATCTATTTAATTTACTTGATTTATGATTTGAAAGTATATTATGAATTTGCTGGGAAGTGGTTGCCTAGATGGTATCTAAGAATCTAGTAACTATATGTGTTAAGTATTTATGTGAAGCGAGTATTTGACTTAGTGATTATACCGAGACTATATTACGAATTTGGTTAAGTTTGTTTATATGTGTTATATAAGTAAGTATTATAGGACGCGTATGGGTAGAATAAAGCAAACAATAAGACTTTTGCTTAGTTGGATACTAAAATAGTGTTTGACTTTGAAAAGGATCGAATAGGAAACCTAGCCAAGGACAATGTACGGGTGATCTGAAAGAGGAACAGAGTGACAAGTATCAAAGCCAATGGGTGAACTGATGTGGGAGCTGGTAATGGTAAATTACGAAGTAAGGATGAAAGTAGAACCGAGTGAGAAGCCACATGTAAAAGGTAGAGACTGACGAGAAGTTGAGTTAAGGACCAATGTTGAAAGTCGAGAACTCCGTGAATTGAGGCAAGTGTTATTGCTATTCACTTATTGTTCAAGTGATGCAGTTTAGTTTATTTGTTGTATGAAATGATTTGGTCAAGTGTAGTTGAAAAATGATATATATATATATATATATATATATATATATATACTTCTTCAAATTAGTGTGATGCTGTTTACTTTCCCTACCCATAATTCACATATCGGTTTTACAAAGAATCTTGCAAATAGCCTTTTTACGTTTTAACAATGGAATGCCATTTCTTCTATTTTAGTCGAATACTCTTAAGAAATTTTCTAATCAAGAAAATCCAAGTTTTTTTTAACCGTTGGCAAAATTCCTGATTTAGCATATTTTCATCAATGGACTCCCATTTGGACAATGTTTTCTCTAAGCTGATCTGAACTCTTCCACATTGAAACTGTTTTGCAAAACTTTGTTCTAAGCTACTTTATCCTTTTATGGAAGCTCAAACTCTTTAGTGTATAAGTTTTATTAAAGGCCCAATACTTGACCATATCCTTGCTTTAGTCTAGAATTTCAGTTGTTGAAAATTTTATTGCAATTCATACCCTTATTCTTAGTCGAATGAAATTTTCTCTAGATAAGTTGTTAATGTCATAAATTCCTGTTATTCATATTCTTCTTGTTGATATTTATTTGAATTGTCATTCTTTATATTCCCCACCCTAGTTGGTATCGAACTTGTCGATATCTTTTAAAAAAATCTTGATTATTTGTTTGTTCCCTGTATTGTATCGAACTTGTCGATACTAAGCGAAGTTGTTGTTTATCATTAACTCTTAATCTTGAGTTATTATTCTGGACGTGAGTTTCCAGTTGTTTGGAGATCAAAGGTTGTCGATTGTCCCGACACCTAGTGTGGATGATTTAGAATTGGAAATGTTTTTTTTAAAATGTGGCCCTTGGGGCGTAAAACCCTTCGGGGTGGGACCTTATTATGGTCGGAAGTTAAGGCCAATGTGTGCCATGGATCCAATTAAGGACATTGCTGTGCGCGTTTGTCCTAGGACATTGCTGTGTGCGTTTGTCCGGGGTTAGTGCTGACTGATCAGCAGCCTAACCTTGATGTTTTTTTAAATAAATAAAAAAAATTCCAATTCTAATATATTCTGCGATTGAGATGTTAGTTCTTGACTCCTTGGAAGTCTGTTTCAGTAATATTTTGATATCAGAACTTTTATCAGTTCTAGTTTCTGTTGTACCTTATTAATGGTGAACTGTTTGCTCTTGTGGCAATCTAAAAGTTGATTTCACTGATTCTTTCAAATAATGAGATGAAACTCCCTTTTGTTTATCAGAATTATCAACGTGTATTTTAAAATTGCCATCACTATTGCACTTGCTGAGCATTATTGGCTCACTCTTGTTTCTGTTTATTTCTCCAATTATTAGAGGTGATCAGAGGAACTAGTGATCAGTTGGTATTGCTCTATAGGCAGCGAGAGGAGACGTCCTGGTTACAGATTCTCATTGGTTAGTGGTTGTGAACTGGGCAAGGTTAAATATCTAGTTAGACGGTGACCTTATTTATTCACATTAATTGTATATTATTTTATTCGGATTCGGGTTGTAATAGTTAATTAGTAGTTGTTTCATACTGTGACCTGTGAGCGGTCTTGGTTAGTTAGAATTTATATTTCTTTATGATTTTGTCAATATTATGTTGTGAGCAGATTTGGATTCAGTTGGATTAGTTTTGTTGATTTGGACAGGTGGTTAGTCATATTTATGAATACATCATGTCAAAATTTTCTGAAATTTTCCTGTAAAAATATTTATTTACTTATAAAAAGCATGTATATTGATATAGTGAAGTGAGGGTGTTACAGTATGCAATAACTGTTAGAAATAATTGATGTGAATATTAATCAGTGTTTAAGAGTTACAGTGATAAATCAGAGTTTAGCTGGAAGCAGCCAGAGTTTAGTTAAACGCTGACAGATGGAAGCTCGACAGAGTTTGTTAAACTCTGTCTGGAGGCAGCGTCTACTGGTCAACAGTGATTGAAGATTATTTAAGGAAGTAATATCTTTGAAGATTGGATAGCTATCAAAGAGATTGAGTTGACTAAGGAGACGAGTAGCAATCGTAATTGATATCAATTGTATAGCTAATTTATAGGAGTATCAATTATCGATTGTATAGCAGCTGTATATCTTATAAATACAGTTAGGTTAACCCTAGAAGGGTATAGATTATTGAAAAACATTATTCATTGTAACCTAAGCAGCTCTCTGTGATATTCTACATCACTGAGAGAGGAGTTATTAATTTTAAACAGTTTTTAATTGTTTAAACGCGTATTTTATTGTTAATCTCTCATACGATCTTGATTATAATTATGTATTCAGCCTAACAATTGGTATCAGAGCCAATCTGTTACTTTATACAGTTTAAGATTCACAGACACAGCTATAATCAATGGCAGAGATACCTCCTTCAACAGGTTCAAGTTCTGAGAAGGCTCAACCTACTACTGTGAGTCGTTATGAGACAATCAAGGTTCCTATTCTCAGGCCAGCAGAGTATTCAATCTGGAAGGTGAAGATGACCATGTTTCTGGAGGCTACAGATCCAGAATATCTTGACAGAATTTATGAAGGTCCTCATAAACCTACAAAGCTATCTGTTGCTACTGCTGGTCAAGAAGCTAAAACAGTTCCAAAGGAAAAGAAAGATCTGACTCCTGAAGATCTTTCATCTATTGCTAAGGATGCAAAATTTAGGCATCTACTTCATAGTGCTTTAGACAATGTTTTGTCTAATAAAGTGATTAACTGCACTACTGCCAAAGAAATTTGGGATGCTCTTAAGGTTAGTTGTCAAGGAACTGCTGCTATCAAGAAGAATAGAAGGAACATACTCACACAGGAGTATGAGCACTTTGAGGCCAAATCTAAAGAAACCATGACAGAAACATTTGACAGATTCTGTAAACTGCTCAATGATTTATCATTGGTTAATAAAGAGTATGATCTAGAAGACTCAAATCTTAAATTTCTTCTTGCCTTACCTGAAAAGTGGGATGTGAAGACAACCACCATAAGAGATAACTATGATCTTGCTGATACTGAGATTGATGAAATCTATGGGCTGCTCAAAACTCATGAATTAGAATTGGAGCAGAGAAACAGGAGATCAGGCAAGAAGACAAAGTTTGTTTCTCTTAAGGTTGAAGAAAAACCCTTGAAGAAGGAAGCATCAAGGAAGAACGCTAAGGGAAAGGCTTTAGTCATACATTCTGGAAGTGAGTCATCAAACTCTGATGTTGATTCAAACACTGATGAATCATCTGACTCTGAGGATGATGAAGAAGAAATGTTACAAATGGCTGCTTTGATGGTGAAGACCTTCAAGAAGATGGGTTTCAAGAACTTCAAGAAGGGAAAAAGGTTTTCTAAGAAAGATTCAAACTCTGAAAGAAAGAGTTTCAGAAAGTCTGAGAGAAAGGATACCAAGTCTGGGAAGAAAGACAAGTCTGAGATTCAATGCTACAAGTGTAAGGAGATGGGTCACTATGCTCCTGAGTGCAAGAAGGGTAAAACTGAAAAAGCACTCTTCACAAAAGGTAGAGACTGGGCAGACACTTCAGACTCAGATGAGGATGTTAACTATGCTCTCATGGCTTCTATTGAGAATGAATCTGAAGATTCTGATAACAAGGTACCTCTAACTACCTATGCTTATAATACTGATGATATAACTGAATTAAGAATTTATCTTAAGGCTTTGCATATCAGTTATAGGGATCAGACTTTAGAGAATGAGAGAATCAAATCTGAAAATTCTGAACTTAAAGTGAGAAATAAAATTGTTGAAGAAAAACTTGAAAACATGCAACAAGTTCAGAAAGAAAGAGATGATGCTGTTTATCTAGAACAGGATTTGCTAGGAAAATATAAGCAACTTGAATCTGAATTGGAGAAGGCAAATCACATAATTAAAACTTGGACTCATTCTGGAAAAGACACTCAAGAGGTTTTTCAGTCAGACACAGTTGGTTTAGGTTATTGTGAGGGAGATGAACTTAGGTTTCAAAACAAAGTCAAAATTAGAACACATCTTCCATCTACAAAATTTGTTCATGGAATAAATGAACCTAAGTCTGAAGCTGAAAAAGAAGCTGTTAAGAAAGAACCAGTAAAAACTAGTGTTAAACAGGTTAATATTGGTTCAATGACAGATAAACAACTCAAGCAAAAGCTTAAGGAGTTAAACTCTGTCAAGAAACAGAAAGTGTCTAGGAAGAATAGAAATGGTAAAGTAGGCATTACTCAAGGTAATTATCCAATGCTTGCTACTTTTGCTCCAAGAAAGACATGTCATAACTGTGGTAGCACTAACCATCATGCTAGTTTCTGCAGGAAGAACAAAAACATTAATCCTTTACCTTCCAAGTCTAAAGTAAAGAAATATAACGTTAGAACTAGACCACAGATTTTATGCAAACATTGTGGAAGTACTTGGCATTCTATTTATACTTGCAGGGATTATCATGCTATTTATCATAACTACTATGAACTTAAGCCCAATTTGAAATGGGTTAAGGTTAATTCTGCAAGTGTAAACTCTGAAAAAGTTAGCTTAAACTCTGATAATGTATATTCCGCTGCTAAAGCTAACAAAGTTAAGAAAGCCAAAGGATCCAAGCAAGTTTGGATCCTTAAATCTGACCTTCAGTGATTGTTTGTGATTGCAGGGCATCAGGGAGAGTACCCTAGTCATGGACAGTGGATGTTCAGGACACATGACTGGAAATAAAGCCCTGCTATCAGAGTATGTGGAGAAGGCTGGCCCAAAAGTTTCCTATGGAGATGGCAACATAGGACGTACTCTGGGATATGGCAATATCAATATTGGAAGTGTCATCATAACAAATGTAGCTCTGGTTCCAGGACTCAAGCATGATCTGCTATCTGTGAGTCAAATCTGTGACAGAGGATATCATGTAGATTTTCAGCCTGAATACTGTGAAATCATCAGTAAATCTACAGGGAAAGTTGTTCTAGTTGGACACAGGCACAATAATATCTATGAAGCAAAGTTATTGGCAAACTCTGATGGAAAAGATGTGTGCCTGTCCACAAGAATGTCTAGTGAAGAGAGTTGGAAGTGGCATAAGAAACTCTCTCATCTTAATCTGAACAACATTAATGAGTTGATAAGAAAGGATCTTGTAAGAGGACTTCCAAAGTCTTTATTAAATGTTGACGGCCTGTGTGATTCATGTCAAAAGGCAAAACAAAGGAAGTCATCTTTCAAGAGCAAGTCTGAATCTTCAATTGTTGATCCTTATCATCTTCTACATGTTGATCTATTTGGACCAGTGAATGTCTTGTCAATTGGAAGAAAGAAATATGCTCTAGTCATTGTTGATGAACACACCAGATACATTTGGGTGTATTTTCTAGCAAAGAAAGATGAAACTGCATTAACTCTAATGGAGCATGTAAAGCTGCTGGACAAAGGATCAAAACATAAAGTCAAAATAATCAGGAGTGATAATGGAACTGAATTCAAGAATGCAACAATGGAAGAATTCTGCAAGAACAGAGGATTGAAGCAAGAGTTTTCTGCACCTGGTACACCACAGCAAAATGGTGTAGTTGAGAGGAAGAATAGAACCTTGATAGAAGCTGCCAGAAATATGCTTGATGAAGCAAAATTGCCAACCTATTTCTGGGCAGAAGCAGTTCATACAGCCTGTTTTACTCAAAATGCCACACTGATCAACAAGCATGGAAAAACACCATATGAGATGGTGAGGGAAAAGAATCCAAACCTGAAATATTTTCATATTTTTGGGTGCAAATGCTTTGTGTTGAAAACTCATCCTGAACAGTTGACTAAATTTGAGTTAAAAGCTGATGAAGGAATTTTTGTTGGCTATCCACTGTCAACTAAGGCATTCAGAGTTTATAATCTGAGAACTAAGGTGATCATGGAGTCAATCCATGTGTCATTTGATGACAAGAAAATAACTGGACTTGAAGATGTAGATGAACATGATCAACTGCACTTTGAAAATGAAGACTTAATCTCTGATGAAGTAAACTTTGATGAAACTGATCTGACAAACTCTGTTGAAGCATACTCTGAACCTCTACTGGTAAACACTGAAGAAACTTCTCAGCCAGAACAAAGAGGAGAACCAGTTGAGGGGGAGCATGATCAAAATGATGACTCGAATTCTGATAGTAAGTCAACTGAAAAATCTGGATCAAACTCTGATGACTCAAACTCTGAAAGTGCAAAATCTGACAGTTCAAACTCTGAGCAGTCAAATTCAGGGGGAGCCTCAGAAAATGAAGAAAGACAACAAGAAAATCAAGAGAACATGGATCAAGGGGGAGGATTACATACTGATAGAAGCCATTTACCTTCAGCTAGGAAATGGACAAAATCTCATACACCTGATTTAATTATTGGAGATTCAGATGCAACAGTAGGGACAAGAAGTGCTACAGCAAGTGAATGTCTGTTTCATGCATTCTTGTCTAAGAATGAACCAAAGAAGGTAGAAGAAGCTCTTTAAGATGCTGATTGGATAACAGCAATGCAGGAGGAGTTAAATGAATTTGAAAGAAATGAAGTATGGACCCTTGTACCTAGACCAAAGAATAGATCTGTTGTTGGTACTAGATGGGTTTTCAGAAACAAAACTGACAGTGAGGGAGTTGTTACAAGGAACAAGGCTAGACTTATGGCAAAAGGCTATTCACAGCAGGAATGAATAGACTATGATGAAACTTTTGCTCAAGTTACAAGATTAGAGGCAATAAGAATTTTTCTAGCATATGCCTCTCACAAGAAATTCAACGTATTTCAGATGGATGTGAAAAGTGCTTTTCTGAATGGGAAGCTTGAAGAAGAAGTGTTTGTTGAACAACCACCAGGTTTTGTGGACCCAAAATATCCAGACTATGTCTACAAGCTGGATAAGGCACACTATGGACTTAAGCAGGCACCAAGAGGATGGTATGAAACTCTGGCTCAATTTCTTTTAGAAAGTGGGTTCAACAGAGGTGCAATTGATAAAACACTGTTCTATTTTAACTATGGTGATGACTTGCTTTTAGTTCAGATATATGTTAATGACATAATTTTTGGGTCTACTAATGATAAACTCTGTAAAAAGTTTGCCAAGCTCATGCAGTCCAGGTATCAAATGAGCATGATGGGAGAGCTTAGCTATTTTCTAGGCCTACAGGTGAAGCAAACAAATGATGGGATTTTCATAAATTAAGCAAAATATACCAGAAATCTTCTCAAGAAATTTGGTATGCTTAACTGCTCATCTGCATCAACTCCCATGGCAACAGCAACAAAGTTGGACAAAGATACAGGAGCTTCAGTAGATATGACAAACTACAGAGGCATGATAGGATCTCTTCTTTATCTAACAGCTAGCAGGCCTGATATCATGTATGCAACTTGTCTCTGTGTAAGGTTTCAGGCAGACCCCAGAGAACCACATCTAACAGCTGTGAAGAGGATTTTTAAGTATCTCAAGGGAACCATAACCTTAGGTTTATGGTATCCTAGAGAATCAGACTTCAAGCTACTTGGTTATTCTGATGCAGACTTTGCAGGCTGCACGATAGACAGAAAAAGCACCAGTGGAAGTTGTCAATTTCTGGGTGATAGACTTGTTTCTTGGTACAGCAAGAAACAGAAATCAATTTCAACATCTACAGCTGAAGCAGAGTATATTGTTGCTGGTAGCTGTTGTGCACAGATTCTGTGGATGAAGAATCAGTTGCTGGATTATGGATTGAGGTACAGTAATACCTATTTACTGTGATAATCAAAGTGCTATTGCATTGACAGGTAATCCAGTACAGCATTCAATGACCAAGAACATCAGTATAAGGTACCACTTTATCAGAGAACATGTAGAGGAAGGGGATATTGAGCTTCATTTTGTGTCTACAGAACAACAGCTTGCAGATATCTTCACCAAGCCATTGAGTGAAGCTGTATTTACAAGGCTGGTAAATGAACTAGGAATGGTCTCTGGTTTTGACTAGAGATATTGGTTAGACTCAAAACTTTACTTATGTAATGTGTTGCTCATAATTCTATGGTATGTTAACTGCTATGTGAACTTTGTTGTTAACCTCTGCTATGCAAACTCTGTTCGTTAACTGTTAAACTCTGATAGCATGCTCTGTAGGTCATACACTGTTGACATGTTGGATAAACTCTGAGAAACTCTGATAATGTTTTTGCCTGAATGTCAACACCAATGAAGAAATTTGTATGAAGCATGATTCTCAGTAAGTAATCATGAATCCTTCTAAGTTATTTGTGATCTAATCCTAGATTGTGCAGAAAATTAACACAGCATGATACTGTTTCATATTTATAGCATCTCTTAGTTTATTTATCGTAAACTCTGAGTCTGGAAATACTGTGTGCATTGCCTCTCATGAATAATTTCTGAAGTTGATGAGCTCTAAACTCTATTAGTTATACACTGTTAAGTTAAACTTTGTTATTAGTCAACCCCCAACTCAAATGTATATAGACTGTTAGAACTCCTTTGAGAATATGTTGGTGTCTAGGACGACCCAAGAACTTGCTGGTATATAGTAAGAGCTAAAATTCTCTAATTTTTGGTGACTAGTCAAAGACTAGGAAGATCCAGGAACTTATCAAAATGATAAGGGCTAAAATTATAGGATTTTTGGTGACTAGTTCCAACCTCTGATTACTGGAGAAACAAAAAAAAATTATTAAAAGGGGGGTATAAATTAAATATTACTGTATATAAATCGTTTACTACAGAGTTTAGCATTCATCATACATTCAGTGTTTACTATGAGAGTTTGTGCATTAAGTGTTTACTGATTTACTTTATGGATTTTATGAAAAATTAGATGCTCTAAAATTTGAATTGGTAAACTCTGCTATACACACACACATATTCACACCTGTGCAGTTTTTGAAAGGATTATGGTAATGCAGTTGGAGAATTGACAAACGCTGACGAATTTTGTCTAATACTCTAAGGTAATTTATTTCAGACAATTTACATACTTGGGGTAAAAAGAGTTTTTGAAAAATGAAATAAATTATTGCCAACTGTTAATGAGTGTTGGAGTGGTAAAGTATGTTGGTAATGAGAGAGAAATTAGCAGTAATTATTGCTATAGATACTGAACGTGCATAGTTGTTCCATTATATATGTGCCATGTGTCCCATTCACCCACTAATGTGTCCCACTTGCACATTAATTGAGTAATTGGTTGAGTGTATTAATGTTAAAGGGTTTTATATCAAACGGGCCACTGATCTCATTAAAAAGTATCAAGTAGCTCCCCAGTCTCCACGGGGACTCATTTAAGCCACTAAACTAAGAAATATATCATTTCCCCCCCTGCATTCACAAAAATAATATAATTTAAGGTGGCCAAAGTGAGAATAATACAATATATCCAACATTGACCTTTTTTTGGCCACCATAAATTTTATCCAAGACACTTAGGCCACCATAAATTGTATTATTTTTGTGAATGCAGGGGGGCAAATGATATATTTCTTAGTTTAGTGGCTTAAATGAGTCCCCGTGGAGACTGGGGAGCTACTTGATACTTTTTAATGAGATCAGTGGCCCGTTTGATATAAAACCCTAATGTTAAAATGACTGGGTTTTACTTTTTCATTACAACTCTAATCATTTTTACTTGCACGGTTATTTTCTCTGCACACAACCCACTCACAGTTATTTGCTATCTCATTTGCACATTTTCACAAACACCTTTGCTACATATCTTTTTCACTCATATTTTCTTCTCAAATCGATTCTAATGGCCACTAAAGCTTTTACTGCTCAAGGGTTATTGTTTGTTCCCAACAATTATACAGCCCCATTGAACAATGAAAAAGTTCCAGAGGCGTTTCGTTTGATTTAAAACTTTTTGGGAGATTCAGAGATTGGAACAGCTCTAGTCGAACCACAAATGCTTTCTGCCACGCAGATTGCTACCTTCTGGAATAACTCTGTGTATGACGATGGAGGAGAGAATGGGAATCCATCAATTGTTTTCACTTATGAGGAGATAGAGTATGTGATTACTCCTACAACTGTTAGAGATACTATGGGTTTTGACACTCACACTTCATACACTGTTGCTGGTGAGAATCAATTGAAGGAGATGTTGCAGCAGCTGAGGTTTTCTGGTTCTTTAGGCAAGCTTGGTAATGTAAAAAGGCCAGGGCTCAGGAAGGAATGGACTTTCTTCTTTGATTGCATCACAAGAGCTTTTGGCAAGAAAGTCACCAACTGGGATGCCATTCCTACTGACAGTCTTCAAATCGGGTATTCTTTTCTCTATGGAAGTAATTTCGATTTTGGTAGACTAGTTTTAATGAATATAGGTGATAGGTTGTCAAAGAATAGTACTGTCTACTTTGCCAGATTTTGTCAGTTATTATTCAATGCCTGTGTTCCTGGTGTTGAGATTGCTGAGAATGACACCATTCTAGCCTTTAAGGTTAATAAAAGGATATTCTCTGATCTAACCAACAAAGATGCTAACAAGGAGCAATTACCTGATTTGGTGTTGCCACTTGCAATTCAAAATTTTCTACACCAACCTCAAGAACCTCCACAGCCTCCACAACCTCAAGAACCTCCATAGCCTAACTCTGAACCTACAAACTCTGAACCTCAACAATCTATAAACACTGAACCCATACAACCAACTCCAAACATTGAACCTCAAACTTAAACCACTGAACCATCTCTTACTCAACCTCAACCTGAACAACAACCATCTATTACCCAACCCAAACCAAAACATGGAGGTAGAAGAAAACACACAGCAGCAAATACACATCATCGACTAGCTAAAGCTAAAAGAGAATCTATTCAAATTCAAAAGGAGTCTGTCAGGTCTAAAAGGGCTAGAAAAGAAAGGGCAAACAGACCTCCATCACCTTCTGTCTTAGATGATTCTACTGAAGAAGAGAAAACAGCAGAGGTTCCTCAAGTTAGAAGAAGAAGATTGATTCTTGATGATTCTGATGAAGAAATGAACTTTGAAGCTCCAGAGGTGATTTCCAAGGAAATACCTACTGTTGAGACATATACTACAGAAGAAGCTGCCAATACACCTGCCAATGTACAAATGGATGAGGACAACAGAGAAGGTTTTACTGCTATGGATGATTTTGTTGAAACATTCATACCATTCACTGATCACATTAATGTTCCTCTTTCACCTATCATTGCAAATTCTGAAGAAACTGGTGCAGCTGATCAGCCAACTGTAGTACTTGATGAAACAGTGGCATCACACACTGAGCTATTCTCTGATGCTCACTAGGTTCCTGAACCAGGTGAAGAGGTTGAACAAGTTGAAGTTCCAAAGTCTGTTGAGGCTAGAGACACAACTGCAGAGATTGTTGCTGAAATAGCAGTGAATGTTACTGAAACTGCAGAGATTGTTGAAGAGAATGTTGCAGTGCATACTGATTAAGTTGAAGATACAGCTGTTGATGTTGAAGATGAAGGAAGTGTAGAATCAAACTCTTCTCAGAGTATACCAGTTCAAACTGATGCTAAGCACACACCTTTTTCTAAACCTTCAGATCAACATGACATTGAAGCTGAACACTTTGCCAAGAATTCAAGGGATTGGTATAAGTCAGACTGTATTTTTCCTATTGAAAGAGCAGCTAAATTTGTTCATCAATCTGCCACAAAGATCTCAAATCCTGATATTCTCTCAAGTCTACAAGCAACCATTTTTCAAGTCAAAACTCTGAATGAAAGATTTGATGAGTCTCGAAAAGCTATTAATGAACTGAGAGCTGATGTTGTTGGTAGAGATATGACTATGCAGAGGGATAATCAGACAAAGTTTAAGACCATTTCTAAAGCTCAAGAAACTTTGTTCAGAGGCTGGGTCAAGTTGAACAAAATCAGAATGTATTGTCTGGGAAGATTGATTCCATTGCTAACTCCTTGGAGCTGATCACTTCTATCTTGATTCCTGATGATGTCAAAAAGGGGGAGAGAGTTGCTAAGTCTAAGTGCAGGCAATCTCAAACTCTGACTAAGGAGGATGATACTGAAGATGAAGGAGCAAAGGACAAAGGGAAGAAATTATTAAGAGCTGATCAAAGTCTGAAATTTAGCAAGTCTTCTAAGTCAAAGTCTGTTGGAATATACACTGATACTCAGGGTACTTCAAAAACCAAGAGTTTATTATTATTCACTGAAAATCCACTGACTGATGAGGAATTGGCTGCTAAGTTATTTCTTGAAGAAAATGAAGAAGGAGCTACTATTGAAGATATTAAAGCTGAAGAAAAGAACTTACAAGAAGAACATCAGAAAGCTTTAAAGTCTGGTAAGTTTAAAAAGAAAGAAAAAGCTCCTAGGCCTGTTCTTAAAGGCATTGTGATTAAAGAAAATGTTGGTGCTGATCAAAGATCACAATTATCTAATAAACCAACAGAAGCTGAAGCCAGATTGAAGCTAAAAGGCATTGCTAAAGAAGGAGAAGACTCAAAGAAGAAAAATACAACCTCTGTTTCTACACAAGTTGTATAGAGACCTTTATCTACTCAGATGCAAATGGTTTTTGGAAAACCAACTCTTCATGATCCATCTCTGATGACTGGAGGTACTACTACTGATTTTCTGCATGGTAGAGCTTTAACAGGAAAGCAAGGTCGAGATAAATATGGATTGGGCTCTCATAAAGAAGTTAGAATGAATACTGGTCCTCGAGATCCTTCATCACTGGCTGTTCCAGGTCTTGGTGTTACTCAGGAGAGTTTAGACAGACTGGAGTCAGTACAGTTGATTCATCAAAGAAGCTTGGATAAAGATTTTCTATTGTATTTCATAGAAGATGGTACTGTGTACAAAATTGGTGAGTATGATCGTGATTTGAAGCTATGGGAAGAATTAGAATATGTTCTTTATCTCTTCAAGGTGAAAAATCGAAGGACTCAACAAGCTGCAAATGTGCTAAGAAATAAGATGCTACATAATTTGGCAGTCAGAGGTATAAAATACAAAAGTCAATATGTCCCAAAATACAGAGATTATCATGGGAAT
Organism: Saposhnikovia divaricata; assembly: GCA_036435485.1. Classification (NCBI taxonomy): domain Eukaryota; kingdom Viridiplantae; phylum Streptophyta; class Magnoliopsida; order Apiales; family Apiaceae; genus Saposhnikovia; species Saposhnikovia divaricata. The sequence continues at coordinate 114,152,154 of CM071596.1, forward strand.
ATTGTTGAGATGAAGAAGGGTAGTGCTAAACTGAAGACATACCTGGGTATAACAGTTCTTGATTTTAACTCAGAGTCAGCAAAAGCACAGTTCATCAGACTGGGGAATGAGATGAGAAGAAACAAAATCTATGATCTGAGGTCTACTATTTATCAAACTGGTGAAGATGATCCTAAGCTAAAAGAGATCAAGGAGGTTATGCAGACAGAGCTTGAAAATGCTGAAAGAAGATTACTTATTGACTACCTTAGAACAACACCAGATGTTGAGGAGATTAAGGATTAAAGCTCTGTAAGAATTTTTCTTATTTTCTGTAGATTTTGTTAAGTAGAAGTTAAACTCTGTCTGTATATTAAACAATGTATTTATTTATTTGTTTTGACATCATCAATTATTGTTAAACTTGTGCATTTTTGCTAATGAACAAGTTGGGGGAGATTGTTAGAAATAATTGATGTGAATATTAATCAGTGTTTAAGTGTTATAGTGATAAATCAGAGTTTAGCTGGAAGCAGTCAGAGTTTAGTTAAACGCTGACAGATGGAAGCTCGACAGAGTTTGTTAAACTCTATCTGGAGGCAGCGTCTACTGGTCAACAGTGATTGAAGATTATTTAAGGAAGCAATATCTTTGAATATTGGATAGCTGTCAAAGAGATTGAGTTGACTAAGGAGACGAGTAGCAATCGTAATTGATATCAATTGTATAGCTAATTTATAGGAGTATCAATTATCGATTGTATAGCAGCTGTATATCTTATAAATACAGTTAGGTTAACCCTAGAAGGGTATCGATTATTGAAAAACATTATTCATTGTAACCTAAGCAGCTCTCTGTGATATTCTACATCACTGAGAGAGGAGTTATTAATTTTAAACAGTTTTTAATTGTTTAAACGCGTATTTTATTGTTAATCTCTCATACGATCTTGATTATAATTGTGTATTCGACCTAACAATAACATTTTCGTGTTGCATCAAAACACATCCTAATCCTTTGTGCGAAGCATCACTATAGATAACAAAATTTCCTTTATCATCTGGCAATACTAACACTGGTGCAGAAACCAATCTTTTCTTTAACTCTTGGAAGCTCTCCTCACACTTATCATTCCAAATAAACTTCTCATTCTTTCAGGTCAACTTAGTCAATGGTGTGGCAATCTTTGAAAAATCTTGTACAAATCTCCGATAATAACCAGCCAATCCTAGGAAACTTCTCACCTCAGTAGGAGTTCTTGGTCTACTCCAACTCACCACAGCTTCAATCTTAGCAGGATCCACCCGAATTCCTTCTTTACTAATCACATGACCTAAAAATTACACTTCTTGCAACCAAAACTCACACTTAGAAAACTTGGCATATAATCTTTCCTTTCTCAGGGTTTCCAATGCTATTCTCAAATGCTCGGCATGCTCTTCAGGTTTTCTCGAGTATATAAGGATGTCATCAATAAATACAATTACGAACTTATCCAAATATCTCTTGAACACTCTATTCATTAAATCCATAAACACAGCTGGCGCATTCGTCAATCCGAAAGCCATCACTAAAAACTCGTAATATCCATATCTCGTGCGAAATGCAGTCTTCAGAATATCTTCTGGCTTGATCTTCAATTGGTGATAACCTGATCTCAAATCGATCTTAGAAAAGTAAGCAACATTTTTCAGTTGGTCAAACAAATCATCAATCCTTGGCAATGGATACTTATTCTTGAAAGTCAATTTACTGAGTTCTCTATAATCGATACACAACCTCATGCTTCCATCCTTCTTTTTAACAAATAACACTGGCGCTCCCCACGGGGACACACTCGACCTTATAAATCCTTTATCCAATAAATCTTGCAATTGAGTAGCTAACTCCTTCATTTCAGCAGGTGCCATTTGGTACGGCGCTTCGGATACGGGTTCAGTTCCTGGTGCCAAATCAATCGGGAATTCAATCTCTCTATCTGGAGGTAATCCGGGTAATTCGTCGGGAAATACATCGGGAAACTCATTTACAACTGGAATATCTTCCATCCTAGGGGCTTGTTTCTCCGTATCAACTACATGTGCTAAATAAGCTTCACATCCTTGATTCAACAATCTCTTCGTTTGCATGAATGTTAGAAATTTCTTATCTTTCTTCTGTCCTTGAAATACTACCTCACTTATAACGCCCTAGAAAATATCTTTATTAATATTATTATTATTATTATTATTTAATTGTTTAATGTTAAATGTGGATTATATGGTGTGATTTTTTTTTTTAGGTTAAATATAGGTGACATCGTGTTTACATGTTTATATGTTGATTTATCTATGAAATGTGTGTGTGTATTTTTATTTGAATTGTTATGATTAAAATCTATTTAAATTATGTATTATTGATCTTTGGAAATTTTTATAACATTATCGGAGTATTTAAAAATCCTAAAATCTTTTTCAATATCATATTTGTATATTTATTTAGTTTTTAAAATTATTGGGTGAATTATTTTTAGTGTTTAAGCATTTTAAAATGATTTTAAGAGTTTTATTGCATTAAAAGGGTATTATCTTGTAAAATCATATTTAAATCATGTGTTATTATCTTCTAAGATATTTATAAAATGATTGGGATTAGTAAAAATTATGGAATCTTTTGCATTATTAGCTTTATGAGTTTATTTGAGTTTTAAAAATATTAGGTGGATTTATTTTGAGTTTTAAGGATTTTAAAATGATTTTATGGAGTACTTTGCGTTTTATGGATTTATTCTTGTAAATCCATATTTAATTCGTTTTTTATCCTAAAAATATTTCAAAAATAAGTGGGTGATCGTAATTTTATAATCTTTATTTCAAAATTTCAAAATTTTATATTCCACCCATTTTTCAAGTTAATTTTGAATTTTTAAAGTGATTTTACAAGGTTGGCAGAAGTAGATTATATGAATCTAAGTTGAAGGGATCGGGCCAGATTCATTTCGGAAAGTTTAAATTGGAATAACGTGATGATTATAGAATAAATGTGACGGAATACCGATAAGGAGGTACCAAGTGCAAAAAGGTGTCTCAATAAAGAGGTGAAGGTGAAAGTAAATAATAGAAATGAGTAAGAATCAGCTAATAAGAAGGATGTGATTGATAAAGAAAAGGCTGGGGAAACAACTATGGAATGAGAAGCAAGGAATGTTATGAATGGGTTTTCTAATGAATTCTCAGGATGACAACCTGATAGTGTCAATATTATAGTTATGAAAAAGCTAGTAACATGATATGGGATGTCAGTAATAATGATGTCAAGTGAGAAATCTAAGATTAACCTGAAAGGTTGAAAGATTTCCCGAATGTGAGTATCGCTAAGATTGAACAAGAGTATTTGTCCATAGAATAATGGACAAAGCAGCAAGATATGTTGACACGTGAGATTGCGATCAAATAGTATTGGATATAATTATGATTAATTTCTTCTTTGATAAACCTCTATAGTTCAGAGGTAAATTCTGAGTATGATATTCTACAATCATGAAAGCTTTCTATAATCCTTTAGAACTCTTTTCTCTTCTTCTCTCTTATTCATCTTCTTTATGAATTGAGAAGAACAACCCTTTTAGGAGGGGAGGTACTGCTACGTGACTATCTGTCTATGTGATAGAAGTCTAAGTGGAATGCCATGACTTGTTTAATTGCTTGTCAAGTACTAAAGGCTGGCCCCCTTCTGTACTAACTATGCAATATAACAAATGTTCAATTGATCATAGTGATCTCTCAATAAATCTTTCCACTTCTCTATATTGATCGAGATTGCGAAGATTAAAGCGATCAGGAAATGCACAGTACGAGCGAGGTTACCTCCGAATCGTAGGGTGATAGTGATACCAATGTTACTGCAGGTATCAATAAGGATAAGACTGAGTAAGAGTATAACCCGGATAGTGAGTTGTACGAAAAGTAGCAACGTTGATGGAAAAAGGATACAGTATGGATTGTAGCACTAGAAGATGTGCTGAGGAAGGGTAGAACGACTCTTTGCTTCCTACCTGATTCCGGGACGGAATCCTTTTAAGGAGGGGAGACTGTAAGAACCCCAAATTTTGGATATAATTAAAACTTTTTATTAAGTAATGATAAAATGAAGAACAATGATTGTAATGAATGGATATTGCTTTGGACAATGATCCTGATGCATTGGTATATTGTCAGAATAGAGTAATTCGATGGTTGAGAACCTAGATAAGAATAATCTACCATCCAGGAAGGAGCTAATGGATCCTTGAAAGGAAATGAGTACGTGCATAGTGTTTCCCATACGTGCATAGTATTTCCCGTACGTGCATAGTGTTTCCTGTACGTGCATAGTAATTTGGTGGATGAATAGTGATTTTGTAAGTTGGAAAACTTTTCACGCCACCCTATGTACGGGACGTGATATGGATGTTTCGAAGTCATATTAGTAATACGCGGAGGAAATAAGTGAATGCAGAGACGATCGGAATTCAGAAATTCCAAATTCTTTTTCGGTATAATATTTGACCGGACAGTGGATTAAATATTATTATAATCCAAGAATTGAGATATTAACTTTGAGGATTTGATATTTTGGGATGTTATTATATTTGATTTAAGAATGAAGGTAGGAAACCACTAAGGAGTGGTTATGGCTACAATGTAATTATTGATATTTGGAAAGAATGAATGGAACTCGACCTTATTATGTTTATGTCTTGAAGAATGCTAAAGGGTGACAACATAGGTAAGAATAATCTATCTTCTAAGGGAATAAGATATGGCAACTTCAAGTAAGAGAATACCCTCATGTCATCCAAATCGATAACGATTAATCCAGTAGTTCCGTAAAAAGGTTAAGGAACGATCGAAAGAGAATACGGACAATTGTACCACCCTAAGAGAACAAGTAAAGAATACAGAATGAATAGTGTTGTGGTGGGAGTATATAATAATATGAGACGACACTATAAAGAAGTATTCGGAACGGATTTCCGAGTTCGTATTAGTGATCCAGGGGGAAAATAAGTGTATGTAAAAGCTGTCGGATTCTGAAAAACCGCACTTTTATTTTCTCCGAGAGTTCCCTGGACACTGATAGCCTTAAGTATTTAACGAATGGATTTAAGGAATATAAATTGGAAAGTTAGAATGAAAGATGGAGAATGAAAGTATTATTATTAAAGAGGATTCCCGGTAAACCCTAATTAGAAATCCGTGAAATATTCTCACGAACGATCAATTGAAACGGGCAATAACCGGACACAGAAACAAGCAGAGGAAGCAAGAGTCTTGTGCAAGCTACTAGCACAAATATCTAGTAACCAAGTGGGCAAGAGTAACTAGCATGGTCATGGAATGAACTAGTACTTAGCAAAACAAACCAACTAGTTAGCTTACAATCATCCAATTCTTGACACTTGTCCTCACAAAAACACATCATTGCTTGCATCATCACTTTAATAAAGTGGAACATAAGATGAGATATTGTTCAAGACTCCACTTTATGCATTATTGATCAAAGTAACAAAGCAAAAACACCAACACTCTCATGAAGCCTTCCATTCGGCCTTTCCAAAATTCCAATTCCAAAATTCCACTTCCAACCATCATTTGATCTTGTAATTTTTAAGGTGAGTCCTATAATTCAAGAAACTAATCTCCTAGGAATTTCAAGCCCAAATTCATTGGTTTCCATTTTCAAATAAATCATTCAAGAGGAGCATGAATAGTGTTCTTCTTGAACTAACTTGTTTTTTTCTTGTTTTCATGGATGATATAGCAAGCTCAAGCACACCTAAGGACCATACAAGGCTTATTAAGGCTATATCACACTCTAAGGAAGGTATAATACTTGAAAACCCTTGGTGTTATTTTAAGATCTTATGAGATTTATGGATGATTTAATGATTAGTATGTTATTATAAGTTTAGATCCATGTTAGTAGTTGTTATGATTATGATTTGGTTTATGAACCATGTAATGGTTAAGATGAGTTGTTGATAGACTAGTCATGATGATTATCATGTGTATGTGTGGTTGGATTGATCTTTGTTAGATCGAGATAAAGTGTAAAAACTTTGGAAAACGCGTAAACATAGCCGTTATAATGTCCGATTTTACAATATCATGTTTTGTGTGCCATTTTTCATATCAAGACCCTACTGTCCAGAAACCTTTTCTGCCATGATAGGATAGGTTGTGTTATAAGCTTCGTTTTGATATAAGGAACGTGTGAAACGGACTTACGGTTTAGGAGTTACGGCCGGTTTACTAAAAGTATATCGAAACCGTAACCGAGAATTCGTAACTGTAATTGAACCCTCGTAAACTACGTAACGTCATGGCGAATCTTGGTAAATAAATACTAGAGGTAAAAAGGAAGGTGTGAAAGAAAACCGTATGTCAAAAGGATCATTTTTCGATTTATTAAAAATGTTCGAGTCGAGGTTAAACGCGAACGAACCCCTAAAAGACGACTCTTTTATAACTTCGGTAAAACACTTAGAAAACGGGCGATAAAACTCGGAGTATAGTATTGGTTCGTAACGATCGACTCTAGAACACATATGACTTAAGTATGTCCCAAGTATAAGTACAATGACATGTCGTATTAACGAACGAATGTCGGGTCGGATCAGTGATAAAAGTAATCCACTAAAAGGGGTATAACGAGATAACTCGAGAACGTGTTTCGAATTAAGTATAACTTAACTTTTAATATGTTAAGTGATTAATCCCGAATGCCTTGGCTATTTATAGATCACCAAGCTGAACCGGGACCCGCTACCACTACCCCTTACCGTACTCGACTACCAGGCAAGTTTCAATTCCCTTCTTTTAGGCTGTTGTTGTGATTGATTAATATATATATATGATTGCTGATATACATATGCCATTGCATGCATGCCTACTTTCAAGTTGAATTGATATACTTGTTCCCTGAATGTTATTGTTGGCTTATAAGCTAGATAGTTATATATCAGTTATAAGCCGGTTATTGTAAGACCCTCATAGAAGGGCGTATATATCTTATTAATCAAAAATAGACCGGGAGTCAATATTCCTTGATATATCGAGATTACCTCGGAAGAAAATATTTAAGTAAATATTTTCTATTATTTGGGCGACGAATATTATTTGAATATTCGTTCGAGACTAATTATTTTAACGATCCTTACTTCAAATAATTATTTGAACGTAACTATTCAACGAATAATATTTCTCAATATTCATTCAGAGTCGAATTGATTATCGACTATTATTTCGAATATTCTTCTAAAGATGAGACTATTAAATGAATATTATTTTGGATATTCTTTTAGATTATTATTTTATTAAATAAATATTACTTTTGAATATTCATTTAAGATATTAAATACTTGATGAATATTATTTTAATATTCATCTGAAGCTTGATTTAATTATCGAATATTATCTCGAATATTCCTTAAGGCTTGGATTACTAAATGAATATTACTTGATATTCATTTAGGATATTATTCATTAAATGAATATTACTTTTGAATATTCATTTAAATTCCTAATTAATTATGAATATTACCTTAAATATTCTTTTCAGGTCTTATTAATTAATGAATATTGTTTTGAATATTCATTTAAATATTTATTTATTCAATAAATATTCTCCTGATATTTCTTCAGGGATTATTTTGAGAAATACTCTGATTTAAGACATTCTTTCATATTTCTAAATATTCTGTAAAATATTTTAATTCAATAAATATTCTCTGAATATTTATTCCATACTTAGAATAACCTCAATAAGGGTTATCTTCTTCGATTATTACGAAAAATATTTCGGAGTCATATTATTATTAATCTTATATCAAGAAAGGTTCTCAGACATCATTCTTCTTCGAGTCTATCTCCTTAATAATAAGGGAACCTTACTTGGAAAATGTTATTTATCTTGTCGACTTCCCGGTCATAAAGTATTCCCTTCACTCGCAACTCGGGTGCTGTTGACTTATTAAGTCGTTGCTTACCTTCTCATCTTTCGAGGGGTAAGATTACTGGAACAAGTTGATATCCGTTACCAAGTGAGCATTTGGCTCACTTCTTGCTATTGTTGCTAACCCTTTTTCAGTTAAAGAAGAAAAAGATACAAATTAGAAGCTATATCGGGAGAAGAACTTGTTATGGACCATAGACAGCTTAGATTTGCGCTGCTAGAAGGTTGGACATCTGAAGATCAGTTAAGACTTGTATAATAGTATCAGCTAGTTGTATTTATTTGTGGAATGTATGTAGCTTTTAATTAAGGTTTTAGTGATATGTTGTAATAGTTAGTTAGTAGCTGCTTGTTTCATACCACTACCTGTTAGAGATCCGGGTTAGTAGTGGGGTGTTGTATTATGACTTAATGTCTGGTTATCAGCTTATATGTATTTAATTTTGGTTGTGGTGCCCCGATCTTGTTTTATGATCGGGAGGGCATAGTAGTATGGTTCACCTGATCGGTTAGGACAGGTTGAACAGGTGTTTATGTTTCTTAAGTGGTTGGAATTGCAGTTGTTTTCTTTTTATGAAATTTGGTTGGGTTAAAATACAGGTGGATAGTCCGTATTACGAATACTTCATGCCGAAATTTTCCAAAATTTCCCTGTATTAAAAATCCATTTTATCTAATTAAATCCAATAATTTATTATAAAAGTATATTTTTAGTATTGGGAAGTCGGGGCGTTACATCACTACCATCTTCAGCATGCAACTTAACTCGCTTCTTCTTACACTCAATCTGCGCATCACACACAGACAACCAATCCATTCCTAAAATAACATCAAACTCTCCCAACTTAAAAGGTAATAAATCCACGTAGAAAAGAAATCCTTCAATCTCAATATTAGAGTTAGGACACTCCCGATCTACAGAAATTTTATCCTGATTAGCAACTTCTACTACTGATGCCTTTTCTAATGGACGAATCTCACAGTGCAATTTATCAAGAAATCTTTCAGATATAAAGGATTTAGTTGCTCCAGAATCAATTAAAACTTTAGCTTCAAAAGAGTTGACAGGAAGGGTACCTGCAACCACATCGGCATCATTAACAACTTCTTTGACAGACATGTTGAAAGTACGGGCTCTGGGCTGAGGTACTTGATACGGCCCTTGTCGTGGTGCTGGTGGTGCGGTGATCCTCAAAACATTAGCAGCCTGGATAGGCTCCTTGCAGTTCTTAGCAATATGACTAACTTTACCACACTTATAACAAGTTAATCCTATTGGCTTCGCTTCTGAACATTCCTGAGCGTAATGTGACAGCCCCAAATCTGGGGTCAGGAATCCGGGCCGTCACGCTCCAATTTCCATTTATTAACCTTTTCACTTTTGATCTTTTAAATATTTTAATATCATTTTAAAACTCACATAAGTGACCCCACACTAATATACACACACCAGTCATATGCTCAGAGAACAACATCCATAAATGATAGCAGTTAAAGATAAACTATTGTTACAATCCCAGAATACCATCTATTATACCCATAAATAAGTATATACTACCTTGAGAACAGATGTCGATACTTTCTCATAAGGTAGACTTCCCCTTTACCCTCTTCCGGGTTGTACTGCGACGTTTCGGCACCTGATCTAGCTGTTATATAAATAAATAGCAAGAGTGAGCTATAATAGCTCAGCAAGATAGATTTTGTAAACCAGAAATCAAAGTTAAAGCATATATATATATATATATATATATATATATATATATATATATATATATATATATATATTTATAAACAGAAAGTCCACTATAAGAATTAAGAAAATAATTAATCAATAATTATTCAATACACCATCCATTTTTCCTTTATAAAAAAAATATATAAAACAATATAATATCAGTTTCTCTTCTAATATAATATAATTTCAGTACATCATCTCAGTATAATATCTCAAGGTAATATAACATTTGAGTAAAAACTTTCAATATAATCCTTCCATTTCCTTTTATACAACAATTATAAAAAAATAATATAAAATCAGTTTCTCTTCAATCCATAACATATTTCCATACTTTTCATACCATTTTTTTTTCCCTTTTCCAGTGTATAAAACTGTAACCATAATTCCATCATCTCATATCATTATTCTGTTTCCAGTATAGAAATCTGAAAACCATTGTCAACACTTTCTTTTCAAAAACATTGGGGATATCTGCTGTCGCCTGATACGTTAGGACGATGATCAGTCGCCTAATCGTACCTGCTCTCTTTTTACTACCGGTAGAAGGAATGAAGATCATCCCTGGAGGAAGGCGACCTGCTAACATCCTCCCTTGGCATCTTCGTGCCGTAATAAAAATAATAAATGCTGGACTGTGTCGCACACAGCCCTGACACAGCCACTTACGCAAGTCTGTTGCAATCCCTTTTTTTTTTCAAATCATTTATCTATTCATAGACTTCGTTTCCACTTCCATTCACATTTCTTTCACATATACCATTACCTTCTAAACATATATCATAATTCCCTGATCATGACTCAGACAACTCCTTTATATATATATATATATATATATATATATATATATATTGTTCCATCTACTTTTATAAATAGTAGATAATCATAAAAAAAAATACTTATTAAATCACAATATTTAAAAAGAATATTTTTAGCAAAATATTATAAATCATATAACCCTAGATAAAAACTGATACCATTCTTTTATTCACTCTAGATAACAACTGATACCATTCTCTTATCATAAGGCATGTTCACTCCATGCATAATCTTCTCTTTACATATGCATATCCATCTTCATATTCATACACATCTTCGTATACCTTTCTTTTTAATATCAATACTCAAGGAAGACAAATTCTTCACAATATAATAATAATAGCATCATATATATATATATATATATATATATATATATATATATATATATATTCCATGAAATCAAGTTTCTTGAAGATAAATAATTTTCCAAGTAAAGATAGAAAAATCTTGCCTCGATCTCTAAGTCCCAAGAGGAAGGATCCGGTGTTCGTCTCGAGTATCTATAGAAACGAAAAGGATCACCATCAGACTATATTTCACTTAACCACTTAACCCTTATATAGTAATACCCTTGACACATAATATATGTTTAACATAGCCTTTATACTCCAAAAGTTCCAAGAACTTAATCATTTTTAGAATCGATCAAAGTTTTAGCGATTTACAGCATTTTCTTAACAACCACTTTCGACTGTAAAAATTCTCATAAAATATAAATTTTGAATTTTGACACAAGGTCAGTGGGGTTTGACTCTTTGCTCAACCTACTATTTTTCCCCAAAATTTCATAATATTTAAAGATGTTTAAGTATGGTAATTATAACCTCAAAGTTGACACAATTGCATTTTCTCGGTTTCTGAACCACTTTCACTAAAACTGACTTTTCTCCTAAACCGTTCATCAAATTTTAACGTACTTTATATCAAAACGATCTATGAACTAAGCTCTATCATCTCATGGTCAATTAGTACCCTAGGCAGAACGCTACCGTACGGTCATGGTTGTCCAAAACAGGGCAGTTTTTGTCCTAACGAAAATCGGGCATTATAACTGCTGTACTTTCATACTTTCCATATTTTAATTGCTCCAAAACCATCATTCCACACTCAATCCAAGCCCTACACCATGTGGTCTACATCCCAACCATGGTTACAAGTTCACATCACAATTTCCATATCAAACTTAAAACACATATCAACAACTATATAATCAAGATTTCATGGTTTATATCACTTAACTTCTAAACTAACCCAAGATCAACCATAAACTCAAGAGGGTGAGAACATTTATACCTTCCTTGAAGCTTTAAAACTCTTAATAAAGGCTTGTAATCCTTGATTCACCTTGATACAACCTTAATATACCTTAATCTTTCAAAACAAAACACAAGATTCATATAAGTTACTATTCATCTATCACTTTGTAAAATTCATATAAAATCGAAAAATAGGAGTTTGGCTCTCAAATTTTTACCACATCTTGGCCTCTTCATAAGATTTGTTTTGAGTCCTAGTTCATCAGATTTGAAGCTTCCTAGCTAGGGTTTTGAGCCCCATCTTTCCACTTGACAGAAACTGGACAGATTTGTTTCCCCAACTTTGAGCATGGATTTGACTAGGCTATACTACTTGGATTGCTATGAAATTTTGAACGAATATTACCCATGGAGTGAAGAAGCTATGGTTAAAATTTGGTGATTTTAGAAGCTCTAGATTGGGAGATATGAATTTTTCTTTAAGGTGGGTTTTTGCTGGGCAGTTTTGGAGAGGTTGTATTTTGCTTGCTTTTAACTTGGATAATGACCACAAATGTGATATCTATCTCTTAACACCAGCTCCTTATCTCTTAATCAAGTGGCTTTGAAGTCCACCAATCACAAAACTCCTTGCTTAGCTTCTTTTAGAAGATTTATTCACTTGATGGTGTATTTACTAGTCTAACCTTGCCCTTTCACTCTATTTACTCTTCTAGCCTTGCCCCTTCAATATTTCCATAAGCCACTCACTTAATTACTTGTATTTACAGCTCCTTGGAGCCTCTTGGACCTGCATGGCTTAGGTTTTGGGCCTTAGGGCTTTTGGGTTGGGCTTTGGATAAAGTTCTCTCGTCGTTTGATTCATCGAATGATTTCTGTGATCGTCTCAGTGGTTTTTCCTTTGTAAATTCCTTGGATATATAATATCCTCTCCCACATAATATATTAGTGTGCTAGGGTGATTCTAATCCTCAAGTAGGTATTAGATCCAATATCCTTGGTATATTCTCTTTTTCTCAGAAGTTACTCTCCCTGTTATCTCTCGGGTTCTCAAGCATTCTCAAACTCGTTTAACAATCTAAATTCCCTTAACTTAATAATTCCCTGGTTTAACCTAATTTCACATATTCCTCAAAGTATCCACCCTTTTTATATCCCATACTCTTTAATATCCAATACACTTGTGCTCCATTGAAATCAAACAATTTAAAAATCTATACTCAAGAATTTCTGAAATCCGTCGTCGTTTCAAGTCACTCATTTTCATAGTACTATACTACTATTGTTTCTGATTATTCATTTTCTGTTTCAATTATAGGGTACCTACATACCATTTCCTTAAATCCTCAAAATCATATTCATTTAGGTACTGTAGCATTGCAAAAGTTAGGGTTATTACAGTAATGTCCGTTCTTTCCACATTTGTAGCAAACTATGTTAGGCTTATTAAAGATACCCAGGTGGTTTCTACCACAAATCTTGCAGTCTTGTAGTACGGGTCTTGTTATAGCCTGAGGGTTTACTCCTTGGGGTCTACGGTCTTGTCCTTCGTTACCACCTCCAAACTTCTGAAAATTTCTCTGTCCTCCTTGTCGATTTCCAAACCTTCCTTTGTTCAGAAAACTCCTCTGACCTTCTGTCTCTTGGCTCTTCGCTACTTTCTCAAACTTTCTTTTCTTACCAGCTTTCTCCTTCTGGTTCAAATCACTTTCCCCTTCTATAATCATCGCCTTCTGAACAACAGCAGAATAGGTCCTCAACTCAAACGCAACAACTCTACTCCTTAACCAGGGCTTTAATCCATGCTGAAATTTCTTAGCCTTACTAGCTTCGTTTCCTACATACTGGGGTGCAAATCTAGATAACTCAGTAAACTTAGCTTCATATTCCGCAACAGTCATTCATTCTTGTTTCAACTCCATAAACTGAATCTCCAACTGGTCTTGTAAATAACTTGGCAGATATTTTTCATTAAACAATTCTACAAATCTTGGCCACGTAATCGCATTTCCTTCTGTGGCCTTAACAGACTCCCACCAGAAATTCGCTTCCGCTCTCAAATAAAAATTGGCAAACTCCACCTTCTGAACCTCATCAATCCTAACTAACGTGAAAGACTTCTCGATATCGATCAACCAAGACTTAGCTTCAACAGGGTTGAAGGTACCTTTAAACTCAGGTGGGTGAACAGATTGAAAAGATTTAAAAGTTGTAGCAGGTTGGGAAGCTTGATGCTGTTGGTGTTGAATAAAAGCAGCTGTTTGTTATTGAAGTAATTGGAACATCTGGGCCATGGTAGGGTTATCTTGGTTTTGTTGATCTTGGTTATCATTGTTGGTAGCTTGACGGTTTCTTCAGGGAGGCATTTTTCTGATAAGAAGGTAAACAGTTGGTAAACAACAAGTAGGTATATATTCAAAAGAAATAGGGTTCCTCCGTCTGGTACCAATAGACGATCGATTCCGATAAATCAATATGATATGGGTACAGTTGTAAGTTATGCAACATGGTTTATATGAACAGGTCAATAAGTTATGGAAATACGGTATGTAAAGACAGTATGTAAAAAGCGATAAGTAAAGCATTGAACACAGGGATATACGAAATATGCATACGTCACCAATGATGAAAACGATCTAACAACATCAAAGTTAAGGGTATACTAACCCTTCTACAAACAAAGCTGAAAACAATAACTATTATCCGTCTACCAGTACTAGGAAAACATCCTAGACTAGTAGTAATCACAACTAACACTAGTGGGCTCTACCGAATGTCCCACTCACCAACCATCTCCACAACAGCAGTCTAATCACGGGAACCTCGGGTCTCGCGAAGCTCACACAACGTCCAGCAAATCACACTCGAAAGTCTACAAGCCTTGGCTAGTACATCATGCGTAAAAGGGTTGCGGTGTAAACGGTGCCTAACAGCATCCTCTAACATCCTGATACGCCCCTCCAATCAATAGTAGTCAAATCTACTCGAAGTTGCGCCTCCACTTTCATCTTCTAAATAAGTTCCTTCAACTCTACATTCTGACATGCTAGACTCTCGCACTTGCGAACCATATCCTCGAAGGTAGGCTTAGGTATGGGCTCGGGAACTGAAAAAGATCTGATGGAGGACTCGCCGTGCTCGGTGATAGATGGGGTCGCAACTGGTACTAGGACTAGAACAGGCACGGTATCGGTAATAGGCTCAGACACAGGTACTGACTCAATGGTAGGGACAGGAATGTTGGCACGGGACGGGGGACTCTCAACATCGGTCTCGGACATAACCTCGGTATCAGACTCGACCTCCGCATCAGCATCAGACATAATCTCCGAAGGATCGGACTCCTCGGATGAGCTATCAGAATGGGGAAGTAACAGGGCATCATCGTCCAACTCTATCTCCTGTTGTAATAATATATATGTATACACGCAGAATTTAAACAAGTTTAGTTATGTTAGTCCTAGTAATCTATCACGAAAGGAAAACCTAAACCTATAATCACTCCCTACATCTATCACTCTTAAATCATAATTGTATCTACTTCTTTTATTAATAATCCTAAATTCCTGGTTTGTTTCAGTGACCGAAACCCGTAGCTCTGATACCAACCTGTGACGCCCTCCCGACCAGGGGCCTAGATCGGAGGGTCACTGACAGACTCTAGATGCAAACACCCTAAAAGTAAATATAAATATAACATGCTGACTAGACCCAACTCTACTATCCAAGATCTTTCACAGGTAATGGTATGAAACAAGCAAGCCATCGTCTAATGTTAAAACAAAATTACGCAAGCGCACGTAGTCACAAGTAATATAATTAAAGTTCGTTCCACAGAGATCTGGTTAAGTTTATTCAGTAAATATGCCTATGCAACAATGTTTGGTTTTAATCCACTGCTAAGACAAATAACAATTTTGGTATTGTTTATCTAAATTAAACTAGGATGCAAATATTAAACTAAGAATTAAATTAACTAATGAGACTGAAATCGAATTACTAATATGAGAATAAACATGGGATCCTAGCTTCATTAAATACTTCCCTTAGATCTGATGCTTTTAATCACTATATGCAATGGTTTTGATATCTGATCGGATAACACGAAACCAGTATACGCTACCTGTCAGCATACGCATACCAAACTAAACATACATCCACAAAAGAGATAGAAGATGAATAGACACCAATTATGCTTAGACCCTATATGTCTATAGAATTTGAAAACATAACGGTTGAAGAACAGTTTATCCATTAAGATCACATAGGGTAGTATAAGTATTTTCATCTCACACCACGAATCATATTGATAAACAATTATGAACCTATGCTAGCATGGCAAGTTCTAAATCTCAAGATCCACTTTCACTTCACAAGAGATTAATAATTCAATTTAGATGTTAGCTACGCATCTAAAAGCATTAAGATTAACCATACGAGGATATCAATTTCACATCACACACAGATCTTTACAGCATCAAGATACTAAGTTCCATAAATAAATCCGTTAGAATCCCATGACAACGATTAGCCCATAATTGAACTATTCATCGTCATGGGATTTGATGAAAACATGATAATTAACAAGATATGAAAGAAAGAAACAATAATATTAATAAAAACAAGAGTTGAGAGAACAAATCTATAATCCAAAGTATACAAAAGATGAAGTAGATCTAGATCTTTGCTTGTCACCGAGCTTGAATCCTTCTCCACTTTTCTCTCTTGCCGTTCTATGTTACAATAAATAAAAAGCTGATACAAATTACATGGTAGGATGTGTTTAAATAGACTCTAGAAGTCTAGCCCAATAAGCAATTACCTTCTAATTCAATTAGAATTCGATTAAGGTACCAAAAACTGCCCAAAATACAATTAGAATTAGAAAAAGGGCAAAACTGGAATTTTTCTGCATGGCTTATCATAGACCACGTGCGCGATTTTATTCAGCACGTTCCCTGCACCTGCTATCTATCCCAAGTTATAGAAAATCTATCAAGCTTCGCGTGAGCTGTAAGATCGCTGAAAACGGACTTCTAGAACTCCAGATATGGCCAAAACAGTGTAGACTGCGCAACCTTCCCGGAAAATCCGAATTTTAATCAATTAATCCCCCAAACACGATAGAAGCATCACCCATAATCGACATTCTAGTAAGTCTGCACAAATAAGCAAAACACATCAAAACTACAATAAACTTGAGGCCAAGTCAATCAATTTAAGCCGAATTTAAGCGATCCAAGTGGATATAAAATCCACTTATCATCTAACTAATTATTATTACAAACCTAAATTTAAAATATAATATATTATTACAAACCAAAGTTCTCAAAAGTTCCACTGCTAGTTCTCATAACTAACTAAAGATCTCCTCACTCAGTTGTTATTGCATCTACCTCGGGAGCTATCTCAAAACGAACCAACTCTGGGCCACGGTAAGTGCGCTTCCTTGCGGTTTGGATTGTACGAACAATGATTCTTAGATTACTGTCAAAAGGGTTAGACAAAATAATAAAGAGTCAACGCTCAGCAAGTAACTAAAGATCTCAACTGAAAATAGTATAACAGGGTATCGTAGAAGATGACAGTAATTCAAGATATGACATAAATATGCTGGAAGCAGTATAAGCAATACTGGTATTTAGTAATGACAGGGTATCAACTGATGATCAGGATAACAATAGATATTTCAAAACTGTGTAAGGTAATTGACATTTCAATCGGTAAACCAATTTCATTTCATGGTAAATTAAAAGTAGTCATCACTTTAAGAAAACTGATTGGAGGTTTTTACTTCATAACAGACAATACGGGTGATCAGTCCATAAAGTCCCCATACCGGACACAGAGTCCCTCTGGACATCAATCCTCTCATTAGGATAGCTTGGGTTCCCAAGAGGCAACACATTGGCCTATAAAGGTGTCGAACTGGACAAACCAGAACTACATTAATACATACACAAACCGACGGAACCAGCATTACCCGTTCACCCCGTCTCCCCAATCGTCAGGAATCCGTGGAAACCATTTAGACGGAGTTCCTAACATTTTTATTAAAAATCTCATTTTAAAACATTAAGCTTTGCAAAACTCTTTTTAACTTCATAATACATTTTAATACTTAATCTTTTCGAAAACCTTTACTTCGAAGTACCTTCGACTCTCTGATAACAAATCAGCCCAGTCTAAGTAACTTCAAAGTATTTTAAGAAAACAACTCATTTTGATTTGCAATGATAAAAGTCAAAGGGTTTGACTAAGTTCTCTGACATCAATGAAATAGGGATACAAGTTTGAATCAAGAAGATGTAGACTCAAAGGCATCAAGGTAATTGATCAGATTTCAAGTTTAAGGTATAGTATTATGGGTAATTAAGTTCTTGAATCAGTGATTAGGTCATAAAGAAGTTTATAAAATTTTTGGGACAACATAGGTTAAACTGGACACGGACATAGGTCAAGTAGAACACTGGTTTATGTGTCAGTCAATATGGTTTAATTATAGGCTGTTTGACATATATGGTCAAAAAGCAATTAAAAAGAATTATGTTGTTTTTAGGGTTTACAGTTTATGAAACAGTCATGGACAGAATTCTGGTTGCATGAATAGATAGGCTACATAAGATTTATGATCAACATGGCATAAGATAGGCATGCTCGAATCAATAGGATATATCAGTTTAGGAATGTAAACTTCAAGAGAAGACAGAGTTACTTGCCTCTGGTAGAATGCAACAGCTAACAGCTCAGTCGATGGTACTAAACCTTAGCTTTTCCTTTATCGCTAGGTCCTACATCCTTCTTATCTACATAAAACATATCACTACTTTAGAATACTATACTTCTAAATCGTCTAATCCTAATCTACCCAAACGATTCTTATAACGCATTATACTTATCATATAACATACGTACATGATAATATACTAAAACCACCTCGTAAACAGATAACCATTTAAGCAATTAACACCTAGAACATGCATCTCACATAAGCCACTTATACATTTAGCAGATAAACCTAACTCATAAGCAGTCATGCTATTAGATATACACTTTACTAGCTATAATTTCATGAAAATCGGGCAAAGTTTCCTTTATAAAATGGACTATCCCGTCGGAATACAACCGACTCAAATTCACAACCAAATCAATCCGATGGATTTAAGATCCACCTACACTTCCCAATGGATTCTATAATTTTCATAATAACTCATAATCATACTACTTACCATTTATATCATATTTTAATTTAAATAAAATTACTAAAGCATATTTACAAATCACCAAAATCATATAATTTATCCTTATCATGAAATTTCGAATTTTAACTTATAAAATTCTAAGGATTTATGCATGCAACTATTTTTATTCGATACTAACATATATAATCAGTCAAAGAGCATAAATCAATAATCATAAATTCATAATATTCGAACAAAATCATATAATTCATAACAAACCAAATAATTCATATTTATGTACTTAAATTCGAATTAACCTTATAGTAATCTGAAAAATTCATACATGAAGCTCATATAATTCTGATAAATCAGAGTAAACAATTAACAATTTAACGAGTCAAATATCTCATCAAATTCATATAATTCGAATATAATTATCAAAGAATTATCATAAAATTCTCAAAGTTTATATGCAAGTACTAAATCGTAACAAACAGAATTTATAACAATTTTTATAGGCCTCAAAGATCATCATTGGCCATCACCGGTTCACCGGAGTTTATCATCGGTGGCGGTGAAGTTTCGGGGGTTCCCTTACGGGCTTCCATCCACAAAATTCCACCAATTAATTAAGCTAATCATCACATGAATCATCATAAAGCATCAGTCTCGAGTAACCCAGCAAGGATCAACATATATACTCGCATATATACATACGGACATACATATATATACATACACGAACACATTTAACATGACACCAACATGAGTTATCAATCAATATAACAACTAAACATCATGGGCATCGTTTTAAAGTAAAAACCATAATACACAAGTCGAGTCGGAACCAAATTTCGAAATGGGTTTTCAAGTCTTCCTTTAAAAATGACATGAATTGACAGAATGGAAGAGAGAACTGAAAACTAAACCGAAATCCAGTCTCAGATCATGAAATTGATCAAAAATCGGTAGGATATGGAGGAGAGATAGAAGAAGTACCGAGAGAGAGAGAGAGAGAGAGAGAGAGAGTTCGAGCTCCGCAAAAGAAACACACACATACGAGGTTGAAGAGAAAGAAATGAGGCGGTGGTGTATAATGTAAGCTGAGGGGCAATTTCGTAATTTCACAATTGCTAAATACTTTTCTGAAAAATAAGTTTTTAAATCACTTTTAAATCGAAATAGAATAAGATAATGGGGTGAAAATATTTTTAGAAAATTTTAAAATAAAGTTCATGAAATTAGAAGCATCCCCATATTTTTAAAATAATATTTGGATCAAAAATGAATTTTATACGAATTTTCGAAATAAAGACTCTTTAAAAGAAATAATGCTTTTTAAATCATTTTAAAATACCAAAGCACATATTTAAATATCCACACTAATTTTTAGAACTCATCAATATCACCAAGATGATAATGCAAAAGATTTCATGATTTAAATTGACTCCATTGATTTTATATGATTTTTGAAAGATTAAAAATGCACTTTAAAAACAGTTTTAATGCTCTAAAAATATAAATAAAATTCCACGGACATATACGACACATACCAATCATCACATAATCACATAAACATGATTTCACACATATCTTGACTTCACAAAATTTACCCATCACATAATTCACATAATTTCCACATTTAACAATTAAATAAACATTTATATAATCGCGAAAAATTCTAGGTCGTTATAGATTTGGTCAGAGGCATTCCAAAATTGGAGTTCTCTAAGGATGGACTGTGTGATGCATGCCAAAAAGGGAAGCAAAAGAAGGCCTCTTTCAAGTCCAAGTCAATGTCATCAATTGATCAACCCTTACAACTACTGCATATGGATTTATTTGGACCAGTCAATGTATTGTCGATATCTAACAAGAAGTATTGTCTTGTAATTATTGATGATTTCTCCAAATGCACTTGGACCTTCTTTCTGCATTCGAAAGATGAGGCAAGTGAAATCATTATCAAGCATATCAAGACAGTCAACAATAATCCAATCCTCAAAGTAAGGAAGATTAGAAGTGACAATGGAACTGAGTTCAAGAATTCTGTGTTAAGATAATTCTATGAAGAAGAAGGAATCATTCAAGAATTCTCCGCATCAAGAACACTTCAACAAAATGGTGTAGTGGAGGGGAAGAACAGAACTCTCATTGAAGCTGCAAGGACTATGCTTGAAGAATCATAGTTGCCAACATATTTTTGGGTTGAAGCTGTTAACACTGCATGTTACACTCAGAATATATCTTTGGTCAATCAAGCAAAAGGCATGACACCTTACCAATTATTCAAAGGCAAGAAGCCAACAATTAACTTTCTGCATGTCTTTGGATGCAAATGTTTTGTATTGAAAAACTATGGCGATAGCCTTGCGAAATTTGATTCAAAGGCAGATGAAGCTATCTTTGTTGGGTATTCAGCTGGAAAATCTTACAGAATCTACAACCTAAGACTTAACATTGTTATGGAATCTATACATGTTGTTTTCGATGACAAGAAAATATCTGGTCTTGTAGATGAAGGTTTTCATGAGTCACTCTCATTCGAGAATGAGTCAAATGGTGAAGAAAGCGAAGATGATGATGAAGAGAGGTTATCGGTAAGTGTAGAGAATAGACATGGACCATTAAGTGAAGTGCAGAATGGACCATCTGTGGAAGACCAACTCACACCATCTGGTGGAGATCATGTTGAAGTATCAGTTGAGAATTAAAGAGAAATATCTGTTGACAACTCTGTTAGAACTCCACTCAACTCGAGGTCCATACACTCAGGGGGAGTTTCTCACAGTCAACACTCAACAACAAATCAAGATGGTCAACACAAAGAAAATGAAGTAACTTCATCAAGGTCAAGCTTACCACCACAAAGAAGATAGACTAAGGATCACCCTTTTGAACTTATAATTGGTGACTCTAGTGTAAAAGTCCAAACTAGGAGAGCAACTCGATAAGAATGCTTATACAACAGTTTTCTTTCTAAAGAAGAACCTAAGAAGGTTAAAGATGCTCTTCTAGATCCAGACTGGGTTTTAGCAATGCAAAAAGAGCTAAACCAGTTTGAGAGAAATGAAGTATGGAAACTTGTACCCAAACCTAAAGATAAATCAGTGATTGACACTAAGTGGGTATTCAAGAACAAGATGGACGAGAATGGCACAGTCACAAAGAATAAAGCTAGACTAGTTTCTAAAGGCTACTGTCAAGAAGAAGGAATTGACTTTGAAGAAACCTTTGCACCAGTGGCAAGGTTAGAAGCAATCAGAATCTTCCTAGCCTATGCAGCTCATGCCAATTTCAAAGTCTATCAAATGGATGTCAAGAGTACATTTCTAAACGGTATTCTAAAGGAGGAGGTGTATGTTAGTCAACCTCCTGGTTTTAAAGATCCAGATTTTCCAGAATATGTGTACTATTTGCTCAAAGCACTCTATGGCCTGAAGCAAGAACCTAGAGCCTGGTATGTCACACTTTCAAAGTTCCTCATAAAGAATCACTTCATCAAAGGTACTGTGGATAAAACTCTCTTTTATAGATCTGTCAATGGCTATATGTTACTTGTCCAAATTTATGTAGATGATATAATATTTGGGTCTACTGATGAGAAGCTTTGCAAAAGGTTTGCCAAACTTATGCAAAGTAAATATGAAATGAGCATGATGGGTGAATTAACTTATTTTCTTGGTTTACAAGTTAAACAAGTAAATGAGGGAATTTTCATAAGTCAAACTAAATATGTTTTCGATCTTTTAAAAAGATTTGACTTAGCAGATTGCTCTTCTGCAAAAACACCCATGGCCACTGCTACTAAGCTTGAATTGAATACTAAGGAAAAGAAAGTGGACATTTCAAACTAAAGAGGCATGATTGGATCTCTTTTATATTTAACTGCTAGTAGACCTGATATTATGTTTGCTACATGTTTGTGTGCTAGATTCCAAGCTGATCCTAGGGAATCTCATTTAGTAGCTATGAAAAGGATTTTCAGGTATCTCAAGGGAACACCAAAACTTGGCATTTGGTACCCTAGAGATACTGGTTTCGATCTAATTGGCTATTCAGATGCAGATTATGCAGGGTGTAAGATGGATAGAAAAAGTACCACAGGCACCTGTCAGTTCTTAGGAAACAAGCTGGTTTCATGGTTCAATAAGATGTAAAATTCAGTTTCTACATCAACAACAGAGGCTGAGTATATAGCAGCTGGAAGTTGATGTGCACAGATTTTATGGATGAAAAATCAATTGCTTGACTATGGAGTTAAGGTTGAGAAGATTCCAATTTTCTGTGACAACACTAGCGCAATTGAAATTTCTGAGAACCTAGTGCAGCATTCAAGAACCATGCACATAGACATCAGAAACCACTTCATCAGGGAGCATGTGATGGAAGGTACTGTGGAACTACATTTTGTTCCAAGTGAGAAACAATTGGCAGATATCTTTACTAAAGCTCTGGATGAAGCAACCTTCTCAAGGTTGGTAAGTGAGCTTGGTATGTTGAACTTTTCATAATCTTTCAATATCTATTCAATTTGTTGCAGCCAGTGAATTTTATTCTCTGGATTTTGTTTGTTTTATTTGCTTATTTGCATGATTACTCTGGAGATATTGAACAATTAGTTTCCTAGAGATATCGAATAAATATATGTACTTATTTGAGTTATCGAATGAATATTATGCTTGAGATGTCGATCAGTTGATTTTTTAGAGATATCGAACTAGTCTTCTTGCTAGAGATATCGACTAGTCAATCAATAAGAGATATCGAATAAGTTAATGTTCAGATAATATCGAATGGTTAATATTTGAGATATCGAATGGATTAACTATTTGTTGATATTATTTAATTGCTTATCCAGAATAATCGAATGCTTTGTGTGCTCTGTACTCTAAAATTATTTGTCTCGATTTGATTAGACTCAAGCTGTCAGACTTAAATGATTTTGGAACAAGTTACTCACATAATATTTTACTTTTTATCTTTTCTAAATAATCTGTCAGGATTAGTCTAAGACACCGTGTAATCTCTTTTGCATGCGTTAGTGTGTTTAAAGAGGTGTGATCTTTGCTTAACCTTTCACCCGTTTAACTCCTAGATATTAAGTCACGTCTTTCAGACTTCTGGGCTTATAAATAGGCAGGGGTAATATCATTTAGACTCACAATTTGCAAAAACAAACCCTTTCTCTTTTCTTCCTTAACCTATCACAAAGATGACAAAGAGCATTCTTAAGGTTTCCGTTGAAGAATTTGAAGCCATGCCCTTCTACCAGAAGGTCATGGCCCTGCCGAAAAGATAGATGAGCTTATTGCAGAAGAGGAGAAGGCCATTGCTGCCATGCGTGCCATAACGCCCTAGAAAATATCGTATTTGTTATTAATATTATTTAATTATTTAATATTAAATGTGGATTGTAGGGTGTGGAATTTTTTTTAGATAAAATATATGTGACATCATGATTACATGTTTATATGGTGATGTGTGTGTGACATGCTAGTCTGTGTATTTTTATTTGAATTTTTGTGATTAAAAATTTATTTAAATTATGCATTATTGATCTTTGAAAATTTTATAAAATCATCGGAATATTTAAAAAAAATTCCAAAATCTTTTTGTGTTATCCTCTTTATAATATTATTTAGTTTTTAAAATTATTGGAAAAATCATTTTGGGTGTTTCAGTATTTTAAAATGATTTTAAGAGTTTTATTTCATTTAAAGGGTTAAAAATTTTAAAATTCGTATTTAATTCATTTTTATCCTAAAAATTATTTAAAAATATAGGGAAATAGATAATTTTATTTTCTACATTTTAAAAATAATTTTGTGAATCTTATCAAATATTACCCAATTATTACCTAATTTACGAAGTGGATTTAATTAGAAATGTTTTTGTATAATTAAGAAAATACCCATCCCCCTTTTCTAAAATCCCTAATTGACTAATTCAGCTGGGGTTGGTGTTGTTTTTCTGGAAACATCGAGACTCTCTCTCTCTCAAACCTCTGTAATCTCTCGACCTCTCTCTCTCATTCCATTTCTGTCTCTCTTCAATCTCTCTCGTCGCACCATCTCTCTCTAACCCTCTCTCTCCAACACTCTCCGTTGCTCACCTTTTGTGCATTTCCCCTGTTCTCTGTGTTGTGTGCGTATTTATGTGTGTCCAAATTGGGAGTTTTCTAGTATGTGCGTGTTTAGCTCAGGCTTGTGATCGACTCTCAGTCTTCCTCACGGTTTCGATTCTTGCTGATATGGGTGTTCTATAATTGTGGTGTGGGTGCATCAAATCGAGTGTGTTGATTCTGGTGTGTATCTGTGTGTGTACGAGGTACAAAGTGTGTGTATGTATTAAGGAAATATTGATGTCGAGTTATTGAGTTCTTTCGATATGTTAAGTACGACTATGAGATGTTAGTGTAGGTCGAGTTTTGCTCAGTGCATGTGCTATAGTTATGGGTTCGTGTAATTGTGCTTGTGATGGTTATAGTGAATTAATTTGATTCTCTGGTGATGTTGAATGATTCAAGTCGAAGCATTGTTTGATTTAATTACTGAAATTTTGTTTGATTTTTCGTGAAATTTCTTGTTAATTACTCGTAAATTTCGTGTAGAGTTTCGTGATTGGAAACCCGGAAACGGTACCTCCGAAACTTTGCCCACCGGCGATGAGTTACCGTGAGCCGGTTGATGGTATCCTGAGTCCGAAAATAATTATTTTATTAATTTTGAAACATTTTGAAATTCGTATTTTTAATTTTAGAGTTTTATATTCGGAATTATATAAATAGATCAATGTGAAAGACTTGTTCATTTGGAATAATTATAAATTGTAATGTTCGCTACTTGAATGGTAGTTATTATTGTTGTTGGTTTTGTGTCGGTTGTGTCTGATTGGTAGGCTCCCCGTGCAAAGGGGATGTCGTAAAATTTTTTCTAAAATATTATTTATTATTTAGTTTCATTCTCGATTATAAATAATCTTCAGATTACATGGATTGTTCGATGGTAAATGTTTACAGGGATTCATGATTTAAATTTCAATTGCAATTTAATTTTGAGTTAATGATTATAAATGATGTACAACTACGTGTTGTGGTTGAATTGTAAATCGTATAAGGTTACATATTATGCGATAGAATTTAAGTACGAGATTTTTTGATATGTCTGAATTGTATTTGATTAGTGTAATGGGTATAAATATTAAGTGGTGTGTTATGCTGATGTTATTCACGTGAAGAGGCGGAATATGTATAGTAAAGATCGTATGTGGAGTATTCGGATAACTATAGTTGTGTTATTAACTTGTATCCGAAAAAATGATTTTAAGTTATGAGTTTGATTTGTGTTGTCAGTGGATGAAAGAAATTATGATTTGAGTTGGATATATTACAACAGGTTAGGAGTTAGGACCTATTTTAGAGGAGGTGCTGTCCGAATTTTATTAGAATTCTTTTCTAATTTGTACAGCCAATTGATAGCAAGTATTTGTAAATAGATGTGATATATGTGATAATTAGCATAAGTGTAAATTATTATTACGTGCTAAGTGCTTATATGATTTTGTAATTTTATGTTATTATTTCGAGAATATGATCTGTATAAGCTATATGTGAGAAGTAGTAAGGCGTATAAGACGCGTTTGGGTATAGCAGAGTTAGACGGTTAAGGTTGTAAGTGTACTGAAGTAGTGCTTTACCTGTATATAGGTACGAATAGGAGGCCAGATAAGGGCTAGTGCACGTGTAGATGGAATGTAGAGGAAGGAGATAATTATCGGGACTGACAAGTGATAAAGGAAAGATGAATGTGTGATCGATGAAAGGTCAATGTATAAAGAAGGAGAGACTAATGTAAAGAGGGTAAAGGATTGAGATATTTGAACTAGAAATTGCATGTAAAGAGGCAAGTATACTATCCCTCACTTATCATTCAAGTGATGTGAAACTGTTTCTATTATTTATATATCCTCTTCGAATCCTTTCTTGTAAGTGTTTATTTCCTTCATATTTATTTTGAATGGTGTGAGTCTGTTTTTAATTATTGTAAAGTGTTCTTCCAATTCGTGTTGCTAGGGTCTACACCCCTTTCTTTTGTTTCTCGAACCCTGTATTGAAATTCAGATTTCTTGAACTGCTTATGAATTGTTATTTAAATTCTTATACCTTATTGCGATTTCTTTTTAATTATTGTTGAACCCTTTATACCTTATTGTTTATTCCTTATAAATTATTGTTGAAACATATGTACCTTGTTTATCATTATGAATCATTATTTAAACCTATGTACCATCTTATTTACCCTGTTTCCTGCTGAACCATTATTCTTGACTTATAATTTATGCATTGCTTTATCTTATTCTTTTCCTTATGGTTTTCCTTTAAACCACACCAGCATAACCAGATTTCATAACCCCTGGAATAAATTCTAGAGCCCTAACCCTTGTTTTGTTCTTTATTAACTAACGACTCTTTATTTCTTTATAACCAAGGTATTACTCAAATCTTCCTTTGAGCTTCAGATTCCTTTATTCCAGGATTATCTCATAAATTGCTGTTTAGTTTCTAGATAGTTGCTTCGATCCTTGATTTATTAATGTTTCCTTGCTGGTATATGATTTAATCTTGTTGAACCATGCCATGTTTATATTAATCTTGTTGCTTTGCTGCTTATGATTCCTTATATCAATTGCTTCCCTGACCCTCAGTCTCTTATAATGGTAAATGAAAATGGCTTTATTAATTAAAGATGTTTTAAAAAAAATTCCTTATACTGGACTGATCTGTTATTAGTGAGTTTAAGGACTGAAAAGTGAAATGTTTTAAATTATTAATAATAATTTTTTTTTTATAAATTGGAAAAGCGTAAGAGGCTAGGGTGGTCCTAGTACAGCACTTTTATTTAGCGTAAGAGGCTAGGGTGGTCCTAGTCCAGCATTAAAGGCCAATGTGTTGCCTAATTGGGAACCCATTTTCAAAGGAAGGGGGACTCTACATGGCTGATCACCCGTATTGTCCGTAATCTGGATAATAATACAATCAACTTAAATGTTTTTAAAAAGTTTTATGAAAAGTATGTTTTGATGGAAAGAAACGTTTTTGAGAAAAAGGTTAAGATATAAAGAAAAATGGAAAGTTTTATGCTATGATAGAAATTGAGTTATTCCCTTGAGATAGTTTGATCAATGATATTGTTCATCAATGAAATATTGTAAATCATTGTTCACTATACTATGCACTTGCTGAGCGTTCTTTGGCCCACTCTTGCTTTGTTTTACCCAGCCCTTTGCAGTTAGGTTTAAGGATGATCTACTTATATTTTCAAATGTCAATGAGAGCGAGGATGATCCTATTCGGAATAGATTTCAAAGGTAACGCGGGTGAGCGCGGTTTTGGATTAAGCTACAGATTAGACGGTATAGTGATTTGTATTTATAGTAGAGATAGAAGTTTTAATAATTTGTATAGTATAGATTCTTGTTTCATACCATAACCTGGAATCGATCCTCGGTGAGGAATCGTTGGTGTATTAAGTTTTATTTGTAATTGTTAATTGGAATTTGGTTTGGATTGAAACATAGGTGGATAGTCCAATTTTCGAATACTTCATGCCGAATTTTTATAAAATTTCCCTGGGTTATAGGGTATTGGGGGTGTTACACGTGCAGCTTTGGCAGTCCTCCAGGCACGCAGCAGGGGGGATTCCATCGACGACCCAGCCGCAGCCGCCTAGTTGGTTTAGGTGGGGGGAAGTTGTTTTAGTTTTTGTTTAAGTTGTTTTATTTTTTTTTTTCTTGTTTCAATGGTCCTTCGACCATTTTTGTAATTTTTTTTATGAATGAAATGACCTTTCCATCTATCTTTATCATTCTGTTCTGTTTATGTTGATATAATCTGCTTGCATGTCTCTATGGAACAACCTAACTGTGAGATTATGTTTCGACTTGAACTCAACAAAGAACACCTAGATAAGATAAAGTTAGATAGTGCTTAAATCACCTACGATGTCTTAATAATTTAATCCTTGTGATTTGGTGTTATTAATTCAACTTATGCGTAACTCCAATCCTTTAGTGATTAGGCACACATTTCATTAAATTAACTCTAGTCTAATCAGGATATTTCGAACTCTTTTGATTGACACTGAATAGATATGTTAACTTACACAATATTCATGTTGTTCGTAATTCTAAATTAACATTGTCATCTAACCCAAAAGTGAGCTCGAATAGCTACACAATTGCATAGTTTCTTGTCCTATTTACAGTGCCCCCAAGGACTTAAACTGACAACAGAGGAAGATGATGATAAGTTGGTGTTGACACAAGCAAACTTGGTTATTACATCAACCAGGTTCTACAATTCTTTCATGTGCCATGTGTAAAACACCTAGAATTAATGTTAAAATCAAAAATAATTAATTTGGACTCTGCTTTAAAACAGGACCAATTAGTTAATCTTGAACACATGAATAAGTAATTTTTTTTTTGTTGATTGAACTCAAACTCAAAATTGACTAATTAAGGCATTAGGGTTAATTGTAACATATTTACAGATACTTAAATGAATATCCATAACTATCTCTGCAAAATTATCTCTTTTCCCTAAGAACAGCTTCAAGCACACTGTCAATTTATTCAATCAAGACAAACAGTGTTCTGTACCTCTAAGAGATTAAACCTTCATGTGGAGAAGGCTCTTGATTCATTACACCTAGTTCAGGTATTGAGTCTATTTTATCAGCACTTTTCTTTTATTGTCCTAGTATCTTTGCCTTACTATGCTGAAATGAGAATTGCTGGAATGTCCCCCAGATTCTCTACCCAATCAGCAAACCACATATTCATAGTTTCCCATCTTTAAACCCCTCTACAGTTTCTCAACAAAATGTAGTTGACAAATCTTGTATATCTTAACTTGAGGGGAGTGAACAGGAGGAAAGTGAGGGTGAGGGAAGTGGTGAACATCAAGAAACCACAAGAACAAGGAAGGTAATGGTGTGTAAAACCAGCCTAGCCATCCTATGTCTTCCCAAAAAGGCATAGAGATTAATAAGGACATCCACATTTCTAGTTTTAGTCTCTAAACAGACTTCAACTATTGAATCAAGTTCTGAACCAGGAACACACTCAGTGAGGGTAAGGGACAAAGTTGTGCAACCTTTTCAAACTTTTCCTATAACCAGGAGTTAGTACAAGTTGCAGGGACACAGGGGGAACACACATAAGTTACTCTTAACTATTTCTCAAATTCAGGTTGATGGATCTTCTGTAAATGAGGAGATTCAGCCCCACTCATGGATACCTAATTTGTGAAACTAAAGCACTTCGACACACACACCAAACCACTCTTGATTCTTCATCTCATTTCTTGAAGAAGCCAACACTCAACCTTGAGTTCTCTCAGCTCTTAACAAAGCAGTCTGTTGAACTCTTACGTTCTCTTCGTGTACATCAATGATCTATACCCATAAATCTCTACTCTTTATGGAATCTTTATTATTTTCTTGTAGGATTGAGGGAAAGGAATGAAAAACAGGAGAGGCCTGGTTGCTCCAGGGCAAAAGGTGAGTGAGTATACAAGAGTGGTCTCCTATTTCTTCCAGAAGAGCAACAGGAGAGATTGAGTACCCCTTTAGTAAGGGAAGGTGAGTTGTGTGAAGTGAGCCAGGATGAGATCCTGATGCAAAAATAGAGAGATTAAGAGAGAAATTTTCTTTAATGTAGCATCTAGCTTCTCATTCCTCTGAATCTCATACTTATTACATCATTGTTCTTGCTGATAACAAAAAAGGGGGGAAGAAGGGAATTCAAAATTTTTCTTCAAACACTTTCTTCAACACAAAAAGGGGAAAGGGACTCTGAGACTCTGAGTTCTTCTATTCTCTTTTGCTTTGCAACCAAAGGGAGAGAAGGTTCAGCAAGTTCAGATATTGAGAAGAGACTTTCAGACCAACAACAAGTGGATGAACAAAACAAACTCTCAGAATAGATGCTATACACAGGGGGAGCAGTTCCAAGTAATTAAGTCAAGTGAGTAGTACATTCCAGAAACTGTGTCATGGAAGCTTGGTCAATATTTTCTGCCCTAGTAAAAGAAAAATCTGAAGAGTGCTATTTTTGTTATCATCACTCTCTAGATTTATGTCTTTCTCATGAAGACATAAATAGGGGGAGATTGTTGAGGTATGCATGTCTATGGATGATGATAACAAATACTACAAGGCATAAAATGAATCAAGGAATCGTAGCTGACAAATGAATCAGGAAGCTAACTGAAATGCAGATCAACTATAGCTACATCTTGTGAATGGAATTCTGTAAACAGTCAAGAAGTATTTCTGTAATAAGCCAGGAGATGCTACAATCAAGTATCAGTAATCAGAAGAGAGTTTGCTGTAACCATGCAAGTAATTTCGAGAAGTCAAGAAAAGAAGAGTTCGAGAAGTCAGTCGAGAACTCTAACAAAAAGGGTTATTCGAGAAGTCCCAGTTCGAGAAGTCAGGCTGCCTCTTTATTCGAGAAGTCTGCAATATACACTAATCAAGAAGTCTACATAATAGGCTGTTCGAGAAGTCATTTGAGAACTCAATAAAAAGGACAATTCGAGAAGTCGACATTCGAGATTTCAAGATACATCAGTTCGAAAACTCAGTTTGGATTCTTAATAATGCCAAAGTTCTTTAATGGAACATATCGAATGAAGATCAAAACCCAGAATTACTTTGCAACCCGTGACTTATAGACAGTGGTCGTCTACATAAAGGATGTTACGAGTAGGGAGTCAAATTGTAAATATTTGAAGGCTCAAAATCTTCCAAGTGAAAGGTGAAATCGGTCACTGTTTATCTGATATCAAGGGCAACAATAAAAGTGGAAGCAACCTCCAACATGATTACATTACCACTGAAGAATTCAACGGATATCTTGATGAATGCATAAGGATCAGTTAGGTTATCTGGGAAGTTCAAACATAGCTCAATAAGCAGAAAAGCTTATTGACTTTCGAAAAGATTATCTTTTTGATTAAAGCTACTTTTCAGAGACAGAGACCCAAAGCAAAAAGATCTTTTGCATAAAGCATCACGGGAGCTTGGAAGCTAAGTCAACTCAAGAACTTAGTAACTTATGAAGAAAGAGACATACACTGACTTGGAGCGTGCTGGAATTGTCCAAATCAAGGAAAGACGACCTTCAAGACATTTCCAGAAATGGATTGACTTCAAGCTTTTGTGTGTGAAAAGTTATACCAAAAATGTATCTTTGCATTTTATGTATTCTACTTGTCTTCATATAGTTTATCAATAAGCTGTATGAGCAGCATAGTTTTAGTAGTGACGAAAACACAGAGCATATCATATTTTTGCATTAAATTTTCTTGTAAACATTAAGACTTTGTAACCCGCAGCTGTGTAGCAATACGCAGAGTATTTTCTATAAATACAACCATCAGGTGGATCGAACAAACCCACCTGAGATTTTTATATCTTGTGTTGTATGTGTTTTAGTTAACTTGTTTACTTCCTGTTCCTATAACAATCTGTTTAAAACCTCACCTACTCAAGAGAATTTAGTTGAGATTGTATTCAACCCCCCTTCTACAATCTCGTGGTGTATAACTGGGAAATAACAGAATCAACTTAGCTCTGGATACCCTGATAAAGTATGAAGAGAAGAGAGAAAAGTAATATTTTATTATAATAAGATTGGTCTTCAATTACAATAGATTATGGGCTTATACAGCCAACAATTAAACAATCATAAAGTAAATTGTCCTATTAAAAAAACTATTACAAAAATGGAACTATCCAATAATAAAAATATATATGTTAACACTTTCAATTTTAGCTACAACATTTATTGAGTATCTCTTTTTTTTCTACCCATATGTCTGCCTCATATCTCATCCAATTTATTGAGTAATTAAAATTTTGAACATAATCGTTAAACCCATATCATCCGAAGGGAATTATTTTTCTCCATGTTTCCTACCCCGAATGGGGAACAAGGATCCCCGAAAACAATTGGGGATTCTTATTTTAATTAAAATTTATGTATTTTATAATATATTGGATAAAAAAATTAATTTGGTAATATTGATAAATTTAATACTATATTATAAATAACGATTTGAATTAATTTTTTTATAATTAAAAATGAAAAAATTATTAAAGTTATTAAATTTAAATTTTAGTTTGTTAAATTTTATTTATATAATTTTATATTTAAAAAATTTGAATTTCTGAATTATTTTTATTTTTTTTTAACAAAAAACATATATTTAAAAAAAAGATATTTTTCGTAAACATCGGGGAACGGGAATCAGAGATCAGGTTGGGAGGTGAGAATTGTTGTGAAATACCATTCTCTTTGCAGAATGCCTCAAGGATGACATTTCTGAACTCTGTTCCATTGTCACTCCTCAATGCAATCACACTTGCATTGTTGGCCTTTGTTTCTTTATCAACTTTCTTTATGTGCACAATGATCACTTGTGGAGCCTCATCCTTTGATGCCAGAAATTCCACTTATGTATACCTTGTAAAATCATCAACCAGCCCAAACAAATCTATGTAAATTAGTTGTAAGGGCTTGGTAATTTGTTGTTACTGTCTTTGACTTGTGTCTTGATCTTTTCATCTTTCCCTTTTGACAATTCTCACACACTCCTTCTTGAAAGAATTCAAGTGTAGGCATGCCTTTCACTAACTCTCTTTTAACTAAAGAGTTAATGGCCTTGAAGTTCAAGTGTGATAACTTCTTATGCCACAGCCAACAATCTTCATTTGATGCCTTTGTGTAAAAGCAACAAATTTTGTCCTTGTTTGCAGAGTCCATATTGGCTACAAACAGGCTTCCTTTCCTTACTCCAGATAAAGCAAGTTCACCAGTCTTTTTGTGAGAGATCAAAATTCATCTTTGTCAAAATTCACTTTGAAACCCCTGGCAAAAAACTGACCAACACTCAGTAGATTATGCTTGAGTCCTCTAACCAGTGCTACATCTTCAATGATGACATTACCAAATTTCAATTTGCCATATCCCAATGTGTTACCAATGCTATCATCTCCAAAAGTAACCATAGGGTCAACCTTTTCTTCATATTGTGATAGCAAGGCCATATCACCAGTCATATGGTTTGAGCATCCACTGTTCAACACCCAAATAACTTTCTTTTCTTTTTCTTTGCCCTGCAAACACAAATGTATTACTTCTCCTTTGGTACCCGAACAAGTTTGGATCCACCCGGCATAGAAAATGTTTTATCATAATCAGCATGCTTATCAACTTTCTTAGGGCTAGTCTTCTTATCACACAGCTAGGAGTCTTAGAACTTGAGTTCTTAGACTTAGGTGACAGAGGTACCTTCCTAGATCTAGGAGGACTTGAAGACTTTGACCTTGTGTAGTGTGTGTATGTGTGTGAATTGTGACTGATACAACCATCAATGAATTGTCTTCTCAAATTGAAACAACTAGTCATAACGTTCATATTGCATGGCATACAGTCACATTTATCATAGAATGGTGAGTCTCTATGTCTTAAAGGCACAGAGCAATCATAGAAAGGTTTAGGCACACTACCTACAGGTTTCTTGCAAGCATGAGTTAAATGATTAGTGCTAAAACAGTTTTGACTTGTTTTCCTTGGGGTAATAGTCACATAAGCATAGTTGGTATCTTTGTTAATCCCTAGTTTGCCATTTCTGTTTTGTTTATTCTTAGCCACTTTCTTCACAGATTCATTCTTTCTAGCTAGTTCAAACTTAACAGATTTTGCAGATTTAGGTCCAACTCCAACAGGCTTCTTAGTTCCCAATTTGACACTCTCATTCTTAGAGGATGCTGGTTGTTCACTTGATTATGCTTCATCTTCATCAACCAACATTTGCTTGATGAGTACGGCTTCCTCATCAATATTAAGTGTTGATTCTTTAAAGATAGGTGCCTTAGCATTTTTCTAAACATGAGGCACATTCTCATGAACAACCTTGTCATCATCAATGACAGCACAACATTTCCTCTTTTTCAGAGTGTCATAGTCAAAACCAATAGCAGCCTTTGCATTCTCTTGATGTTTCTCATGATAGGACTGCAATAGGCTAGAGGAGTTCTTAAAGGTTTTAAGTTTGAATTCATTCTCAGCAATTTCATCCCTAAGAGCCTTTTCAATTTGACTAGCACATAGAACCTTATTCTCTAGATATTCAATCTCTTTCTTAAGGTTTTCTAATTGCATAGCAGTTAGCTCTAATTCCTCGTTCCTTTTGTTTAACACTTCATTCCCAGCAAACAGTTTCTCAATCTCTTCATTAGTAGTAATCATACTAGTATGAATATTAAACATCTCAACAGATAATTGTTCAACAACATGCTTATATTCAAAAATAGACATATCTATGGTGGTTCAAAAATAGACATATCTATGGTGGTGAGAGATAGTACCTGGGAGTCTGATTAAGATGTTTCTTCCTTGGAATTGGCCATCAAGGCATAGTTGAAGAATTCTTGTTCTTCTTCATCACTATCAGTATCATCCCAACACTTCCCTTCAGCTATGTAGGCCTTTCCTGGTGTTTACTTTCTAAGAAGATCCTCATACTTAGCTTCGAGCTCCAGAAATTCCTTGTCCTTCTTCTTAGGTTTCTTGCATTCACTAGCAAAATGCCCTAGGTCATTGCATCTATAACATCTGACAGATGACCTATCCACATAACTGGTTTTGAATTTATTCTTGCTTGGTTTTACGTGTGCTTTGCTCTTGTTGAATGAATGATTCTGAGGTCTAGGCTTGAAGGGTTGCTTTCTCTTGAATCTGATATTTAGAAATTTCCTAGCTATGGAAGCAAATGATGTGTTTTCCATGGCATCTAATTCTTCAAGAGTGTAGAACTCATCTTCTTCCTTTTCCTCCTCAACAGTCTCAACCATTTCCACTTCAGGTTCTTCATCCACTATCTCTTCAATTCTTAGCTAGCTGGTAGAAGCTTCAAGATCTTGAATAAATTTGTTCACAATCAAGGCACATGATGTATTGACCATCTTGCCTTGGTTGGCTAGAATAGCTCTTTTCTGAAGAAGCTCCAGCTCATGTGTCTTCAACACACCATAGAGCACTCATAAGGGACTTTGTTCAAATCTCCGCTTCTTAGAGAAATAACCCTTTGCTCTAGGTGGTTGGGTGAAGAGAGTAGAACTTCATATTCAGCTCCTTGGTGATGTAGACTTTTCCATTCATTTGAAGCTCTGTCACCAACCTGTGAAATCTTTCAAACATCTCAGTGATGCTTTCTTATGGCTGAGCCATGAAAGTCTCATACTGTATGACCAGTATCCATTTTCTGTTTTCTCTAACCTCCTATGTCCCTTCACACAATATCTCAATATGATCCCACATCTCTTTTGCTATTTTGAATGAAGCTATGTTGGCAAACATTGACAGCTCCATAAAATCTATGATTAACAACATGAGATGGATGTCAAGAGAAACCTTCTCTTTCTCTGTGTCTGTCCATTTGGATGGATCTTTGGTAACATAGGATCTTGGGATGGTCATAGTTTTAATAGTCTTTTCAGTAATCTCCTGTTGTGGAACAAATGGACCATTCTTGAGAATCTCAGGGTATAGAGGGTTAGCAGCTTTGATGAACAACATCATCTTGATTTTAAAAAGGTTGTAGCTGTCTTTATCAAACTTTGGGACCTTCACCATTCCTGTTGTCTTTGGTGTATTCATGATGATCTTTTTCTATTTTGATTAACAGCCTGCTCTGATACCACTTGTTGAATATGGAATACACACAAGAAAATACTGAGGGGGGTGAATGTATTTTGAAACTTTTCTTGGATTTAAGCTTTTAAGAACAATATGTTTGAATGTTTGAATCTATGTTTGATTGTGTAGCTGAGTGTGTGTTTGTGTTTAACAGCTTCTTGAAGATATAGAGGGAACATATAGAGGGAAGATCCTCACTGCTATGGGTGTTGATTCCAACAATCACCCTTTTCCTCTATGTTATGCTTTGGTGGATGAGGAGTCATATGAGAATTGGTCTTGGTTTCTTAAACTTTTGCTTGAACATGTGTGTAAGCAGAGGAAGGGTGTGTGCTTAATTTCTGATCGTGCTGGAGGTATTCTTGCTGCCCCGATAATGGTTTTCGTATGCCATTGGGAATTCATAGGTTTTGTTTATTCAATGTTAGAAGCAACTTCAGCACACATCATCCAGGAGGTGAACTAAAGGCCATGATGTGGAAGGCTGGAATTACAGCACAAGTTGGAAAACATGAAGCCTACATGAAACGCATTGCTGAAATTTCCCCGGCTGTATTTGACTATCTTGACAGAATACCAAAAACCAAATGGACCTTATCTCATGACACACATGGTGCTCGTTATGGTCAGGCTACGACAAACATGATGGAAGGTTTTAATGGCAACATACGGAGGGCTCGTTTTCTTCCGGTAATAGCAATGATGGAGTATTTGTTTTACAAGATTGTCAAAATTATGAATACACACCGGAACAATGTTGAAGAAAGCCTCCAAAGGGGAGAAGATTTGTGCTCGCGTACCATGGCTATGTTAGCCAAAATTCAAACCAAGGCCACTGCACATACGGTCAGGACTTTCAGTCGTCCTGATGGAATGTTTTCAGTTCTTACGCAGCAGTATACAGTGAAAGGTGTCGTGAAGGGTGGTAACACCCAAGTCGTAAACCTATCCACGTGTAGTTGTACATGCGGGAAATGGGCGACCCATCATTTACCATGTTCTCATGTAGTGGTAGGGTGTATGAAAAATAAACTTGATTGGCACCAGTTTATTGAGCCTTACCATTACAACATGCAACTGCAAAAGGTGTGGAGACCGGTGATATATCCACTCCAACCTACTCCACTGTGGAACTATGAATTACCGACGAAGTGGCAACAGTTTGGGAAATTGGTACTCGACGAGGCCTTGAAGAAGTTAAAGAAGAAACGCGGGGATAAGGGCCAATCGATCAGAATTCGAACTGAGATGGATGCATCCCGTACTGGGATAAAATGCAGCATATGCAAACAAGAGGGTCACACAAAAAGGAGTAAAAAATGTCCTGGACCCGGGGGAGCACGAGCATGATGGTTTTTCAACATATTTGTTTGCACTTTGTAATATATTTGATGTTTGAACTTTGAATGAGATTAATTCGTTGTTTTCAATTTCTCTTTCCTAAAACTTCACGTTTACATAATTATTTAAAGCAAACAAATTGAAAACTAATTTCAAAACTACATGGACAATGCCAATACCATAGTCTTTGTAAATTGATGGAAGTAATGCATAAAATCACTTGCCACAAACGATATCGAAAGTAAACTTCTAAACTACTTTCAAAAGTACATGAAATATTACATTGGCAGAGACTTTATTCATCATCGGACATATAGCAATCAGAGTTCAGATCAGGACACATACTGTAGAGCTGAAATATCCTTGCTTCTCTTAAGTCGCCCTCTTCAAAATATGCATCATGCTCATCACGTAGACTCTTTCGTCATAACCGTAATCTCAACCGATTTTCTTCCTCTCGTGCACGAAATAACGCTAATTCCGGTTGTTGAGGAGTGTCAGCGGCATGAGTATGGAACGCTGTTTTGGTATTCTTAAATCAATCAACCGACATTGTTCTACATAATAAGAGAGTTGATGTTTTCGCCACTCCCACTCCCGACGCATTGTCCTTATTGACGTTGTTGAGTAACGTAAATTTGAATCGAGCGGGTAGTCGAAATCATCATCACACCACCAGTGCCTACCCATTGCTTTGAAAATATCACCTGGAGTATAACTCATATTTCAATTGTATGAGAGAAGTGCTAAAATGTTTTGTAGTGGTTGGGTGAACAAACCTCAACACATACTCATTTTTTATAGCGTCTTCAGTGAAATCAAATATTGGGACAAATAAATAAGTCACAAGAATGCAGAGGACAAAAATATTGGGATTCCTCTATAATACATGTTGTATTAGTATTCATTATTTTCACCTTCTGATTATGTATAGTGTAGTCAACAGTAAAATAAAGCTCCAAATGTTTAAAGTTGTGGCTTTCTATATTCATGCAAGTTATTCAGTTTTACTGATCATATCATCAAAACTATGTGCTCAGGTGGGGTAATACATCACATGCCTGTAAAGTAGAGTGGTCAATTGAAATTTTAATTTGGTTGAAAACATAAACTTTAGATATGGGATCACAAGGTTGTGTAGTCTCTTCAATCTGTTGCAGCTGTGGATCTCAGTAATGTTTGGTCTCATCTTCAACAGTATGCAGATAACAGTGGCAGAAATTTACTTCAAGTTATTGAAATTGAGTAGTCACATCTTCCTATAGCTGTGCTCACAGTCATAATTCACATGTGTGTACATCTCAATTATTTATGAATGCATGTTATTGTAAAGCTCAATAATTCATGTCCTACTTTGTGTGTGTATAAAGTTCTGTAGTGTCATCAACATAATATAGCTGACATATTTTCCCCAAAGTCACTTGCATGAAATGGGTAGTGAAGATGATGGAGATAACATTTCCAATCATAGTTGGAACTCCCGTTGTAGTTGCAATTGGGATTGGAATAAACTTACATTCTCACAGCAACAAGCAATTGATGAAATATATCAAGCTGGTGATGATTATTATGCAGCACACCCGGATAGTCCCCTAGACTT
The DNA here is from genome assembly GCA_036435485.1 of Saposhnikovia divaricata. Taxonomy (NCBI): domain Eukaryota; kingdom Viridiplantae; phylum Streptophyta; class Magnoliopsida; order Apiales; family Apiaceae; genus Saposhnikovia; species Saposhnikovia divaricata. The sequence continues at coordinate 114,191,817 of CM071596.1, forward strand.
CTCCCAACCCCCCCTCAAACAGAAATCGAAAACACTTCCAATCCTCGGCCAATCACTCCAGAAATTCCACAAACAATCGATCCAATCCCTCAAGAACCACTCGCTCCAACTTCCGATCATAGTTACAATTGGGATTGGAATAACCTTACAATTTCTCAACAAGAAGCAGTTGATGAAATGTATAGAGCTGTCGATGCTTTATATCAACCACATCCGGATAGTTCTGTAAACCTTCCCCAACAGTCCCCTCAAAGAGAAAGAGGAACCACTTCCAATCCTCAACCAATCACTCCAGAGCCTCCTCAATCAATCACTCCAATTCCGCAAGTCCCCCGAATTGATTACAAAAGTAAGTAGTGGAAGGATTGTAAAATGTTCATCCAAAGTGGTGGTAAGATAATTTCTACAAATTTCATGTTTCTTGTAATGATTTATTATTCATTTATTTAAATTGCTAAAAATATGGAATTTTGCAGATGCGGAATATTACGCTAACATGTACCCGAATCCAATGAAGATAGAATGCAAAATCCCTTATTCCGTCACTTGCAGGACTCTTAAAGGAATATCAAAATATACATTTGAAGAATACGATGACTTTGTGGGCATCGACACCATACCAATCGATTATGCAAAGGGATGGATCGTAAGCATCCGCGACTCGGACCTATTTGGTAAAAGAATCATCGTAATAGATGATGGCACATGGCAAATTGATTGTTATCTCCGATTGGATAGGGATAGGTACCCACTTATCCGTAAACCAGTTGAAGTTGGATGTGTTATTGTCCTCTACAAGATATGCTGTCAATTTGAGATCACTTTTGCCGTCGACGTTATAGACAACGAAAATTTCACTTTTCATGGGGGCTATTCAAATATATTAGCTGTATTCTAGAATCTTCTTTTCACTATGTAATGAATTAATCGTTTGTGTGCTTCATTTCATGTACTTTGTTTGCTTCATTTCAATAAAAATTTTATGTCAAAATTTGGAAATTTTTATCATTTTCGAACCTTAACAAAACATAATTGCGCATTATATTTGTTCATCTTGGGTTTACACCAAAGTAGGACGTTAATACTATAATGTGAAACAAAAATAACGACAAAAAAACTTGTAAAATTATGTTTTTTAGGCCTATCAACATGCCTCCCCAAACTAATTGTTAATAATCATATTTGTAGTTGTCATATTCGGACAAAATACTAACATAGTTACAGTTATTCTTTTTTTTAGATTTTTGGCTTATAAAAAAGTAGGTCTTTTATACTTAAATTAAAACCTATAAAATTAAAAAAATATCATGTTGAAATTAGCTTATATTTGGTGCAAAACTGCTTCCTCACATCCTTATTTGTCTAAAATCTGCCCAAGTACATGCCTGAAGAAAGAAAGAGATAATTAAAAAAATGTAAAGGGTCGCCACTTGAAGTGGCGCCCAAGTCTTAGTCGCCACTTCAAGTGGCGTCTGCTGCCTTGGTCGCCACTTGAGGTGGCGCCCTGTACCATTTTTGCAAAACTCAACGTAGCTGTACCGTTTGTGAAATAAACGAATGGTAGTATACTAGAAAAGTAACGGAGACCCTGAATTCCTAATCAGTCGCGTTTAATTAAGTTACTTTTTAACGGAGCATAAACTATGGGACTGAATTTATCAGATTGCATACACTTCTATTAATGCAAAATGAAAGGTATTATTAACCTGCATATTTCATTTACGGTTCGAATCTTAATATACGATTTTGTTATAACATATCATACCGTGATTTTTTACAACGATATATATAAAACTAGGATTTCCGGTGTGAATGCATATGAGCCACTTATCACTTTTATTGTAGCTATTTATCGGATACAGTATACTATAATTAACAATGCTTATTATGGATCATCTCCTTCCATCTTTATAGGCCAAGGATTTGCGCTTTGTTTATAAAATTTGTAGCAGATGTAAATGAAGACCAATGGTTAACAATTTAACAAAGTGATGGCTATGGGGGGCTGAACCAACCCTCTACTCCAGATTCACTACTGCGTTAGTCGTCCGATTTTTTAAGGCCTTGAAATTCCTAATTACGACAATATCAACATAATTAGCCACTTTATAATCAAAATACAAGCACATTACAATAAATTAGTTACAAAATATATTATAAATTTCGAATGAGATATGTAAAAGTTAAATTTCATACACATAAAATATCAATATTTCAATAATGTTTAGGCACCTGAAGTAGGACCGGCACTGATGCGTACTATGGCCTATCGTGCTTCAATGAAAGCTCAACCTGCTCAATTATTTAGATAATAATGTATGCATATATAGCCAAAATAGGATAAAACAAAAGCATCAAAAAGAACTGGCAACTCACGAGGCATTCCTGCCGAAATACAACAACATGCACGCAAAGGCTCACATAGAATGAGCGATTAAAATTTAGTACAAACCAGGAAGGACTTGTAGCTTTGAAGATACAGATATGATCTCATCGCAAAAGATGAGTTAATCGTGTGCGTCCTACATTCCACTATTTGACCTCCCCTGCTACAATTCGTTATCCAACTCCTTTTATTACATACGATATCTTATCACAAGAGATAAGCATACACACAGTTTACATAGTAACTACTAGCATTTTGGCAATGGAGTACCACACAAGCAACGGTTGTGGAAGAAGGACGTACTATCAAATGTGTTTAGGTTCCCCCCTGTTGGAATCTTACCGCAGAGCCTGTTATAACTAACGTTAAATGCCTGCAATTTAACTTTGGCCAATGCACTTGGAAGAGTCCCGGTGATCTGGTTATGGTTCAAATCTAAGTGTGCCAAATTGGGTGGAAACTGCTTAGACCTTGGAAAAATCAAACATAAACTTGTTTCGTGAAAAATTTGCAGTTACCAATTGCTTCTTGGACCCAAAGAAGAAGGATATGTCCCCTTCTAGTTTGTTACGAGAAAGGTCAATAAATGAAGGATCGGAACCAGCAAATGTTTTTGGAACCAAGCCTGTGAGTTGGTTATGAGATAAATATATGCTCGCGGATCCTGGGAAGTTACCAAACGAGTCGGGGATTTTACCCGTGAGTTGGTTCCGGTCTAAGTGAAGGGCTTTGAGTTTTGGTAGGGTAGATAGCTGAGGAGGGATTGAACCCGTGAGTTTGTTGAAGGATAAGTCCAAGTATGTTAGTTTTTTGAGCTGGGCAAAAGATACAGGGACCGGGCCAGTGAGATTGGTCCAACTGAGTCGAACAAAGTTTAAGTTAGAGAGTCAAGAAATAGCTGTTGGGATTGATCCGGTGAGTTTGGGGAGTTTACGGAAAACCAATTCTTCGAGATAAGGTAGTGATAGGTACCCGCTGTAAGGCCTAATAGGTACCCGCTGTAAGGCCGGCCCGCTCGCCGGACACGCGCCCGCGAGTAGGTGCCCGCTAACAGCAAAGTACTTATCTTCTAAAAACACAATTCTGGAGGACTTAGCAAAGTATATCTAATTTCAAAAGTATCGAGTTAAATATTATTTCAACAATACAGGTCACAAAATAAAGAATATTCATAAATTGCATATTATTTCTCTTATACTAACCCACTTGCACAAAAATATCTTGCTTTATCCACTTGCACACCCACTTGCATAAAGGTATCTTCCAAAAATATTATTTGTGAAGTCACCTACCCTAAATGCGGCATGCCCCAAGGATCCATATCCACTCCCTTCGATAGACCAACTCATCGATGCAACAGTGGGACACTTGATGTTAAGCTTCATGGATGGCTACTCAGGCTACAACCAAATTAAAATGACTCCAGAAGACAGGGAAAAAACAGCCTTCATTACACATAGGGGGGTATATTGTTATAAAGTCATGCCGTTTGGACTGATCAATGCCGGCGCCACCTTCCAAAAAACCATGAATAAAATCTTCGCCAAGCAGTTGGGCCGCAATATGGAGGTATATGTGGATGATCTCATAGTAAAATCCCTATTAACGGCTTCTCATCTCCAAGACCTAGAAGAATGTTTCTCGACCCTCAGGGAACACAGCATGAAACTCAACCCAGACAATGCGCGTTCGCGTTAGACGCAGGTAAATTCCTTGGCTTCTTGGTATCTCACAGAGGCATCGAGGCCAACCCCGAAAAAATAAAGGCTATAATCGACATGCAACCGCCCAAAACCTTGAAGGAAATTCAAAAACTGACAGGGAGACTAGCCGCCCTAAGAAGATTCATAGCAAAGCTAGCAGATAGATGCCTACCATTTTTTGACACGTTGAAGGGAGCAACAAAAACTAAGGCAATATCTTGGACAGCAGAATGCCAGAAAGCCTTCGAAGACCTCAAAACTTATCTTTCTTCCGCCCCGTTACTAGCGGTTGCAGTTCCTTCAGAACCACTATCACTATACTTGTCCGCCACAAATAAAGCCGTGGGGGCCGTGCTCATCAAAGAAGAAGATAACGAGCAAAAATCGGTCTATTATGTCAGTCAAGTACTCAAAGATGCGGAAACCCGCTACCCAAATGTACAAAAGTTTGCTCTCGCTTTGGTCATGGCAAGCAGAAAATTGAGACATTACTTTCAAGGAAGACAAATCAGGGTCATTACGGACCAACCGCTGAGAAAAATACTTCACAAACCAGACCTATCAGGCAGATTGATCAATTGGGCCATAGAACTCGGCCAATTCGACCTAAGGTACATACCAAGAACCGCAATCAAAGCACAAGCTCTAGCGGACTTTATGGTCGAATGTTCATTCTCAACAACAGATAAGGAAACTCCCGCAAAGGCCATTGCAATAACGAACAACAATTGGCAACTCTATGTAGACGGTTCCTCCACAAACACCCGCTGCGGGGCAGGCCTCATCCTTACTAGCCCCGACGGTTTCCAAGTCAAGCAGGCCATACAACTCAATTTCAAAGCTACAAACAATCAGGCAGAGTATGAGGCACTCTTGGCCGGTTTGACATTGGCAAAAAACTTACAAGTCAAAAAGATCACCATCTACAGCGATTCACAACTGGTAGTTCGACAAACAACAGGAGATTATTCGGCAAAACACAGCAATCTCAGCAAATATCAAGAATTGGTGCAAACAATGCTCCCTCAATTTGAAGAATACTCCCTAGAACAGATAGATCGGGCAGACAATACGGTGGCAGACATGTTGTCTAAATTAACCCAAGGGCAAAGAGTAGAGGCAGACACGGTATACTTTGAGGAGCTAACCGCCCCAAGTGTCAACAAACTAGATATCATGGAGATAAACCCACCAAAAGATAACTGGATGACCCTTTACACTCGTTACTTAAACGACGGTACACTGCCGGACGACGGTATAAAAGCAAAGATCCTCAAGTCATAAGCAACAAAATACTTTATGCAAGAGGGCACCCTATACAAAAGAAGTTTCGACTCTCCCATACTCAAATGTGTCGATGAGGAGGAAGCCTTATATTGTATGCGGGAAGTTCACGAAGGCATCTGTGGCGACCACATGGCCGGTAAGGCATTGGCACATAAGATACTCAGGCAAGGCTATTATTGGCCCAAAATGCACAAGGAATGCAAAAACTTCACCAAAAAGTGCCACCAATGCCAAGTATTTAGCAACATGTCCAGGAAAGCACCGGCCCTCCCTACAGCCATTTTATCACCCATACCATTTGCGGTTTGGGGCATTGACATCATGGGACCATTCCCTAGAGCCAAAGGAGATCTACAATATGTCATGGTCGCCATTGATTATATGACTAAATGGGCAGAAGCAAAGGCGCTAAAAAACATTACACAGGATGATGCCATCCGTTTTGTTGAAGAGCACGTCATCACAAGGTTTGGAATCCCAGTGGTACTTATATCCGACAACGGTACACAGTTTGTGGGCTCAAAATTCACTAAGTTCTTATCCGACCACGGAATCAAACACAAGAAGGCATCTGTTTGTCATCCCCAAGGCAACGGTCAGGTCGAAGTGACTAATCGCATCATTGTCAGAGGCCTAGAAAAAAGAATAACCACATCAAAGAAAAAGTGGCCACATGAGTTACCTAATGTTCTTTGGGCTTACAGGACGTCCGCCAGAACGAGTACTGGGGAATCCCCCTTCAAGTTGGCTTTCGGTATAGAAGCCCTCACCCTGGTTGAGATTGGATCTCCATCCTACCGCACCATCAATTTTGAAGAAGAAACAAATGCTCGAGGACTTAAAACAAATCTAGACCTACTGGACGAAACACGGGAGGCCGCAGTTGAAAAAATGGCCGCTTACAAAGAAAAAACAAAAGAGTTTTTTGGTAAAAGAGCCAGAGTTAAAGCTTATATAGAAGGCGATTTGGTTAATCGGGCAACCGAAGCATCTGACCCCAGACACACTGGAAAACTTATGCCAAAATGGGAAGGTCCCTACAAAATCATCAAAGTGCTAAGACCGGGATCCTACAAACTGGCACGCCTAGACGGTACGGAAGTCAACAATACTTGGCACGGCGACAAACTACGGAAATTTTACCAATAGATGGCTAAGCAGTCACTTCCCTTTCTCTTTTTTGTAATGAAGGGAATTACGTTTTTAATGGAATACTTTTGCGGAAAAGTTATCTACATTTACATCCAGCAAGTCTCTCAATAATAGCAAAATTATCAAAGTCCCTAAGCGGGCCAGCAACCAATTACAATAGCAAAATTATCAAAGTCCCTAAGCGGGCCAGCGACCAACTACAATAGCAAAATTATCAAAGTCCCTAAGCGGGCCAGCAACCAACTACAATAGAAAAATTATCAAAGTCCCTAAGCGGGCCAGCAACCAACTACAATAGCAAAATTATCAAAGCCCCTAAGCGGACAAGCAACCGACTACAATAGCAGATTTATCAACAACGGATACCAACCTACAGTTTCATCAAGAAAAAGCTAAGTCCCCTAGACGGGCACGCTAACAACTACGGACTTCAGCCTACAGTTTCATCAAAAACAGAGCTAAGACCCCTAGACGGGCACGAAAGACACAGCATACTTCTGGGAAAGACGGCACATCCGTTCCCAGCTCAATCCATTCATCTTCAACAAATCATCATCAGTCATGGAATCGACTGTGAAGGTGTTAGGACCTGACTTGAACAAAAAACCATACCTAGGTCGAACCCCAACCTCTGCATCATTCACCTCATCTCCACTACTTATATAATACAAAATTTCCTCTGAAGACTCATCCCCCCTACTATCATCTTCACCACCTTCATCAGCAGTACCAACGGGGTCATCCACCACCCGTCTTGCAGGAACAAAATTACTTGTCTTGACAAGCTCGATCTGCCTACGCTTCGAAGGCCCGGCCTCATCCTCGAAAGCACGTTGGCTACCCCGAGATGGGATCTCGACCGCTGCAAACTCAAGACCGGCCCCAGCCCTCTCAACAGTTGGCATTATTGGCATTATTGACATTAAATATTATTCTTTCATTTATTTCAATTCACATTTATTAGCAGAATTAGCATTTATTCCATCAAAAATAACGCATATCAAACAAAACCGTTTCAACTCCGAACCTGTCAAGCACCATTTTACCGCCACAAACAGCAAAAAACTAAACACCTCTGTCCGCCTGGGGGGCACAATTTTCCAAATTTTTTCTAACTCCTAAGTGTTGCCCGCCAACACTTGGGGGGCACAATTTTCCAAATTTTTTCTAACTCCTAAGTGTTGTCCGCCAACACTTGGGGGCACATACCACAGCCTTTCTCAACATATTTCCTGAGTAGCAAATTGTCTCTCTACTCCCCCTACCCGCTAAAGCGCATAGAGGGAGTGGGGGGCAATGATAGGTACCCGCTGTAAGGCCTGATAGGTACCTGCTGTAAGGCCGGCCCGCTCGCCGGACACGCGCCCGCGAGTAGGTGCCCGCTAACAACAAAGTACTTATCTTCTAAAAACACAATTCTGGAGTACTTAGCAAAGTATATCTAATTTCAAAAGTATTGAGTTAAATATTATTTCAACAATACAGATTACAAAATAAAGAATATTCATAAATTGCATATTATTTCTCTTATACTAACCCACTTGCACAAAAATATCTTGCTTTATCCACTTGCACACCCACTTGCACACCTACTTGCATAAAGGTATCTTGCTCCATAAGACAGGGAAACAATATAATATTCAAGGGGACACAAGGACACCCAATTGCAACAGACAGGCTCTGACTAAAGTAGCTCAGTGACAGGCTCTGACTAAAGTAGCTCAGTGGCAGAATCAAGGTATGTCAGGAGGGGACACCAATCACTGTTCCAATAGTGGCTCACTGTAGCATTAACGGCACAACTAGTGGGCAACAGTGATTGGGAAACCCAGCCTACAAACACCCCATTCTACACACAAACAAAGGAGGAAAATTTTGGGATACGAAAACTATTACAATACAGAAGCTCTCTACATATTCTTCACACACGATATATTCTCACCCGCCTGGTTATTATTATTTCCGATTACTGATTCTCACACCGGAGGTGCTTGACGGCCACCACCCCCGGGCAAGCATTGTTTTGCAGGCACCCAAATTCAGGTGAAACATCAATGATAATCCTCACGGCTGATTAGAGGCTTCCGATCACTGTTCCGGGATGTTTCACCCAAATTCTACGACCTGAGGTGGGATTTGGCCGGTAAGATTATCATCATCTTCGATCAAGAGAGTAACAATGCGGTTGGTCTTTTCGTGGCATTTAACGGAGTTCCAATCACAACAGTCTATGTTTGGCACCCATGAGACCAAAAGATAAGGGTTGTTCAAGGTTTTCTTGATTTGGAGTAGAACTTTCTTATCATTCTTGTTACATCTTTCTGATAGAGAAGGGTGTGGGAGGCAAAGGAAGATGATAAATAAGCAGAAAATGGGGAAAAATGATGAATGTTTAATTTTCATCTTGAGTGTTTGTTTTGTGTCGTTGGTGGTAATGAAGCAAGTTCAGTGTGCTATTTATAGATGGTATCATTCATGAATCAGGAGAGGTGCTCTTTAATTGAAGTAAAAAGGTGATTAGGAGCCTGATTAAGGTATAATAATACTGCAATTAAAGTGACTGATTTATCTCGTCTGTGTTGGATTCGACGGGATCCAGTCCATTATTTATGGCTCATCGGGTTTTATTATTAATCATCTAAATAAGACTTGAGCCTAATTAATAATTAAATATATAAATTGAACTTAATATATATTAATTATTACAACCAAAATATATATTTGGATATATATATATATTAATAATGGCTTAAGTACCCAAGCCCATAACTTTGATGGACGGTTATGGGTTTAGCCCATTAGGGTTGGTCCCACTATTCCCTCTATATAAAGAATATTACGTGAGAACGAAAGGTACGCGTCTCATACTATTCAGAAAATACACACACCCCATCCTTACGTATAGAGGAGAATAGTGAAGATCAAAGCCCTTAAGTACTTGCGCTCTTCGGACTCTCTTAACATCATTAATGGTCTCTTTCGATTCAGGTACGCTTCCACTATTTATCTATACTCATAGTTTTGATCAGGAGATTCATATATATATATATATATATATATATATATATATATATATATATATTATGTTGTATTTATATACATGATTTATTCTAACAGTCAGGAATACACTCAGGTGCAGATAAACGCAGGAAAATGGCAATTCGAATGTATACACGTTTATTTAATGTGACATGAATGAAAAGAGCAGTTTAATTAAGCTCCGTGTAAACAGTAAAAAAAGTTAAGGATCCATAGTTTAATATGATCACTCGTAATATAGTGGAGAAAATTATATAACATTTGGGCAAAGCTTTTTACTTGTAACAAGTTTAAGCGGTGGGTTCATGTGGAACCATCTCTACTGAGTTTTACTATTTTAGGTTTAGGGGTCATTTGTTTACTCCTTAATGAAGCTTAATGGAGCTTTTCTTACCGAAGAAGAGATTAAGACCATTTGGTTGTAAACTTTTTCTTTCTTAATCGTTAATAATGTTCTTAATCGCTAAGAAACAAATACTCAGCCTAGCCATTAAGAAACAACATTCTGCAGTATTTGACTGTACTCTCGTCCCTTCAACATAAAATTATGATACAACAACTTGTAATACACATGTTCCATTTTTAAATAAGTTTCGTCATTTTGATGAAATTTTATAATTCGTTTATTATGTTAGTTTTTAATATAAATTATTTACATGTGATAAAATTATATAAACAAAAAATGATAACTTATTAAAAATTAAAACACCTTTTTATGAATATTATTATGTCAATAATCAAAAACTTAATATATTAGATATTGGATGTTTCTAGCATAAAAATCTTTTAAAATTTATTATTGAGAAAAATCTAAATTTTTTTTACTCCGTTCAGATACTCTATTAGTTTATGTACCAAATAATATTATTCCTTAAGTATTCAGATTTATTAATCATTCAAATATTTTAATAATTAAGAAATTTTTATTCAGATTGACCAAATGATCCTTAGTTTGCTGATTTCCTTCAGATGGTTAGCTTCTGGGTTGGTAGCTGATTGGGGGATGGCCCTCTTATTCTTGTAAATTTTTTCTTTCTGCAATATAGGGGGTGTTTGGCTCAGCTTTTTTGAGCGCTTATGGACTTATTTTCGGGTAAAAATTTAATATTTTGATAATTTTTTTTCTATAAAAGTATTTAATATATGTTTGAGATTGAATAAGCTGCAAAAATAAGTTGGAAAGTTAGGAACCTCAGCAAAAAAAAAAATTATATAACATTTATAGACAATTATGTAATACCATGCAATGTCAAATATAAGCAATAACTTGAGTTTAAATAATACAAGATGAGTTATTTATCAATTTGTTAAAAAAAGTTAAAAATTAACAAAAGGTACTCTTTTAATAACTGATTTAATTTTGAAATATTTGTTATAAATTTTAAAATTTGTATATTACACGAAAAATATTATTTTTGTATATAATAATTTCTGTAATTTAAAATTATTATTTTTATTTATCCATCTTTAATAATTCATATATTACACAATTAAATAATTCTTTCCAAGCATATAATAATCTAAAATTATGATTTTAACTTTTACTTTAAACTAGTGAAGTCCAATCATTTTTAAATTTACCTCTTTCCAAGCATATAATAACCTAAAATTATGATTTTAACTTTTACTTTAAACTAGTAAAGTCCAATCATTTTTAAGTTTACATAGAGTCTTCACCATAATCTATATCTATCTATCTATCAATATCCTATACTAAAATAAAAAACTGTTACCCCCAATTTCCCTCCCAAAATTTCCTCCTCTCTCTCCTCTTACTTTCTCAAATATTTATTTTCTACTCTTGTCTTTTCTTTCACTTTACACACAAATATTATTAGTTTATTCTCCACTTTTCTTCCCTCCCTCATTCTATTTCTCCTCTACATTCATTTATTATTTTACATTTTCTCTCTCAATTCTTATTTTTCTTCCTAAGTTTCTCATTCATTTTTTCTTATCATCTATTATTTCTATTTACATTTAAATTTGTATTTGTTCCATTTCATAATTATCACACTTTTTTCAAATGTCAATTTTTTTTTAATTTCTATCATATTATTTTTTATAAATAATAGTATAAGATGAACAAAATTTAATCCTCAACAAATTTGTATTTCATACTTTTTAATGTATATCTACAACTTTCAGCATACTGTAATTTTTTTGTCATGATTATTTAAATCATATATAGCATTTTTATATAAATAATCAATATTTTTGTTTATGTAGATTACTTCAAAAAATTATTTTATCTATAACATTAAATGTGTGGAAAGCATTCTATTTGTTCAAATATTTTGAATATAGAAAATTTAACTAAAACTGATGATATATATTAGTGAAGAGATTCATTACTTGAGGGAGGGGCATATTAGATGTTGATTTTATATTTGCAATTGAGATTTTTGAGTTTGCATTTAGAAATATTTGAAAAAATAATCTTTGACAATCGTCTTTAATTAATTATTCCTTATTTGATATAACAGTTTACCTAAATAATTAAAGTGGTATACTCTAAAATATTATTTTAGTATAAGTTGAACTACTTTGATTATGTAAAAATGTTATTTTACTTATTATTTTTCCACTTATACTATATTTATAAAATAAATCGAAGAGAACTTAATATTTCATTCTAAAAATATAAAATGTAACTAAACATAATCTAAAAAAGAAGTTATATATGATATATGAGAAAAAAAGTTTTTGCCTAACTCAAAAATTAACAGCTAATCAATTGAATTAATTTTTATTAGAATGTCGAAAATCTAACTAACATAAATGAAAATTAATTATTATGAACAAGATTTGTAGTCATGTACATTATATTTTCTCCAAAATTAACTAATTTAAATTTCAATAAATATATTTGACAAAAAAAAATAACAAATATAAAAATTAATTCTGCTAAATACAATAATAATAACATATTAATTTTTTTAAATAGTATTCAAAAAAATATTACCTACAAATTTATATTCAATCTGTTCGAATTTTTTCACTTTTTTTTGAATATTTTTCCTAATATTATTTGATCCATCACTTAACTCATATTTTTTAATTTTTTCCATTATCTTTAAAATCGTGCAGGTATTGTCTAAAATATACTGTAGTTGTCAAAATTGGATCTATCTACTTTTGATTTAACCTCGCATGGACGAATTTCTTTTTTGCCAAAACAAGTGGTGGACAGCACCAAAGTAACCCAATAATTAAAGAGGGTTATGATTTTGTAGGCTTAAATTGAAGTCCAACCTGCAGAGTCCAGACCAGCAGTATTTCCCGGCCTATACCGATTTATTTACAACTGATTTTTCGCGTGTAATTTATAATACAATGATAAAATACGGTGTTGTGATTTTCCGAAATGAGTTAGTAAACACATTTCTATAAAAAATTTGTAAAAGTTAATTTGAAGTTAAATTTTCATATTTATATATGTGAAAAATCAAGAGATTCAACGTTAGAATGATATATAAATTCGAAGAGCAGAACTATATCCGAAAATTCAGAAAAGAATATCATGTATGATTTAAGCATCATATGTGTTTCCACCTCTTTTGTGCACCGAAACATATGATCATCATTTGTAAACAATATAGGGACGATTCAAGTATATACCATCCTAAAAGGTTTGTTTTTTAATTAAATGATCTGACAGAAGAACATCATAAAATTCATTTGTAACGCATATGATTTTATATTAATAAAAATTAGGAAACCATTACCGAACCCAGATCCAAGAGTAGCACGTTCATGTTTGTCTAAAGGCATACAAGCAAAAATCACCAAAAATTACAAACCGAAATATCTTAATACGAAAATAGGGATTAAAAACTAGTTATAGCGTATTCATACGGTCTTCACTTCGAGCTTGGTGACTTGCTAATACTTTCCGCTTTGACTTAGCCTGCCTTGCTTCTCCTCTTCCAGTACTCTGAGTAAAGATGCCATCTGTTGTAACCAATTTCTGTCGGTGTATCCGTTCGGTCGGACCTGCAATTGAAGAAGAATGCGAGGGTGTGGCCCCCCGATTCACCTCCGGTGTGAGAATAAGTTAACTGGTTCTTTTTTGAGTAAAGGTAAACGCAGAGTGTTTGTGTTGTGTGTCAGTAATTGAATGAATGAACCCAAACCTTTGTTCACCTCTTTATCCTCGATGTTGGCAGTTACCGGAGAGTAAAGTGAGTGGTGAACGTGTTCCACGTTCCCACGTTCCCAGGGATATACAACCGAACGAACCGTTGTAAATGAAGGGACCGGATGACATGGGCCTTCGCCAAACCGGTACTCATTCCATGACTGGGCCTTCGGTCCAGCCCAGTAAGAAGTTAGGCCTCTAACATGTCCCTAGGCTTCGTTCGGAGTTATCCTCAGGACGAAGGCTAAAGCCCAAGCCCATCTTCGGAATTCTGTGTTCGTACGTTCCTTTCGGATAAGAACGGCGATGGACAAGACTGAGACGCCTCCTAGGGAGCCGTGTCCCTTTATGGCTGACAGCTGTCTGTCCTCGAGATTTGCGCTTCAATCCCCGCCGTTGAATATGAAACGGCTCTGTCCAAACGTCACATCTTTTCTATTTAAACTCCACAGTTTCTTTCTTTCTTTCTTTTACGCACATATCATTTCTTTAACATTCAAAGGAAAAACTCCCTCCAGAGAGATCTCAAATAGCAATTGGGAGCGTTGTTTCATCACCGGAGGCCTCCAAATCGCCGATTCCAGTCGACATTCACGTTCAAGAAGCCTACCCCCACGAACTCGATCTTATCAGAGATCTCAAACAAATCAGTAAGTTCTCATTACTTCCCTTCTTTTTTCGATTCATCGCACACTTGAATTACTTTCTTTCCTGCTTTTGTGTTCATATCTGCTTTCCGTACTCATACACACATGTATGCATCTATATGTACACATATGTAAAGTTACCCGTGCAGTTTATTCTTGTCGTTTTGAGTAGAACATGCGCGTGTCTTTTCCTTTTAGTTTCCGTTGTGTTGCTCTGATACAACCCCTACTTAACCTTGAGATTTGCTTGGAAGTTGTTAGGGTTGAGATGTCCTTCGGGACTTCCAAACCCTGAGAACTCCCTTCGGTCTGTCCCGATCTTTATAACTTTTAGACGACCCGTAATTTGCCAAACCTTAGATTTTAGGATTCTCCGACCGATCCTGGCTCACTGTACTCGGCCTCTCCCCTTTTTGTTTTCGTCTTCTTTGTCCGAGTACAAAGCTAATGTCTCTTCATTTCCGGATGCAGGGACATGGATCGGTCAACCGAAGGTGCCGGTCCTTCGGAGGTATCACCGTTCAGTGACGTCGGGGAGTATCCTGCGGCGAACTTTCGGTCGCACCTGACTGAGGAAAAAATAGAAGAATTCCATTCCAAATACCTAGTAGAGAGGAATGTCTGGTACTTCTTCACTCCCAGGAAGAAAGACCGTATTTGGCACAACCCTGAGGTTCCACCTCTCTTCGGCGGAAGTGTGGCCACCGGCATATCCGAAATGGCCTTCAAGTGTGGCTTTCGGCTGCCGATGCTGCCAATACTGAAAAAATTGCTGAGGCAAGTTGGGATCGCCATAGGACAGCTGGATCCGAACAGCTTTTTTCATATAAATGCTTTCCAAGCCCGATGCTTAGCTAAAAAGATGACTCCGAGGACAACCCTGTTCTGGCATCATTATGAGCTTCGGAGGAATTCCAAAAGCAACGGTTTCTACACTATCGCTCGTCGGACCGGCAGGGCCGATTGGGCTCAGACAAACTCCAACAATAGGGGGGCCCATGAGAAGTGGGTTTTCATCTCGGGCCCGAAAATGGAGAAGTACGGCCGCTGGCAGGATCTGGACCCGTCGAGGTTGCAGTATCCCGAGATGTTGGAGGCGGACAAACACGATTATCGTCTTCTTTGTGAACTCGATATGGGTAGGGTTCCCCTATCGGATAGCCGGGATAACGCCTGGTTGGTCTCCCTCTGGGGTAGTGGTAACATTTATCCTTACTCCTTTCCATCCGAGTGTTTCCTTTACTGTATTTTTATTTCTTGTTGCCAATGTTTAACACTCTTGTTTTTGTGCAGTGTCTTCTCTTGGTCATATTATTGAGCGCAAACGCAAGAAGGCAGCTCAACTCTCGATAGCTGCTACGGCCGAAGCCGATGCTGCCGATCAATCGGCCGGCAAGGAGCTGGAATCTGTTCCCGACACCGGTGGGAGAAGCGAAACTCCAGTGGCTTCTCCTCCGTGAGATCAGGGGGATGGTATCGTCTAGGCCCTCTCAAACGATACCCGAAAGAGGGGTCGGTCGGGAGATGCCGGACTGAAAGTATACCATCCTCCCTGGGGAGTACTTGAGACAGATCAAATCATTGTCCCTGCCCCCCAGCTGTCTACCATAGTAGGTCCCGATCTTTGCCGGGGTCTCATTCTGCCAGCCGACAGGCCCATGTTTGCTAAGGCAAACGACCTTGAGGCTTGTACTGAAATGCTGGCTCTGCTCTCCATGGTAAGCTTTGCTTTTTCTCGGTGTTATTTCTTTCACTTGTATTCAGTGTTTAATTCTTTTCCCTTGTTTGTTTCCAGGGGGTCTCTTGGTCGGCCGTAGTGACTGAACGGATGGAGGGTATACAGAAAAAGCTGGAGGCGGCCAACCTGACTGAAGTTCGGGCAGTCAAGGCTGAAGAGGACCTCCGGAATGCAACTTCTGACTTGGAGAGGGTCACCGGCCAATCTAACTCCTTGAAGGCCGAAAATGATGCCTTGAAGGCAAAGTTGCAGGAGATGGACGCCTTGAGGGCTAGGGTCGAGTGGAGAAACAAGCAGCTCAAGCTTTCAAGGAAAAAGGTTCGGAAGCTGCAGAAGACCCTGGAGCTGACCGAAGAAAGATGCTACCAACTGGGGTATGACGGCGCTGTGCTGAAGGCACATTCTTTGGGCTTCGATCATACTCAGCTGGTAGATCCTTCGCTCGGGATGACGGATCCGGTTGGTCGGGAGGAGTCTGATCAACCCTTGGAGGTTTCTTCGGGCGAAGATGAATCTCTTTCCGACGATCCTTCAGCTGGTGACGCCTTGTAATTTTGTAGATTTTAATATTTTCGAACTTGTAATGTTTAACTTTGCCTTCGGGCTCTTTATTCGTGCCTTCGGGCTTGTAATACTTTACTTTGCCTTCGGGCTTGTTTTATTTAAGTTTGCCTTAGCATAATATTCTTCTTTTATGCGTCTTCGGCTTCGGCCTTAATTTGGCTTCTGTTTCTGTTCATGCGTCTTTGGCTATGTTTTGCCTTGGCATGATTTTTCTTTTTTATGCCTCTTCGGCTTCATTTTGCCTTAGCATATTTATTTTATTTTTATTTTTATGCGTCTTCGGCATTATATTGCCTTGGCATAATTACTTATATTTTTATGCATCTTCGGCCATTTTCGCCTTAGCATAATTACTTGTATTTTTGTGCTTCTTCGGCCATTCTTGCCTTTTTGTGCATCTTTGGTCGTAACCTAGCTGCCCCCAAGTATTTAAGGGGTTTTGTAAATGATTAAGGTCTCATTCGGTCGGCTGAAAAATATTTTCTCCCGGCCTTAATGTCAAAGCAACTTGAATACTAAGACAATTTTGTAAGAGGCCAAATTTTATTCGGTCGGCCCCAAATTTGGATTCGTCAAGTATTTGTAGCTTAAAACACAATGTACTTGAACACTACCAATAAGTTAAGGGTCGCATGTTTTATACGGTCGGCCCCAAACATGGGTCTATTAAGCTTAATATTGCGTACTTAGCTTTTTGGCTATAAATGTACTTGGCTTAACAATAACGGATAAAAAATGGAGCAAAACAATCTTTTCATTAACCATGCAACTCTTACATAGATTTGATTACAGATTGATGCTAGCTTATAGAATTCAGAATAAAGTTGCATAAGACAAAATACTGAAGTAAAAAGCAATAAAAGTTGGACCAGTATGCTTACTGGTAGAAACGGCGAAGGCGAGCGGCGTGCCAGGTGTTTTTGATTGGGCTGCCGCCCGGATGAGCCAATTTGTAGGTGCCTGGTCGGACCACTTCAATCACCACATATGGACCTTCCCAGTTGGGCATAAGCTTGCCTTTTTTTGCTGGCATGGAGGTGGCTAACTCCCGAAGCACTAAGTCCCCGGCTCGAAAAGATCTCTTCTTCACCCCCGAATCATAGTACTGGGCTGCCTGCAGTTGGTACCTTAAGTTTCTTTGGTGGGCAGCCTCTCTTTCTTCTTCTAGTAAGTCCACATTTGCTCGAAGTCCGAACTCATTTGTCTCCACGTTAAACGTTTCTGTTCGGTACGACTCTAAACCAACTTCGACAGGTAGAAGGGCATCAGTTCCGAAGGCCAGTTTGAAAGGTGTTTCCCCGGTTGAAGATCTTGTAGTGGTTCGGTAAGCCCATAGGACCCATGGTAGTTCTTCAGCCCAAAGTCCCTTAGCTTCCCCTAGCCTTTTCTTGATTCCATCAAAAATGATTTTGTTGGCCGCCTCGATCGCCCCGTTTCCTTGGGGATGCCCTACTGAACTGAACTTCTGTTTTATCCCGAATTGAGCCAGGAATTTTCTGAACTTGCTCCCAATGAATTGAGTACCGTTATCGGACACACAAACCATAGGTATGCCAAACCTCAAGATCACCTGTTCCAGCATGAATTTCTTCGCGGCCTCTTCGGTAATGGCCGAAAGGGGTTTTGCTTCTATCCACTTTGTCATATAGTCGATTGCCACAATACAGTATTTCGCTTGCTTAGCGCTGGTGGGTAGGATCCCCACAATATCGACCGCCCACATAGCAAATGGGATCGGGCTAAGGACTGAAGACATCTCTTCGGGAGGTTGCTTCGGGATTGTGCTGAATATCTGGCATTGCTTGCATTTCTTTGCATACTCTGTGGCGTCTTCTTTCATTTTTGGCCAGAAGAATCCCTGCCTAAGGATCTTGAAGGCTAAGGATCGTCCTGCCAAATGTTCTCCACAAATCCCTTCATGAACCGTCTCCAAAGCAAGCTATTGTTCATCTTTGTCCAAACATCTGAGTAGCGGCTGGCTTACCGATCGTCTGAACAAACGGCCCCCGACCAGAGTGTAATTTCCCGACCGATACTTAACCTTCTGTGCTTCCCTTCGGTCAAGTGGTAGGATGCCTTTTTCCAAGAAGGCCCTGATGGGAGTCATCCAATTGACCCCTTGATGAATTTCCATGCACTGCTTCTTGTCTATCGAAGGTGTCTTTACTTCGGTCAGATAGA
Organism: Saposhnikovia divaricata; assembly: GCA_036435485.1. Taxonomy (NCBI): domain Eukaryota; kingdom Viridiplantae; phylum Streptophyta; class Magnoliopsida; order Apiales; family Apiaceae; genus Saposhnikovia; species Saposhnikovia divaricata. Next base: position 114,210,655 of record CM071596.1, read on the forward strand.
TGGACCCACTTAGGTTTTGGGTTTCTGCCGAAGCTAACCTCGAGAGGGCGTCTACCCGACTGTTGTTTTCTCTAGCTACTTGAGTTAACTCGAAAGTTTCAAACAGCAAAGATTGTTCACGTACCTTAAGGGCGTATGCCTTGGTTCGGGGATCTTTTTGCCCATACTCTCCTGAGAACTGTTTTACCACCAACATTGAATCACTGAACGCCCTTATGTGCTTAACTTCCAAATTTCTTGCCAAATCTAGCCCGGCCAAGAGTGCTTCATATTCGGCTTCGTTGTTCGTCAACGGGAAAGTGAACCTGATGGCTTGACAAATCTCGAATCCTTCTGGGCTTGTAAGAATTAGCCCTGCCCCGCACTTTTCCTTGGCGACCGAACCATCGACAAACAACTTCCATTTTCCCGGTGTCTGAATCATTTGTTCTTCAGGAGCTAAGTCATTCGGCCCCGAAAAAGAGCATTCTACTATGAAATCCGCCAATGCCTGGGCTTTGATCGAAGTCCTTGGTGTATACTCCAAATCATGCTCCCCCAATTCGATCGCCCAGGCAACCACTCTGCCCGATGCCTCTGGCCTTTGCAATATTTTCTTTAACGGCTGATCGGTTACAACTTTGATCGTCCTTCCCTGGAAATAGTGCCTTAGCTTTCTTGCGGCCACTACCAGTCCATAAGCGAACTTCTCTGCATTCGGATATCTTGTTTCTGCGTCCTTGAGAATATGAGAGACATAGAATACCGGATGCTGGTTTCCTTCATGTTCTTTGACCAACACGGCTCCAAGCATTCGGTCGTTCACAGCCAAGTACAGCTGCAATGTCTCCTTCGGGTCGGGTCTCATTAAGAGTGGGGCTTTCACTAAGTACTCTTTAATATCCTCGAATGCTTTCTGGCAATTTGGCCCCCACTCGAAATTCTTGGACCCCCGAAGCACTTCAAAGAATGGTAAGGCCTTTTCGGCCGATCGGGAGATGAACCTCCTCAGGGCTGCTAGCCGTCCGGTCAGCTTTTGAATGTCCCTGATTGTCTTCGGTGCCTCCATTTCAATGACTGCTTTAATCTTCTCCGGATTGGCTTCAATTCCTCTGGCGCTAACCATGTATCCCAGAAATTTCCCACTATTCACTCCAAACGTACATTTGTTCGGATTGATCCTCATGTTGTTTCTTCTGAGCGTTTCAAAACATTCCCTCAGATCTTCTGCATGATCCCTGAAAAGGGACTTAACAATCATATCGTCCACGTAGCATTCCATGTTCCGGCCGATCTGGGCTTTGAACACTTTGTTGATCATCTTTTGGAATGTTGCCCCGGCATTCTTCAAGCCGAAAGGCATCTTGATGTAGGCATAAGTGCCATTCGGTGTGATGAATGCTGTCTTGGGAACGTCCTCGGCATTCATGGCAATTTGGTGGTATCCTGAGAATGCATCCAGGAAACTGAGTATTTGATGCCCCGAAGTAGCATCTATCAGTTGGTCAATGTTTGGCAAGGGATAGTGGTCTTTTGGGCAATGCTTATTCAGGTCGGTGTAGTCGACACACATCCTCCACTTGCCATTAGATTTCTTCACCACCACTACGTTTGCCAACCAGTCGGGATAGTCTATCTCTTCAACGAACTTTGCTTCCAGCAATTTTTCGACTTCAACTTGGATTACTTTCTGCCTTTCCATGGCGAAATTCCTCTTCTTTTGTCTTACGGGCTTGGCTTCGGGAGCTACATTTAAACAGTGTTTGGCAACCGCAGGGTCCAAACCTGGCATATCTTCGGGATTCCATGCGAATACGTCGTGGAATTCCCTAATGACCTTGATGACTTTCTCTTTTAATTTCGGCTCCATGTTCTTTCCAATTTGGATCATCTTTCCCGACTGACCCACGTATAGTTCTACCTCTTCGGTCTCTGCAGCCGGCTCAGCAATCGGGCTTGACAGGTCGGCCCCAAACTTTTCCAACTCAATGTTCAGCAGTTGGTGGCTGCCCCCAGCTTCGGTCTCATTTCTTTTCCTTTTTCCGGCTTCGGTCATCTCTATGTCTTTATCTCTTTCCAAATCCTCCAACATGATTATTCTGGCGGCTTTCTGATCGCCTCTCATTTCTCCAACTCCATGTTCTGTTGGGAACTTCAACTTTAGATGAGGGACAGAGGACACGGCCTGGAACAAAGATAAGGCCGGCCTTCCCAAAATTCCGTTGTACGGACTATCGACCCGGACGACATAGAACTTTGCTTCCTTCACCACCGTGTACGGCGCTTTTCCCATCATGACAGACAAAGTGATGGTCCCTTCTATCGGTACAGGCTGATTACCGAAACCATACAAGGGCGCCTCGTGGCATGGCTCCAACTGTTCACCTCCCAAATTCATCTTGCAATATGTCCGGTGATATAGAATGTTGACTGAGCTCCCTTCGTCCACCAGCACTCTCCATATCTTGTTTTCCCCGATTACTGGGTTTATAACAAGTGGGTCTTCGTGCGGCCATATCACGTCTTCGTAGTCATCTTCTGTGAAGGAGATAGGCCATGGTTGCTTAGCTGAACTTGATTGGTACAGGTTGTAGATCTGTCTGGCGTACTTTTTCCTTGCTGTCTTACTATCCCGATCAAGCACTGTTCCTCCGGAAATTGTCCTGACCTCCCCTCTGTACTTCTCCGAACTCTCAGCTTCCTTCCTTTTCTCCTTGGACTCGAGTTTGTCCCTCAAGTCGCCCACAAATTGGGTCAGTTCCCCATCTTTGATCATTCTTTCAATTAACTTCTTCAAATGATAGCACTCCTCGGTGTTGTGACCTTTGTCCCGATGGTAGTCACAATACTTGCTGTCGCTTCTTCTGTTCTCAGGGGTCTTCAACTTGGGTGGTCTGACAAACCCAGGTTTACCCTTTATCTCATGGAGAATCTTCGAGATAGGTGTGTTTAATGGTGTGAACACAGTGCTATCTCTATCTCTTCTTCGTTCGGCCCCTTTGTCGGGCCTTGTATCATTCAACCTGCTCTTGATATCTCCTCGACCCCTTCGGTCGTCTCTTCTGTCATCCCTTCGGTCATCCCTCCTGTCATACCTATCATTTTTCTTCTCTTTGTACCCCCCGATTGATTCCAATTTTCTTCTAATGGCCTCTCCTCTCACATATATATCATTTAAAGATTTGGGAGGCATATCATAAAGAGAGGACCGAAGCTTCTTACCTTTGACAGGGTCGAGGCCTGCTGCGAGGAATCCAGCCGCCTTGACTTTGTCCAAGTTGGTGACCATGCCAGCTTCTTCTTTGAACCTTGCTAAGTAATCACCCAAATCTTCGTTCGGCCCCTGCCTGCAGTGGATCAGTGCTTCAGTATCCTTCTCTCTTCGGCACAAATGTGAGTAGTGCCTCAAGAATTTTTTCTTCACTTGCTCATACGAGCCTATCGACCTAGGTCTCAGCGACCTGTACCACATGGATGCATTTCCCTTCAGGTAGGTCTTGAACATCTTACACAGCATCACATCGCAGTGCCCCATCCCAGTCATGAGCGATTCATATTTCTCACAATGATCTTCGGGGTCACCCTTTCCGTTAAATTCATTCATCTTCGGGAACTGCCTTCCGGGAGGCGGTCGAAAGTGTTCGACGTCTTCGGTCACCACTGGCTCGTGGCTAACCTTTCTCTCTCCAAACATGGCCTTCTCAATTCTCCGGATGCGATCGTCCGTATGTGGACCCTCCTCTTCCGAATCGGAGGAATAAACCACCTTTGACCGGGTTCTCCTCGAGTTTGATTCGGAGTCCCCTGACTCATCTTCATCAATTCTGGTTCTTGGTCTTTTGTCTCTTCGATCGTCCAACTCCGGGTCTTCGGCTTCTAGAGCCTCGCGGAGTACCTTTTCCTGTAACTCGATCTCCTCCCTTTGGATCTTTAGGGCTTCTAACCTCAAACGGTCGGCCTCCCTTTTTTTGGCCAGACGTTCGGCCTCCCTGCTGCTTTTCTCTTTCTCTATCTCTTTCCGTTTCCCCTTGGCTTTTTGTTCTTCTCGCCACTTCATCAGAATTTCCCGTTGCTCTTCGGGAGACGGTACGTCCCCCTCTTCATCGAAAATCAAATGTCTTGGGGTGATGGGAGGAGTGGTGCGAGTGTTTACAGCCATAGTGCCATCATCAGCCGTTGGTATTTCGGTTTCGTTCGCCATTACTAACAATATAATCCAACACAAACGTAACTCTGCGTTCCCACAGACGGCGCCAAATGTTGTAACCAATTTCTGTCGGTGTATCCGTTCGGTCGGACCTGCAATTGAAGAAGAATGCGAGGGTGTGGCCCCCCGATTCACCTCCGGTGTGAGAATAAGTTAACTGGTTCTTTTTTGAGTAAAGGTAAACGCAGAGTGTTTGTGTTGTGTGTCAGTAATTGAATGAATGAACCCAAACCTTTGTTCACCTCTTTATCCTCGATGTTGGCAGTTACCGGAGAGTAAAGTGAGTGGTGAACGTGTTCCACGTTCCCAGGGATATACAACCGAACGAACCGTTGTAAATGAAGGGACCGGATGACATGGGCCTTCGCCAAACCGGTACTCATTCCATGACTGGGCCTTCGGTCCAGCCCAGTAAGAAGTTAGGCCTCTAACACCATCCATCTTGATCTTGCATCTCTTCTCAACTAGCTGACCCCTATATAAGATTCTGATCATTGTCAACAGAATGACTATCATCAAGATACCCAACCTTCTTGGACAAACCATAGTACGAACATTAGTCAAAAAAGTAGACAATAGTTATGTCAAGTGATACAAATGGAGGAAGCTGGCGAGGATTGCAAATATTTGGGATCATCAAATATGATGAAAAGAAGAAAAGTGGCTACGTTGGACTTCCTTAAGGACATTCTTAATTAGTTGGGACGGGAAACTCATTTCTCAAAGGGTTAAGGAAAGGAGGTGCTAGTGAAATTTGTTGCACAATCCCTGCTAACTTATATATGCTATAAGCCTATTTCTCTTACCCATGGAAATAATGAAGGACTTGGAAAGTATGTTAATATATCGCGGTTCTGGTGGAATTCAAAGACAAATGATAGCAAGAGCATACATTGGATGTGTTGGTCTCGGTTGACCAGACATAAATAGACAGGGAAAATGGGATTCTGAGATTTTAGAGATTTCAATATGGCAATATTAGGTAAACAGGGGTGGAAATTCCTTACTATGCCTAATAGTTTTGTTAGCCAAGTGTATAAACCCCATAATTTTCCAAATCACAATTTTCTGGACTCTTCTATTGGCAACAACCCCAGCTTCATATGGCATAGTATATGGGAAGCAAAGGACATCATTGTTGCAGGCATGCAGTGGAAAGTGGATTCAGGTGATATGATTATTATTGTGGGCCAACCATGGTTATGGATAATCACAATTCTTTTATCACTTCGAATTCTCAGGTATTAGCTCACAGTAAGGTCTCTTCAATTATGGCGAATGACCACAGAGGTTGGGATGAGGACATCTTAAAGGACTTATTCAATGACAGGGACCAACAGTGCATGAGAAATATTTAGTTGAGTGAAGATGTGGGACAAGATAGTGTATACTGGAGTAAAAAAACTCAGGACATCATTTCGTCCGTATTGCATATAGAGAGTATTCCGTCCTATGGCTGCTCAGTGATGGCAACTTGTAATCCCAAAAATTCAATGAAATGCAGGAGAGGAGCTCTTTCACTAATGGAAGAAAATTTTAGCAACCTGTGATAATGACAAACGTGCTGAAATTGCAGCTAGTTGTTGGTCGATTTGGAAAGCCAGAAATGAGGTGGCATGAAACAATAAGTACACTCTAACTCGTGATTACAAAAGCTAAGAAGTAACTTGTACAATGGAGAATTGCCCAAAGAAATTTATCAATCATTCAGTTTCCGAAGTTAATTGAAGGAGACTGTTGAGATATACATGTCTATAGATGATGATAACAAATACCACAAGGCAGAAAATGAATCAAGGAATCGAAGATGACAAATTAATCAGAAAACTAACTGAAATGCAGATTAACTAAAGCTACATCTTGTGTATGGAAATCTGCAAACAGTTAGGAAGTATTTCTGCAACAAGCCATGAGATGTTACAATCAAGTATCTGTAATCAGAAGAGATTTTGCTATACCCATGCAAGTAAATTTGAGAAGTCAAGACAAGAAGGAGTTCGAGAAGTCAAGTCAGTGTAATGACGCTATTCGAGAACTCTACAGAAAAGGTTATTCGAGAAGTCCCTGTTTGAGAAGTCAGGCTGATGTCTCTATTCGAGAAGTCACCAACTTAGGTTATTCGAGAAGTCTACAAAATATGTTGTTCGAGAAGTCATTCGAGAACTCAACAGAAGGAGCTATTCGAGAAGTCAACATTCGAGAATTCAAGATCTATCAGTTAGAGAACTCAGCCTGAATTCTTAGTAATGCCAGAGTTCTCTAATGGAACATATCGAATGAAGGATAAACCCAGAATTACTTTGTAACCCGTGACATAGAGACAGTGATCAATTACACAGAGGATGTTACGAGTAATGAGTCAAATTGTAGATATTTGAAGGCTCAAACTCTTTCAAGTGAAAGGTGAAATCAGTCACTGTTTATCCGACTTCAAGGGCAAGAATAAGAGTGGAAGCAACCTCCAATATGATTACATTACTACTGAAGAATCCAAAGGATATCTTGATGAATGTATAAGGATCAGCTGGTTTATCTTGGAAGTTCAAGCACAGCTCAATAAGTAGAAAAGCTTATTGACTTTCCAAAAGATTATCTTTTGCTAAAGCAACTTTTCAGGGATAAAGATTCAAATCAGAAAAGGTCCTTTACATAAAGTATCACGTGGGCTTGGAAGCTAAGTCAATTCAAGAACTTAGTAACTTATGAAGAAAGAAATATAGACCGACTCGAAGCATGCTAGAATTGTCCAAATCAAGAAAAGAAGACCTTCAAGACATTTCCAGAAATGGCTATCACTTCAAGCATGTGTGTGTGACAAGTTTTACCAAAAATGTACCTTTACACTTTACGCATTTTACTTGTCTTCATATAGTTTAAATAAGATGTATGAGTAGCAAAGTGTAAGCAAGGAAAATACAGAGCTTAAGATAGAGATCAATAGGTTTTCTTGCAAACACATTGTAACCCGCAACTGTGTATTTCTACACAAAGTATTTTCTTCAAATACAATCATCAGGTGGACCGAACAAACCCACCTGAAATATTTTATATCGTGTGTTTATTTACCTTGTTTACTTTCTGTTCTTTACAAATTGTCTAAGATCTCATTAATTCGAAAAGAATTTAGTTGAGAATTGTTGAGATTGTATTCAACCCCCCTTCTACAATCTCATAGTGTATAACTGGGAAATAACAATTGGTATCAAAGCGAGCTTCTAACATACAAGAAGTTTAAAGATCACCACCATGGGAAAGAAGGATGCAGGCGTGAAAATACCAGTTCTCGACAAAGACAATTACTTTCATTGGATAGTAAAGATGAACTTACATCTTTTATCCATTGATGAAGGCTATGTAAACTGCATAGAGAAAGGGCCACATACTCCTATGGAGGCTAACTCTACAGTTGGAGATGCAACTGGAACTGCAGCTGCTGGAAGGCATGTTCCCAAACTAGCAGCAGAGTTCACAGATGCTGACACAGAAGAAGTCCACAAGGACAAGAAAACCATAAACATTCTGTTCAATGGTATTGATCAAGATATGTTCGATAATGTCATAAACTGCACCACTGCCAAGCAAGTGTGGGACACTATTCGAACTCTCTGTGAAGGGACTGAGAAAGTAAGAGAGAACAAAAAGCAACTTCTCATACAACAGTATGAACACTTTCACTCAGTTCAGGTGAAAATATAACTGATATATTTAGTAGGTTTCAGAAACTAGTAAACGGGTTAAAGTTGTATGGGAGGGTGTATGAAACCAAAGATTCCAACCTAAAATTTCTGAGGTCATTACCAAAAGAATGGAAGCCAATGACAGTCTCTTTGAGGAATTCTCAAGACTACAAAGATTATACTCTTGATAAACTGTGTGGAAGTTGAGAAGTTAATAAACTGAGGTCATTAAAGACCTATGAGCTCGAGCTACAACAAGATGAAGAAGTTGAGAAGAACCAGAAGAAGGGTGGAGCAGTAGCTTTGGTGGCCAACGTTCCAAGTAGCCAAGATGGAGAGAAGTTGAAAAAGTGTGAAAGCCACACCAAGTCCAAAGACTTGTGAAGGTGGAGCTGAAACTAGCAGAGGAAAAGTTAAGATGATTGAAGAACTTGATGCAATGAGTGAAGATGAATCTGAAGTTCTAGATGAATATTTGGCTTATTAAAGAGATTTTCTAAGTTACGATTCAAGAAGAATCCAGCAGGAGCCGGGCAATTCAGAAAGAGCTATCAACCAAACAAGGATGTGGTTGAAAGATCAAAGATTAAATGCTTTAGCTATGGAATTGCTAGTCACTTCGCCAATTAATGCAGAAAATCCAAAGCTGAGAAAGAGAAGAAACAGTTTGAAACTATTTACTACAAGAAGAAATATTTTAATCTTCTCAAGCAAAAGAAAAGAGCATTCGTGTGAAGGGACGATGATTGGGCTGCTGGAGGAGACTTAGATGCAGAGGAGGAGTTTGTCAATCTTGCACTCATGGCAAACGAGAATGATGAAGAGGCTAGTTCAGCAAGTAACCAGGTATTTTCTACAAACCTGACTGAGCTTTCCAAAGATGAATTTGACAATGTCGTTAATGAAATGTCTATTGAATTATATAACATGCATGTCACATTGAAATCGCTTAACAAAGAGAACAAAAAGATTAAAGATCTAAATATTAAGTTAAGTGATAGGAATACTCTGTTAGAAACTCAATTAATTGAGTTTGAAACAATGAAAAGAGATTGACAGGATGCAAAGAATGAATTACTTGAGGCTTTGAAAAGAGAAGATATTTTAAAAGAACAGTTAAGAAAGGAACAAGAGTTAATCGCTAAGTGGAAAGGATCAAAGGTAGTAATGGAGGAAATCTGTAGTGTCAAAGGTATCGATTCTTTCTGTAAATTAGCAGAAGCTAAGTTAGAAGATGATGGGGAGGTTACTTCAGACAATGACTCAAAGGATGAGGAGTGTGCATTGAAGTCCAAACCTGTCTGCAAAGCCCTTGATTAAATTGAATAAATCGTACGGACATGTCAACAAAAACTTTGTAGTTGGAGAATGTAGCAAAACTAAATCAGTTGAAAAGGATAACATAGGTCACTTGTCCATCAAGCACTTGAAGGACAAGTTAGAAAAGATTGAAACAAACGCTAAGGCTAAAAAGAAGAATATAAATGGCAAGGTAGGAATTAACAAACACAAATGTTAAATATAATTGATGTGAGTAATGTCAGTGTTTAAGTGTTACAGAGATTCATCAGAGTTTAACTGGAAGCTGGAAGCAGTCAGAGTTTAATTAAACTCTGACAGATGGAAGCTCGACAGAGTTTGCTAAACTCTGTCAGGAGGAAGCGTCTACTGGTCATCATCAGAATTTGAAGAATAGTTGAAGATAATTATGGAAGCGATATCTTTGAAGATTAGATAGTTATTGAAGACATTGTATTGACTAAGAAGATGCGTAACAATCATAATTAATAACATTTGTATAGCTGATTTATAGGAGTATCAATTATTGATTGTACTGTAGCTGTAGCTGTATATCTTTATAAATACAGTTAGGTTAACCCTAGAAGGGTATCGAGAAACGTATTATTTTTTCATTGTAACCTAAGCAGCTCTCTGTGATATTTTACATAACTGAGAGAGGAGTTATTTATTCCATACAGTTTTTGATTATTTAAAACGTGTGTTAATTGTTATTCTCTCATACAAACTTGATTATATTTGTGTATTCGGCCTAACAATTGGTATCAGAGCAGATTTGTTACTCTATACAGTTTAAGATCCACACACAACTATAATCAATGGCAGAGATACCTCCTCCATCAGGTTCTAGTACTAGTACTGAGAAGGCTCAACCTACTACTGTGAGTCGTTATGAGACAATTAGGGTTCCTATTCTCAGGCCGGCAGAATATTCAATCTGGAAGGTGAAGATGACCATGTTTCTGGAAGCTACAGATCCAGAATATCTTGACAGAATTTATGAAGGTCCTCATAAGCCTACAAAGTTATCTGTTGTTACTGCTGGTCAAGAAGCTAAATCAGTTCCAAAGGAGAAGAAAGATCTTACTCCTGAGGATATTTCATCTATTGCTAAGGATGCAAAGGTTAGACATCTACTTCATAGTGCCTTAGACAATGTTATGTCTAACAAAGTGATTAATTGCACAACTGCCAAAGAAATCTGGGATGCCCTTGAAGTTAGATGTCAAGGAACTGCTGCTATCAAGAAGAATAGAAGAAACATACTTACACAGGAGTATGAACATTTTGAGGTTAAATCTGAAGAAACCATGACAGAAACATTTGACAGATTCTGTAAACTACTCAATGATTTGTCACTGGTCAATAAAAAGTATGATTTAGAAGATTCAAATCTCAAACTTCTTCTTGCTCTACCTGAAAAGTGGGATGTAAAGACAACCACTATAAGAGATAATTATGATCTTGCTAACACTGAGATTGATGAAATCTATGGGTTGCTCAAAACTCATGAACTGGAAATGGAACAGAGAAACAGGAGATCAAGCAAGAAGACAAAGTCTGTTGCTCTTAAGGCTGAAGAAAAACCATTGAAGAAGGAAACATCAAGGAAGAAAGCTTAGGGAAAAGCTTTGGTCATACATTCTGAAAGTGAGTCATCAAATACTGATGTTGACTCAAACACTAATGAATCATCTGACTCTGAGGATGATGAAGAAGAAATGATGTAAATGGCTGCTTTGATGGTGAAGACCTTCAAGAAGATGGGTTTCAAGAACTTCAAGAAGGGAAAAAGTTTCTCTAAGAAAGATTCAAATTCTGACAGAAAGAGTTTCAGAAAGTTTGAGAGAAAGGATACCAAATCTGGGAAGAAAGACAAGTCTGAAATTCAATGCTACAAGTGTAAGGAGATGGGTCACTATGCTCCTGAGTGCAAGAAGGGTAAAACTGAAAAAGCACTCTTCACAAAAGGCAGAGACTGGGCAGACACTTCAGACTCAGATGAGGATGTTAACTATGCTCTCATGGCTACTAATGAGAATGAATCTGAAGATTCTGAAAACAAGGTACCCCTAACTACCTATGCTTATAATACTGATAATATATCTGAATTGAGAATTTATCTTAAGGCCTTACATATCAGTTATAGGGATCAGACTTTAGAGAATGAGAGAATCAAATCTGAGAATTCTGAACTTAAAGAAAGAAATAAATTTGTTGAAGAGAAACTTGTCAACATGCAACAAGTTCAGAAAGAAAGAGATGATGCTGTTTATCTAGAACATGAGTTACTTGGAAGATATAGGCAACTAGAATCTGAATTGGAGAAATCAAATCAAATAATTAAGACTTGGACTGATTCTGGAAAAGATAATTATGAGGTTTTTCAGTCAGACACAGTTGGTTTAGGTTACTGTGAGGAAGATGAACTTAGGTTTCAAAACAAAGTCAAAATTAGAACATATCTTCCATCTAGAAAATTTGTTACTGGCATAAGTGAACCTAAGTCTGAAGTTGAAAAAGAAGCTGTTAAGAAAGAATCAGTAAAAACTTGTGTTAAACAGATTAATATTGGTTCAATGACAGATAAACAACTCAAACATAAGGTTAAGGAGTTAAAATCTGTTAAGAAACAGAAAGTGTCCAGGAAGAATAGAAATGGTAAAGTAGGCATTACTAAAGGTTATAATCAAATGCTTGCTACTTATGCTCCAAGGAAGACATGTCATAACTGTGGTAGTACTAATCATCTTGCTAGTTTCTGCAGGAAAAATAAAGACATTAATTCTTTACCCTCCAAGTCTGGAGTAAAGAATAATTGTGTTAAAACTAAGCCACAGACTTTATGCAAACATTGTGGATGTACTTGGCATTCTATTTATACTTGCAGGGATTATCATGCTATTTATCATAATTATTATGAACTGAAGCCCAATTTGAAATGGGTTAAGGTTAATTCTGCAAGTGTAACCTCTGAAAATGTTAGCTTAAACTCTGATAACAAGAATTCCGCTGCTAAAGCTAACAAAGTTAAGAAATCCAAAGGATCCAAGCAAGTCTGGATCCTCAAATCTGACCTTAAGTAAATGTTTGTGATTGTAGGGCATCAGGGAGAGTACCCTAGTCATGGACAGTGGATGTTCAAGACACATGACCGAAAATAAAGCCCTGCTATCACAAATGTAGCTCTGGTTCCAGGACTCAAGCATGATCTGCTATCTGTGAGTCAAATATGTGACAGAGGTTATCATGTAGATTTTCAACCTGAATACTGTGAAGTTATCATTAAATCTACATTGAAAGTTGTTCTAGTTGGACACAGGCGCAATAATATCTATGAAGCAAGTTTGTTGACAAACTCTGATGGAAAAGCTGTGTGCCTATCAACAAGAATGTCTAGTGAAGAGAGTTGGAAGTGGCATAAGAAACTCTCTCATTTGAATCTGAACAACAACAATGAGTTGATAAGAAAGGATCTTGTAAGGGGACTCCCAAAATCTTTATTAAATGTTGATGGCCTATGTGATTCCTGTCAAAAGGCCAAACAAAGGAAGTCATCTTTCAAAAGCAAGTCTGAATCTTCAATTGTTGATCCTTATCATCTTCTACATGTTGATCTGTTTGGACCAGTGAATGTCTTGTCTATTGGAAGAAAGAAATATGCTTTAGTCATTGTTGATGAACACACCAGATACACTTGGGTGTATTTTCTAGCAAAGAAGAATGAAACTGCATTAACTCTGATGGAGCATGTAAAGCTGCTGGACAAAGGATCAAAACACAAAGTCAAAATAATCAGGAGTGATAATGGAACTGAATTTAGGAATGCAACAATGGAAGAATTCTGCAAGAACAGAGGAGTGAAGCAAGAGTTTTCTGCACCTAGTACACCACAGCAAAATGGTGTAGTTGAGAGGAAAAACAGAACCTTGATAGAAGCTGCCAGAACTATGCTTGATGAAGCAAAATTTCCAACCTATTTCTAGGCAGAAGCAGTTCAAAACAAGCATGGGAAAACACCATATGAGATGGTGAATGAAAAGAAGCCTAACCTGAAATATTTTCATATTTTTGGGTGCAAATGCTTTGTGTTAAAAACTCATTCTGAATAGTTGACCAAATTTGAGTTAAAAGCTGATGAAGGAATTTTTGTTGGCTATCCGCTGTCAACAAAGGCATTCAGAGTTTATAATCTGAGAACCAAGGTAATTATGGAGTCAATTCATGTGTCATTTGATGACAATAAAATAACCGGACTTGAAGATGTAGATGAACATGATCAACTGCGCTTTGAAAATGAAGAATTAATCTCTGATGAAGTAAACTCTGATGAAGCTGAGTCGACAAACTCTGTTGAAGCATACTCTGAACCTTTACTGGTAAACACTGAAGAAACTACTCAGCTAGAACAAAGGGGAAAACCAGTTGAGGGGGAGCATGAAGGATCACTTCATAATGATGACTCAAATACTGAAAGCGAGTCAGCTGAAAAATCTGGATCAATCTCTGATGACTCAAACTCTGAAAGTGCAAAATCTGACAGTTCAAACTCTAAGCAGTCAAATTCAGGGGGAGCCTCAGAGACTGAAGAAAGGCAACAAAAAAATCAGGAGAGCATGGATCAAGGGGGAGGATGTAAGAACCCTAATTTTTGGTAATATTTTTTTTATTTAATATCTTGTGACATTGTCAATATGGAACCTTTCTAGTCATCCCTGTTGATTAATAGAATTGATTGTCTGAGAAACTGCATTGTTGCATTTATTATTTAAGATAAAAAGGAAGATTGTGAAGGCAGGAGTCTTATCGTTAGTAAGATTTATAAAACTTGGGATTTGAGAATGGTTAGAGTATCAAAGGATTTATTAAGAATTATGACGAGGAATTATGGATATTCGAGGGATTTACACAATTAAGTACTTAAGGAATTATAGGGGAAATCTCTACGCGACAAAATATTATTACGAGAGATTAGTTAAGATACGATACAAATTAAAGATTAAATGACAAACATTGGTAGAAGAATAATAATACAAGGAGTAGTATTGCATGCAAGCCCATGCAACCAAGTGGTTAGGAATCAAGCAAACTAGTTAGCCATTGGAAGATGAATAGTACCTAGTTACTTGCTTTTTCAAAAAAGGGGACAAGTAGTACATGAGACCATGCTTGCTAGTACTTACCTATACTTACATGATATGTATCACCCAACATAACCCTACATCAATTATTCACCCAACACAAAACACAAAACACAAAACACAAAACACAAACTCTTCTCCCCCCCTTTGTATTGCTCTCGGCCAAAGCAAAAAGGAGAGAAGAAAAATTCTTCTCCCCCCTCTTCCATCACTCATAATTTACAACATAATTCCTAGGTCATCTTCATCATCTAGACAAGGTATGTTAGCAATTTCAAGCTATTTCATCCACCCAATTTCAAGTTACAAATTGTTAAAGCTTGGGTGAATAGTAACCATGTTTGTTTTTCTTTTAGATCTTGGATTGTAAGTGTTGTAGGAGACCATTTAAGGTGTTGTTGAGTTGTGAAAAGCTTATCCAAGGCCCCTAAGTGCTCAAGAAGGTATAAAAATCTCAAACCCTCTTGGTTATGTATTATTTATAAAGTATGGTAGTAGATCCATGTGTTTGTGAGCTAATCTTGGTTGTATATGTATTGGATAGCATGGATCTTGAGTTTTGATGTTGAGATTGTGACTTTTATGACTATGGATAATATGTATATCTCCATGAGTGTTATGAACCATGATCTAAGTGTATTAAGTGTTGATTGTGTTGTGGAAGTGTGAAAAATGGTTGATCTAAGTAGTTTGTGCTTGCTGAGTTTTGTCCAGGAACATTGACCTGTATTGTAACACGATTTTGAACCCCCAAATGTTGTCCCCTGATGTCCTACCATATATTGTTGGAAAGATAATTGAATTTAGTTTCTGGAAATGTAAGGTTCATGGCTAGGTGATGTATAGATTTTAAGTTATGGCCGGAGGAGTGAATTGTGTTTCTGGACTCCGGACTGCACTAAGTGACCACCTTGTGAACCTTGTTTAAACCCCTAAAAATATATGTGGGATCATGGAAAAATTTGAGAATGTAGGGAATGCAGTGGTGAAGACCACCCAAAAGGAATTGGATTAAAATATGAATTTTTGGATTTTATAAAAATGCTAGAGTAAAATTCGCGCAATGGAAAAAGTCGATTAGTGGAGCAAAATTCTAGGGTTAGTGGTTATGATTCGAAAGTGGTAACTAAATTAAGTCGATTAAGTGACGAGCGTAATCGAGTGATGACATGAACCTATAGTGGGGCTAGAGAGTCATAAGACAAAGTCGTTAAGTTAATTTCGTACCCCCCTAAAACCCCGTAATTAAAGAGATATTGTTAAGGTACTAACGAACGATTATTGCTAATGTATAGATCGTTCGACTCCGCACGCTCGACCACCCCAACCAAACCAAGGCAAGTTTACTTTATAAAACTTATCCATATACAAGGACTTTCACTGTTGTGTTTGTAGTTTTCAATTATATCAAATGCTATGTTTATCGAAGTATTGATGCAATTGAGATTGAATAAGTTCATATATGCTTATACCCCCTTGAACTTAGATTGAAATGTTTTCTTCGGACAACGACTCTAGCAATAGAGGTCGTAGCGGTCCGTATATACTATTGACCGGGGAGCGGTATATTATTATATCGTATCTAGTTTGCGAAAACCCGAAGGGTCATTCGGGTAGTATCGTATACTCAAGTAACTATTGTTATATCTTCGTAAATATTCGAAACCCTATCTTGGATTAAAAGTTTATTTTATCGAATAATTATGTTATTAATTATTAATATTAAATCTTAAAATATTATTTATTAATCATCGTTCATTATTTAAAGACAAAGTTAATCCAAGATACCTTTTAATACTTTCAAACTCGAACTCTTTCGAACTCAAAACATTTTCGAAAACCCCCGGTCAGGTTCTGCTTCTTGTATGATTTCAAGAATCATCGGTCGACTGATGTCGAACCTCAATTACTCTGTTTTCAATCAAAATCAAGTTTTCAAAAGAAAAAGAAAAAGGGACTCTGGCAGGTGTGGGAACCGTTGACGAACGATTCCCGGGATGTGTAAGCGGCCGTGAGCTAGGCGGTCCATCAATTATTATTCCGGCCCAGGTGTTGCCGAAGGATGATTACGGATGTAGTTTTCGTCGAGGGTGATTACGGATGTAGTTTTCACCCGAGGGATAGTTACAGATGTAGTTTCTATCCTTCTACCGGTAGAGAAGACCCGCGGATTATTGGACTGGGATGTGGCGACTGATCATCGTCAATCCTTGTCAGGTTTTGTGTTTTCTTTAAGTCCCATTCCTCCATTTTAGAAAAATGCTTTGACACTGCTTCTTTGGCCTTTGTGCCAAGTTGCTGATAGTGTTCTATTTTGATGAGAAAGATGTTGACTCAATGCAGTATCTGCAAGTTTATTTTGAAAACTAGGGCACATATTGTTGCACCTTCGAGATTTATCAACAATGACAAGTGATTTTATATCTGATTGATACAAACAAGTTTAATAACTGCCAATCATATGAAATGTTATATTGCTTACCTTATACACATATTTCTTGCTGAGCTATAGTTGCTCACTCTTGTTTGTTTTCAAATTTGACAAACACAACAGCTAAGCGAAATGGCAAGACCCAGGCAGACTGCTCGAAAGCAGGTGACTAGACCCGAGCCAGCACTTGAGATTCCACCGGTAGGCCCCATTAGCCGGATTGGTTGGCAGGTTTTGTTAGTTCGTTTTATTTATCAGTATGACCTGTGCAAGGTAGTGTATCGTAACAAACTTTCAAGCCGCCAACTTCGCTTCATATCGAAGTGTTGCTGGTAGCATAAATACTATTTAATTCGGTCTGTAATAACTCTGATAATTTTAATTCTGCTTAATCAATGTTGTGACGTTTCTGAGGCTCTAACCTGTGTGTGTGTGTGCGGTGTGAGTTTATTGTGGGGTCGATGGCTGTTTTATATATATCATGTGCAAGAACAGGTATGTTATTAATGGAAAATGGACCGTGAGTGCCTAGATCTCCGACCCCGGATCTGGGGTGTCACAGAGGATCAAATACTGATAGAAGTCATTTACCTTCAGCTAGGAAATGGACAAAATCTCATACACCTGATCTAATTATTGGAGATCCAGATGCGAAAGTAAGGACAAGGAGTGCTACAACAAATGAATGTCTGTTTCATGCATTTTTGTATATATCCGAACCAAATAAGGTACAAGAAGATCTTCAAGATGCTGACTAGATAACAGCAATGCAGGAGGAGTTAAATGAATTCGAAAGAAATGAAGTATGGACCCTTGTACCAAGACCAAAGAATAGATCTGTTGTTGGTACTAGATGGGTTTTCAGAAATAAAACTGATAGTGAGGGAGTTGTTACAAGGAACAAGGCTAGACTTGTGACAAAAGGCTATTCACAGCAGGAAGGAATATATTATAATGAAACTTTTACTCCAGTTGCAAGATTGGAGGCAATAAGGATTTTTCTAGCATATGCCTCTCATAATAAATTCAAGGTATTTCAGATGGATGTAAAAAGTGCTTTTCTGAATGGGAAGCTTGAAGAAGAAGTGTTTGTTGAACAACCACCAGGATTTGTGGACCCCAAATATCCAGACTATGTCTACAGCTTGGATAAGGCACTATACGGACTTAAGCAGGCACCAAGAGCATGGTATGAAACTCTGGCTCAATTTCTTTCAAAAAGTGGGTTCAACAGAGGTACAATTGATAAAACCCTATTCTATTTTAAACCTGGCAGTGACTTGCTTTTAGTTCAGATATATGTTGATGACATAATTTTTGGGTCTACTAATGATAAACTCTGTAAGAAGTTTACCAAGCTCATGCAGTCCAGGTATCAAATGAGCATGATGGGAGAGCTTAGTTATTTTCTAGGCCTACAAGTGAAGCAAACAGATGATGGGATTTTTATAAATCAAGCAAAATATACCATAAATCTTCTCAAGAAATTTGGTACGCTTGACTGTTCATCTGCAACAACTCCCATGGCAACAGCAACAAAGTTGGAAAAAGACACAGGAGCTCCAATAGATATGACAAGCTACAGAGGCATGATAGGGTCTCTTCTTTATCTAACAGCAAGCAGAACTGACATCATGTATGCAACTTGTCTCTGTGCAAGGTTTCAGGCAGACCCCAGAGCACCACATCTAACAGCTGTGAAGAGAATTTTTAAGTATCTCAAGGGCACCATAACCTTAGGTTTGTGGTATTCCAGAGAATCAGATTTCAAGCTACTTGGTTACTCTGATGCAGACTTTGCAGGCTGTAAGATAGACAGAAAAAGCACTAGTGGAAGTTGTCAATTTCTGGGTGACAGACTTGTTTCTTGGTATAGCAAGAAACAGAAATCAATTTTTACATCTATAGCTGAAGCAGGGTATATTGCAGCTGGTAGCTGTTGTGCACAGATTCTGTGGATGAAGAATCAATTGCTGGATTATGGATTAAGGTACAGTAAAATACCTATTTTTTGTGATAATCAAAGTGCTATTGCCATGACAGGTAATCCAGTACAGCATTCATTGACCAAGCACATCAGCATAAGGTACCATTTTATCAGAGAACATGTAGAGGAAGGAAATATTGATCTTCATTTTGTGTCTACAGAACAAGAGCTTGCAGATATCTGCACCAAGCCATTGAGTGAAGCTACATTTACAAGGCTGGTAAATGAACTAGGAATGATCTCTGGTTTTGACTAGAGATACTGGTTAGACTCAAACTTTACGTATGTAATATGTTGCTCATGTTTCTGTGATTAGTATACCTTGATGTGGTAATACAACTGTTAGAATACTTTGTAGGTCATACACTGCTGAAATGTTGGATAACTCTGATAAACTCTGATAATGTTATTGTCTGAGCATAAACACCGATGAAGAAATCTGTACGAAGTACAATTCTCAGTAATTAATCATGAATCCTTCTAAGTTATTTGTGATCTAATCTTAGACTGTGCAGAAAATTAACACAGCATGATACTGTTTCCATATTTATAGCATCTCTTAGTTTATCTATCCTAAACTCTGAGTCTGTAAATGCTCTTTGCATTGCCTCTCATGACTAACTTCTGATGTTGATGACTTCTAAACTCTGTTTGTTAAACTCTGTTAAGTCAGATGCTGTTATAAGTCTACCCCCAAAGCAAATGTATATAGACTGTTCGAACTCCTTTGAGATTATGTTGTGTCTAGGACGACCCAGGAACTTTCTAGTAAAAAGTAAGGGCTAAAATTCTCTAATTTTTGGTGACTAGTCAAAGACTAGGAAGACCCAGGAACTTATCAAAAAGATAAGGGCTAAAATTATAGGATTTTTGGTGACTAGTTCCAATCTCTGATTACTGGAGAAAAGAAAAAAAAATTAGTTAGAAGGGGGTATAAGTTAGTTTAGAGTTATTGTATATCAATTATTTACTACAGAGTTTAGCATTCATCAGACATTAAGTGTTTACTATGAGAGTTTGTGCAAACAATGTTTACTGATTTATTTTATGGATTTTATGAAAAATTAGATGCTCTAAATAGTGAATTAATAAACTCTGCTATACACACACATAGATTCACAACTGTGCAGTTTTTTGAAAGGGTTATGGTAATAAAGTTGGGGAATTGACAAACACTGACGAATCTTGTCTAGTACTCTAAGGTAAATTTTATTTCAGACAATTTACAAGCTTGAAAAAAAAAGAGTTTTTTGAAAAATGAGATAAATGATTGCCAACTGTTAATGAGTATTAGAGTGTTAAAATGTATTGGAAATAGGAGAGAGAGAGTAGCAGTAATTATTGCTATAATTACTGAACGTAAACAGTTGTTCCATTGCATGTGTGCCGCGTGTCCCACTCACACATTTAACAAGAAACTGGTTGAGCGTATTAATGTTTAAAATGATTGGGTTTTAATTTTTAATTACAAATCTAATCATTTTACATAACCATTATTCTTTTTGCACATAACCACTCACAGTTACTTTGTTCTTTCACTTGGACATTTTCACAAACACCTTTCATACACATCTTTTTCTCTGATATTTTCTTCTCGAGTCTAATCTCATGGCCACCAAAGCTTTTAACGCTCGAGGGTTAGTGTTTGTACCTAACAACTATGCAGCTCCGTTGAATAATGAGAACGTTCCTACGATGTTTCATCTGATTCAAAACTTCTTGTTGGATTCGGAGATTGGTAGAGCCCTAGTCGAACCAACAAAGCTCTCTACTGCACAGATTGCTACTTTCTGGCAGACAGCTACTTATGACGATGGAGAAGAGAATGGGACTCCTTCGATTATTTTCACAAATGATGAAACAGAGTATGTCATTACTCCAATGACGGTCAGAGAATCTTTGAGTTTTGATACACACTCTACATACAGTGTTGTTGGTGAAAGATTTCTAAAAGAGATGTTGCAGCAAATTGGGTACTCAGGACCTTTAGAGAGACTTGGTCAAGTGAAAAGGCCATTTCTGAGGAAGTAGTGGAGTTTCTTTTTCGATTGCATCACAAGGGCATTTGGAAAGAAAGTCACCAATTGGGATGCTATTCATACTGACAGTCTTCAAATCGGGTATTCTCTTCTTTATGGAAGTAATTTTGATTTTGGTAGACTTGTCTTGATGAATATTGGTGAAAGATTGTCAGAGTCTAGTACCACTGTTTATTTTTCTAGATTTTGTCAATTACTATTCTCTGCTTGTGTGCCTGATGTTGAAATTTCTGAGGAAGACACTATTCAGGCCTTTTAGGTTAATAAGAGAGTATTCTCTGATTTGACCAACAAGGATCTAACCAAGGAGCACATACCTGACTTGGTTTTGCCTCTTGCTCTTCAAAACTTCCTAAATCAACCTCAAGAACCACAACAGCCTGAGCTTGAACCTTTACAACCTACAAACACTGAAACACAACCTCAACCCTCTCCAACTGAAAATGCTGAGCCAAACACTGAACAAAATCCACCACCTACATAAGCTAAACCAAAGCGTGGAGGTAGAACAAAGCACAAAGCTGTTAGGTCTAAAAAGGTAAGAGTCAAAAGGTCTGATTTCTCAAACTCTGCCAAAGAAGAAGTGGTAGCTGAGGTACCTAAATCACAGAGGAGAAGGTTGTTAGTTGATGAGTCAGATGAAGAGATAAATTTTGAAGCTCCAGAGGTGATTTCTAAGGAGATACCTACTGTTGAGATAAATACTGAAGAAGAAGCTGTAAAGACAACTGAAGATGCACAGATGGATGTGGAAAACAGAGATAGTTTTGCTGATATTGATGCTTTTGATGAGTCATTCATTCCATTCTCTGATGACATTGAAGTTCGTATCTCATCACCTGTTGTTGCTAACTCTGAAGAAACTGGTGTAGCTGATCAACCTACTGTGGTACTTGTTGAAATAGTAGCAACACATACTGCACTATTCTCTGATGCTCACCAAGTTACTGAACAAGGTGAAGAAATTGATCAACCAACCAAGGCTGTAATTTCTGAGCCTGTGAACGAAGTTCTTGCGATTGCAAAGTCTGTTGAAGATGGAGAGCAAACTGCAGAGAATACTGAGAAGACTTTTGCTGATGATATTGAAGTTACAGAGACTCCTGCTGAAAAAAGTTGAAGCTGCAGTGAATATTGCTGAGACTGATCAAATGGAAAATGAAATAAATGTTGAAGATGAAGGAAGTACTGAGTCTAACTCTTCTCACAGACAACCAGTACAAACTGATGCAAAGCTAACTGATTTTTCTGGACCTTCAAATCAACGTGAAATTGAAAAAGAACATTTTGTCAAATTTTAGGAGAATTGGTATAAAGAAGATTGCATTTTTCCTGCTGGAAGAGCAGCTGCTTTTATGCATAGCACTGCTACAAACATTTCAAATCAAGAGATTCTTTCATGTCTGAAAGCCACTGTTGTTCAAGTCAAGACTCTTAATAACAGTTTTGATGATTCTCAAAAAGCAATAACTGGTCTGCGAGCTGAAGTTGTTCAAAGAGACATGATTCTGCAGAGAGATAATAAACTGAAGTTTCAGACTTTTTCTAAAGATCAAGAAACTCTGTTTGAAAGGCTAAGTACAGTGGAAAAGAATCAAACTGCCTTGTCTGGTAAGATTGACTCTATTGCTACCTCATTGGAATTGATCACATCTATATTGATTCCTGATGATGTCAAAAAGGGGGAAAGAGTTGCTAAGTTCAAATGCAGGCAATCTCAAACTCTGACTAAGAAGGATGATGCTGAAGATGGAGGAGCAAATGACCGAGAAAAGAGATTAAAATCAAAAGCTGGTAAAGATATGAGTCTGAGATCTGGCAAGTCTTCTACAAAGTCTGATGGAATAAATACTGATGTTCAGGGTACTTCAAAGATCAAGAGCTTGTTATTCACTGACAATCCACAGACAGATGAAGAATTGGCTGCAAGATTGTTTCTTGAAGAGAATGAAGAAGGAGTTACAATTGAAGACATTGAAGCTGAAGAGAAGGATTTACAAGAAGAACATCAAAAAGCTTTGAAGTCTGGAAAGTTAAAGAAGAATGAGAAAGCTCCTAGGCCTGTTCAAAAAGGCATTGTTATTAAAGAAAATGTTGGTGCTGATCAGAATTTACTATTGTCTAGGAAACCAATAGAAGATACTAAACAGAAGCTGAAAGGTAAGATTATTGAAGAACAAAAGGTTTCGAAGAAAGTGCATACAACCTCTGTTGCTACACAAGTTGTACAGAAACCATTGTCTACTCAGATGCAAATGTATTTTGCAAAACCAACTATTCCTGATCAAACTCTGAAGACTGGAGGTACTAATTTTCTACAAGGCATAGCTTGTATGTCCAAGCAAAGTCGAGATACATCTGGTTTGGGCTCACATAGAGAAATTAGAGTGAATACTAGTCCTCTAGATCCTTCATCACTGGCTGTTCCAGGACAAGGTGTTCCACAGGAGAGTTTGGACAGACTAGAATCAGTACAGTTGATTCATCAAAAGAGTTTGAAGAAAGATTTTCTGCTGTATTTCATGGCTGATGGGACTGTGTACAAAGTTGGTGAGAATGAAATTGATTTGAAACTATGGGAAGAATTGGAATATGTTCTATATATCTTCAAAGTGAAAAATCAAAGGACTCAGCAAGCTGCTAATGTGCTAAGGAATAAGATGTTGAAAGCTAAGGCAATTAGTTGTACAAGATACACAAGTGAGTATGTTCTAAAATACAGAGATTATCATGGGAAGATCGTTGAGATGAAGAAAAATAGTGCTCGACTGAAGACAGATCTGGGTATAACTGTTTTAGATTTTAATCCAGAGTCAGATAAAGCACATTTTATCAGATTAGGTAATGACATGAGGAAGAACAAAATATATTCTCTGAGATCTGCAATCTATCAGACTGGTGAAGATGATCCTGAACTTAAAGAGATTAAGAAGATCATGCAGATAGAACTCGAGAATGCAGAAAGAAGATTGCTTATAGACTATCTCAGATCAACACCTGATGTTGAGCAAATTAAGTAAAAAAGCTCTGTAAGTATTTCTTGTTTTCTGTAAATTTTGTTTAAGTAGAAGTTTAAACTCTGATTATTTATTAAACACTGTATTTGTCTAATTGTTTTGACATCATCAATTATTATTAACTTGTGCATTTTTGCTAATGAACAAGTTGGGGGAGATTGTTAAATATAATTGATGTGATTAATGTCAGTGTTTAAGTGTTACAGAGATTCATCAGAGTTTAACTGGAAGCTGGAAGCGGTCAGAGTTTAATTAAACTCTGACAGATGGAAGCTCGACAGAGTTTGTTAAACTCTATCGGGAGGAAGCGTCTACTGGTCATCATCAGACTTTGAAGAATAGTTGAAGATAATTATGGAAGCGATATCTTTGAAGATTAGATAGCTGTCGAAGACATTGTGTTGACTAAGAAGATGCGTAACAATCATAATTGATAACATTTGTATAGCTGATTTATAGGAGTATCAATTATCGATTGTACTGTAGCTGTATATCTTTATAAATACAGCTAGGTTAACCCTAGAAAGGTATCGAGAAACGTATTATTTTTTCATTGTAACCTAAGCAGCTCTCTGTGATATTTTACATCACTGATAGAGGAGTTATTAATTCCATACAGTTTTTGATTATTTAAAACGTGTGTTAATTGTTATTCTCTCATACAAACTTGATTATATTTGTGTATTCGGCCTAACAACAACAACTACATACCTGATAAGTATGCTCCTAGAAAAGAGTGTGTGAAGTGTGGTAGTGTTAATCATTTATCTGCCAACTATAAAATTGTGAAAGATGATTCTGTGCCTAATATGCCTGAGCCTATGCCTGGTATGAATGTTATGCCTAACATGTATGCTCAACCTACTCATGCATCTAGTCAATTAGCTAACATGTCTTTCATGCAAAATCCATATTTCAATGCTTATAATATGCATCAAATGCCATGGATAATGCCTGGAATGAATAACATGTATGCACAAGCAATGTTTAATCCTGCTAATAACATGTATGCATATGAGCAAGTGGTACATCTTGTTCTTCAAAGACCTACACCAAGATTTAAGGTTGATTTAACTCCGTCAGAACCATTGGATGGTAAGGGTTTGAAGAATAGAAGGAAGGCTAACAAAGCAGGACCCAAGAAAACTTGGGTACCAAAATCAACTTGATTTGATTTTGATGTGTGCAGGGAGACAGAAAGAATCTTTGGTATCTGGATCGTGGCTGTTCTAGGCACATGACTGGAGATTCTACCCTGCTCAGTAAGTTTGAAGAAATAGTTGGCCCTAGCATGACCTTTGGAGACAATAGCAAAGGATATACTAGAGGATATGGCTTGATTTCACAAGGAAATGTTGGCACTGAGGAAGTAGCACTGGCTAATGGTCTTATGCACAACTTGCTTAGTATCAATCAACTATATGATAAAAATTAAAATGTGTGGTTCACATATGAAGCTTGTATCGTTTTCAAGAAAAATGACAACAAGGTAGTGAACATGAAATAGGAAAGGAAATGTGTACATTGCTAACTTCAATTCAACAAGTGTAAACTCTGCTACATGCCTTTTCAGCAAGGCAAGTGTAGATGAAGGATGGCTTTGGCACAAGAGACTATCACACTTAAGTTTTAAAGCAATGAATGAGTTAGTTAAGAAGGGTTTGGTTAGTGGTATTACAAAATTGGATTTTTCCAAGGATGGATTGTGTGATGCATGCTAGAAAGGGAAGCACAAGAAAGCCTCTTTCAAATCCAAGTCAATGTTATCAATTGATCAACCCATACAGCTACTGCACATGAATCTCTTTGGACCAGTCAACGTATTATCTATCTCTAACAAGAAGTACTGTCTTGTGATCATTGATGATTTCTCAAAATACACATGGACATTCTTTTTGCACTCTAAAGATGAGGCAGGTGAAATCATTATCAATCATATCAAGATATTCAACAACAATCCAACATCCAAAGTTAGAAGAATTAGAAGTAACAATGGGACTGAGTTCAAGAATTCTGTGATGAGAGAGTTTTGTGAAGAAGAAGGAATCATTCAAGAATTCTCTGCACCTAAAAATCCTCAACAAAATGGTGTAGTGAAGAGGAAGAACAAAACTCTAATAGAAGCTGCAGGGACCATGCTTGAAGAATCAAAGTTGCCAACATACTTTGGCTGAAGCTGTTAATACTGCATGTTACACTCAGAATATTTCTTTGGTTAATCAAGCAAAGGGCATGACACCTTATCAACTATTCCAGGGAAAGAAGCCAACAATTAACTTTCTGCATGTCTTTGGATGCAAATGCTTCGTATTGAAAAATCATGGCGAGAGCCTTGGGAAGTTTGATTCAAAGGCAGATGAATCTATCTTTGTTGGATATTCAGCTGGAAAATCCTACAGATTCTACAACCTAAGACTTAACATTGTTATGGAATCCATACATGTTGTTTTCGATGACAAGAAAATATCAGGTTTAGTAGATGAAGGTTTCCATGAATCTCTCTCATTCGAGAATGAGACAAGTGGTGAAGAAAGTGAAGATGATGATGAAGAAAGGATATCGATTGGTGTGAGAAACTGACCTGGATCATCAGTTGAAGTGCAGAATGGATCACCTGTTGAAGAGCAATTCACACCATCTGTTAAAGATCACTTTGAAGCATCTGTTGAGAACCAAAGGGAAGAATCTATTGATAACTCTGTTAGAACTCCACCCACCTCGAGGTCCATACACTCAGGGGGAGCTTCTCACAGTCAACACTCAATAACAAATCAAGATGATCAACACAGAGAAAATGAAGTTACTTCATCAAGATCAAGCTTACCACCACAAAGAATATGAACTAAGTATCACCCATTTGAACTTATAATTGGTGACTCCAATGCAAAAGTCCAAACTAGGAGGGCAACTCAAGAAGAATGCTTATATAGCAGTTTTCTGTCTAAAGAAGAACCTTAGAAAATTGAGGATGCTCTTCTAGATCCAGACTGGGTTTTAGCAATGAAAGAAGAGCTAAACCAGTTTGAGAAAAATGAAGTATGGAGACTTGTACCCAAACCTAAAGACAAATCAGTGATTGACACTAAGTTGGTATTCATAAACAAGATGGACGAAAATGGCATAGTCACAAGGAATAAAGCTAGATTAGTTGCTAAAGGCTACTGTCAAGAAGAAGAGATTGACTTTGAAGAAACCTTTGAACCAATGGCAAGGTTAGAAGCAATCAGGATCTTCCTAGTCTATACAACCTATGCCAATTTCAAGGTCTATCAAATGGATGTCAAGAGTGCATTTCTTAATGGTATTCTAGACGAGGAGGTCTATGTTAGTCAACCTCCTGGTTTTGAAGATCCAGACTTTCCAGAATATGTGTACTTTCTGCTCAAAGCACTCTATGGCCTGAAGCAAGTACCTAGAGCCTGGTATGACACACTTTCACAGTTCCTTATAGAGAATCACTTCACTAGAGGTACTGTTGATAAAAATCTCTTTTATAGAAATGTCAATGGCTCTATGATACTTGTCCAAATTTATGTAGATGATATAATATTTGGATCTACAGATGAGAAGCTTTGCAAAAGGTTTTCCAAACTTATGCAAAGTAAATATGAAATGAGTATGACGGGTGAATTAACTTATTTTCTTGGTTTACAAGTTAAACAAGTAAAAGAGGGAATATATAAGTCAAACCAAATATGTTCATGATCTCTTAAAAAGATTTGACTTAGCAGATTGCTCTTCTGCAAAAACACCCATGGCCACTGCCACTAAGCTTGAATTGAATACTAAGGAAAAGAAAGTGGACATCTCAAGCTATAGAGGCATGGTTGGATCTCTTTTATATTTAACAGCTAGTAGACCTGATATTATGTTTGCTACATGTTTATGTGCTAGATTCCAAGCTAATCCTAGGGAATCTCATTTATTAGCTATTAAAAGGATTTTCAGGTATCTCAAGGGAACGCCAAACCTTGGCATTTGGTACCCTAGAGATTTTGGTTTTGATCTAATTGGCTATTCAGATGCAGATTATGCAGGTTGTAAAATGGATATAAAAAGTACCATAGGCACGTGTCAATTCTTAGGAAACAAGATGGTCTCATGGTTCAGTAAGAAGCAAAATTCAGTCTCTACAACTGCAGAGGCTGAATATATAGCAGTTGGAAGTTGTGCACTGATTCTACGGATGAAGAATCAGCTACTCGACTATGGAGTAAGGTTGAAAAGATTCCAGTTTTCTGTGACAATACTAGTTCAACTGCAATTTCTGAGAACCCAGTGCAACATTCAAGGACCAAGTATATAAACAACAAATACCATTTCATCAGGGAGCATGTGATGGAAGGTACTGTGGAGCTGCATTTTGTTCCAAGTGAAAAACAATTGGCAGATATTTTCACTATAGCACTGGATGAAGCAACCTTCTCGAGGTTGGTAAGTGATTTTGGTATGTTAAATCTTTCATGATCTTTACATATCTGTTCAATTGTTTGCAGCCAATGAATTTTATTCAATGGATTTGTTTGTTTATTTGCATGATTACTCTAGAGATGTCTAACAATTAATTTCCTTGAGATATCGAATAAGTATGATCACCCACTTGAGTTATCGAATGAATATTATGCTTGAGATATCGAGTAGTTAATTTTATAGAGATATCGAACTAGCCTCTCTGCTAGAGATATTGATTAGTTAATTATCAAAAGATATCGAATAAGTTAATGTTCGGGTAATATAGAATGGTTAGTATTTAAGATATCGAATAGTTAATTATTTGTTGATGTCATTTAACCGTTTTATTATTTGTCCAGAATAATCAAGTGTTATGTGTGCTCTATTTCTACAATTATTTACTTTAATTGATAAGACTTAAGCTGTAAGGCTTAAATGATTTTGGAACAAGTTACACACATAATATTTTACTTTTTATTCTTTCTAAATGATCTGTCAGGATTAATCTTGGACACCGTGTTTTTTCTTTTGCATGCTTTAGTGTGTTTAAAGAGGTGTGACCTTTGATTAACCTTTCATCCGTTTAAACCACTAGTTTATAGTTGCGTCTTTAAGACTTCTTGGGCTATAAATAGGCAGGGGTGGGGTCACTTAGACTTACATTTTCTAAAACAACCCTCTTTTCTTCTACCTTCTACCTTTCACGATGACTAAGAGCATTTTGAAGATCTTTGTGGAAGAGTTCGAGGCGTTAACCTTCTACGAAAAGGTGCTGGCCCTGCATGAGAAAATAGATGAGCTCATAGCTGAGGAGGAGAAGGTCATTGCTGCCATGCGTGCAGCCTTGGCTGGTCTTTAGGCACGCAACCAGAGGGGCTCCAACAATGATGACCCAGCCGCAGCCGCCTAGGGGTAGTATTAGGTGGGGGCATTGTTTATTTGTTTTTGTTAATGTTTATTTCGATCTTTTAAGACCATATGTAATGTTTTTTTAATGAAATGACCTTTGTGCTTATCTATATTATGTTTCCTTTGTTGATAAAATCTACTGCATGACACATGTTTTCTCTGCATGTTTCCGCAAATGATTTTAATGTTAGATTTATGATCGATCTAATTAAACAAAGACATTTAGATAAGATAATTTGGTTTGTGCTTAAATCACCTAAGTTGTGTTAATAACCTAATTCTTGTGGATGAGTAGATTAACATAACTTATGCTTAGTTCAGATTTGGTAAGTGATTAAGTACACATTTCATTAAGTTAACTTCAATCTAACCAGTTTATTTCGAATCTATTTGACACAAACTGACTAGATCTGTTGTTAATCTCAAGACCTTTTCATGATGTTTTAATTCTAATTAACATATTCATCTAATCAATCAGTGAGCTTTTAAAGCTACACAATTGCATATTCATTTCCTACTTGCAATACTTCCAAGGACTTGAATTATCAACAGAGGATGATGATGTTGTGGTGGCATTTCACAAGCAAACTTGAGTAATTCATTTACCAGGTTCTTAAATTTTGTCTTTGCCATGTGTAACCACCTAGAATTAATGTTAAAGTCAAAATAACTATTTTGGACTCTATTTAAAACAGGACTAATTAGTTAAACTTGAACACATGAATTGGTACTTTGATTTTTGCTGATTGAACTCTAACTTAAGACTGATTAACCAAAATACTAGGTTCAAAGTTAACAGATTTGCACATACTTACATGAATATCTCTGGTTATCTCTGCAAAAATGTTTCTTTTTCCTAAGTACAACTTCAGGATGATGATCAGCTTAAAACAAACAAGTCAAATGTGCCATTTGCCTCTAAGAGAATAAACCTTCATGTGGAGAAGGCTCTTAAGCAAATAGACTTACTTCAGGTATTGAGTTCTAACCTATCAGCACTTTTCTTTCCCAAAATCTTTGCCTTACTTAGCTGAAATGAGAATTGCTGGAATGTCCCCCAGATTCTCTACCCATTCAGCACACCAAAAATTTCACTTTTAACCATTCTTAACCCCCATCTACAATTTCTCAACAAACTGTAGTTGACAAATCATTATATCTTAGCTTGAGGGGAGTGAATAGGAGGAAAGTGAGGGTGAGGGAAGTGGTAAACATCAAGAAACCACAAGAACAAGGAAGGTAAGGGTGTGTAAAACCAACCTAGCCATCCTATGTCTTCCCAAAAGGGCATAATGATTAAAAGGACATCCACATTTCTAGTTTCAGTCTCTTAACATACTCTAACTATTAAACCAGGTTCCTGTGACGCCCCCAGATCCGGGGTCGGAGATCTAGGCGCTCACGGTCCATTTTCCATTAATAACATACTTGTTCTTGCACATAATATATATAACAGCCATCGACCCCACAATAAACTCACACCACACACACACACACACACAGGTTAGAGTCTCAGAAACGTCACACAATTGATTAAGCGGAAATAAAAGTATTAGAGTTATTTCAGACCGAATTAAATAGTATTTATGCTACCAGCAACACTTCGATATGAAGCGAAGTTGGCAGCTTGAAAGTTTGTTACGGTACACTGCCTTGCACAGGCCATACTGATAAATAAAATGTACTAACAAAAGCTGCCAACCAATCCGGCTAATGGGGCCTACCGGTGGAATCTCAACTGCTGGCTCGGGTCTAGTCACCTGCTTTCGAGCAGTCTGTCTGGGTCTTGCCATTTTGCTTAGCTGTTGTGTTTGTAAATTTGAAAACAAGCAAGAGTGAGCAACTATAGCTCAGCAAGAAATATATGTATAAGGTAAGCAATATAACATTTCATATGATTAGCAGTTATTAAACTCATTTGTATCAATCAGGTATAAAATCACTTGTCATTGTTGATAAATTCCGAAGGTACACCAGTACGTGCCCTTGTTTTCAAAATAAACTTGTAGTTCTAGATACTGCATAGAGTCAACATCTTTCTCATCAAAATAGAACACTATCAGCAACTTGGCACAAAAGCCTAAGAAGCAGTGTCAAAGCATTTTTCCAAAATGGAAGAATGGGACTTAAAGAAAACATAAAACCTGACAAGGATTGACGATGATCAGTCGCCACATCCAAGTCCAATAATCCGCGGGTCTTCTCTACCGGTAGAAGGATAGAAACTACATCCGTAACTATCCCTCGGGTGAAAACTACATCCGTAATCACCCTCGATGAAAACTACATCCGTAATCATCCTTCGGCAACACCTGGGCCGGAATAATAATTGATGGACCGCCTGGCTCACGGCCGCTTACACATCCCGGGAATCGTTCGTCAACGGTTCCCACACCTGCCAGAGTCCCTTTTTCTTTTTCTTTTAAAACTTGATTTTGATTGAAAACAGAGTAATTGAGGTCCGACATCAGTGGACCGATGATTCTTAAAATCATACAAGAAGCAGAATCTGACCGGGGGTTTTCGAAAATGTTTTGAGTTCGAAAGAGTTCGAGTTTGAAAGTATTAAAAGGTATCTTGGATTAAGTTTGTATTTAAATAATGAACAATGATTAATAAATAATATTTTAAGATTTAATATTAATAATTAATAAAATAATTATTCGATAAAATAAACTTTTAATCCAAGATAGGGTTTCGAGTATTTACGAAGATATAACAATAGTTACTTGAGTATACGATACTACCCGAATGACCTTTCGGGTTTTCGCAATCTAGATACGATATAATAATATACCGCTCCCTGGTCAATAGTATATACGGACCGCTACGACCTCTATTGCTAGAGTCGTTGTCTGAAGAAAACATTTCAATCTAAGTTCAAGGGGTACAAGCATATAGGTACTTATACAATCTCAATTGCATCAATACTTCGATAAACATAGCATTTGATATAATTGAAAACTACAAACACAACAGTGAAAGTCCTTGTATATGGATAAGTTTTGAAAAGTAAACTTGCCTTGGTTTGGTTGGGGTGGTCGAGCGTGCGGAGTGGAACGATCTATACATAAGCAATAACCGCTCGTTAGTACCTTAACAATATCTCTTTAATTACGGGGTTTTAGGGGGTACGAAATTAACTTAATGACTTCGTCTTATGACACTCTAGCCCCATTATAGGTTCATGTCATCACTCGATTACGCTCGTCACTTATTCGACTTAATTTAGTTACCACATTCGAATCATAACCATTACCCCTAGAATTATGCCCCACTAACGACTTTTTCCCTTGCGCGAATTTTACTCTAGCATTTTTATAAAATTGAAAAATTCATATTTTAATCCAATTCTTTTTGGGTAGCCTTCACCACTGCATTACCTAACTTCTCAAAGTTTTCCATGATCCCACATATATTTTTAGGGGTTTAAACAAGGTTCACAAGGGGCTCACTTAGTGCAGTCCGGAATCCAGAAACAAAATTTACTTCTCCGGCCATAACTTAAAATCTATACATCAACCAATATTCTTAATTCCACAACACAACCAACACCTAATTCACTTAGTTCATGCTTTATAACATTCATGGAGATACATATACTAACCACAATCATAAAAATCACAATCACAACACTAAAACTATAGATCCATATCATCCATCACTTGAACATCCAAGATTAACACAATAATACATGGATCTATCACCAAACATCATAAACACTACATGGCCAAGAGGGGTTATGATTTTTATACCTTATTGAGTGCCTAGGAGCCTTGGGTAAGCCTTAAAAAACTCAAGAACACCTTGAATGATCTCCTACAACCCTTATAATCCAAGATCTAAAAGAAAAACTAAACATGGTTACTATTCACAATATCTATAACAATTAATATCTTGAAATTGAATGGATGAAAGGGCTTGAAACTCTTAGTATACCTTTCTTAGATGATGGTGAGAGCCTAGAAATTATGCCTTGATTTATGAGTGAGGAGAAATGGAGGAAGAAGAAATTTTTTCTTCTCCTTTTTGTCTTGGCCTAGAGCACTAGTTCAAAGGGGGGGGGGGAGAGCTTTTGTGTTTTTGATTTTTGTTGCTTGGTTGAATAATTGATAAAGTGCTTGGGTAATACATAATAGTGTAAGTATATGCATGGTACTAACATAGGTATGGCCTCTTGTACTTCTTGTCCCTGTTGGTGTATACCGAAAATATTTATTTGAAGTATATACATTTATTTCTGGCCTATTTTTTTGAGAATCATTTAAATGTTTACAAGCTGTCTAATATTATATATTGTGGACAATCTAGTATCAAATGGGATACAGAATATTAGATTGTTAAATACGGTTTATATAATATAATAAGGTTCACAGCACAGGTGGAGTTGGACAATCCACTAGAATGGCTGTAGTATTATTTAGATTAGTTTATATTGACTAATAAATAATACTAGTATACTTTGTGTATATTGAACAGGATCAAATTTAGAATTGTTCCCTTATACTGATTAAGAAGGTGAACTAAGATTCTATGTTATTATTAATGCTTAGGTTCTTAATCCAGATATAGTAATTGCCACGTGTATATTATTTACATGCTTTGATTTATATATGAAATAATTCTTTTGATTTATTTCATTATATTTTGGGTGATGGAATAATATATATGGTGAATATTATTTATTGAAGGAATCCATGTCCTGATAATATTCGGGTTAATGATGTCCCCTTGAAAGCTCAAAAAGATTTAATTATGTGAAACCCTGCAGGTGGATTTATTCTGGCATAATTAAATAAAGGTTGAGTGGATAATCAAGGATAAAAGATATTAATTAAATGAATTATCAGTAATTTATTTAATTAATGGACATGCGATATTTTAAACATGGGGAATTTAATAAGGAAATAATATTGGAACCGAATTAATTAATTGAATTACGGTATTAGGAAAGGTAGTGCAAATATTAATTCTTTAGTGGATTGAATTAATATTTAATTACATTGGGCCATGCCCAAGATGTAATTAGAAGGCCCAACCTAATTGTCCATGATCCCTATTGTAGCCTATATATATTCTTATTCTCTTCTTGCGAGGGTTGGTCGAAAAAATTTTGTAGCCACCCAGGAGCAAGAAGAGAGGTTAACTTGAGAAGACGAAGGTCACACTTCGCTCAAGGGAATTTGGGAATACAATAGAAGAGCGTGGAATCAACCGTTAACAAGGTGATTTTTCTATTCGTACTCGTTAATGTATTGTATCAAAAATCGCAGTGCCAAGATCTGATTGTCCCAACAATTGGTATCAAGAGCTAGGTTCAATGGTTCTGCGATTTTGATACGATGTCCATGTCGTAATTATATATGCATGTATGTATGGTGGTGTGCTTGGATAATAATCTTTTTGCAGGTTGTTTAGTATCCACTATTATGGCCATGTATATTTTAATTATGTGTTTGGATCCCACGTGGTTTAATCGTGGTTATTTTGTTTGGTTTCCATGTGGTTTATCGTGGTTGTAAAACACGAGGGTTGATCGTGTTAGAATAGATTTACAAAATTAGTTTTGTATTAGATCTATTTTTTTGTAATTGTTTGTTGGATTTTAACAAGATCCGGGTAATTTGTAACAATTATGTGCGATCGGAAATCAATTCGGAGTTGTTTTTGTTCCGCTGCGAAATTTGGATGGGGTTGCTGTTGTGTTCATCAAGTCTCGAAGGTACTGTAGCAAACCGGCACTGTAGCAGTTACTGTAGCAAACCGATCACTGTAGCAAACCGGTGCTGTAGCAAACCGGGTACTGTAGCAACCGGTACTGTAGCAGTACTGTAGCAAACCGGTTATTGTAGCAAACCGGGTACTGTAGCAGTTTGGCGGCTGTTGCAGTTTGCAGATTTGCAGAAAATTTTCTAGGCCTGCTGAAATTGTTTAATGGGCCATAATAGTGGATTTAATTATTGTTTTAATTTTTAATTCCGCTATTTAATTTTAATTATTGCATTAAATAATTATTATGTTTGTTGTTAATTATGTGTGTAATTTTTTATTAGATATTTAACATAATTAGGACGACATGGACATTAATTTTATTTATTGCTTTAATTTTATGATGCATGCTGCTATGTTATGCGTTCTTTGTATTGTTATTTTTATAACATGTAGACCTCGAAAAAATAACATAGGGCGATGCCTCTAGATAAAATTCCTCAATTTTAAATAAAAATTCTAAGTGGGTGAGGGAATTAATTAGGAATTAAATCCCATGGTCTCCATTATTGTTTGTATGTAATTTAACACCGAGACGAATATAAATTATATACATGCCACCCATCGTGGCTTATGATTTATGGTGTCAGGTAGTGTTATGGATATTACTAGAACAAACTTCCTAAATTAATTACGAATATTGAAAGGTATACATGCCACCCATCGTGGCGTACCAAGTTTCATAGAATTCGATTAATTAGAAGGATGTCAATGATTGAATATAGATTTTCGATATAGAGAGAAAGGATGATTCTGTCTAGAAAGGGGTCTTAAGTGATGCCTCTTGACAATGCTCCCCCGATCTGGGAATTATCCTATTATCGATTATTGATTTGAAATATTTAATGGTGGCATCCGGTCTTATTGCTATTAATTTATGATTGATAATGGTATACACTTAACTATGAAAAATAATATATAGTCCACCCTAACATGGCGTATTATTTAGTAATAGGACCGAAGTAATATTTAAACGAATTAAGTGGTATATATGTCACCCATCGTGGCGTACCAGATACTTATGGTGTTTAAATATTAGTGCATTAATTTTAATTAATTGTTAGAGGAAACCAATAGGATTTAAGATTTATGCAACTATCTGATTATGTGTTACATGTATGATTCTCAGGATTAGATCATTATGGGATTTAATCCACTATTCACCATACTTAAGGATAACAAACTTACTGGACCGAACTATATTGAATGGAAAAGTAATTTGGACATAGTGTTGACTGCTGAGGAGTACAAAATTTGTACTTATGAACCCAAGCCAGATCAGCCTGTTGAAGATGCTCCTGAAAGTGAGAAGGAGTATTATAAACGGTGGGTTAAGGCTGATGAGATGTCGCGATGTTACATTCTGGCAGCAATGTCGGGTGTTTTGCAGCATCAGCATCAGGCTATGCCCACTGCTTCAGATATGCTCTTTAATCTCAAGGAACTTTTTGGAGAACTGAATAGGGCTGCTAGGCAAGTAGCAATGAAGGCTTTAATGAACACTCAGATGGTTGAAGGAACACCTGTAAGGGATCATGTTCTCAGAATGATGTCTCATCTGAATGAGATGGAGATCCTTGGTGCTGATATTGATGGGGAAACCCAGATCGATATCATCCTTATGAGCTTGCCCAAAAGTTTTGAGCAGTTCCGCTTGAATTACACCATGAACAAAAGGATGTATAGTCTCGCGGAACTTCTGACAGAACTTCAGGCAGCTGAAGGACTCTTTAAGCAGAATGTTCAAGTGAATGTGGCCGAGAAAGCTTCTTCATCTAAGCCGAAAGGTAAGAAGAAGAAAAAGACTCAGACACAGAAAGCTGGAAAGATTGCTAATGCAGTGGGAGTTCAAGGTGGTGTGAAAAAGCCTAAAGGCAAGTGCTTCAGGTGCAAGCAGTCAGGTCATTGGAAACAGGATTGTCCTCTTCCTAAGAAGACAAACAATACTGGTATGTCTCTTTCTCTAGTTACGAAAACATACATAGCGGCTATATCTACGAGCACTTGGTGTGTAGATACAGGAGCCACTGACCATGTTTGTAACTCATTGCAGGGGTTCCAGCAATCCAGAATGCTTAGAGATGGCGAGATATATGTGTTCATGGGAGATGCTACGAAAGTAGCAGTAGTTGCAGTTGGAATAATTACTTTATCTTTTGGAGATGATAGGAGTTTGGTTTTGAACAATTGTCTTTATGTACCTTCGTTTAGAAGAAATTTGATTTCGGTTTCTAAACTTGCTATGGATGGTTATAATGTTTGTTTGAATCGTAATGTTTCTATTATGATGAATAAACGAGTTATATGTTCTGGTACATTGCAAGACAATTTATATATTATTAATCCTGTCCAACCAATGCTGCAACAAAAGGAATCTAATAACATTCTTTCTAGCTCAAACAAAAGAAAGAATCCTTCTGAATTGAACCAAACATATCTTTGGCACTTAAGATTAGGTCATATTAACTTGAGGAGGATTCAAAGACTGGTAGTAGATGGGCCATTAGGCTCGTTGGCAGTGGAGCCATTTCCAGTTTGCGAATCCTTCTTGGAAGGTAAGATGACTAATAGGCCTTTTAAAGCAAAAGGGAATAGAGCCAAAGAAGTGTTAGAATTGGTTCATACTGATTTATGTGGACCTATGAGTTTCCAAGCAAGAGGAGGTTATGAGTATTTTGTCACTTTTATTGACGATTATTCTAGATATGGGTACATTTATTTGTTGCGCCGTAAGTCTGAGTGCTTTGAAAAATTCAAAGAGTACAAAGCAAGTGCGGAGAAGCGACATCTTGGAAAATGTATCAAGTCACTACGATCAGATCGTGGTGGCGAATACTTTCTTGGAGAATTTAGGGAATATTTATCAGAAAATGGGATTGCATCCCAGTTGTCTGCACCTGGCACACCTCAGCAGAATGGTGTAGCAGAGAGAAGGAATCGGACTCTTTTAGAAAGTGTTAGATCGATGATGAGTTATTCAGATTTACCCAAGTCGTTCTGGGGATATGCTATAGAAACAGCGGCTTACCTTCTAAACTTGGTACCTTCTAAGTCGGTTCCCAAGACTCCAATAGAATTGTGGACTGGTAGCAAACCAAGTCTAAGACATATTCGGATTTGGGGTTGTCCAGCACATGTGCTGAACAAGAACGCGACCAAGTTAGAATCTCGTACGGAAGTAAGGCTGTTTGTAGGCTATCCCATGGGAACGAAAGGTTATTCATTTTATAGTCCTAGGGATCGAGATATCATTGTTAGCACCAATGCTAGATTCTTAGAATAAGACTATATAATGAACCATAAACCCATGAGTAGTATCGTTTTAGAGGAACTAGTGGGAGGGACAGATAATCCCCAAGTGCCAATAGTACAAGTAGATCAACCACAAGAAAATGCACAACCTGTCACTAATACCACACCGGTGCTTCGTCGTAGTGGGAGGGTTGTTCAACAACCTGATAGATTCATGTTTTTAGGAGAGTCCTCGGACTTGGTCTCTGGTGAACATGATGAGGATCCCAGGACATACGAAGAAGCAATTCTAGATAAAGATGCAGATCTTTGGCAAAAGGCAATGGAATCTGAGATGGAATCTATGTATTCTAATCAAGTTTGGGAGCTCGTGGAACCACCCAAAGGTGTAAAACCCATTGGATGTATGTGGATTTACTTCTCCGGCCATAACTTAAAATCTATACATCACCTAGTCATGAACCTTACATTTCCAGAAACAACATTCAAATACCTTTCCAAAAATATATGGTAGGACCTCAGGGGACAATATTTGGGGGTTCAAAACCATGTTACAAGACAGGTCAAGTTTCTGGGAAAAATTCAGCAAGCATGTTTCACTTAGATCAACCAATATTCTTAATTCCACAACACAACCAACACTTAATTCACTTAGTTCATACTTTATAACATTCATGGAGATACATATACTAACCACAATCATAAAAATCACAATCACAACAATAAAACTATAGATCCATATCATCCATCACTTGAACATCCAAGATTAACACAATAATACATGGATCTATCACCAAACATCATAAACACTACATGGCCAAGAGGGGTTATGATTTTTATACCTTATTGAGTGCCTAGGAGCCTTGGGTAAGCCTTACAAAACTCAAGAACACCTTGAATGATCTCCTACAACCCTTATAATCCAAGATCTAAAAGAAAAACTAAACATGGTTACTATTCACAATATCTATAACAATTAATATCTTGAAATTGAATGGATGAAAGGGCTTGAAACTCTTAGTATACCTTTCTTAGATGATGGTGAGAGCCTAGGAATTATGCCTTGATTTATGAGTGAAGAGAAATGGAGGAAGAAGAAATTTTTTCTTCTCCTTTTTGTCTTGGCCGAGAGCACTAGTTCAAAGGGGGGGGGGGAGAGCTTTTGTGTGTTTTGATTTTTGTTGCTTGGTTGAATAATTGATAAAGTGCTTGGGTAATACATAATAGTGTAAGTATATGCATGGTACTAACATAGGTATGGCCTCTTGTACTTCTTGTCCCTGTTGGTGTATACTGAAAATATTTATTTGAAGTATATACATTTATTTCTGGCCTATTTTTTTGAGAATCATTTAAATGTTTACAAGCCGTCTAATATTATATATTGTGGACAATGTAGTATCAAATGGGATACAGAATATTAGATTGTTAAATACGGTTTATATAATATAATAAGGTTCACAGCACAGGTGGAGTTGGACAATCCATTGGAATGGCTGTAGTATTATTTAGATTAGTTTATATTGACTAATAAATAATACTAGTATACTTTGTGTATATTGAACAGGATCAAATTTAGAATTGTTCCCTTATACTGATTAAGAAGGTGAACTAAGATTCTTTGTTATTATTAATGCTTAGGTTCTTAATCCAGATATTGTAATTGCCACGTGTATATTATTTACATGCTTTGATTTATATATGAAATAATTCTTTTGATTTATTTCATTATATTTTAGGTGATGGAATAATATATATGGCAAATATTATTTATTAGAGGAATCCATGTCCTGATAATATTCGGGTTAATGATGTCCCCTTGAAAGCTCAAAAAGATTTAATTATGTGAAACCCTGTAGGTGGATTTATTCTGGCATAATTAAATAAAGGTTGAGTGGATAATCAAGGATAAAAGATATTAATTAAATGAATTATCAGTAATTTATTTAATTAATGGACATGCGATATTTTAAACATGGGGAATTTAATAAGCAAATAATATTGGAACCGAATTAATTAATTGAATTACGGTATTAGGAAAGGTAGTGCAAATATTAATTCTTTAGTGGATTGAATTAATATTTAATTACATTGGGCCATGCCCAAGATGTAATTAGAAGGCCCAACCTAATTGTCCATGATCCCTATTGTAGCCTATATATATTCTTATTCTCTTCTTGCGAGGGTTGGTCGAAAAAATTTTGTAGCCACCCAGGAGCAAGAAGAGAGGTTAACTTGAGAAGACGAAGGCCACACTTCGCTCAAGGGAATTTGGGAATACAATAGAAGAGCGTGGAATCAACCGTTAACAAGGTGATTTTTCTATTCGTACTCGTTAATGTATTGTATCAAAAATCGCAGTGCCAAGATCTGATTGTCCCAACAGTCCCCTCCTTGGAAAAAGAAATGCAACTAGTTACTATTCCTCTTCCATTTGGTTTAACTAGTTTGCTTCCTCCTAACTACTTGGTTACATGGGACTTGCATGCAATACTACTCCTTGTATCATTATTCTTCCACCAATGCTTGTCACTTAAACTTTAATTCGTATCATATCTTAATTAATCTCTCGTAATAATATTTTGTCGCGTAGAGATTTCCCCTATAATTCTTTAAGTACGTAATTGTGTAAATTCCTCGAATATCCAGAATTCCTCGTCATAATCCTTAATAAATCTTTTAATATTCTAATCATTCTCAAATCCCAAGTTTTATAAATCTTAATAACGATAAGACTCTTGCCTTCACAATCTTCCTTTTATCTTGCATAGTGAATGCAACAACATAGTTTCTCAGACAATCAATTCTATTAATCAACAGGGGTGACTAGAAAGGTTCCAAATTGACAATGTCACATGATATTAAATAAAAGAAAATATTGCAAAAATTAGGGTTCTTACAGCCTCCCCTCCTTAAAAGGATTCCGTCCCGGAATCAGGTTGAAAACAGTTGGGGGTGCTTTTCACGCATCGCGCTCTCTAGTTCCCATGTTGATTCTTCGACATTCTGGTTCCTCCACAAAACTCTCACTAGTTTGACAACCTTGTTCCTCAGCACCTGTTCTTTTCTATCCATGATTTCTACGGGTTGCTCCACATATGTTAAGTCTGGTTGCAGATCCACTTGATCATGTTCTATCACGTGTCGGAAGTCGGTATGGTAGGGTCGTAGCATGGACACATGGAACACATTATGTACTTGCTGCAAGCTCGGGGGTAAAGCCAATTCATAGGCTAACTTCCCAACTCTTCTCAAGATCTCAAAAGGTCCAATAAATATTGGGCTTAGCTTCCCCTTCTTACCAAATCTCATCAATCCCTTCCACGGTGATACCTTCAACATCACAAACTCTCCTACCTCATATTCCTTCTCTTTGCGGGTCTGGTCCGCATACTTCTTCTGTCTGTCTTGGGCCGTTACCAGCCGTCCTCTTATAAGTTCGATAGTTTCTCTTGTCTGTTGGACCAGTTCAGGTCCTAAAATCTTCCGCTCTCCAACCTCTTCCCAACACAAGGGAGACCGACATCTTCGTCCGTACAAAGCTTCATATGGGGGCATGCCTATACTCGCATGGTAACTGTTGTTGTACGAAAATTCGATCAACGGCAAGTGGTCATCCCAACTTCCCTTGAAATCTATGGCACATACTCTCAACATGTCCTCGATGTTCTGGATGGTTCTTTCACTCTGCCCGTCTGTTTGGGAATGGTATGCAGTACTCATGTTTAACTTGGTCCCCACACAATCCTGAAAACTTCTCCAGAACCTGGAGTTGAATCTTGGGTCTCTATCTGATACAATGCTCACAGGAACCCCATGCCTAACCACAATCTCTTTAAGTAAATATCCGCCAGCTTGTCGACAGTGTATCTCTCGTTGATTGGAAGAAAATGTGCTGACTTGGTCAATCTATCGATGATTACCCAAATGGCATCATGATTAGTCTTGGTCCTTGGTAATCCGACCACAAAGTCCATCGCAATCTGCTCCCACTTCCACTCGGGTATCTCTAAGGGTTGCAACAATCCACTGGGCCTCTGGTGTTCGGCCTTTACTCTTTGACATGTCAAGCATTTACTTACCCACTCTGCCACGTCCTTCTTCATATTTGGCCACCAATAGTATTCTCTCAAATCTCTATACATCTTAGTGCCTCTAGGGTGAATTGAGTACCTCGAACTATGAGCCTCTTGTAAAATCTCGTCTTTTAATTCTTGAACGTTCGGGATCCATATTCTAGATGCATACCTCATAATTCCATTCCCGTCCTTTTCACACTTAATTTCCTCGCCAGTCAAAATTTTCTCCATCGAATTCTTTTCTTCTTCTATCTTCTTTTCCTGGCATAACTTAATCTTTTCCAATAGCGGTGGTTGGACTCTTATTTCCATCAGACTCTCTTGTCCAATTCCTGGTAGCCTCACTTCAATCTCCAGTTTCTCAAGGTCCTTGATCAACTCGTCCACTGACGTTATCATCTTGAGTTTTTCCTTTCGGCTAAGTGCATCGGCCACCACTTTGGCCTTCCCTGGGTGATAATGAATCTCACAATCATAATCTTTAATTAGCTCTAGCCATCTCCTCTGCCTCATGTTTAACTCTTTCTGAGTGAATATGTACTTTAAGCTCTTGTGATCCGTGTAGATTTCACACTTTTCTCCGTAAAGATAATGTCTCCAGATCTTCAAAGCAAAAACTATCGCTGCTAATTCCAAATCATGGGTGGGGTATCTTATCTCATATTCCTTAAGTTGTCTGGACGCATACGCAATCACTTTACCGTGCTGCATAAGCACACACCCTAAACCTTTATGGGATGCGTCGCTATAAATCACAAAATCTCCCTTATCATCAGGTAGGGCTAGTACTGGTGCTGTCACCAACCTCTTCTTCAACTCTTGGAAGCTCTCTTCGCACTTTTCAGTCCACACAAACTTCTCGGTCTTGCGAGTTAGTCGGGTCAAAGGGGCTGCTATCTTGGCAAAGTCTTGGACAAATCTTCTATAGTAGCCAGCCAATCCTATAAAACTTCTCACCTCTGTCGGAGTGGTTGGTCTCTCCCAATTTGATACAGCCTCTATTTTGGCTGGGTCCACTAGAATGCCTTGTTCACTAATCACATGCCCCAAAAACTGAACTTCCTTCAACCAAAATTCACACTTCGAGAACTTAGCGTACAACTTTTCTTCTCTCAATGCTCCCAATACAATCCTTAGGTGCTCTGCATGTTCCTCCTCCGTCTTGGAATAAATCAAGATGTCGTCGATGAAGACTATAACACACTTGTCCAAGTACTTCTTGAAGACTCGATTCATTAAGTCCATGAAAGCTACAGGGGCATTCGTTAACCTAAATGACATCACTAGGAACTCATAGTGTCCGTACCGGGTGCGAAAGGCCGTCTTTGGTATATCTTCTGGTTTAATCTTTAACTGGTGATACCCGGTCCTCAAATCAATTTTGGAAAAATAAACTCCGTCTTTCAATTGATCAAACAGGTCATCTATCCTGGGCAAGGGATACTTATTCTTTATAGTCACCTTGTTCAACTCTCTGTAGTCTATACATAACC
Source organism: Saposhnikovia divaricata (assembly GCA_036435485.1). NCBI lineage: Eukaryota > Viridiplantae > Streptophyta > Magnoliopsida > Apiales > Apiaceae > Saposhnikovia > Saposhnikovia divaricata. Next base: position 114,254,386 of record CM071596.1, read on the forward strand.
TCATACTACCATCCTTCTTTTTCACGAATAACACCGGGGCTCCCCACGGTGACACACTAGGTCTAATCATCCCTTTATCCAACAACTCTTGTAACTGAGTGGCTAGCTCTTTCATCTCCACTGGGGCTAGCCGATATGGGGCTTTCGAAATTGGGGCCGTACCCGGAACTAAGTCTATAGCGAACTCGATGTCTCTATCAGGTGGTAGCCCTGGAAGATCATCCGGAAATACGTCCGTGAACTCATTAACGACAGGGATTTCCTGTAGGTTTGGTGCCTCCTTCTTGGTATCCTTCACGTAGGCTAAATAGGCTTCGCATCCTTTACGTAACAGCTTCTTAGCTTGAATCATAGTCAGGAACTTTTGGTTTTGCCGTTTTCCACTAAACACTACTTCCTCGTCCCCTGGCAGTTTCAAACTTACTTTCTTCCTTACACAATCAATCTGGGCTCCGTGGGTTGTTAACCAATCCATACCTACTATTACGTCAAACTCTCCTAGTTTAAAAGGTATTAAGTCTACCCGAAAATGTCGCCCTTCTATTTCTAGGTCACAACCTGGACATACTTGGCTAGCCGGGATAATTTCATGATTAGCTATCTCTATTTGCAATCTGTCTTTCAGTGGTTCAGTCTTAAGGCCTAACTGACATACAAAATCTAGAGATATGAAAGACTTGGTAGCTCCCGAATCAAATAAAACATTTGCCTTAACTGAGTTGAGTAGTAGAGTACCCGCAATCACATCCGTGTTCTTCACGGCATCCTGCACCGTCATGTTAAAAGTTCTTGCAGTAGGGGCCTTGTTAGAAGCAGTTCCACTCACTCTCGATGCAGCTGGCCCAGAGGACATATATTCCCTCATTCGGTGCCCTGGTTTCCCACACTTGAAGCAATTACCTCCGGCACTGGTGTTGTTACTAGTTCCTCGACAGGCGTTAGCATAATGTCCTGTCAGCCCACACTTGAAGCACTTCACATCCTGTAGGTTACACACGCCCGCATGTTTCCTTCCGCATTTATTGCATTCTGGGGGTTGGGCTCGGGATGGGGCAGAGTAAGACGATCCCTGTGGTCGGCCGCTCTGGCCTACACTCCAACTTTCACCTCTCTTGGTTCCAATGTTTCCGCTGGGTTGGGACGTCGTCCCTCGCTTAAATTTGCTCGGAAAGCTCCCACCCGTAGAATTTCCCTTCAGACTATCAAACTTTCTCTTCTTTTCTTCCCTCTCCTTCTGCATCTGTTCACTCCCAGCCTCAACAATTGATGCTTTCTGTACCAGGGTGGCATAGTCTGTCAGCTCAAGAACCGCCACACGATTCTGAATCCATTGCTTTATCCCCAATTGAAACCTTCGGGCCCTCTTTGCCTTAGAGTTCACATATTCCGGCACAAACCTCGACAGCTCAGTATATTTGGCCTCATACTCGGCCACCGTCATGTTACCTTGCTTCAGTTCCAAAAACTTCAGCTCCATTTGTGTCTCCATGAACCTAGGAAAGTACTTCTCCAAGAACAGCTCGCTAAACCTTTCCCAGGTCACCACACCTCTTCCTTCCAAATTCTTCTTAGCTTCCCACCAATAGTTCGCCTCACCCTTCAGAAGGTAAGTGGCAAAAACAGTCTTCTGCTCTTCAGCGACACCTAGTATCTCGAAAGATTTTTCCATTTCCTTCAGCCAGGCCCTTGCCTCGACCGGGTCAGCAGTTCATTTAAATTCTGGGGGTTTCAGGGATTTGAAGTTCCGGAAAGCATTTGCATTAGCATTGTGGGGTGGTTGCTGAACCGGGGGACGGTCCAAATTCTGCCTAAGTAGTTCCATGAACTGTTCCATAGGGCCTCCCCTTGGATGTTCTACCTCTCGGGTGTCATCACCAGCTTCTTCTTCTTCATACTCAGAGTCATCAAACAAGTTATGATCATTGCCCTCATTCTCACTCAGGTTGACATTCTCCCCTTCATGGTTCTGGTGGCCTCCGGTCCCATGGTGGCTACCCTGGCCCTCAGAACTGATCGGGTGAGCTCGAGTGTTCATTCTTCTGGGTGGCATGATTCTGATAATAAAACAAGAAATGGGTTAGGGTTTTCCAATTACCTGACAGCGTTTGCACGGGTCAGGAACGTATCGTTCCTCCTCATAAGGGTGGAAGTTGCAAAAGTTTTAATAGTCCGATGCTGGAGATAAAATGTCGAAACATTTTTGGAAAAAAAATCTCTATGGGATGCGAAAACACTTGCAAGAGTTTTCAAAATTTCGAAAACTCAAAATTTTTTTTTTTTGAAAAATTTATTTTAAAAAATTGTAGGAACATTTTTGGAAATTGTAGAGAACAATTTGAAATCGCATATCGTAAATTTGAAACAGCATGGTTGTATTTGTGGCTTGTAGCAATTGTATAATCACAGTTTTATATCAAAACAGTAGAGCATGGCATCGGAAAGTAAAGCAGTTGAGACAATATCAAGGAAACTGAAACTAAATAAGTACGGTACAAGGGTCATCACAAAGTTTGGATGTTAGAGCCAAATACATAGTTCCGATGTCAAAGTCTAGCAAAAGTGGAACAATAACAAGTACATCATCTGAATAGTCAGGGCTACACAAAAGTAGGGCTACATCCGTACATACTATCCGAAGTCACATCTACATATCTGTAGGTCATTCTACTCATCCACTGGTCAGAAAGGATACCACTGCACAAGTCAACTATCCCGCAAAATCGACACACTAATGTCATCTGAACCTAGGGGACTGAGCTATCAGTAACACATCACGGGGCCGCACCGCGGCGGAGCAAGGTCCTCACTCGGGCAAATGCACGACGCACAACACGCCTAGCATCCCTAGCCTGGATCACTCCGCCCCCGCGGATCCCTAATCCAAGATTCCTCTCGCGACTCCTCCTCTCAATCCTATGGAGTCGAGCCCTAGTCCTCCTAGCAACAGCGGTCCTCATCTCAGCCTGGATCCTCAAGCGCGCCTCGCGCTCCTCCACTAGTGCCCGCCTCGCCTCGTTAAGTCGGGCCTCTGCAGATAGTAAGTCTCGGGTCAGGAACTGCACCACGTAAGCGTGCTCAGTACCCGACACTGGGGGTAGGTCCATCGGTGGAGGTGGTATGACAGGAACAGGAATAGGTGCAGCAGCAGTAGCAGGAGCAGGAGCAGTAGCAGGGGTACTCCTCGCCAGAAGTATCGTCCTCGGAGTCACCGTCCGATGAAACAGGGCTCGATGACTGCGGAGAAGGTGGGGGTGACACAACACGACCCTCACCGGATCTCACACTCTCCTCATCAGTAGCTACAGGAGATGGGGTAACAGGCTCTGGCTCAGGCTCAAAGGGCTCCTCAACGGGATCCTCATCATCAGTATCTCCTATCAGCGTAATCTAGGGGCCAAGCTCAGAGTCAGCACCCATATCCTCCTCAGGATCCTCGGTATCTCGCATCAGTGCCTCATCATGCTCTCTCTCGAAAGCCTCAGGGTCTGGTATCTCCTCCATCTACACAAGGGAAATAAGGAGGGTCACTAACCAAAAAGAAAGGTTTAAGGAGTAGTTCCCTCACGGGCTTTAAAGTCAGGGCTATATCCGATAACCCGACTACAAACTCGATGAGAGTTCTAAGTATTATTAAGGTTGTTATTAGCGTTATCATTATTGTTATTATTATTAGGGTTGATTTCTTAAATTACTATCGTTTCTGAGAACTGTAACCTCGCTCTGATACCATTTCTGTGACGCCCCCAGATCCGGGGTCGGAGATATAGGCGCTCACGGTCCATTTTCCATTAATAACATACTTGTTCTTGCACATAATATATATAACAGCCATCGACCCCACAATAAACTCACACCGCACACACACACACACAGGTTAGAGTCTCAGAAACGTCACACAATTGATTAAGCGGAAATAAAAGTATCAGAGTTATTACAGACCGAATTAAATAGTATTTATGCTACCAGCAACACTTCGATATGAAGCGAAGTTGGCGGCTTGAAAGTTTGTTACGGTACACTGCCTTGCACAGGTCATACTGATAAATAAAACGAACTAACAAAAGCTGCCAACCAATCCGGCTAATGGGGCCTACCGGTGGAATCTCAACTGCTGGCTCGGGTCTAGTCACCTGCTTTCGAGCAGTCTGTCTGGGTCTTGCCATTTCGCTTAGCTGTTGTGTTTGTAAATTTGAAAACAAGCAAGAGTGAGCAACTATAGCTCAGCAAGAAATATATGTATAAGGTAAGCAATATAACATTTCATATGATTAGCAGTTATTAAACTCATTTGTATCAATCAGGTATAAAATCACTTGTCATTGTTGATAAATTATGAAGGTACACCAGTACGTGCCCTTGTTTTCAAAATAAACTTGCAGTTCTAGATACTGCATAGAGTCAACATCTTTCTCATCAAAATAGAACACTATCAGCAACTTGGCACAAAAGCCTAAGAAGAAGTGTCAAAGCATTTTTCCAAAATGGAGGAATGGGACTTAAAGAAAACATAAAACCTGACAAGGATTGACGATGATCAGTCGCCACATCCAAGTCCAATAATCCGCGGGTCTTCTCTACCGGTAGAAGGATAGAAACTACATCCGTAACTATCCCTCGGGTGAAAACTACATCCGTAATCACCCTCGATGAAAACTACATCCGTAATCATCCTTCGGCAACACCTGGGCCGGAATAATAATTGATAGACCGCCTGGCTCACGGCCGCTTACACATCCCGAGAATCGTTCGTCAACGGTTCCCACACCTGCCAGAGTCCCTTTTCCTTTTTCTTTTAAAACTTGATTTTGATTGAAAACAGAGTAATTGAGGTCCGACATCAGTCGACCGATGATTCTTGAAATCATACAAGAAGCAGAATCTGACCGGGGGTTTTCGAAAATGTTTTGAGTTCGAAAGAGTTCGAGTTTGAAAGTATTAAAAGGTATCTTGGATTAACTTTGTATTTAAATAATGAACAATGATTAATAAATAATATTTTAAGATTTAATATTAATAATTAATAAAATAATTATTCGATAAAATAAACTTTTAATCCAAGATAGGGTTTCGAGTATTTACGAAGATATAACAATAGTTACTTGAGTATACGATACTACCCGAATGACCCTTCGGGTTTTTGCAATCTAGATACGATATAATAATATACCGCTCCCCGGTCAATAGTATATACGGACCGCTACGATCTCTATTGCTAGAGTCGTTGTCCGAAGAAAACATTTCAATCTAAGTTCAAGGGGTACAAGCATATAGGTACTTATACAATCTCAATTGCATCAATACTTCGATAAACATAGCATTTGATATAATTGAAAACTACAAACACAACAGTGAAAGTCCTTGTATATGGATAAGTTTTGAAAAGTAAACTTGCCTTGGTTTGGTTGGGGTGGTCGGGCGTGCGGAGTGGAACGATCTATACATAAGCAATAACCGCTCGTTAGTACCTTAACAATATCTCTTTAATTACGGGGTTTTAGGGGGTACGAAATTAACTTAAGGACTTTGTCTTCTGACACTCTAGCCCCATTATAGGTTCATGTCATCACTCGATTACGCTCGTCACTTATTCGACTTAATTTAGTTACCACATTCGAATCATAACCATTACCCCTAGAATTATGCCCCACTAACGACTTTTTCCCTTGCGCGAATTTTACTCTAGCATTTTTATAAAATTGAAAAATTCATATTTTAATCCAATTCTGTTTGGGTAGCCTTCACCACTGCATTCCCTAACTTCTCAAATTTTTCCATGATCCCACATATATTTTTAGGGGTTTAAACAAGGTTCACAAGGGGCTCACTTAGTGCAGTCCGGAATCCAGAAACACAATTTACTTCTCCGGCCATAACTTAAAATCTATACATCACCTAGTCATGAACCTTACATTTCCAGAAACTACATTCAAATACCTTTCCAAAAATATATGGTAGGAGCTCAGGGGACAATATTTGGGGGTTCAAAACCATGTTACAAGACAGGTCAAGTTTCTGGGAAAAATTCAGCAAGCATGTTTCACTTAGATCAACCAATATTCTTAATTCCACAACACAACCAACACCTAATTCACTTAGTTCATGCTTTATAACATTCATGGAGATACATATACTAACCACAATCATAAAAATCACAATCACAACACTAAAACTATAGATCCATATCATCCATCACTTGAACATCCAAGATTAACACAATAATACCTGGATCTATCACCAAACATCATAAACACTACATGGCCAAGAGGGGTTATGATTTTTATACCTTATTGAGTGCCTAGGAGCCTTGGGTAAGCCTTAAAAAACTCAAGAACACCTTGAATGATCTCCTACAACCCTTATAATCCAAGATCTAAAAGAAAAACTAAACATGGTTACTATTCACAATATCTATAACAATTAATATCTTGAAATTGAATGGATGAAAGGGCTTGAAACTCTTAGTATACCTTTCTTAGATGATGGTGAGAGCCTAGGAATTATGCCTTGATTTATGAGTGAGGAGAAATGGAGGAAGAAGAAATTTTTTCTTCTCCTTTTTGTCTTGGCCGAGAGCACTAGTTCAAAGGGGGGGGGGAGAGCTTTTGTGTTTTTGATTTTTGTTGCTTGGTTGAATAATTGATAATGTGCTTGGGTAATACATAATAGTGTAAGTATATGCATGGTACTAACATAGGTATGGCCTCTTGTACTTCTTGTCCCCTCCTTGGAAAAAGAAATGCAACTAGTTACTATTCCTCTTCCATTTGGTTTAACTAGTTTGCTTCCTCCTAACTACTTGGTTACATGGGACTTGCATGCAATACTACTCCTTGTATCATTATTCTTCCACCAATGCTTGTCACTTAAACTTTAATTCGTATCGTATCTTAATTAATCTCTCGTAATAATATTTTGTCGCGTAGAGATTTCCCCTTTAATTCTTTAAGTACGTAATTGTGTAAATTCCTCGAATATCCATAATTCCTCGTCATAATCCTTAATAAATCTTTTAATATTCTAATCATTCTCAAATCCCAAGTTTTATAAATCTTAATAACAATAAGACTCTTGCCTTCACAATCTTCCTTTTATCTTACATAGTGAATGCAACAACATAGTTTCTCAGACAATCAATTCTATTAATCAACAGGGGTGACTAGAAAGGTTCCAAATTGACAATGTCACATGATATTAAATAAAAGAAAATATTTCAAAAATTAGGGTTCTTACAGTTCCCAACCAAGAACACACTCAGTGAGGGTACGGGACATAGTTGTACAACCTTCTACATGTCTTCTAGCCAGAATTTGTTACAAGTTGCAGGGACACAGGGGGAGCACACACAGGTTACTCCACTAATTCTCAAATTCTGGTTGATGAATCTTCTGTAAATGATAGGATTCAGCCCCATTCATAGATACCTAGTTTGTGATGTTGTAGCACTTCAACACACACACACACACACCAAACACTCTTGATTCTTCATCTTACTTCATGAAGAAGCCAACACTCAACTCTGAGTTCTCTAAGCTCTTAACAGGGCAGTTTGTTGAACTCTTAGTTCTTTTCTTGTATACCAATGCTTTATACCCATAATTCTCCAATCTTTATGGAATCATTATGTTCTTTTCCAGGATTGAGGGAAGGGAGTGAAAAACAGGAGAGGCCTTGTTTTAGGGCAAAAGGTGAGTTTGTGTGCAAGAGTGGTCTCCTATTTCATCCAGGAGAGCAAAAGGAGAGATTGAGTACCCCTTTAGTAAGGGAAGGTGAGCTATGTGAAGTGAGCTAGGATGAGATCCTGATGCAAAAATAGAGAGAATTAGAGAGAAGTTCTTTTTACATGCAGATTCTAGCTTCTGATTCCTCTAAATCACGACCTTACTACATCACAGTTCTTGCTGAAAACAAAAAAGGGGGAGAATGGTTCAGAACTTCAAAATTTTTCCTTTCTCAACGAAAAGGGGGAGAAGGTCAGAACTTTTATCCTTTAAGGAGGAGAAGGTTCTGAACTTTTATCCTTTATCAAAAGGGGGAGAAGTTTGTAGAATAAAGCCAAAGGGGGAGAAGAGACCTTCAAACCAACCAGCAAGTGGAGGAACAGAAGGAACAGAACAGATTTTCAAGCTAAATGTTATTCATAGGGGGAGCAGTTTTTAGTCTTCAAAGGAGGTGAGTAGTACAGGCCAGAACTTATGTCATGGAAGCTTGATCAATATTTTCTGTCAAAGTGAAAGAAAAATCTGAAGAGTAGTTTTTGTTATCATCACTCTCTGGATTTATGTCTTTTTCCTAGAGACATAAATAGGGGGAGATTGTTAAGACATACATGTCTACAGATGATGATAACAAATACCACAAGGCAGAAACTGAATTAAGAAATCGAAGCTGACAAATTAATCAGGAAACTAACTAAAATGTAGATTAAATAAAGCTACATCTTGTGTATGGAACTCTGCAAACAGTTAGGAAGTATTTCTGCAACAAGCCATGAGATGCTACAATCAAGTATCTGTAATCAGAAGAGATTTTGCTATACCCATGCAATTAAATTCGAGAAGTCAAGACAAGAAGGAGTTCGAGAAGTGAAGTCAGTTTAATGACCCTATTCGAGAACTCTACAAAAATGGTTATTCGAGAAGTCCTTGTTCGAGAAGTCAGGCTGATGTCTCTATTCGAGAAGTCTGCAACTTGTGCTTTTCGAGAAGTCTACAAAATATGTTGTTCAAGAAGTCATTCGAGAACTGAATAGAAGGGGCTATTCGAGAAGTCAACATTCAAGAATTCAAGATCTATCAGTTCGAGAACTCAACCTAAATTCCTAGTAATGCTAGAGTTATCTAATGGAACATATCGAATGAAGGATAAACCCAGAATTACTTTGCAACCCATGACTTATAGACAGTGATCAATTACACAGAGGATGTTACAAGTAGGGAGTCAAATTGTAGATATTAGAAGGCTCAAACTCTTTCAAGTGAAAGGTGAAATCAATCACTGTTTATCCGACTTCAAGGGCAAGAATAAGAGTGGAAGCAACCTCCAACATGATTACATTACTGCTGAAGAATCCAAAGGATATCTTGATGAATGTATAAGGATCAGTTGGTTTATCTGGGAAGTTCAAGCACAGCTCAATAAGTAGAAAAGCTTATTGACTTTTCAAAAGATTATCTTTTGCTAAAGCAACTTTTTAGGGATAATGATTCAAATCATAAAAGGTCCTTTACATAAAGTATCACGTAGGCTTGGAAGCTAAGTCAATTCAAGAAATTAGTAAATTATGAAGAAAGAAACATACACGGACTTGAAGCATGCTGGAATTGTCGAAATCAAGAAAAGAAGACCTTCAAGACATTTCCAGAAATGGCTATCACTTCAAGCATGTGTGTGTGACAAGTTATACCAAAAATGTACCTTTACACTTTACGTATTTTACTTGTCTTCATATAGTTTAAATAAGTTGTATGAGCAGCAAAGTGTAAGCAAGGAAAACACAGAGCTTAAGATAGAGATCAATAGGTTTTCTTGCAAACACAATGTAACCCGCAGCTGTGTATTTTTACACAGAGTATTTTCATCAAATACAATAATCAGGTGGACCGAACAAACCCACCTGAAATTTTTTATATCGTGTGTTTATTTACCTTGTTTACTTTCTGTTCTTTACAAACTGTCTAAGATCTCATTATTTCGAAAAGAATTTAGTTGAGAATTGTTGAGATTGTATTCAACCCCTCCTTCTACATTCTCGTGGTGTATAACTGGGAAATAATAGAGACAGAGATAGTTTTTGGATTAATCCAAAGGAGTCATCAATCAAGTTATCAGTGGATGTAGTAACATTTAGAGTGTACAATGCTTCTGGGTCAGGGATGTTGGCCATCAATCAAGGGGCGACTTGATTCTAGCTAAGGCATTTTGTAATCAAGGACTGTCCTCCCCAGAGATGTCAGAAGTGATGGCCATTAAACAGGCTCTCAGCTGGATCAAAACTCAAGCATGGCAAAGGGTTATTGTGGAGTCTGATTGCTTGGTGGCACTGCAAGCAATTCGTAGCAAAGCCCCTATGGTGTCTCCGTTTGGTCGAGTGATTGAGGACTGTCGAAATTTGTTACATGAACATCACTACAACAAATATAGGTATTTCTAACAAACTTTTTGGCCTATTTTTTGTCGAAAGAATGCTTCCTTCCGACAATACTCGTCTGTCAGAAAAGTCCTTTTCAAATGTTCGTATTTGCGTCGGAAGTTATCAATTGCGTCGGAAGATAACGAGGGACCCACTCCCTCTTTATTATATTATTAAACTAAATATCTGACAGAAAACTTTGTCAGAAATTTGATTTTTGATTATTATCTGTAAACAAACTAGATAATAATAAAATATTCATATTTTATATTCCAACAAACCTTCTGTCGGAAGTAGAAAATTTTAAAAAAAAAGGAAAATTAGATAAATACATTTTTCTATTGAATCCAATATACAAATCTTCTGATGGCTAAAGTTGTCATATGTTATCACATATGTTGCCCTATTTTTTTATTTCCTAACCAATTCGGCTTCTAACCAACAACAAACAATATCCAGCAAATTGGCCTTCAAACCAGCATGCAACGTTCCTGCCTAGTGCCTAGTACATATTTCAATTATAGGAATTAAATCATAAGCTACTAAACCGTAATACCATTATATACATTATCCGCAAAACTTGAAATTACCAAAAACTACTACAATTACAATACCATAACAAATAGCATCCGAAATTAACCATCCATATACAAAACAAGCTAAGAGTAGCAAAATTCACCATGGACGACATAATTAATACAATACCAAATAGTCCTTACATAACATAAAAACCAAGTAAACTACCCCATTATTCTAAGAGTGCCATCAGACATTAGACGGGAACCACCATCACCATCGTCATTGTCATCATCGTCCTGATCACTGTAAGAACCCTAATTTTTGCAATATTTTCTTTTATATAATATCATGTGGCATTGTCAATTTGGAACCTTTCTAGTCATCCCTGTTGTTTAATGGAATTGATTGTCTGAGAAATTATGTTGTTACATTCTCTACGTAAGGTAAAGGGAAGATTGTTGAAGGCAAGAATCTCATTGTTAGTAAGATTTATAAAACTTGGGATTTGAGAATGATTAGAGTATTAAAAGATTTATTAGGAGTTATGACATGGAGTTATGGAGATTCGAGGAATTTCTACAATTAAGTACTTGAGGAATTATAAGGGAAATCTCTACGCGACAAAATATTATTGCGAGAGATTAATTAAGATACGATACGAATTAAAGATTAAGTGACAAGCATTGGTGGAAGAATAATGATACAAGGAGTAGTATTGCATGCAAGTCCCATGCAACTAAGTAGTTAGGAAAAGCAAACTAGTAGTACCAAATGGACAAGAGGAATAGTAACTAGTTGGCATTTCTTTTTCCAAGGAGACAAGAGTACATGGTGGCCATACCTAGATTTGTACCATGTATCACATATACACACACTAATACATATCACCCAACCACTTTACAATTATTCCACCAACACAAAATCAAAACACAAAAATACTCTCCCCCCCCCCTTGAACAAAGCTCTCGGCCCAAGCAAGAAAACAAGGAAGAAATTTTTCTTTCTTCCACTTCTCCTCATTCATAATTCAAGGCATAATTCCTAGGCTCTCTACATCATCTAAGAAAGGTATACTAAGAATTCCAAGCCTTTTCATCCATTGATTTTCAAGTTATTAATTGTTAAAGTTTTGGTGAATAGTAACAATGTTAAGTTTTCTTATAGATCTTGGATTATAAGGATTGTAGGAGCTTGTTCAAGGTGTTATTGAGATTTGTAAGGCTTACCCAAGGCTCCTAGATACTCAAGAAGGTATAAAAACCCTAACCCCTCTTGGCCATGTAGTGTTTATGATGTTTGATGATAGATCCATGTGTATTGGTGTTAATCTTGGATATATAAGTGGTGGATGAAATAGATCTTGAGTTTAAGTGTTGTGGTTGTGATTTTTATGATTGTGGTTAGTATATGTATCTCCATGAATGTTATAAAGTATGAACTTGGTGAATTAGATGTTGGTTGTGTTGTGGAAGTAAGAATCTTGGTTGATTTTAGTGAAACAAGCATGCTGAGTTTTTCCAGGAACTTGACCTGTCTTGTAAGATGGTTTTGAACCCCCAAATCTTGTCCCCTGAGGTCCTACCATATATTGCTGCAAAGGTATTTGAATGTATTTTCCAAAAATATAAGGTTCATGACTAGGTGATGTATGGATTTTTAGTTATGGCCGGAGAAGTGGATTGTGTTTCTGGATTCCGGACTGCACTAAATGGTCCCCTTGTGAACCTTGTTTAAACCCCTAAAAATTTATGTGGGATCATGTAAAAATTAGAGAAGCTATAAAATACAGTGGTGAAGGCTACCCAAAAATAATTGGATTAAAATATGAATTTTTCAATTTTATAAAAATGCTAGAGTAAAATTCGCGCAAGGGAAAAAGTCGTTAAGTGGAGTATAGTTTTAGGGGTGATGAATATGATTCGTTTATGGTAACCAAATTAAGTCGAATAAGTGACGAGCGTAATCGAGTGGTGACATGAACCTATAGTGGGGCTAGAGTGTCATAAGACGAAGTCATTAAGTTAATTTTGTTCCCCCTAAAACCACGTAATTAAAGAGATATTGTTAAGGTACTAACGAGCGGTTATTGCTTATGTATAGATCATTCCACTCCGCACGCTCGACCACCCCAACCATACCAAGGCATGTTTTCTTTTCAAAACTTACATATACAAGACTTTCACTGTTGTGTTTGTAGTTTTCAATCATATCAAATGTTTATGTTTATCGAAGTATCGATGAAATTGAGATGTATAAGTACATATATGTTTGCACCCCTTGAACTTAGAATGAAATGTTTTCTTCGGACAACGACTCTAGCAATAGAGGTCGTAGCGGTCCGTATATACTATTTACCGGGGAGCGGTATATTATTATATCGTAATTAAATTGCGAAAACCCGAAGGGTCACTCGGGGAGTATCGTATACTCAAGTAATTATTTTTATATCTTCGTAAATACTCAAAATACCTATCTTGGATTAAAAGCTTATTAATTAAATAATTATTTTATTAATTATTAATATTAAATCTTAAAATATCATTTATTAATTATTGTTCATTATTTTAAAGACAAAGCTAATCCAAGATACCTTTAGCACTTTCAAACTCGAACTCTTTCGAACTCAAAACATTTTCGAAAACCCCCGGTCAGGTTTGCTTCTTGTATGGTTTCAAGAATCATCGGTCGACTGATGTCGGACCTCAATTACTCAGTTTTAAATCAAAATCAAGTTTTAAAAGAAAAAGAAAAAGGGACTCTGGCAGGTGTGGGGACCGTTGACGAACGATTCCCGGGATGTGTAAGCGGCCGTGAGCCAGGCGGTCCATCAATTATTATTCCGGTCCAGGTGTTGCCGAAGGATGATTACGGATGTAGTTTTCATCGAGGGTGATTACGGATGTAGTTTTCACCCGGGGATAGTTACGGATGTAGTTTCTATCCTTCTACCGGTAGAGAAGACCAGCGGATTATTGGACTTGGATGTGGCGACTGATCATCGTCAATCCCTGTCAGGTTTTTATGTTTTCTTCCAGTCCCATCTTCCACTTTGGAAAAATACTCAAACACTGCTTCTTGGGCCTAAGTGCCAAGTTACCGATAGTGTGGCTTTTGATAAGAAAAATATTGACATCGTGCAGTATCTAGAACTGCAAGATTTTCCATAAAGATTGGCACGTGTTAGTGCACTCTTGCAATTATTTCAAAGAACGAAATGTTTTTGAATGAGAAACCTTCCAAGCTAATGGAAGGAAAGAGGTTTGCAAAGATGTATTCCCGGTACAGTATGTTAACCGTAGAGTGTTTTGCCGAAAATGATATACTCATATGTATACATTTTCAAACTTGTGATATGTTGAAATAGGAACCTTATAAAGGGTTCATATGTTATTCTTAAAGCTCCTTAGTGAGTATAGATGTTTTATTCAAACTCGGACATATATACTGTCCAATTATGTTTTGAAATCTGAGATATATACCCTTATAGTTGGGAATGTTTTCGAAATAAACCACGTTATTATTTTTCAAAATGGTGAACTTGCTGAGCGTTATGTAGCTCATTCTTGCTTTATAAAAACTTTTCAGAAAAAGAAGTAATTGGTCGGTTAACTCCGCAATAGCAGAAGAGGAGTAGAAGATTTACCCCGGAGATGATTTAGTTCCTGATAAATACTACAGAGCAAGTCTGATAGGTTTTCAACTGTAATAGTAAGCCTTGTCTTCAAGTGTAGTTGTATAAGTGGAATTGCGTTAGACTCTGATTTGTACAAATGAATTGTAATATTTAGTGGCACTTTTGATTATCGTTTCTGAGGCTCTAACTTATTTGTGCTTAAGATTGAGGTCTAGATGGATGTATTGTTGAGTTGTACAGTTAATACAGGTATGATATGGTTGGATGGTGATGTGACGACTTGAATCTTTGACCTCAGATTTGGGGGTGTCACAATCACCATGATCATGATCAGCACCATCATCCTCCACATGCGCTTTACCCTACATTATTAACTCAAAGAGTTAAGTGAGAACAATTGATTTAAATAATTGTACTTGACCACACACATACAAAGTCACATAAAATCCTGTGAGCACGCTTGCAGTTTATGTCTTTATGAGACGCAATTAAAATTTGTGGCACTCCTAGCAAATAATTACATAATTGGAAAATGAATATTCATAAATTTATATATGCAATATATATTATTTGAAATTTCAATAAATACAAAGAATTTCTATAAAGAAATTCATGTGCTGATGCCATCTCATAGCGGAGAAACTGAGTCAAATCACTTAATATCGTTATAGGCTATTTCTTGACAAGTCACTGATTTGTCAATTAGTGTCCCTGAAGGTTCAAAACAAATATTACAATCATAAATCTATCTAGTTTGTAATATTCATTTCAAGAAACATGCGATAAACCTGACAATTGCAAGTTCTGCTATTCCCGTAAAATCAACCTAAACAGAGTAATACAGAGGTTGCGTCAAGTGCTTCAGAAGCCACCAAATTTGAAGTCGTGCACCGTCCAGGCCTTTTATTAATAGGATCATTATTTCTAATTGTAACCGATTTGCTTAGTGTTTTTACATTGTTTTACCTCTATCATGTTTTCTTTTGATATTTTCTTCCAATTTAGATGAACATGTATCGGGTATTCTACAGCGAAATACAGGAATCAAAAACTTTATTACTACTCATAGAAGTTACGATAGAATCTATAAGCACATCCTGATACAAAAGTGCATGGCTAAAAATTAATAAATGGATAAATGTAGACTTTAAAACTTTTCTTTAAGATTTCAGATGCTATAAATTAATTAATGGACAAATATAGACTGTTAGTACTTATCTTTGATACTAGCGCATAGATTTTAAGCTACATTGGCGGAAAAGAAAAGTGGAGTTGGCATCAAATTCGACTTACACACCATGGTTCATTCAAAGAAAAAAGCACTCCAATCCCACTTAATTTTATAACTAGCAAATTTACAGTAGTCACAACAATCTTTAAATATTAGTCCAGAAAATAAAAAGCATAAAACTTAATTTTCTTGTTGTTGGTATTGAAATGTAGAGTATTTAGCACAGTTACAGTTTAACATGAAAAGAATAACAAAACGCGCATTAGTAAAAAAACCAATTCTAATAATTGTAAGTTCATAGCAACGAAATCAAACTAAAAAACAAATAAAGATAAACCAACAAGTAAGATTAAAACTTTACCTTAAAATTGTCCATCAAAGTATGTTATTTTAGCTAAAAGCTTGCAACTTTTCTGAATAAAATTTCAACATCTTCCACTTCGGACTTGTCCAAATCAGCTTACAATACCAACCCAATTTCAAAATTCTACTAGTTGACTAAAATTTACTTCATCTACTCTGCTCTAAAATTAATTATGGTGGGAAAGAATATGGTAATATGCTCTGAGAATATGTATAATAGCATTACTATGTATTTAGAAAATATTCATGCGGGGCAGACAATGAAAAAAACACTAAAGTGTGTCTTATATAAATCTGAATATCATTGGCGAATTTGTTAGGTCCCGTAAGAGGACTAATTTAAGCTAGAAGGGGGGGTTGAATAGCTTAATATCCAATTTAAAAATTATTAAGGCGTTTTAAAATAATTTTCCCTTTTTAAAAACTTTTACCGAGTCGTTATGCAGTTTATAAGTGCAGAAATAAAAGACAAGGGAAGAAAATACCACACAGGAGATTTTATCCTGGTTCGCGATGGCGCATGTAACGCCCCCAAATCTGAGGTCAAAGATTCAGGTCGTCACATCATCATCCAACCATATCATACCTGTATTAACTGCACAACTCCACAATACATCCTTCCAGACCTCAATCTTAAGCACAAACAAGCACAAACAAGTTAGAGCCTCAGAAACGATAATCAAAAGTGCCACTAAATATTACAATTGATTTGTACAAATCAGAGTCTTACGCAATTCCACTTATACAAATATACTTGAAGACAAGTCTTACTATTACAGTTGAAAACCTATCAGACTACTCTGTAGTATTTATCAGGAACTAAATCATCTCCGTGGTAAATCTTCTACACCTCTTCTGCTGGTACGGAGTTAATCGGCTAGATTCTTCCCATTCTGAAAAGTTTTTATAAAGCAAGAATGAGCTACATAATGCTCAGCAAGTTCACCATTTTGCAAAATAATAATGTGGTTTATTTCGAAAACATTCCCAATTATATGGGTATATATCTCATATTTCAAAACATAATTGGACAATGTATATGTCCGAGTTTGAATAAAACATCTATACTCACTAAGGAGCTTTAAGAATAACATATGAACCCT
The DNA here is from genome assembly GCA_036435485.1 of Saposhnikovia divaricata. Taxonomy (NCBI): domain Eukaryota; kingdom Viridiplantae; phylum Streptophyta; class Magnoliopsida; order Apiales; family Apiaceae; genus Saposhnikovia; species Saposhnikovia divaricata. Next base: position 114,271,365 of record CM071596.1, read on the forward strand.
TTATAAGGTTCCCATTTCAATATATCTCAAGTTTGAAAATATATACATATGAGTATATCATTTTCGGCAAAACACTCTACGATTAACATACTGTACAAGGAATACATCATTGCAAACCTCTTTCCTTCCATTAGCTTAGAAGGTTTCTCATACAAAAACATTTCATTCTTTGAAACAATTGCAAGAGTGCACTAACACGTGCCAATCTTTATAGAAAATCTTGCAGTTCTAGATACTGCACGATGTCAATATTTTCTCATCAAAAACCACACTATCAGCAACTTGGCACTTAGGCCCAAGAAGCAGTGTTTGAGTATTTTTCCAAAGTGGAGGATGGGACTGGAAGAAAACATAAAAACCTGACAAGGATTGACGATGATCAGTCGCCACATCCAAGTCCAATAATCCACGGGTCTTCTCTACCGGTAGAAGGATAGAAACTACATCCGTAACTATCCCCGGGTGAAAACTACATCCGTAATCACCCTCGATGAAAACTACATCCGTAATCATCCTTCGACAACACCTGGGCCGGAATAATAATTGATGGACCGCCTGGCTCACGGCCGCTTACAAATCCCGGGAATCGTTCGTCAACGGTTCCCACACCTGCCAGAGTCCCTTTTTCTTTTTCTTTTAAAACTTGATTTTGATTGAAAACTGAGTAATTGAGGTCCGACATCAGTCGACCGATGATTCTTGAAATCATACAAGAAGCAAACCTGACCGGGGGTTTTCGAAAATGTTTTGAGTTCGAAAGAGTTCGAGTTTGAAAGTATTAAATTTATCTTGGATTGACTTCGTCTTTAAAATAATGAAGATAATTAATAAATAATATTTTAAGATTTAATATTAATAATTAATAAAATAATTATTCGATAAAATAAACTTTTAATCCAAGATAGGGTTTCGAGTATTTATGAAGATATGAACATAATTACTTGAGTATACGATACTCCCCGAATGACCCTTCGGGTTTTCGCAATCTAGATACGATATAATAATATACCGCTCCCCGGTCAATAGTATATACGGACCGTTACGACCTCTATTGCTAGAGTCGTTGTCCGAGGAAAACATTTCAATCTAAGTTCAAGGGGTACAAACATATATGTACTTATACAATCTCAATTGCATCAATATTTCGATAAACATAGCATTTGATATAGTTGAAAACTACAAACACAACAGTGAAAGCCCTTGTATATGTATAAGTTTTGAAAAGTAAACTTGCCTTGGTTTGGTTGGGGTGGTCGAGCGTGCGGAGTGGAACGATCTATACATAAGCAATAACCGCTCGTTAGTACCTTAACAATATCTCTTTAATTACGGGGTTTTAGGGGGTACGAAATTAACTTAACGACTTCGTCTTATGACACTCTAGCCCCGTTATAGGTTCATGTCATCACTCAATCACGCTCGTCACTTATTCGACTTAATTTAGTTACCATATCCGAGTCATAATCATTACCCCTAGAATTATACTCCACTTAACGACTTTTTCCCTTGCGCGAATTTTACTCTAGCATTTTTATAAAATTGAAAAATTCATATTTTAATCCAATTCTTTTTGGGTATCCTTCACCACTGCATTTCCTAGTTTCTCAAATTTTTCCATGATCCCACATAAATTTTTAGGGGTTTAAACAAGGTTCACAAGGGGGTCACTTAGTGCAGTCCAGAATCCAGAAACGCATTTTACTTCTCCGGCCATAACTTAAAATCTATACATCACCTAGTCGTGAACCTTACATTTCCAGAAACTACATTCAAATATCTTTCCAACAATATATGGTAGGACCTCAGGGGACAAGATTTGGGGGTTCAAAACCATGTTACAAGACAGGTCAAGTTTCTGGGAAAATTCAGCATGTATGTTTCACTTAGATCAACCAATATTCTTACTTCCATAACACAACCAACATCTAATTCACTTAGTTCATGGTTTATAACATTCATGGAGATACATATACTAACCACAATTATAAAAATCACAATCACAACACTAAAACTCAAGATCCATATCATCCACCACTTGAACATCCAAGATTAACACAAAAATACATGGATCTATCACCAAACATCATAAACACTACATGGCCAAAAGGGTTTATTTATTTTTATACCTTCTTGAGTACCTAGGAGCCTTGGGTAAGCCTTACAAAACTCAAGAACACCTTGAATGATCTCCTACAACCCTTATAATCCAAGATCTATAAGAAAAACTCAACATGGTTACTATTCACAATATCTTCAACAATTAATATCTTGAAATTGAATGGATGAAAGGACTTGAAATTCTTAGTATACCTTTCTTAGATGATGGAGATAGCCTAGGAATTATGCCTTGATTTATGAGTGAGGAGAAATGGGAGAAAGAAAAATGTTTTCTTCCTTGTATGGTCTTGGCCGAGAGCTTTATGTTCAAAGGGGGGGGGGGGAGAGCTTTTTGTTTTTGATTTTTGTTGTTTGGTTGAATAATTGATAAAGTGCTTGGGTGATACATATGAGTGTAAGTATATGCATGGTACAATCTAGGTATGGCCTCTTGCACTCTTGTCCCCTCCTTGAAAAAAGAAATGTAACTAGTTATTATTCCTCTTACCATTTGGTTTAACTAGTTTGCTTTCTCCTAACTACTTGGTTGCATGGGACTTGCATGCAATACTACTCCTTGTATCATTATTCTTCCACCAATGCTTGTCACTTAAACTTCAATTCGTATCATATCTTAATTAATCTCTCGTAATAATATTTTGTCGCGTAGAGATTTCCCCTATAATTCCATAAGTACTTAATTGTGTAATTTCCTCGAATATCCATGATTCCTCGTCATAATCCTTAATAAATCTTTTAATACTCTAATCATTCTCAAATCCCAAGTTTTATAAATCTTACTAACAACAAGACTCTTGCCCTCAACAATCTTCTCTTTATCTTACATAGTGAATGTAACAACATAGTTTCTCAGACAATCAATTCCATTGAACAACAGGGATGACTAGAAAGGTTCCAAATTGACAATGTCACATGATATTAAATAAAAGGAAATATTACCAAAAATTAGGGTTCTTACAGCCTCCCCTCCTTAAAAGGATTCCGTCCCGGAATCAGGTTGAAAACAGTTGGGGGTGCTTTTCACGCATCGCGCTCTCTAGTTCCCATGTTGATTCTTCGACATTCTGGTTCCTCCACAAAACTCTTACTAGTTTGACAACCTTGTTCCTCAGCACCTGTTCTTTTCTATCCATGATTTCTACGGGTTGCTCCACATATGTTAAGTCTGGTTGCAGATCCACTTGATCATATTCTGTCACGTGTCGGAAGTCGGTATGGTAGGGTCGTAGTAGCATGGACACATGGAACACATTATGTACTTGCTGCCAGCTCGGGGGTAAAGCCAATTCATAGGCTAACTTTCCAACTCATTTCAAGATCTCAAAAGGTCCAATAAATCTTGGGCTTAGCTTCCCCTTCTTACGAAATCTCATCAATCCCTTCCACGGTGATACCTTCAACATCACAAACTCTCCTACCTCATATTCCTTGTCTTTGCGGGTCTGGTCCGCATACTTCTTCTGTCTGTCTTGGGCCGCTACCAGCCGTCCTCTTATGAGCTCGATAGTTTCTCTTGTCTGTTGGACCAGTTCAGGCCCTAAAATCTTCCGCTCTCCAACTTCTTCCCAACACAAGGGAGGCCGACATCTTCGTCCGTATAAAGCTTCATATGGGGCATTCCTATACTCGCATGGTAACTGTTGTTGTAGGAAAATTCGATCAACGACAAGTGGTCATCCCAACTTCCCTTAAAATCGATGGCACATACTCTCAACATGTCCTCTATGGTCTGGATGGTTCTCTCGCTCTGTCCGTCTGACTGGGGGTGGTATGCAGTACTCATGTTTAACTTGGTCCCCACACAATCCTGAAAACTCCTCCAGAACCTGGAGTTGAACCTTGGGTCTCTCCCAGATGCAATGCTCACAGGAACCCCATGCCTTACCACGATCTCCTTAGATATCTCCTAAAATTTGACCATTCGAAATAATGGGTTTCGTAAAAAAAACTAATGACTTTTATATACACTCGTCTGTACCGTAAATACGTAATATCAATTAGAAATCTTCATTTAATAATTCGTACATATCGTGATTACAAAAATTTCTCATCCACCCATAAAATTACTATTCGTCCAGGTTTCGAATATTCCCGAAAGTTAGGGTTAATGCAGTCTCCTCTCCTTAAAAGGATTCTATCTTAAGAACCTAAGGATAATAGTTGTGGATACAATTCCAACCTTACCTTTTCCAACTCTCAGGTTGACACTTCAACCCTATTGTTCTCTCCCTTCGTCTCACCAACGCCTTAATGTTGTTCCTCAACGCATACTCTCCTCGACCTGTATTCCTTATCGGTTGTTCTATGATTAAAAATTTCTATCCCACTACTCACACGTTCCTCTTCTACCTTGTTCATAGTATCCGTGTTGAGTCCTTGTATCGTTGGCCCATGAATGCTTTGTGGTCGTGTTTTGTAATATGAGACAACGTCAATACACACGGTATTCCTCATATTCCTTCGCTTGATTAGCAGGCATGCGTTGCCTCCCGTCAGCCGTTACCACTTGATGTGGATACTGTATTGTCTTCGGCATACGTCGAACCAGTTCAGCTACTATATCCCCCGTTCATTGACTTCTTCGTAATGCAAGAAAAGCGAAGCTTCTTCTTTCGCGGTACGCTTTACAAGAGACGTCCTTACGTTCGCATGGTGATGATCGTGATAACAACATTCATTCATGGATAAGTTTTTATTCTCGACTGCCCCGTGAAGCCTAAGGCACGACACTAAATATAATTTCGATCGTCTGGACAATTCTTCTTCCCTGTCCGTCAACCACAGATCAAATTAGTACATACGCTCAATCTCTTTGTTAAATATACCCGAAAGCACCTTCAATATTCAAAGTTTAACCTTAAGTCTTTATCTGACGTGATCGCTGCAGAAGTTTCATATTGCACCACCATCTCTCCCGTATAATATTCGATAATCTTCTCAATGGAAAGTCTCTCGTAGGTAAATCACTTGGTCCAACAATTATAACTCAGCTAGGGCCATCTCTTGGCTCGGTCTTTGGCGACCCACTTATGAAATTCACTATAATTCTGTCCACGTTCAATATTTTCTACAGGCGGAATTAACCCACTAGATCTCTATCATTCTGCTTTTGACATGTCGCGTTAGTACTTAATAGTTTGCCAATACCATTCTTCATTTCAGTTTACCAAACATTCCCTTAATTCTCTATACATCTTTGTCCTTCCCCATAATTTATTTATTTTCCTCTAACATTATTCTTTATTGTATATACTCTATTTTCTTGGTCAATACTGACTGAATTCCAATTTCGAATAATACCTTCTATAGGTATCGGCCACCACACTGGCCTTCCCTAGGTAATAACAAATTTCTCCATTATACACCCTGCTCCCTCTCGTCACCTTCTCTTTCTTATGTTTAGTTCTAATATGAAGATATATTTATGGCACTTGTGGAGAAATTTTTCACACTTTTCTCAAAAGGTTAACGTCTCAGTTTTATGCGTGAACGCCATCATGACAAATCCCAGACTCACGGTTAGTATATCCTATCCCGTAACCTTTATGTTGTTTAGAAGCATAGGCTATCATCCCCTTTCTACTGCATCAGCACACCTCTTAAACTCTTGAAAGACGCATCATCGTGACTCTCAAAGTCCTCTTTTTATCATCAAGTATGGCTAACAACGAGGTTGTTGCTAATATCTCATTTCATCATAAAACTTTGTTCATTAATCCATAAAGGCTTCTGACTTATTAGTCCATTCAAACGATACTACCACAATTTTATAACATTTATATTAGTGTGAAATGCCAACTTTGACACAGTACAGAGGTCGATCTTGAGTTGGTGAAACCTTCTCTTCAACCTTATCCTTGAAAAAAAAACAACTACTCATTTTAACTAATCAACAATTCCCCCATTTCCGATAAGGGCATCAGTTCTCGATGGTATATGTAAGATGTCATACGCTCGTCCTCCTTCATAACTGGCACCAATCAGCCTGAGGCCTGCATGCGGCTGCGATTCCCAATAAACTTGATTAGGTGGTAATCTCGAAGGATCACTGGCATATATCCATGCATCCATTCGCTATTAGGGGCCTGTTAAACTATATGTCTCTCTAGGTGCATCAATCCCTTTAAGCTAAGTAAAGCTTCACATTCTTGCCACGATATCTCTTCCTTTCTTGTCCATCTCACTTCCATGTTAGTTTCCTCTAAGGATATGTTTTACATTGCAATCGATTTTCATTTCTTGGATCAGGGAAAGGCTTGGTAACTCCAGAATTCATTAATATAACATCCTGACAACGGTTGGTAGGAGCGTACTCCCAACCACCTCATCATTTCTTATAACTTTCCTCACACTAATATTAAAGGTCTTGTGATATGCCCCGGCATGTTATTTCTACTTTAATAATTACTCGGCATAACGCTCTGGCTGCACAATTACAACATTTGGTTTTTGATCTCATATTGGTGTAACGGTTCATAATTATACCTCCCGTTCACCTTAGAGTAATCACTTTGAATGGAATGGTTTCAAAATAACAAGGTCCAATAGATAATCTCAATAAGAATTCCACATTGGATGTTCCAAGAATGTTGATGGTTCCAAATACTAGGAATCTCGATTTTTGGAGATGTAAGGATGGACAGAAAGAATACAACAAGGTTTATTCCTTCCCGTCCTGATAATTCTGTAATATGACACCATAGAGAATGTTGCACAAGGGCAATGATTGTTGGGTACAAAAGTCATAAAGACGGTCTTTATACAATTCTTACATCGGGTGGATACTTTTCCTCCTGAATAATAAGAGGAAATCTAAAGTCGCATTGATGAAGGTCAGCCAATAGAAAGTAATTCTACTCCATGACAATTAAAGAATGAAGTAGTTTGTCACTCAAGTAATCAATGGTTTCAAATGAATTCTCATTGTATGAAATGAAAGAATAAAATATTCAAGTGATATAAAGTCTGATACAAACACTAGCGACTAGCTAGACAAAATTTGCTAGTTCACCTGTTTGAGACATCACCACCAGCTAGGACAATTAGCTAGGTGTTCTTCACAACATTACAATTTTGAGTAGTTGGAACGATCAACTAGTCATTCATATTGACATAACGACTAGCCAGTTTCAATTGGGTAGAACGGAATTTCAACATCGTAGCCACTGAAGAAACTTTAGGCTTCTCGGACAACGAATGAAAATAAGAAGTTATTAAGTTTGGAAAAAAAGAAAACTATAAAATCTGAAGAGAATGTTCTAGGTATCGGAACAATCGATAACCTCTCATCAAATATTACTTATCAGTGAAACGGTCCACCCAAGGGTGCCTCCGTACACCTGCTTTATCAGATCCAACAATAGAATTAAATTCGGAATACCAATATCAAGATGATATCCTTACTATGATTTCAATGTACGGTGTACAATCTCATCTTGAATAGAAGAAAAGAATTCATGAGGGATGTCTGGACATTAGATCATCCCTGTCCTCAGTAATTTGTTGAATATTTATGAGCTCAACTGAAGAATGCAAGTATGAAAGAAGCAATCAAATATCGATATTCGTTAAGTAGTATTCGTCGGTTAATTAAGGAAATATTTGTGGAACATTCCTTGGATAATTGAAAGAGAGTGTAACTAGTCCTGAGCAGAAATAATTATAAACTTCAAATAGAATGCTCGGGCTCAATTAAGATACTTTGGATGAGTCCCGGTTTAGAGAAAGTATATCACTGGTTGTTATTCCACAAGTTTGAAGTAGAAAGCTAGGAGGGTTACCTGATATAAGCTAATCGAGGTAACATGGTTAGTGAACAGTTTAAAATGAAGTCGTGCACCAGCCGGTAGTTATCAAAATAAGTTAATAATCATTCGTGCATCTCATTATCACCACTATGAGGGTAACTCCATCTCTTCGTCTTCGTAATACAAGACACCAACTAGTGCGTTTCTCAATCATCATCTTAAAGTCATTTATCGAGTTAGGGTTTCACCAATATACCTGTCATTTCCGTGCTTTATCTTGAAGACCAAGCTTCACATCATTCTGGGGACACCTGCTAAGTCTATAGGGTCCTACTTCATGCCTTCCGACAAGAATCACAAGTGGCCAGTTCCCCTGGGAACAGATCAAAGAGATCTCTCAGGGATCTCAGTGCAGTCCATAGGTTCAGTGGCGGGTGTGTGTATGTGAACATATACCAAAAATATTGAGGTCTACAATACGTATATACGTAGTCCCTGCTAATATCTCTATAAAAGGATCACACTCTAGACCCGCTGGTTTTTTCTTTTGGTAGACTCTGAGATCACTGTATCGCTCGTTGCAACCATATTCAATTTCTCTCGAGTCCCTTTGTTAATTCTACTTGTTTGTTCTCTAAGTTGAACTACCATGTTCCAGCGTTCGAATCATGCGTGGAATTATCTAGCACGCTCGTCTTATGATAACATTCTCGTATAACATATGTAAAATTCGCCATCAAGGGTAATGGAATCCAGAACGACATAGTGACCAACCTTCAGGTAAACCCGTTACTTATCGAAAATCGGATCTTATAACCAAAGTAAAAGACTTTCATTAATCCAAGTACTAAGTACCCTTAATTATGTAGGGAAGTCCAAACTTCTTGATTCTTAAAATGCCGCCTCCTGAACTGTGGAGGAATATGGGCCACAAAATTTATGCCAGCCTAGTCATCCGATCATATTGGCAATATCGCCTCTACCTCAGCTGCTCTCGAGATTCCGCTCTGCTTCCTATATCATTATCTATGATAAGTCATGTACGACTCTCAAACCTCTATTCATCATTCTGAAGGTCTCTAAGGATCTATCGACCCTAGTATAATACCTCCAGTAACACTCCAGTCCATTCTACTCACCGGTACCTCTTCCGGTAGTCCAATCATAAGTTTACTACGAACTCTTATGTCATTCTCCTACTTAGACTTAACTCTCAACACTCTCGTTTCTGAGTACTGTAACTTATCGCTCTGATACCATTTCTGTAACGCCCCCAAATCTGAGGTCAAAGATTCAGGTCGTCACATCACCATCCAACCATATCATACCTGTATTAACTGCACAACTCCACAATACATCCTTCCAGACCTCAATCTTAAGCACAAACAAGTTAGAGCCTCAGAAACGATAATCAAAAGTGCCACTAAATATTACAATTCATTTGTACAAATCAGAGTCTTACGCAATTCCACTTATACAACTATACTTAAAGACAAGTCTTACTATTACAGTTGAAAACCTATCAGACTACTCTGTAGTATTTATCAGGAACTAAATCATCTCCGTGGTAAATCTTCTACTCCTCTTCTGCTGGTACGGAGTTAATCGGCCAGATTCTTCCCTTTCTGAAAAGTTTTTATAAAGCAAGAATGAGCTACATAATGCTCAGCAAGTTCACCATTTTGCAAAATAATAATGTGGTTTATTTCGAAAACATTCCCAACTATATGGGTATATATCTCAGATTTCAAAACATAATTGGACAATGTATATGTCCGAGTTTGAATAAAACATCTATACTCACTAAGGAGCTTTAAGAATAACATATGAACCCTTTATAAGGTTCCCATTTCAATATATCTCAAGTTTGAAAATATATACATATGAGTATATCATTTTCGGCAAAACACTCTATGATTAACATACTGTACATGGAATACATCATTGCAAACCTCTTTCCTTCCATTAGCTTAGAAGGTTTCTCATACAAAAACATTTCATTCTTTGAAACAATTGCAAGAGTGCACTAACACGTGCCAATCTTTATAGAAAATCTTGCAGTTCTAGATACTGCACGATGTCAATATTTTCTCATCAAAAACCACACTATCAGCAACTTGGCACTTAGGCCCAAGAAGCAGTGTTTGAGTATTTTTCTAAAGTGGAGGATGGGACTGGAAGAAAACATAAAAACCTGACAGGGATTGACGATGATCAGTCGCCACATCCAAGTCCAATAATCCGCGGGTCTTCTCTACCGGTAGAAGGATAGAAACTACATCCGTAACTATCCCCGGGTGAAAACTACATCCGTAATCACCCTCGATGAAAACTACATCCGTAATCATCCTTCGGCAACACCTGGGCCGGAATAATAATTGATGGACCGCCTGGCTCACGGCCGCTTACACATCCCGGGAATCGTTCGTCAACGGTTCCCACACCTGCCAGAGTCCCTTTTTCTTTTTCTTTTTCTTTTAAAACTTGATTTTTATTGAAAACTGAGTAATTGAGGTCCGACATCAGTCGACCGATGATTCTTGAAATCATACAAGAAGCAAACCTGACAGGGGGTTTTCGAAAATGTTTTGAGTTCGAAAGAGTTCGAGTTTGAAAGTATTAAATGTATCTTGGATTGACTTCGTCTTTAAAATAATGAAGATAATTAATAAATAATATTTTAAGATTTAATATTAATAATTAATAAAATAATTATTCGATAAAATAAACTTTTAATCCAAGATAGGGTTTCGAGTATTTACGAAGATATGAACATAATTACTTGAGTATACGATACTCCCCGAATGACCCTTCGGGTTTTCGAAATCTAGATACGATATAATAATATACCGCTCCCCGGTCAATAGTATATACGGACCGCTACGACCTCTATTGCTAGAGTCGTTGTCCGAGGAAAACATTTCAATCTAAGTTCAAGGGGTACAAACATATATGTACTTATACAATCTCAATTGCATCAATATTTCGATAAACATAGCATTTGATATAGTTGAAAACTACAAACACAACAGTGAAAGCCCTTGTATATGTATAAGTTTTGAAAAGTAAACTTGCCTTGGTTTGGTTGGGGTGGTTGAGCGTGCGGAGTGGAACGATCTATACATAAGCAATAACCGCTCGTTAGTACCTTAACAATATCTCTTTAATTACGGGGTTTTAGGGGGTACGAAATTAACTTAACGACTTCGTCTTATGACACTCTAGCCCCGTTATAGGTTCATGTCATCACTCAATCATGTTACAAGACAGGTCAAGTTTCTGGGAAAATTTAGCATGTATGTTTCACTTAGATCACCCAATATTCTTACTTCCATAACACAACCAACATCTAATTCACTTAGTTCATGCTTTATAACATTCATGGAAATACATATACTAACCACAATCATAAAAATCACAATCACAACACTAAAACTCAAGATCCATATCATCCACCACTTGAACATCCAAGATTAACACAAAAATACATAGATCTATCACCAAACATCATAAACACTACATGGCCAAAAGGGTTTATGATTTTTATACCTTCTTGAGTACCTAGGAGCCTTGAGTAAGCCTTACAAAACTCAAGAACACCTTGAATAATCTCCTACAACCCTTATAATCCAAGATCTATAAGAAAAACTCAACATTGTTACTATTCACAATATCTTCAACAATTAATATCTTGAAATTGAATGGATGAAAGGACTTGAAATTCTTAGTATACCTTTCTTAGATGATGGAGATAGCCTAGGAATTATGCCTTGATTTATGAGTGAGGAGAAATGGGAGAAAGAAAAATGTTTTCTTCCTTGTATGGTCTTGGCCGAGAGCTTTGTGTTCAAAGGGGGGGGAGAGCTTTGTGTTTTTGATTTTTGTTGTTTGGTTGAATAATTGATAAAGTGCTTGGGTGATACATATGAGTGTAAGTATATGCATGGTACAACCTAGGTATGGCCTCTTGCACTCTTGTCCCCTCCTTGGAAAAAGAAATGTAACTAGTTACTATTCCTCTTACCATTTGGTTTAACTAGTTTGCTTTCTCCTAACTACTTGGTTGCATGGGACTTGCATGCAATACTACTCCTTGTATCATTATACTTCCACCAATGCTTGTCACTTAAACTTCAATTCGTATCGTATCTTAATTAATCTCTCGTAATAATATTTTGTCGCGTAGAGATTTCCCCTATAACTCCTTAAGTACTTAATTGTGTAATTTCCTCGAATATCCATAATTCCTCGTCATAATCCTTAATAAATCTTTTAATACTCTAATCATTCTCAAATCCCAAGTTTTATAAATCTTACTAACAATAAGACTCTTGCCCTCAACAATCTTCTCTTTATCTTACATAGTGAATGTAACAACATAGTTTCTCAGACAATCAATTCCATTAAACAACAGGGATGACTAGAAAGGTTCCAAATTGACAATGTCACATGATATTAAATAAAAGGAAATATTACCAAAAATTAGGGTTCTTACAGCGCAACCCCTAATGGATTCGCTCACCCCTACTCTAGTTCCCGAGCTCCTATCCGGACTCGAGATTTCTTTAAAAATAAACTCGCTCCTTTAGTAGGCGGAGAAGCCTTTACACCCTTACAAATAGGTCTTGGTGCGTATCTACCCGACACCACCTCACAATAAATGAAAAATAAATACAAGACTGATCTTGGACCGTAACTCCCCGTTACTCCCTCAAAGTCGTTGTAAACCTACACAACTTATCTTCGACAGCAACTCCCCGCTACTTCAAAGTTGATATAGAACCCTTGTGCAGACTATGAATTCTTAGCTTTTGCCGGTCTTGGGTCTTAAATGAAAGGTCTTGGGTCTTTCCTCTTCTTCACGGTGTAAAGGCTACTAACTCCCCGTTAGCACCTAGGACTTGGGTCTTAGAACGAGAATCACCTCACTTTAACTTCACCTCACTGCAAGAGTTAGAATACAATATCTACGAAACAAAACCTTAGAATAAAAAGAATTTGGACTTGTATGTCCGAGAGTGACTTTAATATTCTTGTACGAATATTAAGTTAAGCTCTATAAGCTTTATTTGCTTAAGACTATATGTGCATTCTTATATTATATATGACTTGAAAATCGAAGAATACTTTTAATACAATACTCCGTTTAATGAGATTTAGTATATCTCGGAGTTTGTAAATGTTGATTAAATCCTTTAAGCTCTTAGGCTTATAAGGCTTATAATCGTATACTTAAAATATTACTTCGTTGTTGAAAAAATATATATTTTTGAAGTAATGTATATATCAAATCCTTGTTTAAGCTTTTGTAGCTCTAAGGATGTTTGATAAATAACTTCTCGTTCGATGTAGTCTTAGTTTGGACTAATCGTATATATATATATTTGAACGAGAGTTTAACAATATAACTTTAACATTTTGCACTATAATATAATTTGGTCAATTAAACACCATACACAAATAAACGCACACGTACAGAAAAGTAGCTCGCTTATCTATAAGATAAAACGAGGGCCGCTATTATGCGTTAAAATAGTGCGAAAAGTAAAATCACTCATAAGTGAGGACGAGATAAAAAAAAGATGCGGAAAATAAAATCACTCACAAGTGCGAGGACGAGAATAAAAAAGATGCGGAAAATAAAATCACTCACAAGTGTGAGGACGAGAATAAAAAAGATGCGGAAAATAAAATCACTCACAAGTGTGAGGACGAGAATAAAAAGGTGCGGAAAATAAATATAATATAAGCTTTAAAGATTTTCTTCCCACGGAACACTAGAGGTGATAGATGAGAATTAAATCAAGCTTTAGCACAGTTATATATATATATATATATATATATATATATATATATATATATATATATATATATATATTACAACAATGAATGGCCAAAATGAGTGCGTTAATGTATTAATAAACACTTTTGATATAAAAGCATATAAAGATGAAGAGATGAAGGTTAGGTGCTCTTATATTCAAGATAAAATATGGTCGGTTATGACTCGGATGTGAAGCTAAAACATTACCACTTTTGAAGACGATCGGAAAGTTCGCCGGAAAAGTTCGCCGGAGGTTCGGCCGTATTTTGGCTCATGGTCGAACTTGGGCAGCCCTTCGGGAGGCCGGATAGTAGAGGAGCTTGCTTGGTGGGAGAGAGCTTGGTTGGTGGAACTAAGCTTGTATAATCAAAAACCTTGAATATATGAAGATATATTGAAGAGAGAGAAGGTTTTTGAGAAGAAGTAAGTGTTTAAAGTGTTTGGATAGATGGAGAGAGCTTTTACTTCTAAAATCCCAGCAATTCTTTGGCTCTTTAGCTTGTGAAAAATGGTTGGGGGAAGGGGTTTATTTATAGGAGGAGTTGGGTGGAAGGAGTGTTTGAGATTGAAAGCACTTGGATTGATCAGGTGGAAAGTGGTTTGTGTTAGTTTGGAGTAGTTTTGTGTTTCTTTGAGGTGGTTTTGGTATTAGAAACCATTTGTGTTTTATATTTTATCATACTCGTATCAATTAACGATTAAATACGTAACTTGTATCATTAATTAAGTACCCGGAAAATACCAAACTACCCAATAAATAATTCTAAAATTATGGAGCATTTGGGAATTTTATAAAATAATATTCTGGAAGGTTTGGTCAATTTTGGTCAACCTTGACTTGGTCAAACGTGGTAAACTGTGGACCCACTGTCTCGATTTTTGTGCCCGGACCAAAAATCTCAAAAAATTATGAAACTTTTACCATGCGTAGAAAATAGCATTTAAGTGTCCCATCTCAAGTTTCAAGTTATTCTAGCAAGTGGAAGTATTTTATTTGGATTTATTACGATTAAATCAACTTTCGGTTCCGAATAAAATACGATTGGCCTTTCTATTAAATAAATACATCTTTTGACCAATGTTTTGACTAGAATAAATACTTAGAATATATTTCCTAATATATAAAATATATTGAGAGTGTAGGAAATATTTTGAGTATTTAAAATAATTTTCTCCGAAAATGGAATAAATTTGAGACGAGGGAGAAAAATATTTTTTGCGCGAGATAAGAATGAGTATTAATATTCCACCATTGAATATTAATATTCTTGAGGTTAAAATCATTTTGAGTGCTAAGGTAGAATATTTTTAAATAAAAATTGATCATTTTTAAATATAGCACGAGTTCTCTAAAGAATATTAAAACTCGAATATTCTTTGTTCGAGCTTGTCGCCTTATCAATGTTGCAACGGAGATCTAAAAAATATCAAACCTCGATATTTCTTTTTCGATCTTATTGGCTTAGAGATATATTCCATAAAAATAGATAGTTTGATTTTTCGCAATAATGGAATATCTCTTATAGTAAAAATAGATCTTGCTAGAATAGACTTTTGACTTTTGAAAGAATCAATTAAATTAATGACCTAATGGAGAGGATAACTAAGTGTAATTAAATTTTATGTTAAATCGTACAAATATCAAAATAAATAATATATCGAAGATATCCTTTCAATCTTCCCCTTTTTGGTATTTGCCAAGCAAAACATAAAATTTAAAAATTTACCCGTGTGTGTGCTTCCCCTTAGTGTATGTATGAATTTTTGAAAGACATTTTGGACTTTATTCGAAGCACGCGACAAACCTTATTTCTCCACTTTAATTGATTTCCTGCAAAACAACTTATGAGATGTGTAAGAGATAAAATATTGTTAAGCGTAATTCATTTCATATTTAGCACAAATTTTGAAAATTTAAAATTAGGGGTCTAATTTCTTCTTCCCCTTTTTGTTTGGTATATTACCAAAAAATTTCCAATTTTCTTCTTTTCCTTATGTCTTCCCGAAGTAATTCTAGTAGCTTTTCTTTTAATTTGGTGTAATACCAAATTTTTCTTTTCTTCCCCTTTTTGGAAAGAATGTACGTCTTGTAAAGCCGAATAAATTTTCTTCTTCCCCTTTCTTCTCAAATAAAATACTTCTGTTTATGTTTCTTTTCTTTGAAGTATTTACATAATTTTTCTCTTCCCCCTTTTTTTAAAAAAAAAATAATTCAAGTATTTAATTTGGTGTATCACCAAATTTTTCTTTTGCCTCCTTTTATTTTGTTTCTCATTTACATTTGGTGAAAGAAATGCTTTCCCTTTTTGTAAACGAATTCGCAACCTGTTCTGTTTTCTTTTGGTATGGTACCAAAGGATTTTCAAGTTTTATTTGATATATCAAATAATATGTTTGGTTTTTATTTGGTGTATTACCAAACAGTTAAGAGTTTCTACTAATTCGATATTATTTTTATGTCGATCTGAGTTGCTCGAGTTTTGGCAATTTTGATTCGTACATATCACTTTACAAATGAAAATATGATAATGGACTTTATTCAGAAGCATTCTTACCGGATAGTATTCTATCTACAACGTTTAGTACAAACTTTCGATAACTGTTCAGTCCATAATTGGTACAATCAACATTCATTTTAAACGTAATCTGAATAGTTAAACTGAATACATACATATTTTTCTTGAATTATAACTTCATGAAAACTGTTGAAGACTGATCTTTTGTAGTCAGTTCTTCATACAGAGATTGCAACTACTCACTGTCATACACGAAATGATGATAAGATTTAAATGCATGTACACAGTATATATAGTCTCTGGTGTTTAACAGATTCTATTACTCTGACTCATAAATACATGAAGATTTATAATATAGTCTGAACACTCATACTAGATATATGTATGCATTCTTTCTGAATTGTACTGCTGCAAAAAAAATTGTAAGTGCACATAACGTTTAGGAAAGAAGTCTGATAAGATAATCAAATGCAAGTCCACAGTTTTCTCATAATTATAATCATTTGCTAAAGTTATCCAGTATTACAAGTACACGAATTCTTCCATATGTAAACTGAATACATTTCTGGATAATATTTTCATTTACTGAATAGTAATAACATATGCTCATTTATATCAATCTATATGATCACATTAGTATGTAAAGTCATTGCATGATCAAGTTAGCTATAACAGGCATTCTTCAACTAAAATTCACATTCATATCAGTTCTTAATGCATACTTGATTGACATCAACTAAAGTAATCCAAAGATGTTCATTAACTAGAGTGACCCGAGACAGAGCATAGCATACATAACCGATTTATATTTGATGAGTACACACCCTGGTATATGCTGACAGATATAAGCATAGACTGATCATTGAGTCCTTTATATATA
Organism: Saposhnikovia divaricata; assembly: GCA_036435485.1. NCBI lineage: Eukaryota > Viridiplantae > Streptophyta > Magnoliopsida > Apiales > Apiaceae > Saposhnikovia > Saposhnikovia divaricata. Next base: position 114,288,450 of record CM071596.1, read on the forward strand.
CTTAGGCAATTTAGTTTCCAAACATGTTAAAGTAGATAACATCAAACCATTAGGAATCTGCAGATTTATATACACAAAAAGTTCAATATATTCAGTGTGGTTCACTGATTGACAAGTACTATAATCTACAAGAGAACTACCATAAAGCATACATGCTTTCCAACCAAAACAAAGTACCAGCAAAAGATTACATCCAAAAGAAAAAGATTGTACCCAACAGCAAGTACCAGAATCCAATACAAGAACCAGAAATCAATACAAGTCATCACAGACATGTATTTCAGCATAAAACCAAAGTAACCAGGAAACCAACATAGGTCAGTCATTAACAGGAGCAGCAACCACAAAACCACGACTCTCATCAAGATCAGGTAAATAAGCAAAGATGTTCTCATTTTCACCACTAACAACAGCTGGCTCAGTCACTAGCTTAACCTCTTTTTCAGCAATCTCATCATCAATTTTCTCAATTAAATTACCATCTTTTTGTTCCACTTTTCCTTTAACAGTTCTAACCTAGCTAGTAGCTTAGTGTTAAACTCCTTAAGACCAGTTATCTCAGTTTTAAGAGGAACAGATATGGGAGATATGGTGCTAGGCTTACATTGACTTAGGGGTAATTTTCTTGAACCAAAACCTCAACAGAGCAATAGTCTATCTTGTTAGCATAGACTCTAGACATTTGGACATAATAGGTTTCAAAGATAGAGGTAAGCAAAGGACCATAGGGCATATAATCCACAATATGAGCATAGATCATGTTAAGCACAAGAAGGTAGTTAATGTTGAACTCCACAGAATTTGATACAAGTTGAAACATCACCTTAAGATCCACAAAATCAAAGAACCTATCATGTTTTGGTTTAGGTATAATGTTTGCCCTAAGAATGATAGCAAGTTGTTGTTACTTAGGGGTAAAATGTCTAAAGCTTATACCACAGTTTTTAGCACATAGCCCTAAAGGTACATCTTCATCACAAAACAAACCAAGAAATATCTCAAACTCTTATTGATTAAACAAAAACTTCTCATAGATATTGATGCATGGCAGATCAGATGGTCTATTTCCTAGCCTAAGGGACTTATTCAGAATGTAATGATCCACATAAACATTTTTCCCATTCACAAAGGAGCTAAAGTAAAACACACCATCTCTTTGTTTGATTTCCATATTAGCATAAAACTCAGCAATTAGATGTGTGTAATAGTTTTGACCCCTATAAAGAACATGATTATCCCATTTAGCAGCCATGAATATGCAGTGAACATCTTCAGTTTGCCTAAGAAAGACCATCATACCAGGTTGGTTATTTCTTAACATTCTATTAAGCTTACCAGTGTTTGTGAGTTTAACCAATGTAAGGGTAGGAGGTATAACAATGGCTCTAGGCAGTCCAGAATTGACAGACCTAGTGGGTTCTTATGAAGGAAATTGTTGATTAGGGTTTTTGTAAATAGGAAGTTTTCTAGCTTTATTGTGGTATGGATATGCTTGTTGAGGGGAGTGAGACTGTTTTTGTTTCTTATTGTGTGGGTGTTTGCTATTTGTTTGGTGGTATTGGGTTTCAATTGGTTTAAACTGAGAAAATTGTTTCATGTTCATGGTTTGGAGAAGTGGTAGGGTGTGAAGTTTTCTTGTGTTTGATTTAGGGTTTGAAGGTAACTGTTTAAACTCCACTGGCTAAGTGTGTGAAGTGAGAATGTGCTTGTGTCTATGCATGTAGATGGTCCTATTTATAATCATATAATACATGCACAGATAAATATTGCAAAGAATTATCATTCAATGAACTAGGAAGTAATGATGCTTGATAATACAGAAGTTTGTATAAACAGTGAACACATTAAATGTAGTCTTGTTCAGAATAGATTTTGAAAACTTAGACAAATCTTGCATGGATATTATAAATTTTTAAGCATGACCTGAACTGTATGGTCAGGCAGGATTGTATGTGTATGAGTATGCATAAGTAGCAAGGCAATGATATGTGTTATAGGAATAGTGCAGATCATCAATGCAGTTGAAATATGTGAAATTTTAAGCACACAGACTTTGTATAAACAAATCAAAAATGTATTTTTGAAAACCAATGCAAGGACAATTAGGCTGCAATTTATTCATCCGGGTAGTGCATGCTTGGATAGGTTGTATGAGAGTGGGAAGCACAGAGCATGAATTTATATGTATTTAGAGAAGTGAAAAAGTTAAGAAATTTAATGCAAAGGTGCACACTAAGAGGGATCTTTTGAAAAAGGAGTTGTGAGTTTGAGAAAAGGGAACATGCTGGCCCACTTATGAAATCACTAAAAGTATATGCAAAATGTAAATTACAATCATACATAAATATCATATGATTGATGTGATATAGACAGTTGACACAAGGTATCTAATGCCTTAGAAGTCAAGGTTATGAGCATGTCTGTCCTTTTTAGTAGATAGTTGACCAAGTCATACTTAAGACAAATGTTTCATAAAGCACATAAATGTAGTGCACATAAAATAGATAAGCTAATATCACATAAACAATGCACAGACCCTTATGAGGACAGGTTACACATGAATATGGGTATCATTCAAATATTAAGTAATATAGAATTCATCACATTATAGGAACTTTAAATTTTGTTCTCCTATTTCTATGTGGCCGTTATCACCCCAATGTCCAGTTACTAGGGTTCTCAAAGGGATCCCTAGCCAGGTCTTTGAGTGAGGGCATGGTGTGTGTAGTGTTTCACTTTATTATACAACATCTCTACTTATAACACTATAATGTATAATCAACCACACAATCACATTTTTAAAATACAAGAGTATCAATTCCATTCACAGAGATTTCAAGCACATATAGTCTCAACAGCCATAATCAGTATCAAGTCAAGCAATTGAGTTTCATACATTCAATTTGAAGTAAATGATCCATGAATAAATATATTATAAGTTTCAGTAATGAGTATTCACATTATATCTTATAAACCACATTTTCAACTCAAGTTCACATATTTAATCAGTAATTCCATGTCAATTATCAAGATAATAGTTAAGTTCAGTCATCAAATATAAATAATCCAGGTTTAACAGCCTTAATATTAGCAGGATAATAGGATAAATTAAATGTGTAAGGAGTCATTTATCATTATGCAGACCATCTCATATCACTAATTTAGACAGATAAGATTTTAGCAAGGTGTCAATTTACAGATGAAATCCTTGATATTTTTGCCAAGTCAAGTAGTACAGATTAAATGACACATAAGCCACGTATTGGGTAGTGATATCACTTTAGTAACCACAACTGTTAACATTACAGAGTATCCAACATTGACTAAGTCAGACTTGTTGCTTTTAGCACAATTTCCAATAACAAAATCATTTCATTCAGATAATCACTTTTTCACATATAATTTCTATGACAAAAAAATATATCTCAATAAAAATTATAATTTGAATTTACGAATTCGAATCATTACATAATATCCTCAAGACTTAATAATTCGAACACTTACCAACTCATTTCAAACCTCAAATAAACAAGTAAATCGAATAGTCATGTCAAAAGCACTTTTGCATACTTAACAAATGATTTAATACCTCATTTTGACGACTCGAACAGGGCTTACAGTTTCAATAAATTAGATAATAAACTCATTTTACTTTGAAAACTAAGAGATCAGAACTTTCCCGAGTTTATTCATATAACATAGCAAGTACGAGCAATTCATCACAGAGAACACATGTATTGTAGTTTTTATCAGTGATTCATACCTTTTCCCAAGGCCTTGTTGTCTTCTTGGGACTTACCGATCCAAAATTGTTTGAACTCGCCCGAGTTCCGAGTTGACTCACCGAGTCGACTCACTGAGTCGTGCCGATTTAATCGAGTTAAGCCTCCAAAATTATAGCTTTAAACTATTAACTCTTATCTGGAATGGACAAGTCCAGATTACCTTCCACTTGTACACAAATCTCAAAATACGAGTTAGGGTTTTGAATGCTTAAATCAAATAAATTTAAATCGTGTTTGTGTGTGTGAGATTTCTCTGTGTATATATATAACTGTTGATTTTGATCTGTAAATCTCAGTCGATTGAGACGAAAGAGATTATTTTATCAAAAATCATTTCGATTTTACCAAACTCAGCTTCAATTCGCAACGATTGTGAGATTAATCGATACAAGGATTAAACACAGACTCGATTTAGTGTTTAGATACACTAGAGAAGATAGAAATTTAGGGCTTGGATCGAGAAATTAGGGTCTTGAATCGAAGGCGGCGAGAGAGAGTAGAGAGAACTCGAGAGATAGATTAGAGACTACGCGGCTGAACACACATATACAGTGAATAGTGTGTCACATTTTAGTATATATAATTTCTATAATGGATGGCCAAGATTAAATCCCCAATTTAGATCCAACGGATCAGATTAATTCGGGTTTTATAGAATTAGGGTTGGGCCAAGCTGAGTTGGGTCGGATTTGACCACTTGGGCTGGGTCAAATGGACTTAAAATAATCAAAAAATAATATATTTTGTATTTCTGAAAATAGTTTGTAAAAATAAATATTATTATAAATAATATAATAATATATATAATATTAATACCAGAAAATATGTTGATATTTTGATTCTTTGTATTTGAAATTAAATATCATATTTCTAGTATCTCAAAAATATTTCCTAAAATAATTTCCGGAAAATATTCGCTCGACTAGTTTTATCTTTCCGAATGAAAATCAAAACCCGATCGATAAAGTTTCATATGTTATCATTATCGATGAATCTGAGTTTTAGAGATTCGTAAATCCTGAGAAGATATCTTTTTCGTGAGATAACTATAAATCATGATAAATAATCTCATAAAATATATAAATATATATAATTATATAAACCATTATTTGGGAATTTCAAACATTCCTAAATCCAAGCAGAGTTTAGTGAATCTTTCGGAATTCAATGGTTTCGTGAAAATATCTGCGAGATTGTACTCAATTTCGATATGAGTCATTTTTATATCGCCTTTATTGACATGATCACGTAAGAAATGATGTCTCACAGCTATATGCTTAGATCTTGAATGTAACACGGGATTTTTGATAAGATCAATAGCACTCGTGTTATCGCATAAGATTGAGATCACATCAAATTTAGTATTATAGTCGGCTAATGTTTGCTTCATCCACAAGATTTGAGCACAACATTTTGCGGCCGCTATATATTCGGCTTCTGTTGTGGAAATAGATACCGAATTCTGTTTCTTGGAAAACCATGATACTAGGCATCCTCCTAGAAACTGACATGTACCACTTGTACTTTTTCTATCGACTAAATGTCCGGCATAGTCCGAATCAAAAAAACATACTAAGTAGAATGGTACTCCTTTGGGATACCAAAGACCTACGTCAGTGGTTCCTTTTAAATATCTCAATATCAGTTTTACTGCAGATAAGTGAGATTCCTTTGGTGCTACTTGAAATCTAGCACACTTACCAACACTATATTGAATATCGGGACGACTTGCGGTAATATATAGTAAGCTACCAATCATGCCTCGATATTTCTTAGTGTCAACGGGTATTCCGTTGGGATCTTCTGTTAATTTATCAGAAGTCGACATGAGAGTAGATATGGGTTTTCAATTTTCCATCTCAAATTTCTTTAGCATCTCTTTACAATATTTCGATTGTGAAATATGTATGCCTATATCCGATTGCTTAATTTGCAATCCTAAAAAGAAATTTAATTCACCCATCATACTCATTTCGAATTCTTTGCTCATATTATCAGAGAATTCTTTACATAGTGCATCATTTGTTGAACCAAAAATGATGTCATCTACGTATATTTGTTCAAGCAAGATGTCATCTTTTTCTTATCTTGTAAATATGGTTTTATCGGCAGTTCCCATTTTAAAATTGTTTTCTAATAGGAACTTGCTCAACCTTTCGTAACAAGCCCTTGGAGCTTGTTTTAAGCCGTATAAAGCTTTGTATAATTTGTATACATATTCTGGATGTGTAGCATCTTCAAAACAACTGCCTCGTCTAGCAAAGCTTCTTTAGCGGTCTTAGGTTCTATTTGTGATAGAAAACTAAGGTGATTCACAACGTTTTGTACTTGTGACCGCGTTTGAACTCCTTTATTTAAGTCTTCAAGTACGTTATCTAGTGGATGACTTCTAATAATAGGAATTTCTTTTGGAAGTTCTACTTCTGGTTCGGCTATTTCTAATGGATTCCTTGGAATCGGAGTTCCGAGGTCCATATTTTCGAATTGTCAAATTATATTTTCTACATCGTCTTGTTCAACTTTATCGTTTTCAACAAGATCTTTGTATTTTGACGATGGTTTGCTTTCATCAAATGCTACATTCATTGATTCTTCCACCACAAGAGATTTAAGAATGAATACTCGATAGGCTTTGCTATTTGTAGAGTATCCAAGAAATATACCTTCATTTGATTTCAGATCAAATTTGGTAAGATAGTCTTTCGAGTTTAATATAAAACATTTGCAACGGAATACTCGAAAGTAACTTAGTTTCGGTGTTTTGCCAAAATAAAGCTCGTAAGGAGTCTTTTGTGTTATTGGTCGCAGCAAAACCCGATTAAGAATGTGGCAAGAAGTAGACATTGCTTCGGCCCAAAAATATTTAGGTCGACGATATTCATTTAACATAGTGCTAGCCATTTCTTGTAATGTTCTGTTCTTCCTTTCAACTACCCCATTTGATTGAGGAGTGTAAGGAGCAGAAAAAATATGTGTGATACCATTTTCATCACAAAAATTTGTAAAACTAGAATTCTCAAATTCTTTACCATGATCAGTCCGAATATAGACTATGGTATTATTTTGTTGATTTTGAATCTTTTTACATAGGGACGAGAAGGATTCAAATGCATCACTTTTAGATTTGAGAAATTCTGTCCACGTGAATCGTGAATAATCATCAACGATTACTAATGTGTATGAACAACCTCCGAGGCTTTGGATAGGGACCGGACCAATAAGATCCATATGTAAAAGCTCGAGAGGTTGATACCATAAACTTCGCTTTGTGAGATGCTCGTATTTGTTTTCCAATTTCGCATGCTTCACAAGTATGACCTTTATGATAATTTAATTTTGGTATACCTTGTACATGATCTTTGGTTGATATATTTTTAATCAACTTCATATTTGCATGTCCTAATCTTCGATGCAATGACCAAGGGTCATCGTTTGTTGTGATTAGGCATACATTCTCATTCTTGCTCATGTCACATGTATAGACATTTTTGTTTCGAGGGCAAGTGAGAATTAATTTGCAATCTTTATCTAATATACAACAATGAGTAGTATAGAAAATTACCTTGTATTCATTGTCGCAAAGTTGACTTATCGAGAGAAGATTATATTTTAGTCCCGTGACTAGTTGTACATTTGAAATCTTGAAGCGACTATTCCCGATGTCTCCGATGTCGACAATGATACCTTTACTACTATCTTTAATTTGACACTTCCCGCAGTGACCTTTTTAATGTTGTTCAAAAGTGATTCGTTTCCGGTCATGTGTCTCGAACAACCACTATCAAGATATCACATGTCTTGCTTAGCGGCAAGACACACCTACAAAATAAATCAATTAAATTTATAGGTACCCTTTTGTTTTGAGGGTCCTGGGGTTAGTTTATCATAAATAATATTCGAGTTTGCATGATAAAATCTAGGCATAGAATAATCATTGTTAGGCATGTAGATATTTCTAGGTGCATGATGTCTAACATGATGTTGTGGATATCTAGCATTATCATGAAATCTAGAGTTAACACGATGCATATTATTTCTATTATTAGCAATGTAGGGAGCATTACGATTAGGAGTATGTTGATATCTAGATGCATGCCTATTAACATTGTTATAATACATTGTGTTTCTATTTTGAAACATAGTAGGTTGATGAACCCTTTGTTGACTTTGACCATTGTGAGCAATTCTATTAAATGGTACTTGATTTTCAACCTTATTGTATGGTTTTTATCCCTTACGAATCCATATATGTTTCCCCTTAAATTCACCACTCTTGAATTTGCAAAAAAAGACCGAATGTCCATCTTTATTACAAAATGTACATTTTAATGTTTATGGTTTAGGAGGAGCTATTATAGGTTGCACTCTTGGTTGAACCTCTTCTCTCAGAGGAGCGTTCTTATCATATCCTAGACCTTCACAGTTATAGGAGACTTTTGAATGTACCATTTTATCTAACATCTCATTGCCTTTAGTAAATCTTTGAACAACAGTTTCAAGATTTTCTTTTTCTTCTTTTAAAGCATCAATCTTGCTGTTAAAGAATCTTGCTTGATCCATAACTTGAGATATGAGCTTGAAATTTTCTTCTTTCAATCTTTGAGTTTCTTTTTGTAATTTCTTTTCTTTTAACTCAAAGGTTTGTGATAGCTCATTTTCTTTTACATAAGATTGAGATGTTACATTATTTCGAACCATTGATTCGTTTTGAATCTTTAAGTTCAAAAGATCAACATTAAGCTTACTAATGTTGTCATTGAGTTTTATTTTCTCATTTTCCAATTCTTCAACTTGAAGTACTAAGGCCACATTTTCTACTTCAAGATTGATAGCATTGTCTTTGAATTGATTTACTTCACCTTTCAAAAGATGATTTTGATCATTTAAAAATGTCTTTTCATTCTCATTTTGGGTTTGTATATCCATCATCCGAGTAAACTCTTTACTTTGATTATGATACATTTCTTCGAGTTTCATTTTCTCGGACCATAATAGATGAAGTCTTTTATCAACATCTATATATTTATTGTTGATACCTACTACAAGCTCAATTAAATCATACTTACTCATATCAACTAGATTCAAGTTAGATTCATCTAATTGCAATTTATTTGAGATGTAGTTAAGATTAGAACTTATCTCTTGATGAGAAGTGGAGGCTCCCGTTGAAGTAGCTTCATCTCCGATAGCCATTAAGCACAAGTTGACAACTTCTTCACTAGCTTCCGGAACTTCTTCATTGTCACTTAAATCCCAACCATTTTCCGCCACGAGAATTCTTCCGTTAGCTATCTTAGGACATTCTCTTTTGAAGTGAACCAGTTGCTTGCACTCGAAAAATACTTCTTGTGTTTTGTAAGAACCCCAAATTTTGGATATAATTAAAACTTTTTATTAAGTAATGATAAAATGAAGAACAATGATTGTAATGAATGGATATTGCTTTGGACAATGATCCTGATGCATTGGTATATTGTCAGAATAGAGTAATTCGATGGTTGAGAACCTAGATAAGAATAATCTACCATCCAGGAAGGAGCTAATGGATCCTTGAAAGGAAATGAGTACGTGCATAGTGTTTCCCATACGTGCATAGTATTTCCCGTACGTGCATAGTGTTTCCTGTACGTGCATAGTAATTTGGTGGATGAATAGTGATTTTGTAAGTTGGAAAACTTTTCACGCCACCCTATGTACGGGACGTGATATGGATGTTTCGAAGTCATATTAGTAATACGCGGAGGAAATAAGTGAATGCAGAGACGATCGGAATTCAGAAATTCCAAATTCTTTTTCGGTATAATATTTGACCGGACAGTGGATTAAATATTATTATAATCCAAGAATTGAGATATTAACTTTGAGGATTTGATATTTTGGGATGTTATTATATTTGATTTAAGAATGAAGGTAGGAAACCACTAAGGAGTGGTTATGGCTACAATGTAATTATTGATATTTGGAAAGAATGAATGGAACTCAACCTTATTATGTTTATGTCTTGAAGAATGCTAAAGGGTGACAACATAGGTAAGAATAATCTATCTTCTAAGGGAATAAGATATGGCAACTTCAAGTAAGAGAATACCCTCATGTCATCCAAATCGATAACGATTAATCCAGTAGTTCCGTAAAAAGGTTAAGGAACGATCGAAAGAGAATACGGACAATTGTACCACCCTAAGAGAACAAGTAAAGAATACAGAATGAATAGTGTTGTGGTGGGAGTATATAATAATATGAGACGACACTATAAAGAAGTATTCGGAACGGATTTCCGAGTTCGTATTAGTGATCCAGGGGGAAAATAAGTGTATGTAAAAGCTGTCGGATTCTGAAAAACCGCACTTTTATTTTCTCCGAGAGTTCCCTGGACACTGATAGCCTTAAGTATTTAATGAATGGATTTAAGGAATATAAATTGGAAAGTTAGAATGAAAGATGGAGAATGAAAGTATTATTATTAAAGAGGATTCCCGGTAAACCCTAATTAGAAATCCGTGAAATATTCTCACGAACGATCAATTGAAACGGGCAATAACCGGACACAGAAACAAGCAGAGGAAGCAAGAGTCTTGTGCAAGCTACTAGCACAAATATCTAGTAACCAAGTGGGCAAGAGTAACTAGCATGGTCATGGAATGAACTAGTACTTAGCAAAACAAACCAACTAGTTAGCTTACAATCATCCAATTCTTGACACTTGTCCTCACAAAAACACATCATTGCTTGCATCATCACTTTAATAAAGTGGAACATAAGATGAGATATTGTTCAAGACTCCACTTTATGCATTATTGATCAAAGTAACAAAGCAAAAACACCAACACTCTCATGAAGCCTTCCATTCGGCCTTTCCAAAATTCCAATTCCAAAATTCCACTTCCAACCATCATTTGATCTTGTAATTTTTAAGGTGAGTCCTATAATTCAAGAAACTAATCTCCTAGGAATTTCAAGCCCAAATTCATTGGTTTCCATTTTCAAATAAATCATTCAAGAGGAGCATGAATAGTGTTCTTCTTGAACTAACTTGTTTTTTTCTTGTTTTCATGGATGATATAGCAAGCTCAAGCACACCTAAGGACCATACAAGGCTTATTAAGGCTATATCACACTCTAAGGAAGGTATAATACTTGAAAACCCTTGGTGTTATTTTAAGATCTTATGAGATTTATGGATGATTTAATGATTAGTATGTTATTATAAGTTTAGATCCATGTTAGTAGTTGTTATGATTATGATTTGGTTTATGAACCATGTAATGGTTAAGATGAGTTGTTGATAGACTAGTCATGATGATTATCATGTGTTTGTGTGGTTGGATTGATCTTTGTTAGATCGAGATAAAGTGTAAAAACTTTGGAAAACGCGTAAACATAGCCGTTATAATGTCCGATTTTACAATATCATGTTTTGTGTGCCATTTTTCATATCAAGACCCTACTGTCCAGAAACCTTTTCTGCCATGATAGGATAGGTTGTGTTATAAGCTTCGTTTTGATATAAGGAACGTGTGAAACGGACTTACGGTTTAGGAGTTACGGCCGGTTTACTAAAAGTATATCGAAACCGTAACCGAGAATTCGTAACTGTAATTGAACCCTCGTAAACTACGTAACGTCATGGCGAATCTTGGTAAATAAATACTAGAGGTAAAAAGGAAGGTGTGAAAGAAAACCGTATGTCAAAAGGATCATTTTTCGATTTATTAAAAATGTTCGAGTCGAGGTTAAACGCGAACGAACCCCTAAAAGACGACTCTTTTATAACTTCGGTAAAACACTTAGAAAACGGGCGATAAAACTCGGAGTATAGTATTGGTTCGTAACGATCGACTCTAGAACACATATGACTTAAGTATGTCCCAAGTATAAGTACAATGACATGTCGTATTAACGAACGAATGTCGGGTCGGATCAGTGATAAAAGTAATCCACTAAAAGGGGTATAACGAGATAACTCGAGAACGTGTTTCGAATTAAGTATAACTTAACTTTTAATATGTTAAGTGATTAATCCCGAATGCCTTGGCTATTTATAGATCACCAAGCTGAACCGGGACCCGCTACCACTACCCCTTACCGTACTCGACTACCAGGCAAGTTTCAATTCCCTTCTTTTAGGCTGTTGTTGTGATTGATTAATATATATATATGATTGCTGATATACATATGCCATTGCATGCATGCCTACTTTCAAGTTGAATTGATATACTTGTTCCCTGAATGTTATTGTTGGCTTATAAGCTAGATAGTTATATATCAGTTATAAGCCGGTTATTGTAAGACCCTCATAGAAGGGCGTATATATCTTATTAATCAAAAATAGACCGGGAGTCAATATTCCTTGATATATCGAGATTACCTCGGAAGAAAATATTTAAGTAAATATTTTCTATTATTTGGGCGACGAATATTATTTGAATATTCGTTCGAGACTAATTATTTTAACGATCCTTACTTCAAATAATTATTTGAACGTAACTATTCAACGAATAATATTTCTCAATATTCATTCAGAGTCGAATTGATTATCGACTATTATTTCGAATATTCTTCTAAAGATGAGACTATTAAATGAATATTATTTTGGATATTCTTTTAGATTATTATTTTATTAAATAAATATTACTTTTGAATATTCATTTAAGATATTAAATACTTGATGAATATTATTTTAATATTCATCTGAAGCTTGATTTAATTATCGAATATTATCTCGAATATTCCTTAAGGCTTGGATTACTAAATGAATATTACTTGATATTCATTTAGGATATTATTCATTAAATGAATATTACTTTTGAATATTCATTTAAATTCCTAATTAATTATGAATATTACCTTAAATATTCTTTTCAGGTCTTATTAATTAATGAATATTGTTTTGAATATTCATTTAAATATTTATTTATTCAATAAATATTCTCCTGATATTTCTTCAGGGATTATTTTGAGAAATACTCTGATTTAAGACATTCTTTCATATTTCTAAATATTCTGTAAAATATTTTAATTCAATAAATATTCTCTGAATATTTATTCCATACTTAGAATAACCTCAATAAGGGTTATCTTCTTCGATTATTACGAAAAATATTTCGGAGTCATATTATTATTAATCTTATATCAAGAAAGGTTCTCAGACATCATTCTTCTTCGAGTCTATCTCCTTAATAATAAGGGAACCTTACTTGGAAAATGTTATTTATCTTGTCGACTTCCCGGTCATAAAGTATTCCCTTCACTCGCAACTCGGGTACTGTTGACTTATTAAGTCGTTGCTTACCTTCTCATCTTTCGAGGGGTAAGATTACTGGAACAAGTTGATATCCGTTACCAAGTAATAGCTTGGGAGTTATTGGTAAATTTTCCTTTCCAACTAGATACAACTACTTTGTGGAGTCTTATCAACAAGTATTATACTTGGGGAAAGGGGGACGAACGTTACATTCAGAATCATGAATTCTATTTGAACTAGGAGTCGTGTAAGAGGCCGAGTAGCGCCGGTCCATCCCCTTTGGCCCAACCGTTGGCCGGGGAGAGCTAGTAAGGCGGTACACAAGTAAAGCCGTCAGTTCTTCCTTCTACCGGTAGTAAATCTAAATTGAGCTGTACGATCTCGACTGATCATCAAGATTGGAACAGCGGGCGCGGTGAATACTCCATCATTGGTTCATCATCCAAATTTATTTATTTCCTGCAACATGATTACTGTTGGCAGAATTGGAAAAGTGTCATAACTGGAGTTGCAACCTTTTCTTGCAAGTTCCTCTTCTTAATAACAATAAGAATATCTCGCTTACTTTGAGGTAGCAGATATTTCTACAAACAAATACTTTAAGTTACCTTGTAACTTCATCGTTCATATTATACTGGCATCATTTCCGTAAATGCATGGCATATGGTTTGAAAGATACTTTTGAACTGTTATACATTATCGTTCAGTTATATGTTATTGTTGGTGGGCTATTGCTCACCCTTGCTTTATTATTATATCACAACAACAGCTAGACCAGATGACTCGCACAAGGCGCACTCGACGCGGGCGAGGACTATAAGACTACCAGAGCTGAAGAAGAAGCTATTGGTAGGGTATATTTATTCTTTCAGTACCAAGAATATAGTCTAGTATGACTTACGTAAATGGATGGCAAAGAGTATGTATTTATATTGAAATCCTTTTGGATTGTAAGAACTCTTAATGTGATTAATAAAAATTTTGATTGTTACTCTGATTTCATCTCTGGGACTATAACGGGTGTGTTTTATATTGTTGTGTTGGGTTATAGAGACGTAATTTATTTTATGTTAAGGAAAGTTCAATTGTTGTGGACAGAATTGGAAACCGTAACCACCGGATCCCGGACCCCGGATCTGGGGGTGTTACAGAAGTGGTATCAGAGCGTACGTTATAAACCCCAGAGATGAGGTGACGTTAAAACAATAAATTCAATAAGATAATAAGAACTCTTGCCAAGTTCATAGTCGGACTACTTAATGTAGTGATGACATATAAAACCCTTATGGGAACTCGTAAGTATAATGATAGTAACTTAGCTCGATATCGTATCGACGAGTAAGGCGACTGACCTTGAGGCATACGAGCAATAGCGCGATGATGCTTTATATGCTAAAGATCAGCGGGTAATTCGATGGAGTACCCTACTGGAGACCCGGAAGAGGTTCCAGCAGATAAGGAAAGTCCTGTTAGGATGAGGAGCTTACCCATGGGTAATGAGGGTCGCAGCCAGAATGACTGTGATGATTAAGATATGGTGCTCAGAAAAGTGAGTATAAAGAACCGAGATATTATTAAGAGATCTGAAGATGCATGTTGAATTCATAGCCGGACTACCAGATGTAGTACCAGCAAGAAAGAAGGATTGGAAGAATTACTTGAGATCTTATACGGAAATAGATGAGAATCCTTAGAGATTTTCATCTTAACAAAGAAAGAGCTAGAGGGATGTATGATTATCAAAGACAGCGATATAGGACGAGGAGCAGAGTCCCTAGGAATAGTTGAGAATGAGGCAGTAAGTGCCATATCATTTGATAAATGAATCAGTATGAATATGGTCAATAATAATTTGCCACGAGAAGGCATATGTCATAGGTTGTAATTTATGGAACCAAATTGAGGTTGATGAAATTGTTTTATTCAGGAAAAATGTCCATTTTATGAATGAGTCAGTTAGAAAGTGAAAACATTGGGAAGTGACAGCATGATTGGATAAAGTTATATAAGGAAGTAGTAAGCAAGACAATGATCTCAGAACCTACCGGAAGATAAGACCAGTGAGTCAAGATGAACTCGTAATGAGACTACTGCCAGAGACTGAGTATAGAGTTAATTCAACTCAGTTAAATGATGAACCAGAAACGTTATATGCATGTGATTCAGAGGAATATTAAATTCCTTCTTCTCTTTGAATGGATTATAGTAGTTACCTTAAGTTTACTCCGACATGGAATTATAATAGATCAAGTAATACGATCAGCAGTTAAAGAGAAAAATGTGAGAAAATCTTCCTGGAGCTAAAAGGTGAAATTGGTAATGACCAAGAGCTGGCATTGCTTAATGGAAAAGGGAGACTTTGTGCTTCCAACGACGCTTCGCATAAAGGGTTAGGTAGACCGACATTTGGTAGTATTGAATATCAGGACGTATAGGTATCAGGACGTTGTGACGGGTTTCAGTTTGAAACTATCGATTCCCTTCTAAGGGATGGATATAATTGATCCCTTTCCAGTGGGTAAACTTCCAATCTGATGATGATTATTTCGTTAACTATGACTGCTTATGATTCCACCTGCTTGGAGGTTCAAAGAACTATTCTTCAGGTTTCGAAACTGGTCTCCTTAATGTTACCAGTAGGTGAGTAGATTGATCAAAATTTCCCTGAGTCTGGAAAGGAATTCGGTGAATTTTGGCAAACCTTGTCTTTCTGATTATCAGGGAATGTCATGGAAGAGAGTAAAAATTGGAGCAAACCCTGTGATTTGGGTAAAGATGTTGTAAAATGGGTTAGTAAACGGACCCTGAGCATTACGATCGACGGTAGTGATAAAATGATGAAGTGAGAATGGACGAAAACAGGAAATGTAAGTAAGAAATTAGCCGGACGGAGAAACTCCGGGATTGACTTAAGTGAAAAGGCAGTTATGCCAGGAATGGTAAGCTTGCGTGGCAAGCGGGATTGATAAGAATAGTTGGAAAGATAAAAGTGGAGGAAAGGTGACCGGAGACGGTGCCGAGTAGTCGATTAAGACTTATATGGAGTAAAGTTTTGGAAAGGTAGAAAGGTATCAAAGAAGAAGGCACTATGCCGGAAATTGCTAGAAAAGTAATGCTATTAGCCAACCCCTAAAATCATATATTTTTATGTGTGGCCAGTTGAGGCCAAGTCACAACGGACTATAAAGTGACTAGACCAGCAATGAAAGGACAAAGCAGGGTTGCTTCTAAGAAAGCACCGACTGCAAGGGCTTCTAATATAAAGGAAACATTAATGAGATCGTTTGAATCTTCTGTCGAACAACCCATGTTTTGATTTGGAATTCACTAGACCTTTTTGGGATGGGGTCACCCGTACTAAAGTGACTCATGTGTATATGGTTGTCCAAGATTTCGAGTAAAATGGAAGTATAGTGACTTGAGATGTATGATGTTAGGGTATCATGAATACCATGAATATATTATGACGGAGGAAAGTAAACAATGAAGGTATATGAAGAGGGTATAGAAAAGGTCAGAAATTGAACAATATGCTGTAGGAATTTTGTCTAAGGCAAGTACCTTTGCGAAGAACGATAAGCACCAAGAGATTCACGTTGAACTCGACCAATCTCTTCCAGAACATCCTTGCTACCATTAACAAGTTCGGTAAGAGAAGAGATAGGCATACGTTGCCTTTTTGGAAGGCCAAATAGGCTGACAACTATCTGAAAGAAGAGGGTGGCATTAAACCACCGATCGATTATCAAATGAGAATGATTGAAAAGAGACCTTTATTAAGGATACATGATCTGATTGCCAATTATAAGATGCAAGAATTCCTTGGCAGTTGAATTAAGGATAAGATATCCATAAATTAAGACAAACCCTGGGAAATGCACAAGGGGTGGCATTAACCCTAATAACGACATTATGACTTCAGATGATATGAGCTGGACTTGCTAAGGCAACAATGACCGGTAAGGATTATTAAAAAGAGTTCTGGAAAGAACATAGATAGAATTATTAGAGTATTGATCAATGACATTTTGATATACCCGGTACCCAGAAAATACCGGAGGAATGATAAGGATGGCCTACGAAACCTTACAAGGAAAAAGGGTAAAATTCCGAACTTCAAAAATGAAAGTTTGGTAAGGAATGTATGACATCGTAACAATAATGCCAGATGAGGCATGTATGAAACCCTGAGGAGTATGGGTTGACCTATAAAAAGGTTGAGATTATCCTAAGATAAAGAAAGAACTAAGAAAAGAAGTATCCTAAGTAGGATTGGGAATAAACGTGATAAAGTTCCCACGGGTAGGTGGAAGCAATGACTTATGGAAATGACTGATAGTTATATTTTCTCCTTCAGCATAGCTTAAGGGAGAATGCTTTAACCCAACAGTGATGGGAATGAGGTAGAAAAACTTGAGCTGGAATGTACCCAGAAAACATGGGTTACCAGAAATCATTATCATCAAGAAAGGCCAATGAGGTGGCCGACAATCTAAGTATAAAGGAATAATTACAAATGTTCATACCGAAGAAACAGGACGATATTTGGAAGGACCTTGAAGGTCATATCGGAATGAAGGAATTTACATTCCTTCTGATGACTGTGCAAGAATTAACAGTAATAATAGTTTAAGTAAAGATTCGATTCCCGATGGAGTCTTAAGCATGTTACGTACCTTAGAAGGTCCCGTTTTGAGGCAAACCAGGACCATGGTATAAAATTGATGAAGTAAACCGTTAAGTTTCCAGTCTTTTATGGAAGATGCATAAGTGACAGTTTCATCAACCGGACTTAGCTGCGATGCTTGAAACTCTTCTGCAATTCTATCTGCTTCACATTATATCTACATCAAGTTCAGGAAGTGTTCCGTATGGATAAGGAATAATGATTACTTTGTCTCCCTAAGGGATTTGAAACCCGTAGGGTTAGCTATTAACGCACTACGTAAACAACAAGCGATGGTGATTCTTCTAAGAAAGGAGATGACAACGTAAAGATAAAGAAAGTGCTGCTATTGATAAGCTAAATGGCATGTTGATGAATGACAAGAAAGTTTGTGTTAGTGTACTTCTGCACAAACAAGATAGAGAATATGAGGTTGATAATTCGTGATGTTAAAGATATTCCCATGGAAAGAATTAATGAGACTTGGAGGGAAGGGCGGTTGAGCCCGAGACTTATTGGGCCACCTGAGAGTTTAAAATGTTCGGACGGCGGTATTCGAGCCAGCCTTACCCCCAAAACTTATAGCACGGTCATAACGGGTTTTCATGTGGCCAGGCTACGTTAGTAAAATGCAGATGTTCAACAGATGATAGGAGTACGAGCATGTAGATATATGACCTGGTCTGACTTACGAAAGACAACCTGTGGAAAACCACGGATAGAAAAGAACAAGTGATGAGAAACAAGGTTGGCAGAAGTAGATTATATGAATCTAAGTTGAAGGGATCGGGCCAGATTCATTTCGGAAAGTTTAAATTGGAATAACGTGATGATTATAGAATAAATGTGACGGAATACCGATAAGGAGGTACCAAGTGCAAAAAGGTGTCTCAATAAAGAGGTGAAGGTGAAAGTAAATAATAGAAATGAGTAAGAATCAGCTAATAAGAAAGATGTGATTGATAAAGAAAAGGCTGGGGAAACAACTATGGAATGAGAAGCAAGGAATGTTATGAATGGGTTTTCTAATGAATTCTCAGGATGACAACCTGATAGTGTCAATATTATAGTTATGAAAAAGCTAGTAACATGATATGGGATGTCAGTAATAATGATGTCAAGTGAGAAATCTAAGATTAACCTGAAAGGTTGAAAGATTTCCCGAATGTGAGTATCGCTAAGATTGAACAAGAGTATTTGTCCATAGAATAATGGACAAAGCAGCAAGATATGTTGACACGTGAGATTGCGATCAAATAGTATTGGATATAATTATGATTAATTTCTTCTTTAATAAACCTCTATAGTTCAGAGGTAAATTCTGAGTATGATATTCTACAATCATGAAAGCTTTCTATAATCCTTTAGAACTCTTTTCTCTTCTTCTCTCTTATTCATCTTCTTTATGAATTGAGAAGAACAACCCTTTTAGGAGGGGAGGTACTGCTACGTGACTATCTGTCTATGTGATAGAAGTCTAAGTGGAATGCCATGACTTGTTTAATTGCTTGTCAAGTACTAAAGGCTGGCCCCCTTCTGTACTAACTATGCAATATAACAAATGTTCAATTGATCATAGTGATCTCTCAATAAATCTTTCCACTTCTCTATATTGATCGAGATTGCGAAGATTAAAGCGATCAGGAAATGCACAGTACGAGCGAGGTTACCTCCGAATCGTAGGGTGATAGTGATACCAATGTTACTGCAGGTATCAATAAGGATAAGACTGAGTAAGAGTATAACCCGGATAGTGAGTTGTACGAAAAGTAGCAACGTTGATGGAAAAAGGATACAGTATGGATTGTAGCACTAGAAGATGTGCTGAGGAAGGGTAGAACGACTCTTTGCTTCCTACCTGATTCCGGGACGGAATCCTTTTAAGGAGGGGAGACTGTAAGAACCCCAAATTTTGGATATAATTAAAACTTTTTATTAAGTAATGATAAAATGAAGAACAATGATTGTAATGAATGGATATTGCTTTGGACAATGATCCTGATGCATTGGTATATTGTCAGAATAGAGTAATTCGATGGTTGAGAACCTAGATAAGAATAATCTACCATCCAGGAAGGAGCTAATGGATCCTTGAAAGGAAATGAGTACGTGCATAGTGTTTCCCATACGTGCATAGTATTTCCCGTACGTGCATAGTGTTTCCTGTACGTGCATAGTAATTTGGTGGATGAATAGTGATTTTGTAAGTTGGAAAACTTTTCACGCCACCCTATGTACGGGACGTGATATGGATGTTTCGAAGTCATATTAGTAATACGCGGAGGAAATAAGTGAATGCAGAGACGATCGGAATTCAGAAATTCCAAATTCTTTTTCGGTATAATATTTGACCGGACAGTGGATTAAATATTATTATAATCCAAGAATTGAGATATTAACTTTGAGGATTTGATATTTTGGGATGTTATTATATTTGATTTAAGAATGAAGGTAGGAAACCACTAAGGAGTGGTTATGGCTACAATGTAATTATTGATATTTGGAAAGAATGAATGGAACTCGACCTTATTATGTTTATGTCTTGAAGAATGCTAAAGGGTGACAACATAGGTAAGAATAATCTATCTTCTAAGGGAATAAGATATGGCAACTTCAAGTAAGAGAATACCCTCATGTCATCCAAATCGATAACGATTAATCCAGTAGTTCCGTAAAAAGGTTAAGGAACGATCGAAAGAGAATACGGACAATTGTACCACCCTAAGAGAACAAGTAAAGAATACAGAATGAATAGTGTTGTGGTGGGAGTATATAATAATATGAGACGACACTATAAAGAAGTATTCGGAACGGATTTCCGAGTTCGTATTAGTGATCCAGGGGGAAAATAAGTGTATGTAAAAGCTGTCGGATTCTGAAAAACCGCACTTTTATTTTCTCCGAGAGTTCCCTGGACACTGATAGCCTTAAGTATTTAACGAATGGATTTAAGGAATATAAATTGGAAAGTTAGAATGAAAGATGGAGAATGAAAGTATTATTATTAAAGAGGATTCCCGGTAAACCCTAATTAGAAATCCGTGAAATATTCTCACGAACGATCAATTGAAACGGGCAATAACCGGACACAGAAACAAGCAGAGGAAGCAAGAGTCTTGTGCAAGCTACTAGCACAAATATCTAGTAACCAAGTGGGCAAGAGTAACTAGCATGGTCATGGAATGAACTAGTACTTAGCAAAACAAACCAACTAGTTAGCTTACAATCATCCAATTCTTGACACTTGTCCTCACAAAAACACATCATTGCTTGCATCATCACTTTAATAAAGTGGAACATAAGATGAGATATTGTTCAAGACTCCACTTTATGCATTATTGATCAAAGTAACAAAGCAAAAACACCAACACTCTCATGAAGCCTTCCATTCGGCCTTTCCAAAATTCCAATTCCAAAATTCCACTTCCAACCATCATTTGATCTTGTAATTTTTAAGGTGAGTCCTATAATTCAAGAAACTAATCTCCTAGGAATTTCAAGCCCAAATTCATTGGTTTCCATTTTCAAATAAATCATTCAAGAGGAGCATGAATAGTGTTCTTCTTGAACTAACTTGTTTTTTTCTTGTTTTCATGGATGATATAGCAAGCTCAAGCACACCTAAGGACCATACAAGGCTTATTAAGGCTATATCACACTCTAAGGAAGGTATAATACTTGAAAACCCTTGGTGTTATTTTAAGATCTTATGAGATTTATGGATGATTTAATGATTAGTATGTTATTATAAGTTTAGATCCATGTTAGTAGTTGTTATGATTATGATTTGGTTTATGAACCATGTAATGGTTAAGATGAGTTGTTGATAGACTAGTCATGATGATTATCATGTGTTTGTGTGGTTGGATTGATCTTTGTTAGATCGAGATAAAGTGTAAAAACTTTGGAAAACGCGTAAACATAGCCGTTATAATGTCCGATTTTACAATATCATGTTTTGTGTGCCATTTTTCATATCAAGACCCTACTGTCCAGAAACCTTTTCTGCCATGATAGGATAGGTTGTGTTATAAGCTTCGTTTTGATATAAGGAACGTGTGAAACGGACTTACGGTTTAGGAGTTACGGCCGGTTTACTAAAAGTATATCGAAACCGTAACCGAGAATTCGTAACTGTAATTGAACCCTCGTAAACTACGTAACGTCATGGCGAATCTTGGTAAATAAATACTAGAGGTAAAAAGGAAGGTGTGAAAGAAAACCGTATGTCAAAAGGATCATTTTTCGATTTATTAAAAATGTTCGAGTCGAGGTTAAACGCGAACGAACCCCTAAAAGACGACTCTTTTATAACTTCGGTAAAACACTTAGAAAACGGGCGATAAAACTCGGAGTATAGTATTGGTTCGTAACGATCGACTCTAGAACACATATGACTTAAGTATGTCCCAAGTATAAGTACAATGACATGTCGTATTAACGAACGAATGTCGGGTCGGATCAGTGATAAAAGTAATCCACTAAAAGGGGTATAACGAGATAACTCGAGAACGTGTTTCGAATTAAGTATAACTTAACTTTTAATATGTTAAGTGATTAATCCCGAATGCCTTGGCTATTTATAGATCACCAAGCTGAACCGGGACCCGCTACCACTACCCCTTACCGTACTCGACTACCAGGCAAGTTTCAATTCCCTTCTTTTAGGCTGTTGTTGTGATTGATTAATATATATATATGATTGCTGATATACATATGCCATTGCATGCATGCCTACTTTCAAGTTGAATTGATATACTTGTTCCCTGAATGTTATTGTTGGCTTATAAGCTAGATAGTTATATATCAGTTATAAGCCGGTTATTGTAAGACCCTCATAGAAGGGCGTATATATCTTATTAATCAAAAATAGACCGGGAGTCAATATTCCTTGATATATCGAGATTACCTCGGAAGAAAATATTTAAGTAAATATTTTCTATTATTTGGGCGACGAATATTATTTGAATATTCGTTCGAGACTAATTATTTTAACGATCCTTACTTCAAATAATTATTTGAACGTAACTATTCAACGAATAATATTTCTCAATATTCATTCAGAGTCGAATTGATTATCGACTATTATTTCGAATATTCTTCTAAAGATGAGACTATTAAATGAATATTATTTTGGATATTCTTTTAGATTATTATTTTATTAAATAA
This sequence comes from Saposhnikovia divaricata, assembly GCA_036435485.1. Taxonomy (NCBI): domain Eukaryota; kingdom Viridiplantae; phylum Streptophyta; class Magnoliopsida; order Apiales; family Apiaceae; genus Saposhnikovia; species Saposhnikovia divaricata. The sequence continues at coordinate 114,311,314 of CM071596.1, forward strand.
ATATTACTTTTGAATATTCATTTAAGATATTAAATACTTGATGAATATTATTTTAATATTCATCTGAAGCTTGATTTAATTATCGAATATTATCTCGAATATTCCTTAAGGCTTGGATTACTAAATGAATATTACTTGATATTCATTTAGGATATTATTCATTAAATGAATATTACTTTTGAATATTCATTTAAATTCCTAATTAATTATGAATATTACCTTAAATATTCTTTTCAGGTCTTATTAATTAATGAATATTGTTTTGAATATTCATTTAAATATTTATTTATTCAATAAATATTCTCCTGATATTTCTTCAGGGATTATTTTGAGAAATACTCTGATTTAAGACATTCTTTCATATTTCTAAATATTCTGTAAAATATTTTAATTCAATAAATATTCTCTGAATATTTATTCCATACTTAGAATAACCTCAATAAGGGTTATCTTCTTCGATTATTACGAAAAATATTTCGGAGTCATATTATTATTAATCTTATATCAAGAAAGGTTCTCAGACATCATTCTTCTTCGAGTCTATCTCCTTAATAATAAGGGAACCTTACTTGGAAAATGTTATTTATCTTGTCGACTTCCCGGTCATAAAGTATTCCCTTCACTCGCAACTCGGGTGCTGTTGACTTATTAAGTCGTTGCTTACCTTCTCATCTTTCGAGGGGTAAGATTACTGGAACAAGTTGATATCCGTTACCAAGTAATAGCTTGGGAGTTATTGGTAAATTTTCCTTTCCAACTAGATACGACTACTTTGTGGAGTCTTATCAACAAGTATTATACTTGGGGAAAGGGGGACGAACGTTACATTCAGAATCATGAATTCTATTTGAACTAGGAGTCGTGTAAGAGGCCGAGTAGCGACGGTCCATCCCCTTTGGCCCAACCGTTGGCCGGGGAGAGCTAGTAAGGCGGTACACAAGTAAAGCCGTCAGTTCTTCCTTCTACCGGTAGTAAATCTAAATTGAGCTGTACGATCTCGACTGATCATCAAGATTGGAACAGCGGGCGCGGTGAATACTCCATCATTGGTTCATCATCCAAATTTATTTATTTCCTGCAACATGATTACTGTTGGCAGAATTGGAAAAGTGTCATAACTGGAGTTGCAACCTTTTCTTGCAAGTTCCTCTTCTTAATAACAATAAGAATATCTCGCTTACTTTGAGGTAGCAGATATTTCTACAAACAAATACTTTAAGTTACCTTGTAACTTCATCGTTCATATTATACTGGCATCATTTCCGTAAATGCATGGCATATGGTTTGAAAGATACTTTTGAACTGTTATACATTATCGTTCAGTTATATGTTATTGTTGGTGGGCTATTGCTCACCCTTGCTTTATTATTATATCACAACAACAGCTAGACCAGATGACTCGCACAAGGCGCACTCGACGCGGGCGAGGACTATAAGACTACCAGAGCTGAAGAAGAAGCTATTGGTAGGGTATATTTATTCTTTCAGTACCAAGAATATAGTCTAGTATGACTTACGTAAATGGATGGTAAAGAGTATGTATTTATATTGAAATCCTTTTGGATTGTAAGAACTCTTAATGTGATTAATAAAAATTTTGATTGTTACTCTGATTTCATCTCTGGGACTATAACGGGTGTGTTTTATATTGTTGTGTTGGGTTATAGAGACGTAATTTATTTTATGTTAAGGAAAGTTCAATTGTTGTGGACAGAATTGGAAACCGTAACCACCGGATCCCGGACCCCGGATCTGGGGGTGTTACATGTTTCTTCCGGAGTTTGCTCTTTATGTTTTGGAGGAGTGTAAGGGGGATTATTATTGTTATTTGCATTATTATAGGCATTTGTATTTTGATTGCCTTTGCCTTTATTATAGCTCATTGTTGGAAAATTACCCTTATAGTTAGGACTATAATTTTGAGAGTAATTAGGTCTTCCTTTAGAGTTAAAAATTCTTTGTTGGTTGTTTGATTTGAGGAAGCCTTTTCCGTATCTTTGAGCTTTGCTTTGAAGTACACGACGAAGTTGTCTCGTTAGTAAAGAAATTTCTCTTTCATCGAGATCTTGAAGTTCTTCGTTTAATTCCTCGTCGTTTTCATTTTCATCGATTAATATAGCTTTTAAAGCCATATTTTTCTTTTTGTCTTCCACTTTAGGAATGACTTTATCCGGGAGATTGTCTTCTTCGTATGCACGAAGATTTCCGAATAAGCTATCGATGTAATAATCGTTTAGATTATGCATTTCTTTTATTGTTGTGACTTTAACCTTCCAACTAGGAGGTAAAGATTTAAGAACTCTTCGGTTCTTTTCATTTCAAGAATAATTCTTTCCGAGTTGAGATAATTCATCGATTATACGAGTAAATCTTGTTTCCATATCGATGATGTTTTCTCCCTCTTGAAGTTTAAAATTCTCGTATTCATGAATTAAAGTTTCCATTCGAGAATATTTTATATCGATGGTTCCTTCGTAGGTAACCACTAATTTGTTCCACATTTCTTGTGCGGACTTGCAATTGTTTACTCTTTTATATTCTTTTTCGGCAAGTGCACTTGTGAGAATCATTTCCGCTTTAGCGGCAATATTCATCATATTTTCTTCGGTAAGAGTGTATTCACTAACTTTCTTTTCAACAATGACACCATCAACTGTTTCGGTAAGAATAACAACTCCGTCTTCTATAGCCATCCAAACTTTGACTCCTTGAGATCTAGCATAGATGCGAAACCTTGTTTTCCATGTTGCAAAGTTGGTGCCATCAAATAGAGGAAGGCGAGAGCTAGATAGGCCTTCACCGCAACCGATGGTATTTAGATACGTCATGTAGGATCACTTTTTGTTGTGCTTGTAAATCTGCAAATCACTCAACAAACACGTTAAAAAGCACCGCTCTGATACCAATTGTTAGGTCCCGTAAAAGGACTAATTTAAGCTAGAAGGGCGGGTTGAATAGCTTAATATCCAATTTAAAAATTATTAAGGCGTTTTAAAATAATTTCCCCTTTTTAAAAACTTTTCCGAGTCGTTATGCAGTTTATAAGTGCAGAAACAAAAGACAAGGGAAGAAAATACCACACAGGAAATTTTATCCTGGTTCGCGATGGCACAACCCCTAATGGATTCGCTCACCCCTACTCCAATCCCCGAGCTCCTCTCCGGACTCGAGATTTCTTTAAAAATAAACTCGCTTCTTTAGTAGGCGGAGAAGCCTTTACATCCTTACAAATATTGGTCTTGGTGCGTATCTACCCGACACCACCTCACAATAAATGAAAAATAAATATAAGACTTATCTTGGACCGTAACTCCCCGTTACTCCCTCAAAGTCGTTGTAAACCTACACAACTTATCTTAGAAAGCAAATCCCCGCTACTTCTTCAAAGTTGATGTAGAACCCTTGTGTAGACTATGAATTCTTAGCTTTTGTCGGTCTTGGGTCTTAGATGAAATGTCTTGGGTCTTTTCTCTTCTTCACGGTGCAAAGGCTACTAACTCCCCGTTAGCACCTAGGACTTGGGTCTTAGAACGAGAATCACCTCTCTTTAACTTCACCTCACTGCAAGAGTTAGAATACAATATCTACGAAACAAAACCTTAGAATAAAAAGAGTTTGGACTTGTATGTCCGAGAGTGACTTTAATATTCTTGTACGAATATTAAGTTAAGTTCTATAAGCTTTATTTGCTTAAGACTTTATGTGTATTCTTATATTCGATATGACTTGTAAATCGAAGAATACTTTTAATACAATACTCCGTTTAGTGAGATTTAATATATCTCGGAGTTGGTAAATGTTGATTAAGTCCTTTAAGCTCTTAGGCTTATAAGGCTTATAATCGTATACTTAAAATATTACTTCGTTGTTGAAAATATATATTTTCGAAGTAATGTATATATAAAATAACTTCTCGTTCGATGTAGTCTTATTTTGGACTAATCATATATATATATATTTGAACGAGAGTTTAACAATATAACTTTAACGTTTTGCACTATAATATAATTTGGCCAATTAAACACCACACACAAATAAACGCACACGTACAGAAAAGTAGCTCGCTTATCTATAGGATAAAATGAAGGCCGCTATTATGCGTTAAAATAGTGCGGAAAGTAAAATCACTCACAAGTGTGAGGACGAGATAAAAAAAAAGATGCGGAAAATAAAATCACTCACAAGTGTGAGGACGAGAATAAAAAAGATGCGGAAAATAAAATCACTCACAAGTGTGAGAACGAGAATAAAAAGGTGTGGAAAATAAATATAATATAAGATTTAAAGATTTTCTTCCCACGGAACACTAGAGGTGATAGATGGGAATTAAATTCAAGCCTTAGCACAGTTATATATATATATATATATATATATTACAACAATGAATGGCCAAAATGAGTGCGTTAAAGTATTAATAAACACTTTTGATATAAGAGCATATAAAGATGAAGAGATGAAGGTTAGGAGCTCTTATATTCAAGATAAAATATGGTCGGTTAAGACTCGGATGTGAAGCCAAAATATTACCACTTTTGAAGACGATCGAAAAGTTCGCCGGAAAAGTTCGCCGGAGGTTCGGCCGGATTTTGGCTCGTGATCGAACTTGGGCAGCCCTTCGGAAGGCTGGATAGTAGTGGTAGAGGAGCTTGCTTGGTGGGAGAGAGCTTGGTTGGTGGAACTAAGCTTGTATAATCAAAAACCTTGAATATATGCAGATATATTGAAGAGAGAGAAGGTTTTTGAGAAGAAGTAAGTGTTTAAGGTGTTTGGATAGATGGAGAGAGCTTTTACTTCTAAAATCCCAGCAATTCTTTGGCTCTTTAGCTTGTGAAAAATGGTTGGGGGAAGTGGTTTGTTTATAGGAGGAGTTGGGTGGAAGGAGTGGTTGAGATTGAAGGAAAAATGAGTGGTTGAGAATGAAAGCACTTGGATTGATGAGTTGGAAAGTGGTTTGTGTTAGTTGGGAGTAGTTTTTTGTTTCTTTGAGGTGGTTTTGGTATTAGAAACCAGCTGTTTTTTATATTGTATCGTACTCGTATCAATTAACGATTAAATACAGCACGAGTTCTCTAAAAAATATTAAACCTCGAATATTTTTTGTTCGAGCTTGTCGCCTTATCAAAGTTGCAACGGAGATCAAAAAAATATCAAACCTCGATATTTCTTTTTCGATCTTATTGCCTTAGAGATATATTCCATAAAAATAGATAGTTTGATTTTTCGCAATAATGGAATATCTCTTATAGTAAAAATAGATCTTGCTAGAATTGACTTTTGACTTTTGACAGAATCAATTAAATTAATGACCTAGTGGAGAGGATAACTAAGTGTAATTAAATTTTATGTTAAATCGTACAAATACCAAAATAAATAATATATCGAAGATATCCTTTCAGAATTAAAACTGTATTGAGAGGAAGATTTATTGACCTCATGCCCTTGATCTAAAAGCTCAACAGCAGTCAACATGCCCGCAAGCCCTGCTCCTATAATAGCCATCTTCATCTTTGGTCCACGAGTGTTTTGGTTCAAGTGGAAATAGCCCTTTTGGAGCTGACAGGTATATCTCATGGGTCACAATGATGCCAAAGAATAGAACACGAAACATTAAGTTTTTGTCTTCCAAAGTTCCGTGGACATGCATATGGCAACAATATTTCTATTGAAGTAACGAAACATTAGTACAATTAGTTGTTTAACTGTTCTAGCTATACACCTATAACCAGAAATTAGTAACCTATATTAGGTAAATGGAATCAAAAGCCACCGAAACCACTTCCCCCGTACCACTTTACATTTCCACCTAACAAACAGAAATGTCATCCTTAGAAATCTGATGCAAGTATGTAAATACATTGACCACGAAAAAATACCATGCTCCATATTTTCTCTCTGCGCTAAACTAATCCATATGTCTACCTAATTTTGTGAAAGGAACGATATCATAAAAAGCACATAAGTGGACTTCAAAAGATCATCAAGTCCTGAACTAATATTATACAATCAATTTTTAAATAAAAAAAGAAATATCGTATGTGACGGACCTATATAATACACATAACACTTTAAAAAAATTACCCAACCACTTAAATACATGTAAACATAAATAGAAAGACCCAGTATTTAAATCGAACTAATATAAAAAAGAAAGCAGAATATAGTGGACCTATACATGAAAACGAAGGCCCGAGGGAAACAAATCGAAGCCCTAAATCACATATCACAATCATTCCAAATCAAAACATATATAAAATGAAAAAGCATATATAATCATAAAGTTAGAGGGAGGGTAATGCCAGAATAGAAAGGAGCCCTACTTAGAAATCACAAAACGAAGTCGTAAAGCCCCAAATTGACCGAAACCCAAACTGAAGCCCTAATTCCCAATTACTGATTCAAAATCAGCCCTAAATCAATTACAAATAATGAGAAATTCCTAAATCAAACAAGCATTCAAATTGATTGAAGAAGGCAAAAATCAAAATAGCTTATATGTATTTATGGATTATGCATTTACCGGGAGAGAAGAGAGATGGAGAGAGAGAGAGAGAGAGAGAGAGAGAGAGAGAGAGCACTAACCGAGAGAGAGAAGCTACCAGAAAAAAATAGCAAAAAGAATATCAAACATTTGTGAAGTGTGGGAGAGTAAGGGCAGGATATTTGGTGAAAATTTTTGGAAAGAGCGGTTCTTTGCCGGTCGCTATATTTTTTCCCTTATCTTTGATCTACTAGATTAAATCTCTAATATTACTCTTCAATCCACGTGACTTAAAATGAGCCAGTCGGCTCCTACCACATGGCCACTAACTCACAAAGCTGATGTAAATTGTATATATAATTTGAATAATACATACCCCCACTTTTTTATGTAAATATTTATTTTCTAATTTTATTTTACATATTTTATCAAATGTTAAAATATCAAATAAATTATTTAAAATAATTATAATACGAGGAAATAATTTTTAAAATATTAAAAGTGATAAATTTATTTTCTTGGAAATTTTAATAAATTTTCACTATTTTCTCCTAGTTTTTAAATAATTAATTTCAAAGACATATTATTGTTTCTATTTTTTAAAATAAATTTCTCGGCAATCTAACCGTACGGATGTCAAGATATATATTAAATCGCAAATTTTCAAAACATAAAAAATTAATTTGGATAGTAAAGTTAGTAGTCAATATTGATTTGACTAGTATTACTAACTAGTACTTTGTCCCGAATTGTTTTTTTATTTTTTTTAAAAATATTTCGACGATCCAAACGTTCGGATGTCAATATATATTTAATTTAGTGATATACCCAAAATTTTAAAAAAATAAAAAAAAATAATTTGGATAGTAAAATTATTAGTTAATATTGATTTGACTAGTACTACTAACTAGTACTTTATCCCAGATTGTTGATTCTATTTTTTTTAAAATATTTATCGGCGATCCAACCATACGGATGTCAATATATATCTAATTTAGTGATATTCCCAAAATTTTAAAAAATAAAAATTAATTTGGATAGTAAAATTAGTAGTCAGCTACTGATTTGACTAGTACTATTAAGTAGTACTTTGTCCCAGATTGTTGTTTCTATTTTTTTAAAACTATTTATCGATAATCCAGCCATACGGATGCCAATATATATATATAATTTAGTGATATTCACAAAATTTTAAAAAATAAAAAAAATAATTTGGATAGTAAAATTAGTAGTCAACTATTGATTTGACTAGTACTATTAAGTAGTACTTTGTCCAAGATTATTGTTTCTATTTTTTTAAAAATATTTATCGATGATCCAACCATACAAATGTCAATATATCTCTAATTTAGTGATATTCCCAAAATTTTTAAAATAAAAAATTAATTTCGATAGTAAAATTAGTAGTCAACTATTGATTTGACTAGTACTACTAACTAGTACTTCCGATGGCATTTTTCTGTCAGAAGATTGGCGATTTGTTTAATATTTAATAATTGTTTTTGGGTTTAAATTTCTTTTAAAAAATAAAAATGTTCATAACATCTGACGGCGGGATCAATTTCCGTCAAATGGTTGTTCTAGCGGTGTTGTGGAATAAAAAGTAGGGTTATCAAAGTGCGGCTAGGGTTCGTGAGCTTCGTGCTTTAATGGCTGCGCTTGCGTTATCATGACCTAATTCGGGTCCTCACAAGATGCCTACGTATCTCAGAGTTGAGAATCAAGCCAAAAAACGTAGTTCTAGGTGATGGTGCCCTCGAGGCTATGGCGGCGAGAGCTCACCTAGGACGCAGTGGCTTGTATGTCCTTATTCGAGGATAAAGCCAAAACGTGGTGGGTAACGTATGGAGCTGTGTCCAAAACGTAGTTCTGAGATGAGGGGTCTGGCCCTTTATATTGGCTGTAGGAGCCTTAGAATCGTAATAGGGTTTGGAGACTTGGTGGACAAGTCACTGTTATTGAGGAAGGTTCTGACTCCTTCCTTATAGGAATTAGTTTCTATGTTGAATTAGGTGTCTTGGAGGCTACACAATATCCCTGGGATATTCTAGAACGTTCCTGGTTTCTAGAACGTTCCCGATTTGTGGATCAGGCCCATGTTAGAAACAAGCTTATACCGGGCGTCCCCGGTTTGGGCTGTTCTTTTGGATTTAGTCATTAACTACGAATTTAATGCCCAACTAGGGTTTCGGGCCTTATTTACGAGCCAATAAATACTATATTAATTATGTCTTTAGGGATTATTTTTCACCCATATCATTTGCCCCCCAACTTCTAGGAAAACTAAATTTCGTAGAAGTTTAAGGTCACACTGGCCCTACCAAGGTATCGTCTTACAGTGAAGTGTGGAGCGACCTACACATTCACAATGACTAAAATTCTCTCCAAAGTTAATACTTAAGAAAGTTAAACGTTCCTTGGCCTCTCGAACCTTTTTCTTAAGATTTCTGGGCCTTTCGGGAATAGGATTAGTGCCGTTTCGAGCTCGTAGACACTAATCCAAGTGCAATTCGTGCATAGGATCCTTTATCATAAAGTCATTAGTGCTTTATTTCCTCAACTTATCTAAGTTAGGGTTAATATCAGGCGGTCATTGCTCATAAGCCCTAATAAGGGCTAATTTTTGAGCAAAAGACACTAATTCGGCCCTAATCGGGGCTAAGTAACCCTAAACGGGGCTATAAAGGCCTTAATCGAGGTTAAATAACTCATCCTTGATGTATTTATTACTAGGATATTCATTCTTAACCTTAAGATAGGTTAATACTCGAGTGGAAATCCTTAAACGTCGCTAAACGAGGTTAATCACCCCCTAACTGCGATTGGTGAAATCCTAACCTCAAATTTTGAAGTCAAGCTCATATTGTAGAGATTTTTATAATCTCCTTGATGGAAAAAGAATCACGTGAAAATACCCATTTTTGAGCGTTCTAGAGCCAAACGAAATCAGCTAGGGGTCTAGGTGTTCGAAACACCTGGACCCATTTTTCCCCCAAGGTGGCCTGGTCGGCCAACCCTGGTCGGCCATTTGGCCAAGGGTGGCTGGAACCCACCCAAGACTATAGAGAATTTAATGAGCTTCGCGTGGACAGTAAGATCGTCCAAATCCGATATCCGGAGCTCGAGATATGGCCCAAATAGCGTGGACAGCCCGGAGGTGTTTTCAAACCCTCCTTAAGAGTTTTGTAGTAACTTGTTCTCAAACAAATCACCTTGATTGCTTGAAACTTCATGTTCTTAAACCCTCAATCTTTCAATCATGTTTGAATCATGGATTCGTAGCTGATATTGGTTGGCTGAGGGGTGTTTCGAACACGTCAAGGGTTTCTGGTTTACAAACCAGACCTGATTTTTCAACACCCCTAACACTTCTAACCTCAAATTTTGAACTTGATCTTATATGATAGGGATTCTTATAATTTCCTGGTTGAGAAAGAATCAAGTGAATATACCCATTTTTGAGTTGTCTAGGCAAGAAATACGGTCCCCTTGAAGGTGTTTGAAACACCTTCAGGGTCTTTCAACACCCTCACGGTTTCTGAACACCCCTGGCATTTCTAAACTCAAATTTGAAGTTGAGCTTATATGATGGCGATTCTTATAATCTCCTGGTATGAAGAAGAATCACATGAAAATATGCATTTTTGAACGTTTTGGAGGCGAAATACCTCATTCTAAGCTGGTTTTCAAACCAGGCCTTGTTCGTAACAAGGTCATTTTTCGAACTTCAAGGAAACACTTGGCCACCTACATAGGCTTGTAGAGGACCTTGCAAGGTTCTTGAATCTCAAATTTGAGCTCAAACGGAGCATTTTTGAGCGTTTTGGAAGGTCATGAAACACCTAGGAGCACAGGTGTTTGAAACACCTGAGCAAGGTGGCCTGGTCGGCCTACCCCGGTCGGCCATTTGGCCAAGGGTGCCTGGTCGGCCACCCCTGGTCGGCTAGGCCCCATCCCAATTTTTTTTTTTTGAATGTTTCAAACACCTTCAGGGTCTTTCAACACCCTCACGGTTTCTAAACACCCTCCAGGTTTTGAACACCCCTGACATTTCTAAACCCAAATTTTGAAGTTGAGTTCATATGATAGAGATTCTTATAATCTCCTGGTATGAGCAAGAATCACATGAAAATATGCATTTTGAACGTTTTAGAGGCGAAATACCTCATTTCGAGCTGGTTTTCAAACCAGACCTTGTTCCAAACACCTTTTTTTTTCAACTTCTTGAAATCGCTGAGAGGCCTACCTAGGCTTGTAGAGAACCTTACAAGGTTTCTAAATCTCAAATTTGGGCGCAAACGGAGCATTTTTGAGCGTTCTGGAGGATCATGAAATCACCCAGGGGGTTCAGGTGTTCAAAACACCTGACCAAGGTAGCCTGGTCGGCCTACCCTGGTCGGCCATTCGGCCAAGGGGACCTGGTCGGCCACCCCTGGTCGGCTGGGCCCCATGATTTTTTTTTGAATTTTGGCCAAATTTTGACTAGTTGACTTTGACCGTTGACTTTGACTTTTGACCTTGATTTTGACTAAAGCCAAAACTTGTTTTGAACTCCCCTCCTTGTTTCTAGAGTGAGTTTACAACACCATGGTTGATTTTGTGATCCTTGATCACAAACAACCTTCTTCTTAGTTTTCAGGACCTTCTGGGTTTTAACTTGTTCTTGAACTCTTGGTTTCAAATAACCTTGGGTTATACTATGGCCCTTGGCTTCCAAAAATCCTTGCATACTTACAATATGGTGTTTCCAACAACTTTGGCCTTGCCCCCCTTATCACAGAGGTCCTTGTTTCTTAGTTGTTTATTCAAGGAATTCCCTTGTTTTCAACACCTGACTTCAAGTCTAGGGTACTATGGTTAGTTTTTACCCTTGATTTTATACTCAAGGACTTTAAAACTCCTACCTTGTTTGTAAGACCGTGCCTTAGCTTGATTTTATTCAACGTTTCCTGACTTTCAGGCTTTGAATTCAATCAACCAGCTTAATTCAGGGCATACAACCTCGTTGGCCATCCGGGCTTATATTTTGTGCAGAGTTTCAAAACTCCCATCATATTTCTTAGAGTATATTGATCACAAACAACCTTCTTCTTAGTTTTCAGGACCTTCCGGGTCTTAACTTGTTCTTGAACTCTTGGTTTCAAACAACCTTGGATTCAACTATGACCTTTGGTTTCCAAACACCCTTCCATCCTCATAATAGTATGTAGAATTTGTAATGAAGTATCTTTGGCCTTGCCCCCTTATCCTTAAATAAGGAGGTCTTGCTTTTTAGTTGCATATTCAAGGAATTCCCTTGTTTTCAACACCCGACTTCAAGTCTAGGATATTTTGGTTGGGTTTTGATCCCTGATTTTGACTCAAGGACTTTAAATCTCCTACCTTGTTTGTAGGACCTTGCTTTGGTTTGAATTTAACCAATGGTCCCTGATTCAAGTTGTTGAATTCAAACAACAAGCTTGATTTGAGGCGGACAGCCTTGTTGGCCATCATGGCTTAAATTTTGTATTAGGATTTGAAATTCAAAACTTTAAGTATGGAAATAAAAAGGACCTCGTATAGAGAGACCTTCGATCAATGCATATCTCAATGCTCTCACTAACAGTTTTCGTGCCTCCAAGGCATTATCAGGGAGCCAACCAGTCTCAGGATGAGATTTGATGGGGATCTATCTAGCAACTTCCAATGTCGATGGGTACCAATAACTTGTGCTCTATAGTGGGGGTCTCCAAGACCTGATAGTAAACACTCCTAGCGCAATTCTCGATTTTAGACGAGGCGAACTTAGATAAGGCATCGGCCGTTATACCAGGAAGCATTCCTCGAATCATACCAACTGTGATTTTACAATCCTCAGGTATTTCACCATCGTTTTATCTTTGGCTTCAAAATCTTCATTCACTTATCTCCACAGACTTTAAGATTTTTGGCCCTCATGGCTATATTCGAGCCTAGTCCGACTATCAAGTCTTTATACCATGTTTCGTTATTAGTCGTTGAAAACTTCAACCTCAAGGCATATTCAATCGTGAGTTCCACTTATTTTTGTTTCTGATAACCCATCAAAATAGGGCACCCAATATTCCTTCTAAACTTCATCTTTCTCTCCCCCTTGGGGTGTCTCATCTTGCCCTTGCTGGGGTGTCATCAAAATAGGGCACCCAATATTCCTTCTAAACTTCATCCTTCTCTCCCTCTTGGGGTGTCTCATCTTGCCCTTGCTGGGGTGTTGTGCCTCCCTTCCCCCCTGACTTCTTGGTTGTCAGTTGTACATTCAACCACGAAGTCAGCGAGTGCCTATGCTTTGACGTCCATTCGAGGCTTGTACGTAATATCAAACTCCCCAAGTTCGATCGCCCAATTAATTAGCCTTCCCTTGGCCTTCGGGCTTTGCAATATGCTTCTTAACTACTGGTCCGTCAGGACTTCAATTTTGTGTGCTTGGAAGTATGGTGTAGCTTCCTTGGGGCTGTTACCAGTGCCAAAGCAAAATTTTCAATGGGAGAGTAATTCAACTCAGCTCCGTGCAACATCTTGCTCATGTAGTAGATAGGCTTTTGAACCTTGTTTTCCTCTCGAATGAGAATGACACTCAGTGCTTGTTCGGATATCGCTAGATATAAATATAGGTTCTCTCCGGGACTAGGTTTGGCCAACAACGGGGCTTTAGCCATGTACTTTTTCAACTGTTCAAAGGCCTCTTGGCTTTATGAAGTCCATTCAAAAATTTTCACCTTCTTCAAAGCCTGAAAGAAAGGCAAGCACTTGTTTCCAGACTTGGAGATGAATCTACCTAAGGCTGTAATTCTTCCAGTCAATTTCTGTATGTCCTTTATGGAACGTGGTGATTCCATATCTCGGATTGCCTTGATCTTATTAGGGTTGGCTTCTGTGCCTCGCTTTGAAACCATCAGACCCAAAAATTTTCCAGATCTCACGCCAAAGGCACACTTGGCTGGATTCAACATCATCTTGTGGTGCCTCAGCACTTCAAATGCCTCTCTGAGGTTCTTAATATGGCATGCCTTGATTAGGCTCCTGACTAACATGTCATCCCCGTAGACCTCCTTGGTCTTCCCGGTCAAGGGTGCAAAAATCTTGCTTGTTTATTAGCCTATGGTAAGTGGCTCTTGCAGACTCCTCATCTTGGGTTGACATCAACCTAGAGTTTTTAAAACAACCTTCCTTGGCTCGATTGGCCATAATGGCTTCAATGTTTGTCTTGGTTCCTGGGGCTTCTCTAGCGGCCTCTCGGCTGGCATGTGCTTGGCCTTAGGGCTGTTCGAGTGTTGAACGTCGATGCTCGAATGTCGATGTTCGAATGTCAAAAGTTGATGTTCGAAATTAAGGGTTTTCAACCTCAAGGAAGTTCTTTAAACTCGAACCTTGAAGTTTTGATGAAAGAGTACATATTGGACTACCTTCACATGGTTTCAAGCCAAGTTTTGGGTGTTTTAAACCACCAAAACATCAGAGCCTCTGGTCAGCTCCTTAAGGTCGGCTGAAGGCCTCCTTTGCTTCTGGTCGATCCCATGAGGTCTTGAACCTTCCCTATGACGTTTTCAATCTCCATTTCAGGGTTAATATTCAAGTGTTCAACGCTGGTGTTAGATGTTCAATGTTGGTATTCTGGATCGAGAATCCAAAATCTCAGATTGGTTTTCAAGTTTTGACTTGAAGCTTCAACCTTTGGATCTTGATTGGAGGTTCATGACCCCCTCAAGTTTGACCTTCTTGGCCTTCATGGCTAATATCTCGTGTTTCTCCACCTAGAATTCGAGGTTGATATTCACATGTTCAACGTTGGTGTTCATATGTCGACTACCAAGTATTCACGACCTTTCTTTTGGATTGATGTCAAACTAAAGTTCTCTAGGATCCCTTACTTGACTTCATGTCTTTCATGGCTTGTCTCAAACCTTTGTTCTGATTTCAGGGTTTTCAAAACTATCTTTGCTTCTCATTTTTCTTGATTCAGGTTCAAGGATTTAAGGTTGATCCTCGATTTAGATTTCGAGAAATACAACCCCATGAGCTTCTTGCCTTTTAAACTTCCGAGATGAAAACTTGCTTGGACTTCTTAATCCTTGTTCAAGGATATTCTTATATCCCTTGACCTTAGGACTATAATTCAAGGTTCTTTATATGTTTCATCCTTGTATCTTCACTCCAGGTACTTAAAAAATATTGAAGAGTAGCTAGTTCTTAGCCTCCACAGCCTTACATGGCTTTAATTGCCAGATGTGGCTTTTTAATCATCTTGTCTTTTATCCAGGGTCCTTCAAGGACTTAAACTCTTATTTGGTTGTATTATAACCTAACTCTCGACCCTTTAGGGTTTTTATTTATGGTTTGTTTGTTTCCATTCGTGTATTCTTTTATTTTCGGTACTTGGTCATCTTTGACTTACACACATCAGGTGCTTGGCACATAAATAAAATCACAGAATAGAGAACGAAAAACAAACTTGCATTAATAACTTGAAATGGGTTCAACCCTTACATAGAGTACTACTGTCCTACTTGGAGCAACATGCTCTGCAATGGTTTCATCGAACCTTATTTCCACTTCTACTAGATAAATATGAAGCAAAGTCCTATTAAGATAGTTTGAACCCATCGGGGCTCTTGCAAGACTAGGCCTGCATCGCTTGATTTTGTTTTTGATGCTCCATCAAAATAGAGCACCCATTACTCCTTCCTATCTCCTCATTCTTATTCGGAAGTTCACTTCCTGCTTGGGGTACTATCTCCTGCCCCCCGACTTCTTGGTTGCCAATGGTACATTCAACCACGAAGTCAGTTGATGACATAGCCTTAATGGCTGTTCGAGGCTCTTTTGTGATGTCCTCTGCCGACCTTTCTAGGTCTTCCTTATCACTGTGGACATCCACGTCTTCAATCGGAAGGACCTGCCCCCCGACTCCATCAGGCCTTAACGCAGCTACATAGCAGCTCCTAGAAATTTTCTGATCACCTTTTTGTTCTCCTACACCATTCCTGGTTGGAAACTTGATCTTCATGTGATAGGTTGAGGCTACAGCCTTAAAAGCGTGAAGTCCAGTCCTCCAAAGGATGACATTGTAAGTAGAAGATGCTTTGATAACCAAAAAGTTCAGCATCTGCGTGGCCTCCATTGGCTTCTGTCCAATCGTGACGGGTAACTGAATAGTTCCCTCAATTTTGGATTCTACTCCATTGAATCCATATATAGGCATGTTATTGGGGGTCAACTGAGAATCATTGTACCCCATCTTCACAAACACATCATGAAACAGAATGTCGACGGAAGCTCCATTGTCTATCAAGACTCGCTTCACCTCTGAGTTTCCAATCATAGGAGTTATGACTAGTGGGTCATCGTGGGGGAACTTCACCCCTTCAAGGTCTGAATCATCAAATTCAATTGTTACTTCGGTTCTTGCATGCTTTGGTGCCTCTCCGACAATATGCTTCACCTCTCGGGCATAAGCCTTCCGAGAGTTCTTTGTTGTCCCGGCCGCGGTCGGGCCTCCTGAGATCATGTTGATTACTGGCCCTCTGGGTTGTGGGTTACGATCTTGATCATCGTCGCTCCTATCATAATCTCTTCTCTGATTACCACGATCTTCACCCTTAGTGAAGTGACTCAGTTTCCCTCTACGGATCAAAAACTCGATCTCATCTTTGAGTTGCTTACAATCATCAGTGTCATGCCCCACATCTCTGTGGAATCTGTAATACTGATTCTTGTTTCTCTTTGCGGGATTACCCCTGAGTGGCTTCGGCCATCGGAAATCCTTATCCTTCTCAATGTCCAACAAGATTCGACTCCTAGGAGTATTCAACCTTGCATACTCAGTGAACCTTGGTCCTTGGTTCTTAGAGGCAGAGTTGGAGTCCTCGCTAGTTCGGGGATATTTGTCCCTAGCATCGTACTCTTGCTCTTGCTTCCGCTTTCGGGAACTTCCGTTTCCTCCATTCGTTGTAGGGGCTTCTGCCTTCCTCATGCTCTCTTCTGCTTTTATGTATTTACTCGCCCTTCTTTGGAGCTCAGTCATGCTCTCAGGGGGATGTTTTGCCAACGACATCTGAAAGTAGGTGTTCGTTGTTCCATTCTCCAGGGCTATCATAGCTACCTTGTTCTCCAGGTCTGGGACGTTCAATGTCTCCTTGGTGAAACGCTTAAGATAATCCCTCAGGTTCTCATTCTTCCCTTGTTTAACTTGCATGAGAGATGCAGAGCTTTTTTCATGGACTTTTCCACTAACAAACTGATTGATGAAAGTAGTGCTCAACTCCTTGAAGGAGCCAATTGAGTTTGCGGGCAACCGGCTATACCATCTTTGAGCCATGCCTGCCAGGGTTTGAGGGAACGCCCTACACTTAAGAGCGTCGCTGGCGGGTTGTAACAACAGCGCGTTTGAGAACGTCCTGACATGATTCGAGGGATCACCCATTCCATCGTATGGTTTTATCGTGGGCATCTTAAATTTTTGGGAAACACGAGCGTTCATCACCTCCTCAGTGAACGGGGGTGTGGGATCGTCAGGGTCTCCGAGCGGCATCAGGTCTTTGGGATCACCCCTGGGGGTTTCCACCCTTGTAGCTCCTCCAGTTGGGGCATCAGCCCTTCTTTGTCTCCTTGAAGATCTTACCAAATCAATAAAAGGAATCTCCCTCGAAGTTGGAGGGGGCCTATTCTGATTCTGCCTTGCTTTCTCCCTGGCTATATCGTCCTTCAGCCTTTGGATCTCAGCCTCATGGGCCTTGATTCTCTCAGCGGCTGTTTGAGGAGGTCCATCATGGATTCTTCGAGTCCTTCCCATAGGCTCCTTGCTTGAACGTCGCCTCCTCGGGGCTTCATCACGATCATCGTCCTCAGACGAGGAATCATCAGTGTAAGGTCCGGAGTAATCATAATACCCTTGCTCAGGAGGGGCTAAACCCCTAACATAGGGAAGCTGATATGACTCAGGTATTTGTAGAGCGTGACCACTTGGTCCAGGATCCCTACAATTTGGAGGGTAGTTAGGCAATCCGTATAACGGATCGGTGCTCACGGGGAGTGTAGTGGTGGAGATCTGAACTCCTGAGAGTGGGGGACGGCTATTTAATGGTGAGACCACCATCTGAAGCTGATTGGTCTCACGTCCCGGATGGACGTCCACTGGTAAGGTTCTCTCAACATGGAGATTCGTCCCTATGGGTTGAGAAACTTGAGGCTGAGTGGTTGTCTCTGTTAATGGGGGTACATACCCTTGCTCCGTAACAACGGGTGGAGCGGTGGAGATGGCTGGTGGATCAGAAGTAACAGGAACGTTCTCGGTTGTCGTTCTTCGTGTGTTAACCATGGTTGATGTTGTCTTCCCACAGACGGCGCCAAATGTTGTGGAATAAAAAGTAGGGTTATCAAAGTGCGGCTAGGGTTCGTGAGCTTCGTGCTTTAATGGCTGCGCTTGCGTTATCGTGACCTAATTCGGGTCCTCACAAGATGCCTACGTATCTCAGAGTTGAGAATCAAGCCAAAAAACGTAGTTCTAGGTGATGGTGCCCTCGAGGCTATGGCGGCGAGAGCTCACCTAGGACGCAGTGGCTTGTATGTCCTTATTCGAGGATTAAGCCAAAATGTGGTGGGTAACGTATGGAGCTGTGTCCAAAACGTAGTTCTGAGATGAGGGGTCTGGCCCTTTATATAGGCTGTAGGAGCCTTAGAATCGTAATAGGGTTTGGAGACTTGGTGGACAAGTCACTGTTATTGAGGAAGGTTCTGGCTCCTTCCTTATAGAAATTAGTTTCTATGTTGAATTAGGTGTCTTGGAGGCTACACAATATCCCTGGGATATTCTAGAACGTTCCTGGTTTCTAGAACGTTCCCGATTTGTGGATCAGGCCCATGTTAGAAACAAACTTATACCGGGCGTCCCCGGTTTGGGCTGTTCTTTTGGATTTAGTCATTAACTACGAATTTAATGCCCAACTAGGGTTTCGGGCCTTATTTACGAGCCAATAAATACTATATTAATTATGTCTTTAGGGATTATTTTTCACCCATATCAAGCGGGAAAATTTTCAGCACAAGATTTTGTAACCCCCAAAATATATTATAAAAATATTCAACTTTTGACAACTTTTTACCGTCTATCGGATGTTCAGCTAACCATTTGACGGATTTCCACTCTGTCAGAATTTTACTGTCGGAACTAAACACAGTATCATTGTTTTTTATTAAACGATCTGCTAATATAGCGGCTCATGAACTAGCTAGAGAGTCATATTCTTTTCCAGATCGAGTTTTTGATAAGAATTCTGTTCCTATTGGGATGAATATTGCATTGAAAGCTGATTTAGTAAATCAATAAAATCACTTTATTTGTCAAATATACATATTTATATATATGGGTTTCATGTTCCTGAGGTCATCCTCAAGTAGTTATCTGAGTTTAAGAAGATTCTTCATATTAATGCACAAGAGTTTACTTGTAATTACAGGATTTTTTATAAAAATTTTCAATATTTACAAAAATGCCACAATCTATTTACACTCCAAATCTTTTAACCACAGGTAACACCCCTAAGGTCAACTTCAGCGTCATTTATATATATACATATAGAGAAAACTAGTTTAGATAGAAAACTTAGAGAACCCATCTCAACCGTCTATTTATATTTTGATTATGTTTCCAAATTTAAGTAATCAATAATGTACCATAATTAAAACAATCATTAAAGATTGAGATTTTGTTAAATATGGCTGATTGAACTAATTAATTTAAGATTTTATTGGGCCTGTTTGGGAAAAATTATTTTAGTGGCTTATTGACTTATTTTCGGGTAAAAATTTTATATTTTGATAATTTTTTTTTATATAAGTATCTAATGTATGTTTGAGATTCAATAAGTTGCAAAAATAAGTTGAAAAATAAGTTGGAATGTTAGGAATCTCTAACTTTGTCTTAAAATAAGTTGACTTATTCTGGAAAAAAGTTCCCCCAAACACCCCCATTGTCTTTGTTACTTAAGTTAACTTGATTATTACTTATATTATTTTACTGTATAACTCTAATAATTCTAGTCAATGGAACACCTACTTGAACATTTAATAAAATCTCTGTATTTGCGAGATTAGACCATTAATTACTTAGTAAAATCTTATTTATTATATTTATAAAATAAGTAATATCGAATTTCATTCTAATTGTTAAATAAAATTTTTACTTGAACACTCGTTAGAATCTTAATATCTCACTTAGTAGAATATTCAGTGAAATCTTAACATCTTAGTAGAATACTTAGTAGAACACTTAGTTGAATTTTAATAAATTTAAATTACTTTTTATTTTAAAATAATAAATGAAACGGTGGATAGAACACATGGTAAAA
This sequence comes from Saposhnikovia divaricata, assembly GCA_036435485.1. NCBI lineage: Eukaryota > Viridiplantae > Streptophyta > Magnoliopsida > Apiales > Apiaceae > Saposhnikovia > Saposhnikovia divaricata. The sequence goes on from CM071596.1 coordinate 114,331,153, forward strand.
TCTTATTAGTGTTTTATAATAATATAAATTACATTAATTTTTATTTAACAAATAATTTATATAGAAATTGTGAAACAATTAATAAAATTTTAAAAGAACACTTGAATGAATCTTGGAAGAACACATAAATAACAATTAAGAGAATCTAATTTAAAATTTAACAAACGAAACATTGAAAATGAACTTACAAGAAAACATGTTGAATAGTTGAATCTTATTAAAGTTTTATTTAATTTCATATTAAATTAATTAATGAAACACTCAATAGAACACATTGTAGAATCTTATTATTGTTTTGTAATAACATAAATTAAATAAAATTTTATTTAACTAATAATTTAATAACACTTAATAAGTGAATCTAAACATTTAGTAGAACACATAAAAAAATATCTTACTATAATACACCCAGTAGAATCTTACTATCTCACTTAGTAGAACACTTAGTGAAATCGTAATATCTCACATAGTAGAATACTTATTGAAATCTTAATATCTTAGTAGAACACTTAGTTGAATCTTAATAAATTTAAGTTAAATTTTATTTTTAAAATAATCAATGAAGTATTCAATAGAACACATTGTAGAATCTTATTATTGTTTAATAATAATGTAAATTAAAATTTAATTTATTTAACTAATAACTTAATTATATAAAATTTGTGGAACACTTCTTAAAAAAATACTTAATTTTGAAAGACTACTTAAAAAACGTTTAAGAGAATCTGATTTAAGCATTTTTTAAGTGTTCTTATTAGATTCACTCGAGTGTTCTATTAAGATTATATTAAGTGTTACTCAAATTTTTTTATAAGTTATTAGTTAAGTAAAATTTACTTTAATCTATATTATTATAAAACAATTATAAGAGTGTTTTATTGAGTGTTTCATTAATTGTTTAATAATAAAATTTATTATAAATTTATTAAGATTTAACTATTCAACCTGTGTTCTTCTAAGATTCTTTTAAGTGTTTAGTTTGTTAAATTTTAAATTAGATTCTTTTAAGGATTTTTTTAAGTGTTCTTTCAAGATTACTCAAATGTTCTTTTAAGATTCTATTAAGTTTTCTACAAGTCTTATATAAGTTATTAATCAAATAAAATTTAATTTAATTCATATTATTATAAAACAATAATAAGAATCTATCATGTATTTTTAATTGAATGTTTCATTAATTGTTTTAAGATAGAATTTAATAATAATTTAAAAAGAAAATAAGATTCAACTAAATGTTCTACTAAGTGTTCTTTTAAGATTCTTTTAAGTGTTCCATTTGTTAAATTTTAAATTAGATTCTTTTAAGCGTTTTTAAGTGTTCATCGAAGATTCACTCAAGTAATTTTTTTAAGATTGTATAAGGTGTTTCACAAATCTTATATAAGTTATTTGTTAAATACTTTTAATTTTATTTAATCTTTTATGATTAATATAATGTAGGGTGAATTAGAATTTAAAATAATGTATTTTTTTTATTAAGACAATTAATAAAATCTTGATTATTTCCTTAAATGGACATATCATGAATTACACAATGAAGAATTTGATGTTTACTAAATTAAATAATGATGATATTGTTGAATTTAGTAGGTAAAAGTCAATATGTAATTTAAGGAAATAATTTAAAACATGTATTTATTATTTAGGTTGGTATTTAAGGAAATAATTTGAAAGATTGATAATTAAAATGATTTGTCATATATCCATTCAACCATAATAGGTAATATTAGTGAAATCATATCAACCGTGATTGATATCAAATCAAGGAACCACAAAGGTACCTTAAGTTTTCTCCAAAAAAAAAAGTTTTCTCTTGATATATATATATATATATATATATATATATATATATATATATATATATATAGTTATTTTAACGAGACTCCAATAGAATGAGAACTGTGACCTAGTGTTAATTTTGTAATTACATTGAATTACAAATATTACAAATAACGATACGTTAAAGAATACACAATACAAACTAACCCAGCAGTTCCACCTGGACCCATTTTGTTTAAAGTATTAATTAAATAATATAAATAATCATCATGATTTGAAGGGAATATTTAAAATCCACACAAACCCTGCGTTTTTAAAACCAGACCGGACCGGCCGGTTCGACCGGTCGGACCGCTAACCGGTGGCAGGTCCGGTTCGGTTCACCCCTAAAACCAGTCCCCCGGTTTTCCTGTTCAGAACCGGTCAGAACCGGCCAAAAACCGGTAAAAAACCGGACCGGAAACCGGTTTATTGAATAAAACCGAACAAAACAATAACTCAACTTTTTTTTTTGATCGTTTTCATTGGATGTGATGTGAATGATGATTGCAGTGAGAGTAATGATGATGTTGTAATGATGATGTTTTAAGCAAAAGATTGCCGAGTTTTAATATAATAGAACTAGTACGAGTCAAATTTGTAAAGTGCAAATTACAAGTAAAATGGTTGTATTTATTTACTGTGTATTTATGTTAATAAAATTTGTTCTTTTTTAAATCAGTAAAATGCAGATCCTTTATCTATAAGTAAAATATAGATTATTCATAATTTTTCAGATTGTATTATATATTTATATAATTAGATATATATATATATATATATATATATATATATATATATATATATATATATATTTATAATTATAATTATATATTACATAATTATGATGTCATCCGGTTGAAACACTGGTCAATCCGGTTGAATCAATCGAACCAGTAACCAGTAGGGCACAAACCCCACTCATTTCCTCATCCCTGTGTCTACTTTAATCCAGTTTTTATATGCTACAAAATCTTCACACAATAAAAAGAGAATTTTACAAAGACAAATCTTATTAGTTTCTTGTGTACTCATATGGCAAGCTTCTCGATTCAAAACTTTGCATCATATCACAATTAGAGTGAAAGTACTTCTTGGTCTTATGTTTTCAATATTATTGGAACGTCGAATACTCATTTTTCGATGTTCGAAAACCTTAATCGCTTAAATTCGCTTAGCGTGTTTTCTAATACTAAAAAGAAATGTAGATGAGAAGCAACATAAAAAAAGAAATGCAAAAATCCATTAAATAGCTGTGTAACAAAATAGTAGGTGTGTGCATTGTGCCTGCAAAGGCAAGGACAGTGGTCACATATAGATGAAGACATATTACAAATATAAAATACAATAACATTTTATCATAATATATCACAAATATATATTTTTACAAAAGTTAAACTTATTACAAATATGAAGAGATGCAAATACTTTTATGATAGAAAAATGCTAGCGGTACCGAATTAGGTATCAAAAATTGTTACCAAATGACTTGGCATTGTTTTGATTGCCCGTCAGGACCATCCAATTAAAACATCCCAAAAATCCACATAATTAGTGTTATGTCATTTGGTAACAAATTTTGGTACCTAATTTGGTACACTACTCTTTATCATACTAATAGATAAACTTATCGATTTCTTTTTTGCTAAAAAAAAGAAAAGAAAAGAAATCAGTATGTTTATCTGTTTCTAATCACAAAAGATAAACTTTTGGATGCCTTCTACGTTCCATGCATTATTGGATTACTTTTATTACATACTTTGTCTCATCACAGAAGATGAGCTTAGGGCACATTTTGCATAGTAACTAGCATTTTGGCAATGGAGTACCACACAAACAAGTGTTATTGAGATACGTAGTACTGTCAAATCTCTCTAGGTTTGCCCCTGTTGGAATCGTACCGCAGAGCTTGTTATTACTGACGTTAAATGTCTGCAACTGCACTTTGGCCAATGCACTTGGCAGACTTCCGGTGATTTGATTGTGGTTCAAATCCAAGTATATAAGAGCTGGTGGAAACTGCTGCACTTTGGAAATATTGAAACTGAACAAGTTTCGTGAAAAATCTGCAGTTTCCAAGCGCTTCTTAGCCCCAAAAAAGAATGATATGTCCCCTTCTAGTTTGTTCCAAGAAAGGTCAATTCTAATTGGATCAGAACTAGCAAATGTTTTTGGAACCATGCCCGTGAGGTGGTTATGAGAAAGATAAATGTCCGGGGATCCGGAGAAATTCCCAAAGGTAGCAGGGATTTCACCCGTGAGTTGATTCCGGTCCAAATGAAGGGCTTCAAGTTTTGGACAGGTAGAAAGCTGAGGGGGAAGAACACCGTTAAGTTTGTTGAAGGATAAGTCCAAGTAAGTTAACTCTTTAAGCTGCGGGAAGAATAGAGGGACAGGGCCAGTAAGACTGGTCCAGCTGAGTCTGAGCGATTTTAGGTTAGCGAGTGCAGAAATGGTTGGTGGGATTTCTCCGTTAATATTGGGGAGTTTACGGAACCATAAGGTTTCAAGATAAGGTAGGTCTCCCACCTGAGGTGGGATTTGGCCAGTAAGATTGTCGTCGTCTTGAATGGTGAGGGAATTGATGCGGTTAGTGGTTTCATCGCATTCAACTAGGTACCAATCGCAACAGTCTTCGTTTGGGACCCATGAAGCTAGAAGGTAAGGGTTTTTCAAGGCTTGCTTGATTTGGAGTAGAGTTTGCTTGTCGTTCTGGTTGCATCGTTCCGAAGCTGAAAGGTTTGGAAGGCAAAGTAAGATGATACATATGCAGAAAATCGGGGAGAAAGATAAAGATTCAATCTTCATATTGAAGTGTTGTTTGAGTTACTGATGAAAGCTCAGCAAGTTCAGTGAGTTATTTATAGATGGGATAATTTAGGAGGGGTGTTTTGTTTTTTATTTCATTTTAAGAGGTTATTTTTAGAACCTAATTAATTAATTAAGGACTAATACTGAAGTCATGTATCATTTTACTCGTGTTGTATAGTACATAAGTACTCAGGTGCATCTAGAAGTTGGAGTATAAATTTTGCAAGAGATATGTTTTGCTAACTTTGCATGAGAAATTGGTGAGATCTATCCATGACCCTACTAAATGTCTGTTAAACTAGTTATGGATTGAAAACGTTTTTGTAACCTAAAATTGTCTGGTGCACAGATATTCACCTTGTAGGGTTGTCGACCTTGCAGGATCGTAGCTCCCCAATAAAGAAAGTCCTAACTGTGGAAACTCGATCTATTCCCCAGCATTCAGCTGGTTATGCTTCTGGCTCTCTGTTTTACAGATACGATAGAGGGTGTTTTATTGTTGTCGGATCAATGTAGAATATGCGATTAATATTTGTCGTTTTCGGAATATATCCGATCTTTAAATTCGCTCGAAAAACATTGGACTTCTTGCTCCATATCCAAAACTAACCAAATTTTCAGCTCTTTTTGCATCTGAGTTGGACCTCCAGAAAGGATGACATACATATCTGCTATAGAAGAGTCATATATGTTCTTTTAGAAATTCTTACCCTCATTATATATAGTCATCGATTTAAAGTATTAATTAGATGGATAAGATATACATTTCACATCTATATATACTCGTAGGTGAAATACTTATATTAATCAGTTCTGTTTTTAATTGTAATGAAAAATTGTTTCTGTTAGGGCTGTAATTCGAGTCGAGCCGGGCGAGTTCGAGCCGAGCTTTCAATCGAGTCGAGCTTTTTCTGACGAGTCGAGCCGAGCTCGTTTATTAAACGAGTCGAAAATCCCCGCCGAACTCGGTTCGTTTGTTACACAAGTCGGGTCGAGCTACTCGCGAGCCCTCACGAGTCGAGGCGAGTTACTGTTATACGAGTCGGGTCGAGTTCTGTTAAACGAGCCGAGCCTAACGACCTGTTAAACGAGCCTAACAAGTTTCTATTAAGATCTCCAACGAAATTAATTTTTTATTTTTTCAAAATTTGGGAATATCATTTAATTAGATATATCTTGATATCCGTACGATTGGATCATCAAAAAATATTTTTAAAATAATAGAAACAATAATCTGGGACGAAGCACTAGTTACGAGTACAAGACAATATAGTCGTGTTCTATTAAAATCTCCAACCAAATTAATTTTTTATTTTCTGAAAATTTGGGAATATCATTTAATTAGATATATCTTGACATCCGTACGGTTGGATCGTCGAAAAATATTTTTAAAAGAATAGAGACAATAATCTGGGATGAAGCACTAGTTACGAGTACTAGACAATATAGTAGTGTTCTAGTAAGATCTTCAACCAAATTAATCTTTTATTTTTTGAAAATTTGGGAATATCATTTAATTAGATATATCTTGACATCCGTACGGTTGGATCGTCGAGAAATATTTTTTAAAAAAATAGAAACAATATTTTAAAAAACAACAGAAAAATTTGTAAACGAGCTCGAGCCGGGTCGAGTTCGAGTTTTAGAGCCGGGTTTCATTCGAGCTCAGCACATACCCGGACCGGCTCGTTTATATAAACGAGCCTAAAATCACTGCCGAGCTCGACTCGTTTACGAGCTCGAATCGAGCCGGGTTCAGTTAAACGAGTTCGAGCCGGGTAGGCTCGCGAGCCACCCGACTCGAATTACACCCTTAGTTTCTGTCATATTAATACGTAATGTTACCAAAAGCCGAACATGCACCGTCTAATAGGTCAGTGGGAAATAAATTATACCTATGTGGAGATGATTAAGGGGGTGTTTGGGGAAATTTTTTTCCGAAATAAGTCAATTTATTTTAAGACAAAATTAGAGATTCCTAACTTTTTTTCTGAAAAAAGTTAACTTTTTTTTTTTGCAACTTATAGCATCTCAAATATACATTAAATACTTGTATAAAAAATAAATTATCAAAATATGAAATTTTTATCCGAAAATAAGTCTATAAGGCTTTATAAAAAGCTGAGCTAAACAGGCTCTAAAAATGATTAGTCAGGTTTATATAAAACTGATCAAATGATTTTTCCCATATAAAAAAAATGTTACACTACATCAAATTTACACAATCCTAGCTATTCACATCGCCGCGGCAGAAAGAAAACGAACAAGCTCCTTCGTGTTGAACAAATCACAAATAGCATGAGACGAACTCACCGATGAAGCGATGATAAAGAGTAGTGCTAGAGGTATCAAATTGGATACTAAAATTTGTTACCAGATGACATGACACCAATTACTTAGCATTTTGGGATGTTTTAATTGGATGATCTTGACGGGTTCATTACAATTATAACCAATCAAAACAATGTCACGTCATTTTGTAACAATTTTTGGTACCAAATTTGGTAACTCTATCATTTTTCATAAATTAAGCACAACGGGGAACTTTTGAACAGGACCGCGATTAGGTCACAGCAACTCTACCACCAACATTAGGAAATAACAATCATTTTAAATATCCGTACAAGTACGAAGTGTACCATCTCGCACATGAAGAGATGCATAAAAAGTTCTTCAGATCGGGTTTTATCTAGATTTTAAAAAACTCGGGCTTTTTAAGAATCGGGCTTGGTCGGGCTTTTTCAAAAATCAGACCGAGCTGGATCGGGCTTTATTTAAAATATGAGGTGTATTTTAGGCCCTCAGGCCAAGCCGAATCGGGTTGGACCGGGCTTTTTTCGGGTTTTTTTTAAAAAAAAATTTATATACTTGGCATTTTGTGATGTTTTAATTGGATGACCCTGACGGGTTCATTACAATTATAACCAATCAAAACAATGCCACGTCATTTTGTAACAATTTTTGGTACCTAATTTGGTACATCTAGCATTTTTCATAAATTAAGCACAACGGGCAACTTTTGGACAGGGCCGCGATTAGGTCACAACAACTCTACCACCAACATTAGGAAATAACAATCATTTTAAATATCCGTACAAGTACGAAGTGTACCATCTCGCACATGAAGACATGCATAAAAAGTCCTTCAGATCGGGTCTAATCCAGATTTTAAAAAACTCGGGTTTTTTAAGAATCGGGCTTGGTCGGGCTTTTTCAAAAATCGGGCCGAGCTGGACCGGGATTTATTTAAAATATGAGACCCGTTTTAGGCCCTCAGGCCAGGCCGAATCAGGTTTGACCGGCCTTTTTTCGGGCTTTTTTTAAAAAAATTTATATATATATATATATATATATATATAATTTTTGTCTTTTTTTTTTTTTGCAAAGCTAATCTATTAATATACAAAAAAAATAAAATTTTATATAATAACGAACCTCTAAAGAGCTACGCCCTTGAACTTCTATAATCCAGAATAGAAGAGATACCATGAAACCTAATACTAAAAAACTACTAGTAAATACTTGTTTTATCATAAAACATCACTGCAACTCAAGAATTTTTTACTCATAATCTGCGTTATGACTTAAGGCGATTGTAAGTCATATAAATCTTTTCGTATATGACCATTTCGTGAAGTACATTCTCTACACTCAATTAATCTTCTTGAAAGAAGAGTTTGTTGATTCTTCCTAGCCTCGTGATCCTTCACATCCCATCTATTGCTAAGTTTAATATTCTGGAAACTTATTAAAAGTATTATATATTTTTAGATTTTATCTATAAAAAATCGGATTTTTGTCCTGATTTCTTAAAAAGCCCGGTCTTTTATCCGGGCCGAACCGGGCTTTTATCCGGGCTTTTCAAAATCCAGGGCTAATAACCGGGTTTCGGGCCGAGCCAATGAAAAGTAGGAGGCCCATCTCAGGCCCCCGGACTTTTTTCGAACCGAGCTTGGGCTTTTTTCGGATCGGATCGGGCCTGATTTCGGGTTTCAGGCTTTTTGAACATCTTTATGACACTCCCATTTGGAAAGGAATAATATTATTTTCTTCGTATATGCATATTTAAATATATATTGTAATTGAAAATAAAATTATGCATATGTTTAAACTTGGAAAAAAGGTCAAATTTATGAAAAGAAAAATTGTGAAAATTGAAAAGTAAAATATTTTCGATTATACTTGATTTGTTCAAGATGTAAGTCATTCTCATTTAAAATCTGTGAATTTATTTAGTGTAACATTATTTTAATTAATGTTCTAAAAATGTGTTGTACTTTATAGGTTAAAGACACATCATGTCAAATAGAACTTGTTAGTTGTTATTTTTGATTTTTACAAGGAAATTCTAACATGAAAGTTAAGTAGCATGATGGTCGAAAATTCATTCTAAATTTGAAAATTGTTTATAGAGTAAAAAGTAAAATGGTGGCAGTAGTTTACACTGAATTGTAAAAAAATGGTCGAACTTTCAGATTTTCATTTTTGTGACCACAATTTATTTTTTATTTTTAAAAAAGTGGCCAAAATTTTTTTGATTTTTAAAATAAGTGGCCAAAATTGTTTTTGATTTCTAAAATAATGGCCAAAATTATTTTTAATTTTCAAAAAAATATATGAAAGAATATCGATAGCAACTAAAATGAAAATATGAAAGTTCAGCTACTTTTTTACAATTCAGTGTAAACAACGGCCACCATTTAGCTTTTTACTCTTGTTTATATAACAAGTGATTGTCCCATGGGTTTACTCAGAACGCACTCGAAGGGTAGCGGATGCGGGTTCCCATGTTAAAAAAAAAAGGTGAAAAAAAAAGATTAGTATCATACAAGTATCTCCGTTTGGATTGTGGGTTGAGAAAATTTGGGTTGGCTTGGGTTCAAATTTAAAATCTTATTTTTGATAAAATTTTAAAAATAAAATGTTGGATTTTGGATTTAATATATAATATTATTTTAATTTTTTCGTAAACTACTAAAATCTAACACTTTATTTTCAAATTTTTTCAAAAATGAATTTTTAAATTTGAACCGGACCCAATCCAACCCTTCGCAACCGCATCCAAACGGACAAGTTTTCAAATTCTTAAAACATGTAATTTTTTAATGTTAATTTAATATTAGATTATTATATTATTACTACTAAGATCACCTTGTTCTTTTTTATAGAAGACATCCGAAATCTCAGGTACCATTTTGGTATACATAATAGGAACACTCCATATGAAAGGTCATGTTAACAAGTAACAAAAATATAGATAAAATAATTTAGAAGTTTGTTACTACATATGTTAGGAATTGATCAAGTTAATATCTTACTAAAAGCACTCAAAAATGTCTCCAATAATGCGGCTTAAGCTTTGAGCTTTGAACTTTGTAAATAAAATTAAAAATGACGTATACAAGTCGGCAGAGCGTAGAAAATGATAATAAATAGGTTAAAACAATTTAATATAATTAGAGGTCAAGCACATGAAATAGGAAAAAGTCGATCTATGTCGTTGTACATATGAGAATATTTTACCGTGCTGCTTAATATAGAGTCATCCAAGAAATATTTTAAATCACAGACAGAACATGTAAAGTTAAAGTAAATATAAGAAAAAGAAAGAAACATAATGAAAATGTGTACCTTTCTGATCATAGAAGGGGCGAGTCACTCACAATTATATTTGGGTATCCATTATTGTATACACTAATCATTTACAATTTAATATAACTAGTTTATTGTATCGTGTTTTATGGTGACGTTATAAAATTTTTATAAATTATTTTGAAGTATCAAAATCATTTTTATATTGTCGAACGAATTAAATAAATAATAAATAATTTCAATATTATATAAATTAATCAACCGAATCTTTTTACAAAAATAGTTGTTATTGAGAGCACATGTGCAATCTAGACGGATTGTTTTGTATTAATTAAATATCAAATAAAAATTAAGAATAATGGAGAGACATGCAATAAATTTTATTACTGGAAATATGAAAATGAAAATATGAAAATGGAATAACTAATACAAAATATTTATATATGGTATCATTCAAGTACATCACTTCATATTGAAACTACTATGCTCTCATAAATTATAAAAAACTTCTTTGTAGATAACATTGGCTGTTATATTAGTTGGAAAATCACTGTCATAATCAATAAAAATTTTAAGTCCGGTTACTCGGCTAACAGCAACATAGAATTGTCCATAACATTATTGAAAAAACTTCAATTCTTTGAACTTTCCTGACCGATGTTTTTGTCGGTGATGTTAAAAGTCCCAATCTTAGATATCAGTTTTTGGCCGATGTCTTACATAATTTATAACATCGGATTTTATATTTGTAGTTGTTGTTACGGTGCATCTTAGACATCAATTCTTATAAGTAGACCTGTTGTGTTAGTATATGATTGACATCAGTTTTTATAACAGTATCTGTCGTTTTAGTGTATAATAGACATCAGTTTTATAAATAGAACTGGTGTGTTAGTGTTTAATAGACATCAGCTTTTATAAATAGAATTGGTGTGTTAGTATTTAATAGACATCAGTTTTTATAAACAAAATTGATGTTTTAGTCTGTAATGGACATCAGTTTATTAAAAATATAAGATGTTAGAACTGCACTTTGACAATATTAATCTACTTCATATACATCATTTCCAACAATATTTGTGCATAACAATAACCAAACTAAAACAATACCAAGTTAGAACTAACCAAACACATACATTAACCAACATAAATATCAAGTATCAAGTATTGTTACATAACCAAACTAACAGCTAGCGGCCAAACCCAAATATCAAGTACATTAGCATCTAGTATGAATATAGATAAATCAATTGATTGAAATTGAGAGAAGAAAAGGGGGTACGGTTCTTGGGAAAGGGGGATGAGTGGGTTACTGTCTGAATTCAAAGAAGTGAGAGTCAATAGAGGAGTTTTAGTGTTTTAGATTTTAGTTTTATGTTTAATTTTTAATATTAGTTTTTTGTTTTAAGTTGAAGGTGGGAAATTTTGGTTTGGGAAGGAATTTTGGTTAAGGGAGGGAGAATTTTTATAAAAAATTGAAAATTTTGGTTAAGGGGGAATGTAACACCCCCAGATCCGGGGTCAGGGATCTGGTGGTTACGGTCTTACATCCATTAATAATACTTGACTTGAGACCACAATAAATAAATCACATGCTGTGACCCCACAATAATATCCACTCACACGCACAACAGTTATAGTCCCAGAGATGAAATTGAAATAAGTCATACATTAAAGGGTTACGAATAATCGTTATTACAATCCCAAAAGGATAACATCATAAGTTTAACAGTTTTGCCGTTGATTACATTAATTATACATATAGTTAAACAGGAAACAAAAGCTGTCTAACTATGCTACCTCAGCAATGACGGCTAGCATCTCAGCGGGGAGTCCGGTGGGTCGGGTAACCCGTTTGCGCCGAGTGCGCCTGATGCGAGCCATCTGTCCTAGCTGTTGTTGTGACATAATATGAACAAAGCAAGGGTGAACGAAAGCCCACCAACAATAATATAACTGAACAGTGATACATATATACAGCAGTTCAAAATATCCTTTGAAACCATATGCCATGCATTAATGAGGTTATTGCCAGTATAATATAAAGGATGAAGTTACCAGGTAACTCAAAGTATTTGTTTGTAGAAATATCTGCTACATCAAAAGTAAGCGAGATATTCTCATTGTCATTAAAAAGAGGAACTTGCATGAAAAGATTGCAATTCCAGTTATGAACACTTTTCCAGCTCTGCCAACAATAATCATGTTGCAGGAAATAAATAAGTTTGGATGATGAACCAATGATGGAGTATTCACCGCGCCCGCTGTTCCAATCTTGATGATCAGTCGAGATCGTACAGCTCAAATTAGATTTACTACCGGTAGAAGGAAGAACTGACGGCTTTACTTGTCTACCGCATTACTAGCTCTCCCCGGCCAACGGTTGGGCCAAAGGGGATGGACCGGCGCTACTCGGCCTCTTACACGACTCCTAGTTCAAATAGAATTAATGATTCTGAATGTAACGTTCGTCCCCCTTTCCCCAAGTATAATACTTGTTGATAAGACTCTACAAGGTAGTCGTATCTAGTTGGAAAGGAAAATTCACCAATAACTTCCAAGCTGTGGCTTGGTATCGAATATCAACTTGTTCCAACAATCTTACCCCTCGAAAGATGAGAAGGTAAACAACGACTTAATAAGTCAACAGCACCCGAGTTGCGAGTGAAGAGAATACTCTATGACCGGGAAGTCGACAAGATAAATAACATTTTCCAAGTAAGGTTCCCTTATTTTTAGAGAGGTAGACTCAAAGAAGAATGATGTCTGAGAACCTTTCTTGATATAAGATTAATAATAATATGACTCCGAGGTATTTTCTGTTATAATCGAAGAAGATAAACCTTATTGAGGTTATTCTAAGTATGAAATAAATATTCAGAGAATATTTATTGAATTAAAAATATTTAAAGAATATTTAAGAATATGAAAGGATATCTTTAATCAGGGTATTTCTCAAAATAATCCCTGGTGAAACATCATGAGAATATTTATTGAATAAATAAATATTTAAATGAATATTCAAAATAATATTCATTAATTAATAGGGCCTGAAAGGAATACTTAAGATAATATTCATAATTAATTAGGAATTTAAATGAATATTCAAATAGTAATATTCATTTAATGAATAATATTCTAAATGAATATCAGGTAATATTCATTTAGTAATCCAAGCCCTAAAGGAATATTCGAGATAATATTCGATAAATAAATCAGGCTTCAGATGAATATTTAAAATAATATTCATCAAGTAATTAATATCTTAAATGAATTTTCAAAAGTAATATTTATTAAATAAAATAATATTCTAAATGAATATCCAAATAATATTCATTTAGTAGTCTCATCTTTAGAAGAATATTCGAAATAATAATCGATAATCAATTCGACTCTGAATGAATATTGAGAAATATTATTCGTCGAATGGTTACGTTCAAATAATTATTTGAAGTAAGGATCGTTAAATAAATAATCTCGAACGAATATTCAAATAATATTCGTCGCCCGAATAAGGGAAAATATTTACATAAATATTTTCCTTCGAGGTAACCTTGATATATCAAGAAATATTGACTCCCGGTCTATAGTTGATGAATAAGATATATACACCCTTCTCTGAGGGTCTTACAATAACCGGCTTATAATTGATACGTTAGCTGTCTAATTTATAAGCCAATAAACAATCAGGGAACAAGCATAATGATATAACTTGAAAGTAGGCATGCATGCTATGGCATATGTACAACAGAAAACATATATATATATATATATTCAATCATAACAACAGCCTAAAAGAAGGGAATTGAAACTTGCCTGGTAGTCGAGTACGGTAAGGGGTAGTGGTAGCGGGTCCCGGGTCAGCTTGGTGATCTATAAATAGCCAAGGCATTCGGGATTAATCACTTAACATCTTAAAAGTTAAGTTATACTTAAATCGAAACACGTTCTCGAGTTATCTCGTTATACCCCTTTTAGTGGATTCCTTTTATCATCGATCCGACCCGACATTCGTTCGTTAATACGACATGTCATTGTACTTACACTTGGGACATACTTAAGTCATACAAGTTCTAAAGTCGATCGTTACAAATCAATATTATGCTCCGAGTTTTATCGCCCGTTTTCTAAGTGTTTTACCGAAGTTATAATCAAGCAGGTTTTTAGGGGTTCGTTTGCGATTAACTTTGATTCGTACATTTTTATAAAATCGGAAAACGATCCGTTTCACATGAGGTTTTCTCTTACACCTTCCTTTTTACCTCTAGTATTTAATTACCAAGATTCGCCACTGACTTACGTATTTTACGAGGGTTCAATTTTAATAACGAACTCGTACTTACGGTTTCGAACGTCTTTTAGTGAATCGGCCATAATTCCTAAACCGTAAGTCCGTTTCACATGATCTTTATATCAAAACGAAGCTTATAACATGATCTATCTTTCCATGGCAGAACATGATACTGGACAGTGACTTATGGCTACTGTAAAACACGATTTCTTAAGGTTAACAAAAATCGGGCATTACGACGGCTATAAATCGGACGTTCCATAAATCGTAATCAACAACCCAAGCCACACCGGGCATCTAAACAACTTATACACATAATAAGCATCTCAACAAGTCCAGAAGCTACTGATCTTAGCATCAAAATAATCATGTTAATCAAATCACTAAATCACTAACTAAGCATGCTTATAACATGAACATAATCATAACTAAGCTAGATCCATTAAGAACATGCTTAAAACTCAAAGTAGATCTAGGGTTTTCAATTCTTATACCTTCCTTGGAGTATGTACTAGCCTCACAAATCTTGGTATGGTCCTTGGATAGCATTAAGTTAGCTAGGATCAACCATGAAAACAAGAAAAACAAAGATTAGTTCTTGAAAACACTATTCATCATCATCTTTGATGATTTATTTGAAAATGGAAAAAGATGAATTTGAAGCTGAAATTTCTAGGGGATCTAAGCTATGATATGAAGTACTCACCATAAATATTTCAAGATCAAATGATGGTTGGAAGCCTTACTTCTAGCACCTTGGCAGAATTTTTCAAGGAAGAAAGGAAAATGGAGAGTTCTTTGTGTTTGCTTGGTTGTTTTGATAATAATTCATAAAGTGATGAGCCTTGGATGATATCTCATCTCTTTTTACTTTATTAAAGTGCTTTTGGAATGAATGGTGAGATTTGAAAGCATGTGTAGCACTTGGATTGATTTATGGCTAACTAGAGTTTGATTTGGCTAACTACTAGTTCAATCCTTAACATGCTAGTTACTTAGCCCACTTGGTTGCTAGATATTTATCTAGTAGCTTATGCATGACTCTTGCTTCCACTGCTTGTTTCTTTTGTCCGGTTATTGCTCGTTTCGATTGATCGTTCAGGCGAATAACTAAGTAGTTTCACCTCTAGGGTTTACCGGGAAATTTCTCGATATTCATAATACCTTCCCCAATCCTTAATATAATCCTCGTGATGACCATGTAGGATATTTAATCTCGATACGAACTTAATCCGTAATCTAGGATTCGTTCGCTTTATTGATTAATCACGTTATAACGTTTTAGCGGTTTCTAGAACGCTTGTTTCACTGCCTCAGTGGTTTCCTACCTTCATTCTTAAATCAAATATAATAACATCCCAAAATATCAAATCCTCAAAGTTAATATCTCAATTCTTGGATTATAATAATATTTAATCCACTGTCCGGTCAAATATTATACCGAAAAAGAATTTGGAATTTCTGAATTCCGATCGTCTCTGCATTCACTTATTTCCTCCGCGTATTACTAATATGACTTCGAAACATCCATATCATGTCCCGTACATAGGGTGGCGTGAAAAGTTTTCCAACTTACAAAATCACTATTCATCCACCAAATTACTATGCACGTAGAGGAAACACTATGCACGTACGGGAAACACTATGCACGTACGGGAAATACTATGCACGTATGGGAAACACTATGCACGTACGGGAAACACTATGCACGTATGGGAAACACTATGCGCGTACTCATTTCCCTTCAAGGATCCATTAGCTCCTTCCTGGATGGTAGATTATTCTTATCTAGGTCCTCAACCATCGAATTACTCTATTTGACAATATACCAATGCATCAGGATCATTGTCCAAAGCAATATCCATTCATTACAATCATTGTTCTTTGAAACCACCATTCATTAGAGCTGGTGACCTTGTTGTCGGAATCATTGTTCCTCATTTTATCATTACTTAATAAAAAGTTTTAATTATATCCAAAATTTGGGGTTCTTACAGTCTCCCCTCCTTAAAAGGATTCCGTCCCGGAATCAGGTAGGAAGCAAAGAGTCGTTTGCCTGTCGTTCACTTTTTAGCTTCCCGGTCAATTCTTAGTCGTTCTACCCTTCCTCAGCACATCTTCTAGTGCTACAATCCATACTGTATCCTTTTTCCATCAACGTTGCTACTTTTCGTACAACTCACTATCCGGGTTATACTCTTACTCAGTCTTATCCTTA
The DNA here is from genome assembly GCA_036435485.1 of Saposhnikovia divaricata. Lineage (NCBI taxonomy): Eukaryota > Viridiplantae > Streptophyta > Magnoliopsida > Apiales > Apiaceae > Saposhnikovia > Saposhnikovia divaricata. The sequence continues at coordinate 114,347,883 of CM071596.1, forward strand.
TTGATACCTGCAGTAACATTGGTATCACTATCACCCTACGAATTCGGAGGTAACCTCGCTCGTACTGTGCATTTCCTGATCGCTTTAATCTTCGCAATCTCGATCAATATAGAGAAGTGGAAAGATTTATTGAGAGATCACTATGATCAATTGAACATTTGTTATATTGCATAGTTAGTACAGAAGGAGCCAGCCTTTAGTACTTGACAAGCAATTAAACAAGTTATGGTATTCCACTTAGACTTCTATCACATAGACAGATAGTCACGTAGCAGTACGTCCCCTCCTAAAAGGGTTGTTCTTCTCAATTCATAAAGAAGATGAATAAGAGAGAAGAAGAGAACAGAGTTCTAAAGGATTATAGAAAGCTTTCATGATTGTAGAATATCATACTCAGAATTTACCTCTGAACTATAGAGGTTTATCAAAGAAGAAATTAGTCATAATTATATCCAATACTATTTGATCGCAATCTCACGTGACAACATATCTTGCTGCTTTGTCCATTATTCTATGGACAAATACTCTTGTTCAATCTTAGCGATACTCACATTCGGGAAATCCTTCAACCTTTCAGGTTAAATCTTAGATTTCTCACTTGACATCATTATTACTGACATCCCATATCATGTTACTAGCTTTTTCATAACTATAATATTGACACTATCAGGTTGTCATCCTGAGAATTCATTAGAAAACCCATTCATAACATTCCTTGCTTCTCATTCCATAGTTGCTTTCCCAGCCTTTTCTTTATCAATCACATCCTTCTTATTATCTGATTCTTACTCATTTCTATTATTTACTTTCACCTTCACCTCTTTATTGAGACACCTTTTTGCACTTGGTACCTCCTTATCGGTATTCCGTCACATTTATTCTATAATCATCACGTTATTCCAATTTAAACTTTCCGAAATGAATCTGGCCCGATCCCTTTAACTTAGATTCATATAATCTACTTCTGCCAACCTTGTTTCTCATCACTTGTTCTTTTCTATCCGTGGTTTTCCACAAGTTGTCTTTCGTAAGTCAGACCAGGTCGTATATCTACATGCTCGTACTCCTATCATCTGTTGAACATCTGCATTTTACTGGCATAGCCTGCCACATGAAAACCCGTTATGACCGTGCTATAAGTTTTGGGGGTAAGGCTGGCTCGAGAACACTTTTGAACTCTCAAATGGCCCAATAAGTCTCGGGCTCAACTGCCCTTCCCTCCAAGTCTCATTAATTCTTTCTACGGGAATACATTTGGCATCATGAATCATCAACCTCATATTCTCTATCTGGTTTGCGCAGAAATACACTAACACAAACTTGCTTGTCATTCATCAACATGCCATTTAGTTTATCAATAGCAGCACTTTCTTTATCTTTACATTGTCATCTACTTTCTTAGAAGAATCACCATCGCTTGTTGTTTACGTAGTGCGTTAATAGCTAACCCTACGGGTTTCAAATCCCTTAGGGAGACAAAGTAATCACTATTCCTTATCCATAAGGAACACTTCCTGAACTTGATGTAGATATAACATGAAGTAGATAGAATTGCAGAAGAGTTTCAAGCATCGCAGCTAGGTCCGATTGATGAAACTATCACTTATGCATCTTCCATAAAAGACTGGAAACCTAACGGTTTACTTCATCAATTTTTGTACCATGGTCCTGGTTTGCCTCAAAACGGGACCTTCTAAGGTACGTAATATGCTTAAGACTCCATCAGGAATCGAATCTTTACTTAAACTATTATTACCGTCAATTCTTGCACAGTCATCAGAAGGAATGTAAATTCCTCCATTCCGATATGACCTTCAAGGTCCTTCCAAATATCATTCTATTTCTTCGGTATGAACATTTGTAATTATTCCTTTATACTTAGATTGTCGGCCACCTCATTGGCCTTTCCTGATACTAACAATTTCTTGTAATCCATGTTCTCTGGATACATTCCAACTCAAAATTTTCTACCTCATTCCCATCACTGTTGGGTTAAAGCATTCTCCATTAAGCTCTGCTGAAGGAGAAAATATAACTATCAGTCTTTTTTTTTCCATAAGTCATTGCTTCCACCTTCCCGTGGGAACTTTATCAAAGTTACTCTCGATCATACCTAGGATATTTGTTCTCTTAGTTCTTTCTTGTTCTAGGATAATCTCAACCTTTGTTGGTTCAATCCATACTTTCCCATGGTTTCACACATGCCTCGTCTGGCATAATTATTTCTATGTCATATATTCCCTACCAAACTTCCATTTTGAACTTCAGAATATTACCTTTTTCCTTGTAAGGTTTCTTAGGTAATCCTCATCATTCTTCCTGTATTTTCTGGGTACAGGGCACATCAAAATATCAGTAATTAATCATATAATAATTCTGTCTATATACCTTTCAAAACTGCTTTTTTTTTATAAATCCTCAAAGTTTGATGTCGCCTTAATCAATTCAATTTATATCATCCAAATTCACAATGTCCTTTATTAGGGGTAATGCCATCCCTTGTCCATTCCCCAGGGTTTGCCTTACTCTATGGATATCTTATCCTTAATTCAACTGCCAAGGAATTCCTGCATCCTATAATTGGCAATCAAATCATGTATCCTTAATAAGGGTCTCTTTTCAATCATTCTTATTTGATAATCGATCGGTAGCTTACTGCTAATTTCTTCTTTCAGATAGTGGTCAACCTATTTGACCTTCCAAAAGACAACGTATGTCTATCTGCTCTCTTACAGAACTTGTTAATGGTAGCAAGGATGTTCTGAAAGATATTGGTCGAGTTCAACGTGAATTTCCTAGTGCTTATCGTTCTTCGCAAAGGTACTTGCCTCAGAGAAAATTCCTACAGCATATTGTTCAATTTCTGACCATTTCTATACTCTCTTCATATACCTTCATTGTTTACTTTCCTCCGTCATAATATATTCATGGTATTCATGATACCCTAACATCATACATCTCAAGTCATTATACTCCCATTTTACTCGTAATCTTGGACAACCATATACACATGAGTCACTTTAGTACGGGTGACCCCATCCCAAAAAGGTCTAGTGAATTCCCAATCAAAACATGGGCTGCTCAGCAGAAGATTCCTACGATCTCATTAACGTTTCCTTTATATCAGAAGGCCTTGCAGTCGGTGCTTTCTTAGAAGCAACCCTGCTTTGTCCTTTCATTGCTGGTCTAGTCACTTGATAATCCTTTGTGACTTGGCCTCAACTGGCCACAAAAATATATATATATATATGATTTTAGGGGTTGGCTAATAGCATTACTTTTCTAGCAATTGCCGGCATAGCGCCTTCTTTGATACCTTTCTACCTTTCTAAAACTTTACTTCATATAAGTCTTAATCGACTATTCGGCACCGTCTCTGGTCACCTTTCCTCTATTTTTATCTTTTCAACTATTCTTATCACTACCAAACGCAAGCTTACCATTCCTGGCATAACAGCCTTTTCATTTAAGTCAATCCTGGAATTTCTCAGTCCGGCTGGTTTCTTACTTACATTTCCTGTTTCCGTCCAATCTCACTTCATCATTTTATCTCTACCATCGATTGTAATACTCAGGGTCCGTCTACTAACCCATATATGACGGCAACCTTACCCAATCCACAGGGTTCGCTCCAGTTTCCATTCTCTTCAATGATGTTCTCTGATAATCAGAAAGACAAGATTTGCCAAAATTCGATGAATTCCTTTTTTTTTGAATCAGGGAAATTTTGGTCAATCTATTCACCTACTGGTAACATTAAGGAGACCAATTTCGAAACCTGAAGAATAGTTCTATGAACCTCCAAGCAGGTAGAACCATAAGCAGTCATAATTAAAGAAATAATCGTCATCAGGTTGGAAGTTTAACCACTGGAGAGGAACCAATTATATACATCCTTTAGAGGGGAATCAACAGTTTCAAACTGAAACCAGTCACAACTTCCTGATACCTATATGTCCTGATATTCAATATTACCAAATGTTAGTCTACCCAACCACTAGTCTCAGCAGGAACCTTACCGTCGGAGTTGGTTGTTCCAAAAAATTTGGCACTACTAAGGCCATCCGAACCTGGTGAACCGTGTTGTCCAAATGCATCCGCCAGTACTTTGTCATGCTGCGCAAGCACACATCCTAATCCTTTATGTGAAGCGTCGTTGGAAGCACAAAGTCTCCTTTTTCCATTAAGCAATGCCAACTCTTGGTCATTACCACTTTCATCTTTTAGCTCCAGGAAGATTTTCTCACATTTTTCCCTTTAACTGCTGATCGTATTACTTGATCCATTATAATTCCGTGTCGGAGTAAACTTAAGGTAACTACTATAATCCATTCAAAGAAAAGAAAGAATTTAATATTCCTCTGAGTCACATGCATCTAACATTTCTGGTTCATCATTTCACTGAGTTAAATTAACCCTATACTTAGTCTCTAACAATAGTCTCATTACGAGTTCATCTTGACTCACTGGTCTTATCTTCCGGTAGGTTCTGAGGTCATTGTCTTCCTTACTACTTCCTTATATAACTTTATCCAATCATGCTGTCGCTTCCCAATGTTTTCACTTTCTAACTGATTCATTCATAAAATGGACATTTTCCTGAATAAAACAACTTCATCAACCTCAATTTGGTTCCATAAATTACAACCTATGACATCTGCCTTCTCACGGCGAATTATTACTGACAATATTCATACTTATTCATTTATCAAATGATATGGCACTTACTGCCTCTTCTCAACTATTCCTAGGGACTCTGCTCCTCGCCTTATATCGATGCCTTTGATAATCATACATCCTACTAGCACTTTTTTCATTAATATGAAAGTCTCTAATGATTCTCATCTATTCCCGTATAAGATCTCAAGTAATTCTTCCAATCTGTCTTACTTGCTGGTACTACCTCCAGTAGTCCAGCCACGAATCCAACATGAATCTTCAGTTCTCTTGCTAATAGCTTAGTTCTTTATGCCCACTTTTCTGAGCTCTATACCTTAATCATCTCAGTCTTTCTGGCTACAGCCCTCATTCCTCGAGGGTAAGCTCCTTATCCTAACAAGATTTTCCTTATCTGCTGGAACCTCTTCCGGGTCTCCAGTAGGGTACTCCATCGAATTACCCGCTGATCTTCAGCATATAAAGCATCATCGCGCTGCTGCTCGTATGCCTCAAGGTCTGTCACCTTACTCGTCGATACGATATTGAGCTAAGTTACTATCATGATACTTACGAGTTCCCATAAGGGTTTTATATGTCATCACTACATTAAGTAGTCCGACTATGAACTTGGCAAGAGTTCTTATTATCTTATTGAATTTATTGTTTTAACGTCACCTCATCTCTGGGGTTTATAACGTACGCTCTGATACCACTTCTGTAACACCCCCAGATCCGGGGTCAGGGATCTGGTGGTTACGGTTTTACATCCATTAATAATACTTGACTTGAGTCCACAATAAATAAATCACACGCTGTGACCCCACAATAATATCCACTCACACGCACAACAGTTATAGTCCCAGAGATGAAATTGAAATAAGTCTTACATTAAAGGATTACGAATAATCGTTATTACAATCCCAAAAGGATAACATCATAAGTTTAACAGTTTTGCCGTTGATTACATTAATTATACATATAGTTAAACAGGAAACAAAAGCTGTCTAACTATGCTACCTCAGCAATGACGGCTAGCATCTCAGCGGGGAGTCCGGTGGGTCGGGTAACCCGTTTGCGCCGAGTGCGCCTGATGCGAGCCATCTGTCCTTGCTGTTGTTATGACATAATATGAACAAAGCAAGGGTGAACGAAAGCCCACCAACAATAATATAACTGAACAGTGATACATATATACAGCAGTTCAAAATATCCTTTGAAACCATATGCCATGCATTAATGAGGTTATTGCCTGTATAATATAAAGGATGAAGTTACCAGGTAACTCAAAGTATTTGTTTGTAGAAATATCTGCTACATCAAAAGTAAGCGAGATATTCTCATTGTCATTAAAAAGAGGAACTTGCATGAAAAGATTGCAATTCCAGTTATGAACACTTTTCCAGCTCTGCCAACAATAATCATGTTGCAGGAAATAAATAAGTTTGGATGATGAACCAATGATGGAGTATTCACCTCGCCCGCTGTTCCAATCTTGATGATCAGTCGAGATCGTACAGCTCAAATTAGATTTACTACCGGTAGAAGGAAGAACTGACGGCTTTACTTGTCTACCGCATTACTAGCTCTCCCCGGCCAACGGTTGGGCCAAAGGGGATGGACCGGCGCTACTCGGCCTCTTACACGACTCCTAGTTCAAATAGAATTCATGATTCTGAATGTAACGCTCGTCCCCCTTTCCCCAAGTATAATACTTGTTGATAAGACTCTACAAGGTAGTCGTATCTAGTTGGAAAGGAAAATTCACCAATAACTTCCAAGCTGTGGCTTGGTATCGAATATCAACTTGTTCCAACAATCTTACCCCTCGAAAGATGAGAAGGTAAACAACGACTTAATAAGTCAACAGCACCCGAGTTGCGAGTGAAGAGAATACTCTATGACCGGGAAGTCGACAAGATAAATAACATTTTCCAAGTAAGGTTCCCTTATTATTAGAGAGGTAGACTCAAAGAAGAATGATGTCTGAGAACCTTTCTTGATATAAGATTAATAATAATATGACTCCGAGGTATTTTCTGTTATAATCGAAGAAGATAAACCTTATTGAGGTTATTCTAAGTATGAAATAAATATTCAGAGAATATTTATTGAATTAAAAATATTTAAAGAATATTTAAGAATATGAAAGGATATCTTTAATCAGGGTATTTCTCAAAATAATCCCTGGTGAAACATCAGGAGAATATTTATTGAATAAATAAATATTTAAATGAATATTCAAAATAATATTCATTAATTAATAGGGCCTGAAAGGAATACTTAAGATAATATTCATAATTAATTAGGAATTTAAATGAATATTCAAATAGTAATATTCATTTAATGAATAATATTCTAAATGAATATCAGGTAATATTCATTTAGTAATCCAAGCCCTAAAGGAATATTCGAGATAATATTCGATAAATAAATCAGGCTTCTGATGAATATTTAAAATAATATTCATCAAGTAATTAATATCTTAAATGAATTTTCAAAAGTAATATTTATTTAATAATATAATATTCTAAATGAATATCCAAATATATTCATTTAGTAGTCTCATCTTTAGAAGAATATTCGAAATAATAATCGATAATCAATTCGACTCTGAATGAATATTGAGAAATATTATTCGTCAAATGGTTACGTTCAAATAATTATTTGAAGTAAGGATCGTTAAATAAATAATCTCGAACGAATATTCAAACAATATTCGTCGCCCGAATAAGGGAAAATATTTACTTAAATATTTTCCTTCGAGGTAACCTTGATATATCAAGAAATATTGACTCCCGGTCTACAGTTGATGAATAAGATATATACACCCTTCTCTGAGGGTCTTACAATAATCGGCTTATAATTGATACGTTAGCTGTCTAATTTATAAGCCAATAAACAAGCAGGGAACAAGCATAATGATATAACTTGAAAGTAGGCATGCATGCTATGGCATATGTACAACAGAAAACATATATATATATATATATATATATATATATATATATATATATATATATATATATATATTCAATCACAACAACAGCCTAAAAGAAGGGAATTGAAACTTGCCTGGTAGTCGAGTACGGTAAGGGGTAGTGGTAGCGGGTCCCGGGTCAGCTTGGTGATCTATAAATAGCCAAGGCATTCGGGATTAATCACTTAACATCTTAAAAGTTAAGTTATACTTAAATCGAAACACGTTCTCGAGTTATCTCGTTATACCCCTTTTAGTGGATTCCTTTTATCATCGATCCGACCCGACATTCGTTCGTTAATACGACATGTCATTGTACTTACACTTGGGACATACTTAACTCATACAAGTTCTAAAGTCGATCGTTACAAATCAATATTATGCTCCGAGTTTTATCGCCCGTTTTCTAAGTGTTTTACCGAAGTTATAATCAAGCGGGTTTTTAGGGGTTCGTTTGCGAATAACTTTGATTCGTACATTTTTATAAAATCGGAAAACGATCCGTTTCACATGAGATTTTCTCTCACACCTTCCTTTTTACCTCTAGTATTTAATTACCAAGATTCACCACTGACTTACGTATTTTACGAGGGTTCAATTTTAATAACGAACTCGTACTTACAGTTTCGAACGTCTTTTAGTGAATCGGCCATAATTCCTAAACCGTAAGTCCGTTTCACATGATCTTTATATCAAAACGAAGCTTATAACATGATCTATCTTTCCATGGCAGAACATGATACTGGACAGTGACTTATGGCTACTATCAAACACAATTTCTTAAGGTTAACAAAAATCGGGCATTACGACGGCTATAAATCGGACGTTCCATAAATCGTAATCAACAACCCAAGCCACACCGGGCATCTAAACAACTTATACACATAATAAGCATCTCAACAAGTCCAGAAGCTACTGATCTTAGCATCAAAATCATCATGTTAATCAAATCACTAAATCACTAACTAAGCATGCTTATAACATGAACATAATCATAACTAAGCTAGATCCATCAAGAACATGCTTAAAACTCAAAGTAGATCTAGGGTTTTCAATTCTTATACCTTCCTTGGAGTATGTACTAGCCTCACAAATCTTGGTATGGTCCTTGGATAGCTTTAAGTTAGCTAGGATCAACCATGAAAACAAGAAAAACAAAGATTAGTTCTTGAAAACACTATTCATCATCATCTTTGATGATTTATTTGAAAATGGAAAAAGATGAATTTGAAGCTGAAATTTCTAGGGGATCTAAGCTATGATATGAAGTACTCACCATAAATATTTCAAGATCAAATGATGGTTGGAAGCCTTACTTCTAGCACCTTGGCAGAATTTTTCAAGGAAGAAAGGAAAATGGAGAGTTCTTTGTGTTTGCTTGGTTGTTTTGATAATAATTCATAAAGTGATGAGCCTTGGATGATATCTCATCCCTTTTTACTTTATTAAAGTGCTTTTGGAATGAATGGTGAGATTTGAAAGCATGTGTAGCACTTGGATTGATTTATGGCTAACTAGAGTTTGATTTGGCTAACTACTAGTTCAATCCTTAACATGCTAGTTACTTAGCCCACTTGGTTGCTAGATATTTATCTAGTAGCTTATGCATGACTCTTGCTTCCACTGCTTGTTTCTTTTGTCCGGTTATTGCTCGTTTCGATTGATCGTTCAGGCGAATAACTAAGTAGTTTCACCTCTAGGGTTTACCGGGAAATTTCTCGATATTCATAATACCTTCCCCAATCCTTAATATAATCCTCGTGATGACCATGTAGGATATTTAATCTCGATACGAACTTAATCCGTAATCTAGGATTCGTTCGCTTTATTGATTAATCACGTTATAACGTTTTAGCGGTTTCTAGAACGCTTGTTTCACTGCCTCAGTGGTTTCCTACCTTCATTCTTAAATCAAATATAATAACATCCCAAAATATCAAATCCTCAAAGTTAATATCTCAATTCTTGGATTATAATAATATTTAATCCACTGTCCGGTCAAATATTATACCGAAAAAGAATTTGGAATTTCTGAATTCCGATCGTCTCTGCATTCACTTATTTCCTCCGCGTATTACTAATATGACTTCGAAACATCCATATCACGTCCCGTACATAGGGTGGCGTGAAAAGTTTTCCAACTTACAAAATCACTATTCATCCACCAAATTACTATGCACGTAGAGGAAACACTATGCACGTATGGGAAACACTATGCACGTACGGGAAATACTATGCACGTATGGGAAACACTATGCACGTACGGGAAACACTATGCACGTATGGGAAACACTATGCGCGTACTCATTTCCCTTCAAGGATCCATTAGCTCCTTCCTGGATGGTAGATTATTCTTATCTAGGTCCTCAACCATCGAATTACTCTATTCTGACAATATACCAATGCACCAGGATCATTGTCCAAAGCAATATCCATTCATTACAATCATTGTTCTTTGAAACCACCATTCATTAGAGCTGGTGACCTTGTTGTCGGAATCATTGTTCCTCATTTTATCATTACTTAATAAAAAGTTTTAATTATATCCAAAATTTGGGGTTCTTACAGGGAAAAACGGGGAAATATTTTTGGAGCCACCTTTAACATCGGTTGAAAGAATAACCAATGTCTAAATAACTAAAGACATTGGTTTTATTTTAACCGATGTTAAAAAGACTTTTAACATCGGTTTTATTTTGACTGATGTTAAAGACTGTGATGTCTATTAACAGATTTTTAGTAGTGTGAGTAAATATGGAGTTCGGCAAGAATAAATCAACCCTTTCAAGGGACTGACCTTGTGATTTATTTATAGTAATTGAATAGCAAAGTTGCAATGGCATATGTTTTACGAATCAGCTTGAAAGGGAACTTTAATTTGTTTCAGTTATATATAATTCAATTCTGGGAATAAAGTGGTTAGTGCCAACAAATGCACCACAAATGATTTCATACTCAATAGAATATTGGAAACATTTAGTCACAACCATTCTTGTCCGATGGCAAAGACCAAGAGTCTAGTTTAGATTCCGTATAAGCTTAACTACAGCACCTACCTTTAATTTTAATTCATGAGTTGGAAGTCCTGCAATATTGATGGAGTTTAGATATTTAGGTGGAAAAGCAAAGCTTAGATCAGATGCAGTGCCACCCAAATCCTCAGCTTTGTCAACACTGAAATAGGGAAACTTCTCCCCAAGAATATTGTCAACAATGACTGAATTGAGATGCCCAATTACTTGATTCGTTGGTGTCAATATGGCTCTCTCACTCAAACATTTAGGTAACTTGTAATTTTCCAAAATATCTGGATAGGTCCATTTAATCATATTTTCAACAAAATTTTGAATTTTCGGGCAACAAAAATCTAGAGGGATAAGAATATCAACTTCTTCAAATTCTTGAAAACCATCACTTGGTGTTGGAACAGTTCCGTTACCTATTTGTAGCACCCATTTAGTAAATTTCCTTAAACTCTCAACCTCTTCTTCATTCTTTCCTTGATTAAGTCGCATGTTCCTTTTAAGAATAAAAATCTTAAACTGTCGCCACAACTGTGATCATATAATATATGCAGAAACAGTATCTCCATGCGAGCCTAAGTTAATGACAGGTAGAATTCGTCTAAAATCACCACCTAACAAAACTGTGATACTTCCAAAAGGCATATGATATCTTCCAGGATCAACGGATTTCATGATATCTCTTAAGTACCGATCAAGACATTCAAATGCATATTTATGTTGCATTGGCACCTCATCCTATATGATAAGACTGGTATTCCAAATTAGTTCAGCAATGTCAGATTCATGACCAATTTCACAGGAAGAGTAATCATTTTGAATGATAGGTATTTTGAAGCGTGAATGTGCCATTCTACCACCTGCATTAGTGTAGCAGCAATTCCAGAGGAGGAAACAGGTAGTACAATCAAACCAAAAGACCTTAATTTATATATTAGAGTCTTCCATAAGTAAGTTTTACCGCAACCACCACTACCATAAAGGAAGAAAAGATCTCCTTCATTTTTTTGAACCGACTGAAAAATAGCATTATAAACTTGTAATTGTTCTTCATTACAATTTTGAAACAATTTCTCAAATTTCACCACCATTTCATTGAGATTGCAACTTGTTTCCTCCAGCACCAAATTATTAGAATCAGATTGAAGATAACTTGGTAGAGGTTGAGGAAGCTGACCAAACTATCTCAAACTTGTCATTTTTACAAATTCAACTATATTGAATTATTTTTTGGAACATAAATCATACTAGACAAAAAAATTCTATTATTAAACTTTAAGTAAAATTGTTGTGAAAAACTAACTTATCGGCCAAAACATAGAATTGCAGTTGTTTGTCGTTTAAAATGTTACTTGGTTCTCCATTCAGATTCCTCCTTTATAGTAATACGTCATTCACAATGTACTTCCAATGTTGATTCCAAAGATTAAGCAAATCACTAACTTGATAGTTGACAATAATATGTACAAATAGCTACCGAATTTGACCCGGAAAACCACATTTAGCACACTCTTCTATCACTGCATGCCACTCATTGTCATCATCCAACAATCTGTAATTGTGACATGTATCTTTAAATGTCTTGTAACGTTTACCGTTCATTGTCTTAAATATTCAAATGAAGTTGGTCCGCGAACCTTGGAGAGCAACAAACGAAGGTACCACAGTTCTCCTGAGTTGTGATGTGTATACAACAACCTACCAATTTGTCTACCTCGTTTTCTAATAGTTCATACCATGTCAGTCTCATTCCAAACATAATATTGTGGAATTTCATCAAAAATGTATTGCCTAACAATTGGATCGTTGCTGTTAAGAATAAAGAAAGCTTCCAATTAAGAACGTTTGTGCATGTGCCGTCGAACGACTTTCTCCAAAATTTCATTCTCTGTAAATGTACAGCTTCTCTCTCCAGACTAATGAAATGACAAACGTAGGACATAGATAGAACGGTAATGTATTGGAAAACCAAAAGTACGATAAGCCGCCTCTAATGCACATATGTACTTCCCATCAAAATAAGCATTGATTTCATCAATCTGTTCATCCATATCATTTGATTTTAATTATTTCTGAGCAAAAATTTCCATAGTAGCCCTGTCATGTCCTTTGAGACAATATTTGAAGAAATATTTTAAATTTTGAGCATGACAACAGATTTTCATATTCATGTGACATTGATATTTAACTAACAAATCCCTGCTATATCGGACTACCCATTGATTGTCAAGCTCATTTCCTCCTTTTATGACAATGATTTCTGTTCTACGACGTTTGTAAACCGAAAAACCTGATTGATCAAACATAGTATTCCGATAATACCTACATTTCATTAAAAAATTATTAGCAAAATACACTATTTGATTAAATTGAAATTGTTACTAACTAAGTTCGTACCTTTTTTGGAAATGTTTTGTGCATTCAAAATTCTTCATGCAGGTACATTTGGTATTAAGAGAACCACATGGTCCATGGATCATAAATGATTTAACTATAGCATAACCTACTGGGTCCTTCTTAGGATCTGGAATCTCGATTGATACAAATTTGTCAATATGACAATCAAATTCTTTTTGGACTCTGAATTAAGCCATATTAACATATGCACATGCGGAAGTCCATGCTTTTGAACAGGTGTAAAATAATTCTAATAATTCTTCTTCTTAATGTCATCTAATACTTCATCCAGTTTTTGGTGGAATACACACGCAATTACATCAGGAGAGTTTTGTGGATAACACCCTGGAAGACATTTCATCATTTCCAAAATTTCATGCCACATCGAATTTCATGTCATAGTGACGAAAATATTGAGACGACCAACAATACTACAAACTGCAAGTGCTTCCTGAAAATTCTGTTGCATATGTCTTTTTTATCCTAAAAAGTTACCAGGCAAGGTAAAACCTTTTTCCAGTAGTAGAACTATCTGCATTACCAGTGGTAGCCTTTTTAGCAATAGCATATAAATCATTACGTAGATTCGTTTGATGAGTACGTAACCACCACAAACGTGATTGCTCAATACATTAAAATCCATCCATGACGTACCGCTGCTGGAATAATCTTCCACCTAACGAACTGTAATGCCTTATTTTATAAAAAGAAAAAAAAATATTTAATTGAAAAGAATCAAAATACAAAAAAAATGACATGCACTAAAGGAATGCATATTATACCTTAATTTTTCCGGACTTTTAATTTATATGAGTAATACTCTTTCATTGTTATTATTTTTCATTTTTTTTTGTTTTGATTTTCCGAATCAACGTATGGTATCTCATCATGGTAGCCATCTTCGCCCATAAAAATTAACAAAGGGTCGGGGATTGTAATGCCATGAGTAATAGATGAATAGTTAAAATACGCTTAAGGTCTTTGTTTTTTTTCTTAATGACGATATTTCTTACACCTATTGTAGTTTCATCATCACCTATCAAAACAGCAACTACATCATCAGATGGGCCAATATTATTTTTGCGACCACTCTTCGAACGACTTACTTTCATCTTAATCCTCAAGTCTCTTATTGGCTGTTCTTCAAAATGATCACGGGCATACCGAAATTTTGCAACCAACTGATTAGTTTCATCTAGCATCTTGACCAACCCTTCAACTATTTCGGTATCAATAGCCTCCCCTTCATCAAATTTTACCCACTTCATTCTATTTTCCACCTAATGTTCTGTAACATAAATGTCGGGCTGACAATATACTGGATCGTCTCCCTTGTTCGATATAAGTGTCCCAAACACATGGTGGTTTTGACCGTTAAGTCCATAAATGTAAGGAGCTTTGCCGCAATTACCTGAATGATCAACGTTTTCACTAACGGAGGTAAAGGCAAACATAGCATTGTATAAACGCATGCATCTCTTGAAATGGTTACACTTCTTTCGATCATTGTACAACTGCATTAAGTATGAAGGTTTCGGTGGCGTTCCAGGAAGCTTAATCTCACCTTGTCCACAACATATATTAAACTTAGGAATCCTACATTTAACATTTTTATTTACCCTCTCTTCTTTTCACATTATAGCATGACATTTACTACAACATTCTGTAGGGCTCCCAAAGTTGCATTACCATCTGGCACTGCAAATTCATGTTGACCTATTAGCCACAAATTTTGAGTAACTAACAAAAAATAGCAGGAACATATTAATACCAGCAGTACAGGTTGCAGGTATATCATTCAAAGTAGTATCATCCTCATTATCACCGAAGTTAAAATTTGAAAGCATTAAACACTACAAATGAATTACAAAATATGAAAGCATAAAAAAAAATTGATCATTTAAATTACCGTCATTCCAGAATAAATCATTATCCTCCGAAAGAAGCCTAGACATTGTAGAATTGTCTAACACAAAAAAGAACATCTTTTGTACTCATTTTCTCAGAAATTATATAGAATAAAGTTATGTATTCACTAACTAAAGATATTTACCAATAAAAAAAATTAAGGACTAAGTATATCTAAACATACTGCTAATTTTAATTGTATCTATAAAATCAGATTCCACATCAACAACAGTTTCTTCAAACAAAAGTGTAGCTGACACAACAAAAACTGTTGAATTCAACTTTTTTTGGGATATTCTAGGTTGAAATTGTTGCATTAAACAGGATTGTGCAGTACCTGTAATTTAATATTAATAAGATAATATGGTTTTTGTTATTCATGTATTAATGCAATTGAACCAAATACAAATCAGGAGAGTCAGTTGGTATGTTCAAAAGGTTAGGTAAATGTCTTGTTGGTCTCACGGGCCTACTTTTAGGCTTCAAAACTATTGCACATATAATAACAAAATATTAAACCATTCAAATAATTTACAGTTATGCCACAAAGTAGAAAAACACCTGATTCTTTGTCGAGAATTGTTTTACTAATACCTTCATTTTTTTTACCCCGATTTTCCAAAGATCCAAAAACATATTTAGCATTATGTCGAAAAAAAGATAATGTGGAACAAACTTATTAAAATATAAATCGGATCCCAAATTCAAAGTATTGGATATGTTGGAAAATGGGAGTCTATGAATATTTTCTGCAACAATTGGAGTAGTAAAATTCTTCAAATCAATAATGTATGACTCATTCAAATTACTTGTGCCTGGAGTTAATTCTGCAATCCCACATTTACTTCTCCCAGGTTGATTATTGGAACCAAGTACAGTTGGACATAAATGAGAGATGGAATAAAAATAGGAGTAAAATCAATCATTGAAACTAATGGAACGAATGTTGCAAATAGAATAATAACGGAGTATTTATGAAGATATTTATGATGTAAAATGGTCATAAAAGAACTTGCAATAAATACATCTAGATAGGTATAAGTATAAAAATTTGACATGGGTAGGAAAACATACACATATCATTCTTCTCTAATAAGAATTAAAGACACAATAACACATAAAAATTAAACATGCCTGTAGATGTGGAGGAAGACATGTTGAGTATTAGGGGACTATACACAATCCGAGATTCACAAACCCCAATACAGAGCACACACATAACCAATTGATTAATTAACAAGATCCACTAAAGCGCGGTCATACGTTATTCAAGTATTACTTCTACCTCTATCCAAATAAATAAGTAAAAGCAAATCAAGAACACATCAATATTTGACGTGAAAACACCCATGTCCCATTTTGTATTATTAATTAAAACAGTTATCAATAATACATCAAAACAATAATACCTCAATGGTGTCCCATCCCCGATACTTGAGCCAACAATGCTCAAGCATCTCCCAAACAATACCTAAGACTTCATCTCTTAAGTATTCTTACATCAAACAAATACAATATGACTATGTATATATAGCCATCCAAAACTTAACCACCAAGACTTACCATACTTGTTATACAAGTCTTCCAATTCTTGGCACCTAATTACCCAACTTAGTGATCAAGACATAACATATATAATAATTGTCTACACAAACAATTATAATCTTACCCATATATATCTTGTACCACCCAAACCCATAATATCATATTGGGTTAAAACCCAACATTGAGTGCATTAGAAGGACAATAGTTCTGCTTGTTAAACATGTAATCAAAAGTTTTTGTCTTCTTCTTCTTTGAATTACCTCCTACAACGGGGAAAACATATGAACACATCAAATATAGTTCAAACAACATAAAAAACAGATATAAATCCAAGAACAAGACAACAATATTTACCAGAATCTGAATGGAAAGAAGGGAAATTATCAAGTTTAAGGTGGTTGTAATTAGCCCGCAAGAATAAAAAAATATCAAAATCAAGACAAAAAACGAAACAAACATCACTTATATTATTCAACGAAGAGATAGTTAGAGCATAACCCCCTTCATTAGATGAGATTTCAAAATTGATCTAGTTAATCAAAAAAAATGATTTCAAATGAATGGTAAAGAAAGCTTGTGAAGGGCAGTTGGGTTTTGTTTGTTTAAGATTAAAATTGAAAAGTAAGCAGATATTGGGGAAAAGTAGCAGCAAAAGCATGATCAATGCATGGTTAAAGAGGTGTAGTACAATTTTTTAAAATTTTGATGTTTGACATTAAGATGTAAGAAGGATGAGGTTGTGGTAGAGCGGTGGCATTCATTGTAATTATATCTGAACTCTTGCACGTAAAAGTGCATTATTTGGATTCAGGAATTATAATATACATAGATATATTAAACCTAAAATATTGAAAGACATAAAAAAATAATTATAAATAACTAATTAATTTCCTTTTTTATGTAAATACATTACCTTTTCTATTTTTTTCAATAATTAATCAATTTCCATTTTCAGGTAAAACACATTTTCTTTATATATTATACTATTTAATAATATACAATATAACGTCATAATTAATAATATCAAATTTATTTCCTTTTCAGCTAACACACACAACCTTTTTTATTTAATAAAATATTGTAATTACTAATAACTTGTCGATACCTTTTCAGATAAAAAATCATTAGATTTTTAGTAAATACATGAGAACCATTAGATCTAACTAAGAAATACTCTATATTTATCTAATTTAATGTATGAGTAAATATTTAAGAATTTATATTATTAGTTCTAGATAATACATGAGTTTTGTAACCAATATTAATTAGATTAAAATTAAAATAACTATTAAAAAATTATATAAAAAATTAATTTTATTATAAGAAAAATATCATATAATATTTAAAAGAAGTTCATGCATCGCACGGGTTATAAACTAGTATATATTAAATCCGTATACAACGAATAATGACCGCTAGATTTTTAGTAATAAATAAAAACTGTTAGAGCATCTCCAACGTTGTTTTGTAAAATCGTTGGCTAAATACATAAGTTTTTAGCTAACGGTTTGTGATGATTGGAGATGCTCTTAGATCTAATGATTAAATATTTTATATGATTAAATTACTTTACTAAATATTCAAGTTTCGATTCCTGGCCCCAACGACATATTTAATTTAAAATTATATACTATAAGTTTTAAAACATGCATATCATTAATTAAATTTATATAAATTATTTGAATTTAATTATAATTAATTATTGAAAATAAAAATTATATAAAAATATAATTGTAACATAAACTTATTCAATATCATAAAAACCTGTGAATAGCACGGGTTATAAACTAGTAATAATAATAATAATAAAACTTCTTTCAAGGGAAAATAATAAAATAGAAGAATCGAGGTTTTAGCAGGTAATATAGTGCATATGACCTTGAACCCTTCAAATAGAAAAATATTGCCAGTGTCGTTCAGTGAAATCTGGATCAAAATGGAATCGTTCAGGAAAGAAAAATATTGAACGAACAAGTAAAATGGCAGTCTCGTCTAGCTACGAGAATACGGTTATAAATGAGCCAAATTGAGCCAAAATCTTGATTATTTGTGTACCATCTCATTATAAATACATTAATCTCGAGCTCAAGCTCGAACTTTTATCGAACCATTATTTTTGTTTGTATATCTATTCATTAGGTAAAATGTTATTCACGAATTCATTCATAAACAGTTCGGGAACATGTTTTACGAGTTACTATTCACGAACGTCTCATGAATGCTAGTTCATGAACATTGCTCATGATCTCGTATTCACGAACACCTCAATATTTTTCTAAAATTTTTTAAAAGATTAAAGTTAAAAGAAAGCATAGGGATAAAATTTCGAAAACTAGATACATCTTTTTAGGGAAAGTACAGACTTATCTACGAGTCAAAGTTGGAACAAATTTAATTAATATACAACCAACTAATGTTATTATTTAGGAAAATACTAGGTACCCCGAAACGGTTCCCAAATTTTTTCCAAATGCTGATATGGAACTTATATATTATATAACTTTCTGATAATAAGATGGGACCCCACGAGTATTCATATGCACCCATAAATTAAAATCAGCCATGTGTTATGTCATGTCATTCGGGAATTTTTTTGGAAAATTATTCGAAGTACGTAGCACTACTCTATTATTTATTGGATAGTAATATATGCACATCCTAAATTGATTGCTGCACATTCGATTTCCTTATATGACGAGAATAATGTTGATCAATGATCAACTAATAATTATTAATTAAAACTTTTTTTGACGAATATTGGTACATGTTTTTAATTATTTGTTTTAAGGTATGAACAGTGCATGATCTTTATGACAAAATTTTAGAATTTTTAAAAAAAAAATCTCTATTAACTATTGAAATATAATCATAGTTATAGTTCATATTAACTCATTTTTATTCCACTACTAATTTGATTTGTGCCATCTAATGATAATGTATAATTGTAATGAAAATTATAAAAAAATTTAAAGTAATCATCTTTGACCTTTAAATTTTGTCCGAAGAAAATTTTATCTATATTTTGAATAAAATATTATTATTAGTTTAATTATATATTTTTATCTTAACTACATTTTTTTTTTGACGAAAGGAGAAAACTTCATTAAAACAATTGAACCCAGCCGGGACAAATTCCCGAACTTTCAACTACAACCTGATTGTGAAACAAAAAACGAACTAAACAAATAGTCGCTTTGTTTTCAGATCGTTTTACAAGATGAATATTTAACATATTCTTGACATAAAAAATGATTACAATAGATTCTCGAACAATCCAAATGACTACATCCCTGAAAGTAGTAATATCACAATTGACCTTTGCACGATAACAACCATTGTTAAACCAGTGTTCATTACTCTCAGTACCCCAGCTATCTACATGCCGGATACCAGCTATAAACATGCCGAAAGTGGAAGCCAACATAGGATGAACAATCTTTTCTTGTGAAAGGTGAGCTTTTGCAATAATCTTCACTACTCCAGCCCCGATACGAGCTTTCCGGATCCCCAAACACATACAGTAAATCATTTTCAAAAGAACCAACATAGAGATAAATTGCACAAAGCGAAACAACAAACGACCAAACGGCTAACAATCGCACACAGAGCGATACCACGCCAAAAAGTGAGACGAAAAAACCCAAAAATTTAGAAACCTCGGAATGACACCAAATTTTGGTATGATGATAAGCCGGAGATTTAGAGTCTAAGGATGATTTTTATTTGAAGATTCGAGCTACAGACCTATGCTGATCTGAGAAAACTCAAATGGTTTTATTGAATGAAAATGAATGAAAAACAAGAAAAAGGGGGTTAGATGCGAAGGTGGAGGGTCGAAAGTGGGATGATGGAAGGATGGAGGATTTAAGAGATAGAAAAAGGTTGTAGATGTGGGGGCTGATTAAGAAAAATGGGGGAGTCGACTCTCATCAATAGGTCTTTTTTATCTTAACAACATTAATTAGCTTATATTTTCAAAAAAAAACATTTGCTAATTCCATATTTCTTGTTATAACGGAAGCACAAAAGAGATTATAATAAACGTAAAGGAAGAACATAGATTGGCAGAAGAGAAAACTTTATTGATCTTGAGGATACAGATTACAGAATACAGATTCAGATTCAGATTCAGATCTGTATTACTGATTCAGATTACAGATGTATCAGATTCAGATTTTCCGACTCAGATTTCAGACATCTATGCTAGCTATGCCCTAAAGAGTTTATATAATACTCTCTAGGCGGTTACAGAAGGATCCGGAAGACTTGGACCCAAAGCAAAGCAATTACCAAAACAGAACAGAAAATTAATTCTGGAAAGAATTAATTCTGGAAAGATGGCACGGCGCGGGCGCGCTGCCTTATTCTGCTGAAAAACAAAATAGTACACAGATTCAAGGCAGTATTTTAACAAATCTCCATCTTGACTTGAATCCTCTCACAAATAACAGATAACAGATGTACCAAACGCATCACAATAATGCCAGATGTACCAGATGCACCATAATAATGCCAGATGTACCAGGAAAAAAAACTTCTGCCTCAGATTTTGCCCTTAAAAGGCAATCAACAACTCCGAACATTTAGCAAGTTCAAACAATATTGAAACTTGCTATGTGGAACCGGCTTGGCGTGCATATCAGCTGGGTTATCTGCAATACCCACTTTGCTCACCATAATACTCTTGTACCATTGCCTCGGAGACTGTTTTAGTCTATACAAAGCCCTCAATAACTTGCAAACATAGTCATTCTTACCAGGAACCTGAAACCCATCTGGCTGGGTCATGTATATCTTATCAATCTCCGAGGTCGCAACAGCAACAGAACCTGATAACGTAGAACCTTGAAGAAGATACAAGGTACCACATTTAACACCTTTCAAGACCACATTAGAACCCTTGCAGACATGTAAAACTCCACCTTCACCTTGAAAACTGAAACCCTTGCTGTCTAACATACTCAAAGATATCAGATTCTTTGTCATAAGTGGAACATGCCTAACATCATTCAATGTGCAGAATTTACCATCATGTGTCCAAATTTTAATCGAGCTTATTCCAACCGTCTCACAAGCAAAACTGTTAGCCATAGAAATATTGCCACCGTCTACTTGCTCCTAGGTTGTAAACCACTCCCTGCGCGGACATATATGGTGAGACGCTCCAGAATCAAGAATCCACACATCAGAGTGATGCGTGTGATCAGCAGCAACAAGAGCAATATCTTCTTCAGAATTGATATCAGCTACAGCAGCAGTATCTATCAATTTATCCTGTTGATTCTTTTTCTTGGGACAGTCAGATTTCCAGTGTCCCTTCCTCTCACTGCCTATTAATCCAACAGCATGATTATCTGCACCTGTACCAGCCGCCTTATGGCGCAGCTCTCTAGTATGGAGAGAAGATCTAACCTCCTCTAGAGAAATAGTATCTTTACTAACAATAAAAGACTGTACAAAATTCTCATACGATAGTGGTAAAGAAACTAACAAAATCAATGCAACATCCTCATCTTCAACTTTAACATCAATATTACGCAATTCTAATAAAATTGTGTTTAACTAATCTAAGTGATCTCGAAGAGGCATACCTTCCCGCATTCGCAGACTGAACAGACGTTGCTTCAGCAACAACTTGTTTGTTAAAGACTTTGTCATGTAGAGACTTTTAAGCTTCAACCACAGACCAGACGCGGTATCCTCCTCCGCGATTTCAGTAATAATATCATCTGCAAGACACAACAGAATTGTTGAATGTGCCTTTTCTTCCAGAATGGCCATTTCAGTGCTTGTAGAAGCAGCAGCCGATTTCTTGTTCAACGGTGCCCAGAGCCCCTGTTGCTTTAACAAAGCACGCATCTTGATCTACCACAGACTGAAACTATTCCGCCCAGTAAATTTGTCGACCTTCACGTTAATACCACCGAATCCAGACATAGCTCTCCGAAAAACCAAGCTCTTGATACCAGTTTGTTATAACAGAAGCACAAAAGAGATTATAATAAACGTAAAGGAAGAACACAGATTGGCAGAAGTGAAAACTTTATTGATCTTGAGGATACAGATTACAGAATACAGATTCAGATACAGATCTGTATTACCGATTCAGATTACAGATGTATCAGATTCAGATTTTCCGACTCAGATTTCAGACATCTATGCTAGGCTATGCCCTAGAGAGTTTATATAATACTCTCTAGGCGGTTACAGAAGGATCCGGAAGACTTGGACCCAAAGCCAAGCAATTACCAAAACAGAACAGAAAATTAATTCTAGAAAGAATTAATTCTGGAAAGATGGCACGGCGCGGGCGCGCTGCCTTATTCTGCTGAAAAACAGAATAGTACACAGATTTAAGGCAGTATTTTAACATTTCTAATAATCAACATGTTAATAATTTATGAACATTTTTTATTATTTATGAACATTTATTAGTTATGTACATATAGATTATTTTTATACAATATAAAAAAGTGAAATCGAATGAATCTATAAAAGGTTAAAATGGATAAAAGATAAAGATGAGGGACATTTTGGTAAAATAAATAAAATAGGGTGTGTAATCATCAATTTGGGGTGTGCATATATCTCCACCCTTATTTTTTTTATAATGAAATTAATGTATAGATTTGAAAAAGGAAATAATGAACTAACCTATTATTTCGTATACATTTACATAGATAATTATTTACTAGTTATCCTGAATTCAACTGTAAACTGTTAATAAAATATGTTCACGAGTATATAAATCGAATATGTGCACGAACTCATCCCTGAATCATATTCACGAGCTTGTTCACGAACGTGGTTCATGAACTATATAATCAAACTTGTTCGTGAACTGTCGAACCAAACTATGTCGTGCTCAAGTTCAGCTCATTTACAAGACGACTTTTAAAATTGTATTCATGTTCGACTTCTTTACAAATCGAACCGAACTCAAATCAAACTTTTTCAAACCAAATACAAAACTATTCGTGAACGTATCGACTTATTTACCATCCTATTTGGGAGTTATCAAAGTGTAGCAACAAAACTACATTAGTGTCGGTTATAAATGTTATGGAATAAAACAAGGTTATCGAACTGCGGCTAGGGTTTGTGTGTGTTTAATGCAAAGGGGTTGGTGAGCTTCGAACTTTAATGGTTGTTTCCGTGTTCGCGACTGATCGGTCCTCATAGAGTGCCTACGTATCTCGTTATTGAGAATCAAGCCAAGACATAGTTCTGAGAATGAGGAGTCAAGCCCTTATATAAGCGTTGGGAGCCTTGTTAGAAATAATTCATGGGTTGTGATGTTAAGAATAGAATTTGCACATACTTCTTGTATATCCTGATCTTATAAAGGATTTAGCACTTTGTATAAGATGTATGTGTTAGACAGTAATCTGTAGAGTTAAGTCAGGAATAGTGTGTCAAGGACTAAATTTCAGGAACTGACAGAAGATCCTGATACGACAAGACAGATACTGATGGATGTCAAGTCCTGATGCAAGGTAAAATCCTGATATCAGTCATAATACTGATGATGTCATTACGGATGCTACAGAAACTAGAAAGTGCTATAAAACAGGATTATTGTTTTGAAGAACAAGCAAGAAGATATCATGAAGGAAAGAATTTTCTATTGATGGAAACTATCAACTAGACGGCAGAACATTGTCATGTATAGATCATTACTTTCTGTTATTAGTTGATAGGTAGCATCATAAATACTCTCTCAATATCATTGTAAAAAGAGCTAGTGAGTTCGTAAGTGCAAAAACATGAAGCTCTGTATAAGGTTTGTTTTCGAGAGTTCGAAACAAACAGAGAGAGATTTGTATTTTCAGCAGTTGCTAAAGGTATTCTACACCTTTGGTAGAGTTTGTATTTGATTTTATTAATACAAACAGTTTGATTTATTCGTTTGTTCTTGTTCATCTAATCAAGCAAAAATTAGACACGATTATATAACTTATATTCAACCCCCCTTCTACAAGTTATTCAAGTTAACAATTGGTATCAGAGCAGGTTGATTTCGAATAATCATAAAGATCTACAATCATGTCTGGTTACAAGGATGGTAATACTAAGATCCCTATGCTCAAGAGAAATGAGTATACTCTTCGGGAAGTGAAGATGTTGCATCACCTGGAAGCAACAGATCCTAATTATCTTGACAAAATTAGAGATGGGCCTTTCGTTCCAACAAGGGTTGTTCCTCAAGCAACTGTCAAAGGAAAAGTTGTTCCAGAGCACACAGCAGAGAAGCCTTAATCTGAATGTACAGATAAGGACAAGGAGAACGTTCTTAAGGATGCTAAAGTGAGAAACATACTGTTCAACAGTCTTGATTCTGTTCTCACTAACTATGTTCTTTCTTGTAAAACTACTAAGGAGATATGGGACAATCTGAAGGTTCATTGTGAAGGAACAAAACCTGTCAGGAAGAATATGAGGACACTTCTCATACAACAGTATGAGTACTTTGAATCCAAGTCTGGTGAGTCACTTACTGATACCTTTGATAGGTTTACTAAACTCATCAATGAGATGGCCATGCACGGTAAATACTATGACTTGGAGGATATGAATACTAAGTTCATGAAAGCCTTGCCTGATTTCTTCAATGAGAAGATATCTGCAATTGAGGAAGTTAATGATCTGGATGAAATATCATTAAAGGCAGTTTATGGAAAACTGAGGGCTTATGAACTGGACAGGCAACAGAAGAAGAGCAGAGGTGAAGGAAAGATGAAAACTGTTACACTTACTGCTCAATCTGAATCAAAGAAGCTTCCAGAAGAATAGAATGTTGAGCCTACTGTAAAGGACTCAAGGAAGAAGAAAAGCAAAGAAAGTTCTGAGTCAGAGACTACAGATATAGACTCTGACAACAGTGATTCTGAATCAGAGATGCAGGAACTCTTTGCTATGTTTGCTAAAGCTTTCAAAAAATGAAGATTCAACAGGAGAAGATTTAGCAAAAGACCTTTTCAAAAGAAAGAGGAGAAGAAGAATGACAAGGGCAAAAGTACAATTGTCAAGCTTGATAAGGCAAAGATCAATTGCTTTAATTGCAGCGAGCTTGGACACTTTGCTAGTGAGTGTAAGAAGCCTAGGAATTCAGGAAAGGGTAATGCACTCATGGTCACATAGAAGGATTGGGCTGATTCCAGTGATTCTGAAGATGAATTGGATTATGACAACATTGCATTGATGGCAAATACTTCAGACAGACCTGGATCTCCAAAGAAAACTTCTCCATCTTCTGTTAAGGTATCACTTCACTCTCTTGATTCATTTGATAGCTTAGACTCTGATGATATTAGATCTATCCATTCTGAGTTTAAAAATCTTATGACTAATTTCAGAATTCTTACTAGTGAAAAAGATAAACTTAAGATTAAGAATGATGAATTAGTTGATAGAAATAATATTCTTGAATCTGAGTTAATTCAAATGGAACATTATAGAATAGATTCCGATAAAGCTAATCATGATTATGGTGTTATTCTTGAGGCTTATAACTATGTCAGAAAAGAACTAGCAGAAGAGAGAGAGATGATGAAAACCATTAACAACTCTGGTAAAAAGACTCAAGAAATCATTGAAAATCAAATTCTTGGGAAGGTTTATGGCTTAGGTTTTGAAAAGGATAAAAGTGAATCTCATGTAGCTGTTGTCCAGAATGATAATAGTAAACTAGAAGCTAGCACATCTAAATCTGAAGGCAAGCAGAAAGTTTCTGAACCTAAACATGTTAAGTTTGTTCATTCGAATGGTACCCCAATTGTGCACAAGAGAATTAACAACATTAGTTCAGATGAGAAAGTGTTAGAAAAACCTAAGAATGTCAACATAGGCTTTCTGTCTAAGTCTAAGCTGAAACAGAGACTAGAAGGTCTTTCAGAGTCTAGCAAGATCAAAAGAAATAGGAATGGAAAAGAAGGTATTAATAAAGAGAATAATTACAAGAATGTTCCTGATGCACCTAGGAAGAAATGCTATAAGTGTGGAAATCATAATCATTTGGCCCTAGACTGCAATCAAAAACCTTCTTGGAAAACTGAGTCCAGATTCCCCAAGACTCAGAAAATTAACCACAAAAAGCTTGTTATCATTGTGGTATTTTACTTAATTCCATTTACATGTGCAAAGAGTATCATGAACTGTATTATGACTACTATTCTCTGAAATCTGAAACTCCTAGTCACAGATAGTTTGTGAAATCAGAGTCTAAGGTTGACTCTGTAACAGGTAAATCAAAAGCAAAATCTTCAAAGCCTGTTGTTTCTAAAGGTAGTAAGAAAAGATCCAATCAAAGTTGGGTCCTAAAAATTTCTAACTAGTTACTTTTTTGTTTGCAGGGCACAGGAAGGAAGCATTCAATTATCTTGGATAGTGGATGCTCTGGACATATGACTGGAAAGAAGTCCCTGCTTACAAAGTTTGAGAGGAAAGCTTGCCCAGTAATATCTTTTGGAGATGGCAACAAAGGATAAACTCTGGGATATGGCTCAATTGTTTTGGGGAATGTCATCATAGAAAATGTAGCACTGGTTAAAGGCTTGAAACACACACTTTTAATCATAAGTCAACTGGGTGATAAAGGTTACCAATCAATCTTTGACAGTGAAAGATGTAAAATCTTGAATATGAAGAATGGAGACATTGTTCTAACTGGTCAGAGACATGGTAACATTTATGAAGCCAGCTTGAGTGACACATCTAAAGGAATTGTCAGATGTTTTTACAGCAAGGCATCAAATGATGAAAGCTGGAATTGGCACAAGAAGCTCTCACATCTTAACTTCAAAAAGCTTAATCAACTTGTTAAGAACAATCTAGTGAGAGGTCTACCTCTGGCAAATTATTTGCAAGATGGACTTTGTGATGCTTGTCAGCTTGGAAAACAAAGAAGAACTACTTTCAAGAGCAAGACAGAAAATTCAATTACTGAACCATTTCACATGCTGCATCTTGATTTATTTGGTCCAGTAAACATTATGTCTATCAGCAAGAAAAGATATGCTCTAGTTATAGTGGATGATTACACAAGGTTCACATGGGTATTCTTTCTACATAAAAAGGATGAAGCTCCTCAGCAAATAATTGAACTTGTCAAGAATATTCAGAATAGCTCTGAGTACAAAGTCAAAGTACTTAGGAGTGACAATGGTACAGAATTCAAGAATTCTACAATGGAGGAGTATTGTGCAGACAATGGAATCACTCAACAGTTTTCTGCACCTGGAACACCTCAGCAGAATGGTGTAGTAGAAAGAAAGAACAGAACTCTCATAGAGGCAGCAAGAACCATGCTTGCAGATGCAAAGCTTCCAACCTATTTCTGGGTAGAAGCTATTAACACTGCATGTTTTACTCAAAATTGCACCTTGATAAATAGTCATGGAAAGACTCCCTATGAGATGATCAAAGGAAAGAAACCAAGTGTGAAATACTTTCACATCTTTGGATGCAAATGCTATGTCCTGAAAGTTCATCCAAAATAACTTGGAAAGTTTGAAGCCAAATCGGATGAAGCAATCTTTCTAGGATATTCAGCATCAAAGGCCTTTAAAGTTTATAATCTCAGAACTCACATTGTTATGGAATCAATTCATGTTGCATTTGATGACAAGAAGTTTGGAATATTGCAAACTGATGAAAGCCATGATAAATTGGAATTTGAAACTCTTAAGGATTCTGAGATTCTCTCCACTGATGATGAAGGTTCTCCAGAAGAAATCTCTATTGCTTCTCAAAGGAATGCTACTGTTGAGGGGGAGCAATTTAATCAAGGAGAACACAGTACTCATTAGGAGCAGACTAGTAATTCAGAGTCTACTCCATCTGGAACTGATCCTTCAGAGACTAATGAAGGTAGATCAGAAACTAGCAGCAGTATGGAGTCTACTGATTCTACTGATCAAGGAAGAGCTTTCGAAAGAAATGAACACTCTTCTACGAGAGATACCACTAACATAGGGGGAGAGTCTAGCAGGAGTAATCTACCACCTGTTAGAAA
Source organism: Saposhnikovia divaricata (assembly GCA_036435485.1). NCBI lineage: Eukaryota > Viridiplantae > Streptophyta > Magnoliopsida > Apiales > Apiaceae > Saposhnikovia > Saposhnikovia divaricata. The sequence goes on from CM071596.1 coordinate 114,376,405, forward strand.
ATGGATAAGGGATCATACTGAAGATTTGATTATTGGTGATCAAAATAGTGGTGTTCGAACTAGAAGATCAATTCAAAATGAATGCTTGTACAGTTGTTTTCTCTCAAAAAATGAACCTACGAAGGTTGAAGAAGCCTTACAGGATCCTGATTGGGTAACTGCAATGCAGGAAGAACTAAATGAGTTTGAGAGAAACAAAGTCTGGAAATTAGTACCAAGACCTAAAGACAGATCTATTTTTGGTGCAAAATGAGTTTTCAGAAACAAGCTAGATGAATCTGGTATGATTGTAAGAAACAAAGCAAGACTGGTGGCCAAGGGATACTCTCAGGAGGAAGGAATTGATTATGATGAAACCTTTGCCCCTATAGCAAGATTGGAAGCAATCAGAATGTTTCTTGCATTTGAAGCTTATTCAAAGTCCAAGGTACACCAGATGGATGTAAAGAGTGCTTTTCTAAATGGCAAGCTTGATGAGGAAGTGTATGTGGAGCAACCACCTGGTTTTGTTGATCCAAATTTTCAAAATCATGTCTATAAACTTGACAAGGCACTCTATGGACTAAAGCAAGCACCAAGAGCATGGTATGAGACTTTGTCTAAATTTCTTCTTGAAAATGGTTTCACATGAGGTACAATTGACAAAACTCTATTCTTTATAAAGATTAAAGGTGAATTGATTTTAGTTCAAGTTTATGTTGATGACATCATATTTGGTTCTACTAATGAAAAGTTATGTGCTAAGTTTAACAAGATTATGCAGTCTAAGTATCAGATGAGCATGATGGGTGAGCTAAATTACTTTTTAGGTTTGCAGGTCAAACAGACTGAGACTGGTATTTTCATTAATCAGTCAAAGTATATCAAAGATCTTTTAAAAAAGTTTGACTTTCAAGATTGTTCAGCTGCAAAAACACCCATGGCAACAGCCACTAAGCTAGACTCTGATCCTAAGGGAAAGAGTGTTGATAATACTAGCTATAGAGGCATGATAGGTTCATTATTATACTTAACTGTAAGTAGACCAGATATAATGTTTTTTACCTATTTATGTGCTAGATTCCAAAGTGATCCTAAGGAATCTCATTTAATTGTTGTGAAGAGAATTTTTAGATATCTCAAAGGAGCTCTAAACCTTGGTTTGTGGTATCCTAGAGAATCTGATTTCTCCCTAATTGGCTATTCAGACTCTGATTATGCAGGGTGTAAAATAGACAGGAAAAGCACAATAGGTACATGTCAATTCTTACGAAACAGATTGATTTCTTGGGCAAGCAAGAAGCAAGAATCTGTTTCAACCTCAACTGCAGAAGCTGAGTACATTGCAGCAGGCAGTTGTTGTGCACAGCTCCTTTGGATAAGAAATCAATTGATGGATTATGGTATGACACTTAGTAATATTCCTATGTTCTGTGATAATACTAGTCCTGTTGTTAGCACAAAATTACGCAAGCGCACGTAGTCACAAGTAATATAATTAAAGTTCGTTCCGCAGAGATCTGGTTAAGTTTAAATCAGTAAATATGCCTATGCAACAATGTTTGGTTTTAATCCACTGCTAAGACAAATAATAAGAATGAGGGTTTAATCATCTAAATTAACTAGGATTCAAATTATTAAGCTAAGAATAATTAACTAATGAGAATTTAATATGAATTACTTATATGAGATAAAACATGGAATCCTAATTTCATTATCTACTTCACTTAGAATCGCAGCCTTTAATCAATACATGTGATGGTTTTGATATCTGATCGGATAACACGAAACAAGTAAAAGCTACCTCTCGGTATACTAATACCAAACTACGCATGCATCCACAAAAGAGATAGAAGATGAGTAGACACCTATTATGTTTAGACCCTATATCTCTATAGAATTTGAAAACATAAAGGTTTAAGCACAAGTTATCCACATAGATCACATAGGGTAGCATAATATCTCTATTTACGCCACAAATCATGATGTTAAAACATCAACCTATCCTATGCTAGCATGGAAAGTTCTAAATCTCAAGATCCACTCTCGTTTAACAAGAGATTAACATATTAGATGTTATCTACGCATCTAAATTCATGAAGCACAACCATACAAGGATATCAAAAATTCACCACACATAAATCTTTAAAGCATATAAACTACTAAGCTACATAGATAAATCCATTAGGATCCCATGACAACGATTAGTTCATAGTTGAACCGTTCGTCACCATGGGATTAAATGAAAACATGATATTAAACAAGATATGAAAGAAAGTAATAATGATATTAATAAAAACAAGAGTTGAGAGAACAAATCTATTATCCAAAGTATACAAAAGATGAAGTAGATCTTGATCTTTGCTTGTCACCGAGCTTGAATCCTTCTCCACTTTTCTCTCTTGCAGTTCTATGTTACAATAATATAAATCTGATACAAATTACATGGTAGGATGTGTTTAAATAGACTCTAGAAGTCTTTCCCAATAAGCAATTACCTTCTATTACAATTAGAATTCGATTAAGGTAACAAAAGCTGCCCAAAATACAATTAGAATTAGAAAAAGGGCAAAACTGGAAATTTTCTGCATGGCTTTTCATAGAACACGTGCGCGATTTTATTCAGCACATCCCCTGCACCTGCTATCTATCCCAAGTTGTAGAAAATCTCTCAAGCTTTGCGTGAGCTGTAAGATCGATGAAAATGGACTTCTAGAACTCCGGATATGGCCAAAACAGTGTAGACTGCGCAACCTCCCCGGAAAATCCGAATTTTAATCAAATAATCCTCCAAACAGGATAGAAGCAACACCCATAATCGACATTCTTGTAAGTCTGCACAACTAAGCAAAACACATCAAAACTACAATAAACTCGAGGCCAAGTCAATCAATTTAAGCTGAATTTAAGCGATCCAAGTGGATATAAAATCCACTTATCAGCTATCAAAATTGCAGAGAATCCAGTTCAACATTCAAGGACTAAGCACATTGATGTCAGGTATCATTTTATTTGAGAACATATTGAGAATGGTACTATGGAACTTCATTTTGTTCCTACTGACAAACAGCTTGCAAAATATTCAAACTAAACCACTTGATGAGGATACATTCATTAGATTGGTTAGTGAGTTAGGAATGTTAAATTTCTAGATCTTTAACATCTGCATAATTAGCAAGGTATGTTGTTTCAGCTTATAGACTTGATATTTTTGTCAAGATCTATATTTGATAGTTAAATGCTTAAAGTGTAACATCTTACTTTGATAAATTACAGTATAATAGACTTTTAATATTCAGCAGGATCAGGATTACTATCAGGATGCTGACGTCATCAGGATTTATGTGTCAGTATCAGGATTTTGAAATTTGTTTAGTCGGTGACTTAATGCTTCAAATCCTGAAGTTCATCTTATGCAGTAGTTCAATTCTGAGTTTTGTTAAGTCTATGCTAGCAAGTTTTAATACATGCATACTGATAATTTATACTATTTTCAGATCAGTTCAATAAACAACAATAGACAAGTAGATAATAAGAAAACTTGTATTTTCATTAATCTAAAGCATTACATACATGGAAATGAAATACAAACTTCTTTTTGTCTAACTTCTACTGATAATCCTATTCTTGTCTAATGTTATGGATATTGGATCTTTCTTCTTTCATGCATCTAAGATATAGGACAAGGAGCATCTCAAAATCCATTGGGGAATTTGAACGGTCCCATCTGCTCTTGAATTTCTTCTCAGGATGACTTGGATGAGAGCAGCTGGTACAACCCCATGTTTATTGAGGACTGATGGTTAAATGAATAGCATCTCCATCAAGATGAACCCCAGACTCTTCACCAGATTCTTCATCCTCAAGGTGTGAAGAGATTAGAGGAGGATTTTGTTCAACTAGTAGATGTTTTAGAGGAGACTTTTGGATATCATTTGGTTTGATACCAACCATATCTAACTCGATGAGAAAAGTCATCTCTTCTAAGAGATAGTTCACTTGCTCCTGATCATCAAGAGCAAAAAACATCTCAGACGAAATGAACCAAAAGTTAGGGTTCATATGAGTATTTAGGTTGAAAGCCATGAGTAAAGGTGTGGTTTACAGAGAAAAGATTGAAAGGTTTTGGAGTATGGCAAATGACACCAGGTTATTATATAGAAAATCGTGAGAAGCTGAACAATCGTTTGGAGATTATTAATGCAGTCAGCCATTATTATTGTGCGTGACTGTATTTCTAGTATTTTTAAGAAATGTTAAACGTATCTAACCAATTGATTTTGTTCAGATTATTGTTTATTTCCTTTTCAGATAAAAGAAAATGCCACGTGGAACTCCATTTAGTCTCTGGAATTAAGATGATATTGATCAGGATCTACAAGTGTGATCATCAGGATTTATAAATCACATTGCAATTTGTGATTATTTTGAAGAGAAGATCACATCAAGAAAAGGAAGCTGATCATTCTTTTCAGATTAAAATGGCAGCTCAAAGAAGACTACCGAAATCAGTAGCTTTCAAGTTTGGTGACTTTGATTTTATGATGAACAATTATGTTGCAGCAATCACCAACAAGGAAGGGGTGTCAACTGATTTTCACCTGATTATGGACTTTATGGCGAAAGGACCATAAAAGTATGCCTTGACAGCATCTCCACACATTAATCAAGTTGCTGTTTCACAAGCTTGGGAGAGTGCTGAGGTAATTGACTCTGTTCAGGGTGAAGCAGGTAAGATTGTTCTACACTTAGGACAAGACTCATTTGATATTACTGAATCTGTTGTTAATTGAGTACTTCACTTACCTGTTAGTATGAATTTTGAGGATGTACCATCTGATGATAATGTAAGAACTATGTTATCTGATTTAGGTTATAATGGACCTCTTGGTAACATGAGCCAGTTAAATAGATCCTTTCTTAGGAAAGAATGGTCTTTCTTCTTTGACCAACTTGTTAAATGTTTTACTGGTAAATGTAGTTCTTTTCAACAAATTACTGTTGTTACATCTCACATTGCATATGGTTTGCTTTATAACAGAGTAATTAATTTTGGTCACATTATCTTAAGTCAGATGTGTATCAAACTTGGATCAATAGATCATAATAGGAAAATGGTTTATTGTCACAGATTCATGCAATTATTTTATAACCATTTTATTCCTGATGTTGAAGGTAGATTTGGTAGAGAACAATGTGTTTCTTCTAATGTATAGCAAAAGAGAATTTTCTGTGACATTACAAAGAAGGACAGTGAAAAGAATCTAGAAGAAATACCTGAAATTCACTATCCACAACATGTTCAGGTACTTCTAAGAACTCATCTTCCTACTATCTATAATTCTTCTTTCTTTGGTGGTGAAATGACTCAGGAATCTCAATTGGTGGAGAACCCCCCTGTGTCTACCCAAGTTACCCAACACATTATAGTCTATGAAACAATTCAAGAACCAAATTTTGATTCACAGCCTATTGTTTCAAAGAAACTAACCTCTGGTGTTTCTCAAAAGACATCAGTTGTAAAGAAGAGAAGATTTGTTGTTTCAAGTAGTAGTTCTAGTGAAGATGATGATAATATATCTCTTGCTGAAAGAGCAGAATTGAAGGCTACAATTCAACTTTCTAAGCTAGGACAAAGAGATGTACAACCTAGTCACGGCCAGGCTGCAGTCTCCCAAAAGGCTGTAGTTTTTAAAAAGGGAAAACAGTTACTGGATACTATCTCTCAAAAGACTGTGTCTATTGAAAAAGGATCTCATCCCAAGATCACTTCTGTGTCTACACCTCTTGAGTCTTCAAGATAAATCTGTAACTCACTATACTAGGAGAACAAGGAGAAAGATTCATTTGTCACCTACATACACAGAGTCTAGTCCAACTAACATTATGCAGGTCTCTACACATAAAGCTATAACCAAGTCAGCAAATGACAAGAGAGACTTCAATCTTGATTCTTCATGGGAAACTACATTGCCATACCGACTAGCTATGGAAGTTATTTCTATCAAAGTGAAGCTTTCCAGGCCTGTTCTACAATTTCTGACTGAAAGAGTTCCAAGACTTTCATTTCCTGAAGAATATGGACATTTACATCAAAGACTTGACTTATTGAAGACATATTTCTATGTAACTATCAGAAAATAGTTACGCAAGTCATTTGGACTTTCTAAGCATGTTACACTTCAATCACTTCACACATACTTGTTTCACAAGGATTTCATTGTTGAAGATGCTCCAGCTCAAGGTAAACAAAAGGAGGTAGTAGTTAGTGGAATGCAGTCAACAGGAGATACTATTGCACCAGTGATGAATAGTAGGATAGATCAGATCACAGTCACTGCAACACAAGAACCATCTAGTCAAAGGTTGGATGACTCAGGAACTGTGATAGCTGATGCTGAAAGGTCTTCTGTGATGGCTGAAACTGCAAGTGAGATACCCTATGATATGGGAGGAATGACTTCGATTGATTTTCCTGAAGATCAAACAAATATTGTTCAGTCAGAGTCTATCCACCTTGAGGGTGAGTCTCAGCAAACAACACTTAAAGATGGTGACATACTAACTATAGTGTCTAATGAAGTTTTACTGAAGACATCAGAGTCTAGTGTAGACCCTGAAAGTGGTATACTGGAGCCTATAGTTTCTGAAATAACAGTAGATGTTTGTGAGGGTTCAGAGACTATAGCAGCTCACTCCTTGGAGAAAACCTCAAGCCCCTTGCCATATGAGTAACCCTATCTCCATGTGAGTTCAGGTATAACAACTTCTTCTAACCCCTATTTTTCTGTAGGTCATGAGAGCACTTATCCAAATTTGAGTGATACACTTGAAAATATGGACATAGATCAACAAACAGAGAGGCTGGCTCCTGACCAGCAAAAAGGAGAGGTAGAAAGAGTGTTGACTTCAGTAAGTCAAAGTGAGAATGAGAGTATGGATGATCAACTCTATAATGAGGGAGAGAAAATTAGGAAACCACCATCGTTTGATTTCTGGGATCAGATTTTTCCTGAATCTTGGTCTGATAATCTTGGAATGGATGCTGGTACTTATTTTTTTATCAAAATGTATAAGAAGAATGACTTAGCAAAGCATAATGCAAAGCCAAAAGTTAAAGCACAGAAATAGAAAGAAAGGCTTGCAGGAATCATCAACAGAAGAGTTGAAACGCTAAGACAATCTCTTACTCCACATGTACCAGAAGATATTCCTAATGATCCTAGTATTCCTTTGTATGTACTTCCAATATCAACTAGAATTGAGACATCAACAGTATCTGATCACTCTCAGGAGGAGTCAGGTTTTGTAGATGTTAGTACACAGAATATTGGTGAAGGACAGGATGATCATATTTAAGTTTCTGATCAGAAAGGTGAAGATGCTTGTAATTCTACTCAAGTATTATTACTTGAATATCAGTCTACTTTAATAGAGCATGCTACACAGGCAACTTCTTCTGCAAGGCTTGAAGATAAGGTTATTTCTGCATCTGATTCTGAAGATACAATAAGCACTTCCATCTTTGAAGTTAATTCTGACGTTCTAAAGGATATTCAGAAATCTCAAATTGATATTCAATCACGACTTCAAATTCTTGAAGATAACCAAGTCACAATTATGGAAAATCAAGTAGTTCTGATGAATCTCATTTGTTCTGTTACTGAATCTCTTGGAATTAATGTTACTGATGTCAAAAGGGGGGGAGATAAAAACAATTCAGAGGCAACAGACTGGGAGAGATAAAGGAAGAACTGATGGTGACAGAAGTGAATCTCAACAGGGAAGTGGTAAAGGAAAAGAAGCATCAAATAGTTGAATTCTTTCTTCTAAGTACAAGATACTATGTCTTGTTTCCAAAAACTTGTTTGCACAATATCACGCAAGTATACGTGGTCACAAGTAATATAATTCAAGTTCGTTCTACAGAGATCTGGTTAAGTTCTTTTCAGTTAATGCACCTATTTAACAATGTATGGTTATAACTCACTACTAAGACAAATAACAAATTGAGGTTTTAATTATCTAAATTAAACTAAGATGCAAATTATCAAACTAAGAATGAATTAATTACTGAGAATTAAAACTGAATTACTTATTTGAGAATAAACATGGGACCCTAACTTCATTATCTACTTCACTTAGAGTTGATGCCTTTAATGAATACATGTGATGGTTTTGATATCTGATCAGACAACACGAAACAAGTATAGGTTACCTCTCGGTATACGAACACCAAACTAATCATACATCCACAAAAGAGATAGAAGATGAATAGACACCAGTTATGCTTAGACCCTATATCTCTATAAGATTTGAAAACATAACGGTTTAAGCACAAGTCGTCCATTAAGATCACATAGGGCAGCATAATATCTCTATTTACGCTACAAATCATGATGTTAAAAAATCAACCTATTCTATGCTAGCATGGCAAGTTCTAAATCTCAAGATACACTCTCGTTTCGCAAGAGATTAACAAATTAGATGTTCGCGACGCATCTAAAAGCATTAAGATTAACCATATGAGGATATCAAGAATTCACCACACACATATCTTTAAAGCAATCAAACTACTAAGCTACATAGATAAATCCGTTAGAATCCCATGACAACGATTAGTTCATATTTGAACCGTTCGTCACCATGGGATTTGATGAAAACATGGTATAAAACAAAATATGAATGAAAAAAAGAATATTATTAAAACAAAGAGTTGAGAAAACAAATCTAGAATCCAGAATAACGCCTAAGAAAAGAATACAAAAGATGAAGTAGATCTAGATCTGTTGCTTGTCACCAGCGTTGAATCTCCCTCTTCTTTTCTCTCTTGCAATTCTATGTTATGCTATGTAATGATTATTAATTCTCTGAATTACATGGGTTGGATGTGTTTATATAGGCCCTAGATATCTTGCCCAGTAAGAAAATACCTAAAAATACAATTAGAATTTGATTTAGGTGCAAGAAACTACCTAAAATACAATTACAACTCGAATTAGGGCAAAACAGGAATTTCCAGCGAATTCTGGCGCAGTCTGCCCCAATTCTGGCGCAGTTTGCCCGGCTACAAACTGTTTTCAGCATTTCTGGCGCAGTCTGCCCCAATTTTGGCGCAGTCTGCCTTGCCACTTCCTGCCGGATTGAGTTTTTCTGCATTATTTCTTCATTTGAGCTCCGTTTCTTCCCGTTCCTTTTACAAATGCTTCCGCCATCACTTCTCTTGACTTCAAATCTTCATGAGAGTTAAAGATTGACTCCCTTCTTCATACTTAAGCTCGAATTCCCCTCCAAAATTAACTGAAACATCAACCCTAATCGACATTCTTCCAAACTTGCACACTTAAACAAAACACATCAAAACTACAACAAACTTGAGTCCAAGACAATCAATTTAAGCCGATATGGAATGCTCCAAGTGGATATAAAATCCACTTATCACACCCCCAAACTTAAACCGATGCTTGTCCTCAAGCATAAACAATTACAACTAACTAACTAACTAGTACCACTTCCGTAGGTGATCACGGTTGCATTTGGCATATGCAACAAGCCCTTTAAACCCCTAGGCAGCCCTAGTGGACGAGTAAGGTCTCGTGAGGGCCTATAGCGAATGTACCCACAAAATCCAATGCAATGCAATGCATGAATGCAACTAATATGAAAATGCAAATGATTTACTACTAATACATCACCACACCTTCAAATCCTCTCATGCCATATCAACTTAAGAATCAAAGTAATAATGCGATGTCTTGGTGTCGAAAGTGCAAGTATTCACATAGTCTACTCAATGAGCATGCATAAGTTCTCAAAAGCCCATGTCAAATGTAAGAATAATTTAGTAAACATGCTAAGCCTACAAGAGTACATATTTAAGACAAAACTCGGGATCTCATACGCAAAAACAAGTAAACACTCACAATCCACTCACAAAAGAATACTCTCTTAAGAACAAGGGTAAGTGTATCACTCAATTCCAACAAAATCATAAGCATGCTTGGCATTTGGTATCAATCTAACTCTTAACACAACATACATCAATGACGATAATCAAAAGGTCTTTATTTGGGTTGTAACGGGGCTAGGGACAAGGTATGTCAAATAAGCCAAATCAGGTGAAGTGTCAAAAGCTAGTAAGAACCATAATAAATCATACACAACACCCTACTTTCCCCCCACACAAAATTTTACTATTTTTCTTCCAACAAAAACACTCGACTAGTCGACTAAAGTAGGATCATAACAACACAAACATGCTCTCTTAATATATTTTTCTATTTTTTCCTTTTCTTTTTTTTCAAGAGCTAAATAAAACAATAACAATGATCCCATGAATTTATTACACATGCCGACTATCAAGTAAACCACTAAACCCAATTTTCAATATTTCCCCCAAAATTATGACCAACAATAAACCCCTTCTTGCACACCTTATTATTCCCTTAAGCACTCTACTAGCCTTTGACAATGTGGGTTCAAATTAATGTAAGGCCAATACAAGAAAAGGTCTAGGCAAGTAATGTGGTATGTCACCGAAAAATAGGATTAAGCTCAATGGGTTAACTAATTGATCATGTAAATATGGTGTGGTAATATGGGAAAATATGCTGTTATTCCTAAATGCCTTTATCATTTTAATCGTCAAATAATGTCATGCGTTTCAAGAAAGACCTCAAACAACTGCTAGCAATGCAAACAATCCGTGGACACTCAAGCAAACGAATAAATTGCAACAAATATGCAATAAGGCTCAAAAGCTCACTTGGTGGAAAAACATACTCAATCCCAAGCAAAAATCTCTCTAATGCACCTACTTGTATTCAAAGCATGCAAACTAAATCAACTTGCACGTATTCATGTCCTTCTAATCACTTACAACATTCAATAAGTCTACTAGCTTCAACTTACTAGTGTATGTGTGTGCACAAGAACAAAGCATATCAATTCTCAATCAAAAGCGTCAACAACACAAAATTCTTATCAAGCATGGGTGCAAATGCAACTATTATGAACTCACATGATATACGAACATAAAAATAGAATGTCCTATATGAAACAAACGTAGATAACACGAACATAAATGCATAATTTACTACTACTAATATGCAAAGCATGAAATCCTACATGAACACATAATACAACAACAACTACTAATCCCCCAAACCACCCCCAAACTTAAAATGTTCAATGTCTGCATTGAATGGAAGTAAATACGAGGGATAGCAGAAAACATACCTACAAGGCGCCTTACATATCCTTCCCCATCTCAACTCAACATGCTTGTTCAGCAAAAATCCCCTTTCTTTAGCAATTGGCCTCAACAACAACCGATTAAATTCAACCTCCGCCGTCGAAGACAAAAATTTCACAACACTAGCATCACCTCTCCCATGCTTAGGAGCCATAAGAATCAATACCCAACTCACAAGAAGCTCAACCAATAATCACCAAGCAATATCACACCAAAAATATCCCAAATACCAAGAATAATACAAAATCCCCAATTTACAAGAACACAAATTCGTAATAAAAATAGAGAAGAGATAAACCAACTACAAATCAAAGAGGTGAACTTGTAATGAATTCCTCTTTAGAATTGAATTTTTAGATATTTAAATAAGTAGAAGAGGAATTGGATTTTTATGTATGGGTGTGTATATATATAATGGAGTGATAGGATGAATATAAATTTAAATGTGTAAAGGAGAGATTTGAGAGGGTATGAAATTGATGTTGGCTAGAAATAGGATTTAGGGAATTAGAGGATATGAATTAGAATAGATATAGGTTTAGAGATTCAAAGAGAAGATGGAGGGTTTGGAATTAATATAGGATTAGAATTAGGTTTAAAGATGAGAGAATAAAAGAAAATTGGGGGAAAGAAAAATTTTTTTTTATTTTTTTTTATACACCAGCTGAATAAAAAATCGGGCACACACAGCAGTCACGCAGGCGCAACCTGCGTCACGCAGGCGCAACCTGTGCGACAACCAGTAACGCAGGTGCAACCTGTGCGAGGGACAGAAACGCAGGTGCAACCTGCGTTACACAGGTGCAGCCTGCTCAAAAATCAATGTTTCGATTTTTTTTTTTCACAACACTCATCATTTTTTTTTTTGCAACACTCTTTTTTTTCCTACACTAATGCATGGGTTGCCTCCCACGAAGCGCTTCTTTAACGTCAATAGCTTGACGTTACTTCCTCAACTCATGGCGGTTTCAAAAGAATAACTGAACCGTCCTCAACAGAAAGACCATTCATATGAACGTTAACATCTTGTTTACTTGCTTTCCACAAATCTCTTCCGTCAGACTTCAACCTAATTTTACCACCCAATGGCCTAATTTTCTTCTTTTTCTTCTTCACACCTCTAAGGTGCTTCTTCGACTCGAACGGCGGAACAAAACTTTCTTCTTCCTTATCATCGGCTTTCCACATTCGCAACACATTATCATGCCCCTCTTCAAAAATTACTAGCTCATTATTCAAAAGGACATACCTCAAATGCGGTGGAAGTTTCCTAAACTTTACACTCGAGAGATCTCGAATTGAAGAACCGTTAATGGAATCAGTGATGTGATGCTTTAGCACGTGCGAGTCCGACTTTTCGCTCAATAACTGATCAAACTTCTTTCTCTGACCCGTAGCAACTAATTCCACACTGCAACACTCTTCATCCTCTGTCGGAAATTTCATGGCCTTGAACACATTAAAGGTGACATTCTGATCTTGCACCCTCATTGTAAGCTCTCCTTTTTGCACATCGATCAAAGTACGGCCTGTAGCTAAAAACGGCCTTCCCAAAATTATGGGAATCTTCTTGTCTTCTTCAAAATCTAGAATCACAAAATTGGCAGGAAATATGAGCTTATCAACTTTCACTATGACATCCTCCACTATACCCCTCGGATAAGTGATAGATCGATCAGCCAACTTCAAAGAGATGTTGATAGGTTTCGGATCAGGCAGACCAAGTTGCTTGAAAACAGATAAAGGCATGAGATTGATGCTAGCTCCCAAGTCAGACAAGCACTTGCTGAAAGAAAGGTTGCCAATAGTGCATGGGATGGTGAAACTACCCGGATATTTAAGTTTGGGTGGCAACTTCTGCTGCAGAACTGCACTACACTCCTCCGTTAGAGCCACTGTTTCAAATTCTTCCAACCTTCTCCTTCGTGACAAAATATCCTTCATGAACTTTGCATATCTCGGCATCTGCTCCAATGCTTCAACAAAAGGAATGTTAATGGACAGTTTCTTGAAGACATCCATAAACTTCTGAAACAGTTTCTCTTGACTTTTCTGCAAGCGTCCAGGATATGGAGGAGGAGGATAGATCTGATTATTCTTTGAAGATTGCCCCGGAGTAGACTTTTCAACAGGTTTCTTGCTCTTCTCACCATCAAGCTGATCAGCCACTAAATCAGATTTCTCAATTTCCGACACTGCAGATTTTTCAACCTGCTAATTCTGAACATCTTCATCTTCCTTAGCTGCTAATTTAGGATCCATCGTGACTTTTCCAGATCTCAAAGTAACTGCATTGACCTGTTCTTTGCTTTCCCTTCTGCCTGGATTAGCCTCCATATTGCTAGGAAGAGTTCCTTGTGGCCTATTAAGTAAAGCACTTGCAAGCTGTCCCATCTGGTTCTCCAAGGTCTTGAGAGCAACTGCTTGACTTTTAACCATCATCCTCAACTCATCCATCTCTGATTTTTTATTAAAAGATTGCCCCGCATGAGCCTAGGGCTGCTGTTGAAATCCCGGAGGTTGATATGGTTGCCTTGGAGCATACTGCTGCTGAAAACCTTGATTGAATGGCCTAGCTTGCTGACCCTGAAACTGCTGATAAGGCTGTTGAGGTTGAGCACCTTGAGTGTTGCTCCAGCTGAAATTAGGATGATTCCTGTTATTCGGATGGTAGGTGGCTGGAACTGGTGCAGCAGATCTCTAAAAATTACTCACAAACTGTGCTGATTCAGAAGAGATAGCACACTGATTCGTCTCATGTGCGCCCGCACGTAACTCACAAACACTAGCCACCTGCTGAACTCTATAATTGGTTAGAGAATCTACCTTCATAGTCAAAGCTTTCAACTGAGCTGCTATAACCGTAGTTGCATCTACTTCCAAAATACCTGCTACCTTGCCTTGCGATATTCTCTGAGTTGGATTCAGATATTCATTAGCAGCCATCGTCTCAATTAACTCATAAGCTTCATCATAGCTCTTAGCCCATAGAGCTCCACCTGATGCTGCGTCTAGCAAAGGTCTAGACTGTGCTCCCAACCCATTGTAGAAACCATTGATTACCATCCAGTCAGGCATACCATGATGAGGATACTTTCGAAGCATCTCCTTGTAGCGTTCCCAAGCCTCACACAAAGATTCACCAGATTGCTGCTAAAATTGAGTTAGCTGGTTCCTTATTGCTGCAGTTTTCACCATAGGGAAGAATTTAGTAAGAAATTTCTGAGCAAGATCCTCCCATGTAGTAATGGAACCGGCTGGTAAAGAGTGTAACCAGCCCTTATGTAAGAACCCTAATTTTTGAAATATTTTCTTTTATTTAATATCATGTGACATTGTCAATTTGGAACCTTTCTAGTCATCCCTGTTGTTTAATGGAATTGATTGTCTGAGAAACTATGTTGTTACATTCACTATGTAAGATAAAGAGAAGGTTGCTGAAAGCAAGAGCCTTATTGTTAGTAAGATATATAAAACTTGGGATTTGAGAATGATTAGAGTATTAAAAGATTTATTAAGGATTATGACGAGGAATTATGGATATTCGAGGAATTTACACAATTAAGTACTTAAGGGATTACGAGGGAAATCTCTACGCGACAAAATATTATTACGAGGAATTAATTAAGATACGATACGAATTAAAGATTAAGTGACAAGCATTGGTGGAAGAATAATGATACAAGGAGTAGTATTGCATGCAAGTCCCATGCAACCAAGTAGTTAGTAAAAGCAAACTAGTTAAACCAAATGGCAAGAGGAATAGTAACTAGTTGCATTTCTTTTTCCAAGGAGGGGACAAGAGTACAAGAGGCCATACCTAGGTTAGTACCATGCATATACATACACTAATATGTATCACCCAATTACAATTATTTCAAACAAACACAAAAATCAAAACAACAAAAGCTCCCCCCCCCTTGAACAAGTGCTCTCGGCCAAGACCAAAAAGGAGAAGAAAAATTTCTTCTTCCTCCATTTCTCCTCACTCATAATTCAAAGCATAATTCCTAGGCTCTCTCCATCATCTAAGAAAGGTATACTAAGAGTTTCAAGCTCTTTCATCCATTAACTTTCAAGATATTAATTGTTAAAGATATTGTGAATAGTAACCATGTTAAGTTTTCTTATAGATCTTGGATTATAAGGATAGTAGGAGCTTATTCAAGGTGTTCTTGAGTTTTGTAAGGCTTACCCAAGGCTCCTAGGTACTCAAGAAGGTATAAAAATCATAACCCCTCTTGGCCATGTAGTGTTTATGATGTTTGGTGATAGATCCATGTATATTTGTGTTAATCTTGGATGTTCAAGTGATGGATGATATGGATCTTGAGTTTTAGTGTTGTGATTGTGATTTTTATTATTGTGGATAGTATATGTATCTCCATGAATGTTATAAAGCATGAACTAAGTGAATTAGATGTTGGTTGTGTTGTGGAAGTAAGAATATTGGTCGATTTGAGTGAAACATGCATGCTGAATTTTTTCAGAAACTTGACCTGTCTTGTAACATGGTTTTGAACCCCCAAATCTTGTCCCCTGAGGTCCTACCATATATTGTTGGAAAGATATTTGAATGTAGTTTCTGGAAATGTAAGGTTCATGACTAGGTGATGTATAGATTTTAAGTTATGGCCGGAGAAGTAATATGTGTTTCTGGATTCCGGACTGCACTAAGTGACCCCCTTGTGAACCTTGTTTAAACCCTAAAAATTTATGTGGGATCATGGCAAAATTTGAGAAACTAGGAAATTCAGTGGTGAAGGCTACCCAAAAAGAATTGGATTAAAATATGAATTTTTCAATTTTATAAAAATGCTAGAGTAAAACTCGCGCAAGGGAAAAAGTCGTTAAGTGGAGTATAATTCTAGGGGTAATGATTATGGTTCGGATATGGTAACTAAATTAAGTCGAATAAGTGACGAGCGTAATCGAGTGGTGACATGAACATATAGTGGGGCTAGAGTGTCATAAGACGAAGTCATTAAGTTAATTTTGTACCCCCTAAAACCCCGTAATTAAAGAGATATTGTTAAGGTACTAACGAGCGGTTATTGCTTATGTATAGATCGTTCCACTCCGCACGCTCGACCACCCCAACCTCACCAAGGCAAGTTTACTTTTCAAAACTTATACATATACAAGGACTTTCACTGTTGTGTTTGTAGTTTTCAATCATATCAAATGTTATGTTTATCGAAGTATTGATGCAATTGAGATTGTATAAGTACATATATGTTTGTACCCCTTGAACTTAGATTGAAATGTTTTCCTCGGACAACGACTCTAGCAATAGAGGTCGTAGCGGTCCGTATATACTATTGACCGGGGAGCGGTATATTATTATATCGTAACTAGATTGCGAAAACCCGAAGGGTCATTCGGGGAGTATCGTATACTCAAGTAATTATTTTCATATCTTCGTAAATACTCGAAACCCTATCTTGGATTAAAAGTTTATTTTATCGAATAATTATTTTATTAAATATTAATATTAAATCTTAAAATATTATGTATTAATTATTGTTCATTATTTTAAAGATGAAGTCAATCCAAGATACATTTAGTACTTTCAAACTCGAACTCTTTCGAACTCAAAACATTTTCGAAAACCCCCGGTCAGGTTCTGTTTCTTGTATGATTTCAAGAATCATCGGTCGATTGATGTCGGACCTCAATTACTCTATTTTCAATCAAAATCAAGTTTTCAAAAGAAAAGGAAAAAGGGACTCTGGCAGGTGTGGGAACCGTTGACGAACGATCCCCGGGATGTGTAAGCGGCCGTGAGCCAGGCCGTCCATCAATTATTATTCCGGCCCAGCTGTTGCCGAAGGATGATTACGGATGTAGTTTTCATCGAGGGTGATTACGGATTGTAATAACCCTAACTTTAGCAATGCTACAGTGATCACATGAATAGTAAATTTTGAGGAATTAGGAAAATGGTATGTAGGTACCCTATAATTGATACAGAAAATGAGCAATCAGAAACCATATTAGTGTTGTACTATGAAAATGAGTGACTCGAAACGATAACGGATTTCCGAAATTCCTGAGTATGGATTTTTAAGATGTTTGTTTTTAATTGAGCACTATTGTATTGGATATTAAGAAGCATGGAAATATTAAAGGATTTATATATTGAGGAATTAGTGAATTTAAGGTAAACCAATGGATTATTAAGTCAAGGAAATGCCAAGGGAATTTGGATTTTTAAACGATTTCAGAACCAGTGAGGTAACGAGGTGTATTCGAAACGAAACGTGATTAAACGAGTATGAAAACAAAACAACCAAGATTAGTAATACAACAAGGATACATACCACATTATCATTTACCAAGATTGCTAGCATTATACTTGGAAAAGAAAAGCAAAAAGAGATTATTAGATCATTAAGGTGACATCATCTTCCACTAACTTATAAAGCAAGGGCAAATTAGACATTTCGCATGAGGATTAATCCATAACCTTCCATAAACATCTCCAAGACTCTAGAATCATCAAGACTAAGCTAGATATTATCCTTACAATGAATATTGGATGAGATTGGATCAAGAAACTTCATCCTCTCAAACTGCCCAGCAAGAGCAAGGAGGAGAGGAAAAATCATATCTCCATTTCTATCCATGATAAAATCACCAAATTTGAACCACAACCTCTCCACTCCATGGTCATTATTCGCTTCAAATTTCATGGCAATCTAATGAGTATAGCCTAGTCAAATCGCCTCCCCAAGTTGAAGAACCGAGCTGCCAGAATCTTTGACAGTTTCTGTGATGATTTTCAAACGGCCATAGCTCCTTCATTACTCAATAGAATTTTGTGTTCTTTATATTTTTGGAAAGCTGGTTAGATGCTCTAAAACTTTCCTTTAGAAGCCTCATCCAGAAAACGTAGGTAAGGCCTTCGTTTTTGCGATTCTTTCAACTGGTGTCTAGTGAATCCGAATTTCTAACTTTGTTTTTATGATTTATTTAGTGGATCCAAGCTACCTTAAGGTTATTTAAGGACTATCCAAGGCTGATTGAGTGTTGTTCAAGCTCCAAGGAAGGTATAAAATTCAAGAACCCTTAGTATTACTTTGAGTTTATGATGGATTATGATGAGTTTAATGGTTAAGTTTGTTTTAAGTATAAATCATGAGTAGATGTGTGTTTATAAGTGATGAGATGATATATAGAAGTGTTTGGTGCTTGTAACCATGGTTGGTAAGATGACCACATGGTGTAGGTGATGGTGTATAAGGTGGATGATGGATTTGGAGGAGTAATATTTTCGAAAGTATGAAAATATAGCCGTTATAATGCCCGATTTTCGTTTAACCAAAGAATGCCCTGTGTTTGAAACCTCAGACGTGTACGGTAGGTTCCTGTCTAGAACACCAACTAACCATGAGATGATAGAGCTTGAGTCATAGATCGTTTTGATATAAAGTGCGTCAAAATCTGATGAACGGTTTAGGAGAAAAGTGGGTTTTAGTGAAAGTCGTTCGGAAATCGGGAAATTGCAATTTTGCCAACTTTGAGGCTATAATTACCATACTTAGACATTTTTAAAAATTATGAAATTTTAGGACAACCTAGTAGGGTGAACAGAGAGTCCAACCCCACTGACCTTGCATTAAAATTCGAAATTGAGATTTTCTGAAAATTTTTACAGTCGGGTATGGTTGTTAAGGGAAATGGTGAATAAGCACCGAAATCTTGATTTAACCTAAAATGGTTAGGTTTTTGGAACACTTGGGTTATGAATAACATGTGAAACATATATTAAAGTGTCAAGGGTATTGTTATGCAAGAGTGAGGTGAGTAAGAGATGTGGTATTCTAACGACGGTCCTTTTCGTGTTTATAGAAACTCCGGGAGAGCCACGAGCCATACCTTCAGGACATCGAGATCGAGGCAAGATCTTTTCTATCCCTACTTGGAAAACTATTTATCTTCAAAGAAACTTGATTTCATGGAATATATATGTGATGCTATTATTACTATATTGTGAAGAAATTGTCTTCCTTGAGTATTGATATTGAAAAGAAAGGTATACGAAGATGTATATGAATATGGATATGGATATGAGTACGAAGATGTATATGAATATGGATATGAGTATGAGATGGATATGTATAGAGATGATTATGCATGAAGTGAGCATGCCTTATGATTAAGAGAATATGAGAGAATGGTATCAGTTGTTATCTAAAGTAAATAAAAGAATGGTATCAGTTGTTATCTAGGGTTATATGATTTATAATATTTTGCTAAAGATATTCTTTTTAAATATTGTGATTTAATAAGTATTATTTGATTATTATCTACTATTTTTAAAAGTGGATGGAACAACATATATATATATATATATATATATATATATATATATATATATATATATATATATATATATATATATATATATATATATATATCTGTGTGTGTGTGTATATAAGAGAGCAAGATTTCTTCTACTCTTACTTTAGAAAACTATTTTATTTAAAGTAAAATGATTTCTTGGAATATATATGTTTTTCTACGATGCTATATTGCTAAGGATTTATTTCCTGATTTTGAGAATTAAAGAAAGATAGATACGAATATGGATAGAGCGAATATACTTTATGTTCTAAAGGAATATTTGACTTTAATAATTATAGAAAAGATGTATGAGTCATAATTAAAGTATTATGACATATGATTTAAAGGTGATGATAAATGTGAATGGAATTGTGAATGGAAATGTGAATGGAAATGGAAATGGAAATGGAAATGATAAATGTGAGTAGATAAATGATTTGACAAAAAGGGGATTGCAATAGACTTGCGTAAGTGGCTGTGTCAGGGCTGTGTGCGACACAGTCCAGCATTTATTATTTTATTATGGCACGAAGATGCCAAGGGAGGATGTTAGCAGGTGGCCTTCCTCCAGGGATGATCTTCATTCCTTCTACTGGTAGTAAAAAGAGAGTAGGTACGATTAGACGACTGATCATCGTCCTAACGTATCAGGCAACAGCAGATATCCCCAATGTTTTGAAAAGAAAGTGTTGACAATGGTTTTCAGATTTCTATACTGAAAACAGAATAATGATATGAAATGATGGAATTATGGTTACAGATGAAGAGAAACTGATTTTATAGTATTTTTATATAATTGTTGTATAAAAAGGGAAATGGAAAGATTGTATTGAGAGATGATGTACAGATGATATATTATATTGAAATATTATGCTGAGGTGATATAATGGTTTTTAATTATTATAGAAGAAAAACTGATATTATATTATTTTAGAAGAAAAACTGATATTATATTAGAAGAGAAGCTGATCCTAGAATGCTAATATTTCTTTTAGTATAAAAATATTTGGAAGGAGTAGTTATCAAATCAAAATAAAATCTTTTTATAATAATTATGATTTGTCTTCTGTTTATTATACAGATATATTTATGCTTTCTTTGAAGCTAGTTTATAAAATCTATCTTGGTGAGCTATTATAGCTCACTCTTGCAATTTATTTATATAACAGCTAGATCAGGTGCCGAAACATCGCAGTACAACCCGGAAGAGGGTAAAGGGGAAGTCTACCTTATGAGAGAGTATCGACACCTGTTCTCAAGGTAGTATATACTTATATATGGGTATAATAGATGGTATTCTGGGATTATAACAACAGTTTATCTTTAACTGCTATCATTAATGGATGTTGTTCTCTGAGCATATGACTGGTGTGTGTGTATTAGTGTGGGGTCAACCGTTTAAGTATTAAATGATATATTTATAAAAAAAAAAAAAAAACCAAAGAGATATTGATATTGAATGGAAATTGGACCGTGATGACCTGGATCCTTGACCCCGGATCTAGGGGCGTCACACGGATGTAGTTTTCACCCGGGGATAGTTACGGATGTAGTTTCTATCCTTCTACCGGTAGAGAAGACCCGTGGATTATTGGACTTGGATGTGGCGACTGATCATCGTCAATCCCTGTCAGGTTTTGTGTTTTCTTTAAGTCCCATTCCTCCATTTTGGAAAAATGCTTTGACACTGCTTCTTAGGCTTTTGTGCCAAGTTGCTGATAGTGTTCTATTTTGATGAGAAAGATGTTGACTCTGTGCAGTATCTAGAACTGCAAGTTTATTTTGAAAACATGGGCACGTATTGTTGCACCTTCGGAATTTATCAACAATGACAAGTGATTTATATCTGATTGATACAAACGAGTTTAATAACTGCTAATCATATGAAATGTTATATTGCTTACCTTATACATATATTTCTTGCTGAGCTATAGTTGCTCACTCTTGCTTGTTTTCAAATTTACAAACACAACAGCTAAGCGAAATGGCAAGACCCAGACAGACTGCCCGAAAGTAGGTGACTAGACCCGAGCCAGCAGTTGAGATTCCACCGGTAGGCCCCATTAGCCGGATTGGTTGGCAACTTTTGTTAGTTCGTTTTATTTATCAGTATGACCTGTGTAAGGTAGTGTACCGTAACAAACTTTCAAGCCGCCAACTTCGCTTCATATCGAAGTGTTGCTGGTAGCATAAATACTATTTAATTCGGTCTGTAATAACTCTGATACTTTTATTCCTGCTTAATCAATGTTGTGACGTTTCTGAGACTCTAACCTCTATGTGTGTGTGTGTGCAGTGTGAGTTTATTGTGGGGTCGATGGCTGTGTTATATATTATGTGCAAGAACAGGTATGTTATTAATGGAAAATGGACCGTGAGCGCCTAGATCTCCGACCCCGGATCTGGGGGCGTCACAGAAATGGTATCAGAGCGAGGTTACAATTCTCAGAAACGATAGTAATTTAAGAAAGCAGCCCTAATAATAATAACAATAACGATAACCCTAATAATACTTAGAACTCTCATCGAGTTTGTAGTCGGGTTATCGGATATAGCCCTGACTTTAAGGCCCGTGAGGGAACTACTCCTAAACCTTTCTTTATGGTTAGTGACCCACCTTATTTTCCTTGTGTAGATGGAGGAGATACCAGACCCTGAGGCTTTCGAGAGAGAGCATGATGAGGCACTGATGCGAGATACCGAGGATCCTGAGGAGGATATGGGTGCTGACTCCGAGCTTGGCCCCTGGATTACGCTGATAGGAGATACTGACGATGAGGATCCCGTTGAGGAGCCCTTTGAGCCTGAGCCTGAGCCAGAGCCTGTCACCCCATCTCCTGTAGCTACTGATGAGGAGAGTGTGAGATCCGGTGAGGGACGTGTTGTGGCACCCCACCTTCTCCGCAGTCATCGAGCCCTGTTTCATCGGACGGTGACTCCGAGGATGACACTTCTAGTGGGGAGGAGCTTGACCCTACCCCTGCTACTGCTCCTGCTCCTGCTACCGCTACTGCACCTGCTCCTATTCCTGTCATACCACCTCCACCGATGGACCTACCCCCAGTGTCGGGTACTGAGCACGCTTACGTGGTGCAGTTCCTGACCCGAGACTTACTTTCTGCAGAGGCCCGACTTAACGAGGCGAGGCGGGCACTAGTGGAGGAGCGTGAGGCGCGCTTGAGGATCCAGGCTGAGATGAGGACCACTGTTGCTAGGAGGACTAGGGCTCGACTCCATAGGATTGAGAGGAGGAGTCGCGAGAGGATTCTTGGTTTAGGGATCCGCGGGGGCGGAGTGATCCAGGCTAGGGATGCTAGGCGTGTTGTGCGTCGTGCATTTTCCCGAGTGAGGACCTTGCTCCGCCGCGGTGCGGCCCCGTGATGTGTTACTGATAGCTCAGTCCCCTAGGTTCAGATGACATTAGTGTGTCGATTTTGCGGGATAGTTGACTTGTGCAGTGGTATCCATTCTGACCAGTGGATGAGTAGACTGACCTACATATATGTAGATGTGACTTCGGATAGTATGTACGGATGTAGCCCTACTTTTGTGTAGCCCTGACTATTCAGATGATGTACTTGTTATTGTTCCACTTTTGCTAGACTTTGACATCGGAACTATGTATTTGGCTCTAACATCCAAACTTTGTGATAACCCTTGTACCGTACTTATTTAGTTTCAGTTTCCTTGATATTGCCTCAACTGCTTTACTTTCCGATGCCACGCTCTACTGTTTTGATATACAACTGTGATTATACAATTGCTACAAGCCACAAATACAACCATGCTGTTTCAAATTTACGATATTCGATTTCAAATTGTTCTCTACAAATTTCCAAAATGTTCCTACAATTTTAAAATAAATTTTCTACAAAAAAAAAAAATTGAGGTTTGAAATCTTGAAAACTCTTGCAAATGTTTTCGCATCCCATAGAGATTTTCCCAAAAATGTTTTGACGTTTTATCTCCAGCATCGGATTATTAAAACTTTTGCAACTTCCACCCTTATGAGGAGGAACGATACGTTCCTGACCCGTGCAAACGCTGTCAGGTAATTGGAAAACCCTAACCCATTTCTTGTTTCATTATCAGAATCATGCCACCCAGAAGAATGAACACTCGAGCTCACCCGATCAGTTCTGAAGGCCAGGGTAGCCACCATGGGACCGGAGGCCACCATAACCATGAAGGGGAAAATGTCAACCTGAGTGAGAATGAGGGCAACGATCATAACTTGTTTGATGACTCTGAGTATGAAGAAGAAGAAGCTGGTGATGACACCCGAGAGGTAGAACATCCTAGGGGAGGCCCTATGGAACAGTTCATGGAGTTACTTAGGCAGAATTTGGACCGTCCCCCGGTTCAGCAACCACCCCAAAATGCTAATGCAAATGCTTTCCGAAACTTCAAATCCCTGAAACCCCCAGAATTTAAAGGAACTGTCGATCCGGTCGAGGTAAGAGCCTAGCTGAAGGAAATGGAAAAATCTTTCGAGATACTAGGTGTCGCTGAAGAGCAGAAGACTGTTTTCGCCACTTACCTTCTGAAGGGTGAGGCGAACTATTGGTGGGAAGCTAAGAAGAATTTGGAAGGAAGAGGTGTGGTGACCTGGGAGAGGTTTAGCGACCTGTTCTTGGAGAAGTACTTTCCTAGGTTCATGGAGACACAAATGGAGCTGAAGTTTTTGGAACTGAAGCAAGGTAACATGACGGTGGCTGAGTATGAGGCCAAATTTACTGAGTTGTCGAGGTTTGTGCCGGAGTATGTGAACTCTGAGGCAAAGAGGGCCCGAAGGTTTCAATTAGGGCTAAATCAATGGATTCAGAATCGTGTGGCGGTTCCTGAGATGACAGACTATGCCACCCTGGTACAGAAAGCATCAATTGTTGAGGCTGGGAGTGAACAGATGCAGAAGGAGAGGGAAGGAAAGAAGAGAAAGTTTGATAGTCAGAAGGGAAATTCTGCGGGTTGGAGCTTTCCGAGCAAATTTAAGCGAGGAACGATGTCCCAACCCAGCGGAAACTTTGGAACCAAGAGAGCTGAAAGTTGGAGTGTGGGCCAGAGCGGCCGACCACAGGGATCGTCTTACTCTACCCCATCCCGAGCCCTACCCCCAGAATGCAATAAATGTGGAAGGAAACATGCGGGCGTGTGTAACCTACAGGATGTGAAGTGCTTCAAGTGTGGGCTGAAAGGGTGATTACGGATGTAGTTTTCACCCGGGGATAGTTACGGATGTAGTTTCTATCCTTCTACCGGTAGAGAAGACCCACGGATTATTGGACTTGGATGTGGCGACTGATCATCGTCAATCCCTGTCAAGTTTTGTGTTTTCTTTAAGTCCCATTCCTTCATTTTGGAAAAATGCTTTGACACTGCTTCTTAGGCTTTTGTGCCAAGTTGCTGATAGTGTTCTATTTTGATGAGAAAGATGTTGACTCTGTACAGTATCTAGAACTGCAAGTTTATTTTGAAAACAAGGGCACGTATTGTTGCACCTTCGGAATTTATCAACAATGACAAGTGATTTATATCTGATTGATCAAACGAGTTTAATAACTGCTAATCATACGAAATGTTATATTGCTTACCTTATACATATATTTCTTGCTGAGCTATAGTTGCTCACTCTTGCTTGTTTTCAAATTTACAAACACAACAGCTAAGCGAAATGGCAAGACCCAGACAGATTGCCCGAAAGTAGGTGACTAGACCCGAGCCAGCAGTTGAGATTCCACCGGTAGGCCCCATTAGCCGGATTGGTTGGCAACTTTTGTTAGTTCGTTTTATTTATCAGTATGACCTGTGTAAGGCAGTGTACCGTAACAAACTTTCAAGCCGCCAACTTCGCTTCATATCGAAGTGTTGCTGGTAGCATAAATACTATTTAATTCGGTCTGTAATAACTCTGATACTTTTATTCCTGCTTAATCAATGTTGTGACGTTTCTGAGACTCTAACCTGTGTGTGTGTGTGTGCGGTGTGAGTTTATTGTGGGGTCGATGGCTGTGTTATATATTATGTGCAAGAACAGGTATGTTATTAATGGAAAATGGACCGTGAGCGCCTAGATCTCCGACCCCGGATCTGGGGGCGTCACACCTTAGCCTTATCCCTCAGAGAGAATGGGAAAAGTCTCAATTTGATCGCATCATCCAGCACATCATTGAACTTGAAAGTGTCACAGATCTCAATGAAATCCCTGATATGCATATTAGGATCCTCTGTAGAACCACCCCCAAACTGAACTGAGTTCTGCACCATCTGAATCGTGCCCGACTTGATTTCGAAAGTATTAGCAGCAATAGCTGGCCTGACAATGCTAGACTGAATGTCATTGATCTTAGGCTGAGAATAATCTTTCAAAGCCTTTGCTGCTGCTGGTAAATCTGCCATCTCTTTTGCTGCTACAAGTTCTTCTTCTGCCAGTTTACGAGTTTGCAAACGTGTTCGCATACACGTTCAAGTACCTGAAACACCAAGAAACAACAAACTAAGTAAGAAACTCCGAGTCAGTGAACGCTAACGGCCACTGATGACAAGCACATAAACTAAAAACAAAACACCGATGATCCCCGGCAGCGGAGCCAAAAACTTGTTTGCACAATATAACGTAAGTATACGTGGTCACAAGTAATATAATTCAAGTTCGTTCCACAGAGATCTGGTTAAGTTCTTTTCAGTTAATGCACCTATTCAACAATGTATGGTTATAACTCACTACTAAGACAAATAACAAATTTAGGTTTTAATTATCTAAATTAAACTAAGATGCAAATTATCAAACTAAGAATGAATTAATTACTGAGAATTAAAACTGAATTACTTATTTGAGAATAAACATGGGACTCTAACTTCATTATCTACTTCACTTATAGTTGATGCCTTTAATCAATACATGTGATGGTTTTGATATCTGATCAGACAACACGAAACAAGTATAGGTTACCTCTCGGTATACGAACACCAAACTAATCATACATCCACAAAAGAGATAGAAGATGAATAGACACTAATTATGCTTAGACCCTATATCTCTATAAGATTTGAAAACATAACGGTTTAAGCACAAGTCATCCATTAAGATCACATAGGGCAGCATAATATCTCTATTTACGCTACAAATCATGATGTTAAAACATCAACCTATTCTATGCTAGCATGGCAAGTTCTAAATCTCAAGATCCATTCTCGTTTCGTAAGAGATTAACAAATTAGATGTTCGCGACGCATCTAAAAGCATTAAGATTAACCATACGAGGATATCAAGAATTCACCACACACATATCTTTAAAGCAATCAAACTACTAAGCTACATAGATAAATCCGTTAGAATCCCATGACAACGATTAGTTCATATTTGAACCGTTCGTCACCATGGGATTTGATGAAAACATGGTATAAAACAAAATATGAATGAAAAAAAGAATATTATTAAAACAAAGAGTTGAGAAAACAAATCTAGAATCCAGAATAACGCCTAAGAAAAGAATACAAAAGATGAAGTAGATCTAGATCCGTTGCTTGTCACGAGCGTTGAATCTCCCTCTTCTTTTCTCTCTTGCAATTCTATGTTATGCTATGTAATGATTATTAATTCTCTGAATTACATGGGTTGGATGTGTTTATATAGGCCCTAGATATCTTGCCCAGCAAGAAAATACCTAAAAATACAATTAGAATTTGATTTAGGTGCAAGAAACTACCTAAAATACAATTACAACTCGAATTAGGGCAAAATAGGAATTTCCAGCAAATTCTAGCGCAGTCTGCCCCAATTCTGGAGCAGTCTGCCCCATTCTGGCGCAGTCTGCCCGGCTAAAAACTGTTTTCAGCATTTCTGGCGCAGTCTGCCCCAATTCTGGCGCAGTCTGCCTGGCCACTTCCTGCCGGATTGAGTTTTTCTGCATTATTTCTTCGTTTGAGCTCCGTTTCTTCCCGTTCCTTTTACAAATGCTTCCGCCATCACTTCTCTTGACTTCAAATCTTCATGAGAGTTAAAGATTGACTCCCTTCTTCATACTTAAGCTCGAATTCCCCTCCAAAATTAACTTAAACATCAACCCTAATCGACATTCTTGCAAACTTGCACACTTAAACAAAACACATCAAAACTACAACAAACTTTAGTCCAAGACAATCAATTTAAGCCGATATGGAATGCTCCAAGTGGATATAAAATCCATTTATCAGAGGTACTTAACTTCATGAAACCTACATTCATAAATTCTATTCTGACTGTATTGTTATATGTTTTGACATCTACAACTTAGATTTATGCTTCAGATTCTAAAGCATAAATAGGGGGAGATTGTTAGGAATAAATCATGAGTTTCGATGTTAAGAATAGAATTTGCACATACTTCTTCTATATCCTGATCTTATAAAGGATTTAGCACTTTGTATAAGATATATGTGTTAGACAGTAATCTGTAGAGTTAAGTCAGGAACAGTGTGTCAAGGACTACATTTCAGGAACTGACAGAAGATCCTGATACGACAAGACAAATACTGATGAATATCAAGTCCTAATGCAAGGTGAAATCCTGATATCAGTCATAATACTGATGATGTCATTACGGATGCTACAGAAACTGGAAAGTGCTATAAAACAGGATTGTTGTTTTGAAGAACAATTAAGAAGATATCATGAAGGAAAGAATTTTCTATTGATGGAAACTATCAACTGGACGGTAGAACATTGTCATGTATAGATCATTACTTTCTGTTATTAGTTGATAGGTAGCATTATAAATACTCTATCAATATCATTGTAAAAAGAGCTAGTGAGTTCGTAAGTGCAAAAATGTGAAGCTCTGTATAAGGTTTGTTTTCGAGAGTTCGAAACAAACAGAGAGAGATTTGTATTGTCAGCAGCTGCTAAAGATATTGTACACCTTTGGTAGAGTTTGTATTTCATTTTATTAATACAAACAGTTTGATTTATTCATTTGTTCTTGTTCATCTAATCAAGCAAAAATCAGACACAATTATATAACTTGTATTCAACCCCCCTTCTACAAGTTATTCAAGTTAACAAGCCTAAAATTAAGAGTAGGGTTTGGAGACTTGATGGACAAGTCACCTCCTTGAAGAAGGTTCTAGAGTCCTTCCTTGTAGGCATCTGTTTCCATGTTGAATTTGGTGCCTTGGAGGCTACTTCTTGAAGGAGATAATATCCTTATTGGACTTTTATTGTTGAGCTGTTAAATCACCCTTAATATTAATTACGAAATTAATATTTAATTAGGGTTTTGGGCCCCACTATTGGACCATGCTAGGTTTAATTAATGCCACATTTAATGTGTCTTTAGGGCTTACTTTTAGCCCATATCATTTGCCCCTTAACTTCTAGGAAAAGTGATCAGGTTTTCATCGAAGTTGTAATCACCTTTTTCGAGACTTGGGGTTTATCTATGTACACTTGTGTTTCACGAGTATCATCTTGATGTAAAGCGTGGAGCGACCGACGCATTTATGACGATGTCTAAACGATGCTAAACGACACTAATCAGCCTTAAACGACGCTTAAACGGTATTTAAACGACGTTGAACGGCACTAAACGATGCTAAACGGCACTAAACGGTGCTAACGGCACTAATCAGCCTTAAACGAGGCTTAAACGGTATTTAAATGGCATTGAACGGCACTAAATAGTGCTAAACGGCACTAAACGGTGCTAAAAGCACTGAACGGTGCTAAACGGCCTTAAACAACGTTTAAACGGTGTTCAACGACATTGAACGGCACTAAAAAACACTAAATGGTGCTAAAACGGACCTAAGTCAGTCATTTTTCAAACATCCGAAGCGATGTTGGAGGGATGACAAAGACGTTGGAAAGATGCCGAGTCGATCCACTCCCTGGGTAACTGCTCGGCTGGCGAGTGGCCGGCTGGGGCTTACCCCGGGCAAGTGGCCGGCTGGCAAGTCGATCCACTCCCTGGGCAACTACTCGGCTGGCAAGTGGCTGGTCGGGGCTTCCCCCAGGCAAGTGGTCGGCTCGCAAGTGGCCGGCTAGGGCTCTCCCCGGACGAGTGGTCGGCTGGCAAGTGGTCGACTGGGGCTTTCCCCGGGCGAGTGGTCGGTTGGCAAGTGATCGGCTGGGCCTTTTCCCGGGCGCCTGGTCAGCTGGCATGGGGTCGGCTAGGCCTCTCCCCGGGCGACTGGTCAGCTGGCATGTAGTTGGCTGGCGACTGGTCGGCCGGGGGCCTTCCCGGGCAACTGGTTGGCTGGCAAGTGGTCTTGAAGCTTCCTTGGGATGTTTGAATCTCATTTGTATGTTGATAAACAAACATCCATAGGTTAAAGTATGATTAACCTTTTGATTAACATCCTTAGTCTCTTTTAACACTAAGCTCTTGATTTAGCTTCTTTAAGCATAATTAGCTTCCTTAAGCGTAATTAGCTTCTAAAGCTCAGCTAAGTGCTTTAATGCAGCTTGATGCCGTATATTCATTTAAATCCCTTGTTTCTTTTCCAGAATCATATGAGTTATAATGATTCTTTCCATCAATAACTGATAGTTTTCGTTCTTCTTTTGTTCCTAAACGATAAATGACCTGTAAATACGAACCGGGCTGTGTTTCAACCTAGTGTAGTATGTAATGCCTTTTTCTATAAAAGAGGAGGAGTAGTCTTCATTTCATTTCACTTCTTCACTTCTCAAATTTCTTCCAAGCTCTTAATCTCTCTAGCTCTCAAGCTTCCAAGCTCAAGTTCAAGTTCAAGTCCAAGCTTCCAACATGTCGGACAACAGTCGAGCACCTGCCCCCCAAGTATCCATGGCCGAAGCAATGGCCAAGAGGAGCAAGGCAAGATCTCTTAAAGGTATGACTAGACTGAGGCCTCCTTCATATATAGATCGTCGCTTTCATTCTCTATTAGACTTGCTAAGTGCCATAAGGGAAGCATTCCCTAACAGTTCAGAGTTAGATTCGTATCATAGCCCGTGTAAGTTGAGTAAGTCCCAGGTTGAAGAGATGAAAAACAAATATAGTTTTCTATACGCAATCAAGGTTTGTTAACCGGGCTTGGTCGATAGAACCTGTAATTGGCATCCCGAGAGACTTTGTGTCTAAAAAGGTGCTCTCGAAGCGGGTTTGAGGTTTCCGGTTGACCCGTTCATCATCAGGCTATTATCGAAGCTCCAGGTTCATCCTTGCCAACTGTATCCCAATGCTTGGTGGCTAGTCATTATTTACATAATAAGGTGCCGGGAACTGAACATCCCCCTTAGCACAACGATGTTTCGGAGCATAATCACGATGAGGAATTCTTCTAACTCCAAGAAAGGATGGGTCAGTGTTCAGCACAGATGTAGAGTTCCTAACATAGTTAATCCTTTTACATCTCGGACTCCCACCATTACTGGGAGAGGTAGTTTGTAGTCCTCAAGTAGAAAGACGGTGATTGGGGCCAATTTTTTGTGCCAAAATTTGAAGAAGTGAAAGACAATTCACACTTCGTATGTGACCTTGATCACCAAGAACTACTTGACCGAGATAGACTTCTCGAGGACAACGTTCGCACTCATTATAAAACTTTCTTGAACAAGAAAAAGCTTATAAAAGCTGGCCTCAGCTTTCTTTCATCTGAGGGTAATTTTTCTTCGTTGTTTATTATGAACTCTATTAGTCTTATTCTGATATTCTTTCTTTTTGCATTTCAACTGCTAAGGAGTTGAACAGCCGTCCTGAAAATCAGCCAATCACCACTAGAAGAATGCTTAAGAAGGCTGAGGCTTCGGAAATTGCCACTAGCACAAAGATCCCTCAGTTCCTGGCCGGATGCTCTCAATCGGGAAAAAGGTTCTGAAATGCTGACGGGGACACTAGATCCCCTTTTATCCCATCTTGGGGTATTTGCGAGCAAGACTCCGTCTTGGGGTGCCCTGCTTTGGCGTTGGACTGGTCCAAGTGCTCCACCACTCCCCCTGACCTTGCAACGGTGTCTTTAGGGGATAAGACTGATGAGTCTGAGCTTCTTGAATCTCAAGCTTTATATCAGGTATGACACTCCTCCTTATGAATTCGGTGTTCTTGCTTATTTTGACATTGTAAATGCCTTATCGATTTCTTTGTTTCAGGCCAAAACCTACTTTCAATCTGCTGCACGTCAAGGCCGAGCCGGAGATGATAATGTGGCCTTAGTAAAAGAGAAGATGAGGATTGAAGTAGAGAAACTAGACTTGGAGTCTAGAGTCATCCGTACTGATGTAGATGCTCACTTTTATCAGAAGCAATACAAATCCTTGCATTGAAAGAAGACGGATGAGTTCAACAAGGTGGTTGAAGCCTATCATTAATCAGATGCCTTTCTGGATTTCATGGACAAACATGACGATGAGGTGCGCCCCATTAACATGTCTATCGGCTAGAACAAAGCTGTGAGTGTCAGGAGCAACAAGTACCCAACTGTTGTTGACCCGGCGAACTTCCCTTGCCGTGACTTGGGTGTTAGTGGAGGAGGCTATGTTGATTATGCTTCCGGCTCGGGGGTCAAAGTTGTGCCTCAAGCATCGGGCTCCAGCTCTGAGGGAGGCCACCGACCTTCTGGCTCTAAAGGGGCTGCCCAAGTTATTAGTCTAGATTCTACCTCCTCGAGTTCTCGTGGGAAGAAGCCCATGCCTACAAGGAGAGATGCGGTGATCCATCAGCCACTCTTGGGAAAGAGGCTTTGGAATGAACTTAGTGAGTCTTCTGGGACTACATCTTCTTCCAAGGAAGAGCTCAGACGAGGATGACTCCAATGAGGAGGATTCTGACGAAGAGGAAGGTTCTAACGATAAAGAAGAAGATGCTCCATAGGAGTAGATGGCCTTGCATGGCCTTGTTAGCCTCTTGTGGCTTTGCTTACTTTTATTCAGTGGTCCTTCATGGACTTAACTTTTATTTGATGATGTTTGTAATCTTAACTTTGAACCTTGTCCCTTCGGGGCGTTTTATCTATGCAATTGTTTTCCTTTATTCATATGTTCTTTTATTTTCGATACTTGGTCATCTTAGACTTACACTCATCAGGTGCTTGGTACATAATTAAAATCATAGAATCATAGAATGGAAAACAATCTTTCATTAATAACTCGAAGCGGGTTCAACCCTTACATACATTACTATTGTCCTACTCGGGGCAATAAGCCTATAATGGTTTCATCGAACCTTATTTCTACTTCTACTAGATATATAAAAAGTTAAGTCCCTACTAGGATAGCTTAAACATAATAGACCTTCAGATTCAAGGCATGCCAAGTACGGGGCACCTCGTTTCCATCCAAGCTCTCCAGCTTGTAGGATCCCCGTCCTAGTGTCTTCTTGACTCGATACGGCCCTTCCCAATTTGGGGCTAACTTTCCTTTCTGGCCAACTCCGGAGGCCTCTATCTTCCTTAAAACCAAGTTGCCTTGTTGGAAAAACTTCTCCTTAACCCTTTGGTTATAGTGGAAAGATGCTCTCTTTCGATGCTCTGCATTCGTGGCATTTACTTCATCTCGGACCTCATCAATCAGATCGAGGGTTAGCCTCATGCCTTTTTCATTAGTCTCCGGTTTATATGCCTCCACTCGAGGTGATGCATGTGTAATCTCCGTAAGCTAGTAATAACGGGGTTGCTCCAGTTGTCACTTTGTAGGTGGTTTAGTATGCCCAGAGTATAGGCAGTAACTCATCCACCCAAGTGTTTCGAGTGTTCGACCCTCTTCTTCAGTCCATCAAGGATAATTCGGTTGGCTACCTCTGCCTATCCATTCGCTTGAGGATGGGCTACCGAAGTAAAGCGAAGCTCGATGGCATTCTCATCATAATACTTCTTGAACTCTTCACTGTTGAACTGTCGCCCATTATCCGTCACAAGGATCCGAGGGATACCATATCTGCAGATTATGCTTTCCCAAAAGAACTGAGCAACTTGGTTGGTGGTTATCTTGTCTTAGGGTTTAGCCTCAATCCACTTGGTGAAGTAGTTGATGGCCACTATCAAGAACTTCCTTTGTGCCGAAGCTACAGGGAAAGGACCTAGTATGTCCATTCTCCACATGGCGAACGGGATGGGAGAGTTAATCGATGTTAACATCTTTGGTAGTTGCCTTACAACCGGTGCGTGCTTCTTGCATCTGTCACACTTCTTGACATAGTTTTGTGCATCATCCAACATCTCTGGCTAATAAAACCCCAATCGAGTGATGTTATAGGCTTGGGCTCTACCCCCCAAGTGCTGCCCACAGATCCCTTCATGAACTTCCTGTAGCGTTTCTTCTACCTCTTGGGGCCTCAAGTACTTCAAGTATGGGATGACAAAAGATCTCTTATAAAGGATGCCTTCAATCAAGGCATATCTCAACGCTCTCACTGACAGTTTTCGGGCCTCCAAGGCATTGTCAGGGAGCCATCCAGTTTTCAAGTTAGCTTTGATAGGATCTATCGAACAGCTCCCTATATCAATCGGTGCCACCAATTTCGAGTTGATGGTTGGGGTCTTCAAGACCTGGAAGTAAACACTCCCTGCATGATTCCCTATCTCAGAAGAGGCGAACTTTGATAGGGCATCGGCCTTGACGTTCTCCTCTCTCGGAATGTGCTCCACATAGTACTCATCAAACTGAGTCATAACATCTTTCACAACTCTCAAATACCTTGCCATAGTTTCCTCCTTGGCTTCAAACTAGGGGTGGCAATTTCGGGTTCTGAGTCGGGTTCGTGTCGGGTCAGATTGTACTTGGTTGTTTCGAGTTGATTTTTTCCTAACGCTAACCCGTACCTACCGGGTTCGTGTCGGGTTTCGGGTCATTTCGGATTTCACCACCTCAACTCTTTTTTAGAGTGATTCAAAATATACTCTTATATTATATACTCCTTCTGTCCCAATTTATATTGATCGATTGCTTTTACAGAAATTTTAAGAAAAAATAGTTCATTTCTTTTTCATTGCAAGTGAAAGTTACAATTCAAATGTATAATATGTATTGTACCAACTTTGAGAGGTGTAAAAAAGGGCATGACTGATAAGTGGATTTTATATCCACTTGGAACACTTCGAATCTGTTTAAATTGATTGACTTGACCTCAAGTATGTTGTGTGTTTGATTGGTTTTTAGTGAAGATTGTGCAGGGTTACTTTCTGGTATTGGTGAGGTACAAATCACATATTTTATGGTGGATTTGAGTTCTAGAAGCGAAGAAGGACAACTTGCAAAAGGAACGGAAGAAAATGGAAGAGAAACGAAGAAATAAAAGAAAATCAGCATTTCGGCAGTTGGCAGGCGCGCCGTGGCGCATGGTGTGCACGCTGGAGCGCGTGGTAGCCTTAGGGGCATGCCGTGGCATGGGTAACGGGCGCCGTGGCGTGGGCAAGATCCTAGAATTTTTTCCTACTTTGAATTTAATTTGTATTTTTTATAGTTTCTTGCTAGAAAAGACTTCCGTGGCCTATATAAACACACACTATCATCATTGAATGTACCAACAACTTAGATAAACACAGAGAGAGCCAAGGATAGAGATTCAAACTTAGAAACGGATTCCCGGAAGGACGTGACAGCATTCGGAGATCTAGATCTACTTTTGTATTCTTCTAAATTAGGCGATACACTAGATTTCAGATTTGTTTTCTTAACTCTTTACTCTAGTATTATTGTATTCATTCAGACTTTGTTTATTATCATGGCATCATCAGATCCCATGATGATGGGCGGTTCGATTATGAACTAATCGTTGTCATGGGATTCTAACGGATTTATTTATGTAGTTGAGTAGTTTGTTTGCTTTAAAGATTTGTGTGTGATGAATGCTTGACATCCTCGTATGGTTGTGCTTAATGTTTTTAGATGCATAGCTAATATCTAAATTGTTTATCTTTATTGAAGCGACAGTGAATCTAAAGATTAGAACTTGCCATGCTAGCATAGGATTATGAATGTTTTAACATCATGATTTGTAGCGTAATTTTAACCATCTTATGCTGCCCTATGTGGTCTTAATGGATAACTTATTCTTAAACCGTTATGTTTTCAAATCTTATAGACATATAGGGTCTAAACATAATTGGTGTCTACCCATCTTCTATCTCTTTTGTGGATGTATGAGTAGTTTGGTATTCGTATACTGACAGGTAGCCTATACTTGTTTCGTGTTATCCGATCAGTTATTATAATCATCGCATACTTTGATTAAAGGCATCAACTATAAGCGAAGTATTTAATGAAGTTAGGATCCCATGTTTTTATTCTCATAAGTAAATTAGTTTTAAATCTCGTTAGTTAATTAGATTTTAATATTGATAATTTGCATCTTAGTTAAATTAGTTAACCAAACCACATCTTAATATTGTCTTAGCAGTGAGTAATAATCATACATTGTTGCATAGGTGCATAAATCTGTAGAAAACCTAAACCAGTCTCTGTGGGAACGAATTTGGACTTAACCTTTTATATTAATTGTGACCACGTATGCTTGCGTGATTTTGTGTGAACAAGTTTTTGGCATCGCTGTCGGGGACTCGGTGTTATTTATAGTTTATGTGCTTGTCATCAGTGGTCATTAAAGTTCACTTACTCGGATTATTTTTTTACTTAGTTTGTTTTGTTCTGTGTTTTTCAGGTACTTGAATGTGTATGCGAACACGTTCTCAATCTCGTAAACTGGCAGTAGAAGAACTTGCAACAACTAAAGATATGGGAGAACCAGCAATAGCAGCGAAGGCTTTGAAGGATTATTCTCAGCCGAAGATCAATGACATTCAATCTAGTATTGTCAGACCAGCCATTGCAGCTAATACCTTTGAAATCAACCCTGGCACGATTCAGATGGTACAGAATTCAGTTCAGTTTGGGGGTGCTCCTACGAAAGATCCTAATATGCACATCCGGAACTTCATCAAGATTTATGATACTTTCAAGTTCAATGGTGTGTCGGAAGATGCTGTGAAATTGAGACTTTTCTCATTCTCTTTGAGGGATAAAGCTAAATGCTGGTTACATTCTTTACCAGCCGGTTCCATTACAACATGGGAGGATCTTGCTCAGAAATTTCTTACTAAATTCTTCCCCATGGCTAAAACAGCAGGAATAAGGAACGCTCTTACTCAATTTGCACAGCAGTTTGGAGAATCTTTATGTGAAGCTTGGGAGCGCTACAAGGAGATGCTTAGGAAGTGTCCTCATCATGGCATGCCAGACTGGATGGTGATAACGGTTTATATAATTGGCTAGGAGCACAATCTAGACCATTGTTAGATGCAGCATCAGGTGGAGCTTTATGGGCAAAGAGCTACGAGGAAGCTTATGAGCTAATTGAGACGATGGCTGCTAATGAATATATCAGAACCCAACTGAGAGACTACCACAAGGCAAAGTAGCAGGAATTCTGGAAGTGGATGCAGCTACAGCTATAGCATCTCAGTTGAAGGCTTTGACTATGAAGGTGGATTCTCTGACTAACTATGGAGTTCAGCAGGTGGCTAGTGTTTGTGAGCTTTGTGCGGGTGCACATGAGACGAATCAGTGTGCTATCTCTTCTGAATCGGCACAGTTTGTGAGAAACTTTCAACGACCTTCGCAACCAGCTCCAACCACCTATCATCCTAACAACCGAAACCATCCTAATTTCAGCTGGAGCAACAATCAAGGTGGTATGCAACAACCACAGCAACCTTATTAGTAGTTTCAAGGACAGCAATATGGAGCTAAGCCTTATAATCCTTCTGGTTATCAGCAGCAGTATGCTCCAAGGCAGCAAATCCAACCTCCGGGATTTCAGCTCCAGCCTCATGAAAGTGTGGGGCAGTCTTCTTCTGAAAAATTTGAATTGGAAGAATTGAGGTTGATGTGCAAAAGCCAAGCGGTTTCGATTAAAACCTTGGAGAACCAGATTGGTCAACTTGCTAATGCTTTGCTGAATAGGCCACAAGGAACTCTGCCTAGTGATACCGAGCCAAATCCAAAGAGTGAGCGAAAGGAGACTTGCAATGCAATAACTTTAAGAAGTGGTAAGGAGATTGAGGGGAACACAAAGAAAGATGAAGAGGTTAAAAAGGAATTTGAGTCGAATGAAGAGCCTCAAGAGTTGGTACATGAAAAATCCAAAAAAGATGAATCAGCTGAAGCACCGACTCTAGAGAAACATGTCTATCCGCCTCCCCCGTATCCTCGACGCTTGCAGAAAAGTCAAGAAAAGCAATTTCAGAAATTTTTGGACGTCTTGAAGAAATTGTCCATTAATATTCCTTTTGCTGAAGAATTGGAGCAAATGCCGAGCTATGTCAAGTTTATGAAGGACATTCTTTCGAGAAAGAGAAGTTTGGAAGAATTCGAAACAGTGGCAATGCTATTCTACAGAAAAAGCTTCCTCTAAAGCTCAAGGATCCTGGAAGCTTCACTATCCCATGCACTATTGGTACACAGAATTTTGGGAGAGCTATGTGTGATTTAAGAGCCAGCATTAATTTGATGCCTTTGTCTATTTTTAAGAAGATTGGAGTTGGAGAGGTAAAGCCTACTTCGGTAAAGCTACAACTTGCAGACAGAACATATGTTTATCCCAGGGGAATAGATGAAAACATTCTTGTGAAGGTTGGTAAATTTATATTTCCTGTGGATTTCATTGTGCTAGATATGGAGGAAGACGAGGAAATTCCTCTTTTATTTGGAAGACCATTCTTAGCCACGGGAAGAACTCTGATCGATGTTAAAAAGGGAGAGCTAACTATGTGGGTGCAAGATGATCAGGTAACTTTTAATGTGTTTTCTCTTATGAAGTTGTCAGATGATCCAGAAAGTTGTTTTTGTGTGAGATCTCTTGCTGATGAAATTGATACGCACACGCTCGAGCATTGCACTAGTGATCCTTTAGAGTTGTCGGTTCAAGATGTGGCATGTGACTTAATTCCGTCTGAGAATTCTGAATCAGTTAAGATGCTCGGGAAAAGTAATGCTGATAAGTCTTCCATGCAAGACTTCTCGAATGTAAAGCTCAGAAAACTTCCACCACATTTGAGGTATGTTCTTTTGAATGAGGATTTAGTTATTTTTGAAGAGGGTCATGATACTGTGTTTAGAAGGTGGATAGTTGATGATGCGATAGAAGAGTGTGTGGTTCAGTCAACTGAGAGGGATAAGCACCTTAGAGCTGTGAAGAAGAAAAAGAAGAAGTCGATTGGTGGAAAAGTCAATGTGAAGAATGAAAGAAAAGTTGTGTTGGGAATAAGCAAACAAGATGTCAGCTTTGGTATGAAGGTTTCTTCTGTTAGGGACGATCCTATTATTCTCTTACAACCGCCATGAAGTGAGGAGGCAACGTCCGGCTAAATGACGTCAACAACAGCGCTTCGTGGGAGGCAACCCATGCTTTTTGGCATTTTTATTATTATTGGAAAAAAAATTGGGCATGAATAGTAGCCAGCTGCGAAGCCGCGCAGGTCCCAAGCGCAGCCGCGCGTCCCTCCTCTGCCCAGAAAAATTTTTAGCTGAATTTTTTGTGTCAATACCCAAACACAAAGCCCATACCTCTACTTCTATTTTTAAAACCTCCATTCAAGCTTTCAAGGAATCTCTAATTCAAGTTTGGGGGATTCAAAGGGCAAGATTCAAATCTCCGATTTGTAGGCTACGGGTATTGAGGTTCAGTGGCCAGTTTTTAGAGCTCATGCCGCTTATCCATCACCAGATTCACCACCCGAGGAGGGTGGCGCTGCTGATAGTTAGGTAAGTTCTCTATTATCCCTTGTTTTACCTTCAATGGGGACATTGAACATCTTAAGTTTGGGGGTGATTTGGGGATTAGTAGTGTTAATTGAGTCTTTGCTCATGTAGGAATCATATATATTGCATGTTTAGTAGCAATTCATTCGTATTTATCGTATTATTGCATGTTTGTTTCATATAGGACATTTTGTTATTTTGTTTTTATACCGTGTGAGTCCATGATAGTTGCATTTCATAGATATTTCATGATCCCTTAGGATGAGTTAATTCTGATTGGTAGGTCGATGTCTATTTGAGTGTGGTAATGATGAATAGAGGGTTGATTTATAGTTCTTATAAAATTGACTTGCATGCTTCAGAAACAAAATCTTTACACAGTCTCATCATTTGCTTTTGGGCTAGGTTGAGGTCATGCTTGTCTGGTTGTTTTAGATTTAATCACTTGTTTATATTTAGAATTTACGTTATTCCCTTGATGGCGTAGGCGCACTAAAATATAAGTTTGGGGGAAACCAGGGATTTCATGCTAATTGTTAATAGTTTTCAATAATGGCTAGGCATCAAATGGCTAGTAGCCGCTCATATTTTATGAGTAGTCTAGGGTTGGATGAGAATACTCATTCCAGATTGCATTGAAAAAGTCAAAAGAAAAAAAAAGAGGAAAAAAAGAGTCAAAAAAAATTGTTAAGTGAATTGTTTAAATTTTTAAATGCAGAATTAACCAGGGTGAGCTCTTTAATACTCGAGCAATTAAGTTCTAGGGGACTTTGTGCCTAGTGACCTAAGGCTTTTATGGTCTAGGATCCACTAACCAAACGCTCGCTACATGGGTATTATTGTATAAGCCTTTAGGGGTCTCATCCATTGCACGGTTAAATAAGCATGCGTTGTTGTGTATAGTATTATGTGTCGTAGTTGTTTAGTAATAAAGCATGAATTCCTGTTTAACTCGAATGATGATGGAGGTGTTTCTAGGTTATGGAGTGTTTACCGTTCATTATATTTATAAACCGTTGATTGTCTTGGCGAAGAATAGGTATGATTTTGATCTAGTGTTAGGAGTATATCTGATGAGCATTGCACACATGCACATTTCTGTTCATGTATTGTTAGTATACGGGGACTTAGTCGAGCTCTATTTGGACGTATTGCATTCTTTGAGATATTTG
The DNA here is from genome assembly GCA_036435485.1 of Saposhnikovia divaricata. Classification (NCBI taxonomy): domain Eukaryota; kingdom Viridiplantae; phylum Streptophyta; class Magnoliopsida; order Apiales; family Apiaceae; genus Saposhnikovia; species Saposhnikovia divaricata. The sequence goes on from CM071596.1 coordinate 114,416,849, forward strand.
CTTGTTGATTGGTTTTGGTTAGTTTGAGGGGATCGTTGCATTTCATATTAGTTGCATTCATGCATTTCATTAGTTTGTATCGAGTCTGTTTAAGCTTGAGGACAAGCATCGGTTTAAGTTTGGGGGTGTGATAAGTGGATTTTATATCCACTTGGAACACTTCAAATCGGCTTAAATTGATTGACTTGACCTCAAGTATGTTGTGTGTTTGATTCGTTTTTAGTGAAGATTGTGCAGGGTTACTTTCTGGTATTGGTGAGGTAGAAATCACATATTTTATGGTGGATTTGAGTTCTAGAAGCGAAGAAGGACAACTTGCAAAAAGAACTGAAGAAAATGGAAGAGAAACGAAGAAATAAAAGAAAATCAGCATTCCGGCAATTGGCAGGCACGCCGTGGCGCATGGTGTGTGCGCTGGAGCGCGTGGCAGCCACAGGGGCGTGCCGTGGCGCAGGGAACGGGCGCCGTGCCACGGGCAAGATCCTGGAAATTTTTCCTACTTCGAATTTAAATTGTATTTTTTATAGTTTCTTACTGGAAAAGACTTCCGTGGCCTATATAAACACACTCTATCATCATTGAACGTACCAACAACTTAGATAAACACAGAGAGGGCCAAGGATAGAGATTCAGACTTGGAGACGGATTCCCGGAAGGACGTGACAGCATTCGGAGATCTAGATCTACTTTTGTATTCTTCTAAATTAGGTGATACTCTGGATTTCGGATTTGTTTTCTTAACTCTTTACTCTAGTATTATTGTATTCATTCAGACTTTGTTTATTATCATGGCTTCATCAGATCCCATTATGATGGGCGGTTCGATTATGAACTAATCGTTGTCATGGGATTCTAACGGATTTATCTATGTAGTTTAGTAGTTTGTTTGCTTTAAAGATTTGTGTGTGATGAATGCTTGATATCCTCGTATGGTTGTGCTTAATGTTTTTAGATGCGTAGCTAACATCTAAATTGTTAATCTTTATTGAAGCGACAGTGGATCTAAAGATTAGAACTTGCCATGCTAGCATAGGATTATGAATGTTTTAACATTATGATTTGCAGCGTAATTTTAACCATCTTATGCTGCCCTATGTGGTCTTAATGGATAACTTGTTCTTAAACCGTTATGTTTTCAAATCTTATAGACATATAGGGTCTAAACATAATTGGTGTCTACCCATCTTCTATATTTTTTGTGGATGTATGAGTAGTTTGGTATTCGTATACTGACAGGTAGCCTATACTTGTTTCGTGTTATCCGATCAGTTATCATAATCATCGCATACTTTGATTAAAGGCATCAACTCTAAGAGAAGTATTTAATGAAGTTAGGATCCCATGTTTTTATTCTCATAAGTAAATCAGTTTTAAATCTCGTTAGTTAATTAGATTTTAATATTGATAATTTGCATCTTAGTTAAATTAGTCAACCAAACACTACACCAAACTGGCAAATTACTAACAGATAAAAAAAGCCATATATCCGTTACTGATGGCATTAGTAACAGATCCGTTACTAATGGGTCAGATATCCGTTACTAATTAGTAACGGATATATCCGTTACTAATTCTATGTATCCGTTACTAATTAGTAACGGATATATCCGTTACTAATATTAAATATCTGTTACTATATATGTTACTAATATTAAATATCTGTTACTAATTAGTAACGGATACATAGAATTAGTAACGGATATATCCGTTACTAATTAGTAACGGATATATCCGTTACTAATGCACATATATCCGTTACTAATTAGTAACGGATATATCCGTTACTAATTCTATGTATCCGTTACTAATTAGTAACAGATATATCTGTTACTAATTGGTAACGAATACATAGAATTAGTAACAGATATATCCGTTACTAATATTACTAACGGATATATCCGTTACTAAGGAATAATATATCTGTTACTAATTTAATACTTTTAAAAGATTTATATTATAAAATCACATCAAATAAACTTGTTATTTTTTAATTTTTTTTGTATATCACTAAAATCATTAGATATTAACAACCGTACGGTTGGATCGTCGAAAAAAGATTTTAAAAATATTGTTTTGTGAAATCGGGACGATACTAGTTATTGCGAGTATTGTTTTTTGGAGATTTATATTACAAAATCACATCAAATAAGCTTGTAATTTTTTAATTTTTTTGTGTATATCACTAAAATCCTTAGATATTAACAACCGTACGGTTGGATCATCGAAAAAATATTTTAAAAATATTGTTTTGTGCAATCGGGATGATACTAGTTATCGCGAGTATTGTTTTTTGGAGATTTATATTATAAAATCACATAAAATAAGCTTGTAATTTTTTAATTTTTTGTGTATGTCACTAAAATCCTTAGATATTAACAGCCGTACGGTTGGATCGTCGAAAACATATTTTAAAAATATTGTTTTGTGCAATCGGGACGATACTAGTTATCGCGAGTATTGTTTTTTGGAGATTTATATTATAAAATCACATCAAATAAGCTTGTAATTTTTTAATTTTTTGTGTATATCACTAAAATCCTTAGATATTAACAGCCGTACGGTTGGATCGTCGAAAAAAGATTTTAAAAATATTGTTTTGTGCAATCGGGACGATACTAGTTATCGCGAGTATTGTTTTTTTGGAGATTTATATTATAAAATCACATCAAATAAGCTTGTAATTTTTTAATTTTTTGTGTATATCACTAAAATCCTTAGATTTTAACAGCCGTACGGTTGGATCGTCGAAAAAAGATTTTAAAAATATTGTTTTGTGCAATCGGGACGATACTAGTTATCCCGAGTATTGTTTTTTGGAGATTTATATTATAAAATCACATCAAATAAGCTTGTAATTTATTAATTTTTTGTGTATATCACTAAAATCCTTAGATATTAACAGCCGTACGGTTGGATCGTCGAAAAAAGATTTTAAAAATATTGTTTTGTGCAATCGGGACGATACTAGTTATCGCGAGTATTGTTTTTTGGAGATTTATATTATAAAATCACATCAAATAAGCTTGTAATTTTTTAATTTTTTTATGTATATAAGGAAGGTGAGGTTGAAGACGAAGCATCGTATCAATGCTGGGTGGCTAAGGTGGAGGGCAGCGTCAGGGGTGATGTGCGACAAGAAGGTTCCTTTGAAGTTGAAAGGGAGATTCTATAGAGCGGCTATCCGGCCTACGTTGTTATATGGTTCTGAGTGCTGGGCAGCGAAGAAGACCCACGAAAGCACGTTGGAAGCAGCTGAAATGAGAATGTTAAGGTGGTCGTGTGGCCGCACGATGCTAGATAGAATCCCTAATAGGGTGTTCAGGACAGAGCTCGAAGTGGCGCCTCTTTCTGCGAAAGTTAGGGAAGGGAGGTTGAGATGGTTCGGCCACGTCCGTAGGAGGCGGCCGGAAGCCCCAGTGCGAAGGGTTGAGAGTCTTTCGGTTGTTGGGGTGAGGAGGAGAGGCAGGCCGAGGAGGTCATGGGAAGAGCAGCTTAGGTTGGATTTGAAGGCTATGAACCTAAGTGAGACCATGACCGCTGATAGGTGTTCGTGGAGGCGGCAAATCAGAGTGGTTGACTCTCTTCTAGGGGACGGCTCTATAGTGGAGAACCTCAGAGTTGGGTTGTCTCGGATGACCTTATCATAGGAGTTTGCCGTTTTCTGCTATCTTTTTCCATTATCATTTAGTATTTTTATTATCATATGTTTCCCGATTGTGCAGGTGCAGGGAGCTTAGCTTGGTGGTAGCTAGGGGCATGGTGGGTAAGTCCCGTGTGGAGAAAGCCATGGGCTCAGGTATTGCTGTGAACTTTGTCACGTATCCTTTAGATTCATTTGTATATATCACACACCGTATATGTCGTGCACACAGCCGAGGGTCTTCACGGAAACAGCCTCCCTACCCTAAAAAGTGGGGGCATGGTCTGCATACAACCTACCCTCCCCAGACCCTGCTCTGAGCGGGATATACTGGGTATGTTTGGTTTGGTTTGGTTTACTAAAATCCTTAGATATTAACAGCCGTACGGTTGGATCGTCGAAAAAAGATTTTAAAAATATTGTTTTGTGCAATCGGGACGATACTAGTTATCGCGAGTATTGTTTTTTGGAGATTTATATTATAAAATCACATCAAATAAGCTTGTAATTTTTTAATTTTTTGTGTATATCACTAAAATCCTTAGATATTAACAACCGTACGGTTGGATCGTCGAAAAAAGATTTTAAAAATATTGTTTTGTGCAATCGGGACGATACTAGTTATCGCGAGTATTGTTTTTTTGAAATTTATATTATAAAATCACATCAAATAAGCTTGTAATTTTTTAATTTTTTACGTATATCACTAAAATCCTTAGATATTAACAGCCGTTTGGTTGGATCGTCGAAAAAAGATTTTAAAAATATTGTTTTGTGCAATCAGGACGATACTAGTTATCGCGAGTATTGTTTTTTGGAGATTTATATTATAAAATCACATCAAATAAGCTTATAATTTTTTATTTTTTGTGTATATCACTAAAATCCTTAGATATTAACAGCCGTACGGTTGGATCGTCGAAAAAAGATTTTAAAAATATTGTTTTGTGCAATCGGGACGATACTAGTTATCGCGAGTATTGTTTTTTGGAGATTTATATTATAAAATCACATCAAATAAGCTTGTAATTTTTTAATTTTTTGTGTATATCACTAAAATCATTAGATATTAACAACCGTACGGTTGGATCGTCGAAAAAAGATTTTAAAAATATTGTCGTTTTTTAAAAAAAATAATTATTTTCGATTTTTAAAAAAATAATTATTTTCGTTTTTTTAAAAAAATAATTATTTTCGATTATTTTAAAAAAAATTATTTTCAATTTTTTTAAAAAATATTATTTTCGATTTTTTTAAAAAAATAATTATTTTAAATTTTTTAAAAAAATTATTATTTTTAAAAAAATATATTTTAAATTTTTTTAAAAATATAATTATTTTCGATTTTTTTTAAAAAATAATTATTTTCAATTTTTTAAAAAAATTTAATTATTTTCGATTTTTTAAAAAAATTAATTATTTTCGTTTTTTAAAAAAAATAATTATTTTCGATTTTTTAAAAAATAATAATTATTTTCGATTTTTTTAAAAAAAAAATATTTTTCGATTTTTTTAAAAAATAATTATTTTCTATTTTTTAAAATAAATAATTATAACGAATTTTTAAAAAATTAAATTTTAAAAAATATGTAAAATTAAATTAAAACGAATTTTTTAAAAAATTATAATTTTAAACGAATTTATAAAACAAAAACATGTAAAAGTTCATAGAATAAGGATTGTATTTCCATATATATCACAAATACTCGCGTGTCACAGTTGGTTGAGTGGGTGTACTACCTCACAGGAGGTCAGGGGGATCTGAAAAAATTGAGGTTGGGTGAGAGGTGGGGGCGGCTGTGGTGGCAGCCTCTGATTGGCTGAGAGTACAAGTGGAGCGATGTGATTGGCTGAGAGGTGGGGGCGGCTGTGGTGGCAGCCTCTGATTGGCTGGGAGCTTATTAAATTTTTTTAATATTAGTAACGGATATATCCGTTACTAATTCTAAACATCCGTTACTAATTAGTAACGGTTATATCCGTTACTAATTTTCAACATCCGTTACTAATTAGTAACGGATATATCCGTTACTAATCGTCCGTCACAATTGTTTTTTTTTTATTTTGTAACAGATATATCCGTTACTAATTACTAATTAGTAACGGATATATCCGTTACTAATTTCAGATATCCGTTACTAATTAGTAACGGATATATCCGTTACTAATTTCAGATATCCGTTACTAATTTGTAACGGATATATCCGTTACTAATTAGTAACGGATATATCCGTTACTAATTCCATATATCCGTTACTAATTAGTAACGGATATATCTGTTACAAAATAAAAAAAAAAAACAATTATGACGGACGATTAGTAACGGATATATCCGTTACTAATGTCATTAGTAACGGATATATCCGTTACTAATGGCCAGTTTTGGTGTAGTGAAACCACATCTTTGATATTATCTTAGCAGTGAGTAATAATCATACATTGTTGCATAGGCGCATAAATCTGTAGAAAACCTAAACCAGTCTCTGTGGGAACGAATTTGGACTTAACCTTTTATATTACTTTTGACCGCGTACGCTTGCGTGATTTTGTGTGAACAATGACATATAGAAAATATTGTTATTACTATTAAATAATTATAAATAAAATAGCGAGTCTCTATCATTACACGTGAAAGTTACTTTATTTTACTTAAGTTTATTATTTAAAACGTAAAGTATTTCAAAAGCGGGGTTATAAAAAAAGGGTTCATTAATTTTCGGGTCATTTTCGAGTTTCGGGTTTGTGTCTGATTGTACCTGGTTGTTTCGGGTGAATATTTGTTGACCTAAATTCTTATTTTCTCGGTTTGGGTTCGTGTCAGGTTTCGGGTTGGGTCAGAAATTGCCACCCCTACTTCAAACTCACCATTCACTTGTAAGACTACTAGTCTTGAATCCCCACAAACTTTGAGGTTCTTGACCCTCAATATTCTGGTTAAGCCCAATCCGGCTATCAAGGCTTCATATTCAGCTTCGTTGTTGGTTGTCGGAAAATCCAACTTCAAGGCATACTCAACTGTGAACACATCGGGGCTTTGAAAGACTAAACCTGCACCACAGGATTTTGTTTTTGATGCTCCATCAAAATAGAGCACCCAATACTCCTTTCTGATCTGGTACAAGCTCTTCATCTTTATCCTCACTTTTTCGGTTGGGTACTATCTCCTGCCCCCAGACTTCTTGGTTGCCAATGGTACATTCAACCATGAAGTCAGCCAATGCCTGAGCCTTGATGGTTGTCCGAGGCTTGTATGTGATGTCAAATTTTCCGAGTTCGATTGCCCACTTAATCAGCCTTCCACTGGCCTTCGGGCTATGCAATATGTTTCTCAGCTGCTGGTCCGTCATGACTTCAATCTTGTGTGCCTGGAAGTACAATTGTAGCTTCCTCGAGGCTGTTATCAATGCCAAAGCAAACTTCTCAATGGGAGAGTAATTCAACTCAGCTCCATGCAACACCTTGCTCACATAGTAGATAGGTTTCTAAACCTTGCTTTCTTCCCGAATGAGGATGGCACTCGGTGCTTGTTCGGACACCGCCAGATATAGATAAAGAGTCTCCCCGAGACTAGGTTTGGCCAACAACAGGGCTTCGGCCATGTATTTCTTTAATTGCTCAAAGGCCTCTTGGCTTTTCGGAGTCCACTCAAAATTTTTCACTTTCTTCAATGCTTGAAAGAAAGGCAAGCACTTATCACCAGATTTGGAGATGAATCTCCCTAAGGCTGCAACTCGGCCCGTCAACTTCTGCACATCTCTTATAGAGCGTGGTGGCTCCATGTCTAAAATCGCCTTGATCTTATCGGGGTTAGCTTCTATGCCTCGCTTTGAAACCATCACACCCAAAAATTTTCATGATCCAATGCCAAAGGCACACTTTGCTAGATTCAACATCATCTTGTGGCGCCACAGCACTTCAAATGCCTCTCTGAGGTGCTCAATATGATCAGCCTTGAACAAGCTCTTGACTAACATGTCATCAACATAGACCTCCATGGTTTTCCCATTTAGATGGGCGAATATCTTATTTACCAATCGTTGATAGGTGGCTCCTGCATTCTTTAGTCCAAAAGCCATGACAAGATAACAGAAAACACCAAAGTCAGTTATGAAAGATACCTTTGGGATGTCATCCTTGTGCATCTTAATTTGGTTGTAGCCACTGAAACCATCTGTGAAGCTCAACATCTCATGCCCAGCCGTAGCATCTATCAATTTTTCAATCCTTGGTAGAGGGTAACAATCCTTAGGGCATGCATCATTCAAATTGGTGAAGTCGATACACATTCTCCACTTTCCATTCGCCTTTTTGACCATCACAGGGTTAGCCAACCATTCGGGGAACTAAATCTCCTCAATGAACCCAGCTTCTAAGAGCTTGTCTACTTCTTGATTTATGGCCTCTTGCCTTTCAGGAGCGAAATTCCTTTTCTTCTGCTTTATTGTCTTCCGCTTAGGATCGACATTCAACTTGTGAGTTATGAGTTGGGGATCAATCCCTAGCATGTCAGCTGCTGTCCAAATAAACACATCACTGTTCACTTGTAAGAACGCTGTCAATCTGCCCTTCAGGGGTTCTTTCAGTGAAGCTCCTATATAAGTAACTTTTTTAGGGTCACCTAACTTTAGAGGTATATGAGTCAAATCCTCTGCTGGCTTTCCTTGATGTTCATCATTTCCACGGACATCCATGTCTTCAATCGGGAGGACCTGCCCCCCGACTCCGTCAACTCTAATATCAACTACATAGCAACTTCTCGCCATTTTCTGATCACCTTTCTGTTCTCCAACACCATTCCTGGTTGGGAACTTGACCTTCATATGATAAGTGGAGGCAACAGCCTTGAATGCATGAAGTCCAGTCCTTCCGAGGATTTCATTATATGTTGAGGCCACCTTAATCACCAGAAAATTCAACATTTGAGAGGCCTCCTTGGGCTCCTATCCAATTGTTACAGGGAACTAAATAGTCCTTCAACGTTGGACTCCACTCCATTGAACCCGTATATGGGCATGTTAGTGGGGGTCAACTGAGAATCGTTGTACCCCATCTTCATAAACGCACAATGAAGCACAATATCGACAGAAGCTCCATTGTCTATCAAGACTAGCTTCACCTCTGAGTTTCCAATCACAGGAGTTATGACCAGCGGGTCATCATGGGGGAACTTCATCCCTTCCAAATCCGAATCATCGAAACCAATTGCTACTTCAATCTTCGCACGCTTCGGGGCGTCTCCCATGATGTGCATCACTTCTCTGGCGTAAGCCTTCCGAGAGCTCTTAGTTGTGTCGGCCGCTGTCAAGCCTTCCCAAATCATGTTAATAACTGGACCTCGGGGCTACGGGTTGCGATCACGATCGTTATCCCTCCTGTCATAATCTTTTCTCTGGTCTCCACGATCTTCGCCTTTTGTAAACTTACTCAACTTCCCCCTTCGGATCAGGAATTCGATCTCGTCCTTGAGTTGCCTACAATCATCAGTGTCATGTCCCACATCCTTGTGGAACCTACAGTACTGATCCTTGTTTCTCTTTGTGGGATCACCCCTTAGTGGCTTCGGCCATCTGAAATCCTTATCCTTCTCAATATCCAACAAGATTTGACTCCTAGGAGCATTCAACCTTGCATACTCAGAAAACCTTGGACCCAAATTCTTCTTATGGGTAGAATTAGAATCCTTGCTAGTTCGGGGATACTTGTCCCTAGCATCATAATCCTGCTCTTGCTTTCGCTTCCTTGAGTTCCCGTTCCCTCCACTTATGGTTGAAGCTTCTTTCATTCTTCTATCTTTCTCATGCTTTCTTCAGCCTTTATGTACTTACTCGCCCTCCTTTGGAGCTCAGTCATGCTCTCAGGGGGATGCTTTGCCAATGACATCTGAAAGAAGGTATTAGTTGTTCCATTCTTCATGCTATCATAGCTACTTTGTTCTCCAGATCTAGGACATTCAACGTCTCTTTGGTGAAGCGCTTGAGGTAATCCCTCATTGTCTCATTCTTTCCTTGTTTTACTTACATTAGAGATGCAAAGCTATTTTCGTGGACCTTCCCACTAACGAATTGATTGATGAAGGCCGTGCTCAACTCCTTGAACGTGCCAAACGAGTTTTCAGGCAAACGACTGTACCATCTTTGAGCCATTCCTGACAGGGTTTGTGGGAACGCCCTACACTTGAGAGCGTCACTTACAGGCTGCAACATCAGTGCGTTTGAAAACGTTCTCACATGGTTTGCAGGATCGCCCGTTCCATCATATGCCTTAATCGTACGCATCTTAAACTTCCTAGAGACATGAGCGTTCATCACCTCCTCAGTAAACGGGGGTGTGGGATCATCAGGATCTCCAAGAGGCATCAAATCTTTAGGATCACCCCTAGGGGCCTCTGCCCTTGTAGCTCCTCCTGTTGGGGCATCCGCCCTTCTTTCTCTCCTAGAGGACCTCTCCAAATCGATAAAGGGAATCCATCCTGAAGTTGGAGGAGGTTGATTCTGATTCTTTCTTTCTTGCTCTCTTGCCATATCGTCTTTCAGCTTTTGGATCTCAGCCTCATGAGCCTTGATTTTCTCAATGACTGTTAGAGGGGGTCCACCAGGATTCTTTGAGTCCTTCTTCTCACAGGCTCCTTGCTTGCACGTCGCCTCCTCGGGGCTTCATCGCGGTCGTCATCCTCAGACGACGAATCATCAGTGTAAGGCCCGGAGTAATCATAATATCCTTGTTCAGGAGGGACCAAACCTCTGATGTAAGGGGATTGATATGGTTCATGGATCTGCAAGGTATGGCCGCTTGGTCCAGGATCCCTTCGATTCGGGGGATAGTTAGGCAACCTGTATGCCCGATTGGTGTTTGCAGGGAGCACGGTGGTGGAGATCTGAACTCCTGGGAGTGGTGAACGACTGAATAGGGGAGAGACCACCATCTGAAGTTGATTAGTCTCTGGCCCTGGGTGGACGACTACTAGTAGAGTTCTCACACCATAGGGAGTCGTCCCTGTAGGTTGAGAGACTTGAGTTGAGTGATTGCTGCTGTTGACGGGGGCACATGCCCTTCTTCTGTAACAACGGGCGGAGCGAAGGTGACAACTGGTGGAACGGAGGTGACCATGGTTGATGTTGACCATGGTGGAACGGGAGCCTCGATTGTTGTTCTTCGTGTGTTAACCATGGTTGATGTTGTTTTCCCACAGACAGCGCCAATTTTTGTGGAATAAAAACTAGGTTATCAAACTGCGACTAGGATTTGTGCGTGTTTAATGCAAAGAGTTTAATGAGCTTCGAGCTTTAATGGTTGTTTCCGTGTTTGAGATTGATCGGTCCTCACAGAGTGCCTACGTATCTCGTTATTGAGAATCAAGCCAAGTCGTAGTTCTGAGAATGTGGGGTCAGACCCTTATATAGGCGTTGGGAGCCTAAGATTTAGAGTAGGGTTAGGAGACTTGATGGACAAGTCGCCTCCTTGAAGAAGGTTCTAGACTCCTTCCTTGTAGGAGTCTGTTTCCATGTTGAATTTGGTGCCTTGGAGGCTACTTCTTGAAGGAGATAATATCCTTATTTTACTCTTATTGATGAGTTGTTTAATCACCCTTAATATTAATTACGAAATTAATATTTAATTATGGTTTTGGGCCCCACTATTGGACCATGCTAGATTTAATTAATGACACATTTAAAGTGTCTTTAGGACTTACTTTTAGGCCATATCAATAAAAAATTACATGTATGCAAGGCATGTTTAATGTTCTAAACAATCTCAATTTCACAACATACAGTTAGTTTTCTATATTGCAGTTGGAGAATCAGTTATTTTAGTGTTAGCTTTTTGTAAATGAGTTATTTGGTTATGTATGTAAAAAGATAGAGGAGAGACTAGCAGTTATGTGTAACTTTCACTTGGTGACAATTGTGTTTGAATGAGAAGTCTTCTCAAATAATTTACTCAAATAATTTACTCTACAAATTCATCAAATAATTTACTCTACAAATTCATCAAATACTGTGATGATTCTTCAAGTACTGGTACAGAATGTACAAATTGGCAAGGACCAATATTAGAAAAGAGAAAGATAATTCTTCTAACAAGGTTCGTTATGACAAAGATTTTACTGTCAAATGTCGCTCCCAAAAGGCAGCTTCTGCTGTACCATCATATTGAGATGAAGAGTGAAGATTTACCATATGATTATCCCACAAACACCCATCTTTTGTACCCTGCTTCAGTGTGGAAGTCTTGAACTAACGTAACAGACTGCCTGCTTCCTCGATGACAATTCTTCTTTACAATAGGAAGTCACCTTCAGCAGAAAAATCTAGCACCAAGCTGCAAAGTTAGTTGTCTTTGGCCATTTGATAGGCTGCAACTATAACTTAAGGTTGAAAGACAAAACTTGATTGAGACCATTTTAACTGATATTTTCAATGAAAGAGTCTCAACTTCCATATGAATGACAAATGCTTGCAATTCTCAAAACACATTGCATCAGACAGTACTCAACACAGAAACCTGTGAGAGAGACTGGATCATTGATTTATTTCTGAGTCAATCAGAAAGTTATTCATGTTGTAAAAAAATCCCTGAATCCATATGCAAAATATAACCAAGTCTTCGAACCAAAACTCTTCAAAGAACAGATGCAAATAACAAAAGAAAAAAACATTAATTATAGTTTCAAAAGTAACTGCTAGCGACCACAGGACAGGAGGAGCCAAATCATTAACCAACTCTGGAATAATAAACTCTGCTACCTAGTTATTTATCTCAAAAAAAAAAAAAACTCTGCTACCTACTCTGGATATTTTCCCCGAAAATTAAAATTTTGGAGCACTAATACAAAAGGAGGAATAACCATGGACTACACATGACGTACATAGTCCAGCAATTTATTACAGGAGATGTCCAAACCAAAATATAACCTGCTTGAAGAAATAAAAACAGTAATACTCTTAATACTACTATGTAGTACGTTTCCAACAAGAGCAAGGAAGCTACTGAGCTTTGTCTAAGATGCCAGTGTTGGATTCATAGTGAAAGTCACCGGAACGGGCATTGTTAGATGGTCTGATTATAGTTTTTTTCAATTGAACGACAAACAAGTGGCTTAGCCATCCCTGCACTTACTCCCCAACACCCTTCATCCATATTAACCCCACCTTTAGCCTCAAAATCGAAGCAATGCACTAAAGCTCCAATCACCATTTGAATCATGCTTACTGCAAGATTTGCACCTGCGCACACACTACTTCCACTTCCAAACGGCAAGTAATGCAGATTTTTGCCCTTCATGTCCACCAGAAGCTCATTATTTGTAGTAGGGCTTTCAAGAAACCTTTCTGGAATAAACTCTGTTGGGAATTTCCATGTGCCAGGATCTCGCATAATGGCATACACATTAACGATTATTCTTGAATCTGGTATTACATCGTACCCTCCAATTTGGCAGCCTTGTGTGCACTTTCGCAATATCAATGGAGTAGGAGGGTGTAATCGAAGACTTTCTTTCACTACTGCTTGCAGGTAAGGCAATTGTGGGATATCCGAATCATGTATGAGCTTATGCAACCCTACTGCCCAAATTATCTCCTCTCTCACTTTCTTCAACACACTTGGATGGTTGATAATTTCTGCTAGTGTCCACTTCAATGCCACACTCATTGTCTCTGAACCAGCCATTAAAGTTTCCTGAATAAAGTTCGATTTTTGTGAATTAATCTGTTCTTACAAACAAACGAGTCTGACGAAATACACACATGAACTAGCCCAATAAAAACACACAACAGCATACATGCGTAAATAACATGCAAAATAAAGATTTAAAAAGCTATACATTAAACCACTTGCAAGTTATAAATCATAAATGTCACTTTCATTACAACTGACAAAAGAAATCCCATTGAACTATGTGATAAAAAGTGTTTTCAAGCAGATAATTTTGGGGTCAGATTATGAAAAGGAGAGATTATTATCATTACCAATAAAACCCCCTTGATGTTGTTCCTAGTTAGCTTCACCTCTTCACCCTGTTCTTCATAATAATCCAAAAGACGATCAACTATATCTTGATCTCCCACTGATCCTCTCTTCTCTTCATGTCCCACAATGATCTCCTCCAAAAAGTCATTAAACTTCAATAACAAGCTCTCCACCTTTTTTCTTCCAAACCCAAATGAACCAATCAATTCGCTTAAAGCAACTGATTTACCTCCAACCTCAGCATTAAGTCCATTAACAAACTCCCGAATCTTCACGCTTTCATAACTATCACTTCCAACACTCATAAACACACTAAACAGAACATTATTAACAACCTTCTCCAACTCCGCACCTAAATCACAAGCCTCCCCTTGTTCCGAACTCCTCCCAAGAACTTCCAACAGCCTCAAAACCTCATGTTCTTGCACATCCGTGAAACGCTTAACTTGCAAATCAGAAGCAGGTAAATTCCTCAAAAATGCCAAATTTGACGAACCATGTGACAATACTCCATAGTCAAAATTTCTAAACCTAGTGGATATAAAACTCATGCCATGAGTTTCAAGAACTTGTTTAGCTACGCTAGCCTCAGAAACAACCATGAACTTCGAAAACGGGCCAATAAAGATCCTCATGAAAGGTGCACCATCTCGAAAAGCAAGTGTTGCCAAGGACTTATGAAAGGGATCAGTAGAGCTGTACAGTAGAGGGATATGACCAAGTATAGGCAGTGTTGGAGGGCTTGGAGGAGGGATAAGTTGAGTTTTCGGACGACGATTCTTGGTCAACAACTGGAAAAGAAGAGCTGTAACTAAGTATGTGATGAGGAAGTATAGGAAGTACTTGTCCAAGGAGGTGAAAGCCATTTTCTTAACACTACTTATGACTGTTACTAACTTGCAACTTGCAAGTTTGTTATATAAACAGCTGAAAGATGATCAAGTTTAATTACAAAAAAGAACAAAAAAATATGCTAGATTTATATATAGGACATCACTAGATCTGGTATTAAAATTGCATGTTGACAAAGACAAAGTCATTATACTCCATCACCATTGACTTGTGAAATGAAGTATCCCCTGTTTATATGAAAGCAGTTACAGTACTTCTACATTTTCGTCAAACAATATTCATTTCATCCTACGAATTTAATTTTCAACACTTCTTTGATTTGATCCTATTGGTCACCATCTAACGGAAATAATGAAAAAATAAAATGATGTTCGATTTGTTAGTATTGGTGCCCTAGAGGCAATGTAATACATTATATTTATGTTTGAGTGATTTTATATATTCGATATATACATATGTTTATTATTGGTTTTATTTATTGCGAAATAAATAAAGTATAATAAATGTCCTTAGAACCTTGATACAAATTATATAGTTGCAAGTATGTTACTTGAACATGAGATTATATAATGATCGTATCATATTCTTAAATGTCCCTAGCCGAGTATTATTATTAATTAGGACAATAATAATACACTGAGTCTAGTATGATAATTGACTGATGACCACATCTCATTGGTCATAAGTATGAAGATACTAAAAGCAATGCATAGGTAACTGTACGAGTACAGGGTACTGGACAGACCCACCGTGAGATACATCCTGATAAATAATAATAAATGTGTCATATGTATTCTCACAGTGATAATGGTGTAATGATCCTTAGACCTGAAGTCGTTATAATTCTACATGAGAATTAATATATTTTGAATTCGTCAAAAGTTATCTTTAGCCGGATAATGATAAAGGTGAATATCGGATATATTATGAATCATGTGAGAAATATGAACGATCTAGATGGGATTTAAATCTCCTGATAAAGGAGTGATATTATCGGCCTCTTGTTTGAGTGAGACTATGAAATGCATGGCCATGCTCAAATGTTGATTTGATTAAATAATCTACTTATCGATCAAGAAAACGAAGATTAAATTATGAAGAGGATGACACATTACATGCCTCGAGTTTAATCTATAATATCATGATTTAAAAGGGATTATATTACATGGAACATTAGTCATAAAAGGTTGATTGAATCGTTGATTTAATTATTATTTTATTGGGTAGCAATAATGTGTTACTAGACGCCGCTTATTGTTTACAATTTTATTAGAGAATAAAATTGTTGCCAATTAAATAATAACCTACAGGGTCACACACAAAGAATGTTTAAAAGGGTTATTAATTTATTTCATGAATTTAAATTAATAATAATTTAAATTATGATTTTAAATTAATAATAAATAATAATTCGAATTTTATGAAATTAATTAAGTGAGACTTAATTAGTTAAAGATAAAATTTGAAGATGTATTTTCTTGACTTATTTGATTAATTAAGTATGACTTAATTAATTTATTTAAATAAATAAGATTTGTTTAAATAAAAATGGCCTAATTGTTTAAGCCTCCATTTTGTTTTATTTCTCTATTTAAGCCAAGAGTTGGCAAGTCTTTCAGAACACACCAAACTGAAATATTCAGTTCATACACTCTCAAGAGAAATCAAATCAAGTCAAGAACACATCCGGATTATTTATTTTGGCTAGTACCAATTCCCGTGGCGAAATCGTTCGACGATTCAAGCAAGCGTTCAAGTGTGGATACCGGTGGAGGAGTTGCAAGTTTAACTCTCAAGATCAACACTTTAGCTCTCAAGATCAACAAGCTAGGATCTCCATTTGACATCCATTGGAAAGCTTTAATAGGTAAGATCTTGTTCTTGAGAATTTTTATACCATGATCATCAATTTATACATGGATCCGGGACTTGGAATTCGTTTTTAATTGTTATTTTCGTTAATTCCGTTGCGTTTTCATGCCCGAATTCCAACAATGGTATCAGAGCTACATGTATAAAAGGATGATTTGGTGTTGTGTTCTTGAAAATGAATCATACATGAATTTTTGAATTATGTCATGCTTCATTTTAACATACAAAAGATCTTTTATAAATTGTTATAATTGTTTGTATGATGTTATAAATTGTTATAACATGTTTTGGATGATATACTATATGTTAAACACATCATTAGAATGATTTTGGTACTGATCAGAACTGATAAAATGCAATCTGCTATGTTTCTGGACTTTCTGCAATTTCTAGGGAAAACTGGTAAAAAGGGCTGTAACGCATTCTTATGATGCGTGTCATCAGGAACATACATTGGTTGCGCATTACTGTAATGCGTATCAGCAGTATATTACAGGTATTGCGCATTACAGGAATGCGCATTAGTAGTAGTAGCAGGTGGGGCGCATGTTTGACATGCGCGTCTGAGTGGTTTCAGTAGTGGAACAGATCGTGCTGTGTTCATTAGTTTGTTTTTAAATAATAACTTTTCTTTTTACTTTTGCTTTCACTTTAGAAAAAGAAAACTTATTGGTTTTAATCATTAGATTCCTAATGTTTTTAATGATTAAAGTTTTAATAATTGAACATTTAAATTATGGATTTATATATTATTATTAATTCAAAATTTTATTAATTAATTTAATTTTGAATTTTATAATATATTTAAATTATGAATTTGAATATTATTATTATTAATTCGAATTTTATTTTAATTAATGCTTTTAATAATTGAATATTTAAATTTCGAATTTAATATTATTATTAAATGCGATTTTGATTAATTTTAATTTTTAAATTCGATTTTAATTATTAAAATTGATTTTTAATTCCCTTTTAAATAATTAGGTATTTAAATTGAGGAGTTAAATATTAATCGATGTGATCATGATTAATGTGATGTCTATAATTGTTATATGAGCATGGTGCATTGGTTATGGCCTAAAGACCCGTAGAATAAATGTTGTAATTTTATTTATGGTCTGTAATAATTAAATACGACTTGCATGTCGTTATTCTTGTAATTTTTAAATCTCGAATGCAACTCGAGTTCTTTTGTAATGTATTTCAAAACGAGCTTGGAGGCAATCAATGGAGGCTTTGGAAGCAATGAAGAATTTTGTAATAATTAGTTATTACAACCATAGATTGACCTTGATCTTTTCATTAGCTCGAAAAGATCGCATAGGATCAGGCCATAACCATTGCACGTTTAATTTTGCGTAACTGCACTTTACATATGATGCATGGATATATTAGATATATGAATGGATGCATGGATGTATGGATATTTTAGAATGTATGTATTAGATACGACACATATGCCATGTTTAAACAAGATAAAATCTGTAACGATTTAAGATTTAAACAGACGATCAAGATCGTTAAATTTTTCTAAAAATCCCTTAAGAAATATTAAGTTAAACAGATGCTTTCCAACAAATAACACTCAATAAAACCTAGATCATTGAGGAGTGGATTTGCCAAAGCAAGGGCTTCTCTTTTATCGTGGTGAGATGTGATTAAGTAAACAAGCTTACTCAAATTGTTATTGTTGGGTTCAACTTAAATAAGTCGTCATAATAGGATTATGAACTTATAAGCATAGAGTTTAGTGAAATCTATTAGATAGATCGGAGCAATATGTTGTTCACTAAGCTATCCAAGAGTTATATACGATATAATTGACATAACTGTCTACCTAAATAATCATGTTTAAGAGGAAAGCCAAAGCTGACTTAAAATATGATGAAATATGGATCTTGGCTCACTAAGAAAGGTTTTATGGGAACCATTTTCCGAATTGATAGTAAGGGCTATTAATTTGATAAAAATAGTGGGAGGAATATTACGAATATGCTATAAATCAACTTGAACATAATTGGTTTTACGAAACATGCAAACTAACTCATTTTATGCGCTTTTACAAAATTGTAGATAATAAATGGCAAACAACACAAATCACTTTTCGATACGATCAGTCCTAGAAAAGGAAAAGCTGACAGGGACAAACTTCCTAGATTGGTTTAGGAACTTGAGGATTGTCCTCAGGCAGGAGCGAAAGCTGTATGCCATTGAAGTTCCTTACCCAAATCCTCTTCCTGCTGGAGCCACACGTGCCGAGCAAAATGCTTATCAGAAGCATTTGGATGACTCAGCTGATGTGTCATGCCTTATGCTTGCATGCATGGCTCCTGAGATTCAAAAGCAACATGAGTTGATGAATGCTTATGAAATAATTGAGCACCTCAAAAGCATGTTTCAGGGACAAGCTCGTCAGGAGAGATATGATACGAGCAAGGCATTGTATGCTTGCAAACAGGGAGAGCGAGACCCGGTTGGACCACATGTTCTTAAGATGATTGGGTATATTGAGCAACTAGATACCTTGGGCTTCCCGATTGGTCCGGAGGCTCAAATAGATCTGATCTTACAATCACTTAATAAGAACTTCTCTCAATTCGTTATGAATTACAACATGAATGAGATTGATAAGACACCCACTGAATTGTTGGGCATGTTAAGAACTGCTGAAACCAACATTCAGAAGGAATCTCCTACTCCCATGCTGATGGTGAACAAAGGAGGTGCCAAGGGGAAAAGAAAGTGGAAGGGCAATAAGAAGAGGAATGTGTCCAAATCTGCTGCCAATCCTAATTCTGCTCCCAAGAAGGCTACCAAGCCTAAAGGAGGTGTTGAAAAGGGTGATTGTCACCACTGTGGTAAACCGGGACACTGGAGGAGAAACTGTCATGCATATTTGGAAGAACTTAAGAAGAAGAAGGCTGCTGGCCAGACTTCTGCTTCAGGTATTTATGTAATAGAAGTCAATTTGTCTACTTCTACATCTTGGGTATTGGATACTGGATGTGGTTCTCACATTTGTATAAATGTGCAGGAACTGCAAAGGAGTAGGACACTGGCTAAGGGAGAGGTAGACCTACGAGTTGGAAATAGAGCAAAGGTTGCTGCTTTGGCTGTAGGGACTTACCATTTATCATTGCCCACTGGGCTTATATTAGAACTTGAAAACTGTTTGTATGTGCCTTCTATTTGTAGAAACATTATTTCTGTTTCTTGTTTAGACAAGAAAAGTTTTTCATTTACCTTTAAAGACAATGGTTGCTCTTTTGGTTTGAATGACATTACCTATGGTGTTGCACAATTATTTAACGGTTTGTATGTTCTTAATTTAGATACTCCTATCTTGAATGTAAATAACAAACGACTTAAGGCTAATGACTCAAATCAAACATACCTTTGGCATTGTCGTCTAGGCCATATAAACGAGAAACGCATTTCCAAGTTACATCAAGATGGTTTCTTGGATAAGTTTGATTTTGAATCATATGATGAATGCGAGGCTTGTTTACTAGGCAAGATGACTAAAGCTCCTTTTACCGGACAGGGTAAGAGGGCCACCGTACGACTAGAACTAATACATAGCGATGTATGTGGTCCTATGAGATCGATGGCAAGGGGTGGCTATTTCTACTTCATTACGTTTACTGATGATTTTAGTAGATATGGATATGTGTATCTTTTGAAGAACAAATCCGAAGCATTTGAAAAGTTCAAAGAGTATAAGGCAGAAGCAGAAAAGCAAACTGGCGAAAGCATAAAAACTCTAAGATCTGATCGAGGAGGTGAATACTTAAGCCATGAGTTTAAGAACTATTTGAGGGAGTGTGGTATTGTATCACAACTAACTCCTCCTGGAACACCACAATGGAATGGGGTTTCTGAAAGGAGGAATCGTACCTTGTTGGACATGGTGCGATCTATGATGAGTCAAGCAGATCTTCCAATTAGTTTCTGGGGTTATGCCCTGGAAACGGCTGCATATACACTAAACCGTGTTCCTACTAAAACGGTTCAACAAACTCCATATGAGATATGGACAGAGAAACGGCAAAGCATGTCCTTTATGAAAGTATGGGGATGTGAAGCATTTGTGAAACGCCTAACATCAGACAAGCTTGGACCGAAATCTGAAAAATGTAATTTTGTGGGATACCCAAAGGAAACGAAGGGTTATTCTTTCTATAGTCCCTCGGAGAACAAAGTAATTGTTGCTCGAACTGCTGTATTCTTAGAAAGAGAGCTAGTCTCTAGAAAAGACAGTGGGAGGAAAATAGATCTCGATGAAGATCGAGAACCACTTGATAACGTTGAACCAGAGTTGGAGCATGAGCAAGAAATACAAGATAACATTGCTCAAGAAACACAGGTTGTTCGTAGATCTAGTAGGATTCGCCATGAGTCAAAGAGGAATTATGGATTTCTCTTAACTCAAAATGACGATGTGATGCTCATAGACCAAGATGAGCCTCTCACCTACCAAGATGCTGTGAACTCACCAGACTCTGAGAGATGGCAAGAAGCCATGAATTCTGAGATGGATTCCATGTATGAAAACCAAGTATGGACTTTGGTTGATCCACCTGAAGGGGTAAAACCTATAGAGTGCAAATGGATTTTCAAGAAGAAAATCGACATGGAAGGTAAATTACAGACCTATAAAGCTCGACTGGTTGCAAAAGCTTTCAAACAAATTCATGGTATTGACTATGATGAAACCTTTTCACCAGTGGCAATGATAAAATCCATCAAAATTTTGCTTGCAATAGCGGCTTACTATGATTACGAAATATGGCAGATGGATGTCAAAACAGCCTTCCTTAACGGGAGCCTTGAAGAGGATGTGTCCATGACACAACCTGAAGGTTTTGGAAATCCAAAGGATGCTGGAAAGGTATGTAAGCTGCATAGATCCATTTATGGATTGAAGCAGGCCTCTCGGAGATGGAACATCCGGTTTGATGAAATAGTCAAAGGTTTTGGCTTTATTCAGAACGTGGATGAACCATGTGTTTACAAAAAGGTTAGTGGGAGCCATGTAGCATTCCTAGTATTATATGTCGATGATATATTAATAATGGGGAATGACATTCCTTCTCTACAGGCTGTAAAGACTTGGTTAGGACAAAGTTTTTCTATGAAAGACTTGGGCGAGGCTACCTATATATTAGGGATCAGGATCTATAGAGATAGATCAAGGAGATTAATCGGCTTAAGCCAGAGTACATATATTGACAAGATTTTGCATCGTTTTGGAATGCAAGATGCAAAAAGGGAATATGTCCCCATATCTCATGGGATAACGATCTCAAAAGAGAATGGTCCTAAATCATTGGATGATAAAGACCGCATGAGTAAGATACCATATGCTTCAGCAATTGGATCTATCATGTATGCAATGATATGTACTCGTCCGGATGTCTCGTATGCTTTGAGCATGACGAGCAGATACCAGTCTAATCCAGGTGAAGGTCACTTGACGGCGGTCAAGAATATTCTTAAGTACTTGAAAAGGACTAAAGATTCATTCTTGGTGTATGGAGGTGAAGAGAAGCTAACGGTAAAGGGTTACACGGATGCTAGTTTTCAGACTGACAGAGATGACTCTGTTTCTCAGTCTGGATTTGTGTTTTGCCTAAATGGAGGTGCTGTAAGCTGGAAAAGTTCGAAGCAAGAGACAGTAGCTGATTCTACAATGGAATCCGAGTATATTGCGGCATGTGAAGCAGCCAAGGAGGCTGTATGGATACGGAAGTTCATTACAGTACTTGGTGTAGTTCCATCGATCGCAGATCCCATAGATCTTTACTGTGATAATAATGGAGCTATAGCACAAGCCAAGGAGCCGAGAGCTCATAGCAGAACAAAGCATATACTTCGGAGATATCACCTTATTCGAGAGATAAATGATAAAGGGGATATTCACATATGTAAAGTGCATACTGATGATAATATTGCAGACCCGCTGACTAAGGCTCTGTCGCAGCAGAAGCATGAATGTCACACTAGTAGCAAGGGTATTCGATACATGAGTGATTGGCTCTAGTGCAAGTGGGAGATGTTAGTATTGGTGCCCTAGAGGCAATGTAATACATTATATTTATGTTTGAGTGATTTTATATATTCGATATATACATATGTTTATTATTGGCTTTATTTACTGCGAAATAAATAAAGTATAATAAATGTCCTTAGAACCTTGATACAAATTATATAGTTGCAAGTATGTGACTTGAACATGAGATTATATAATGATCGTATCATATTCTTAAATGTCCCTAGCCGAGTATTATTATTAATTAGGACAATAATAATACACTGAGTCTAGTATGATAATTGACTGATGACCACATCTCATTGGTCATAAGTATGAAGATATTAAAAGCAATGCATAGGTAACTGTACGAGTACAGGGTACTGGACAGACCCACCGTGAGATACATCATGATAAATAATAATAAATGTGTCATATGTATTCTCACAGTGATAATGGTGTAATGATCCTTAGACCTGAAGTCGTTATAATTCTACATGAGAATTAATATATTTTGAATTCGTCAAAAGTTATCTTTAGCCGGATAATGATAAAGGTGAATATCGGATATATTATGAATCATGTGAGAAATATGAACGATCTAGATGGGATTTAAATCTCCTGATAAAGGAGTGATATTATCGGCCTCTTGTTTGAGTGAGACTATGAAATGCATGGCCATGCTCAAATGTTGATTTGATTAAATAGTCTACTCATCGATCAAGAAAATGAAGATTAAATTATGAAGAGGATGACACATTACATGCCTCGAGTTTAATCTATAATATCATGATTTAAAGGGATTATATTACATGGAACATTAGTCATAAAAGGTTGATTGAATCGTTGATTTAATTACTGTTTCATTGGGTAGCAATAATGTGTTACTAGACGCCGCTTATTGTTTACAATTTTATTAGAGAATAAAATTGTTGCCAATTAAATAATAACCTACATGGTCACACACAAAGAATGTTTAAGAGGGATATTAATTTATTTCATGAATTTAAATTAATAATAATTTAAATTATGATTTTAAATTAATAATAAATAATAATTCGAATTTTATGAAATTAATTAAGTGAGACTTAATTAGTTAAAGATAAAATTTGAAGATGTATTTTCTTGACTTATTTGATTAATTAAGTATGACTTAATTAATTTATTTAAATAAATAAGATTTGTTTAAATAAAAATGGCCTAATTGTTTAAGCCTCCATTTTGTTTTATTTCTCTATTTAAGCCAAGAGTTGGCAAGTCTTTCAGAACACACCAAACTGAAATATTCAGTTCATACACTCTCAAGAGAAATCAAATCAAGTCAAGAACACATCCGGATTATTTATTTTGGCTAGTACCAATTCCCGTGGCGAAATCGTTCGACGATTCAAGCAAGCGTTCAAGTGTGGATACCGGTGGAGGAGTTGCAAGTTTAACTCTCAAGATCAACACTTTAGCTCTCAAGATCAACAAGTTAGGATCTCCATTTGACATCCATTGGAAAGCTTTAATAGGTAAGATCTTGTTCTTGAGAATTTTTATACCATGATCATCAATTTATACATGGATCCGGGACTTGGAATTCGTTTTTAATTGTTATTTTCGTTAATTCCGTTGCGTTTTCATGCCCGAATTCCAACACGATTTTCTTAATAATAACATTTTTTTTGGGCTTAATGATCCTCTAGTTAACTATAGATAATATCCTAAAGTTAAGTCATATTTCAATACAAAAGTAAGGGTATTTTTCTAAATACAGGGGGTGAATTCTATTATTACAAAAATACCATCTAACTTTTGTATGTAAAATAGGAACATTTTTCTCATTTTTTTTTGCACATATCTCTACTATTATATTAAATCCGAAACATTGAAAGTTTTGTTGGCTTGGTTTTCGGTACCGTTATCCTAATTAATAAATAAATAAATAATGGTAAGTAGTCGATGCCTTTTCTAATTAAAATATGTTACTTTTTAATTAAAAGATATTAACTTTTATAAAAACCTAAAAATATTAATTTTACCATATCATTCAATCATTAATATTTCTTTTCTAATCAAAACAAGTTATTTTTTAATTTAAAACATAACACTTACAATCATTAACATATACCTAAAATATCATATCATATCTTACAATCATTAATAAAATATATTGAAAATCCGCATACGTTAATAATAAGAAACGAAAATGCTAGGGATTCCAAAAAATTTCCACAAATACCTACGTGTCATATGCGTAATTAGTAAGTTTTCTAATAATAATATGCGCTTCCGCATGGATACATATCCGTACACGAATTAAAACGTGTCAAGTGTCGTGCCACGTAATTTGGAAAAAGTTTTGGGATACATAGCACTGCTCAATAAGAAAATATGAATATAATTGTTTGTATTTTGGTTAACGGCTCAACTATATAACGAATAATGATCATTAAATTTTTAGTAAATAAATAAGAATTTTTAGATCTAATTATAAGGTATATTATATATTCAAATTAATTTACTAAACATCCAAAATTTCAATCCTGTCAACAACATATTCAATTTAAAAATTTATAATATAAGTTTTAAACAATTCATATCATTAATTAAATTTATGTTAAATTATATAAATTACAATTAAAATAATTATTAAAAAATAAAAATTATATAAAAATGTAATTATGTTATAAAATTAAATTTTTAAATATATAAACAAAAATTCATGCGCTGTACGGATTATTATAAGTTAGTAAGTTTATAAGGCATAAAGGAGAAAAATATGTCTAGCAAGATCAGGTGGAACTTGATATTTCAGCTTACAAATTAAAAATATCCATATTTTTCAATTTATAAGTTACTAAAAATACACAGCTAGATAACTATCGAAGTAAGAATGACTTTTTGTTCATTTTATTCCGAAAAATCAAGAATATGTCAGATTTCTAGTTCAATTCATTTTTTGTTTAGCAGAATCTACACTAATATTGTAAATCAATTTCAATGTTTTTTAAGCTCTGTGATTAAAGAGATAAATCTCGGTGATTAAAGAACTAAATCTTTGGCAACAAGTTGTAAGAGGAATTAAAAAATTTACAACTTACCTAGATAATACAAAAACTATTCAGAAACTCTGCGATTATTGGTTAGTTGAACTACTCTAATTACAGTTGGTGAACATAATTACCAATATTCATGTGTGGTTAACGAAACGATCACCGATTTCAAAATAGAGGCACCAAAATGTGCTTTGTCTTGATCTGAATCGTAACGTGAATTTCATAAAGATAAGCTTGTATATAATCGGTTAGAGCATCTTCAATAGGGTTGACTAAAGTGATTGGTTATAATAATATAAAATAATAATTGGTTATAATTTGCTGAATTTGTAAGGTGTTGTGTTCCAACAGAATTGGCTATAATGGTTGACTATATTTTGAAAATAATGTATTATAATTTCAAACAATACTTTTTAATAAAATTTAAATGTTAATAATAATATTACTACTACTTGATCCTAAATTTTGGTCATACATATTTAGAAATTTAAATTAAAAATTTATTAAAATTTAATATATTAGTATATTAATATCAACCACAATACAACATATGTCACTTTTTTAATATATGTTTATAAATTATACCAAGCCTCTCCCCGTGTTTACCCACACCTACGTGAAAAATTAGGACAAAACAAATTAAATGAAAATACGTGCATTAGCTTGCAAATAAATACAGAGAGGAGAAGCACGGACACAAGGAGAGAAAAAAAAAAGCAAAAAAAAGCGTGAGAAGTGATGTGGCAATCCTTACATATCTGTAGCCATTCAACAAATATGGCCAAGCAAATGCGAGTGGCTATATTTATTGCTAAAGGTAACCAACGGTTGGAGAGGTACAAATGTGGGATGTTGGCTATAATGCCACTATTCACATGCCAGGTGTAGTTTTTTAGCTAACAGTTATCGAGGGTTGGAGATGCTCTTATATAGGCGTTCGTAGCGTGGCGCATTACATTAGTTTACAGGTGTGTGTGGGTATTAGAGCAAGTTCAATAGTTTTTCTATATAGGTTCTTAATTTATAATTTAGGGAATATGACAAAAAAAGGTGCTCCAACAGTGTCTTAGTCATTTCCTAAATCTCTATGTGTTAGGAATCTGCCCGATTCCCGACGAATGCGGAAGCGATTTGATAAATATGTGTGCTTAGATCCCACAAATATACGTGATAGTAATAAAGAAACAAATCAACAATACAGTAAAAGAGACAAGAGATTTAACGTGGTTCGGCCCAGCCTACATCCACAAGAGTAACAACTTCACACTAGATAAAAGAGATTACAATATCCGGGTATCCGGCCCCTGAATTTTATACACAAATTCAGCCCTACGATACCTATTATGTATATCCCAAACTCACTGAAGTGTTTATCTCAAAACCTCCCCCTATCACTGTTTCCCAACAACCTTTCCTTCTCTCCCTCACCCAACCCGGACAGTGCCACACAACCTGATAGAAAGACCACTGCAGCGGGACCACCTCCGATAGCTGCAGTCAGACTAAAGTACCCTAAGGAATAGTTTAGGCACGAGGACCTTCTATCCCGACACTTCCTGAAAGCGGGCTAAACCGGCTTTCCTACTAGACGGACTATCTAGCAGCTATATAGAGAGAGAAGAGAGAATTATGTTTTTGGTGTAGTTTTAGTAATGAAGGGGAGGGGGTATTTATAGGAAGGCAAAATGAGGTAGGTGGGGGGGAGGGGGGTTGGTGAGAAAAATAAAAGAGTTGTTGAAAGAATTGTTAGGCAGGGATGCTACCTAACAATCTCCCCCTCTTTCCAAACTCACAGCTCTTCACTTGCACTCCATACGTATCATTCCCTAAGATAAAACTCCCCACGAGTCCAAGACTCCAAACTATACCCTAGTTTGCACATTCATTCTCGAATGCCCACTTTCTATACTCACAAGTGTACCATTGACCTCTATTTATTCAACTACATACATGTGAAGCAATCTGTTGTATACACACATACTCACTTGATTCACGTCGGCCAATCCCATATGTAGTCCATCACACACGCAAGTGTGACCATCACACACGCAAGTGTGACCATCGATCATTCATTTACTCCCCAACTGCATATCAAACAAATCAATCTGTTGCATGGTTCACAGCTCACTTAATTTGTGTTGATCGATGCCCATATGCAGCTGCAACACACCAACTACTCGTTGATGTCGTGGAAGCCCTTCGACCAAGCATCCATCCCAGCAGTCTTTGCACCATCGTCTAGACTGGAAGACAATACAACCGCAGCAGTATCCTTCAAGTCACTCTTCCCTCGTGCACGAGATAACTAGATTTTCGAAGTTCCAGTACGTTCTGGCCACGTACTAATCAGACGATATATTCCCCCACGTAGCTCTCCCTTCATCCGAACCACACGACCTCTATTGATATTCATAGCTCCCCCTACTACAGAGCATCTGTAGCCTTCTGAAGCTAACCGACCGATAGATATTAGATTCTTCCTCAGCTTAGGCACATATCTTACCCCATTCAAGCTGCGAACTATTTCATCGAACATTTTGATTTTCACAATTCCAATCCCCTTGATCTCACAAGTAGATCCATCAGCCAAAGAAACTGTTTCATTCTTTGTATCTTGGAATTTGTCAAAATGCCCCCTCTTGGAACATACATGATAAGATGACCCTGAGTCTAATATCCATTCTCCTGGAGAACTAGTGCCTCGATTAAAGACGGTGCAAACATCTTCACAATCGAGAGTAACCACAACCAATGATGCATCTGGATCCTTCTTATTAAGCGGACAATTCGGCCTAATATGACCCCACTCCTTGCAACCAAAGCACTGCATGCCCTTTTCACTGTATCTGGATTTACCCCTGCTATTGGTAGATCCTCTCACAGCACCCCTTCCTCTATTATTTTGACTACGCAAAGCCAAAACTGTCATTCCGTCCTTGTCACCATCCTGGTTCTTCCTTCCAGCATTTGACAAAAGTGCTGACTGAACCTCCTCCATTTTTAACGTGTCCGTTCCGTACAAAATGGTTGTGACCAAATGATCGAATGACTCCGGAAGCGAAGTAAGAAGAATAAGGGCCTTATCTTCTTCCTCCAATTTTACATCAACCTTTTCAAGTTGATCAACAATACCATTAAACACATTCATGTGCTCAATAACATTGCCTTGAGCTGCCATCTTCAGCTTGTATAACTCACGCTTCAGATTTAACTTTGTAGTCAAGTTCTTCCCGAGATACAATGTCTCCAACTTTGACCATAATTCCTTCGGCGTGCTTTCGTCAACAATATTATTGATAATATTATCTGCAACGCATAGTGTGATGGTACTCATGCATTGCGACTCAGCATCCTCCCAATCTTCAGCGCTCATCGTTGTTGGCTTTCCCTCCTTCCCCTTCAAAGCCCTTGCTAGCTTCTGTTGGGTTAGGATATCATTTACCCTTCTCTGCAAAAGAGTAAAACTTCC
Organism: Saposhnikovia divaricata; assembly: GCA_036435485.1. Taxonomy (NCBI): domain Eukaryota; kingdom Viridiplantae; phylum Streptophyta; class Magnoliopsida; order Apiales; family Apiaceae; genus Saposhnikovia; species Saposhnikovia divaricata. The sequence continues at coordinate 114,445,726 of CM071596.1, forward strand.
TTACCATCATATGGAGTCACATTGAATCCTCTAATACTTGTCATGATCTCCGTTTGTACACACAAACCAATCCAAACAACTAAATCAATTGGCCAGGTAAGTGTAAGAAACAATGGGAGCACTTCCATCAAAACGGCGCCTTATTAGACAACCACTTTTCTTAACGACTTTCCTTCGGCACCAATAATTTAGACACAACTAGCTCTGATGCCAACTGTTAGGAATCTGCCCGATTCCCGGCGAATGCGGAAGCGATTTGGTAAATATGTGTGCTTAGATCCCACAAATATACGTGATAGTAATAAAGAAACAAACCAACAATACAGTAAAAGAGACAAGAGATTTAACGTGGTTCGGCCCAGCCTACATCCACAAGAGTAACAACTTCACACTAGATAAAAGAGATTACAATATCCGGGTATCCGGCCCCTGAATTTTATACACAAATTCAGCCCTACGATACCTATTATGTATATCCCCAACTCACTGAAGTGTTTATCTCAAAACCTCCCCCTATCACTGTTTCCCGACAACCTTTCCTTCTCTCCCTCTCCCAACCCGGACAGTGCCACACAACCTGATAGAAAGACCACTGCAACGGGACCACCTCCGATGGCTGCAGTCAGACCAAAGTACCCTAAGGAATAGTTTAGGCACGAGGACCTTCTATCCCGACACTTCCTGAAAGTTGGCTAAACCGGCTTTCCTACTAGACGGACTATCTAGCAGCTATATAGAGAGAGAAGAGGGAATTATGTTTTTGGTGTAGTTTTAGTAATGAAGGGGAAGGGTATTTATAGGAAGGCAAAATGAGGTAGGTGGGGGGGAGGGGGGTTGGTGAGAAAAATAAAAGAGTTGTTGAAAGAATTGTTAGGCGGGATGCTACCTAACACTATGCTCTTTTGGAACTCTAATCTATGCTCTAAAATGTATTAAGAAATATCAATAATGAGTAAATTAAAAAAAAATTGTAACTTAAATACTATTTTAAGATTTGAATCATAATAATTATTATATACATACACATGCATGGAAGAAAAATGTGGCCCCAATATATTTGGTGGCCCTAGGCAAACACATATGCCAACTCCCCTTGGAGCCGGCTATGGCTAGTCATTTCCTATCTTTAGGAAATCGCTAGCCATTCCTAACTTAATTTCTATCAATAAAAAAATCATTTCCCTCCATTTCTCTACTAATTGTCTTTGTCTCCTTCCCTAGTTAATTTCAAATTTATTATTATTATAATAATAGAGAATGTAGATAGGAATTGTTGTTAGAGTTGGTATACAAAATGATGTTCTTAAAACATTAAAGATCCTTATTTTATTATATTTTTAGGGAACCAACTAAGACACCGTTAGACTTCCTCTTAGTTGCCTTAAAATTCCAATTCCTTGTTATCTAATGAGCCTCGAGTCCATACGATGATACAAAATAGTAGCCGCCCTAAATTATCAACATTTACAAATTTTATATCTTGCTAGCATCTTAAATGACGAGCAGGAATATATTATTACTAGAAATTGGGCCTTACCCAACGAAAACTTCCAAATTAGCCCACAGTAACTAGACCATCACACTTGACCCACTTAAAATAGCTAATCCCAAAAGATCCACAGAAACAACAAAAGATAAATAACCAGTCAAAACAATTAAAAACGTTTGACGCAGTCAACATCTTCCTTCCACCCACAGGCCACATCAACAAACTTCAACAGACTTGAACAGACTGAATACCAATCTTCTTCTGTATAAAATAAGTTGAACGTTGTAGTAAACAACTGCATATCTGACCACAACCTTCAAACTTGGCATGAATACAACTAACTGCATATCCCAACCAAGACCTTCAAGCTTAGCATGTACTATACAACTAAATATCTTTATGAATAATGTATTATCACAAGAAAATTCCCAAACTTTAGTTCATACTACTTTCAAAAGAAACACTACAAACGTCAAAAGTTCACTTGACTGCTAATCTAATAAACTATACAAACGAGTCCCAGTTACTAATATAATGAACAGAAGTACCAAACACATTTGGACAACCATAGTACAAGTACACATATGTGCTACTTCGACAGTCTTTTATTTAAGGTTGAATAACAAGCATTATCACCTACTAAGGTTGAATAACAAGCATTATCACCTACTAAAGAGGAGTCATATATTACATCAACTTCGAGTGCCTAAAAAATCATCAGAAGATGATCAAAACTTACCCCAAAGGTCTCTTCTTCATCTCCTTTCTCTCCACTTCCTTTGTCTATTTTCTCTCAACGATAGGTTGATACACCAACATCATGTCTTCTTTCATGTGCATTCAGCGCATAGACATCAGAGTGCGGACCTTTTTCTCCCTCTCTGCCCTCTTGGCAGCAGGGGTCCTCTTCAATCTGTTTAATTCTTCTGTCACAACTTTCCCAACCTTTTCGATGTTGTTCAGGAGCTTCTTCTCTGGTGTAAGAAAGTCTGACGGCCCATTACTCTGTTCAGTGATATCAAGCAATATCTTTGGCACTTTCCCAACAGTAGGGGGACAATGCCTAATTCTTCTTGATGGACTTGGAGAGATCATAGAGGATTTATGCTCGAGAAGAGCACCAGATACAGGCACAGAAGGAGAATGAATACTTTGCCCCTGAGGTAAGGGACTCGAAAGTTGTAGGCCTTCGACTTCTCTCAAGCGAGCTCTTCTCCTTTCAATGGCCTGTTGAAGAATTATGTTTAGATTCAATATTGACATAAGAAAGTGTAACACTGTAGAAATGCAGAACAGTAGTGTAGAGGGAGAACAAAGAAGCTTTACATTGTATTCACTAACTTGAAATGATTACAAAAGATGAATATATATACAGAGTGATCTAACAAACTCTTGTAACTAACTGAGAAACTAACTTTTACATACAAGTACTATTATACCCTTATAATATCATACTATGAGTGTATAGTCTCAATAAACACATCAAAAAACATATTAAAGTTCAAGGCATTACAATATCTACTGCACTACAACTCCACAACTGATAAAAAATCAACTAAACCCAATCAACTTAAAGAATGTTTCATTGCTGAGGAAGACAGAACCAAAGTAGGAAGCCTACTTAATACGCCGTAGAACATGTAAGCATAAAATCATAAGTCTAGAACATAAACACATTAAGTAATCTAGTAAAGACCACCATAACTTATAACAAATCTAAATAGAACACAAGGGATCACAGCATAGCTGAAAGTACATCAGTGCCAACAAATTGCATGATTTCCGTGGATCTGTAGCTCATATAAATGACATTCTGCCACATGCAGGAGGAGATATATATAGCTTCTCTTTGGCATCAAAAGACAATGATTCCATGTAAACAATCATGTTCAAACAAAAAAAAAATACTAGTATCATTTTAACATGCAGGTATGGAGTTGACTGAACTAGACGTAGTCAACTTAATGGTTGTTCCATAGCTGACTGGACCAGGGAGACTCTTTCACAGCAACCTAAGATTATGGGAATCTAAAAAAAGGATGCCAACAATATTTATATGTAGTCCAAAAAGAGCAAAAATGTTGTTTGACAATTTTCTGCAAAATTGAAAAAGTATTTACTCCAGTGATCCAATACTCAACTGATTCAAACAACATCCTATATGGTTTTGAGGCATTAATCATCAATAACTAATTAAACGTTAATCAAATACCAGCCAAGACGAGTAAACTGCATTGCAACATTTAACATGTCTTAAAACTTTTATGTACAAAGGTATGGTTCAGATATAAAGAATACACATAAAAACACACTACATAATCAGCAGTGTATATTACTAATAGCAAGTCATATAATACTAATGACTCGATCTACATTCTACAGAGACCAAGTTAACTTAAAACAACTTAGGCAATTGACTGTAATGACCGACCTATGCAATTTCAATGAATTTGAAACATAAACACATACAATCATCAAGTAGAGACCAACTTAACTTAAAACAACAAACTCTAGGTAGTATTCCTCATATACAGACATATATACACACATACATAACAGCACAAAACAAGAAACGGAATATTTACAATTTATAGCAAACTGATATGCAAAGTTATATCTGATTCAAGAATTGCAATTACAAATTTCAGGATATCTGCATTATGATCCTATAACAATATAATTTATATAACACTGTATATGTCTTTGAGCCGTTAATTCTCAATAACTAGTTTTATATGGAATTGAATGCAAGGCAAGGTAAGACAAGAATCAGTTAAAATACATGATAAGTGCATTATGATTACTTAAAAGGGAATTCTTATAAATACTATACCTTATGACCTCAACAAACTAGGAAAGTAAACACATACAATGACATTGAGATGAACATAATCTGAAAAACATATGTCAGGGACCAAAGCATTACGATTTCTACGGAACTACAAGTTCAATATAGTGCCAACAAATTGCATGTGTTACATAAATCATTAGCTCACATAATTCACATACTGCCACATGATGGAGGCTGTAGATTAGCTTCTTGTTGGCATCGAAAAACAATTTTTCCAGGCATATTCAGGTTAAGAAATGAAATATAATTTTAACCAGCAAATATGGAACAAACTAAAGTAGACTCATTAACTTGATGGTTGTTTCATAGCAGAGAGAACCCAGGCCACTTTTTCACATTAATTAAGATGATGGTAACCTTAGCTGCAAGGATGCCATAATTATTATTTATTAGTACATATGTGAACACAACTCAGCCATGGGCACATTTAGTAAAAACACATAAACCCTTATTTCTTCTATAGAAGAGTGCAGTGCAATCACTTATAATGGGAGTCTCTCAAACACCAAGTTATGCTTGTAACTATAACAAACTAGGAAACAAAATTGATATGCTGTATAACTTGTAAATACCAAACTGGATGTGTAAAAACATACTACAATCAAGTACAAACAACTACAAATGCTAATCATGAAACTTTCCACATATTATATCATTTAGGTAAACAAAGTACAGCAAAGCAATATGTATATTACACAAAAGATACGGAGAATAGTACCAAAAATTGATCAAAACACATAGTTCAAGAACAGAAATCACAATTTTCAAGAACACACAATTTATACCTTGACAATGGGGGTAATGTCTTGGAGAGGCTTCCTGGGGTACCAAGATGGTAAAATACTTCGGCTTACAGCACCACGTGCTCTCTGTACACTCCTGGCTGGAGTATTCTCACGACCAGAAGAAACCCTGCCACGCCTATTCCCAACTCCGGGAGTCCCGAAAGTACCCCTCCCAACACCACCTCCACGGCCAGGTGTCACCGCCACTCCAGTTGTCGCTCCATTCAGCGGTGTTGCTCCCCATCGAAATGTGTTGACAACCGTAACAGAATATGTATATTTACATGTTTTGTATAAACGAAAGAGAAGAAGAAGTTTGTTATTGAAATGAAAGTTACCAAATGAATTACATCAGTTCAGTATTTATACAAACAAGAGTCAAAACAAAGTTGACTAATCCAGCTCACTAATAGAATGAAACTAACAGAATGTAACTAACTAAGATCATAGAGTATTGACCACATCTTTTCTGACTTGTGACACTAAAGCATTACTAATGGTTGCCTTATACTGATGCTTCAATGATATAACAGATGCTGCCTTGACTTTGTTTTCATTTTCTTCATTCGTATTACGCCCCCCACAAGTTGGAATTACACAAGGATTGTATAAACCCAACTTGGAACAAAGAAACCAGTGAGACCTTCCACCTAGAGCTTTAGTAAGAACATCTGCCAGTTGAAGCTTTGTAGGAATTTTGACAGGTTGAATGACTCCATTATGCACCTTTTCTCGAACAAAATGACAGTCTAACTCTATATGTTTCGTGCGAGCATGTTGAACAGGATTCAAAGCAATGTCAATGGCTGCCTGATTGTCACAAAAAACAGGAGTAGCTTTAGTACAATCAACCAATAAATCAGCAAGTAGATACTTGAGCCACATTATTTCAGTAGTAATTGTTGCTAAAGCTCTGTATTCAGCCTCTGCTGAACTCATAGATGTGACAGACTGCTTTTTAGCTTGCCAAGAAATCAAGGCAGAACCTAATTTTAGACAATACCCAGTTACAGATCGACCAGAAAAGGTACAACCACCCCAATCACTGTCACAATATCCTTGTAAAGACAAATCATTGCTGGCTGGAAAATATAATCCTAATCCAACTGTACACTTGAGATACCTCAGAACTCTCAGTACAGCAGAAAGATGTTTATCTCTTGGATTATGCATAAACTGACTCAACAGATGCACTGAATAACTGATATCTGGTCTAGTAAAGGTGAGATACAAAAGTTTCCCAACTAGACTTCTATAAAAGGAAGGATTCTTAATCACAGAACCAGACTTATCAGAATCATAGAGTTTAATATTCTGATCCAGAGGAATGGACAAAGGTTTTGCATCAGACATATTGGCTGCATTAAGCATGTCAAGTATGAATTTCTTTTGACTCAAAGTAATTCCAGAATCATTTCTAGCGACTTCCAGACCTAGATAATACTTTGCTTCTCCAAGATCCTTGATACTAAACTCTTTATCTAAAGCAGTTTTCAAGTCTTGTATCATGACAATATTATCTCCTGTTAATAGCACATCATCAACATACACTACTGCCACAGTAAACAATGAACCTTGCTTATAAGTAAACAAGGAATAATCTGCTAAAGACTGAGTAAAACCATAGTCGAGCAAGAAGGTTGACAGCTTAGTGTTCCATTCTCTAGAAGCCTGACGAAGTCCATATAAAGATCTAATCAATTTGCAAACAAGATGTGAAGAATTAGGTGGCAGTTTGTAACCAAGAGGAACATCCATGTACACTTCCTCATGTAAATCACCATGTAGAAAGGCATTGTTAATGTCTAATTGATAAACAGGCCAATGTTTAGCAGCAGCTACAGCAAAAATGGATTTGACAGTAACACCTTTAGCTACAGGAGAGAAGGTCTCATGAAAATCAACACCAAGTTCTTGAGTGTACCCTTTAGCAACTAAACGAGCCTTATACCTTTCTATCTCTCCATTAGCATGATATTTGATTCTAAACACCCATCTACAACCTATAGATTTCTTGCCTGGAGGTAAAGGAACAAGAATCCAAGTGTTATTAGACTCTAAAGCTTCAAGCTCTTTATTCATGGCTTCCACCCAATTGGGATTTAGAATAGCTTGAGCATAAGAAGTAGGTTCTGTATGCTGTACTATCTTAGCAAGAAAAGTAGCATGAGTAGGAGTAAAATTGGTGGTGGCATAAAATTGAGATAAAGGATATTTGACTACTAAATTAGTGGCAGAACTATCCTTATGTTTTGCAATATCATAATCAGACCACCACTGTGGTCTTTGTCTATTTCGAGTGGAATGTCTTAAAACTGGTTGAGAAGTACCAGTATCCATGGTAATCAAAGTGTCAGAATCTGGTGGTAAATCATCCATGTAAGTAGATATATGAGAATCTGAAATTTGAGAAGAAGATAAATCCTCAAAAGATGCTAAGGTTGAAGATTCTGGAGGAACAGATTGAGACTTTGTAGGAGAAAACTGAGATTCTATTGATTGAGATTCTATTGAGTGAGAATTTGTAGGTGAATCAACAACAGGTGTAGAAGGAAAAAAATGATTGGAGCTGGAAAAATGATCATTGAAATTGATCCAATGTTGTAAGTGATGAGGATCAGATGTAGGAGTAGTATGAGTTTTATTTAGAAAAGGAAATACAGTCTCATGAAAAATCACATGTCTAGATACAAATTGCTGATTATTAGAAAGATTCAATAATTTGTACCCTTTCTGACCAAGAGGATATCCAAGAAAAACACATCGTATAGCACGAGAAGCAAATTTATCTGATTCATGAATTGAAGCAAAACACAAACAACCAAAAACCTTTAGAAAATCATAATCTGGTTTAGAATCATACAAACACTCAAAAGGAGTCTTATGTTGTAAAACAGGAGTAGGTAAACGGTTGATAAGGTAAGTAGCAGTCAAAATGCATTCACCCTAGAATCTAATAGGTAAACCAGATTGAAAACGAAGAGATCTAGCTATAGACAACAATTGTCTATGTTTTCTCTCTACCCTACCATTCTGAGCAGGAGTATTAACACAGGAAGATTGATGAGAAATCCCTTTTTCAAGCAGAAATGTAATCAATGAGTTATTAAAAAACTCAGTTCCATGATCACTTCGGAAATGTTTGATAGTGGTGTGGAAATGATTTTCAACATAGAGAAGAAAACAAGTGATTTGGTAAAACACATGTTGTTTTGTGGGTAATAAGAAAGTCCAAATAGCTCGAGAATGGTCATCTACTATGGTTAAAAAATATTTGCAGCCATGAGTAGTGTTATGAGCATAAGGACCCCATAGGTCTACATGGATTAAATCAAAAATATGTGCAGCATGAGAAGTACTAAGCACAAAAGGAAGTTTAGTCTGTTTAGACAGAGGACAAATTGGACAATTCTTGTTAATATCATCATCTATTGATCCAGAAATAGAAGATATCTTATGAAGAACTGGAGAGGAGGCATGTCCTAACCTCATATGCCAAAGACAACTGGTTTTTGAGTTTGAAACAACAGTATTACTAATAACTGGAGAAAAAAAGGAATTATACTTGGCAAAAGAAATATCCAAGTGATATAGGCCAGAAAGCAATCTACCAGAGGCTACAGTCTGCAGGTTCTTGGCCTGAAAAATACACTGATCAGGTGTGAAAACAACAGTTCCACCAGTATCCATAGACCATTTAGGAACAGAGAAAAGGTTGTAATTAAAACTGGGAACAAAAAGGACATTGTTGATTCTGAAATCATCACTAAAAGAGACTGTTCCAGTATGAGTGACCACAATCGAAGAACCATTTGGAAGTGCCACATTAATAGGAACAGATAAAATGACCAAATCAGTTAACATATTGGCTTGACAACACATATGATCAGTAGCTCCTGTATCAATAAGCCAAGTACTAAGTATTAACAAGAACTACATTGGAAGTAGAAATGGCCATACCTGCCATATGATCTTCTGGACTCTTAAAACCTTGATTCATACCAACAAACATATTCATCATCTTGTTGAGTTGAGCAATCTGTTGTTGCATTTGAACCATTTGATCTTCAGACTTTGACTCAATTCCTTGCTAAGAACTACTGTCAGCACTCACTTGATTAGCTTTAGACACATTAGGCAAATTTCTAAAACCAGTAGAAGAAGACTGTGACTTCTCTCTTTTCTTCCAATTAGCAGGATAGCCTATCAGTTTGTAGCAATTTTCTTTGGTGTGACCATTAAAATTGCAATACGAACATTTAAGTCCAGGTTTCTGTTGAGAAGTACCAACTGAAGTACTCTTATTACCTCCAAAACGCTTAACAGGAGTAACAACATTAATACCTTCAGAATTACTCACTAAAGAATGAGCAAAAGGTGTTGTTCCAGCAATCAAACTACTATAACCCTGTCTTGATCTCTCATCTTGTTTGACAAAAGCAAAAGCTTGAGAAACAGAAGGAAGAGGACTCATCATCAAAATCTGACCCCTGACAGTAGCATTACTCTCATGTAATCCCATTACAAATTGCAACAACTTTCTTTTCTGATCTCTTTCAACTTGAACTCTGTGTGCTCCACAAACACAATTAACCAGAGGTTCCAGAACAGCATACTCATCCCAAAGACTCTTAAGCTTGTGAAAGTATACCTCAACAGAATTATTTCCTTGTTCTAAAACATGAGTGTCTTTTAGTATCTGATAAATTCTATGACCATTAGTGCCAGAATATCTCTCTTGAAGTTCATTCCAAACTGCTCTTGCAGTAGTAACATAACTCAAACCATCACTAATGTCATCATTAACCGTATTCAAAATCCAAGTAATGATCATATCATTTACTCTCTCCCATTGAGCACACAAAGGAGAATTAGAGGCAGGCTTCTCAAAGCTACCACTAACAAGCACAAATTTGTTTCTAGCATTTAAAGCTATTTGCATTGAACGACTCCAAGGACCGTAATTATATGGTCCATTCAATTTCTTTGCAATCAATACTAAACCAGGGTGATCATTGTTATGCAAATACAGAGGATGTGAATTATTATCGACAAGCTCATGATTATACTGTGAATTACTGTTTTGAACATCATCGTCTCTAGAAACAGAATCACCAAGAGGATTTAAAAACGTATTGACATGAAGAACATCATTCACAGCACGATTTGGTAAAATTGTAGAGTTATTAGCATTATTAACATCAACTCCTTGAACAACATTAGCGAAACTATTGCGCAACATGACTGAATTGAAAATTAGAGATTTGTACGGAAAACTAGGGTTTCTACGAGATCTAATCGAACAATTGAATCAACAGATCACGTAAGAAATGATACCGTATTGAAGAACAAACACGCAGAGAGCACGCAGAGAAGAAGACGACACAAGATCGATGTAAATTCAGCCATGTCTATGCTTTGATACCATAACAGAATATGTATATTTACATGTTTTGTATAAACGAAAGAGAAGAAGAAGTTTGTTATTGAAATGAAAGTTACCAAATGAATTACATCAGTTCAGTATTTATACAAACAAGAGTCAAAACAAAGTTGACTAATCCAGCTCACTAATAGAATGAAACTAACAGAATGTAACTAACTAAGACCATAGAGTATTGACCACATCTTTTCTGACTTGTGACACTAAAGCATTACTAATGGTTGCCTTATACTGATGCTTCAATGATATAACAGATGCTGCCTTGACTTTGTTTTCATTTTCTTCATTCGTATTAAACCGGTTGATCAGGTAAAATCTGTAGAGCACCGAATTGGCTTCGTTGACGAAAAGTAAAGAGCGTACTAGGATCGTCCTGCCTCCTCGATAATCTATCTCTTGCTTCCGGCATCTTGAACAAAATCTAATCAATTCACCACAATTACAATTACACACACACTCAACTAATTAATTCACTACAATTACAATTACAATTACACACACACACACACACAAAACTAATCAATTCACCACAATTACACACACACACACACACAACTATTAAAGCAGATCTAAATGTCACTTAATTTAGCAGAGACTAATCAATAAAAATAAACAAAACACAATCACACACACAAGCTAAAACAAGAACAATAAACACAAAACAAGATGTGCACAAATTCACAATTACATATACATACACACACATACACACAAACTAAAGAAGATGATAAAAATATACATACATAAAATATATGCATACATAGATATAGATTTACAGAGAGAGAGAGAGATACCTTAGGTTTCGGCAACAATGAACCGGAGTGGTGGCTCTGTATCAGAGAGAGAGAGAGAGGGGGGGGGGGAGGGGGCGAGGGGGGGGGGCGAGAGATTGGCAATTTCGAATTGTAGTTTAGGCGCTTATCTTATACACCCCCCTTTGGCTTCTCTAATCAAGCTTTAACTTTCTTGCACGTGCGTACCTCGTGCCATGTTTTTCATTTGGGCGGTTCTTTTCCAATTCAACTTATTTTGAATTTTTATCATTTTGTATTTTCGTGTCATCGACTTTCCCTGGTTCCGCTTTCATCCCTATGCATTTTTAGTTTACTACCCAAATGTTCACAAATTTCACTCGAAAAGTCAAATATAACGCTATGTGATCAGTATTGGTCAACAAATTAGTAACGTTTATTTTTTGAGTATAAAAAATTGGTCAATTTAAATGAGCTAAATTTTAGCTTGAATTTGCTAATGTAGTTACTATATTTTGTAATATGATTATTATCATAATAACTTTTGTGAAAATGAATTTACTAAAAAATTTGTTTACCAACGTGTTCTTAATGTACTGACATCTCTCTCATTTCTCTTAATGGATGTCTAAGAGCAACTCCAACCCATCACTAAATCACTATAATAGTGATGGATATAGTGTAAAACTCACTCCAATGCAATACTATTTTAGTGACCCAAGATCACCAAAAGAGTTTTGGGTCACCAAATTTGGTGACAAAAGTACATTTGGTGATCCTTGGTCACCAAATTTGGTGACTTTCAAAATTCCAACAATACCCCTATATTTGTTAACAAAACAATTTTTTTCCATCTATGTCCTACTATTTGTTCTTGTAATTTTTCCCAAATTTTTTTACAACTTATTTGTTCTTGTAATTTTTAACTTTAAATTTTTATCAATTGAAACTTCTTTACTTCTTAGCTCGTGTTAATTCTAAAATATTATTTTTTTAATTTTAAACTTTCACACAAAACCTTGAAAAAAATTTTAATCATGAATTATAAACAACACACCAAATTTAATTATAAAAATAACATCATAATGATAAATAAGAAGTTACAAGATAATAATTTTACGTAACTTATAATACATATAATAAATAAATAAACTAAGTTTTAACCATAGCTAACCTTATGTACTGGGTTTCACAAAATCCTCCACCAACACATCTTTTTTTAATTTCTACTGACGGAGATTTTTCCAATATTTTACATCGCTTGAGATTAACATTATAATTTAAAATATAATAGATATTAATAATGTAAAAAATGAACAAAGTTAGAATATTCTATTTTATTGGTGAAAGATTCTTTTTAGTGTCAAGTATAGTGACCAATGGGTTGGAGTGCAATTTGTGAATGGTGTAATTTTGTCACCAAAATAGTGTCTCTAGGACACTATTTTGGTGTCTTGGGTTGGAGATGGTCTAAGGGTTAGAATTTGTTAAAAGCGCTTCTAAAAAATATAGAATTTGTTAAAAACAAGAGGTCTGAGTGAGCGCATTTATCATTATAAAAATTGGTTTACAAATTAAATTTATTTAAATGTTCAAATTTAATTTTAAAATTTAAAATTCCTGTCAATTTTAAATTCTGTATATATTTTTTTTGATAGATAAGTAATTCATTAATAAACGATCATACGACATCTATAAAAACAATCAACATTGAACAAACACGTTACAGAATAAATCAAATCAAAATTTTCTTCATACGAGCTACGATCGTTGAACATATCATTTATTGTGATGCATCTCTCGTTCATATCGCTGAATTCATATTGCTGAAATTTGCAACCTTTTTGAAGAGACAATTGAATAATTTATTAAAGCCGTGAAGAATACATATCTCTATTTCGTCAATACGTATTCGAACAATTGACCATAACTTCGATCTCATAATCCAAATCAATGAACCAATGATATAAATCTTGCAGATTTATGATCCCGGATACTAAAACCAACCAAACTCTCATAAGAAAGGAGAACAAACCCAAATATGAGCCAAAAGAAATCCACTAGTGGGGTACTAAGGGCCCATTTAATAACATGTGAATGAAGTGGACTGAACTGGACGATACATTATTTTACTAATGAGGTTGTTTGTTTGAAAATTAACTCCTCTGGACGAGTCCATAATCTTCTGAACGAGTCGGTCTAAAAAACTTAACTGAACTATCCATGTGACTTTACCTTGGTATAATTTGATTGTTCAATTTATTAGAGTATTAACAATCTACTATATCATACACTATCTTATTTGGTACTTTTGTTAATATTAATATCACAATTATATTAAGAAATTATTGAGAATAAATTTAATTAGTAAATATTATTTAAATATGTACTTGCAGAGAATTGAATGATAAAAATATATAATAAATAAATACTATTTAATTATGTAGTTAAAAGGATGGAACACGGGATGAAATTAAAAAAATTAAAATAATCCATAAGTATTAAAATTAAAAATTAACATAATCCATAAGTATTATTAAAATATAAACTTGTAGAGAATTGAATGATAAAAAAATATAATAAGTAAATATTATTTAATTATGTAGTTGCAAGGAATCGAACACGAGGTGAAATTAAAGAAACTAAATTAAATAAACAAATCATGTATAATTATGTATTTGTAAGGAATCGGGATTAATTGATAACCAAATTTGGTACTTTGTTATTATTGTGCGTCATTCAAACATGGTTTTCCATATTAATAAAGAGTGTAGATAGATTACAAGGTAGTATAACAAAAAATGTACAAAACTGTTTCATTCAGAAAAACTGAAAACTAATTTAACAAATACCATTATTCGTCGTGTTTCATTCAGAAAAACTGAAAATTAATTTAACAAATACCATTATCGTCCAGCATTTAGATTAGTCATTCGTTCAGAATTTTAATCATTCAGAAAATACGGTTCAGATTTAAGAAATGATCCCTAAAACTTCCAATAAAAAGACAGACTTATTATATTGAAAATAAAAATGAGAATAAAATATTAAAGATAGGACTTATGATCAACCAAAAGACTGATGACAGCGACGAATGTTAGGGTTTCTTACACGAGTTCAAACCTTTATTGCATATTGTAAGAATGTAAGTATAAAATTTTAATATCTTAGTACGCTCGAGAATAATTAAAATCCCACATGTTAAATTTCGAATCTAATCAATATTATGATGTAGTGTCTATTAAGTGACTTTTTTCAAAAAAAAAAATACTTAAATAACTACAGTTATAATAATTTTAATATTTGTGTGACCTTTAAATACATGAACAGGCATATATATCGTATATCTATACTATTATATTAAAAATGAAACATTGCAAGTTTTCAATATGGTTATCCTATTTATTAAAATGAAATAATAATATTATCGTTACAAATAATTAATCAATTTTTTTTTTCATATATAACTTGTTAATATTATGATTATCAATAACTAATCAATTTCCTTTTTCAGGTAAAACACATTTTTCTTTATATTTTATCTAATTAAAATTTCTCCTTTTTTAAAAAGACTGTGAGTACTTTTATTCAGTAAAATTAAGTTATAATGTCGTCTTCTGGCTTTGGGTCTCGCTCACCCCGAGATTTATTGGAAATGGATACTTATTTATAAGGCATATAAGCCTAACTATTCAAAAAAAAAAAGTAATTAATAATCTCATAATCACTAATACATGTTAACTTTTCTATTTTTTCTAAATAAACCCTCTCATTTTCTAGTAAGATCACGGGCTTTCGAAGTTGTGCTCAATTTAGGAATTAAAGCAATGTTAGATGCATTGCATCCTCTCTGGATGAAACTTTCAGCATGAAACTTTATACATAGCGTAAGAACTTCCTCCTTAACATATGCCTAGATTGCTTTCACCATACCATCATTAAGAACATCAGGGCCAGGAGCCTTGGTTGAGTCAGTTTCCTTTAAAGCTAATTCAATTTCCTCCATTGAGAAATTTCTGATCAAATCTATCTTTTCAGCTTAAGATAGCTTATTTAGAGCCAATCTCCCAACCGTAAAGACTGTCATATTGCTTTCCTTGCGCAAAAAGGACTTGAAATGATTAAAAATTGCATCTTTTATGTCCTTTGGATTGTGTAACCATGTATAATCATTCTGAAACCTCAATATTTGATTAGCACACCTTTTGCGCATAATCGCTTTATGGAAAAATATCATATTCTACTCACCTCTTAGACGCCAATTCAATCTAGCTTTTTGGCAGAGCATGCTAACTTTTAGCTTATATAACTTCTCCAATTTTGCCTTGATGAGAGCTTTGAGTATGCCTCTTCTTGCTCCCTCTCTAACTGATCGATATATTTATTTATATCTCCAAAACAACTACGGTTCCAGTTCTTCACGTACTCTTTAACACCCCTTAGCTTTTCACTTAGAGTAATAAAGTTTGGATCATCATAATCTTAAAAGTTTTCACTTAGATGACAGTTTAGAGTGAAAAGTTTAGAGTAATAAAGTTTGGATCATCATAATCTTAAAGTTTGTAACTATGAAAGAAAGGATTTATCCTCCAACCAACAATTAAAAAACTTAAAAGAACGTGAACCCTAGTTATCATTTGAGCATTTCAGAACTAGGGGCTTGTGATTTGAATTTTTCCTCCTAAGAGCCACTGAAACCCAATCTCTAATATTGTACCAGGCCTGGTTTAAAAAAATTCTGTCCAACTTACTTTTTTTGTTTGTTGGGCCAAGCCACGTGAATTTAGAGTTGACCAATGGGATTTCGAAGAGATTGCCCTCTAAATCCAGTTTTTATAGATGCAAAGCTCTCTCTCTCTCTCTCTCTCTAATGTGAAAAACACAATTGTGAACAGTGGGAGTATCCTCTAAATTTGGTAAGAACTAGGATAGTGAATTCCAGAGCTTTACTTTCTTTGAAGGGCTTTGTGGAGTGTAAATATTGAAACAAGTAAAGGGAGTATTAGATCTCTTACAAAAACCTTTTACCATAATCCAAGCTTTCGAGCATTCTGATATTGTTACTTCAAAGCTTGCCCTTTTCCAAATCATGAAGAGACCATCAGATAGACCTTGAGAGGGCACCTCTACCCACCCTACCTCGCTACCCATTCCTAATGAGGATACTAATCTGTCATCCCATTTCCTACATTTCGATTCCTGAATACACGAGAGAAAACTTTTGATTCTCGGACCACTGAGTTATTATTGAGCTGACTCGCTTCATTTGAAGTACCCCTTACATTCCAACAAGCAAAGACTTCAAGATTCAATTCAACACTTACAGTTGTAGATATTCTTTTATCAATTTCAATTAAGCTTCAGAGTCATTTACTGGAATAAGGCCCATTTGAATACCAGTATCCAGAATTGCTTGAGCTTCATCTTGTGTCTCCCCCACCAGACCCACTTTGTTTTGAGCAACTTCTGCTAATCTTTTCCTAACCCTTTTCGAGGGTACTGTGAAGTATTTATTCTCTTTGTTGCTTTGCCTTTTTCTTGTCCTACCTCGATTGTTTTTTAACTTATGACTGCTGATTTCATTGATTAAGGTCGGCTTTAGCACACAAAGATTAGAGAAATCCTTTCAAACACTATCAACTAGAACCGATGAGGCTTTTGAAAAAGTTGGTTTAAATACCGAGATCAATTCCTTTAAATACCGAGATTTCCTTTAAAATACCGAGATCAATTCCTTTAAAATATCTTTAAAGTTTGAAACTTCTCTTTGATTAAAGACATCATTTATTGACGCTTTCTTGTTCTCCCACTTATCTTTGATGGGCTCCAGTTCAAATTCCCACACTCCAAAATCCCACGTATCTTTTGTTCTATAAAAGGGGTTAAAAGAGTATTTCAGTGTTTTGAGTTACTATTAGGGCTGCAAATAAATTATCACAAGAGTAATATTGTGGTTTCAATGAGGAGAGGGTAGCATTGGATAATTGGGCTAGGTTTATGGGCCACAAAGTTGAAACTAGGAAAATCAAATACCTAGGTATAACGTTAGGTGCTTCTCCTGACACAATCTCATACTTGGATCCTCTGTTGCTTAAAGTTAAAAACAAACTACAATAGTGGGACACTAAAGAAATCTCAATTGGCAGGGATGTTAGGAATCTGCCTGATTCCCGGTGAATGCGGAAGCGTTTTGGTAAATATGTGTGCTTAGATCCCACAAATATACGTGATAGTAATGAAGCAACAAACCAACAATACAGTAAAAGAGACAAGAGATTTAACGTGGTTCGGCCCAGCCTACATCCACAAGAGCAACAACTTCACATTAGATAAAAGAGATTACAATATCCGGGTATCCGGCCCCTGAATTTCATACAAAAATTCAGCCCTACAATACCTATTATGTATATCCCCAACTCACTGAAGTGTTTATCTCAAAACCTCCCCCTATCACTGTTTCCCGACAACCTTTCCTTCTCTCCCTCTCCCAACCCGGACAGTGCCACACAACCTGATAGAAAGACCCCTGCAGCGGGACCACCTCCGATGGCTGCAGTCAGACCCAAGTACCTAAGGAATAGTTTAGGCACGAGGACCTTCTATCCCGACACTTCCTGAAAGCGGGCTAAACCGGCTCCCCTACTAGACGGACTATCTAGCAGCTATATAGAGAGAGAAGAAAGAATTATGGTGTGTTTGATAATGAAGGAGGAGAGGGTATTTATAGAAGGAAAAATGTAGTAGGTGGGGAGGGGGTTGGTGAAGATTGGTTGGTGAAGAGAAGGTTGGTGGAAAGAGTTGGAAAGATCTGCTGCCTAACAATCCCCCCTCTTTCCAAACTCACAGCTCTTCACTTGCATTCCATACCTGCGCCCTGTTGGCACAACTCCAAATTTTCCTCGATCCGTATCATTTCCTACGACAAAACTCCCCCCGAGTCCTAGACTCCAAACCATACCCTAGTTTGCACATTCATTCTCGAATGCCCACTTGTTATACGTACAAGTGTACCATTGACCTCTATTTGTCCAACTACATACATGTGAAACAATCTGTTGTATGCACACATACTCACTTGATTCACGTCGGCCAATCACATATGTAGTCCATCACACACGCAAGTGTGACCACCACACACACAAGTGTGACCATCGATCTTTCATTTACTACCCAACTGCATATCAAACAAATCAATCTTTTGCATGGTTCACTGCTCACTTGATTCGTGTTGATCGATGCCCATATGCAGCTGCAACACACCAACTACTCGTTGATGTCATGGAAGCCCTTCGACCAAGCATCCATCCCAACAGTCTTTGCACCATCATCCAGACTGCAAGGCAATACAACCGCAGCAGTATCCTTAAAGTCACTATTCCCTCGTGCACGACATAACCAGATTTTCGAAGTTCCAGTACGTTCTCGCCACGTAAATCAGACGATATATTCCCCCACGTGGCTCTCCCTTCATCCGAACCACACGGCCTCTTTTGATATTCATAGCTCCCCCTACTACAGAGCATCTGTAGCCTTCTGAAGCTAAACAACCGATAGATATTAGATTCTTCCTCAGCTTAGGCACATATCTTACCCCGTTCAAGCAACGAACTATTCCATCGAACATTTTGATTTTCACAATTTCAATCCCCTTGATCTCATAAGTAGATCCATCAGCCAAAGAAATTGTTTCATTCTTTGTATTTGGAATTTGTCAAAATGCCCCCTTTCGGAACATACATGGTAAGAAGACCCTGAGTCTAATATCCATTCTCCTGGAGAACTAGTGCCTCGATTGAAGACGGTGCAAACATCTTCACAATCGAGAGTAACCACAGCCAATGATGCATCTGGATCCTTCTTATTAAGCGGATAATTCGGCCTAATATGACCCCACTCCTTACAACCAAAGCACTGCATGCCCTTTTCACTGTATCTGGATTTACCCCTGCTATTGGTAGATCCTCTCACAACACCCCTTCCTCTAATATTTTGACTACGCAAAGCCAAAACTATCATTCCGTCCTTGTCAGCATCCTGGTTCTTCCTTCCAGCATTTGACAAAAGTGTTGACTAAACCTCCTCCATTTTTAACGTGTCCTTTCCGTACAAAATGGTTGTGACCAAATGATCGAATGACTCCGGAAGCGAAGTAAGAAGAATAAGGGCCTTATCTTCTTCCTCCAATTTTACATCAACCTTTTCAAGTTGATCAACAATACCATTAAACACATTCATGTGCTCAATAACACTGCCTTGAGCTGCCATCTTCAGCTTGTATAACTCGCGCTTCAGATTTAACTTTTTAGTCAAGTTCTTCCCCATATACAATGTCTCCAACTTTGACCATAATTACTTCGGCGTGCTTTCGTCAACAACATTATTGATAATGTTATCAGCAATGCATAGCTTGATGGTACTCATGCATTGCGACTCAGCATCCTCCCAATCTTCATCGCTCATCTTTGTTGGCTTTCCCTCCTTCCCCTTCAAAGCCCTTTCTAGCTTCTGTTGGGTTAGGATATCTTTTACCCTTCTCTGCCAAAGAGTAAAACTTCCTTTACCATCATATGGAGTCACCTTGAATCCTCCAATACTTGCCATGATCTCCGTTTGCACACACAAACCAATCCAAGCAACTAAATCAATTGGCCAGGTAAGTGTAAAAAACAATGGGAGCACTTCCGTCAAAACGGCGCCTTATTAGACAACAACTTTTCTTAACGACTTTCCTTCGACACCAATAATTTAGACACAACTAGCTCTGATACCAACTGTTAGGAATCTGCCCGATTCCCAGCGAATGCGGAAGCGCTTTGGTAAATATGTGTGCTTAGATCCCACAAATATACGTGATAGTAATGAAGCAACAAACCAACAATACAGTAAAAGAGACAAGAGATTTAACGTGGTTCGGCCCAGCCTACATCCACAAGAGCAACAACTTCACACTAGATAAAAGAGATTACAATATCCGGGTATCCGGCCCCTAAATTTCATACAAAAATTCAGCCCTACAATACCTATTATGTATATCCCCAACTCACTGAAGTGTTTATCTCAAAACCTCCCCTATCACTGTTTCCCGACAACTTTTCCTTCTCTCCCTCTCCCAACCCGGACAGTGCCACACAACCTGATAGAAAGACCCCTGTAGCGGGACCACCTCCGATGGCTGCAGTCAGACCCAAGTACCTAAGGAATAGTTTAGGCACGAGGACCTTCTATCCCGACACTTCCTTAAAGCGGGCTAAACCGGCTCCCCTACTAGACGGACTATCTAGCAGCTATATAGAGAGAGAAGAAAGAATTATGGTGTGTTTGATAATGACGGAGGAGAGGGTATTTATAGAAGGAAAAATGTAGTAGGTGGGGAAGGGGTTGGTGAAGATTGGTTGGTGAAGAGAAGGTTGGTGGAAAGAGTTGGAAAGATCTGCTGCCTAACAATGGAGGCTAATTCTTTTGAAAGAAACTATAGATAGTTGCCGTCGTATTGGTTTAATCTATATCATATTCTTGCAACGGTAATTAATTCTCTGGAGAAGATTCGAAGGTAGTTTATATATGCAATGGTTTAATCTATATCTTACTTCTGGAATCCTAGACATCTCGAACAGAGTGTTTCTACTTCTGGAATTCTTGAGATGTCGAATAATTGTTTTACTTGTGGAACCCTTGACATATCGAATAGTAAACTTTACTTCTGGAATCTTTGAGATGTCGAATCCTTGACTTCTCTAATAGACAAATTTCACTTCTCGAATTTGTATTTAGGCAAATTTCCTTTATTCTTCAAACTTTAATTGTGTTTATTGAGCAATCTTCTTCTTCAACCTTGAGGCATGATCCAAGGATCTTCGTTCAAGCATTATTACATGATTGATTTATACAAGGTATAGATGAATGTGATACCTAATGCTAAGTACAACTTCAAAATAGAAATCCAATACAGGTTCCCCAATTAAGGGTCATGTAAGTAATGCCGAGCATTACTATACAATAAGCTTGTTATAAACATGTGTACATGTATGCCTCTGTGACTAACATCTTTGTATCTAACCAAAGAAATTTTCTTCGATTTGGATACTATACTTGTTTATTTTAAATCCATAAATAGTAAAAGTCTTGATTTTTTTTTCTTTGACTCATTATTTCTTGGTTTTGTGAACCAAGTACATTTTGATAGGTTAGGAGTCTTGGACAAGAGGATATAGTGACAAAACTAATGTGGCAAATTAGAAGTTCTTTTAATTTTGTTGGGATCGAATTTGGAAAAGAATT
Source organism: Saposhnikovia divaricata (assembly GCA_036435485.1). Classification (NCBI taxonomy): domain Eukaryota; kingdom Viridiplantae; phylum Streptophyta; class Magnoliopsida; order Apiales; family Apiaceae; genus Saposhnikovia; species Saposhnikovia divaricata. Next base: position 114,467,324 of record CM071596.1, read on the forward strand.
TTGTTCGAGTAGACACATGAGAATAATATGGTAACATGAGTGAAACAATTATTTTATCAACAATGACATTAAAAAAAAATTAAAAAGAAAGCATTATTGTATATAACTAATGAACTCCACTATTTATTCAAATATGCATCAAATTCAACGGTTGTAATGGTGAGTTAAAGTTCATTGTAATTAAAAGATCATATATTTTTAATAACTTGAAAATTATGTACTTGTTCTATAAAAATTGATGTTGAAGAGCGCAATAGTAAAATTACTAGAGGGCATAAATTTTAAAGAAAATATTGGTCCTGATTCCCGAGATTGATACTTTTCCTGAAATTCCAATATTTAGGTATAAACAAATACATCTAGTCATTTATTTTTATTACTGTTTAATTTTCTTTTATGTAAATTAAGAAGGCAAGTAATAACAGAACCAATATAATACCCTCATTAAATCACTATCTCAATGAGATGGACCTTAGAATCCTTATTCTCAATATAAAATGACATGAATAAAATGAAAAATATTTCCCCAAAAGTTATGGATTCGACTGACCATAATCCAACCATTTTGTCCTTTAAGATCTCCGTTAATAGCTTACCAATCCAAATCTCAACTACATACTCAACATTATGAATGAACTGCTAACAATTCACCAACTCCTATACAATAAGAATTTGTTTTTAGTGTTGTTACGTAGGATGATATTAATTCCAGTTGAAACCAACAGACAGATACAGTCACAAATAGTAACTTAATTAATAGAATCTAATTGCCGACACAAAAGTTGGACAGTCGAATGCAAGATTAATGGATAATTGTATTTAGTTTTGGAATGGAACTTTACATATTAAAAAAATTAAAGGTTAAAAAGAAGAAGAAGAAGAAGAACATAAGGTTGGATATAAGGCAAAAGTAAAGACAATCATGAATTTTCCTATGATTTGGTAGGAACCAGTGTTTAGTTTATAGTAGAAATGAAATGATGCAAGGAAAGAATGAATGATATGCATTTTACAATTTGCTTCACTCTTTTCTCATTTCATTCACTCAAAGAAATGCAACATAAGAATGGCGAAGGCAGTTGAGCAACTTAATGTTGGGTTAGAAATACGAGTTGGGACGTGGGTGTTTCCACGTCAAATATTTATGTGTTCTTGTTTTGCTTTTACTTATTTTTGATAGAAGTAGAAGTAATACTTCAAAAAAGCTTTGGTGGATCTTGTCAACTAATCGATTGGTTATGTGTGTGCTTTGCATTGGTGGTTTGTGAATCTCGAATTGTGTAAGTCCCCTAACAAGTGTTATTAGAGCCAAGGTTCGGGTTCGTGATGGATGAGATTGAGGGAAAGTTCGAGATTCAATTGGTATGACAAAGTAAAATGAAGGATTTTTTTAGGTCGTGTAAGTTTGTAAAAGGGGGGTTGAATACAAACTATACTATTTTATCGAAATTGGTCCGGTTGATTTAAACTTGGTTCAAGTCAAATTTATGCGGAATTAAATGAAATAAGATTCAAGTAGAATATAAACTTATATTAAACTTGAGGGTACATAGTAATATCTCACTAATAAAAACAAATTAGAAAATTCGACATGAACTTTTTTATATTTGTTAATAAAAGTCTGAATGCTAAAAAGCAGTTCGAGATATAAATTAGGAGTAAAAACTTGCTAAACAGTACAAGAGTTACAAATGATAAAGTTCTAACGGATACGATATTACAAACACAAAGAACTTGATTTTTTTATAAAATTCAATGTCTCCTAGTTGGTGTTTATGAAGAGAGAGAAGAGAGAATTTGATGTTGATATATTCTTCTGTCTTTAAGTTTGTGTTGAATGATTTGCTTGTGGTCGCCTCCTTGATATTTATCAATTTGATCAACCAAAAAGCTACTGCCTCTTTTGCTATGATTTTGTACTGGTAAGACAATCAATAAGACAATTTTAAGCTAGCAAGATAATTAGTAAGACATGATTGTCATAGCAGCTGTGTTGTTTTGGCTTGGTAAGATAATTGGCAAGACAATCTTGTCATGGCAGCTCAGCATTACCTTTGGTAAGACAATCTGAATTACACTATTAAGACAATTGGTATGACAATCTGTAGATTGTCATACTAAATTACAATTCTGTTTTTAAATGATTTTTAGATAATCATTTAATTAATATATTTTCTTTTAATTAAATAATAATTCTGATTTAATTTAATATAATAATTATTTTAATGAATAAATTAATTCTGATTTAATTAATTTATTAATTAATGGAAAATTATTATAAATCCTTTGGTTGCCAAAACTCTTTCTTGAACCGCTGATAACAAAGAAATACCATTGAATATTCTGTTAATGCTCGATGCACGGTCTGGTTCCTGAACGACTAACTTCAATGACTGTTCTTTATATTTAACTTTATGCTGTGGTTCTTTCCATTTCTTAACTCTCTTCAAACTCATTTTTTACTCTGTCTAATCGGGTTCTGTCACTGTAGAAATCTCCGTCACTATAAATGAATCCACTGTTAGTCACAGAGGCATGCCTGAAGACATCTAATAGCAAGCCTAAGTATGTGTAATGCTATGCATTACCTACATGACCTCTTAACTGAGGAAACCTCTAGTTGTAGAGTTTCTATTTGTTCTGTACTTGTAATAGGCATCAAATTCTAGTTGTGTTACTGTACTTATAAAGTCAAGAATAATGCTTGAAAGAAGTTCCAAGGTTCATGCCTCAAGCAAGGAGATAAAGACTGCCAAATAATCACAGTTGGGATTTGAAGAAATGAAGAATTTGCCTAAGTACCAATTCGAGAAGTACATTTGTCTATTCGAGAAGTCTAGCATTCGAGAAGTCATAGATTCGATATCTCAGAAGACACTATTCGATATCTCTGAATACACTGTTCGATATCTCATTCGATATCTCAGGGATTCGATATGTCAAAATGCTCTATTCGATATCTCAAGGACTAAAGAAGCTATTCGACATCTCAGGGATTCGATATGTCAAAATGCTCTATTCGATATCTCAAGGAGTCCCGGAGAAAAGAGCTATTCGAGAAGTGATTCGATATGTCAATATAACACTATTCAAGAACTCAGAGTTATCGATTAAGTCAATTCGAGTTCTCGAATCAATCACTTAGCCACTTCTCGAATACATTTTTGGAGACAAAATACTGAAGAATTGTACAAGTCAGAAACCTGCAACAAGCCAAGACGCTTTATTTGACTATGTACTATAAAGCACATTGGAAAGCCTACAAAGAAGCTTGGAGAGATAAGACAAAGGGACAAGGAGCTAAAGAAGTGGATCTGAACAGGCTTTGCAAAGTCAAATCTGTAGCCGTTTGGACTCTTACTCAAATGAGTTAGACATACTGGAAAGTAGTTTGTTTTACCTACCTTATTTGTAGTAAGTAGGTGTATCCATGTCTATAAGGATACAGCCTCACTTCCTTAGCAGATAAGTTTTTCAAGATACATCACAAGAAATATCTCTCTAAGAAAAACGAAGCTGAGAATACTATCATTTGTATTCACAGATTGTAGCGAAATCTTTATCTAATAAAATATTAGATTAAAGTGATATTGTGTTGTGTTTGTCTTTGTTATCTGTACTTGCGTATCTCACACACACTCAACACATATCTTGTTGCAAAGATTCAAGAACAAAGAAAAGTTCAAGAATCCATTCAACCCCCTCTGTATTCTTTTACTGTATTCAATACTCAACAAGTGGTATCAGAGCAGGCTGTTTAATCTAAACAGAAAATGATCATGAGTTCGAATACACCAAAGACTACAGGTACGGTGAAGGTCCCTAAGTTCGACAAAGAGAATTACAACCTCTGGAAAATAAAAATGCTGTTGTTCATCAAAGCTGCCAATCCTCTCTACCCTGACATCCTCAAGAATGGTCCATTTGTACCACAACAAGAAATTGCTGAATCCACAGTGGGCACAATAGTCATTCCTAGATCATATGTTGGAAAAGAGCCATCCAAATGGACGGACTCAGAAAAGGAAAAGGTTGCCCTAGACAGTCATCTCATGTTGCTGATCATAGACTCCATGGATATGTCGATGTTTGCCAATATAGCATCATGCACATCAACCAAGGACATGTGGAACCACATCGAGGTGTTATGTGAAGGGACAGAGGAGGTAAGAGAGAATAGGAAACAGATACTGGTCACACAGTATGAGGCTTTCATGGCACAGTCCAAAGAAAGTATTACTGATATGTTTGAGAGATTTCAAAAGCTGGTGACTGAGCTTCAAATGAATGGGAAGGTTTACAGCACTAAAGAATTAAACATGAAGTTTCTACTATCTGCACCTAACCACCTAGAGCAAAGGGTCATATCTCTAAGAGAAAGAGATTTGAACAAAGTCATATATGATGTGCTCTATGGGGTTTTAAAGATTCATGAGCTTGAGTTGCTTCAGAAGAGGGCTATCCAAGCCAACCAAGGCAGAATGATAAACACATCCTGTGCCTTGATTGTCAACAAATCCGTTCAAGACCTGGAAGCATCTACAAGTCAACTGAGAATAGAAGAGATAGTAGATGATGAAGAAACTGAAGAAGAAGTGACTGAACCTGTTGTTGAAAAGGAAGAAGATGAGTTCTATACTCTTGAAGAGTTGGATGCCATGGAAAACACTTCATATGCTTTTATGGCTAGAAAATTCCCAAACATCAGATTTAAGAGGAATCAGCCCTTCAAGTCTAGATCTCAAAATCATTCATTCAACAAGAGCAAGGCACCTGTGAAAGCAAACAAGAACAAATTCAAAACCAGCTATGTGGATAGGTCATCTGTGAGATGTTATAGATGCAATGACCTAGGGCATTTTGCCAGTGAATGCAAGAAGCCTAAAAAGAAGGATAAGGAGTTTCTTGAGCTTGAAGCTAAGTATGAGGCTCTTCTAAAGAAGCATACACCAGGTAAGGCCTACATAGCTGAAGGGAAGTGTTGGGATGATTCTGATAGTGATGGAGAAGAACAAGAATTCTGCAACTATGCCTTGATGGCCAACTCCAAGGAAGAACCATCTGAATCAGACTCTCAGGTACCATCCCTCACTACTATAGACATGTCTGTTTCTGAATACAAATCTATGGTTGAACAACTATCTGTTGAGATGTTTAATATTCATACTAGTATGACTGCTGCTAATGAAGAAATTGCTAAACTGTCTACTAAGAATGAACTATTGAACAAAAGAAATGAGGAACTAGAACTAACTGCTATGCAAATAGAAAACCTTAAACAAGAAATAGAATATCTAAAGAATAAGGTTCTATGTGCTAGTCAAGTTGAGAAAGCTCTTAGGGATGAACTAGCTGAAAATGAATTTAAATTGAAAACATTTAAGAATTCCTCTAGTCTATTGTAGTCCTACCATGAGAAAAATCTAGCTAGACCTAAGGCTGCTATTGGACTTGATTATGACACTCTCAAACAGAGGAAAGGCTATGCAGTCATTGAAGATGACATTGTTGTTCAAGAGGAAGTGCCTCAGGTTTTGAAAAAGGTTGAGACCCCAATATTTAAAACACCAACACTTGAGATTGATGAGGATGCCTTACTCATTAAGCAAATGTTGGATGATGAAGATAAAGCACAATCAAATGAACAACAAGCATCCTCTAAGAGTGAGAATGTCAAAACCAAAGCCAAGGAGCCAGTAGGAGGTAGACCTAGACTTGAGAAATTTGTGAAGTTTGTTTCAGCTGGGAATAATGAGTTTGAGAAGGAAGTGGCTAAAAAGAAACAAAACAGGAATGGCAAATTAGGGATTAACAAGGACAACAATTATGCTTATGTGCCAAATGCCCCTAGGAAAGTTTGTGAATTGTTTTAGCACTAATCATTTAACTCATGCATGCAAGAAACCATCTGGTAGTGTTGCTAAACCATTCTATGAGTGCTCTGTGCCTTTAAGACATAGAGACTCTCCTTTCTGTGATAAATTTGATTGTATGCCATGTAACATGAATGTAATGACTAGTTGCTTTAATTTGAGAAGACAATTCATGGAAGGTTGCATCAGTCACAATGTTCACACACACTACACAAGAACAAAGTCTTCAAGTCCTCCTAAAGTTAGGAAGGTACCTCTGTCACCTAAGTCTAAGAACCCTGATTCTAAGACTTCTAACAGTGACAAGAAGACTAACATCAAGAAAATTGATAAGCATGTTGTTTATGATAAAACTGTTACTAAGCCACATGGACCCAAACTTGTTTGGGTACCAAAGGAGAAGTAATACCTTTGTGTTTGCAGGGCAAAGAAAGTGAAAGGAAGGTCATGTGGATTTTGGACAGTGGATGCTCAAACCATATGACTGGTGATATGGCCTTGCTATCACAGTATGAGGAGAAGGCTGGCCCAATGGTTGCTTTTGGAGATGACAGCATTGGCAACACACTGGGATATGGCAAGTTGGAAATTGGAAATGTCATCATTGAAAATGTAGCACTGGTCAAGGGACTCAAGCACAATCTACTGAGTGTTGGTCAATTTACTGACAGAGGCTTCAAAGTGAATTTTGACAAAGATGAATGTTTGATCACCCACAAGAAGACTGGTGACTTTTCTCTATCTGGAGTAAGGAAAGGAAGCCTGTTTGTAGCCAATATGACCTCTGCAAACAAGGACAAAATTTGTTGCTTTTACTCAAAACCATCAAATGAAGATAGTTGGCTGTGGCATAAGAAGCTATCACACTTGAACTTCAAAGGCATTAATTCTCTAGTCAAAAGGGAGTTAGTGAGAGGCATGCCCACACTTGAATCCTGTCAAGAAGGAGTGTGTGAGGCTTTTCAAAAGGGAAAAATGAAAAGATCAAGCCACAAGTCAAAGATAGTGACATCAATAACCAAGCCCCTACAACTAATTCATATGGACTTGTTTGGGCCTGTCAATATTATGTCACTAGGAAGGAAAAAGTATGCTCTGGTGATGGTTGATGATTTCACAAGGTACACATGGGTAGAATTTCTGGCATCAAAGGATGAGGCTCCACAAGTAATCATTGAGCATATAAAGAAAATTGACAAGGAAGCAAAGGCCAACAATGCAAGTGTGATTGCATTAAGAAGTGATAATGGAACAGAGTTCAGAAATGCCATGCTTGAAGCATTCTGCAAAGAGAATGGTATTTCTCAACAATTCTGAGCTCCAAGGACTCCACAACAAAATGGAGTTGTTGAGAGAAAGAATAGAACTCTGATTGAGGCTGCTAGAACAATGTTACTTGATGCAAAGATGCCTACATGTTTTTGGGCTGAGGCTGTGAGCACTGCATGCTATATCCAAAACAGAACCCTCATCAACAAAAACACTGGAAAGACACCTTACAACTTGATGACTGGAAAGAAGCCCACTCTAAAGTATGTTCATACTTTTGGAAGCAAATGCTTTGTGTTAAAAGACAATTCAGAATATGTTGGAAAGTTTGATGCAAAAGCATTTGAAGGAATTTTTCTTGGCTACTCTATGGAAAGAATTGCATACAAAGTTTATGTCATCACTCAAAAGAAAGTTATGGAAAACACAGATGTGACATTTGATGACAGCAAACTACCTGGATTAGAAGAAGCCAATGATGAAGATAAAGATCCTTTGAAGTTTGACAATCTAGATGATTCTGATGAGGAGATTGAAACTGAATTTGAGCCCACAATCCAACAAACTCAAGAGAATGAAGAACCTGTGTCAACCAACAATGAAGAAACAAGCATCCAAGACACACCTGTGATTAGTGGCAACTTCACAGGGGGAGGAAATGTAAATGATCATGATCTGGATGATGAAGCAACATCAAGGCTAAGAAATCAATCTGAACATACAAGGAAATGGGATAGATCACATACTGCAGATCAGATAATTGGAGATCCAAATACAGGAGTGAGGACAAGGAGAGCAACTCTAAATGAATGTCTCTATGGTTGCTTTCTATCCCAAGTTGAGCCTAAGAAACTTGATGATGCATTGTTGGATCCTGATTGGATAATTGCTATGCAAGAGGAGCTAAACCAATTTGAAAGAAGCAAAGTATGGGAACTTGTGTCTGCACCAAAGGATAGAACCATTGTTGGGAATAAGATGGATGAAAATGGTGTAGTCATAAGAAACAAAGCAAGATTGGTTGCAAAAGGATATTCTCAACAGGAAGGCATTGACTATGATGAGACTTTTGCCCCTGTTGCTAGACTAGAGGCCATCAGAATTTTCTTGGCATTTGCTGCACATTCTAATTTCAAGGTTTATCAAATGGATGTCAAGAGTGCATTTCTGAATGGGGAGTTGGAAGAAGAAGTATATGTGCAACAGCCACCTGGCTTTGAGGATCCACAATTCCCTCACTTTGTCTACAGATTGCTTAAAGCATTGTATGGACTTAAGCAAGCTCCTAGGGCATGGTATGACACATTATCACAATTTCTATTGGAGAATCAATTCACTAGAGGCACACTGGACAAGACACTGTTTTACAAGAAACATGGTGATGATATTATCTTAGTTCAAATCTATGTGGATGATATCATATTTGGCTCTACAAATGAGAAGCTGTGTGAGAAATTCTCTAAGCTCATGCAGAGCAGATATGAGATGAGTATGATGGGAGAATTAACATTCTTTCTTGGGCTGCAAGTGAGTCAAAGGAAGGATGGCATTTTTATAAGTCAAACCAAATACATCAAGGATCTATTGAAGAAATTTGACTTAGAAGAATGCTCACCTACAAAGACACCCATGGCCACTGCCACCAAGTTAGATGAAGATGGTAAGGGCAAGAAGGTAGATATCTCAATCTACAGAGGCATGATTGGTTCTCTACTCTACCTCACTGCTAGTAGGCCAGACATCATGTTTGCAACATGCTTATGTGCAAGGTTTCAATCAAATCCAAAGGAATCACATATGATAGCAATAAAGAGGATTTTCAGATATCTGAAGGGCACACCAAACTTGGGGTTATGGTATCCTAAGGACACAGGGTTCAATCTGGTTGGTTATTCTGATGCTGATTATGCTGGATGCAGAGTGGATAGGAAAAGCACCTCAGGTAGCTGCCAATTTCTTGGACAAAGGTTAGTCTCTTGGTACAGCAAGAAACAACAATCTGTGTCAACTTCCACAGCTGAAGCTGAGTACATTGCTGCTGGAAGTTGCTGTGCTCAAGTGCTTTGGATCAGAAACCAACTTAGAGATTATGGACTTGTGTTGGAAAGAATTCCAATCATGTGTGTCAACACAAGTGCAATCTCTATAGTCTCCAATCCTGTCAATCATTCTAGGACAAAGCACATTGACATCAGATATCACTTCATAAGGGAGCATGCAACTAATGGAACCATTGAGTTACATTATGTTCCCACAGAGAAACAACTAGCTGACATATTCACTAAGCCATTAGATGAAGCCACCTTCACAAGGTTGGTTAGTGAGATTGGAATGCTGAATTCTTCAAATTCTGGCTTAGTGAATATTTCAACTAGATTGTTGCAGCAGTAAATACTTACTTTATCAAATGCTCAATATTTTTGAAGTAAGTATTGGCTGGAGTATGATTTATAAATATTCCACAATGCTGCATATGTTGAAAATCATACATCTTTAGCTTGAAATTTCTTTGAAATTTTGAGAGAATCACTATTTAATTTGGTAGAATATTCTTCAGTGAATATTTCTGGTAAATTTTAAAAGATATTGAAAATTGAATTTTATGAGTGAAAGGTATAGTTCGATAAGTCAGACTTCTCGAATGGTTCATTGTTTTGTCATGGCTCGAGTTCTCGAATAGGCCCATCTAGAACCCTCTTGAGTTCTCGAATAGTGTCTTTTGGAGAATTCGAATAGCACACTCTGAGTTCTCGAATAGAGTATTTTAGTTCTCTAATGATGGAGTTCTCGAATACTGTATTTGAGTTATCGAATCATTTGAAAAGGCTGATTTCTCGCTGACACTTAATCGCTTTTTGGATTTATATTCAAAATTTCATTTCGCTCATAAAAACATATTTTATTTAGCTTAGAATTATTTTCTGAGTTAAATAACTGCCAGCTGTGAGTTACAAACTGCTTGAGATATCGAATAAGCCTTTCTTGACTTATCGAATAGTTGTTTTATACTTCTCGAATGACTGTCTTGTCGATACAAAACTTAGATCTAATCGACAACTCAAGTTAGTCATATATATACAATTTCACAACTGTTCAACTCATTTTGTTCGATTTCTCAAGCATCTAAACTCTTAAAACCTCTGAAAACCCTAACTGCGAATTTCTTCTTCAACCTTAATTCTCTTCTCTTCTCTACCCAAATGGCAAGCACTCAACTCACCATACCATCCCAAACCAATTTCATCGCAATTACCAGTGATGTAGAAGCACCAAATGCTAATTTCAAGTGCTTTGTTCGATGGTTGTCTGAATCTTACATCAAGGGTGCACTATCAGCCAACCCAACTCTGTACATAGACTTATTAGAACAATTCTGGAGGACTGCTACAGTGGAGGTCATCGCCCTTGAGAATGCTATTACCTCATATGTTGTTTACTGCAAGATTCAAGGCGTGGATATTACTATCACTACCGCAGACATGAATGAAGCCTTGGATTTGCAACAAGAGGCATATGACTCCCGGGCCACAGATGCTGAGTTGGAAGAATTCTTTGAATTTATCAACTACTCAGAGGCTATTAAACTTGGAAAGCTGAATAGGAAGTACTTGAGAAAGGAATGGAGCTATGTTTTTGCTACACTCCTTCAGGTATTCACTGCCAGGAAATCGAGCTTTGATCAGATTAGTATACCTGTGCAGCAGCTTGCCTATGCCTTGGCTCATGGGAGAAAGATAGATGTTGGACATCTCATCATACAAGAGCTATATGGGAGACTTGGTAAGAACACAGCCAAGAGAGGTACTGAAATTTTCTTTCCCCGCTTTATTCAATCAATACTTAATTTTAAAAATGCTTCATTGATTGAATTGCCTGGATTAGATAAAAGTAAAATAGGCTATCCTAGGTCCATGACCAAACTTATTTTTGGTAACTTGGAGACTAGGAATGATGTGGATGTAAGGCTTAAGATAACTCCCCACATGGAGGGTTTGTTTAGGTCTTACCCCCACAACATGCCAATATTTGAGTCTAAGTCTCAGTTAGCACAGCCTAAGCAAGAAGAACACAATGCTAACCCAAGGCCTGCTAACCAACCCTCTCAGACAAACACTCTACCAAACACAGAGCCAACTGCATCATCCTCTCAAAAGGGTGATGTTAGTAAAAAGAAGAGAAAACAGGTTGCTTCTGAACCTTTAACCATCTTAACTGAAGCAGCCTTGGCTGTAGAATTAGGTTTAGGAGGTGAGGAAACCGAGTCACCTGTCATTAGCCTAAAGAAGAAGAAGAAATCTAAAACCACCTCTTCAGTCACCCAAATGGCTGAAGTTGTAAAATCAGGGGCACACAGCTCACTAGATGTATCCTCTCAACAGGGTGCATCTATAGAATCAAGCATCCTCCCCAATGCACCTATTTGTACAAAGTCAGCACATGAGAGTGATAAGGTTGGCACAACACTGAGTGGAGAGCACATCACAATTGAAACTCCCTCTATCTCTCAGGGGGAGTTGCCAAAATCTAATCTACAACACACTTCTCTTCCAGAATCTACCACTCATATTTCTTTGGAGCCTGAAACTCAAGCAATTGAGGAGCAAGGCATTGATCATCAAGAATTCTTTTCTCTTGATGAGCCAATGGATTCAAGTGACTTGGTGCATGACACCTTGCTCACCACCCAGGTACCACATTTAGATGGTCAAGGAATGCATGCTGGGGCATCTCCTAATGACACCATCACAAACACAGAGGATTCACTAGTTTTAACTAGAGACTCTGTGCCTGTGTCAACTACTGTTGTAACTCATCCCACTCCTGTGGAGACAACAGTAGCAGAGTCTTTCCATCCGGTTACAGAAGTTGCATCTGTAACTGAGGAGTCTAGCTTGCCTAGCTCTAGCTCTCACTTTCTGTCCCAATGGCTGAAGCCTGTGCAACATGACAATGCTTCAGGATCAGGGTCTGTTCCACCACAAATGTCCATTGAAGCTCTCCAAAGCTATGTTGTGGATCAGATTACTGAGTTTGTAAAAATAGCCCAGAACCTTGTCACCTCCAACATCTCAAATCCAGATTATGAAGCCATCCTACTATGCCATAGGGATGATGTGGAGATGCAGAAGGCCAAGATTATTGATGATGCTGAGAGAGATGGCAATGTAGATGCCTGAATGCAAGGAAAGTATGACGTAACTCTCAGTGAAGCACTTCAATATCTTAGAGAGGAATACATCACTTCACTGGGTTCAAATGCAAAATCCCTGTCCCCTAGTGAAGTGTATGAAGCTGTCAATGATTCCTACAAGGGTTTCCTCAAGGCTGCACACTACCTTGGCAAGGGAGTCAAAACTGAAGTCAACAAGGTATGTGATAAGACAGCCACTTCAGTAGAAGAAGTAAAGAGGGCCTTTGATGCCAAATTTCCTCAACTAGACAGTGTGGTCAAAGATCTCAGACACTGCAACACCACCTGCACCAAGATGGATAATGGTCTAGCTCTACTTAAAGATACAGTCACAGGTCTAGGAAGTAAATTTCAAATTCTATCTGACCAGACTACAGAGGCCAATGCTATGTTGAGGACCATGTTCAAAAACCAATATGGAGACAAGCTAGTCACTGAAGTCCCTGTGAATGAACTATCAAAGTATGAGTTCAAGAGACTACAAGATCAATCCCTAAATGGTTTCAAGGCCAAAGAGCTATTCACCAAGGTTGATACTCTTGAAAGGGAGGTGGTGTCTCTCAAAGAATCCAATGCCCATCTGGCAGGCAAGGTTACAAATCTAACTGAGCAATTGAACACTGAAGCCACTACCACAGCTGATGTTCTTCTGCATCAACAATCTATGCTGTCTGCCATGATGAAGCACATGGGTATCCCTCTATCTGAAGACTCTTCAACTCCAAAGGCCCCTACTACAGCCTCTGTGCCTGACAACAAGCCTAAGGGGGAGAAGAGGATAACAAGGAATAAACCTAAGGGGTCTAAGGGGGAGCCTCAGACTAAGGGGGAGAAATCTCAATCTCAATCTAAAGGCATTAAGATTAATGAGGGTGGTCATCAACAAATTTCAAATCCTACATCTCATGTCTCAGGCAAGGGCAAACTCAAGGTTGATGAACCTCCATCTTCTCTGCCAGTGGTCACTCTACCACCTGTGCACATCATTACACCTAGTGGCCAAAAGCAAACTGTCACTACTACAGTAGTGGCAGGTTCCATGCCAAGCAATCCAGTCCAAGTACCCAGACTTGAAGATGAGCCAGTGGAAGCTAAGGTGATTATAGAGGCCAAGCTGATAGAAGTAGCAAATTCAGAGATTTATCATGATGCTGCATTCTTGAAGTTTCTGCAAACCTCAAAAGCAAGGGTTGGAGGGGATACCTTATTTTACAGAAGAAGCCTCAGAGATCAAATCAAATATCTAACAGTTATTCCAAGAAAGCTAAATCAAATCTATCTCAAGGAAATCATGATGGTGACCAATGGCAAGATATGGCATCTATCATTTGAAACCTTGAAAGCCTTAAAATACTCTGAGATTGATGCTATCTTGGAACTAATTGAGTATAAATGGGAGAACAACCAAAGACTGTACACTGAACTAAAATATGGTCAACTAACTAGATTGCCTGAAGTATGCACCAAACCAAGAACCATCTTTTATCAGTCTGGTACCAGAATTCAAGATGTTAAACAGCTGGTTATCCCCCATGATCTTAACCCTAAAAACCACAGACTCATCATTGCTATTATTGACCAGCTACAAAAGAAAGATGGAAACAGAAGTGCTGAAGAGTTGGAAGCACTTCACATCTTAAGAACATTCATAGCTACTGGTTCAATTCTGGAAATAGCTCAACCTAGGAGGAATAAGGATGATAAGGATGATGACAAGAGTGATGGAAGTAGAAGTCATCACAGGAGTGATAAAGGGGATGAGGATAAGAAGAACAAGAAAGACAGCAAGGATAAGAAGGATGATGACCAAGGTAAAGTCTCTGAGAGGAAGAGTGGAAGACAGAAAGCCTTAGGCATTGCTGACAGTAACCTCACCACATCACAAGACTCTAAGTCTAGGGTGAATACTGTTAGTAGTGACCTACCAAAATCTACATCTATGGCTTCTGCAACTGTCTTTCCACCTCAAGAAGAGAAGAAGATTCAAGTCAAGAAACCATCTGTATATTTCAAAAAGCAAACTGCTAATGGAATACTACAATGGTCCACAAACAAAGGTCACATGCTACTGCCAGGCAACCATGTTAAACGAATCAAATTCAAACAAGCTGCAAGGAAACCAAAGCTATCCAAATCAAGGACTCTGACAATCTATCCAGGCTTAAAACTCCAACCACTAGATGAAGACCAACTTCAATTCTTACAAGCTCAAAGAATCTATCATGTTGCCATTGTTGATAACTGCCTTGAGATCAAATATACTGATGGAAGGGAGGAGAAATTCAAACAAGGAGGATGTCAACACTGGGGCAAGCTACATGACATAGAAAGGATCATTGCATTGTTGAGCTCAGAAGATAAAGTGGAAAGAGTATGGAAGCTGGAGCTAATTGATTTTGTGAAGATGAAGAGAGATCATGAGGAGAGAATCAGAAAAGAGTGTCTTGAGAAATGGCTAGCAAGGGAGAAAAAAGTTGAGAGACTGGAGATTGAAGCAGAAAAGCTAAGGGCAAAGGGATTGTGTAGAGTTCAGTTTAACCCCTATGTGGTGAAGTATAGGAGGAGAAATGGGGATCAGATCCACATCAGAATGAATCTACTCAACCACTATCCTGCAAACATTCTGAAACCAGTACTTGAAGATTTCAAAGACTCAATTTTGCTTGAAGAATTGGATGCTATGGCAGAAATAATAAAAGCTATGGATGAGAATACAAGGAAGGAGAAAGAAAGAAGACAGAAAGCATATGATGATTTGCAAGCCAAAGCTATGGAAAGGGAAACAAATGACAATGGCTAGTACTTCATCATAGGTTGTAAGATTACTCACCCTATATTTCTATCCACATTGCTAATCAAAATTCATACATGTACTGTCAAGTTTTATCTTTATGTATGTTAGGCTTGTTATCAGACATGAAATTGTGACTAAGGGTCTTACTCACAATTTGGGGGAGATTGTTAGTCACAGAGGCATGCCTGAAGACATCTAATAACAAGCATAAGTATGTGTAATGCTATGCATTACCTACATGACCTCTTAACTGAGGAAACCTCTAGTTGTAGAGTTTCTATTTGTTCTGTACTTGTAATAGGCATCAAATTCTAGTTGTGTTACTGTACTTATAAAGTCAAGAATAATGCTTGAAAGAAGTTCCAAGGTTCATGCCTCAAACAAGGAGATAAAGACTGCCAAATAATCACAGTTGGGATTTGAAGAAATGAAGAATTTGCCTAAGTACCAATTCGAGAAGTACATTTGTCTATTCGAGAAGTCTAGCATTCGAGAAGTCAGAGATTCAATATCTCAGAAGACACTATTCGATATCTCTGAATACACTGTTCGATATCTCATTCGATATCTCAGGGATTCGATATGTCAAAATGCTCTATTCGATATCTCAAGGACTAAAGAAGCTATTCGACATCTCAGGGATTCGATATGTCAAAATGCTCTATTCGATATCTCAAGGAGTCCCAGAGAAAAGAGCTATTCGAGAAGTGATTCGATATGTCAATATAACACTATTCGAGAACTCAGAGTTATCGATTAAGTCAATTCGAGTTCTCGAATCAATCACTTAGCCACTTCTCGAATACATTCTTGGAGACAAAATACTGAAGAATTGTACAAGTCAGAAACCTGCAACAAGCCAAGACGCTTTATTTGACTATGTACTATAAAGCCCATTGGAAAGCCTACAAAGAAGCTTGGAGAGATAAGAAAAAGGGACAAGGAGCTAAAGAAGTGGATCTGAACAGGCTTTGCAAAGTCAAATCTGTAGCCGTTTGGACTCTTACTCAAATGAGTTGGACATACTGGAAAGTAGTTTGTTTTACCTACCTTACTTGTAGTAAGTAGGTGTATCCATGTCTATAAGGATACAGCCTCACTTCCTTAGCAGATAAGTTTTTCAAGATACATCACAAGAAATATCTCTCTAAGAAAAACGAAGCTGAGAATACTATCATTTGTATTCACAGATTGTAGCGAAATCTTTATCTAATAAAATATTAGATTAAAGTGATATTGTATTGTGTTTGTCTTTGTTATCTGTACTTGCGTATCTCACACACACTCAACACATATCTTGTTGCAAAGATTCAAGAACAAAGAAAAGTTCAAGAATCCATTCACCCCCCCTATGTATTCTTTTACTGTATTCAATACTCAACATCCACTTCTTTGAATACTTCACCGAGTCTTGATCAAATGACTGAACTTCTTTCAATGTAGCAAATTTTCAAGTCTGTAGATTAAATGTAATCATATTTCTTCTGAAAGATAATAATATCTAAGATTCCTATGATAGTTTATATATTATTTACTTTTTATAATATAATTTAAGTTGTGTAGGATTCTCGAAATACAAATAAGCTGTGTCATATGCCTTTCAGATTTGTTGAGAAAGAGACTAATAAAGCGAGAAGAGATAAAGTTACGTGCGGTATGGATTATTAGGTTGTCTCTTGCACCGTGGATAAATCTTGATGTTCTTGAGGAGTGGGTTTTTCAAGAAAGATGTGTTCGGACTCGAGATGGAAGAACATTGAAGAAGATGGATGTTGAGTATTGAATATACCAAAGAGAATACAGAGGGGGGGGGGTGAATGGATTCTCTAACTTTTCTTCGAATCTGCTTAGTGGTGTATGTGGTAAAGTATGTGCTTTGTGCTTAAACAAATATGAGTGCGGAAATATAAGACACAACACAGTACTCACTTTAATCTAATATTTTATTAGATCAAAATGTTACTATGACCTGAGAACACAAGTTCGTATTCTCAGCTTCTTTCTCAGAGAGATGTATTTTTTTGAATGTGTTTCTTGCAAAAGCTTTTTTTTACTAGAGAAGTGAGGTTGTACTCTTATAGAACATGAGTACACCCTACTTACAACAAATAAGGTTACAGGATAAATTACTTTCTAGTATGTCTATCCTTTTTGAGTAACATCCAAACAGCTTGAGATTTGACTTCCTTTAACTCTGTTCAGATCCACTTCTTTAGCAGCTTGTCTCTTGAAACATCTCTCTAAGCTTCTTTGTAGTCTTTCCAAAAACACTTTACAGTAGTGTGGTCCTGAAAGCGTTTTGGCTTGCTGTAGGTTTCTGACTTGTACAATTCTTCAGTATTTTGTCTCCAAGACTGTATTCAAGAAGTAACTGAGTGATTGATTCGAGAACTAGAATTGACTTAATAGATAACTCTGAGTTCTTGAATACTGTATAATTATCATATTGAATCACTTCTCGAATTAGTCTTTTCTCCAAGAATCCTTGAGTTGTCGAATAGAACACTTGACTTGTTGAGTAGCTTCTTGAGTCCTTGAGAGAACTCTTAGAGAACTCGAATACCACTTTGACTTGTTGACTCTTAGAGAACTCGAATACCACTTTGACTTGTTGACTTCTTGAGTTCTCGAATAGAGTATTAGACATGTCGAATCTCTGAGTTATCGAATGACACTTTGACTTGTTGACTTCAAGAGATATCGAACAGTGTCTTTATAGATATCGAATCCTTGACTTGTCGAATGCTAGACTTCTCGAGTAGAACAAAATACTTCTCGAATTAGTGTAACCCTTATGTTTTGATTATTATATTTAGCAAGCTGTATTACTTGTTAATTATCAATTCAGCAAGCTAAGTTAAGATGTACAGGATTATTTCAGTCAGTCTAACAGATGTATTTCAGCAAGCTATTTTGGAGCATTGTACATATTTCAGCAAGCTGAATTCACATTCAGTACAATATCAGCAAGCTGTTTCTGGGCAACAGAAAGTACAGAATTCAAGAGGTCATTCGATTTTCAAGGAGCAATCTGCTATGTATGATTAGGAATATTGTTAGGGATCCTCTGAATTATACAAACTCATAAAACACAGATATATTCACACCTAAAGACAAGTGGGAGACAAAATATTCTTTACCTTTAAATAAGGATACACTTTTCCTTATTTAATCAACTATACCAAACACACTCACAATTCTTTTCCTTTCATCATTGCTATCACATACACTCCACACAACTGAGAAAACAACAGCTCCTCCTTGGCTCCTCCATTTTCTCCTTTCATAATGCTCTTGAATTATGATCCGATTAATTAAAATCCAAGGAGCCTCAAGAAGACTATATCCCAAATCAAATCTTGTTTACCTATAAAAGGAACACTCTTGATCAGTTCCTACACAACAATCACAAGTGCAAAAACAAGATCATATACATACACAACTTCGAGCCTTCTTTGCTAAATCATTTAAACCTCTCAAACTCTCACACACATTCGGTTATACATTTTCAGAGGGTTCTTTAGGTTGAGTTGTAATTTTATTCAAATCCTTGTATTGTTCAAGTTGTAAAAGATTAGTTGCTGTACAAGTTTTGGCTTAGGGTTTTGGGTGGGTAGAACTAGACTAGAGAAGGATACTTGGGAAGTATTGCTTAGAGAGTTAGTTCAACACAGCAATTCAGCAAGCCAAATTGTAAGCAGCTGGGTGTAAAGGGAGATATATTGGTTGATCTTGTAATCGGTTTATAGTGATCAATAATATATTCTCTTACCAAGTTGGTAAGGGACCAGGACGTAGACCATAGGGGATTAGGGGTCGAACCTGGCTAAAAAATCTTGTGTTCATTTATTTTTCTGCACATTTACATTCTGCACTGCATTCATTTTCAAATTCATCCTGCTGTTTCTAACTGGTCAGGTCATATCAGTAAGCCGTTTCTGGGAAATTTTTTAAAACTCAACAGTTAATCAGTAACAGCCATAATACACCTATTCACCCCCCTCTAGGTGTGTTTTCAATTATTACTTAGGCAAATCTTCAATCTTCAAAATCCAACTATGTTTATTTCTGCAGCCTTGTTCTCCAAGATTGAGGCATGATCTCTTGATCTTCTTTCAAGCATTATTTCATGATTAATTTATACAATTACACAGGTAGAATTTTGATGCCTATTACAGGTACTAAAACAAGTAAAAACTCTACAGCTAGAGGTTCCCCTAGTTAAAGGGTCATGTAAGTAATGCAAAGCATTACAAACAATTAGGCTTGTTATTAGATGTATTCAGGCATGCCTCTATGACTAACAATATCCCCAAAATTGTGAGTAAGACTCTTAGTCACAATTTCATGTCTAATAACAAGCCTAATCATAAATAAAGATAAAGCTTGAAAAGTATAGGTATGAAATTGATTAACAACATGGATAAAATTAAAAACAGAGCATTCTTACAGACTGTGAAGAATTACTAGCCTTTTTTCCATTGAGTTCATCCCTTGAGCTTTGGCTTCTAAATCATCATATTCCTTCTTTTTCCTTTCTTCTTCTTTCCTTGCATTCTCATCCATAGCCTTTATGATATGTGCCATAGCATCCAGTTCTTCAAGTAGAATTGAATTCTTAAAATCTTCAAGTACTGGCTTCAACACACTTGCAGGGTAATGGTTGACCAGGTTCATTCTGATGTTGACATTATCTCCATTCCTCCTCCTATATTTCACAACATAGGGATTGAACTGAACTCTGCACAACCCTTTAGCCCTTAACTCTTCTGCTTTGGCTTCAAGCTCATCAAGCTCCTCCTCTCTTTTTTTCCACTTTTCCAATCTCTCCTTCCCCAACTTCTCCTCATGATCTCTCTTCATTTTCATAAAGTCAATTAATTCTAACTTCCATACACTACAAGAAAAGTGTCAATAGACATCGGTTTCTGGTCGATGTCTATGTTATTTTGCAAGTGATGTCTTTGTTAGAGATGTCTATTCTAGACATCGGCCATAAACTGATGTCTGTGCTAACATAGACATCGGTTGTTCTACAAAATAGGTTAGATATAATTAATTTTATAAACAACTTGCATGCCTTATATTCTAGAAAACATATAATAAACTAAGTTATTTTTCACATACACATCACTTTCTTTTTTTGGAAAAGATGTCTATAGTTATCTTAGACATCATCCTAGACTGATGTCTAATGTTCTTATAAACATCAATTTTTTTCGGAAAAAATCGATGTCTATAGCTATCTTAGACATCATCTATACTGATGTCTAATGTAGATATAAACATCAATTTTTTCTGAAAAAACTCATTTATATATGTCTCTTAGACATCAGATATTATAAATAAAAAGTGATTTCTTTTTGTTTTTTAGACTTCGGACATTGTAGAAAAAATGTGATGTATATCTTTGTTTTAGACATCATTATTTGGTAAAACTTTCGATGTATTTGTTACAATTAGACATTTGTTTCTGAGTGTAATTAAATAAACCATTGTCTTTCAATGCATACCAAAAAATTAAAACTGGACCATTCACAATATATCCAACCATGCATTTATATTAAACCATTCGCAAAATACATCCAACAACCACCAACATGTACATCATCCATCTGTTACTTTAACAAGATATCACTTAACAAGATACCAAACTGTCAAGCTAAGCACTAGAATTAACTACGTACGCTTGTGCACAAGCAAATTTTGTGATTTTTTGAGCCCGTGATAGCTTGCCATCTCTCTGAAAACCCTTTTTGTCTGATTCAAAAAATCCTCATTTTCTGGAATCTGCAGGAGGAGCTGATTCATTATGATGTACATAAAATCCAGGTATTTAATTTTTTCAAGATAAATTTGGAAGTCGTAACTCAAAGAAGACAAGTTCTAGCTTATATGAGTAAAATAAGATAAAATTAATGTAGGCATGCGGGGTTGACGGAAATTAGGTAAGCTAAAAACCTAGATAATAACAAGATTTTAAGTCGCTACACGATTATGGGAACAACATATCTTGATATTACTGTTTTTGAAGAAAAGATTGCTTGTATAGCTTCGTGCTGACCTGTTGTGTAGATCCAAACTGTAAGAGCCCTTGAGGTTCAACAGGAATCACTTTTTTCGCATAATCTAGACGATATAAGGGTATGCCTGCCTTCTTCAAGTCTTCTTCAATTTCAGTAAAAGTATCCAAAAGGACTCCATAGAAATACCTCAAATATTCTGGTAGCTGATCTGTGGCACTGATATCCCACCTGAACATACAATTTCATATTAAATTACATACATGTAGATATACTAGTGAAAATATTAATGGGATGACTTGTTCTATAGGTTCAGATATTAATTATAACCTCTCAATTGCATCCGTAAAAATTATTAGTTCTTCAACAGTACCATAGACATCATATATGTCATCGAGAGTTATCATGAATGCAAATATCTGATTTAGTGTTTTTCTGTCTAGGGAGTGTTGGGGCTCGAAGTATAAGCCTAATACCCAAAAGTAGCATTCCACCATCCTGTCTCTTGCAAATGGAAATTTCTCCGTAAAGTTAATTTTTCTCCACCACCTATAATTAAAACACGTTCATATTAACTAAAACATATATGAGAAGATTAACAATTGCGACAAGTGCATGATTTCTCCTAATGATTTTAATCACACACATGAACATGACAGAGATATGCAGCTTTGTAATTGTATTGCAAATATGGGCATACTTGGTTATAGTGACTAGCTCTCCTTGATAAAGTTTCTGCAATAGATTGAAGTCTAAAATGGCAAATTTCAACAGTGTCTCATCGTGTGAATCTTCTTGAGCATACACAGAAATGTAGCGCCTGGCCTCCACCCTATTTGCATTCCACCAGACAGGGGTCTCAAGTGCATACGTGACTTTATTTTCTTGAAGATTCTGCAACTGAGTTTTGAGATGTTCAAGATGAGAAGTGGTGAATGCCAATGCCTCTTCTAGTATATCTTCTCCATGTACCCTAAGGTGAGCAGCTTCGTACAAGCTTAACAGTCCTTCAATGTCCTTGCTCAAATCCTCCTTAAATTTGCCATTGCTATCCTTGAATTGGTCGAACACATCTATTCAACCACACTTAATTAGTATCTGCAAAGCTAAAATACTTTTTCATGTTTATATCATCACTTCATATTCTTTAACCAGCCAGATCTACTAACCCGAAGGGACGTTAAATCCATGTTGTCTTAGCAGGTGAAAACATAGGGCTATCATATGAAGACCATGTTTTGTTTCAGAACCACAGACCTCATGGTAGATATCATTAATTTTGATTAATGTTGCCTCGATCTCAGCTTCAAAATGATAAGCAACACCAAGTCTTTGGATATCATTAATTAACTTAAGCTGTTGTCGAGGTTGATGAGCTGCTGCTATTAGCATTTTTCTCACTTCTTCTTTAAGTGCTTGAACCTTTTCTTCTGTGTCACCTTCAGGCCTCTGCATGTGTAGACCAGTGTAAGATAATACATGCATGCAAATATATACTCACGTATGCATAACTAGATAGAATTTACTTAATGTGTATGCAGTTAAACCTCTATAAATTAATAACCTCGCACTACAAGAAACAGGGCCTATATCGACCGTCGAAATGGTCGGTATAGGCCATTAATATTCGGTCAACTAAATAGAATGTGAAAATAATGACAGATAACTCATATGACTAATGGAAATGGAGCTCAACAGGTGAGAGCATCATCCAACATCCAGTGTTTCTGGATGGATAAACTCAAAATTTAAAAAAACAAATAGAAGTCTTTACAGAACTCACATAAACCAAATACAGTTGTGAATCCACATTTGAAACCAAGAATAAGTTTCCAACTTCCATGATCATGTAACAAGAAATTAGAAGTGCTCAAATCTAATCATGGGAATCGTTAATTAGGTGCTTAGGATTGAGAATGCACTCAGGTGAGTGACAATATACACAACATACGTACTGAGGAACTACCTCATCAAATTAAATAATTGTATGTATTAGCACAAAATCTCATGAAAATAAGCATCACGACTTGAACCAGCTTCATAAACCATTGAAAATGTATAACATAAATAAATATCTAACTTAGAAATCCAGGAGAAAAAAACAACAAGAGGAAAGGTCAGAACCTAAGCTTGGTGAAAAACCATCGGTTGTTGCCAGTCTTAAAGCGATCCTGAAGCCTGGCCTTGGCCTCTTTGGCCGCCGCAACCTTGGTATCACGTGACTGCAAACAATCAGGCGTAACAACATCCTTCAAATCCACATCCAGAGTGTACCTAGTCGGCATTATGTGGTTGTAATTCACATATACAAACATAATTTAGGTCCATAATTATGATAAACATATAATACTATAATTATTTCTGTATTATATATACAAACATACATACATAAATTCATGATAAACATATAAAAATGAAGAAAATAAAGTACCCCTCGGATTCTCTTACCAGTAACAGGGCATTTAGGTCCACTAGCTCCCTTCTTTGTGGTCTGATAAACCAATTTTCCACCTACATTTAGAACTGACCTTTGATGAATAGAAGAAAGCATATGATGATTTAGCCTCAAAATCTCATAGCACTACATACACATACATATATAAAATAATTAATACACATACATATATACATAAATTACATATAAATTAAATTAACCCCAAACTAAAACTTAGGGTTTCAATTTTAAAACCCCATTTTGTAATTAAATCGAATTAATCCAACTTATAAGTTTGAACATATCAAACTTAGGCTTACCCACTGATAAATCAAACTAATTCGAGTTTTGACCTTCGAACAAACGATTTTGATTTGAGTGTGGGAGAGAGAGTTTCGGGGTTTGAGAGAGAGAAAGAGCTCTTCGGGAGTTCGAGTGTGAAAGAGATAGAACAGAGGTGGGTGGTGGTGAGTTATGGTGGTGAGAGATGAGAGAGAGATGATAGTGAGAGTCGAGAGAGATTCAGTCGAGAGAGAGAGAGAGAGAGAGAGAGAGAGAGAGAGAGAGAGAGAGAGAGTTTAGTTTTTGTGAATTTTGTTTAATTAGTTTTGTGTTTAATTTGTGTGAAGAGGGGAATAATTATGTATAAGCGGGGAAATATTTGGTGAAGGGGGGGAATTTTGACTTAGAGGGGAAAATTTTAACTAAGGGGGGAAATAAAAAGAAGGGCACGTGTTTTGTTTTTTCAAAGGTTGACTTTAGACATCGGTTTTAAAAAAAGTGATGTTTACGAAAAACAAAGACATCAATTTAATACGGGGTGATGTTATTACATCTTTTAACATCAGTGGCATTTACAACCGATGTCTAATGTGTGATGTCTATTGAACTTTTTCTTGTAGTGATACTCTCTCTACTTCATCTTCAATGTTCAGCATTGCAATTATCCTTTCAATGTCATACAATCTGCCCCAGTGTTGACACATTTCTTGCTTGAACTTGAACTGTCTACCATCAGTATATTTGAATTCAAGGCAATCATCAACAATGGCAACATGATATATTCTTTGAGCCCTTTGAAATAGCAATTGATCTTCATCATAGTCTTCATCAAGAGGTGGCAAGTTTAATCCTGGAATGATTGTTAGAGCCTGTGAAATAAATGTCTTCAACTTTCTTGCTCTTCTGGCTGCTTGTTTGAATTTCACCTTTTTCACCTTGTCACTTGGAAGTAATTTGAGACCTTTTCCTTTTGACCATTGTACTACACCATTAGCAGTTTGCTTTTGGAGACATACAGATGATTTCTTGACTTTAATATCCATTGCTTGAGATGGCAAAACAGTTGCAGAAGCCATAGATATAGATTTTGGCAAGTCATCACTAACTGTAACCACCCTAGACATATTGCCTTGTGTTGTGGTGGGAATACTGCTAGTGATGCTTGGGGCTTGTTGTCTTCCACTTTTTCTTTCATGCACCTTGCCACTTCCTTTGTCACCACTACCTTTCTTTCATTTGGCATCCTTCTCCTTCTTCTTCTCTTCATCTCCATTATTACTCCTCTGAGTTCTATTTTTGCTGTGACTCTTATCTTGATCATCTTTATCATTGTCTAACTTGCCTCTTTTTGCAATAGGCTGAATATTTGACTGTGAATTTATGAACTTAATCAGAATTCCAAGAGCTTCTTTCTCAGATTCTGATTTATCTCTTTTCCCTTGTAAGGCTCCAGCCAAATACTTTACTGTAGACAAGTTCCTGTTCTTGAGATGACAACCAAATCTGAATGAAATAATGTCTTTTTTGATTCATACAGGATGTAGTGAGGCTGAGGGACTACTTGAGGTAATTGAGACTTCATGCATTCTGTGAGAATTTCTTGGAGTTTGAAATTGTCTGGTGAGTTATTCCTTTCAATCTTCTTGATGAATGTCCCTATTTCAGAGCAAGACAAAACTTGTAAGGCTTCAATATGGATGTGAAAGAGTTTCTTTGCAGTATGAATTAGGACTTCTCTTTCATTGGTAGTGATGATGGCATAGGGATTGGTTTGAACAATTTCTCTTCTCACTACAGTGACTAGAAATATGTCTTGCATAAGAAACTTGATATAGTCAAAGTAGTGGAAGTTGACCCTTTTTCTCAGTTCCTGCAGATGCTTCAAAAAGGCTATGTCATGATATAGTTTAGAATTTGCAGTTTCTTGACACACCCTGTGAGAGAACATCTTTAAAATCTGAGGACTCTGCTTGAAGAGATTGCTTAGCAATGTCAGGGATTTGAAATTCATATTCTTGAGGTGGGGATAATGTAGGTTGAGCTGATCTTTCTGATTCTTTGGCCACTTCTGCTATAACCACTTGCTTTACTTGCTTTAACTTTGCTTCATCTTTGGAGGTAGAGATCTTTGGTTTCTTAGTTTGTTTCTTCTCACTTTCCCTTAGCTCTTGAGTTAACTTTCTCCCCCTTAGGCTTGGTGTCAGACACAGGTGCCTTTGACTGAGTTTTTAGGTTTGGGGTAGAGGCTGGTGATTGAGCAGGTAGAACTGAAGGTATAGGGACTCCCATATGCTGCATCATTACAGAGATCATGTGTTGTTGATTGAGAAGCACCTTTGTAGTTGTAGCAGCTTGTGCATCCAATTTGTCATTTAGAGAGGCAACAGACTTTTGAAGCTCAGCATTAAAAGATTTGAGAGAAGCCACTTCTGATTCCAAGCTGTTTACCTGATTCAAGAATTTTTCAGCCTTGAAACTAGATAGTGATTGCTCTTTGAGCCTTTGGACCTCATATTTTGACATTTCATGCACAGGAACATCTGTGACTGCTTTATCTTCATAGTGATTAGTGAAAAGAATATTGATAGCAGCATTGGCATTTGTTGTCTGTTCTCTGAGTCCTTCTATTTGAGTTGTAAGATTTGACCCCAGGGCTGTGAGATATTCCTCTCTCAGATATTGAAGGGCTTCATCTAGAGAAATATTACCATACCCTTGCATCCAGGCATCATTATTGCCATATCTCTCAGCTTCATCTGCTATCTTCTCTTACTGCTGCTCAACATCTTGTTTGTGGTAGAGTAAGATATCTTCATAATCAGAATTAGGCATGTTGGAAGTGAGGAGATGCTGAGCAATCGTAGTGAACTTAGGAATCTGATCCACAATTAAGCTTTGAAGTGCTTCAACCATCAACTATTGTGGAACAGACCCTGATCCTGAAGCACTGTCATGTTGCACAGGCTTCAGCCATTGTTACATAAAGTCAGAGCTAGGACTAGGCAAGCTAGATCCCTCAGTTACAGATGCAACTTTTGTAACCGGATGGAATGACTCTACTACTGTTGTCTCCACAGAAGTGCAATGAGTTACAACAGTAGTTGACACAGGCACAGAGTCTCTAGTAAAAACTAGTGAATCCTCTGTGTTTTTGATGGTGTCATTAGGAGATGCCCCAGCATGCATTCCCTCACCATCTCAATGTGGGTCCTAGGTAGTGAGCAAAGTGTCTTGCACTAAGTCACTTGAACCCATTGGCTCATCAAGAGTAGGAAATTCTTGATGATCAATGCCTTGCTCCTCAATTACTTGAGTTACAGGTTGCAAAGAAATTTCCGTTGTAGATTCTGGAAGAGAAGTGGCTTGTAGATTAGATTTTAGCAACCCCCCCAAAGAAATAGGAGGAGTTTCAATGATGATGTGCTCTCCACTTAGTGTTGTGCCAGCCTTATCACTCCCATGTGCTGACTCATTACAAGAAGGTGCATTGGGGAGAATGCTTGATTCTATAGATGCACCCTGTTGAGAGAGTACATCTAGTGAGCTTGCCCCTGATTATACAACTTCAGCCATTTATGTGACTGAAGAGGTGGTTTTCTTAGCTTTCTTCTTCTT
Organism: Saposhnikovia divaricata; assembly: GCA_036435485.1. Lineage (NCBI taxonomy): Eukaryota > Viridiplantae > Streptophyta > Magnoliopsida > Apiales > Apiaceae > Saposhnikovia > Saposhnikovia divaricata. The sequence continues at coordinate 114,494,805 of CM071596.1, forward strand.
TGGCTTTTGTAAGGGTGATGTAAGAACCCCAAATTTTGGATATAATTAAAACTTTTTATTATGTACTGAGGTAATGGTGAATAGTGATTACGACTACGATGTAACGATTGAGATAATGAATGAAAGGAATAGATTTGGATTCAAATGTTTATATGCCATGAAGAATACTATTGGTTGACACTTTAGATAAGAATTATCTATCTCCTAGGGAATTAAGATTTGATAATTCTAAAGAAGAAGATTATTCTTATGTCATCCAAATCGATATCTATTATTGGTCCAACGGTTCCGTAAAAAGGTTAAGGAACGATCGAAAGTGATCAGGAACAATTGTACAACCTTAAGAGAATAAGTAAAGAATAAAGAAAGAATAGTGTTTTGATGGAATTAGGAATATTATTAGACGACGCTATATAGAAGTACCCGGAACGAAATTCTGAGTTCGTATTAGTGCTCCAGGGGGAAAAAGAGTGTATGTAAAAGCTGTCGGATTCTGAAAAATAGCACTTTTATTTTCCCCGAGATTTCTCTGGACACTGAAAGACCTAAGAGATTATTAAAAGGATTTAAGGAATATGTATCCGAGAGTTATTAAGAATGATGGAGTATAGTATTATAAATATTAAGAAGGTTTCCGGTAAAACCCTAACTAGAAATCCTTGGGATATTCTTTCGAACGATCAATGAATTGAGCAATAAACGAACAAAGAAACAAGCAGAGAAACAATATGCAAGTATGTGCAAGTGGATGAGATCAAGTAACTAAGTAGTTACAAGAGTAACTAGCAAGATTAGGAAGCAACCAAGTACTTAGCATTTCTTCCTCATCTTACCACTTAAACAACAACATGTGTCCACTCCAAAGACATCATTCCTTATATCACACCTTCAATAAAGCAACTAGAAAGATATTATCCCAATCAAAATCACTTTATGCATTATTATCAAAAGAACAAACCAAGCAACTCCAACACTCTCTCTAAAGCACCATTCGGCTTTTCATAAATTCAAAAGGAGAAATCAAGTTTCCACTCCTTGCTTGATCTTGTAATTTTTAAGGTGAGTCCTATATTTCAAGAAAGTAATCTCCTCAAAATTTTAGCTTCAAACTCCTTTGTTTCCATTTTCAAAAAAATCAAGAAAGAGGAGGGTGAATAGTGCTTTCATGAAACTAACATTGTTTTTCTTGATTCTTTTGGATGATCCAAGCTTTGTTAAGGTGTTCTAAGGATTGATCAAGGTTTATTAAGGTCTTACATACTCCAAGGAAGGTATAAACTTCAAGAACCCTAGTCTTTGATTTGAGTTTTAATGGAGTTTTAGATGAGATTTGATAATGTTTATGGCTTGTATTCATGATTTAGAACATGTATGTTGTGTGGGTGTTATAAAAAGGTTAATATATGTTTTGTGGCTCCAAGACCTGTTGAGACAGTGAGGGAGATGATAAATAGTTTCCATGAGTGTTGGTGGTGGATTGAATGATTATTTGGAGGGTTTTGATTTTGGAAGTATCCGAGTTATAGCAGTCGTAATGCCCGATTTTCGTTAACCTCTAGAAAACCGTGCATAACAGTTAGGATGAGTTTCTGGCCTTGATGAATAAATGACATGCCCTTGTAGATCTCGAGCCATAGATCGTTTTGGCGTAAGAATCGAAACATTCCGACTTACGGTTTAGGAGTTATGACCGATATACTAAAAGTAGTTCGAAACCGTAAACGAGAATTCGTAACTGAAATTGAACCCTCGTAAAATACGTAAGTCAGTGGCGAATCTTGGTAATTAAATACTAGAGGTAAAAAGGAAGGTGTGAGAGAAAATCTCATGTGAAACGGATCGTTTTTCGATTTTATAAAAATGTTGGAATCAAAGTTAAATGCGAACGAACCCCTAAAAACCTGCTTGGTTATAACTTCGGTAAAACACTTAGAAAACGAACGATAAAACTCGAAGTATAATCCCGGTTCGTAATCGATCGACTTTAGAACTTATACGACTTAAGTATATACCGAGTGTGGGTACAATGACATGTCGTAATAACGAACGAATGTCGGATCGCATCAGTAATAAAAAGAGTTACACTAAAAGGTGTATAACAAGATAATTCGAAAACGTGTTTCGATTTAAGTGAAGTTATACTTAGACTTTTAAAAACGTGTTAAGTGGTTAATCTCGGATGTTCTAATTGTTTATAGATCATCGAGCAGACCCAGGACAGGCTATCTCCACCCACACCTGATTACCAGGCAAGTGTTCAAACCTTTGAACCTGTTGTTGTGATAATATATGTATATGATTTCTGTTTTACATATGCCATCGCATGCATGCCTGTTTCCAATTATATTGTGACTCTGGTTTTTGTGATACTTGTTCCCTAGAAATTGATATTTGCTTATAGACTAGATACGATTTATTAGTAATAAGCCGGATTGTTTTGATAAGACCCTTAGCGAAGGGCATATGATATTCATTCTAAATATAGACCAGGAGTCGGTATTTTGAGTTATAGATAGTCGTGGAAACCCGGAGGGATTCCAACGACAGATTATTATTTATCTGAGGAATGTTATTGTTAAACGTTATTATATTCCATAAAGTATCAATTACTTGGAAATATTCGAGGAATTTTATTCGAGTATTATCTCAGTCGAGAGATAATAAATGAATGTTAGTTTCGAATATTTATTTAAGGTTTTATGTACTTAATGAATATTATTTTAAAATATTCATTGGAAGTTCTATTTACTTAAGGAATATTATTTCGATTATTCCTTTAAAGTTTTAATTACTAAATGAATATTATTTGGATATTCATTTAGAAGATTATTTATTAAATGAATATTATTTGGATATTCATTTAGAAGATTATTTATTAAATGAATATTATTTGGATAATCATTTAGAAGATTATTTATTAAATGAATATTATTTGGATATTCATTTAGAAGATTATTTATTAAATGAATGTTATTTGGATATTCATTTAGAAGATTAAATATTAGATGAACATTATTTTCTAATATTCATTTAAGGTTTGACTTATTTATTGAATATTATTTTAAATATTTATTGGAGTTTAATTATTTAATGAATCTTATTTCGAATATTCATTTAGGGAGGGATTTATTTAGTAAATAATTCCATATATTCATTCGAGGATTACTTACGAGCAATATTATGAGTTAATAATATTCCGTAATTATTATTGAGTAAATAAATATTCTTGGAATATTTATTTAATTCTTTTAAAATTCTTTTTAAAATGATTTATATTATTCGGAGATTGCCTTTCACCTCCAGATATTATGTAAAATATTTCGGAGTCTTTTTACGACTATTTTATCAAGGAAAGGTTCCCAACTCTTTATTTTTCATTTAAATCTATCTTAAAAGGATTTAAATGCTCTCTCAAACTTCCATATTATAAGGGAACCTACTTGTGCAATGTTATTTATCTTGTTGACTTCCCGGTCATAATTTATCCTTTTCACTCGCAACTTGGTTGCTATGGACTCATTAAGTCTGTGTGTACCTTCTCATCATTCGAGGGGTAAGATTGTTGGAACAAGTTGATATCCATTAACAAGCAAAAGCTTGGGAAATGATGGTGAATTTTCCTTTCCAACTAGATACGACTACTTTGTGGAGTCTTATCAACAAGTATTTCACTTGGGGAAGGGAGGACAAACTCTACGTTTCAATGCTGTGGATTTATTCGAACTAGGAGTCGTGTGTAAGAGGCCGAGTCGCGCGGTCCATCACAAGGCCTAACCATTGGCCAGGGAGTTACTATTAAGGCAATCTACAAGTGGAGCCGTCAGTTCTTCCTTCTACCGGTAGTAAACTATATTGGGATGTACCATCCCCGACTGATCATCAGGGAATGGGACAGCTGGCGCGTAAGGACTCCAGTATTGGTTCATCTCCCAAATTGGGAATTCCCTGCAACACGTATCGAAGAGACTTCTTTCAGGTTGACGGTGTCTTCTGCAACACGTATGGAAGAGACTTCTTTCAGGTTGTAAGACTTCGAAAAATGTTAATAACTGGAATTGCAGTATTTTCCTTGCAAGTTCCTCTTAATATGATAAATGATGATATCTGGCTTATCTTTGACATAGCAGATATTCCCACCTATATATGCAGTTTGAGTTACCTCGTAACTTCATCGTTCATGTTATTCTGACATCATTTCCGTAAATGCATGGCATATGGTTTGAAAGATACTTTTGAACTGTTATATATTATCATTCAGTTATGTATTATTGTTGGTGGGCTATTGCTCACCCTTGCTTTATTATTATATCACAACAACAGCTAGACCAGATGACTCGCACAAGGTGCACTCGACGCTAGCGAGAACGATGAGACTACCAGAGCCGAAGAGACAGCTATTGATAGGATAGATTTATTCTTTCAGTACCAAGTATATGGTCTAGTATGACTCATGTAAATGGATGGCAAAGAGTATGTATTTATATTGAAATTCTTTTGAATTGTAAGAACTCATAATGTGATTAATAAAATTTGATAGTTACTCTGATTTCATCTCTGGGACTATAACGGGTGTGTTTTATATTATTGTTTTGGGTCACAAGGTTGTAATTTAATAATTATGTTGAATTGTGGATGGGAATTGAGACGGTAACGACCAGATCCCTGACCCCGGATCTGGGGGTGTTACAGAAATGGTATCAGAGCGTACGTTATAAACCCCAGAGATGAGGCGACGTTAAAACAATAAATTCACTAAGATAATAAGAACTCTTGCCAAGTTCATAGTCGGACTACTTAATATAGTGATGACATATAAAACCCTTATGGGAACTCTTAAGTATCATGATAGTAACTTAGCTCGATATCGTGTCAACGAGTAAGGCGACAAACCTTGAGGCATACGAGCAGCAGCGTGATGATGCTTTATATGCTGAAGATCAGCGGGTAAATTCGATGGAGTACCCTACTGGAGATCCGGAAGAGGTTCCAGCAGATAAGGAAAATCCTGTTAGGATAAGGAGCTTACCCTTGAGGAATGAGGGCTGCAGCCAGGAAGACTGTGATGATGAAGGTATGGTGCTCAGAACAGTGAGCATAAAGAACTGAGCTATTAGCAAAAGAACTGAAGATTCATGTTGGATTCGTGGCCGGACTACTAGAGGTAGTACTAGCAAGTAAGACGGATTGGAAGAATTATTGAGATCATATACGGGAATAGATGAGAATCATTAGAGACTTTCATTTTACGAAAAGAGTGCTAGAGGGATGTATGATTATCAAAGGCATCGATATAAGACGAGGAGCAGAGTCCCTAGGAATAGTTGAGAAGAGGCAGTAAGTGCCATATCATGTGATAAATGAATAAGTATGAATATTGTCAGTAATAATTCGCAATGAGAAGGCAGATGTCATAGGTTGTAATTTATGGAACTAAATTGAGGTTAATGAGGTGGTTTTATTCAGGGAAATGTTCATTTTATGAATGAATCAGTTAGAAAGTAAAGACATTGGGAAGTGATAGCATGATTGGATAAAGTTATATAAGGAAGTAGTAAGCAAGACAATGATCTCAGAACCTACCGTAAGATAGGACCAGTGAGCCAAGATGAACTCGTAATAAGACTACTGTCAGAGACTGAGTATAGGGTTATTTCAACTCAGTGAAATGATGAACCAGAAATGTTAGATGCATGTGATTCAGAAGAATATTAAATTCTTTCTTTGAATGAATTATAGTAGTTACCTTAAGTTTACTCCGATGCGGAATTATAATGGATCAAGTAATACGATCAGCAGTTAAAGAGAAAAATGTGAGAAAGTCTTCCTGAAGCTAAAAGATGAAATTTGTAATGTCCAAGAGCTGGCATTGCTTAATGGGAAAAGGAGACTTTGTGCTTCCAACGATGCTTCGCATAAAAGATTGGGATGTATGCTTGCGCAGCACGACAAAGTACTTGCAGATGCATTCGGACAGCACGGTTCACCAGGTTCGGATGGCCTTAGTAGTGCCAATTTTTGTGGAACAACCAACTCCGACGGTAATGTTCTTTTTGAGACTAGTGGTTAGGTACACTGACATTTGGTAATATTAAATGTCAGGACGTATAGGTATCAGGATATTGTGTCAGGTTTCAGTTTGAAACTGTTGATTCCCTTCTAAGAAATGTATATAATTGGTTCCTCTCCAGAGGTTAAACTTCCAATCTGATGACGATTATTTCGTTAATTAGGACTGCTTATGGTTCTACCTGCTTGGAGGTTCATAAAACTATTCTTCAGGTTTCGAAACTGGTCTCCTTAATGTTACTAGTAGATGGATAGATTGACCAAAATTTCCCTAATTCTGGGAAGAACTTCAACGAATGTTGGCAAACCTTGTCTTTCTGATTATCAGAGAACATCATGGAAAAGAGTAGAAACTGGGGCGAACCCCGTGAATTGGGTAAAGTAGCCGCTATATGGGTTGGTGGACAGACCCCGGTTATCGCGATTGATTGTAGAAATGCAATGATGAAGTGATAATGGACGAAAATAGGAAATATAAGTAAGAAACCAGCCGGACTAAGAAACTCCGGGATTGACTTAAGTGAAAAGGCTGTTATGCCAGGAATGGTAAGCTTGCGTGGCACGTGGGAGTGATAAGAATAGTTGAAAAGATAAAAATAGAGGAAAGGTGACCGGAGACGGCGCTGAGTAGCCGATTAAGACTTATATGAAGTAAAGTTTTGTAAAGGTAGAAAGGTATCAAAGAAGAAGGCACTATGCCAGCAATTGCTAGAAAAGTAATGCTATTAGCCAACCCTTAAAATCATATATTTTATTTTAGTGTGGCCAGTTGAGGCCAAGTCACAAGGGACTATCAAGTGACTAGACCAGCAATGAAAGGACAAAGTAGGGTTGCTTCTAAATAAGCACCGACTGCAAGGGCTTCTGATATAACGAAAATATTAATGAGATTGTAGGAATCTTCTACTGAACCCTTTGCAACCCATGTTTGGATTGGGAATTTTCTAGACTTTTGGAATGGGGTCACCCGTACTAAAGTGATTCATGTGTATATGATTGCCCAAGGTTACGAGTAAAATTGGAAGTATAATGACTTGAGATGTATGATGTTAGGGTATTATAAATACCCTGAATATATTATGACTAAAGGAAGTAAACAATAAAGGTTTATGAAGAGAGTATAGAAATGGTCAGAGATGGATCAGTATGCTGTAGAAATTTTGTCTAAGGCAAGAACCTTTGAGAAGAACGATAAGTACTAAGAGATTCACGTTGAACTCGACCCATATCTTCCAAAACATCCTTGCTACCATTACGAAGTTCTGTAAGAGAGCAGATAGGCATCCGTTGCCTTTTAGAAGGCCAAATAGGCTGACAACTATCTAAATAAAGAGGGTGGCATTAAGTTACCAATCGATTATCAAATGAGAACAGTTGAAAAGAGACCCTTATTAAGGATATATGATCTGATTGCCAATTATAGGATGCAAGAATTCCTTGGCAGTTGAATTAAGGATAGGAAATCCATAAATTAAGACAAACCCTGGGGAATGCACAAGGGATGGCATTAACCCTAATAACGACATTATGAATTCAGATGATATGAGTTGGACTTGCTAAGGCAACAATGACTGGTAAGGATTATTAAAAAAAAGAGTTCTGGAAAGAACAAAGACAGAATTATTAGAGTATTGATCAATGACGTTGTGTGATACCATGTACCTAGAAAATACAGGAAGAATGATGAGGATGACCTAAGAAACCTTACAAGGAAAAAGGTAAAATTCTGAACTTCAAAATGGAAGTTTGGTAAGGAATGTATGACATAGTAACAATAATGCCAGATGAGGCATGTATGAAACCTTGAGGAAGTATGGATTGAACCTATAAAGGTTGAGATTATCCTAAGACAAGGAAAGAACTAAGAAAAGAAGTATCCTAAGTAGGATTGGGAATAAATGTGATAAAGTTCCCACGGGTAGGTGGAAGCAATGACTTATGGAAAAAGACTGATAGTTATATCTTTCTCCTTCAGCAGAGCATTAAGGGAGAATGCTTTCACCCAACAGTGATGAGAATGGGGTAGAAAAATTTGAATGAAATGTATCCAGAGAACAAGGATCACCAGAAATTATTATTATCAGGAAAGGCCAATGAGGTGGCCGACAGTCTAAGTATAGAGGAATAATTACAAATGTTCATACTGAAGAAACAAAATGATATTTGGAAAGACCTTGAAGGTCATATCGGAGTGGAGGAATTTACATTCCTTTTGATGATTGTGCAAGAATCGAGGGTAATAGTAGTTTAAGTAAAGATTCAATTCCTGATGGAGTCTTAAGCATATTACATACCGTAGAAGGTCACGTTTTGAGGCAAACCAGGACCATGATACAAAATTGACGAAGTAAACCATTAAATTTCCAGTCTTCTATGGAAGATGCATGAGTGATAGTTTCATCAACCGGACATAGCCACGATGCTTGAAGCTCTTCTGCAATTTTATCTACTTCATGTAATATCTACATCAAGTTCAGGAAGTGTTCCTTATGGATAAGGAATAGTGATTACTTTATCCCCCTAAGGGATTTGAAACCCGTAGGATTAGCTATTAATGCACTACGTAAACAACAAGCGATGATGATTCTTCTAAGAAAGTAGATGACAACGTAAAGATAAAGAAAGTGCTGCCATTGATAAACTAAATGGCATGTTGATGAATGACAAACAAGTTTGTGTTAGTGTACTTCTGCACAAACAAGATAGAGAATATGAGGTTGATGATTCATGATGTTAAGGATATTCCCGTGGAAAGAATTAATGAGACTTGGAGGGAAGGGCAGTTGAGCCCGAGACTTATTAGGCCACCTGAGAGTTTAAAAGTGTTCGGAAGGTGGCATTCGAGCCAGTTTTACCCCCAAAGCTTATAGCATGGTAGTAACGTGTTTCATGTGGCAAAGCTACACCAGTAAAATGCAGATGCTCAACAGATGATAAGAGTGCGAGCAGGTAGGTGTACGACCTGGTCTGACTTACGAAAGACAACCTATGGAAAACCACGGGTAGAAAAGAATAAGTGATGAGAAACAAGTTGACAGAAGTAGATTATATTGAATCTAAGTTAAAGGGATCGGCCAGATTCATTTCGGAGAATTTGAATTGGAATAATGTGATGATTATAGAGTAAATGTAACGGGATACCAACAAGGAGGTACCAAGTGCAAAAGATATCTCAATAAAGAGATGAAGGTGAAAGTAAATAACAGAAGTAAATAAGAATCAGATAACAAGAAGGTTGTGATTGATAAAGAAAAGACTGGGAAAACAACTATGGAATATGAAGCAAGGAATGTTACGAATGGATTAATAAAAGGGTAATCTGATGAATTCTCGGGATGACAACCTGATAGTGTTAATATTATAGATATGAAAAAGCTAGTAGCGGGACATGGAATGTCAGTAACAATGGTGTCAAGCGAGAAACTAAGATTTAACCTAAGAGGTTCAAAGATTTTCCAAAAGTAAGTGTTGCTAAGGTTGAACCAGAGTACAGGTCCAGAGAATAGTGGACAAAGCAGCAAGATATGTTGATACGTGAGGTTACGATCAAATAGTATTGGATATAATTATGATTAATTTCTTCCTTAATGAACCTCTATAGTTCAGATGTAAATTCTGAGTATGATATTTTACAATCGTGAAAACTTTCTATAATCCTTTAGAATTATTTTCTTTTCTTCTCTCTTATTCATCTTCTTTATGAATTGAGAAGAACAACCCTCTAAGGAGGGGAGGTACTGCTACGTGACTATCTGTCAATGTGATAGAAGTCTAAGTGGAATACTATAACTTGTTTAATTGCTTGTCAAGTACTAAAGGCTAGCCCCCTTCTGTACTAGCTATGCAATATAACAAATGTTCAATTGATCATAGTGATCTCTCAATAAATCTTTCCACTTCTCTATATTGATCGAGATTCCGAAGATTAAAGCGATAAAGAAATGCACAGTGCGAGCGAGGTTACCTCCAAATTCGCAGTGGGATAGTGACACCAATGTTACTGCAGGTATCAATAAGGATAAGACTGAGTAAGAGCGTAACCCGGATAGTGTGTTGTATGAAAAATGACAAAGTTGATGGAAAAAGGATAAAGTATGGATTGTAGCACCAGTAGATGTGCTGAGAAAGGGCAGAACGACTAAGAGTTGACCCGGAAGCTGAAAGGTGAAACGACAGATAAACGACTCTTGTTTTCTACCTGATTCCGGGACGGAATCCTTTTAAGGAGGGGAGACTGTAAGAACCCCAAATTTTGGATATAATTAAAACTTTTTATTATGTACTGAGGTAATGGTGAATAGTGATTACGACTACGATGTAACGATTGAGATAATGAATGAAAGGAATAGATTTGGATTCAAATGTTTATATGCCATGAAGAATACTATTGGTTGAAACTTTAGATAAGAATTATCTATCTCCTAGGGAATTAAGATTTGATAATTCTAAAGAAGAAGATTATTCTTATGTCATCCAAATCGATATCTGTTATTGGTCCAGCGGTTCCGTAAAAAGGTTAAGGAACGATCGAAAGAGATCAGGGACAATTGTACATCCCTAAGAGAATAAGTAAAGAATAAAGAATGAATAGTGTTTTGATGGAATTAGGAATATTATTAGACGATGCTATATAGAAGTACCCGGAATGAAATTCTGAGTTCGTATTAGTTCTCCAGGGGGAAAAAGAGTGTATGTAAAAGCTGTCGGATTCTGAAAAATAGCACTTCTATTTTCCCCGAGATTTCTCTGGACACTGAAAGACCTAAGAGATTATTAAAAGGATTTAAGGAATATGGATCCGAGAGTTATTAAGAATGATGGAGTATAGTATTATAAATATTAAGAAGGTTTCCGGTAAAACCCTAACAAGAAATCCTTGGGATATTCTTTCGAACGATCAATGAATTGAGCAATAAACGAACAAAGAAACAAGCAGAGAACCAAGATGCAAGTATGTGCAAGTGGATGAGATCAAGTAACTAAGTAGTTACAAGAGTAACTAGCAAGATTAGGAAGCAACCAAGTACTTAGCATTTCTTTCTCATCTTACCACTTAAACAACAACATGTGTCCACTCCAAAGACATCATTCCTTATATCACACCTTCAATAAGGCAACTAGCAAGATATTATCCCAAGCAAAATCACTTTATGCATTATTATCAAAAGAACAAACCAAGCAACTCCAACACTCTCTCTAAAGCACCATTCGGCTTTTCATAAATTCAAAAGGAGAAATCAAGCTTCCACTCCTTGTTTGATCTTGTAATTTTTAAGGTGAGTCCTATATTTCAAGAAAGTAATCTCCTCAAAATTTTAGCTTCAAATTTTAGAGAAAACCTCATGTGAAACGGATCGTTTTTCGATTTTATAAAAATGTTGGAATCAAAGTTAAACGCGAACGAACCCCTAAAAACCCGCTTGGTTATAACTTTGGTAAAACACTTAGAAAACGAACGATAAAACTCGAAGTATAATCCCGGTTCGTAATTGATCGACTTTAGAACTTATACGACTTAAGTATATACCGAGTGTGGGTACGATGACATGTCGTAGTAACGAACGAATGTCGGATCGCATCAGTAATAAAAAGAGTTACACTAAAAGGTGTATAACGAGATAATTCGAAAACGTGTTTCGATTTAAGTGAAGTTATACTTAGACTTTTAAAAACGTGTTAAGTGGTTAATCTCGGATGTTCTAATTGTTTATAGATCATCGAGCAGACCCAGGACACGCTATCTCCACCCACACCTGATTACCAGGCAAGTGTTCAAACCTTTGAACCTGTTGTTGTGATAATATATGTATATGATTTCTGTTTTACATATGCCATCGCATGCATGCCTGTTTCCAATTATATCGTGACTCTGGTTTTTGTGATACTTGTTCCCTAGAAATTGATATTGGCTTATAGACTAGATACGATTTATCAGTTATAAGCCGGATTGTTTTGATAAGACCCTTAGCGAAGGGCATATGATATTCATTCTAAATATAGACCGGGAGTCGGTATTTTGAGTTATAGATAGTCGTGGAAACCCGGAGGGATTCCAACGACAGATTATGATTTATCTGAGGAATGTTATTGTTAAACATTATTATATTCCGTAAAGTATCAATTACTTGGAAATATTCGAGGAATGTTATTCGAGTATTATCTCAGTCGAGAGATAATAAATGAATGTTAGTTTCGAATATTCATTTAAGGTTTTATGTACTTAATGAATATTATTTTAAAATATTCATTGGAAGTTCTATTTACTTAAGGAATATTATTTGGATATTCATTTAGGAGATTATTTATTAAATGAATATTATTTGGATATTCTTTTAGAAGATTATTTATTAAATGAATATTATTTGGATATTCATTTAGAAGATTATTTATTAAATGAATGTTATTTGGATATTCATTTAGAAGATTAAATATTAGATGAACATTATTTTCAAATATTCATTTAAGGTTTGACTTATTTATTGAATATTATTTTAAATATTTATTGGAGTTTAATTATTTAATGAATATTATTTCGAATATTCATTTAAGGAGGGATTTATTTAGTAAATAATTCCATATATTCATTCGAGGATTACTTACGAGCAATATTATGAGTTAATAATATTCCGTAATTATTATTGAGTAAATAAATATTCTTGGAATATTTATTTAATTCTTTTAAAATTCTTTTTAAAATGATTTATATTATTCGGAGATTGTCTTTCACCTCCAGATATTATGTAAAATATTTCGGAGTCTTTTTACGACTATTTTATCAAGGAAAGGTTCCCAACTCTTTATTTTTCATTTAAATCTATATTAAAAGGATTTAAATGCTCGCTCAAACTTCCATATTATAAGGGAACCTACTTGAGCAATGTTATTTATCTTGTTGACTTCCCGGTCATAATTTATCCTTTTCACTCGCAACTTGGTTGCTATGGACTCATTAAGTCTGTGTGTACTTTCTCATCATTCGAGGGGTAAGATTGTTGGAACAAGTTGATATCCATTAACAAGCAAAAGCTTGGGAAATGATGGTGAATTTTCCTTTCCAACTAGATACGACTACTTTATGGAGTCTTATCAACAAGTATTTCACTTGGGGAAGGGAGGACAAACTCTAAGTTTCAATGCTGTGGATTTATTCGAACTAGGAGTCGTGTGTAAGAGGCCGAGTCGCGCGGTCCATCACAAGGCCTATCCATTGGCCAGGGAGTTACTATTAAGGCAATCTACAAGTGGAGCCGTCAGTTCTTCCTTCTACCGGTAGTAAACTATATTGGGCTGTACCATCCCCGACTGATCATCAGGGAATGGGACAGCTGGCGCGTAATGACTCCAGTATTGGTTCATCTCCCAAATTAGGAATTCCCTGCAACACGTATCGAAGAGACTTCTTTCAGGTTGACGGTGTCTTCTGCAACACGTATCGAAGAGACTTCTTTCAGGTTGTAAGACTTTGAAAAATATTAATAACTGGAATTGCAATATTTTCCTTGCAAGTTCCTCTTAATATGATAAATGATGATATCTGGCTTATCTTTGACATAGCAGATATTCCCACCTATATATGCAGTTTGAGTTACCTCGTAACTTCATCGTTCATGTTATTCTGGCATCATTTCCGTAAATGCATAGCATATGGTTTGGAAGATACTTTTGAACTGTTACATATTATCATTCAGTTATATATTATTGTTGGTGGGCTATTGCTCACCCTTGCTTTATTATTATATCACAACAACAGCTAGACCAGATGACTCGCACAAGGTGCACTCGACGCTGGCGAGAACGATGAGACTACCAGAGCCGAAGAGACAACTATTGGTAGGATATATTTATTCTTTCAGTACCAAGTATATGGTCTAGTATGACTCATGTAAATGGATGGCAAAGAGTATGTATTTATATTGAAATTCTTTTGAATTGTAAGAACTCATAATGTGATTAATAAAATTTGATAGTTACTCTGATTTCATCTCTGGGACTATAACGGGTGTGTTTTATGTTATTGTTTTGGGTCACAAGGTTGTAATTTAATAATTATGTTGAATTGTGGATGGGAATTGAGACGGTAATAACCAGATCCCTGACCCCAGATCTGGGGGTGTTACAGGTGACACATGTGTCTCACTTTCTAACCCTAATTCAGCATTCAATGTTGCTTCTGTTAGCATTTCCAAGGTTTCAAAGGGTATCTCCTATCTCTTCTTTTTACTAACATCACCCTGTTGAGAGAGTGATGCAGCTGGCTCTGTGTTTGGCATAGTGTTTGTTTAAGGGGGTTGGTTAGCCGGCCCTGGGTTAGCATTTTGTTCAACTTGCCTGGGACTAGCTAACTCAAATTTAGAGGCAAATATTGGCATGTTGTGGGGGTAAGACTCAAATAGCCTCTACATATGAGGGGTTATTACAAGTCTAACATCCACATCATTCCTAGTGTCCAAATTACCAAAAATGAGTTTGGTCATGGACCTAGGGTAGCCTATTCTAGTTTTATCTAAACCAGGTAAATCAGTCAATTTCTTATCTAAGTAATTAATTACAGACTGAATGAATCTGGGAAAGAAAATATCATTACCTCTATTGGTTGTGTTCTTACCAAGTTTTCCATAGAGCTCCTACATTATGAGCTTTCCAACATCTATCTTTCTGTGAAAGGCCAATGAGTACCCTATCTATTGAACAGGTGCATTCAATTGGTCATAACGGATTTCCTTCCACTGAATACGTGCAGGAGTGTGGCAAACACATAACTCCATTCTTTCCTCAGATGCGCCCTTTTCAGGCTTCTAACCTTGATAGTGTCTGAGTACCTTATTAGGTCAAAGAACTCCACCAGTTGATCATCTGTTACTAGACCGTTATATTCATTCTGGTGAAGATCCAAGGCCTTGCTCATGTCCTCAGAGGTGATGTTGAACTCTTTACCCAGAACCTTGCAGTTTATGACATAGCCCAGACTGCTATCTTCAAGAGCAACAGTTTCAGTAATTGCAGTGCTCCAAAACTGTTCTAGAATGTCTAGATACAGAATTGGGTTGGCCTTAAGTGCTCCTTTGATATACGATTCAGACATCCACTTGACAAAACACTTGTAATTGGCATTTGGAGCTTCGACATCACTTGAGAGAGCGATGAAGTTGGTGTTGAATTTCACGGTTTCCATTGATACAGAGAAAAGAGAGAAGAGAGTGAAGGTCGAAGAAGAAATTTAGCTTTTTGAGATTAGGGTTTTCAGGGGTTTTGGAACTTTAGATGCTTGAGAAATCGAATGAAGTGAATCGAATATATGTAGAATTGTATAAGTATGAAGTACTTGAATTGTCGATTAGATATATGTTTTGTATCGACAAGTCAGGCATTCGAGAAGTAGAAATCAACTATTCGATAAGTCAAGAAAGGCTTAATCGATATCTCAAGCAGTTTTTAACTCACAGCTGGCAGTTTATCGAACTTAGAAGTAATTCTAAATTAAATAAAATATGTTTTTTATGAGTGAATTAAAATTTTAGACAAAAATCCAAAAACAGTTGAAATTCAGTGAGAATTCAGCCTTTTCAAATGATACGAGAACTCAAATACAGTATTCGAGAACTCAGTCATTAGAGAACTCAATTACTATATTCGAGAAGTCAAGCATGCCTCTGTTCGATATCTCTAAAAGGCTCTATTCGAGAACTCGAGAGTGCTCCAAAGAGACTTGTTAGAGAAGTCGAGCAGTGAATCATTAGAGAAGCCTGACTTATCGAAATATTCTTTTCACTCATAAAAATTCAATTTTCACTACCTTTTAAAAATTCACCAGACATATTCAATGAAGAATATTCTAACAAATTAAATAGTGATTTTCTCAAAATTTCATAGAAATTTCAAGTTGATATAGTATGATTTTTCAACATATGCAACAAATTTGAAATATTTATAAATCATATTTCAGCCAACACTTACCTCAAAAATATTGAGCATTTAGATAAAGTAAGTGTTTACTGCTGCAACAATCTAGTTGACATTTTCACTTAGCCAGATTCTGAAGAATTCAGCATTCCAATCTCACTAACCAACCTTGTGAAGGTGGCTTCATCCAATGGCTTAGTGAATATATCAGTTAATTGTTTATCTATGGAGACATAATGCAACTCAATGGTTCCATTAGTTGCATGCTCCCT
This sequence comes from Saposhnikovia divaricata, assembly GCA_036435485.1. Lineage (NCBI taxonomy): Eukaryota > Viridiplantae > Streptophyta > Magnoliopsida > Apiales > Apiaceae > Saposhnikovia > Saposhnikovia divaricata. The sequence goes on from CM071596.1 coordinate 114,511,043, forward strand.
AATGAAATGATAACTGATGTCAATGTGCTTTGTTCTAGAATGATTGACAGGATTGGAAACTATAGAGATTGCACTTGTGTTATCACACATGATTGGAATTCTTTCCAACACAAGTCCATAATCTCTAAGTTGATTTCTAATCCAAAGCACTTGAGCACAGCAACTTCCAGCAGCTATGTATTCAGCCTCAGCTGTGGAAGTTGACAAAGATTGTTGTTTCTTGCTGTACCAAGAGACTAACCTTTGTCCAAGAAACTGGCAGCTACCTGAGGTGCTTTTCCTATCCACTCTGCATCCAGCATAATCAGCATCAGAATAACCAACCAGATTGAAGCCTGTGTCTTTAGGATGCCATAAACCCAATTTTGGAGTGCCCTTCAGATATCTAAAGATCATTTTAATAGCATTCATATGTGATTCCTTTGGATTTGACTGAAACCTTACACAGACATGTAGCAAACATGATATCTGGCCTACTTGTAGTGAGATAGAGTAGAGAACCAACCATGCCTCTGTAGACTGAGATATCTACCTTCTTGCCTTTAGCATCTTCATCCAATTTAGTGGCAGTGGCCATGGGAGTCTTTGTAGGTGAGCAGTCTTGTAAGTCAAACTTCTTCAATAAATCCTTGATGTACTTGGTTTGACTGATAAAAATACCATCCTTCCTTTGACTAACTTGTAAACCAAGAAAGAATGTCAACTCTCCCATCATGCTCATCTCATATCTGCTCTGCATGAGCTTAGAGAATTTCTCACACAGCTTCTCATTGGTAGAGCCAAATATGATATCATCCACATAGATCTGAACTAGGATAATATCATCACCATGCTTCTGGTAAAATAGTGTCTTGTCCAATGTGCCTCTAGTAAATTGATTTTCAAGAAGAAATTGTGATAAAGTGTCATACCATGCCCTTGGAGCCTGCTTAAGTCCATACAATGCCTTAAGCAATCTGTAAAAAAATTTTGGGAAATGTGGATCCTCAAAGCCAAGTAGTTGTTGCACATATACCTCTACTTCCAACTCTCTATTCAGAAATGCACTCTTGACATCCATTTGATAGACTTTAAAATTTGAATGAGCAGAAAATGCCAAGAATATTCTGATGGCTTCCAATCTAGCAACAGGGGCAAATGTCTCATCATAATCAATGCCTTCCTGTTGAGAGTATCCTTTTCCAACCAACCTTGCTTTGTTTCTTACAATTACACCATCTTCATCCATCTTATTTTTCAGAACCCATTTTGTTCCAACTATGGTTCTGTTCTTTGGTGTAGGCACAAATTCCCATACTTTGTTTCTTTCAAATAGATTCAGCTCCTCTTGCATAGCAATAATCCAATCTGGATCCAACAGTGCATCATCAAGTTTCTTAGGCTCAATCTGAGATAGAAATCAACCATCGAGACACTCATTTTGAGTTGCTCTCCTAGTCCTCACTCCTGCATTTGGATCTCCAATAATCTGCTCTGCAGTGTATGATCTATCCCATTTTCTTGAATGCTCGTTCTGATTTCTCAACCTTAAGGTTGCTTCATCATCCAAGTCATGATCATTTTCATTTCCTCCCCCTGTGAAGTTGCCACTATTCACATGTGTGTCTTGGATGATTATCTCTTTACTGTTGATTGGCACAAATTCTTCTCTTGCTTCATCATTCACTGAAATTTGTTGAATTGTAGTCTCAACTTCTGTTTCAATCTCTTCATCAGAATCATCTAGATTTTCAAAACTTAATGGATCTTTATCTTCATCATTGGCTTCTTCTAATCCAGGTAGTTTGTTGTCATCAAAAGTCACATATGTGTTTTCCATAACTTTCTTTTGACTGATGACATAAACTTTGTATACAATTCTTTCCATAGAATAGCCAAAAAAATTCCCTCAAATGCCTTTGCATCAAACTTCCTAACATATTCTGAATTATCTTTCAACACAAAGCATTTGCTTCCAAAAGTATGAACATACTTTAGAGTAGGCTTCTTTCCAGTCATCAAATTGTAAGGTGTCTTTCCAGTGTTTTTGTTTATGAGGGTTCTGTTCTGGATATAGCATGCAGCGCTCATAGCCTCAACCCAAAAACATGTAGGCATCTTTGCATCAAGTAACATTGTTCTAGCAGCTTCAATCAGAGTTCTATTCTTTCTCTCAACAACTCCATTTTTTTGTGGAGTCCTTGGAGTTGAGAATTGTTGAGAAATGCTATTCTCTTTGCAAAATGCTTCAAGTAAAGCATTTCTGAACTTTGTTCCATTATCACTTCTCAATGCAATCACACTTGCATTCTTGGCCTTTGCTTTCTTTATCAATTTTCTTTATGTGCTCAATGATCACTTGTGGAGCCTCATCCTTTGATGCTAGAAATTCCACCCATGTATACCTTGTATAGTCATCAACCATCACTAGGGCATACTTCTTTCTTGAGAGTGACATAATATTGACAGGCCCAAATAAATCTATATGAATTAATTGCAGGGGCTTGGTGATTGATGTCACTATCTTTGACTTGTGGCTTGACCTTTTCATTTTTCCTTTTTGGCAAGCCTCACACACTCCTTCTTGACAGAACTCAAGTGTGGGCATACCTCTCACTAACTCTCTCTTGACTAGAGAATTAATGGTCTTGAAGTTCAGGTGTGATAGCTTTTTGTGCCACAGCCAACAATCTTTGTTTGAGGCCTTTGAATAAAAGCAACAAATTTTATCCTTGCTTGCAGAGTCCATATTGGCCACAAACAGGATTCCCTTCCTTACTCCAGATAAAGCAAGATCACGAGTCTTTTTGTAGGAGATCAAACATTCATCTTTGTCAAAATTTACCTGCTAAGTCCATAGGGTCCTACTTCATGCCTCCCGACATGAATCACAAGTGGCCAGTTCCCCCTGGGAACAGATCAAAGAGATCTCTCAGGGATCTCCATGCAGTCCATAGGTTCAGTGGCGGGTGTGTGTATGTGAACATATACCAAAAATATTGAGGTCTACAATACATATATACGTAATCCCTGATAACATCTCTATCAAAGGATCCCACTCTAGACCCACTGGTCTTTTCTTTTGGTAGACTCTGAGATTACTGTATCGCTCGTTGCAACCATATTCAACTTCTCTTGAGTCCCTTTGTTTATTATACTTGTTTGTTCCCTAAGTTAAACTACCATGCTCTAGTGTCCGAATCATGCGTGGAATTATCTAGCACGCTCGTCTTATGATAACATTCTCGTATAACACATGTAAAATTTGCCATCAAGGGTAATGAATTCCACAACGACATAGTGACCAACTTTCAGGTAAACCCGTTACTTATTGAAAATCGGATCTTATAGCCAAAGTAAAAGACTTTCATTATTCCAAGTACTAAGTACCCTTAATTATATAGGGAAGTCTAAACTTCTTGATTCTTAAAATGCCGCCTCCTAAACAGTGGAGGACTATGGGCCACAAAATTTATGCCGGCCTAGTCATCCGATCATATTGGCAATATCACCTCTACCTCCGCTGCTCATGAGATTTCGCTCTGCTTCCTATATCATTATCAATGATAGGTCAGGTACGACTCTCAAACCTCTATTCATCATTCTGAAGGTCTCTAAGGATTCTATCGACCCTAGTATAATACCTCCAGTCAACACTCCGGTCCATTCTACTCACCGGTACCTCTTTCGGTAGTCAAATAATAAGTTTACTACGATCTCTTATGTCATTCCCCTACTTAGACTTAACTCTCAACACTCTCGTTTCTGAGTACTGTAACTTATCGCTCTGATACCATTTCTGTGACACCCCCAAATCTGAGGTCAAAGATTCAGGTCGTCACGTCACCATCCAACCATATCATACCTGTATTAACTTTACAACTCAACAATACATCCATCCAGACCTCAATCTTAAGCACAAACAAGTTAGATCCTCAGAAACGATAATCAAAAGTAACACTAAATATTACAATTCATCTGTACAATCCAGAGTCTTACGCAATTCCGCTTATACAACTACACTTGAAGACAAGTCTTACTATTACAGTTGAAAACCTATCAGACTACTCTGTAGTATTTATCAGAAACTAAATCATCTCCAGGGTAAATCTTGTACTCCTCTTCTGCTGGTGCGGAGTTAATCGGCCAAATTCTTCCCTTTCTGAAAAGTTTTTATAAAGCAAGAATGAGCTACATAATGCTCAGCAAGTTCACCATTTTGTAAAATATTAATGTGGTTTATTTCGAAAACATTCCCAACTATATGGGTATATATCTCAGATTTCAAAACATAATTGGACAATGTATATGCCCGAGTTTGAATAAAACATCTATACTCACTAAGGAGCTTTAGAATAACATATGAACCCTTTATAAGGTTCCCATTTCAATATATCTCAAGTTTGAAAATATATATACATATGAGTATATCATTTTCGGCAAAACACTCTACGATTAACATACTGTACAGGGAATACATCATTGCAAACCTCTTTCCTTCCATTAACTTAGAAGGTTTCTCATGCAAAAACATTTCATTCTTTGAAACAATTGCAAGAGTGCACTAACACGTGCCAATCTTTATAGAAAATCTTGCAGTTCTAGATACTGCACGATGTCAATATTTTCTCATCAAAAACCACACTATCGGCAACTTGGCACTTAGGCCCAAGAAGCAGTGTTTGAGTATTTTTCCAAAGTGGAGGATGGGACTGGAAGAAAACATAAAAACCTGACAGGGATTGACGATGATCAGTCGCCACATCAAAGTCCAATAATCCGCGGGTCTTCTCTACCAGTAGAAGGATAGAAACTACATCCGTAACTATCCCCGGGTGAAAACTACATCCATAATCACCCTCGATGAAAACTACATTCGTAATCATCCTTCGGCAACACCTGGGCCGGAATAATATTTGATGGACCGCCTGGCTCACGGCCGCTTACACATCCCGGGAATCGTTCGTCAACGGTTCCCACACCTGCCAGAGTCCCTTATTCTTTTTCTTTTGAAAACTTGATTTTGATTGAAAACAGAGTAGTTGAGGTCCGACATCAGTCGACCGATGATTCTTGAAATCATACAAGAAGCAGAACCTGACCGGGGGTTTTCGAAAATGTTTTGAGTTCGAAAGAGTTCGAGTTTGAAAGTACTAAATGTATCTTGAATTGACTTCATCTTTAAAATAATGAACAATAATTAATAAATAATATTTTAAGATTTAATATTAATAATTAATAAAATAATTATTTAATTAAATAAGCTTTTAATCCAAGATAGGTATTTTGAGTATTTACGAAGATATAAAAATAATTACTTGAGTATACGATACTTCCCGAATGACCCTTCGGGTTTTCGCAATTTAATTACGATATAATAATATACCGCTCCCCGGTCAATAGTATATATACGGACCGCTACGACCTCTATTGCTAGAGTCGTTGTCCGAAGAAAACATTTCAATCTAAGTTCAAGGGGTACAAACATATATGTACTTATACAATCTCAATTGCATCAATACATCGATAAACATAACATTTGATATGATTGAAAACTACAAACACAACGGTGAAAGTCCTTGTATATGTATAAGTTTTGAAAAGTAAACTTGCCTTGGTTTGGTTGGGGTGGTCGAGCGTGCGGAGTGGAACGATCTATACATAAGCAATAACCGCTCGTTAGTACCTTAACAATATCTTTTTAATTACGGGGTTTTAGGGGGTACGAAATTAACTTAACGACTTCGTCTTATGACACTCTAGCCCCGCTATAGGTTCATGTCATCACTCGATTACGCTCGTCACTTATTCGACTTAATTTAGTTACCACATTCGAATCATAACCATTACCCCTAGAATTATGCTCCACTAACGACTTTTTCCCTTGCGCGAATTTTACTCTAGCATTTTTATAAAATCGAAAAATTCATATTTTAATCCAATTCTTTTTGGGTAGCCTTCACCACTGCATTCCCTAACTTCTCAAATTTTTCCATGATTCCACATATATTTTTAGGGGTTTAAACAAGGTTCACAGGGGGGTCACTTAGTGCAGTCCGGAATCCAGAAACACATTTTACTTCTCCGACCATAACTTAAAATCTATACATCACCAAGTCATGAACCTTACATTTTGAGAAACTACATTCAAATATATTTCCAACAATATAAGGTAGGACCTCAGGGGACAAGATTTGGGGGTTCAAAACCATGTTACAAGACAGATCAAATTTCTGGAAAATTCAGCATGTATGTTTCACTTAGATCAACCAATATTCTTACTTCCACAACACAACCAACATCTAATTCACTTAGTTCATGCTTTATAACATTCATGGAGATACATATACTAACCACAAGCATCAAAATCACAATCACAACACTAAAACTCTGGATCCATATCATCCATCACTTGAACATCCAAGATTAACACAATATATACATGGATCTATCATTGAACATCATAAACACTACATGACCAAGAGGGGTTATGATTTTTATACCTTCTTGAGCACCTAGGGGCTTGGGTAAGCCTTACAAAACTCAAGAACACCTTGAATGATCTCCTACAACCCTTATAATCCAAGATCTAAAAGAAAAACTTAACATGGTTACTATTCACAATATCTTCAACAATTAATATCTTGAAATTGAATGGATGAAAGGGCTTGAAACTCTTAGTATACCTTTCTTAGATGATGGAGATAGCCTAGGAATTATGCCTTGAATTATGAGTGAGGAGAAATGGAGGAAGAAGAAATTTTTTCTTCCTTTTTGAAGCTTGGCCGATAGCACTTGTGTTCAAGGGGGGGGGAAAGCTTTTGTTATTTTGATTTTTGGGTTTGGTTGGAATAATTGTGTTAAAAGGGTTGGGTGATACATATGAGTGTAAGTATATGCATGGTACAACCTAGGTATGGTCTCTTGTACTCTTGTCCCCTCCTTGGAAAAAGAAATGCAACTAGTTACTATTCCTCTTGCCATTTGGTTTAACTAGTTTGCTTTTTCCTAACTACTTGGTTGCATGGAACTTGCATGCAATACTACTCCTTGTATCATTATTATTCCACCAATGCTTGTCACTTAAACTTTAATTCGTATCGTATCTTAATTAATTCCCCGTAATAATATTTTGTCGCGTAGAGATTTCCCTCGTAATCCCTTAAGTACTTAATTGTGTAAATTCCTCGAATATCCATAATTCCTCGTCATAACCCTTAATAAATCTTTTAATACTCTAATCATTCTCAAATCCCAAGTTTTATAATTCTTACTAACAATAAGACTCTTACTTTCAACAACCTTCCCCTTATCTTACATAGGGAATGCAATAACATAGTTTCTCAGACAATCAATTCCATTAAACAACAGGGATGACTGGAAAGGTTCCAAATTGACAATGTCACATGATATTATATAAAAGAAAATATTTCAAAAATTAGGGTTCTTACAGCCTCCCCTCCTTAAAAGGATTCCGTCCCGGAATCAGGTTGAAAACAGTTGGGGGTGCTTTTCACGCATTGTGCTCTCTAGTTCCCATGTTGATTCTTCGACATTCTGGTTCCTCCACAAAACTCTCACTAGTTTGACAACCTTGTTCCTCAGCACCTGTTCTTTTCTATCCATGATTCTTCGACATTCTGGTTCTTTTCTATCACGTGTCGGAAGTCGGTATGGTAGGGTCGTAGCATGGACACATGGAACACATTATGTACTTGCTGCAAGCTCGGGGGTAAAGCCAATTCATAGGCTAACTTTCCAACTCGTCTCAAGATCTCGAAAGGTCCAATAAATCTTGGGCTTAGCTTCCCCTTCTTACCAAATCTCATCAATCCCTTCCACGGTGATACCTTCAACATCACAAACTCTCCTACCTCATATTCTTTGTCCTTGCGGGTCTGGTCCGCATACTTCTTCTGTCTATCTTGGGCCGCTACTAGCCGTCCTCTTATGAGTTCGATAGTTTCTCTTGTCTGTTGGACCAGTTCAGGCCCTAAAATCTTCCGCTCTCCAACTTCTTCCCAACACAAGGGAGACCGACATCTTCGTCCGTATAAAGCTTTATATGGGGGCATGCCTATACTCGCATGGTAACTGTTGTTGTAGGAAAATTTGATCAACGGCAAGTGGTCATCCCAACTTCCCTTAAAATCGATGGCACATACTCTCAACATGTCCTCTATGGTCTGGATGGTTCTCTCGCTCTGTCCGTCTGATTGGGGGGTGGTATGCAGTACTCATGTTTAACTTGGTCCCCCCACACAATCCTGAAAACTCCTCCAGAACCCAGAGTTGAACCTTGGGTCTCTATCAGATACAATGCTCACAGAAACCCCATGCCTTGCCACGATCTCCTTAGATATCTCATAAAATTTGACCATTCGAAATAATGGGTTTCGTAAAAACTAATGACTTTTACATACACTCGTCTGTACCGCAAAGACGTAATATCAATTCAAAATCTTCATTTAATAATTCGTACATATCGTGATTGCAAAAATTCCTCATCCACCCATAAAATTACTATTCGTCCAGGTTTCGAATATTCACGAAAATTAGGGTTAATGCAGTCTCCTCTCCTTAAAAGGATTCTATCTTAAGAACCTAAGGAAAATAGTTGTGGATATAATTCCAACTTTACCCTTCCCAACTCTCAGATTGACACTTCAACCCTTTTGTTCTCTCACCTTGGTCTCACCAACGCTTTAATGTTGTTTCTCAATGCATGCTCTCCTCGACCTGTATTCCTTATCGGTTGTTCTATGAATGAAATTTCTATCCCACTACTTATACGTTCCTCTTCTACATTGTTCATAGTATCCGTGTTGAGTCCTTGTATCGTTGGCCCGTGAATACTTTGTGGTCGCGTTTTATAATCTGAGACAACGTCAATACGCATGGTATTCCTCACATTCCTTGGCTTGATCAGCACGCATGTGTTGCCTCCTGTCAGCCGTTACCACTTGCTATGGATACTGTGTAGTCTTCGGTATACGTCGAACCAGTTCAGCTACTATGTCCCTCGTTCATTGACTTCTTTGTAACGCAAGAAAAGCAAAACTTCTTCTTTCGCAGTACGCTCTACAGGAGACGTCCTTACGTTCGCATGGTGATGATCGTGATAACAACATTCATTTCATGGATAAGTTTTTATTCTCGACTGCCCCGTGAAACCTAAGGCACGACACTAAATATAATTTCGATCGTCTGGATAATTTTTCTTCCCTGTCCGTCAACCACAGATCAAATTAGTACATACGCTCAATCTCTTTGTTAAATATACCGGAAAGCACCTTCAATATCCGAAGTTTAACCTTAAGTCTTTATCTGACGTAATCGCTGCAGAAGTTTTATATTGCACCACCATCTCTTCCGTATAATATTCGATAATCTTCTCAATGGAAAGTCTCTCGTAGGTAAATCACTTGGTCCAACAATTATAACTCAACTAGGGCCATCTCTTGGCTCGGCCTTTGGCGACCTACTTATGAAATTCATTATAATTCTGTCCACGTTCAATATTTTCTACAGGCGAAATTAATCCACTAGATCTCTATCATTCTGCTTTTGGCATGTCGCGTTTGTACTTAATAGTTTGCCAATACCATTCTTCATATCCGTTTGCCAAACATTCTCTTAATTCTCTATACATCTTTTTTTTTCCTTCCCCATAATTTAGTCATTTTCCTCTAACATTATTCTTTATTGTATATACTCTATTTTCTTGGTCAATACTGACTGAATTCCAATTTCGAATAATACCTTCTATAGGTATCGGCCACCACACTGGCCTTCCCTAGGTAATAACAAATTTCTCCATTATACTCCCTGCTCCCTTTCGTCACCTTCTCTTTCTTATGTTTAGTTCCAATATGAAGATATACTTATGGCACTTGTGGAGAAATTTTCACACTTTTCTCATAAGGTTAACGTCTCAGTTTTATGCGTGAACGCCATCATGACTAATCCCAGACTCACGGTTAGTATATCCTATCCCGTAACCTTTATGTTGTTTAGAAGTATAGGGTATCATCCCCTTTCTACTGCATCAGCACATCTCTCAAACTCTTGAAAGATGCATCATCGTGACTCTCAAAGTCTTCTTTTTATCATCAAGTATAGCTAACAACGAGGTTGTTGCTAATATCTCATTTCATCCCCAAAAACTTTGTTCATTAATCCATAAAGGCTTCTGACTCATTAGTCCATTCAAACGATACTACCACAATTTTATAACGTTTATATTAGTGTGAAATGCCAACTTTGGCACAGTACAGAGGTCGATCGTGAGTTGGTGAAACCTTCTCTTCAACCTTATCCTTGAAAAAAAACAACTACTCATTTTAACTAATCAACAATTCCCCCATTTCCGATAAGGGTATCAGTTCTCGATGGTATATGTAAGATGTCATACGCTCGTCCTCCTTCACAACTGGCGCCAATCAGCCTGAGGCCTGCATGCGGCTGCGATTCCCAATAAACTTGATTAGGTGGTAATCTCGAAGGATCACTGGCATATATCCATGCATCCATTTGCTATGAGGGGCCTGTTAAACTATATGTCTCTCTAGGTGCATCGATCCCTTTAAGCTAAGTAAAGCTTCACATTCTTGCCACGATATTTCTTCCTTTCTTGTCCATCTCACTTCCATGTTAGTTTCCTCTAAGGATATGTTTTACATTGCAATTGATTTTCATTTCTTGGATCAGGGAAAGGCTTGGTAACTCCAGAATTCATTAATATAACATCCTGACAACGGTTGGTAGGAGCGTACTCCCAACCACCTCATCATTTCTTATAACCTTCCTCACACTAATATTAAAGGTCTTGTGGTATGCCCCGACATGTTATTTCTACTTTAATAATTACTCGGCATAACGCTCTGGCTGCACAATTACAACATTTGGTTTTTGATCTCATATTGGTGTAACGGTTCACAATTGTACCTCCCGTTCACCTTAGAGTAATCACTTTGAAAGGAATGGTTTCAAAATAATAAGGTCCAATGGATAATCTCAATAAGAATTCCACATTGGAGGTTCCAAGAATGTTGATGGTTCCAAATACTAGGAGTCTCGATTTTTGGAGATGTAAGGATGGACAGAAAGAATACAACAAGGTTTATTCCTTCATGTCCTGATAAATTTGGTAATATGACATCATAGAGAGTGTTGCACGAGGGCAATGATTGTTGGATACAAAAGTCATGAAGACGGTCTTTATACAATTCTTAAATCGGGTGGATACTTTTCCTCCTGAATAATAAGAGGAAGTCTAAGGTCGCATTAATGAAGGTCAGCCAATAGAAAGCAATTCTACTCCATGACAATTAAAGAATGAAGCAGCTGTCTTTCAAGTAATCAATGGTTTCAAATGAATTCTTATTGTACGAATGAAAGAATGAAATATTCAAGTGATATAGAGTCTGATACGAAGATGGGTAGAATTCGAGTTGAGTGGGCGACCTCATTAGGTCTCAATCAAGTTATTCGTCAAAACTTTCGTCATCATACTTTACCACATGCAAAATGCATTGCAGAATGAATAAAATTGGGGGTTGGACCAGTGAAACAATAACTAGTCCTTTTCAAGAAACACTAGCAACTAGCTAGACAAAATTTGCTAGTCCACCTGTTTGAGACATCACCACCAGCTAGGACAATTAGCTAGGTGTTCTTCACAACATTTACAATTTTGAGTAGTTAGAACAATCAATTAGTCATTCATATTGACATAACGACTAGCCAGTTTCACTTGGATAGAACGGAATTTCAACATCGTAGCCACTGAAGAAACTTTAGGCTTCTCGGACAATGAATGAAAATAAGAAATTATTAAGTTTGAAAAAGAAAACGATAAAATCTGAAGAGAATGTTCTAGGTATCGGAACAATCGATAACCTCTCATCAAATATTACTTATCAGTGAAACGGTCCACCCAAGGGTGCCTCCGTACACCTGCTTTATCAGATCCGATAATAGAATTAAATTCGGAATACCAATATCAAAATGATATCCTTACTATGATTTCAATGTACGATGTACAATCTCATCTTGAATAGAAGAAAAGAATTCATGAGGGATGTCTGGACCTTAGATCATCCATGTCCTCAGTAATTTGTTGACTATTTATGAGCTCAACTGAAGAGTGCAAGTATGAAAGAAGCAATCAAATATCGATATTCGTTAAGTAGTATTCGTCGATTAATTAAGGAAATATTTGTTGAACATTCCTTGGATAATTGAAAGAAAGTGTAAATAGTCCTGAGCAGGAATAATTATAAACTTCAAATAGAATGCTCGGGGATCAATTAAGATACTTTGGATGAGTCCCGGTTTCGAGAAAGTATATCACTGGTTGTTATTCCACAAGTTTGAAGTAGAAAGCTAGGAGGGTTACCTGATATAAACTAATCGAGGTAACATGGTTAGTGAACAGTTTAAAATGAAGTAGTGCACCAGCCGGTAGTTATCCAAATAAGTTAATAATCATTCGTGCATCTCATTATCACCATTATGAGGTTAACTCCATCTCTTCGTCTTCGTAATACAAGACACCAACTAGTGTGTCTCTCAATCATCATCTTAACGTCATTTATCGAGTTGGGGTTTCACAAATATATCTGTCATTTCCGTGCTTTATCTTGAAGACCAAGTTTCACACCATTCCGGGGACACCTGCTAAGTCCATAGGATCCTACTTCATGCCTCCCGACATGAATCACAAGTGGCCAGTTCCCCCTGGGAACAGATCAAAGAGATCTCTCAGGGATCTCCATGCAGTCCATAGGTTCAGTGGCGGGTGTGTGTATGTGAACATATACCAAAAATATTGAGGTCTACAATACATATATACGTAATCCCTGATAACATCTCTATCAAAGGATCCCACTCTAGACCCACTGGTCTTTTCTTTTGGTAGACTCTGAGATCACTGTATCGCTCGTTGCAACCATATTCAACTTCTCTTGAGTCCCTTTGTTAATTATACTTGTTTGTTCTCTAAGTTAAACTACCATGCTCTAGTGTCCGAATCATGCGTGGAATTATCTTGCACGCTCGTCTTATGATAACATTCTCGTATAACACATGTAAAATTCGCCATCAAGGGTAATGAATTCCACAACGGCATAGTGACCAACTTTCAGGTAAACCCGTTACTTATCGAAAATCGGATCTTATAGCCAAAGTAAAAGACTTTCATTATTCCAAGTACTAAGTACCCTTAATTATATAGGGAAGTCTAAACTTCTTGATTCTTAAGAGCAACTCCAAGAGATCCCTTATATGACCTCCTAACTCAAATTATAAGGGATTATGTTAAAAATTGTGCTCCAACAGGCTCTTAACTTTTCCTTAAAAAGTTAAGAGCATCATGTCATCCCTTATCTTTAAGGGCTCCCTTATTTCACTTTTATCAATAAAATATTATTTTCTCTCCTCTTTCCAATTGTTTCCCTCTTTTTTTGTTCTTTCTTCCTTCCTTTTATTTATTATTTAATAATATAAGGATCAATTATAAGGAAGCTTGTTGGAGTTATCATACCTTATAATATCCTAAATCACTAAGAGCCTAATATTTTATAATATTTATAAGGAAAACATAAGGAGACTGTTGGAGTTGCTCTAAAATGCCGCCTCCTAAACTGTGGAGGACTATGCCGCCTCAGCTGCTCTTGAGATTTCGCTCTGCTTCCTATATCATTATCAATGATAGGTCAGGTACGACTCTCAAACCTCTATTCATCATTCTGAAGGTCTCTAAGGATTCTATCGACCCTAGTATAATACCTCCAGTCAACACTCCGGTCCATTCTACTCACCGGTACCTCTTCCGGTAGTCCAATAATAAGTTTACTACGATCTCTTATGTCATTCCCCTACTTAGACTTAACTCTCAACACTCTCGTTTCTGAGTACTGTAACTTATCGCTCTGATACCATTTCTGTGACACCCCCAAATCTGAGGTCAAAGATTCAGGTCGTCACGTCACCATCCAACCATATCATACCTGTATTAACTTTACAACTCAACAATACATCCATCCAGACCTCAATCTTAAGCACAAACAAGTTAGAGCCTCAGAAACGATAATCAAAAGTAACACTAAATATTACAATTCATCTGTACAATCCAGAGTCTTACGCAATTCCGCTTATACAACTACACTTGAAGACAAGTCTTACTATTACAGTTGAAAACCTATCAGACTACTCTATAGTATTTATCAGAAACTAAATCATCTCCAGGGTAAATCTTGTACTCCTCTTCTGCTGGTGCGGAGTTAATCGGCCAAATTCTTCCCTTTCTGAAAAGTTTTTATAAAGCAAGAATGAGCTACATAATGCTCATCAAGTTCACCATTTTGTAAAATATTAATGTGGTTTATTTCAAAAACATTCCCAACTATATGGGTATATATCTCAGATTTCAAAACATAATTGGACAATGTATATGCCCGAGTTTGAATAAAACATCTATACTCACTAAGGAGCTTTAGAATAACATATGAACCCTTTATAAGGTTCCCATTTCAATATATCTCAAGTTTGAAAATATATATACATATGAGTATATCATTTTCGGCAAAACACTCTACGATTAACATACTGTACAGGGAATACATCATTGCAAACCTCTTTCCTTCCATTAACTTAGAAGGTTTCTCATGCAAAAACATTTCATTCTTTGAAACAATTGCAAGAGTGCACTAACACGTGCCAATCTTTATAGAAAATCTTGCAGTTCTAGATACTGCACGATGTCAATATTTTCTCATCAAAAACCACACTATCGGCAACTTGGCACTTAGGCCCAAGAAGCAGTGTTTGAGTATTTTTCCAAAGTGGAGGATGGGACTGGAAGAAAACATAAAAACCTGACAGGGATTGACGATGATCAGTCGCCACATCCAAGTCCAATAATCCGCGGGTCTTCTCTACCGGTAGAAGGATAGAAACTACATCCGTAACTATCCCCGGGTGAAAACTACATCCGTAATCACCCTCGATGAAAACTACATCCGTAATCATCCTTCGGCAACACCTGGGCCGGAATAATATTTGATGGACCGCCTGGCTCACGGCCGCTTACACATCCCGGGAATCGTTCGTCAACGGTTCCCACACCTGCCAGAGTCCCTTATTCTTTTTCTTTTGAAAACTTGATTTTGATTGAAAACAGGGTAGTTGAGGTCCGACATCAGTCGACCGATGATTCTTGAAATCATACAAGAAGCAGAACCTGACCGGGGGTTTTCGAAAATGTTTTGAGTTCGAAAGAGTTCGAGTTTGAAAGTACTAAATGTATCTTGGATTGATTTCATCTTTAAAATAATGAACAATAATTAATAAATAATATTTTAAGATTTAATATTAATAATTAATAAAATAATTATTTAATTAAATAAGCTTTTAATCCAAGATAGGTATTTTGAGTATTTACGAAGATATAAAAATAATTACTTGAGTATACGATACTTCCCGAATGACCCTTCGGGTTTTCGCAATTTAATTACGATATAATAATATACCGCTCCCCGGTCAATAGTATATATACGGACCGCTACGACCTCTATTGCTAGAGTCGTTGTCCGAAGAAAACATTTCAATCTAAGTTCAAGGGGTACAAACATATATGTACTTATACAATCTCAATTGCATCAATACTTCGATAAACATAACATTTGATATGATTGAAAACTATAAACACAATGGTGAAAGTCCTTGTATATGTATAAGTTTTGAAAAGTAAACTTGCCTTGGTTTGGTTGGGGTGGTCGAGCGTGCGGAGTGGAACGATCTATACATAAGCAATAACCGCTCGTTAGTACCTTAACAATATCTCTTTAATTACGGGGTTTTAGGGGGTACGAAATTAACTTAACGACTTCGTCTTATGACACTCTAGCCCCGCTATAGGTTCATGTCATCACTCGATTACGCTCGTCACTTATTCGACTTAATTTAGTTACCACATTCGAATCATAACCATTACCTCTAGAATTATGCTCCACTAACGACTTTTTCCCTTGCGCGAATTTTACTCTAGCGTTTTTATAAAATCGAAAAATTCATATTTTAATCCAATTCTTTTTGGGTAGCCTTCACCACTGCATTCCCTAACTTCTCAAATTTTTCCATGATCCCACATATATTTTTAGGGGTTTAAACAAGGTTCACAAGGGGGTCACTTAGTGCAGTCCGGAATCCAGAAACACATTTTACTTCTCCGGCCATAACTTAAAATCTATACATCACCTAGTCATGAACCTTACATTTCGAGAAACTACATTCAAATATCTTTCCAACAATATAAGGTAGGACCTCAGGGGACAAGATTTGGGGGTTCAAAACCATGTTACAAGACAGATCAAATTTCTGGAAAATTCAGCATGTATGTTTCACTTAGATCAACCAATATTCTTACTTCCACAACACAACCAACATCTAATTCACTTAGTTCATGCTTTATAACATTCATGGAGATACATATACTAACCACAAGCATCAAAATCACAATCACAACACTAAAACTCTAGATCCATATCATCCATCACTTGAACATCCAAGATTAACATAATATATACATGGATCTATCATTGAACATCATAAACACTACATGACCAAGAGGGGTTATGATTTTTATACCTTCTTGAGCACCTAGGGGCCTTGGGTAAGCCTTACAAAACTCAAGAACACCTTGAATGATCTCCTACAACCCTTATAATCCAAGATCTAAAAGAAAAACTTAACATGGTTACTATTCACAATATCTTCAACAATTAATATCTTGAAATTGAATGGATGAAAGGGCTTGAAACTCTTAGTATACCTTTCTTAGATGATGGAGATAGCCTAGGAATTATGCCTTGAATTATGAGTGAGGAGAAATGGAGGAAGAAGAAATTTTTTCTTCCTTTTTGAAGCTTGGCCGAGAGCACTTGTGTTCAAGGGGGGGGGGGGGGAAGCTTTTGTTATTTTGATTTTTGGGTTTGGTTGGAATAATTGTGTTAAAAGGGTTGGGTGATACATATGAGTGTAAGTATATGCATGGTACAACCTAGGTATGGTCTCTTGTACTCTTGTCCCCTCCTTGGAAAAAGAAATGCAACTAGTTACTATTCCTCTTGCCATTTGGTTTAACTAGTTTGCTTTTTCCTAACTACTTGGTTGCATGGAACTTGCATGCAATACTACTCCTTGTATCATTATTATTCCACCAATGCTTGTCACTTAAACTTTAATTCGTATCGTATCTTAATTAATTCCCCGTAATAATATTTTGTCGCGTAGAGATTTCCCTCGTAATCCCTTAAGTACTTAATTGTGTAAATTCCTCGAATATCCATAATTCCTCGTCATAACCCTTAATAAATCTTTTAATACTCTAATCATTCTCAAATCCCAAGTTTTATAATTCTTACTAACAATAAGACTCTTGCTTTCAACAACCTTCCCCTTATCTTACATAGGGAATGCAATAACATAGTTTCTCAGACAATCAATTCCATTAAACAACAGGGATGACTGGAAAGGTTCCAAATTGACAATGTCACATGATATTATATAAAAGAAAATATTGCAAAAATTAGGGTTCTTACAGCCTCCCCTCCTTAAAAGGATTCCGTCCCGGAATCAGGTTGAAAACAGTTGGGGGTGCTTTTCACGCATTGTGCTCTCTAGTTCCCATGTTGATTCTTCGACATTCTGGTTCCTCCACAAAACTCTCACTAGTTTGACAACCTTGTTCCTCAGCACCTGTTCTTTTCTATCCATGATTTCTACGGGTTGCTCCACGTAGGGTGAATCTCTGTCTTAAAGGCACAGAGCAATCATAGAAAGGCTTAGCTATACTACCAGTTGGTTTCTTTCACGCATGTGTTAAATGATTAGTGCTAAAACTGTTTTGACAGACTTTTCTAGGGGCATTTGGCACATAAGCATAATTGTTATTCTTGTTTATCCCTAGTTTGCCATTCCTGTTTTGTTTATTATTAGCCACTTTCTTCTCAGATTCATTTTTCCCAGCTGAAACAAATTCCACAAACTTCTCAGGTCTAGGTCTACCTCCTACTGGCTTCTTGGCTTTTGCCTTGACACTCTCACTCTTAGAGGATGCTGGTTGTTCACTAGACTATGTCTCATCCTCATCATTCAACATTTGCTTAATGGGTAAGGCATCCTCATCAATTTCAAATGTTGGTTCTTTAAAAATTGGAGACTCCGTATTTTTCAAAATGTGAGGCACTTCCTCCTGAACAACTATGTCATCTTCAATGACAGCATAGCCTTTCCTCTATTTAAGAGTGCCATAGTTAAGTCCAATGGCAGCCTTGGGTTTAGCTTGGTTTCTCTCATGGTAGGACTGTAATAGACTAGAGGAGTTCTTAAAGGTTTTCAGTTTGAATTCATTTTCAGCTAGTTTATCCCTAAGAGCCTTCTCAACCTGACTAGCACAAAGAACCTTATTCTGCAGATATTCAACTTCTTTCTTAAGGTTATCTACTTACATAGCAGTTAGCTCAAGTTCCTCATTCTTCTTGTTTAATAGTTCATTTCTAATAGACAGTTTAACAATCTCTTCATTAGCAGCAGTCATACTAGTGTGGATATTAAACTTTTCAATAGACAGTTGTTCAACCATACACTTATATTCAGAAACAGACATATCTATGGTAGTGAGAGATGGTACCTGAGAGTCAGATGGAGATTGTTCATCCTTGGAATCAGCCATAAAGGCATAGTTGCAAAATTCTTGCTCTTCTCCATCACTATCAGAGCCATCCCAACACTTCCCTTCAGTTATGTAGGCCTTGCCTTGTGTTTGATTTTTCAGAAGAGCCTCATACTTAGCTTCAAGCTCTAGAAACTCCTTATCCTTCTTTTTAGGCTTCTTGCATTCACTACAAAATGCCCTAGGTCATTGAATCTATAACACCTTACAGATGACCTATCCACATGGCTGGTTTTGAATTTATTCTTGTTTGCTTTCACAGGTGTCTTGTTCTTGTTGAATGAATGGTTTTAAGATTTAGGTTTGAAGGGTTGGTTCCTCTTGAATCTGTTGTTTGGAAATTTCCTGGCCATGAAAGCATATGAAGTGTTCTCCATGCCATCTAGTTCTTCAAGAGTATAGAACTCATTTTCTTTCTTCTCTTCAACAGGTTCAGTCATTTCACCTTCAGTTTCTTCATCATCTACTATCTCCTCTATCCTCAGCTGACTTGTAGATGCTTCTAGGTCTTGAACAGGTTTGCTGACAATCAAGGCACATGATGTGTTTATCATTCTGCCTTGGTTGGCTTGGATAGCCCTCTTCTGAAGCAATTCAAGCTCATGAGTCTTTAAAACCCCATAGAGCACATCATATGTGATTTTGTTCAAATCTCTTTCCCTTAAAGAAATGACCCTCTGCTCTAGGTGGTTTAGAGAAGACAATAGAAACTTCATGTTCAACTCCTTAGTGCTGTAACCCTTCCCATTCATCTGTAGCTCAGTCACCAGCTTGTGAAACCTTTCAAACATGTCAGTAATACTTTCCTTGGGCTGTGCCATGAAGGCTTCATACTGTGTGACAAGTATCTGTTTCTTGTTTTCTCTAACCTCCTCTGTCCCTTCACACAATACCTCAATGTGATCCCACATCTCTTTTGCTGATTTGCATGAGGCTATATTGGCACACATTGACATCTCCATAGAATCTATTATCAGCAGCATGAGATGACTATCCAGGGCAACCTTATCTTTCACTGAGTCTGTCCATTTGGATGGTTCCTTGGCCACATAAGATCTTGGAATGGTTGTGGTTCCAACTGTCTTTTCAGGGATCTATTGTTGTGGAACAAAGGGACCATTCTTGAGGATATCAGGATATAGAGGGTTAGAAGCTTTGATGAACAACAACATTTTAATCTTCCAGAGGTTGTAATTCTCTTTGTCGACCTTAGGGACCTTCACCGTTCCAGTAGTCTTTGGTGTATTCATGATCATTTTCTGTTTTTGAATAAATAGCCTGATCTAATACCAATTGTTGAGTATTGAATATACCAAAGAGAATACAGAGGGGGGGTGAATGGATTCTCTAACTTTTCTTCGAATCTGCTTAGTGGTGTATGTGGTAAAGTATGTGCTTTGTGCTTAAACAAATATGAGTGCGGAAATATAAGACACAACAACAAAGTACTCACTTTAATCTAATATTTTATTAGATCAAAACGTTGCTACAACCTGAGAATACAAGTTCGTATTCTCAGCTTCTTTATCAGAGAGATGTATTTTTTTGAATGTGTATCTTGCAAAAGCTTTTTTTTCCTAGAGAAGTGAGGTTGTACTCTTATAGAACATGAGTACACCCTACTTACTACGAATAAGGTTACAGGATAAATTACTTTCTAGTATGTCTATCCTTTTTGAGTAACATCCAAACGGCTTGAGATTTGACTTCCTTTAACTCTGTTCAAATCCACTTCTTTAGCATCTTGTCTCTTGAAACATCTCTCTAAGCTTCTTTGTAGTCTTTCCAAAAACACTTTACAGTACTGTGGTCCTGAAAGCGTTTTGGCTTGCTGCATGTTTCTGACTTGTACAATTCTTCAGTATTTTGTCTCCAAGACTGTATTCGAGAAGTAACTGAGTGATTGATTCGAGAACTAGAATTGAGTTGATAGATAACTCTGAGTTCTCGAATACTGTATAATTATCATATTGAATCACTTCTCGAATCAGTCTTTTTTCCAGGAATCCTTGAGTTGTCGAATAGAACCTGTAACACCCCCAGATCCGGGGTCAGGGATCTGGTCGTTACGGTCTGAATTTTCATCCACAAACTCAACATAAATATTAAATTACAACCTTGTGACCCAAAACAACAACATAAAACATACCCGTTACAGTCCCAGAGATGAAATCAGAGTAACTACCAAATTTTATTAAGCACATTATGAGTTCTTACAATCCAAAAAGAATTACAATGTGAATACATACTCTTTGCCATCCATTTGCATAAGTCATACTAGACCATATACTTGGTACTGAAAGAATAAATCTATCCTACCAATAGCTTTCTCTTCGGCTCTGGTAGTCTCATCGTCCTCGCCAGCGTTGAGTGCGCCTTGTGCGAGTCATCTGGTCTAGCTGTTGTTGTGATATAATAATAAAGCAAGGGTGAGCAATAGCCCACCAACAATAATATTTAAGTGAACGATAATATATAACAGTTCAAAAGTATCTTTCAAACCATATGCCATGCATTTACGGAAATGATGCCAGTATAATATGAACGATGAAGTTACAAGGTAACTCAAAATGTAAATATAGGTGGGAATATCTGCTATGTCGAAAATAAGCTAGATATTACCATTTATCATATAAAGAGCAACTTGTAAGGAAAATATTGCAATTCCAGTTATTAACATTTTTCGAAGTCCTACAACCTGAAAGAAGTCTCTTCGATACGTGTTGCGGAAGACACCGTCAACCTGAAAGAAGTCTCTTCGATACGTGTTGCAGGGAATTCCCAATTTGGGAGATGAACCAATACTGGAGTCATCATGCGCCAGCTGTCCCACTCCCTGATGATCAGTTGGGGATGGTACAACCCAATATAGTTTACTACCGGTAGAAGGAAGAACTGACGGCTCCACTTGTCAATGGCCTTTAATAGTAACTCCCTGGCCAATGATTAGGCTTTGTGATGGACCGCGCGACTCGGCCTCTTACACACGACTCCTAGTTCGAATAAATCCACAGCATTGAAACGTATAGTTTGTCCTCCCTTCCCCAAGTGAAATACTTGTTGACAAGACTCCACAAAGTAGTCGTATCTAATTGGAAAGGAAAATTCACTAACATTCCCCAAGCTCTTGCTTGTTAATGGATAACAACTTGTTCCAACGATCTTACCCCTCGAATGATGAGAAGGTACACACAGACTTAATGAGTCCGTAGCAACCAAGTTGCGAGTGAAACGGATAAACTATGAGATTTATGACCAGGAAGTCTACAAGGTAAATAACATTGCTCAAGTAGGTTCCCCTATAACATGGAAGTTTGAGCGAACATTTAAATCCTTTAAGATAGATTTAAATGAAAATAAAGAGTTGGGAACCTTTCCTTGATAAGATAGTCGTAAAAAGACTCCGAAATATTTTACATAATAATTGGAGGTGAAAGATAATCTCCAAATAATATAAATCATTATAAAAAGAATTTAAAAAAATTAAATAAATATTCCAAGAATATTTATTAACTCAATAATAAATACGGAATATCATTAAATCATAATATTGCTCGTAAGTCATCCTCGAATGAATATATAGAATTATTTACTAAATAAATCCCTCCTTAAATGAATATTCAAAATAATATTCATTAAGTAATTAAACTCCAATAATTATTTAAAATAATATTCAATAAATAAGTCAAACCTTAAATGAATATTTGAAAAACAATATTCATTTAATAAATAATCTTCTAAATGAATATCCAAATAATATTCATTTAGTAATCAAAACTTTAAAGGAATAATCGAAATAATATTCCTTAAGTAAATAGAACTTCCAATGAATATTTTAAAATAATATTCATCAAGTACATAAAACCTTAAATGAATATTCGAAAGTAATATTCATTTAATAAGTAACATTCTAATGAATATCAAAATAATATTTATTAAATAATCAACTCTAAATGAATATTCGAAACTAATATTCATTTAATATCTCTTGACTGAGATAGTACTCGAATAACATTTCTCGAAATATTTCCAAGTAATTGATACTTTATGGAAATATAAGTAACGTTTAATAATAACATTCCTCAAATAAATAGTAATCTGCCGTTGGAATCCCTCCGGGTTTCCACGACTATTTATATCTCAAAATACCGACTCCCGGTCTATATTTAGAATAATTATCATATGCCCTTCGCTAAGGGTCTTACCAAAACAATCCGGCTTATCACTGATAGTTCGTATCTAGTCTATAAGCCAATATCAATTCAGGGAACAAGTATCACAAAAACCAGAGTCACAATATAATTGGAAACAGGCATGCATGCGATGGCATATGTAAAACAGAAATCATATACATATATTATCACAACAACAGGTTCAAAGGTTTGAACACTTGCCTGGTACTCAGGTGTGGGTGGAGATAGCGTGTCCTGGGTCTGCTCGATGATCTATAAATAATCAGGACAATCGAGATTAACCACTTAACACCTTTTAAGAGTCTAAGTATAAACTTTACTTAAGTCGAAACACGTTTTCGAATTATCTCGATATACACTTTTTAGTGTAACTCTTTTTATTACTGATACGATCCGACATTTGTTCGTTATTACGACATGTCATCGTACCCACACTCGGTATATACTTAAGTCGTATAAGTTCTAAAGTCAATCGATTATGAACCGAGATTATACTTCGAGTTTTATCGTTCGTTTTCTAAGTGTTTTACTAAAGTTATAACCAAGCGGGTTTTTAGGGGTTCGTTCGCGTTTAACTTTGATTTGAACATTTTTATAAAATCGGAAAACGATCCGTTTCACATGAGGTTTTCTCTCACACCTTACTTTTTACCTCTAGTATTTAATTACCAAGATTCGCCACTGACTTACGTATTTTACGAGGGTTCAATTTCAATTACGAATTCTCGTTTACGGTTTCGAACTACTTTTAGTATATCAGCCATAACTCCTAAACCGTAAGTCCGTTTCACACGTTCTTTATATCAAAACGAAGCTTGGAACATTATCTATCTTATCATGGTAAAATACAACCCTGGACAGTGAGTTCATGCTACTTTGATGCACGGTTTTTTAAAGATTATCGAAAATCGGGCATTACGACGGCTATAACTCGGATAATTCCAAAATCAAAACCCTCCAATTATTATACCATCCACTCCAAATCACACATACATGTTATTTATCCTTGAACTAAGACCAAGCAATGTATTTCCGTTCTTATAAGCTATACTATCATCTAATAAAACCCACACATAGATCTAGTACTCTAAATATGCATACAACACTAAAACTCATCCAAAACTCCATTAAAACTCAAATCAAAGACTAGGGTTCTTGAAGTTTATACCTTCCTTGGAGTATGTAAGACCTTGATAAACCTTGATCAATCCTTAGAACACCTTAACAAAGCTTGGATCATTCAAAAGGATCAAGAAAATCAAAGTTAGTTTCATGAAAGCACTATTCACCCTCCTCTTTCTTGATTTTTTTAAAAATGGAAACAAAGGAGTTTGAAGCTAAAATTTTGAGGAGATTACTTTCTTGAAATATAGGACTCACCTTAAAAATTACAAGATCAAACAAGGAGTGGAAGCTTGATTTCTCCTTTTGAATTTATGAAAAAGCCGAATGGTGCTTTAGAGAGAGTGTTGGTGTTGCTTGGTTTGTTTCTTTGATAATAATGCATAAAGTGATTTTGCTTGGGATAATATCTTGCTAGTTGCTTTATTAAAGGTGTGATGTATGGAATGATGTCTTTGGAGTGGACACATGTTGTTGTTTAAGTGGTAAGATGAGAAAGAGATGCTAAGTACTTGGTTGCTTCCTAATCTTGCTAGTTACTCTTGTAACTACTTAGTTACTTGATCTCATCCACTTGCACATACTTGCATCTTGGTTCTCTGCTTGTTTCTTTGTCCGTTTATTGCTCAATTCATTGATCGTTCGGACGAATAACTCAATCGTTACTAGTTAGGGTTTTACCGAAAACCGTAATAATAATTACACCATCATTTTAAATTCTCTTTAATAATTCTTGAACCTATATTCCTTAAATCCCTTCAATAATTCTTTAAGTCTTTCAGTGTGCAGAGAAATCTTGGGGAAAATAAAAGTGCTATTTTTCTGAATCCGACAGCTTTTACATACACTCTTTTTCCCCCTGGATCACTAATACGAACTCAGAATTTCGTTCCGGATACTTATATATCGCGTCTTCTAATAATATTCCTATGCCTACCCAAAATCACTATTTATCCATTTTTCTTTACTCATCCTCTTAGGGTTGTACAATTGTCCCTGATCTCTTTCGATCGATCCTTAACCTTTTTACGGACCCACTGGACCAATAACAGATATCGATTTGGATGACATAAGAATAATCTTCTCCTTTAGAATTATCAAATCTCAATTCCCTAGGAGATAGATAATTCTTATCTAAATTGTCAACCAATAGTATTCTTCATGGCATATAAACATTTGAATCCAAATCTATTCCTTTCATTCATTATCTTAATCGTTACATCGTAGTCGCAATCACTATTCACCATTACCTCAGTACAAAATAAAAAGTTTTAATTATATCCAAAATTTGGGGTTCTTACAGTCTCCCCTCCTTAAAATGATTCCGACCCGGAATCAGGTAGGAAACATGGAGTCGTTTGTCTGTCGTTCACTTCTTAGCTTCCCGGTCAATTCTTAATCGTTCTACCATTTTCTCAGCACATCTTCCAGTGCTACAATCCATACTTCATCCTTTTTCCATCAACGTTGCTACTTTTCATATAACACACTATCCGGGTTATGCTCTTACTCAGTCTTATCCTTATTGATACCTGTAGTGGCTTTGGTATCACTATCGTGCTGCGAATTCGGAGATAACCTCGCTCGCACTATGCATTTCCTGATCGCTTTAATCTTCGCAATCTCGATCAATATAGAGAAGTGGAAAGATTTATTGAGAGATCACTATGATCAATTGAACATTTGTTATATTGCATAGTTAGTACAGAAGGGGGCCAGTCTTTAGTACTTGACAAGCAATTAAACAAGGTATGGTATTCCACTTTGACTTCTATCACATAGACAGATAGTCACGTAGCAGTACCTCCCCTCTTTAATGGGTTGTTCTTCTCAATTCATAAAGAAGATGAGTAAGAGAGAAGAAAAGAAAAGAATTCTAAAGGATTATAGAAAGTTTTCATGATTGTAAAATATCATACTCCGAATTTACCTCTGAACTATAGAGGTTCATCAAAGAAGAAAATAATCATGATTATATCCAATACCATTTGATCGCAATTTCACGTGTCAACATATCTTGCTGCTTTGTCCATTATTCTATGGACCTATACTCTGGTTCAACCTTAGTAACACATTTGGAAGATCTTTCAACCTCTCAGGTTAAATCTTAGGTTTCTCGCTTGACATCATTGTTATTGACATTCCATGTCATGTTACTAGTTCTTTCATATTCATAACAATAACACTATCAGGTGGTTATCTCAAAGGTTTGTTAGAAAACCCATTTATTAATCCATTCATAACATTCCTCGCTTCACATTCCATAGTTGCTTTCCCAGCCTTTTCTTTATCAATCACATCCTTCTTATTATCTGATTCTTATTCACTTCTATTATTTACCTCCACCATCATCTCTTTATTGAGGTATCTTTTGCACTGGGCACCTCCTTATTGGTATCCCATCACAGTTACTCTATAATCATCACATTATTTCAATTTAAAACCTCCGAAATGAATCTAGCTGATTTCTTTAACTTAGATCCAATATAATCTTCTTCTGCCAAACTTGTTTCTCATCACTTGTTCTTTTCTACCCGTGATTTTCCACAGGTTGTTCTTCGTAAGTCGGACCAGGTCGTATATCTACCTGCTCGTACTCTTATCATCTATCGAGCATCTGCATTTTACTGGTGTAGCTTTGCCGCATGAACACGTTACTACCATGCTATAAGCTTTGGGGGTAAAACTGGCTCGAGTGCCACCTTCCGAACACTTTTAAACTCTCAGGTGGCCCAATAAGTCTCGGGCTCAACTGCCCTTCTCTCTAAGTCTCATTAATTCTTTCTACAGAAATACATTTAGCATCATGAATCTCTAACCTCGTATTCTCTATCTTGTTTGCGCAGAAATACACTAACATATACTTGCTTGTCATTCATCAACATGCTATTTAGCTTATCAATAGCAGCACTTTCTTTATCTTTACGTTGTCATCTACTTTCTTAGAAGAATCACCATCGCTTATTGTTTATGTAGTGCGTTAATAGCTAACCATACGGGTTTCAAATCCTTTAGGGAGACAAGGTAATCCCTATTCCTTATCCATAAGGAACACTTCCTGAACTTGATGTAGATATGACATGAAGTAGATAAAATTGCAGAAGAGTTTCAAGCATCGCAGCTATGTCCGGTTGATGAAACTATCACTCATGCATCTTTCATAAAAGACTGGAAACTTAACGGTTTACTTCGTCAATTTTGTATCATGGTCCTAGTTTGCCTCAGAATGGGACCTTCTAAGGTGTGTAGTTCGCTTAAGACGATATCGGGAATCGAATCTTTACTTAAACTATTATTACCATCGATTCTTGCACAGTCATCAGAAGAAATGTAATTTCCTCCACTCCGATATGACTTTCAAGGTCCTTCCAAATATCATTCTGTTTCTTTGGTATGAACATTTGTAATTATTCGTCTATACTTAGACTGTCGTCCACCTCATTGGCCTTTCCTGATAATAATAATTTCTTGTAATCCATGTTCTCTGGATACATTCCAACTCAAATTTTTCTACCTCATTCCCATCACTATTGGGTGAAAGCATTCTCTCTTAAGCTCTGCTGAAGGAGAAAAATATATCCATCAGCCTTTTTTCATAAGTCATTGCTTCCACCTTCCCGTGGGAATTTTATCAAAGTTACCCTCAATCATACCTAGGATATTTGTTTTCTCAGTTCTTTCTTGTTCTAGGATAATCTCAACCTTCTTTGGTTCCATCCATACCTCATCATGGTTTCATACATGCCTCATCTGGTATTATTGTTATTGTGTCTTACATTCTCTTCCAAACTTCAAGTTGGAAACTCAGAATATTAACTTTTCCTTGTAAGGTTTCTTAGGTCGTCCTCATCATTCCTCCTGTATTTTCTAGGTACAGGATATATCAAAACGTCATTGATCAATACTCTAATAATTCTATCTCTGTTTTTTCGAGAACTCTTTTTAATAATCTTTACAGGTCATTGTTGCCTTAGCAAATCCAACTCATATCATCTGAATTCACAATGTCTTTATTATGGTTAATGCCATCCCTTGTGCATTCCCCAGGGTTTGTCTTAATTTATGGATATCTTATCCTTAATTCAACTGCAAAGGAATTCCTGCATCCTATAATTGGCAATCAAACCATGTATCCTTAATAAGGTCTCTTTTCAATCATTCTTATTTGATAATCGATCGGTAGCTTAATGCTAACCTCTTCTTTCAGATAGTTGTCAGCCTATTTGACCTTCCAAAAGACAACGTATGTCTATCTGCTCCCTTACAGAACTTGGTAATGGTAGCAAGGATGTTCTGGAAGATATTGGTCGAGTTCAACGTGAATCTCTTAGTACTTATCATTCTTCTCAAAGGTACTTACCTTAGGCAAAATTTCTACAGCATAGTGATCAATCTCTGACCATTTCTATACTCTCTTCATAAACCTTCATTGTTTACTTTCCTCCGTCATGATATATTCATGGTATTCATGATACGTTAACATCATACATCTGAAGTTACTATACTTTTGTTTTTACTCATAATCTTGGACAATCGTATACACATGAATCACTTTAGTACGGGTGACCCCATAAAAATCTAGTAAATTCCAAATCAAAACATGGGTTGCAAGTGTTCAGTAGAAGATTCCTACGATCTCATTAATATTTCCTTTATATCAGAAGCCCTTACAGTCGGTGCTTACTTAAAAGCAACCATGCATTGTCCTTTCATTGCTGGTCTAGTCACTTTATAGTCCGTTGTGACTTGGCCTCAACTGGCCACACTAAAATAAAAATATATGATTCTAGGGGTTGGCTAATAGCATTACCTTTCTAGCAGTTGTCGGCGTAGTGCCTTCTTCTTTGATACCTTTCTACCTTTCCAAAACTTTACTTCATATAAGTCTTAATCGACTATTCGGCACCGTCTCTGGTCACCTTTCCTCTACTTTTATCTTTTCAACTATTCTTATCAATCCCACGTGCCACGCAAGCTTACCATTCCTGGCATAATAGCCTTTTCACTTAAGTCAATCCCGGAGTTTCTCAGTCCGGCTGGTTTCTTACTTACATTTCCTGTTTTCGTCCAATCTCACTTCATCATTTTATTTCTACAATCAATCGCGATAACCGGGGTCTGTCCACCAACCCATATAGCGGCTACTTTACCCCATTTCACGGGGTTCGCCCCAGTTTCTACTCTCTTCCATGATGTTCTCAGATAATCAGAAAGACAAGGTTTGCCAAAATTCGTTGAAGTTCTTCCCAGAATTAGGGAAATTTTGGTCAATCTATCCATCTACTGGTAACATTAAGGAGACCAGTTTCGAAACCTGAAGAATAGTTCTATGAACCTCCAAGCAGGTAGAACCATAAGCAGTCCTAATTTATGAAATAATAGTCATCAGATTGGAAGTTTAACCACTGGAGAGGAATCAATTATATACATCCCTTAGAAGGGAATCAACAGTTTCAAACTGAAACTTGTCACAACGTCCTGATACTTATACGTTCTGAGATTCAATATTACCAAATGTCAGTCTACCTGACCACTAATCTTAGAAGGAATATTACCGTCGGAGTTGGTTGTTCCACAAAATCGGCACTACTAGGGCCATCCGAACCTGGTGAACCGTGCGGTCCGAATGCCTCCGCAAGTACTTTGTCGTGCTGCGCAAGCACACATCCTAATCCTTTATGCGAAGCGTCATTGGAAGCACAAAGTCTCCTTTTTCCATTAAGCAATGCCAACTCTTGGTCATTACCAATTTCATCTTTTAGCTCCAGGAAGATTTTCTCACATTTTTCTCTTTAACTGCTGATCGTATTACTTGATCCATTATAACTCCGCATCGGAGTAAACTTAAGGTAACTACTATAATCCATTCAAAGAAAGAATTTAATATTCCTCTGAATCACATGCATCTAACATTTCTGGTTCATCATTTCACTGAGTTAAATTAACTCTATACTTAGTCTCTGACAATAGTCTCATTACGAGTTCATCTTGACTCACTGGTCTTATCTTCCGGTAGGTTCTGAGATCATTGCCTTGCCTACTACTTCCTTATATAACTTTATCCAATCATGCTGTCACTCCCCAATGCCTTTACTTTCTAACTGATTCATCCATAAAATGAACATTTCCCTTAATAAAACCACCTCATTAACCTCCATTTGGTTTCATAAATTATAACCTATGACATCTGCCTTCTTATGGCGAATTATTACTGACAATATTCATACTAATTCATTTATCAAATGATGTGGCACTTACTGCCTCCTTCTCAACTATCCCTAGGGACTCTACTCCTCGCCCTAAATCGATGTCTTTGATAATCATACATCCCTCTAGCTCTTTCTTTGTTAATATGAAAGTCTCTAAGGATTCTCATCTATTCCCGTATAAGATCTCAAGTGATCCTTTCAATCCGTCTTACTTGCTGGTACTACATCCAGTAGTCCGGCTACGAATCCAACATGAATCTTCAGTCCTTTTGCTAATAGCTTAGTTCCTTATGCTCATTTTTCTGAGCACTATACCTTAATCATCTCAGTCTTTCTGGCTACAGCCCTCATTCCTCGAGGGTAAGCTCCTTAGCCTAACAGGATTTTCATTATCTGCTGGAACCTCTTCCGGTTCTCCAGTAGGGTACTCCATCGAATTTACCCACTGATCTTCAGCATATAAAGCATTATCGCGCTGCTGCTCGTATGCCTCAAGATCTGATGCCTTACTCATCGATACGATATCGAACTAAGTTACTATCATGATACTTAAGAGTTCCCATAAGGGTTTTATATGTCATCACTACATTAAGTAGTCCGACTATGAACTTGGCAAGAGTTCTTATTATCTTAGTGAATTTATTGTTTTAACGTCGCCTCATCTCTGGGGTTTATAACATACGCTCTGATACCACTTCTGTAACACCCCCAGATCCGGGGTCAGGGATCTGGTCGTTACGGTCTCAATTTTCATCCACAAACTCAACATAAATATTAAATTACAACCTTGTGACCCAAAACAACAACATAAAACACACCCGTTATAGTCCCAGAGATGAAATCAGAGTAACTACCAAATTTTATTAAGCACAATATGAGTTCTTACAATCCAAAAAGAATTACAATGTGAATACATACTCTTTGCCATCCATTTGCATAAGTCATACTAGACCATATACTTTGTACTGAAAGAATAAATCTATCCTATCAATAGCTTTCTCTTCGGCTCTGGTAGTCTCATTGTCCTCGCCAGCGTCGAGTGCGCCTTGTGCGAGTCATCTGGTCTAGCTGTTGTTGTGATATAATAATAAAGCAAGGGTGAGCAATAGCCCACCAACAATAATATTTAACTGAACGATAATATATAACAGTTCAAAAGTATCTTTCAAACCATATGCCATGCATTTACGGAAATGATGCCAGTATAATATGAACGATGAAGTTACAAGGTAACTCAAAATGTAAATATAGGTGGGAATATCTGCTATGTCGAAAATAAGCTAGATATAACCATTTATCATATAAAGAGGAACTTGAAAGGAAAATATTGCAATTCCAGTTATTAACATTTTTCGAAGTCCTACAACCTGAAAGAAGTCTCTTCGATACGTGTTGCGGAAGACACCGTCAACCTGAAAGAAGTCTCTTCGATACGTGTTGCAGGGAATTCCCAATTTGGGAGATGAACTAATACTGGAGTCATCACGCGCCAGCTGTCCCACTCCCTGATGATCAGTCGAGGATGGTACAGCCCAATATAGTTTACTACCGGTAGAAGGAAGAACTTACGGCTCCACTTGTCAATGGCCTTTAATAGTAACTCCCTGCCAATGATTAGGCTTTGTGATGGACCACGCGACTCGGCCTCTTTCACACGACTCCTAGTTCGAATAAATCCACAGCATTGAAACATATAGTTTGTCCTCCCTTCCCCAAGTGAAATACTTGTTGACAAGACTCCACAAAGTAGTCGTATCTAATTGGAAAGGAAAATTCACTAACATTCCCCAAGCTCTTGCTTGTAAATGGATAACAACTTGTTCCAACGATCTTACCCCTCGAATGATGAGAAGGTACACACAGACTTAATGAGTCCTTAGCAACCAAGTTGCGAGTGAAACGGATAAACTATGAGATTTATGACCAGGAAGTCTACAAGGTAAATAACATTGCTCAAGTAGGTTCCCCTATAACATGGAAGTTTGAGCGAGCATTTAAATCCTTTAAGATAGATTTAAATGAAAATAAAGAGTTGGGAACCTTTCCTTGATAAGATAGTCATAAAAAGACTCCGAAATATTTTACATAATAATTGGAGGTGAAAGATAATCTCCAAATAATATAAATCATTATAAAAAGAATTTAAAAGAATTAAATAAATATTACAAGAATATTTATTAACTCAATAATAAATACGAAATATCATTAAATCATAATATTGCTCGTAAGTCATCCTCGAATGAATATAGAGAATTATTTACTAAATAAATCCCTCCTTAAATGAATATTCAAAATAATATTCATTAAGTAATTAAACTCCAATAATTCTTTAAAATAATATTCAATAAATAAGTCAAACCTTAAATGAATATTTGAAAAACAATATTCATTTAATAAATAATCTTCTAAATGAATATCCAAATAATATTCATTTAGTAATCAAAACTTTAAAGGAATAATCGAAATAATATTCCTTAAGTAAATAGAACTTCCAATGAATATTTTAAAATAATATTCATCAAGTACATAAAACCTTAAATGAATATTCGAAAGTAATATTCATTTAATAAGTAACATTCTAATGAATATCAAAATAATATTTATTAAATAATCAACTCTAAATGAATATTCGAAACTAACATTCATTTAATATCTCTCGACTGAGATAGTACTCGAATAACATTCCTCGAAATATTTCCAAGTAATTGATACTTTATGGAAATATAAGTAATGTTTAATAATAACAATCCTTAGATAAATAGTAATCTGCCGTTGGAATCCCTCCGGGTTTCCACGACTATTTATATCTCAAAATACCGACTCCCGGTCTATATTTAGAATAATTATCATATGCCCTTCGCTAAGGGTCTTACCAAAACAATCCGGCTTATTACTGATAGTTCGTATCTAGTCTATAAGTCA
Source organism: Saposhnikovia divaricata (assembly GCA_036435485.1). Taxonomy (NCBI): domain Eukaryota; kingdom Viridiplantae; phylum Streptophyta; class Magnoliopsida; order Apiales; family Apiaceae; genus Saposhnikovia; species Saposhnikovia divaricata. Next base: position 114,544,204 of record CM071596.1, read on the forward strand.
ATATCAATTCAGGGAACAAGTATCACAAAAACCAGAGCCACAATATAATTGGAAGCAGGCATGCATACGATGACATATGTAAAACAGAAATCATATACATATATTATCACAACAACAGGTTCAAAGGTTTGAACACTTGCCTGGTACTCAGGTGTGGGAGGAGATTGCGTGTCCTGGGTCTGCTCGATGATCTATAAATAATCAGAACATTTGAGATTAACCACTTAACACCTTTTAAGAGTCTAAGTATAAACTTTACTTAAGTCGAAACACGTTTTCGAATTATCTCGATATACACTTTTTAGTGTAACTCTTTTTATTACTAATACAATCCGACATTTGTTCGTTATTACGACATGTCATCGTACCCACACTCGGTATATACTTAAGTCGTATAAGTTCTAAAGTCGATCTATTACGAACCGAGATTATACTTCGTGTTTTATCGTTCGTTTTCTAAGTGTTTTACCAAAGTTATAACCAAGAGGGTTTTTAGGGGTTCGTTCGCGTTTAACTTTGATTCGAACATTTTTATAAAATCGGAAAACGATCCGTTTCACATGAGGTTTTCTCTCACACCTTCCTTTTTACCTCTAGTATTTAATTACCAAGATTCGCCACTGACTTACATATTTTACGAGGGTTCAATTTCAATTACGAATTCTCGTTTACGGTTTTGAACTACTTTTAGTATATCGGCCATAACTCCTAAACCATAAGTCCGTTTCAAACGTTCTTTATATCAAAACGAATTTGGGAACATTATCTATCTTATCATGGCAAAATACAACCCTGGACAGTGAGTTCAAGCTACTGTGATGCACGGTTTTTTAAAGATTATCGAAAATTGGGCATTACGATGGCTATAACTCGGATAATTCCAAAATCAAAACCCTCCAATTATTATACCATCCACTCCAAATCACACATACATGTTATTTATCCTTGAACTAAGACCAAGCAATGTCTTTCCATTCATATAAGCTATACTATCATCTCATAAAACCCACACATAGATCTAGTACTCTGAATATGCATACAACACTAAAACTCATCCAAAACTCCATTAAAACTCAAATCAAAGACTAGGGTTCTTGAAGTTTATACCTTCCTTGGAGTATGTAAGACCTTAATAAACCTTGATCAATCCTTAGAACACCTTAACAAAGCTTGGATCATTCAAAAGAATCAAGAAAATCAAAGTTAGTTTCATGAAAGCACTATTCACCCTCCTCTTTCTTGATTTTTTTAAAAATAGAAACAAAGGAGTTTCAAGCTAAAATTTTGAGGAAATTACTTTCTTGAAATATAGGACTCACCTTAAAAATTACAAGATCAAACAAGGAGTGGAAGCTTGATTTCTCCTTTTGAATTTATGAAAAAACCGAATGGTGCTTTAGAGAGAGTGTTGGAGTTGCTTGGTTTGTTTCTTTGATAATAATGCATAAAGTGATTTTGCTTGGGATAATATCTTGCTAGTTGCTTTATTAAAGGTGTGATGTAAGGAATGATGTCTTTGGAGTGGACACATGTTGTTGTTTAAGTGGTAAGATGAGAAAGAGATGCTAAGTACTTGGTTGCTTCCTAATCTTGCTGGTTACTCTTGTAACTACTTAGTTACTTGATCTCATCCACTTGCACATACTTGCATCTTGGTTCTCTGTTTGTTTCTTTGTCCGTTTATTGCTCAATTCAATGATCATTCGGACGAATAACTCAATCATTTCTTGTTAGGGTTTTACCGAAAACCGTAATAATAATTACACCATCATTTTCAATTCTCTTTAATAATTCTTGAACCTATATTCCTTAAATCCCTTCAATAATTCTTTAAGTCTTTCAGTGTCCAGAGAAATCTCGGGGAAAATAAAAATGCTATTTTTCAGAATCCGACAACTTTTACATACACTCTTTTTCCCCCTGGATCACTAATACGAACTCAGAATTTCATTCCGGATACTTATATATCGCGTCGTCTAATAATATTTCTATGTCTACCCAAAATCACTATTCATCCATTTTTCTTTACTCATCCTCTTAGGGTTGTACAATTGTCCCTGATCTCTTTCGATCGATCCTTAACCTTTTTACGGACCCACTGGACCAATAACAGATATCGATTTGGATGACATAAGAATAATCTTCTCCTTTAGAATTGTCAAATCTCAATTCCCTAGGAGATAGATAATTCTTATCTAAAGTGTCAACCAATAGTATTCTTCATGGCATATAAACATTTGAATCCAAATCTATTCCTTTCATTCATTATCTCAATCGTTACATCGTAGTCGTAATCACTATTCACCATTACCTCAGTACAAAATAAAAAGTTTTAATTATATCCAAAATTTGGGGTTCTTACAGAACACTTAACTTGTCGAATCCCTGAGATGTTGAGTAGCTTCTTGAGTCCTTGAGACATCGAATACAACTTTGACTTGTTGACTCTTAAAGAACTCGAATACCACTTTGACTTGTTGACTTCTTGAGTTCTCGAATAGAGTATTAGACATGTCGAATATCTGAGTTATCGAATGACACTTTGACTTGTTGACTTCCAGAGATATCGAACAGTGTCTTTATAGATATCGAATCCTTGACTTGTCGAATGCTAGACTTCTCGAGTAGAACAAAATACTTCTCGAATTAGTACTTAGGCAAATCTTCAAAATCCAACTGTATTTATTTCTGCAGCCTTGTTCTCCAAGCTTGAGGCATGATCTCTTGATCTTCTTTCAAGCATTATTTCATGACTAATTTATACAATTACATAGGTAGAATTTTGATGCCTATTACAGGTAGTAAAACAAGTAGAAACTCTACAGCTAGAGGTTCCCCTAGTTAAAGGGTCATGTAAGTAATGCAAAGCATTACAAACAATTAGGCTTGTTATTAGATGTATTCAGGCATGCCTCTGTGACTAACAATGGAAGAGGTCATCGCAATCGTTTCAATGGTTTGATTAACCAGGTGAACTATTTGGATGATACTAGTGATTTTTTTCAAGAAACCGAAGGATTAAGAAAGTAAGGATCAGGTGACTCCAGGCATAATTGACTCCAGGCATAATTGATAGGCATAATCGTTTTTTATATGATTCCAGGTACCCAGGCATAATTGATAGTATGAAAGTGCCCAAGGGATTATGTACTTGTAAGACAACTGACAAAATAGTAGTTATCAATAAGCACTACAACAAATACACAATGCTATGTTTTTCCAGAAAATGAAATGATCCAGGTTTAAACCACACACAAGAACCTTGACAATTACAACATTCCCACTACTCGGAACAGAATAATAGGACCCCAAATTAAAAAGAAATCCAAATCCACAAATTAAACCTCAAATCTGGTACTCAAATTAAGAAAAAGAAAAAACCCCAAATCTGGTACTTAAACTAAAATCCCCAAATCCCAATTATCACTAATTGAACTCGATTTGAGCAAATACATGGAAGAATATATACAAATAAAAAGAACATTCGTAAGAAGAATATTTACCTAATATTCGAGTTTTAATCTTCGTTTTTGTTTAATCATCGATTTTAGTTTTCAATCTTCTAGCTTTAGTCGCCGATTTAGTCTTCAATCTTCGAGTACGTTTGATTTCTTCAATTTACTTTGTGTGTTTGTGTTTTGCGTCTGTGTGTGTTTTTGTCTGTTTGTGTCTGATTTTTATTTTCTTATGTTTTATTATTTTCATAAGCCCGGTAAATTAAGCCCGCCCATTTTTTCATCAAATTTTGAGAAGCCCTCCAATTTTGAGGTCCAATAATGATGTCTACAGCAACACCTTATAGCAACGCCTTAAAAAACCATTGCAATAGATAGCAAATTTTACAATATGTAACGGTTTTTCACTTCAATTGTAACGGTTTTGAAAAGCATTACAATATGTCTAATTTTGTAAAAACTTGTCAAGCAATAGCAACGGTTTTTAACAAGTCTGGTTGCCTTAGCCAATCTATGGTGTAGTGTGTGGAAGAGCACTCGTGGTGGTTGATGCACGTGATTTTGTAGATGGATACATCATTATGGTGAAGAATGATGGTTTGGAATTCACTAAACGGGTTTTAGCAACACTCAATGTTTGGAAGAACAATAAGAGGTTCTTGTTTAAGGGGAGGCATTGGCGAATATAAGTCGTTGGCTTGATGGTTACCATTCAATCCGATATGGGTACTGGGTTGAAGGAGATGATTGTTGGGTTTCAACCCAATATGATGTTATGGGTTTGGGTGGTCCAAGATATATATGGGTAAGATAATAATTGTATGTGTAGACAATTATTATATATGGTATGTCTTGATCACTAAGTTGGGTAATTAAGTGCAAAGAATTGGAAGGCTTGTATAACAAGTATGTTAAGACTTATAGAATAAGTATGGTAAGTCTTGGTGGATAAGTTTTGATTGTTATATATACATAATCATATTGTATTTGTTTGATATGTGAATACTTAAGAGATGTAGTCTTAACTCTTAGGTACAAAGTACAAAGTAAATTAAAAACATTCTACTTTCCGGGAACAAAGTTAGTGGCGAAGGCCTAGGCATTGTTGTTGACGGGGTCTGCAAGGTGGTCAGCAAAGTTCTCTAATAGACTCTTTCCAGTAACAATATCTTGCATAAAGAATCCAAACATGGAGAACATGGCTAGTCTTCCATTCTTCAGCTCCTTTACCTTAAGCTCTGCGAATGCATCTAGGTCTTCAGCAAGGCCTAATGGGTCAAAGCTTCTTCCGGGGTAAAGTGGGTCGACAATTTCCCCAAGTGGCCCACCAGCAACACGGTAACCCTCAACAGTACCCATCAAGATGACTTGAGTAGCCTAGATGGCCAAGATGCTTTGTGTATGGACCAAACTTGGGTTACCCAAGTAGTCAAGTCCACCTTAGCTAAATATCTGTGATCACTGATACAATTTGTAGGTTTATGTGTGTGTATATATCAGCATGATGTAAAATAAATGAAACGTATTGCATATATTATTATAATCATCTGAGTGGGTTTGGGTTTATATAAGCCAATACATAACAGAAACATTTTATCTCCTAAAAACACTAAAATTCAAAAATATTTAAAAATTGTTGGATTTATGATTCAAAGTTGTAACTGAAATATTAATTAGATAGATTTTGTTTTAATGTTGATTGATTATAAAAATATTTGTAATTTATTAGGCTATTCATGTGGCACTAATCATGCACGTTTATCTTGTATTAGCTCTAAGAGCCTAATGATAAATAAAAGTGTGAGCTTCCACCAAAAATATTATCTTTCTCTCCCTCTTGTAAAAAAAACCAACATCGTATCCAGTGCTTTAATGGTCTTAAGGGATCTGTGAGTATATGTGTATAGTCATGACTTCTAGTATGAGAGGTTCAAGTTTGTGGAGGGTTGAATCTGAGAGGGAGATGCAACCTCTTAGAGACAATCGAACACTAAATCGGATTTTCGGAGAGGAGTCAACAAAAACTTTATTGGAAGAACACGAAGAAAGGTCAAAAGGGTCCAATACCAAGAGGCACCAAGATGAGTGTCATGATGATGAGAAAGAAAACATAGCACAAGTGGCCATGAAAGATTTTTTATTTTAGAATCGCTGGTGAAAGTTTCACCATGGAGAAAAGTGCTCCATAATTATAGTTATTTAATATTTGATGAGAAGAGTAAAAATATAATAAAGTTGGAATTGGTGAGAAGTGCACCAAGAATAGTGTTTGTAGAGAGATGTGCTCTAAAATTTTGAAGTTGATGAGAAGTGCATCAACAAAATGTATTTGGTGAGAAGTGCACCAAGAAAAATGGTTTTGGAGAGAAGTGCTTCATGGTTGTGGAGAGAAGTGCTCCATGTTTGGGTGATGATGGAATGTACATAGTTTGAAATTTTTCAATAAGTTTTACAATTTCGAATCAAGAGGGAGTGTTGGAATTATGATTCAAAATTGTAACTGAAATATTAATTAGATAGATTTTGTTTTAATGTTGATTGAATGTAAAAATATTTGTAATTGATTAGGCTATTCATGTGGCACTAATCATGCACGTTTGTCTTGTATTAGCTCTATATAAAGAGCCTAATGATAAATAAATGTGTGAGCTTCCACCAAAAATATTATCTTTCTCTCCCTCTTGTAAAAAAAAACCAACAAAAATAAATCATAACTAATCCTAAACTATTATCCTATAAATTGGGTTAATTTTCAAACTCATCACTAAAGTCGTTAAATGATATCAAATTGATCACTGATCTCCACGGGGTCTCAATTGACTCACTCAAGTGTTTTAATTTAATGATATCAACTAGGTCATTGACGTTAACTTTTTAAAATTATTTAACAGAAAAGGTAACAGATTGCCACGTGGTGTTACGTGGCTGCTGACTTAATTTTGACCAAAAACAGAAAAAACAAATAAAATAGAAAAGGCCATAAAAAAACAAATAAAATAGAAAAGGCGATAGATATCCACGCACAAAGACAAATCGATCGACTCCCATTCAGACAAAGAACACGATGAGAGCACGATTTAGGGGAGAAAGACCCTAAATCGAAGAGATTCAATCGATCATTTATTCTGCATGTCAAAACCCTAATTAAGGTATAATAATTTTTCTGCATGTCCATATATACATGTTTATTTTTTAATCGTATATGTTACATGTTCTTTGAGTGTATATGTTTAATCGATCATTTAGATATGTTCGTATGTGCTTGTAATCATACATATATGATCATGTTGTGCGTGTAATCAGTCTCATACACGTTTTATGTGATCTTGATATGGGCACTTGTTGAAAACCCTAATTACTGTTCATTTTTTTCAGAATGTCTCTGTTCAGTGTTAATATAACCTTGTACCACCATGGTTGTTTTGAAAAACCTCCTGCCATAGCTTATTTGAATGGAAAAAGTGATGTTATTGAAGATCTTGACCCTGATTTGTTAATGTTTTGGGACTTTGGGGGATTATGCAAAAAAAATATGGATATGATCCTGAGTGTAAAGTATATTTTAAAGCTGATGGTCATATTCTTGAAAATGGGTTTAAGCTACTGTTTGATGATGCTTCTGTTAGGGCCATGGTTGATTTATGCCTATCTTTTGGAATGATTGAATTATATGTTGACCATTCTACTAAGACTTCTGTTGATGTTCCAAAAACCCCACACCAAGCTAAAAATAATAATGATGAGCAATTTGGTTTAGAGTATAGTGATGGGAGTGAGGACTCTAATTTTGTATAGGATCTTGATGATGAGTAAAGTGAGATTGATAGTGATTATCTTGCTTCGAGTGAAGATCTTGAGGATAGTGATGATGAGCTAAATGAAAGTAGGAAATTGTATAAAAGTGTGAAGGAGAAAATGTCAAATGGGACACAATTGGGAACACAGGTGAGGGGTCCTATGAATGAAGATATTGGTAGTGATGAGTCAGCTTATAACAGTGATGAATTGAGATCCATTGATAGTTCCAGTGAATATGAAAATAATAAGATAGGTTATATAAGGCCTCCTATTAAAAAGGTGAAGAAAAATAGTATGTCAAAAGTGTATAAACCCAAGGACAGTAAGAATGGAAGCTTCAAATGGGAAGTAGGGATGAGTTTTGCTTCCATTGCTAAGTTTAGGGAAGTTGTTGGTTGTATGGAATCAATGAGAGGAGAGCAGTCAAATTTACTACGAATGACCAACTTAGATGTAAAGTTGTTTGTGAGGATAAGTGCCCATTTTACATTCGGTGTAGTAAAATAGGGGGTTCTGATAGAGTACTTATAAAGACATTGAGGAATGAGCATTTATGCACAAAACCTTACAAGAACAGACTTGTATTTGTCAAGTACCTCACTGAAGTTTATGATGACAGAATCAGGGCAAACGCCCAACGGAAGGTCAAGGATATGGTGGAGGTTATTGCCAAGGAACTTGAAGTTGAGGTTCCAAAAATCAAAGTACTGAGGGTTAGAAGAGCTGCATTGGAAGAAGTTCATGAAACTCTAAAATACATGTACTCTAGGGTCAGAGATTTTGGGCATGAGCTATTACTAAACAACCCTAAGAACTGAGTGGACATAAGAACCACAAGACTGAATGAAGGGGACCCAAATAAATTTAAGAGAATTTATATCTGCTACCATTCATCAAAACTAGGATGTAGACAAGTTTTGGGAGTGGATGGTTGCTTTTTGAAACATGTATGTGGGGGTCAACTGTTATCAGCAGTAGGTAGGGATGAGAACAATCAAATGTTCCCAGTGACAGTTGGAGGTGGTTACTGGGCTTTTAAGAGATGATCTAGAATTTGGAGATGGAGCAGGATTCACCATAATAAGTGACCAGCAAAAGGTACAAATGTCTGACCATCCTTTTACATTATTTGCATTTAAGTACTTGTAATATGACTGAAACTATTTTTTTTGCAGGGATTGGATAATGCCCTTAAAGAAATACTTCCTAATGTGGAACATAGGTTGTGCACTACGCACATTTACGCAAATTTTAGAAAGAGGTACTACATTTATGACTAATTTTAGAAATACTTCCTAATGCTACTTATTTTTATTTATTGAGAAAAATGGGCCTGAGGTTGTCCTCAGGAATTTCTCCTGAGGTTATAACACAAAAAGCCTATAAATTTAGTGGCCCCGCAGGGATATTTTTGTAAATATCAATTTTTTCTCAGTAAATTTACCTAAACACCCTTAATTTTGTATTGAAAAGCTCTTAACCTCAGGGAAAACCCTGAGGTCATCCTTAGGCACATGAATCCCTTATTTATTTCCATTGCATTTATGACATTTTCAAACTGTATAACTCATACAGATTTCCATCAGAGATGTTAAGGAGAGAATTTTGGAATGCATCATGTGCAACCTATCCAAGTTCATTTGAAAGGGCTATGAAAGCAATTGAAAGGAAATCTAAAACTGCACATGGGCATTTAAGAAAATTTAATCCAAGACTATGGTCAAAGTCGCACTTTTCTACAACATCAATGGCTGACATTGTTGAGAATAACTTGTCAGAATGTTTCAATGATTGGATCATAAATGAGAGGTCAGTTTCTTCATTTTTTTTATTAGTTGCATGTTCACTTTAATTTATTAACTTACTATCATATATGTGTAGGTATCTGGCATTATTAACCATGCTGCAGGAAATTCATCATAAGCTCATGCTTAGAAGCAGTCAAGCACCACAAGGTTCTAATATACAGAAATTTAGTAGTAGAAGGATAATGCACTGCAGCACATATGGAAAAAGTGGTCACAGGAAGAATAAATGCACAAATAATGCAACTGGTGGACAAAATGGTGATACAAATGGAGGAGAAACTCTTGGACAAAATGCTGAAATTAATGGAGCAGAAACTGGTGGACAAAATGGTGAACAACCTAGTGGAGAAAAAAGGCAAAAACAACCTGTCAAATCACAAAGGCTAAAGCTAACTGTGAGAAGAAAGGTAAAATCTGGGGGTCAAAGTGGAAACATAAATGAGGGTCAAACTGGTCATAAAAATCAAGAACAAGGAGGTGGAAACACTAGTGATCAATCAAGGCAGCCTACCAAAGTTTTTCCAAGAAAAAAGCTACACTCAACAGGTGACACATATTGTCTACAAGGGAGTGCATCCAAAAGTTTGGAGGAAGAACTCAAAGGTCCCTTGCTAAATGATTACAAATGGTAGCATGAAGTGGTGGACTACATGGTGGGCACAAACACCATCTGGACATGAAGAACAAGCACAACTTGGCACTGCTACATCATCTACATCAAATGAAGCTGCTGCAGAACAACCATTGAGGAGGAAGAGCTCTAGACTATTTCAAAAGTATAGGCCTCCATTGTTCAGTAACACACAAGATACTGCAATTAGCTTGGATGATGATGTTGACCCTTCTTCAAATTAAAAATTCTAGCGCTTATTCAGTTTAGAACCATCTACCAATCACTCTTTTGTTTTACATTTCTATTAAGTCTATGTTAAACTCGGTGTTTGGTAGCTTTTGAGATAATGTCTACTTTTGAAAAATTTATGTCTATGTTTATGAACTTCTGTTTATGTCTACTTTTGGCAAAGTAATGAAAAATTGAAATCTTTTATTGCTTATTGTTTCAAATTTCAATTACATTAGTTCAAATATGGTCAAACATTGCTTAGCAAAAAAAAAATGGCCAAACATTGACAATCCCTTTCATTGGTACAATCGTACAAGAAAAAAAAACTACCATAACTGTAAATGCCACATGGACAAATGAGTGAGTCAGCAAATGTAACTGTTACTTGCTGACCTATCAAGCCAATGCCAGCTGGATAACGTCTCCCGTTAAGAAGTTAACGTCAGTGACCTAGTTGATATCATTAAAACACTTGAATGAGTCGATTGAGACCCCGTGGAGATAAGTGACCAAGTTTATCTCATTTAACGACTTTAGTGATGATTTTGATAATTAACCCCCTATAAATTTGGTCAACATCAACCAATTATTAAAATAAATTAAATCAAAACATAATTCTAACATACGTTAGACACTGGTGCCTTGACAGTCTTTCTCATGGAAACTCTTCCATTTCCAAAAAGTTCCGATGAAGATGGAGCTACTTTGATTGCCTTTCCAACCAAAGCTGGGGAAGAAAGCGCCATTGACGAAGCAGCCATTGTACTGTAAACAAAGAAGAGGAAGCTTCGTAGAATTTTTAAGGTAGTGCTGGTGATAAAAGAATGGCAAGAGTTGGTTATTATTTATATAAGCTTAGAGATAGCAAACTTGTATATCTTGTGAGATCATTATTTGTTCTTCTATTGGTTGTCAAGATTTTACATCTCATTCTCATTCTGTTAACCACTAGTTTGGTGATTTTACTACAAGGCTTCAATAATGAAGTAGGGGTTATCATCATTCAGCAACACAAATTGTTTTCCAGAAAAATCTTATACCACTTCCAAAATGAAGTAGGTGATCCATTGCATTGCTGATATGCCAGTTATTAATTGGATATACAAACAACTTGTTACATGATTTCCCATACATTTTGACACCTAATGAATCCATGGGAATTTGTGGCATAGAAATCTGGCATTTGGATTAAAAATGATAAACCAATGAAAAAGATGAGCTAAATGATGTAATGTTTTCAGTAAAATAAAATTTCTCGGTTTAGAGTTTAGTAAATTGACATACTTCAGGCGCCATCTATTTTATACTAAGTTATAAAGTGAATATATGTGTGCGTTATGGTCGTTTTGCTTCAAAATTCTATTGAACTTCTAATTCGATAGTAGAACCGTAAAAACCTCTTCTCTTCTCCTGCTTCGTTGTAGTGATTATGTGATTTATACTTTCGAAATAACTAAAGATACATAATGTAGTGAAGCCTGAACTAAAAATACTTTTGAAATCATTATAGTATTTTGCTAGAAACTGATAGATATTAATTCGTACAAATAAGAAGAATGTATTATTACAAGCCCTATACAATTTGATATATATATATATATAGGCAAGTGCTCAAATACAAACCACTTTTAAAATACAAACCTACAAACCAACACTAAATTAATTATATTTCATTTATTCTAAGGTTCCCGCCAAGGGTACCTTCACAAAAAATGCTTAAAATAATTGGCTCTATCCATAAAAAAAAAAAAAAAAAAAAAACTTGCCGTGGAAATGCGAAGCATTTAAGACAGTAAACGGATGAGTTAGGTAGTCATGAGGGCCGCAGGCCCTCGACACACCCGTCAATCGTCTATTGCCTTTACCATTGATTGCCATTCCTTACAACTTTAGAATGATAAAGGCGCGAAGCGCCGTACAAGCCGTACAAGAAGGTGCGAAGCACCGTTAACCAGTGAAATCCACTGCCACGTCATCACGTGAACAGTGAATTTTTTTTTATTTTTTAAATTTTTTTGTTGGATAGAGCCAATTATTTTAAGCATTTTTTGTATTGGAGTACCCCTAGTTTGGTCATTAGATTAGCTTGAAATATTAGATTATGCTTGGTTTGTAGGTTTGTATTTTAAGGAGGTTTGTATTGGAGTAGCCCCTATATATATATATATATATATATATATATATATATATGTATATATATATCTTCTTCCGTCTACTTTGGGTAATTAGCGATTTTTACCAACTTACGGGACCTGGACCAAAGAGTTGAGATTACATAACAAGCCTTTCTTCAGTAAATTTTGATAGAAACAGGTCAAAATTACTAAAACTTCTTTCTTGAGGACTCTATTCTCCATTCTTAACTTTATTTCCTGTACGCAGACTGTCTACTTAAGTCCTTGCTTCTGTATGACCGAACATTTGCAGTTTGCTCGATTATCCCTAAGTGTCTGCAGAAGATATAAACATTTCAGTTAAGCATATTAGATGCAAGAATTGTACAGTTTTCTGAATTAAGATGTGAAACCTTATACTGTTTTTGGAGGTCTTTAATGTACTCAACAGCCAAATCTAACATGTCTGCAGTGTTTGTTTGCTGCAAGGAGGAAAAAGAGTTAATTTTGAGGTTTGTAACAGTTAGGCAAAAACTTTACATGGCCACTTAAGTTTACCTTATCCATGTGGGGGACAAGCTCTTGTAGCTTTCTCATTCGTTCACTGATTCGTGTCCTTCTTACCTAGAATTACCGCACGAATATATATTAGCATGCTGAACTTTTTAAAGCCTAAACTAGTAACCAAACTATGAATATAGGAAATTTTAATCTAGCAAGTATATCATATAGCTACAGAAGTCCCATATTAGAGTTGAAGTGAAACAAACATACCCTCTCTGCAATGCTACGTGGATGAGTAGCACAACCTCGCTTGGCACGGATCTTACAGGGGACAGAATCTTGAAACTGCAGCAATTTGTCCATGCAAGATATATCACTTAAGCTCTTTGGAAAACTTGAATGATGCGAAAAGAGAGATGGACGATTCTGAATTTCCCCACTCTGATAAACAAATGGAAAGCACGTTAATGTTCTTATAATCAATCACTTGCTTAAATGCACATAGGTGACATGTGTACAAAAGACTACCTGAACACTAGAGATTAATCTATCATAATCATAATCATCATCATCACGTTCCCTCTTCAAAGTGTAGTTTTCGGCAAAATGCAAAGTATCATTCCAAGACCTTAAAGGGTAGTCAGAGTTGTAATACTGAGTGTCCCCATCAACAATTCTGTTCTTTGTATCAGCATTACTAGTTGGTCCAATATTTCCACCATCAATTTCAGATATCTGAGACAGCATCCCTAAGGATGATGGTTTCCGCGATGATAAGCTCATCTGGCTCTTGAGTCTGCTTGCAGTCGGACTCGAGTCTCCGTTACTAACATTCTCCAGTCTGTAATTTGCAATACCTCCTCTCATGCCCCCATACCCTGCATTTCACCAAGAGATTTTTTATATCATATATAGGAACTGATCGCTGAGATTATGCTGCTAAGATATTCAAACCATTAGCTACCGCACATCGATCTGTTGAATATTCTAGCAGCAAGTATAAGAAATTTCAGATGAAGCATAAGTAGTATGTGATATTTTAACCTTCCTGTACCTCAACACTTACAAAGCTAGGTCTTGACTAAATTAAGCAAACAGAGTAGATAAATATTCTTGTACCCCATTGAGAGAAAAGTTATCAACTTTAATTTACTGTTTGTCTGGTCTTTAGTAGAAAGCCACTTAAACATTTTTTAGGCCACAACTAGCTAAAGGCCTCAACTTCACAAAAAATAGAAAACAGACTCAATCAACATCATACATATCATTACTCTTTCATCAGTACAAGTTTCCAGTAGAGGACTCTTTTGTCATATATATGTCTAACTTAACACATTGTTTTATAACTTGATTTTGAATAGAGAACCCAGAGCATTTAAAAGAGTTTTGGATGTTATATCACTGTCAAAACCAGGGTATTCACCGTAACAACCTCTCTAATTAGAGTTAAAGGTAAGGTAGGTCTACGTATATCAATCTCTCCCTGAATATTACTTAATAAACAAGATAGTAGCAATTTACGGACTACAACAAATATGCGATTCTCTTGTAAATCTGTTGATATCAAGTGGGAGATAATAATATAGAAATTACATAAGGTTAGTAGTACCCACAGAAAATAATATAAAAATTTAATCATTATAAAAAACTCAAGAAGCTGAACAGTACCACCAGATTGACTAGTAGGGTGGCAGAAAAATCCAGCAGGAGAACTATTTTGCCTCAGAAGACCTGAAGACATTTTGACCTGATTATCCATTCCCACTGAACTCCCCATCCTATACAAGCTAGAATTATCCAAACTTCCACCTTGTGTTGTTGCTAAACTTGAACTGTGCCTCGGATAATGCGACAGCAACTGAGAACTCAGACCATCCCCACAAGAATTCTCACTGGAATTGTTGTTGTGGTAACTATCTTGAACAGTGTTGTTCATGTCGAAGTTCATTCTGCTCTTAGGAAACAAATTGTCTTGTTCTCCTTTCGAGCTAAAAATCGAAGAAAATATAGCACAAGAATCAGTGAATAATGCTCCAGAATCATCAACCATTCCTCCTCACTTTTTGTTTCAAGAAAAAAGTGGACAATCTTTTTGAAAACACTGCTTGTTTTTTAAGCAGTTAAAGGAGTGAAAATCTTGTAGTTGAAGCAACTGAAATGTGAAACCTGAAATGCCTGCTATCATAGCACTTAAAAACTTTGAAGAATAGAGAGAGATAAGGTCATAAGGAGGACAGAGGAAGGATACAGTATGTGTTTATTAACATTTAGTCATTTACGTACATGTATGTAGCCCAACAATTGCTTGATTCCAAAACTGGCATATTTGTAACATTTATCTTGGGATTATACGATCCTTATAGGAAAAATGTCAAAATTTTAAAATTTATGCGAACACCGTGGATATTGGTCCCAAATCCCAATTATTATTGGTTCTCCACATACAATTATGACCTTTTTATTTAAGGATGATGGTCCAAAATAATCATTTTTGGGATTAAGTGACCCAAAATACTAATTCTGAAAAAAATGATCCGAAATAGACGGGATACGGAATTTCGGCCTCCGTATTTGTTGAATACGTTACACGGTCTACCGTATTAGCTTGATACGGAACACGATCTTCCGTGTTATGCATGATACGGAAGACCGTGTACCGTGTTTGTGCTGCGCACCCGCCTAACACGAGACACAGTACACCGTGTTATACCGAACACGTTACACCGTGTACCGCATCATGCACTGTTACGAAAAACGAAATACCGTATTACTCCTCATATCACGGTACACGATTTAACGTGTCCCGTCAGTAAATAGGACTAGACATGTTCAAATATGAGTATTTTGGTAATTTTCTTTTTATTTAAGCGTTTTTTATTAAAAACAAATATTTCTGATAAGAATGAATATAAACATTTGAAAATTGAATTATCTTAATCTCTAATCCCATAATTGATTTTAAAAATTCGGTAATTAGAATATCCGATCCAATCCAAATTTTTTTATGAATTCAAATTCCATATCCTAATAATCAGATTAAATATCCAATTTTGCTCATCCTTAATTTCTATTTTATAGGTAAATAATTATTATGTGAATGTTATTATGAATAAATATTTCTCATTCACATTTACAGGTTGTACATTATTATACTCTTGATACACCTAATTTAAATGTGTATGAAATTACTTTTTTATTTATTATTTTAAATAATGTCTGTTAAAACATATGCAAATTATATCAAAAAAGTTGTTACTCGCACTTTTTATTATTACTAAAAGAAGAAAAACTGTTGAAAACAATAATCAGAAATTCAGAATCACTAACCCAATATGACTGCAATCAGAAAGTACGAAATTTTAATTAGTAAGCTTGTATATGTATATTTGTGTGTACAGATACAGATGATAAATGAACATGGACTGTATTAATGTAAAGATATACATGCTGTTACTTTCAATCTATCTTTATCGGCGATTACATATAGAAGGCAGCCGACGAACTAGTTTTTCTTTCTAATTTTTAGTATTCTTATTTTCTGCATGTACACAAAACGGAAATTATGAAAAAAAAAATTATTGAAAACCCTGTTTGTTTCTCATGTCATACTCGCATTGCGTTCTTTTTTGTTAGCATAAAACTCTGTTGGTTTTTATATTTCCTGTACATAAAAAAAAAATTAAAAAATTGTGAAGACTCTCTCATGTTTAAAAAGATGTAAATTAGATACGTTGTTTATTAAATTTTGAATTATTTTTTATAAGAATTAACAAGCAATACTTTTAAATTTTTTTTGAGAATTTCCTTATTTTTTTTCAAAAGTTTTACAGGGACTTTTAACGTTTACTTATTTTTGTAATAGTAATAAATATTATCTAGAGAGAAGCCTATCTTTAAAATTATAAATCCGCCCATATTTACATTATCTCGTTAAAGTTAAATTGATCCAAATAACTGATTTTCTAAGAAATGACTAAGAATACCAGCAGAATACATATCAACCAAATTGTTGGACAAAACTGTTTTTTGAACATTTAGTTAGACTTAAGATATGAATCTAACAAATGTGCTTTATTCTTGTTTACACTACCTTATCTATAGGGATGACATGCATATCTTGAAAGTGTAATTTTTTTAAAAGAATCATTAGGTACCCTGCTTTAGTTTACTAAATTTTAAAGTTCTTTCACATAAAAAACATGCTTAATGCAAACAAACACAAAATCACCATAACAAAATATCAAAGTTCAAGTACAAATCAAATACTCCATAGTGTTTAAACTAAAAAGGAATAGAAAACATAATTACATACAACAGAATTTTTATATATAAATATTTTTTAGAAGAATAACATTTTTATAATAATATAAAATTACGGTACCAACACTATATAATTAATGTAAAAATTATCTCTATTTTAGCAATAAATTTTTTATAATAATTTTTTTTCGATTGTAAAGATATGCACTTATCTACAAGCATGGTTGTAGATTTCGGAAACCGAAATAAATCGGTCTAGATACCTAATAGCAATTTATCGGTAAATAGAAAATTTATCGGAATGATAAATCGGAATAAATATTGAATAAATTTTAATATTTTATTAATATCTAATATATTTACCTAATTTATAATATAATGTACCATTCAAAAATAATTTATAGCGATTAATTGGATTTTAAAAATTAAATTAATCAAATTTTTTGGAACGATGAATCGTTGATTTATCGACGATTTTTAAAAAATCGAACAATTTTTTTTTAAACAAAAAATTGAACAATTTTTAAAACGTTATCTACAAAATTCTAATTCCAAATTTAACTTTTATAAGCAGAGAAGAATAACGTCAACATTTAATTTGCTAACTGGGGACTATCTAAGACTATGACTAATCGACTGGGAGGGCATCAGATTCACGATCACGAGGTCTCCATTGTCAACCTCAGTGTATAACATAAATGCATGTGTATCCTACTCTAATGATCGGAAGCATATATTCATGCACCCGCCTCTATCAACTTACATATCAAATATTTAATTAACTCTGTTTACATCTAATTTTTCTTCGCACACGAGATTTCCAACTCTAAATCACGTTATTAATTTGTAGCACAAAAAACTTTCAATTTATCTACTTAATTAAAGTTAGTATATATAATCACGTTAGGTGATTCTATACCACTCTTTGTTAAAACTACCCCGGCCGCGCGCAATGTAGTTTTAGTTGATAAAAGTTTTGAGTAAAGATGGTGTTTTCTATTTGCAATGAATCTTCACATACATACTTAAACACTATTAATACACTACATATATTTTAGGAGCAATTAACCAACCAAATACATGCATTTTCTTCATTATTTTATTTCAACAATTTTCTCCCATTCTGACTTTGTTCTATTTGTGTTTTATTTCTTTCATGATTATGTTTATAATTTGTTTTATCAAATCATATTTTGCTGTGTGATAATATAATCAAATACTGTACATTATATTCATCTCGTCAAAAATAAATTGAAATTTGTAATGAAATACATTTTGAAATATACATATTAGGATGTATCCTATATAACTGTTATAATTTATATTTCAATCACTTGAAACTTTTTACTATTGTTTTTTATTAATTCATTGATGAGAATATAATAAGTGAATAATTACATTGTAAAAAAATAATTTTTTGTGAAAACTAAAAATAGGTAACATAATATAAAAAGTAAAATGCTCGAAAACATGCATTATTTTGCAATAATAAAAAGTTATTTTCACATTACGTTCAAAATATGTATATGTAAATTTATATTTTTGCAATAATTAATTATCAATGTTATTTATGTTAAATTGATTTTTGTTAATATATGGATATGTAAAAAGAAAATGTTGTATGCTGATAATGATAAATAATGAGAAAATAAGGTTAGTTAATTGGTCCTAAATATAGGTGATCGTGTGTTTTATAGTGTTTACCGATGCATGCTAAGATTTACTCTTTCTATTTGTTCATGTGCCAGTTATGTTGTAACATCATACCACATCCACATATGTAATATTCGAGATTCTTGCCGACGAAAAAAAAATCCTCTTTTTCCCTCAATTATTACTTGGATGCGTTTAAATATTCCTAGCATTAGATGAGCATAAAATCTGGACCATTTTTTTTTGTTAAAGTTCGTTGCTTGGCTTGTCTGACTATTTTGAGTGAGTTTATAAATTTATACTATCAATTTATAATTCGTACAACGTTCCCGTTTTTTTTATATGTTGTTAATAATTAAAAAATATAGCGTAGGGTATTTTTAAGTGTATATTGATGATTTTTATATATTTTATTATTTATTAATGACTAGCTTAAAACCCGTGCGATGCATGATTTTTTTTAATATTATATGAATTTTTTTTCATAAATTTAAATTAATTTTTTTAAAACATGAATTTTTATATGAGATGATTTGATAATAATTATATAAAGGTTATCCGTGATATTTCTAGAAAAGGAGAGATTTTAGTTAGAAAATATAGAAAAGATGATATACTTTAGTTGAAACAGGTAATCGGTTAATTGTTAGTAATTATAAAATTATTGTTTTATATTATTAAATAGAATTCCCGGTGATATGATTGGAAAATGAGTGGATTTAGTTAGAGAAAATTAAAAAGATAACATGTTCTAGGTGAAAAAGGTAATTGATTAGTTTATAGTAATTATAATTTAATTACGTTATTTTATTAAATACAATTGCTCGTAATGTTTTAGAAAAGGAGAAATTAATACTTTCACTGATATTTCTATTAAAAGAGGGATTTTAGTTAGAAAATATAGAAAAGATGATACGTTTTAGTTGAAAGAGGTAATCGGTTAAATAATAATATTATAATATTATAATTTTATTGTATTAAATAGAACCGCCCTTGATATAATTAAAAAAAAGAGATTTTAGTTAGAGAAAATAGAAAGGTAACGTGAAAATTAAAAAGGTGACATGATTTATGTGAAAAAGGTAATTAATTAGTTTATATTAACTATAATTTAATTATGTTATTTTACTAAATAAAATTGGTCATAGTGTTTTTAGAAAATGAAAAATTAATATTGCTTGTGATATTTGTAGAATAAAGGGGAATTTGATTGGAAAAAATAGAAAAGATGATACGTTTTAGATGAAAAAGTAATCGGGTTAATTATTAGTATTATAATATTATTATTTTATTTTTATTAAATAGAAAAACCCGTGATATAATTGAAAAAGGAGAGGTTTTAGTAATAGAAAAGAAAAAAGGTTACGTGTTTTGGTTGAAAAAAATAACCGTCCATGATATAATTGAAAAAAAAAAGATTTTAGTTAGAGAAAAGAGAAAAGGTAACGTGTTTTAACTTAAAAAGGAAATTGGTTAGTTAATAGTAATTATAATACAATTATGTTATTTTATTAAACAAAATTGCTCATAATATTTTTAAAAAAGGAAAATTTTAGTTAGATAAAATGCCAAAGATATTGTATATTACATGAAAAAGGAAATCATTTAGTTTTTAAAACTTAAAGGTAACATATATAACATGAAAAAGGAAATTGATTAATAAAGGAGGAATTTTAGTTATATAAATATAAAAGATATTGTATTTTACCTAAAAAAGGAGATCATTTAGTTATAAAAATAGAAAAGATAATACATTTAACCTGAAAATGGAAATTGATTAGTTAGTGGTATGGATTTTATCTATAATTGAGTAAGGGTAAATAAGTAAAATCAATAGGTACCGTACCAACCAACCAAACTTTTAATGTTTCGGGTTTTATATAATAGTATAGATTGATAAATATAATATATGGTATTTTTGGGATGTATTAATGATTTGAAGATAATTATTATTTTAATATATATATATATATATATATATATATATATATATATATATATATATATATATATATAAGAGATAATATGGTTCAATTAAAAATTAACGTGTTGTAACTAGGAAAAGGTAATATTAATGATCGAAAAATATAATATAATTGATATTTTTAGGTGTGTTTTATAAAAATGTTATATGTTTTGATAAAAGAAAAAATAATCTACTAGTCATTATAGCAGCTTATATTATTTTATTATTTATTAATTAGAATGATATTTCAATTTTAATATAATAATATATATAATATTTTTTTGTTAGATTTTAGGATAGAAAACAATAATGATAGATGATATACAATAATGTTTCTTCGCAAGAAAAAGAAAATCACATTTTGACTCTTGGGGAAAAAGAGTCTCATTTTTTTGTTTGTTTACGTTATACATGTTAGCATGTATAAACGGTATCTTCTACTAATTCATGTACGCGGATTTTTATTTGTCTATAATTAGTAGTAGTTATTTTATTTATTTTTCTTTATCTTAAGTATATTCACACATCATCTTTGTTTCCGATAAAATTCGATTTTTCGGACAAAATAGCTTTCCTAGCTCATCTATTTTATTTTGGTGTAAGTCTGGGCATCAAGTGATAAAAATTTCTTTTCAATCCGCTCAAATCCACTTCTTCAACTGCTTGTTCCTTTGAATATCTCTCCATGTTTCTTTTATGTATTTTTTTGATAGTTTTTGTTTTTTTAAGATGAGGACTGTTCTAACGATTACATAAGTTGAGAAACGAGTAATTAACATTTGATTAGGTTCATTTTGTGTGGTATTTTGTTAAATCGTTGACTGTAATGAGCTTGGTCTGTATTTTATGTATTTGTTTTTATTATTTTTTGTTGTTTTAAAAGGGGATGAAGTTGAGATGCAAAGAAATGTTGCTTTTAAAGAAATATTTATGAAGTATAAACAACTAACTCTTAATCCTAATGGTAAAGAGTTTGCTTACATTATGCTTAATGATCTTTCAATGAGAAGGAGCTCGATTCAGAATCTTAGAGCAGCTATCTACCATATTAATGAGGAAGATGAAGAACTCAAAAATCTTATGGAAAAATTATTTCAAATTCTTTAAGGCAAAGAAGAAGAATTGTTACTGAACTTCTTGAAGAAAAATCTTTTCTACTAAAGAATCTCTGAATAAAAATAGTTTGTTGCTGAACCTTCTGGTGAATTTTGTTTTGTTTTTGACATCACTGAATTTAGACTTTATTATTTATTTCACAAAGTGGGATATTGTTAGATATTGATTCAATGATCGTCAGGATCAATCCTATAGAGCTGATCAGGATTTGATAATGACGTCATCACTACTGGTGATTGTCAGGACTTGAAGATCATATCAGGATTGTGAAGCTAATCAGGATTGAAAGACAGTTAGTATTGGCAGATATCTTTTAGTCCGTATATTTAGGGTAAATTGATATGTCGGTTCCTGACTAGTAGAAACATAGCTATCAGTTGAGATATGTACTATGAGTTGTGAGTAATTTGATTTAGCATATCTTATAATTTATAGAGCAGCTGTGTACTATATAAACACAGTTTAGGTTTTACTTAATAGTAATCGGTTACACAGTTTAGGTTGGAAGGAGTCCAGTTTCTAGGTCATGTTATTAGTCGGGAAGGAATCAGAGCGGATCCTGCAAAGGTAGAAGCTGTAGTAAGTTAGGACAGACCTAGAACACCTATTGAAGTAAGAAGTTTTCTTGGATTAGTTGGATATTACCGAAGATTTGTTCAATATTTCTCGAAGATAGCAACACCATTGACTAAATTGATTCGGAAGAATGAGAAGTTTGTTTGGAATGAGATGTGTGAAGAAAGCTTCCAAGAGTTGAAGAAAAGTTTACTTTCAACCCAGTGCTAGTTTTGCCAGATGATCAAGGGAATTTTGTTATTTATAGTGATACCTCACACAAAGGATTAGGATGTGTTCTGATGCAACACTAGAAAGTGATCGTGTGCGCTTCAAGACAACTTAATTCACATGAGAAAAAGTTTCCAACACATAATTTGGAATTAGCATCTATCGTGTTTGCACTAAAAATTTGGAGACATTACCTTTACGAAGAGAAGTGTGAGATCTAAACAGATCACAAGAGTTTAAAGTATATATTCACTCAAAAGGAGTTAAGCATGAGATAAAGGAGATTGGTGGAGCTAATTCGGGAATACGACTATACGATAAGTTATCATCCGGGAAAGGCAAATGTTGTGACTGATTCTTTGAGTAAAAAAAAGAGGTTAAATACATTGACCCTACCAAAGGAATTGTTTTGAGAGTTTGTGATTCAGAAACTGCTGATGAATTTCTTGGTACTATAATTTTTCAACCGAAGTTGTTAGAGAAGATTCGAAGATGTCAAGAGGAGATTATGAGTTATAAGATGAATACACTGACTGGTGAAGAGATTTGTACTCAGAAAGATGATCAAGGTATTTTAAGATTTTCTACCAGATAATAGATTCCAAATGTTCTAGAATTGAAGAAGGAAATTCGATGTGAAGCCCATAATTCAAGATATTCAATTCATCCTGGAAGTGCAAAGATATATCAAGATTTGTAAGAGCATTTTCGGTGGCCTGACATGAAAAGAGAGTTTGTTGAGTGGGTAAGTAAGTGTTATACTTGTCAAAGAGTTAAAGTAGAGCATCAGAAACCAAGTGGATTGTACAACCGTTAGATATTCCTGAGTAGAAGTGGGAACATCTTGCCATGGACTTTATAGGGGGACTACCGATAACTAGGGCCAATCATGATGCAATTTGGGTGATAATCGATCGATTGACGAAGTCAGTACATTTTCTACCGATCAGTGAGAGATTCTAGTTGGACAAGCTGGTCCAGTTATATTTAAAAGAGGTGATGACATGACACGGAGTTCCTGTGACTATAGTATCTAATCAAGATCTGCGATTCAATTCTATATTTTGGAGACAATTCCAAGAATGTTTAGGAACTAAGCTCAAAATGAGTACAACCTATCATCCACAAACTGACGGACAAAGTGAACGAACTATTTAGACTATAGAGGATATACTTAGAACCTCTACGCTAGATTTCAAAGGAAGGTGGGACGAGAATTTACCACTGGCTAAGTTTTCCTATAACAACAGCTATCACACAAGTATTGGGATACCACCGTATGAAGCTTTGTATGGAAGAAAGTGCAGATCCCCAGTGTATTGGGAAGAAGTTGGTGAACGTAAGATATTAGGACCAGAGCTTAGTCAACAGACAAATGAGAAGATTAAGATTATACAGAAGAGACTGGTTACTACTCAGGATTGATCGACAATGGAAATATGCTGATCAAGACAGAAAGGATATAAGTTTTGAAGAAGGGGATCAAGTGTTATTGAAAGTATCGCCATGGAAAGGAGTTACCAGATTTTTCAAGAAAGGGAAACTTACTACCAGAAAAAGTTCAATAGACATCACATTAGTCATCAGTTACTAATGCCACTGATGTTAAAAGATGAAATAACATCACCCCTCGTTAATCTGATGTCTTTGTTGTTTTAAGACATCGCTTATTTTACAGCTGATGTCTAAAGTTTGACTAAAAAAAATAATGCGCGCCCACTTCAATTTGTTTCCCCCTCTTAGTCAAAATTTTCCCCCCTTTATACGAAATATTCTCCCCCTTACTGATTATTTCCCCCCCTTTCAAACAAAACTAAATAAACTAAAACAAAAAAAATTGAAAAACTCTCTCAACTCTCTCGACTCTCACTCTCATCTCAATCTCATCTCTCTCTCATCTCTCACCACCACGACTCACCTCCACAACCACTCACCTCTGCTCTATCTCTTTCACACTCGAACCCACGAAGAGCTCTCTCTTTGTCTCATAGTCAAACCCTCAAAACTCTCTCTCTCTCTCTCTCTCTCTCTCTCTCTCTCTCTCTCTCTCTCTCTCTCTCTCTCATACACACACACACTCAAGTCAAAATCGATTTGTTCAAAGGTCAAAGCTCGATTTAGTTTGATTTGTCAGTGGGTAAGCCTAAGTTTGATATGTTCAAACTTACAAGTTCTATTAATTCGATTTTATTACAAATTGGGGGTTTAAAATTGAAACCTTAAGTTTTAATTTGGAGTTAATTTAATTTACATGTAATTTATGTATATATGTATTTGTATTAAGTTTTTTATCTGTAATTTATGTATATATATGTGTATGTAGTGCCTGTCTGTGAGAAAGATTAGGATTTTGGATGTGGTTGTCATAGGATTTATTGTCTCCGCCTGTATTTAATTTACCTCTTTTTTTCTTTAACTAATGGTAGTAGATATCTGGTATTTTTTTCTCTCTCTTAACATATGATGCATTTGAATATGCAAGAGAGATCATCAAGCAATTGATATATACGAGCTTTTTGCCTTCAAATGCAAAAGAAGTAGGGTTAAGCTTGTTATGATGATGAATGAAGTGTTAAGGATTACCCCTTTAAATAGTTGTGTAAATAAAAGAAATGGGATAAGGATCATTTAAAGCATGAATAATGCTTTTGTAATCTAGCAGCATTAATAAATTAACTCTAGAACTACCAAATCTCGCTTATAAAATTGATGATTCATGTTTCGTACTTAATTGGTTAGTTTCATTCTAAGCTAATGGATCAGTCCCCAAATACCCATTTTGGTGGGTATGTGGTACCAAAAATTATCTACTGCTGATAGATGGGTTTCTCAGTATAAATAACACTGCAGGCTTTAGGTTATGCTCTTAACTTCCCGCTAGTATATATTGAGTACTGACATGTCACCGGAGCAATTAGATAAATATTTGCAATGATTATCTATACTTTTCGTAATGGTTATATATACTTTTCATCCCATAATAGTATTTGACGATTCATTTAAATATAAATGCAATGCACAAATTGTTTCTAATATGCTGGACTTGTGAAATTTTAACCTCAGAGCTTGACGAAAGAATGTAAGATTTGGGAACCGAGTTTCAGTCATTTGAAGGTGAGGAGTTTGATGAAGAACGTAAGAAAAAGGCTGTTGATGCATTAAAAGGATGGAAAACTAGAATTTGTTCAGTGATACACCTGCGATACGTTAGCTAGGTGATATTAAAAGTTTACTTCATTTTTGGTTCTCTTATCAAGGCAGTGAAGACTTATAATTCTCTAACAAAACTACGTTAGACTTTTGTGTTTGCAAGAAAATTGAATTCATAGACGTGCTTGTTGATAAGTGTGCATTTAATCCTAATATTGTCCCTATATTTAAGTTATTTTGCATTGATTTGGATTTTTATTTAATAAATTCTAATGTTTTATTGTAGGTATCAAGGAGTTATAATAAAGGAGGGCTTGGAGCTTAAATAGAAGGAGTTGGATATTTATTTGATTAAAAATCGAATTTTACGGGTAGCTTGCGCATTCTACACTGTTTGGGCCATATCTGGAGTTCCAGAAGTCCGTTTTAGGCGATTCAACAGCCCACGGAAAGCTTATGAGAAGGGCTTCAATTTAGAAGTTGTCTTGATATCAGAATCCAACCGCATCAGCCCAGAAACAGAGTCCAAAAGTCAGTTACGAATTTCCTATTTTGGAATTCAATTTTGATTGGGAAATCTCCTTGTATTGTATTAAATAATTAAAAATACTTTTATTAGAGATTTATTAGATAGATCAGCCCTATTACCTAGAGGGAAGATAGACGGAGGCAAGAGACAAGAAGGAGCCGCACAAAGGAAGAAGAGAAGCAATTAACAACGAGGAATTCAGCCATTGAAGACATTCAATTGGCTTAGTTTTCTCTTATCTTTTTATATCTCTTCTTATGAACATGTGTTGGTTAACTTGGGATTATTTTGATGCGTTTATTATGAACTAAACTCGTATGAGTTAGGATTTTTATGGAACTCTAGTATGGGATTGTTGGTGTTTTGATAAGAAGTATTGTTTGCAGTTCACAGTTTATTCGTTCAAGTGGATATTATGTTATATATTTGTTATTGTTTGGCCAACACTAGTAGATTATTGAGTTAATTATAATACTGAGAGGATTATGATTAACTAACACAGTACTTGAATGGTGCATGATTATATCTGTTGATATTAATTTTGTGATGGTATAGACATATATTGTTACCTTGCATAGCCGAGTGAAATTGATGCTTAATTGTATTCTGGAAGTTGAATTGCGCATAGACATATGTTAATTTAATTACAGAATCTATATCATAGTGATTTCGAGAGAAACCTATGACCGTTGAATTTCTGGTTAGTAGACTGTGACTTGCTATAGTATTACACTGCTTTATTGCCGACATGAACATATTAAGGGGAAGTAATTATCTTGACTTAGCTTCTCGTATCCAAAACTCATTCAGATCTCTTTGCTAGTATTGTATTAGTTTGTTAAATTAGTTATAAATTAATTAGTTTAATTAGAAAAACAAAACCCAATTATTGTGTTCTATAACCGAATTGTTTGATATTAATTGCGATTTATACAATTAGGCAGTCCTTGAGGAACGATATCTGGTATTTATTACTATATTACTTGCTTGCGATTGTGTACACTTGCACATCTGTATTTTACGCAACAAGTTTTTGGCGCCGCTGCCGGGGATTGTTTTAGTGTTTATTGCAAATTTAATTATCTTGCAGTTTGGTTTGCTTTGGTGTGCTCACGTTGATAATTCTGTTGATTATCAAGTTTGTCAACAGAGTTATGTATTCTCCATATGCTATGGATATGGTCTATGATAAGGACTACGTCAAGAGACTTTATGCAGAGATTCTAGAGGATTTGAAGATGGGAAGGAATAAACCCAACAGAAAGTTGATAAGACCACCAATGAGCAAGGATGAGAACGTGTCATGTGTGTATTGTTGTGGTGCTCATACCTATGACTATTGTTCTTCTAATCCAGATTATATTTGCTTTGATGTCAATCACCTAGTGGTGCAACCTCCCAATTATTCATATATCAATGAAAGAGTTTTTCTTGGATCTTCATCAATGGACCCTAAATATTCATGTTTTCAAGAATCTCAGCAACAAGGACTTGACGATGGGAAGGAGCAGTCGGAACCTATTATAGTTGAAAGCACAATAGAGGTGGATGTCTCTCAAACAACATCTAATCATGAAAGATATGTAGCTGAATCTTCAGCAATCTATATAGAGGATGTTTTAGTTTCTAATAAATTAGAGCATAATTTGTATGAAGATCCACTGGAGCAGCCCATGATTCTAGATTCTGGACTTGAAAACAATGAAGATGAACATCTAATTTTGTTGGAGGTTAATTCACAAGATGCAGAAAGTATGCATTGTTTTGAGTCATTGGAAGTGTTATTTGCAGAAGTCAACCCTCCAAAAGCCTCTATTAATGAACCACCTGATTTGAAATTGAAGTTCAACTCCTCCCATTCTCAAGAGGTTTATTCGAGCTTATTTTCAACATCTTCTATCATCATCTCAGCAGAATTACCTCCGGACAAGAAAGTTGGAAGGGATCTTTCAATTTTTCGTGATACAGATTTACCGCCTGATAAGGAAGAATTGTTTTTGGAGATTTTACAAAAGCCCAAGTCACGCAGTGGATGCATAATTTCAAATATTCCGAATAGTATCTATTCTTTGGGCATGCAAATATGGCGTGGAAACAATGTAATAGTCACTTTTGAGCAGCGGAGAAGGTTGAACCTTGTCATCAAAGACGTTGTCCCGAAAAAGATAATTAAATGGCCGTACAAATTTGTGATGCAAAATTTTACACTACGGTGTGAAATTATCAAGTAAAAAGCCCATTGCCATGTCTAGCTAAAGACGTAAAAGAAAGGCGCTTCTTGGGAGGCAACCCATGATTTTTGTAAGGTTAGTAATTTTTTTTAATTTTTTAATTTATTATTTTTTTTTAATTTTTTTAAGTTTAGATTTATTTTATTATATATTTTTATTACTCCCATAAGGTGCCTTGATGAGTTTGTGGGAAGTGTTTTAGCGGAAAAAAAAATAGAAAAAATAAGAGCGGAAAGGAATTATATGGAAGACCTAAAAAATATGTTGGTTGTGCAATTAGGAGCGTGCAAATATTGAATAGCAGAAATTTTTTGATGGGCGCCTGTTGTGTTGGCCGTGTGGGCTTTGCTGTTCGTTTTCTCAAGTAAGTCGAGCGTGCAGATTTTGTGATGCCCGTACAGAACCTTCTGTTGCTTCTAGTTTATCTCACGCGCGCGGATCAGTGTTTGCATACATGTACCCCGGTGCAGCGTTACAAATTGGCGGTGCCAATTTTTCTGTCATGCGATAGTTTCTTCTGGCATTTTACATGTACACTCAGTTGAAGTACCAATTCATTTCGTCCTATTAATGTAGCCCAGCCCAGTTTCCAGTTTCCATGAATGTATCTAGCCCACATATCACCTGCCATGCTAGCGTTAGTCAGCCGCCATGTGACGTACAAGTGTTGCCACCTAAAATGCCAAGTCAGCAGATCCGTCACTGTCCATATCAGCCCATTTGTCTGCGTGTTCTCCACATCAGCAGCCACCTTGGTGTCCAGTCATCAGCCACATCAGATGTTGTTAGCTGCTGTTACAAAAATAATTTGGAAATGATTGAGAGGGGAGTTGAATCCCTGACCTTCTGCATAGAAAACAATGCACCAACCACTCCACCAACTTGTCCAATGTGTGAAGTGTTGCTTCGTTTATTTAATAAACGTACCTTGGACCTGAAATTTCAGCACAACACATAGAGCCTGCAGCAAGCTTCAACAACAGTTTTCAACGATCATTTCATGCAACACTAGGGGAGTATTCTTAACTTTTCTTTGGTTGTCAAAAAAAAAAATTCTTAACTTTTCTTTGTACATAAATATTTTTATTAGTTTCTTTTTTTTTCTTTCTTATGTTTTTTTTAATTTATTTAGTTTGTATATTTTATAAATATTATTCATTGAGGAGAATGAACCACTTCAGTGTGGGGAGGGGTTTCCAACATAAAAAAAAAATTAGGATCATTAATAATAATTTTTTTAGTTTTTTTAGGACATTAGATATTTTTATTTTTTAGATTTATTTTAGGATAGTAAAAAAAATAGAAAAACACAAAAAAAATTAGAAAATCTTAAAAAAATGATTGCCTTGTCAATATAGCATGTTAATAAGGATAAGTACACACCATGTAGGCTAATTATTTGTGTGTCATGTATTTGTCTCCTTAGCGTAAAATACCTTATACATGATGATGTCTTGTACGTGCTTGCGAAAATTAAAAACTTGAATGTACGTCACTGTCAATTTTGATGAGTATGGCATGCTATCACCATGTGAGATCTTGAGCCTTAATTTGTGATTGATACATCGTTTATCAATCTACTTTTTTTTTGTGATGAGTTATTCGTCATTGCATGTGTTGCTCTAGAACTTGCTTTAAACCAGGTCGTGCGCATATTGATATTGTGTATTGTGTAAAAATGATAAAGGCACTAGGATTAACCGTATTGTCCCAAACAGTGCCCTTTAAATTAATCCTTAGTGAGCCCCTTGAGCCTATATCCTTTTTCTTTCGTATATCACCATCTAAATCTTGAGCTTACTTATTTCTTCTTGTCTTGATTGACTAGTAGAGCAGTGTGATGTATACATGAGATTGGTAAATTATTAAGTGTGGGGATATCTTTGTCATTGTGTGAAATTTTGGGTGGCAATTGAATTGGTTTGGCTATTCTTCCTTCGTGACACTTCAATAAAGTCACTCGAAATAATAAAAAAAAGGAGGAAGCAGGAAGTAAAAAAAAAATCAAAAAAAAAAGCAAAAAAATGAAAAAAAAAAGAAAGAGAGTAAATGTTCAATGGTTCTTGCAATGTGAAAATTATGAGTTTACATTTGTATGTGGGATGTTATCTCAAGGCTATTTTCATGTTGAATGCTTCAAGTGTATATGAACATTATGCTCTAATAGTTGTCAAGTTAACCACTTGTTAACCTATTTCTTTGATATCCTACCACTCACCTAAGCCTCGTTACAACCCTTAACAAAGACCTTTTGATTTATACGAACACGAAGTCTAGAGATTTTGGTGGACACGCAAGCTTATGGTAGCACATGTGCATTTGATTGAATTTGAGTGATACAGTTGTACCTAAACACTTGTGTGGTTTGAGTGTTTGTGAGGTTATTTTTCCATCCAAAGCATGCTATCTTCTTGTTGATTGAGACTTTGATGTTATTCATGATATTTTAGTCTTTTGAGACTATGTGTGCGTGCATGAATAGTTGTGTCAGTGTGTAAAGTTGAGGAATTGCATTATATGACATTTATGAGCTATTACATGATTAAGTTTGCATGTGTGGAGTGCTATGATATATTTCATGTTTGAGAATTGGCAGTCAGAATAAAAATTAGGAATTCTGTGGGTAAATTCACTACAAACCCTCACGAGACCTTACTCGTTCACTAGGGCTATCTTGGGGTTTAAAGGGCTTGTTGCATATGTCAAATGCAACCGTGATCACCTACGGAAGTGGTATTAGTTAGTTAGGATTTAGTTTTTTCTTTCTTCTTTGCCAGAGGACGTGCAAGATGCTAAGTGTGGGGATGTGATAAGTGTGCATTTAATCCTAATATTGTCCCTATATTTAAGTTATTTTGCATTGATTTGGATTTTTATTTAATAAATTCTAATGTTTTATTGTAGGTATCAAGGAGTTATAATAAAGGAGGGCTTGGAGCTTAAATAGAAGGAGTTGGATATTTATTTGATTAAAAATCGAATTTTACGGGTAGCTTGCGCATTCTACACTATTTAGGCCATATCTGGAGTTCCAGAAGTCCGTTTTAGGCGATTCAACAGCCCACGGAAAGCTTATGAGAAGGGCTTCAATTTAGAAGTGGTCTTGATATCAGAATCCAACCGCATCAGCCCAGAAACAGAGTCCAAAAGTCAGTTACGAATTTCCTATTTTGGAATTCAATTTTGATTGGGAAATCTCCTTGTATTGCATTAAATAATTAAAAATACTTTTATTAGAGATTTATTAGATATATCAGCCCTATTACCTAGAGGGAGGATAGACGGAGGCAAGAGACAAGAAGGAGCCGCACAAAGGAAGAAGAGAAGCAATTAACAACGAGGAATTCAGCCATTGAAGACATTCAATTGGCTTAGTTTTCTCTTATCTTTTTATATCTCTTCTTATGAACATGTGTTGGTTAACTTGGGATTATTTTGATGCGTTTATTATGAACTAAACTCGTATGAGTTAGGATTTTTATGGAACTCTAGTATGGGATTGTTGGTGTTTTGATAAGAAGTATTGTTTGCAGTTCACAGTTTATTCGTTCAAGTGGATATTATGTTATATATTTGTTATTGTTTGGCCAACACTAGTAGATTATTGAGTTAATTATAATACTGAGAGGGTTATGATTAACTAACACAGTACTTGAATGGTGCATGATTATATCTGTTGATATTAATTTTGTGATGGTATAGACATATATTGTTACCTTGCATAGCCGAGTGAAATTGATGCTTAATTGTATTCTGGAAGTTGAATTGCGCATAGACATATGTTAATTTAATTACAGAATCTATATCATAGTGATTTCGAGAGAAACCTATGACCGTTGAATTTCTGGTTAGTAGACTGTGACTTGCTATAGTATTACACTGCTTTATTGCCAACATGAACATATTAAATGGAAGTAATTATCTTGACTTAGCTTCTCGTATCCAAAACTCATTCAGATCTCTTTGCTAGTATTGTATTAGTTAGTTAAATTAGTTATAAATTAATTAGTTTAATTAGAAAAACAAAACCCAATTATTGTGTTCTATAACCGAATTGTTTGATATTAATTGCGATTTATACAATTAGGCAGTCCTTGAGGAATGATATCTGGTATTTATTACTATATTACTTGCTTGCGATTTTGTACACTTGCACATCTGTATTTTACGCAACACTTGTTATGTTCTGCAGGAATTATAGATGGTTTTAAATAGGGCATAATTGAGAGGACTGAGACCTTTGTGTGGAATTGAAGAAATTCAAGTAGGGCCTAGTACTTGCTTCTTTATAGATATTTTCCACTCCAGGTGCCAATATAGGTTCTGTCAACAAATATTAGATGTTATTGCCACATGTTAGCGGATTGTTTGCACTATGATTGAATTTTATAATAATTTAAGAAAATTAAACTCTAGCTCTTAATTTAAAAATATATGAATATGACCAGCAAAAATATCGTTGAGCTCAAGCCAAACCCATTTTATCGAGTAGAGTTGGAGAGTGAGAAATAAACAATCTCAGCTCTATGTTTGTGGATTTTTTGTTTCTTGTTCATGGTCATTAGGTGATGGCTTCTTTTGAGTGTTCTTTATTATTTATTCTATGAACTTGAATGACAAATATGTACCCATATTTTATGTGGTGGACATGGTAAATTTTATGACTACTTTTCAGTTTTCGTTTGGTCAGCCCGATTAATTTGTGCAGCTGAGGGAACTCCCCTCCAGCTATTGGAAAAAATAGATGGATAGATCGAGGAAGAATGATGTGATTGACCTTTGCGTGGACAATGAATTGGGTTTTACACAAGATCGAACCATCAGCAGGTAAACTTTTCTACATTAGTGATTAAATTCTGCTTAAGCAGATTTTAAGAATGTTGCATTTCAAAATATTATGAATGTGCAACTTGGATACCACTTTCAGTCAGTCTTATTAGTGCATGTCATTCTTCCATCATCAATTTACATTAACCCTAGGCAAGCAACAGGTATGCTTGGTGTTTCTACAGTACTTTTGAGTGCGCATTATTAGTTAAAAAGCTATTTATTTCCTTGAAATAAAAAAGGTTTTTATGTCCACATTGTTTTGTTCCTGTATAGGTGCTGATCGCATATGAATGACAAAATGTACTTTAATTTTGTCAAATTAGAGTTCAAGATGTGATTCATTGCAATTTTACTACTTATCTAAGTTTTGCCATCTGGTATGGCTGTTACGAAGGTTGTTGATTGTCGAATTTGCGATGATCCGCATTCACGTCTTCGCTTTGTTTTTGTAGAGTTTGGTGATGAATGTAAGTGATTCTATCAATCATGATACATGCATAGTTGAAAAGATTTATACAATTTTACATCTGAACTGGTGTTGATTTTAACAGATGCTGCAAGAGCAGCTCTTAGCCATGACGGAACACTTCTAGGCTTTTCTCCAATTAAGGTCTTACCCTCAAAAACTTCCATCCTTCTGGTTAATCCTACATTTCTTCCTAAGGTACGAATAACTTCTTATCCTTCGTTGTCATTTTTGTCTCTGTATGATGCCCATAGCCACAACATGTCTTTCTCTTTAATCGGGAAGTTCCCGATTCGTTTTTGTCATTGTTGTTGCAACAACCATATGTTTAAAGGTGTTTTTTTCCGCAAAATATGTATTCATGTTTATGTATTGCATTTACATTGTGTACCGCAAATTTATAGTATATCAAAAGAAATCTCAACCCGTAATTAAGTAGTTGCATCTTTTGTTTATACGAGGAAATTTTTGTTATTTTTGCAGGTTTCTCAAGCTGATGTCAAGATATTCTTTGAAACAAGATGTGGCGAGGTCTCATGCCTGAGGCTTTTGGGGGATCAAGTGCACTCTACTCGTATTGCTTTTGTTGAATTTGTTTTTTGGATGGGTACTTTGCTCAGTTTAGTTAATTTTGCGGATATGTAATCATGTTTACTTACTTTGGATTTGGTACATCGGATATGCAGTTTAAGTAATTTGAATGTTGATTACATTGATTTTTATTTTGTCAATGACAATTGAGGAATTCTTGTGTATTTTTTGGATGAGTTTAGTTTGGATGGTTATATTTATTCAAAACAGCTGGTTGTGTTTAAACAAGAAAAAGAAAATAGTTTAATAAAATAAAGAGATGACTATAACAATAAAAGAAAACGGTTAATATGAAGTAAGGTGATGTAAAATATCAAATTTTAACATCAGTTTAATTATTTAAAATAATGTCTAATAACAACTAACACATCAAATTTTTAAAAATAAAGCGATGTCTATCACTAACTCGAACAACAGTTGGAAGGTACAAAACCGATGTCTAATAAATATTTAAACATCTATTTGTTGTTCAAAACCGATGTTAAAGTCTTCCAAATACATTGGTTCTTACTAAAAAAAGCAAATGTGTATTTAAGTACAAACATCGATTTCTGGCCGATGACTAAGTTAGGCATCACCGAGAAAGACATCGGTTGGCAAACAACATAGACATCAGCCAGAAATCGATGTCTATTGACCCTTTTCTTGTAGTGAATTAGTCCTAGATATGTTGGACCATTTGAAGTTTTAAGACGGGTCGAAACGGTCGCATATGAGATAGCCAGATGCACCATACTCACAACATCTTCCATGTATCTATGCTCAAGAGATATAATCCAGATGCAAGTCACGTGATTGAATACGAGCCTATGAGATTCAGCCTGATCTATCTTACGAGGAGCAACCCATAGAGATTCAAGATAGGACGGATAGAAAGTTAAGGAATAAAATAGTCAGTTTAGTTAAGGCTTTGTGGAGGAGCCCTAAAGTTGAAGAATTAATTTGGGCGCTTGAGAATGAAATGCTCGAGAAGTATCCTCATCTATTTACTTAGGTGAGATTCTGAGGATAGAATCCTTTTTAAGGGGGGAAGGATATAACGCCTTAGAAAATCGCTTATTTGTACGTGTTTATTTAATATTAAATGTGAGTTATATTATGTGAATGTTGTTGAGGAGGTGAAATATGTGTGAGATCATATTTATGTGTTTATATGATGATTAATGTGTGCGGTGTAAGTTCGTGTATTTTTATTTGTAATTTTTGACGATTAAAATCTATTTAAAACATGCAGTATTGATCTTCTGAGATTTTTATAAAATCATCCGAGTTGTTAAATATCATGAAATCTTTTGTGTTATTATCTTTATGTTATTATTTAGTTTTTAAAATTATTGGGAGAATTATTTTGTTTGTTTTAGTATTTTAAAATGATTTTAAAAGTTTTATTGCATTTAAAGGATCTTTATTTGTAAAATTCGTATTAAATTCATTTTTGATCTTAAAAATTATTAAAAATATGGGGATGTTTATAATTTTATAAACTTTATTTTAGAATTTTAGAATTTATTTTTATACTCATCTTTTGTTTAAATTCGATTTTTGAAATGATTATAGTTGGTTAATTCAAAATTTTCAGCATAAAATGTCCATTTTGCCCCTGGACATAATAAACAAACCAGACCCCTCTCTCTTCATTTTGCGGCTGTATCATTTCTCTCTCTCTCTCTCTCTCTCTCTCTCTCTCTCTCTCTCTCTCTCTCTCTCCCTCTCTCTCTCTCTCTCTCTCGTTTTGCTCTCTCCCTCCTGCCACCTTCGAGCCTTACATGCAAGGTCGAAATCAGCTTGGTTGTTGATTAAATCCCATATTCAAACTCCTCTCTTCATTCTCTTTCATTTGCTACCCCGTGTGTATGTAGTCGTGTATGTATAGATGTTGTTCGATTGTTGTTGCTGAGAGCTCGCCTGAATTTTTGATGTTCAGCTCAGTTTCGATACTTCTGTACGATTATATATAATTTTAGCTCTTCAAAATTGGTGCAACTCAAGGTGGAAGCCCAAAAATGGGGATCCCCGAGTTTAGCCACCACCAGTGATGAACTCCGGTGAGCCGGTGGTGAGGTCAAGGATGAAATTGAGACCTCTATATCACATTTAATTTAGCTAAGTTTGAATTATGGACTGCCTGCATATTTATGTGTATATTCTTGAATGTTATAAATTTATTTCGAATATTATGTGTTAACTTTGAATTATGAGGATTGTTAGTGTCAATTAGTATGATTAGAAAATTGTTAATTGGTGATTGACATGTTTAATGATTATTAATTAAGGTATTAAATTAGTGTAAATTCGATTATATGTGTTTAAGTGAATATATAAATTGAAATTTTGATGATTAATTAACAAAGGTGGTATAAATTGGATTTAGAATGTTAAGTGCACTTAGTTGTTTTGATAATGATTAGTTGACAATTAATTATATAAAGATGCGATTATAGATTGTTAGTGTTAAATATAATTGATGTGTTTTAATCAGTGTTTAAGTGTTACAGTGAATTATCAGAGTTTAGCTGGAAGCGGTCAGAGTTTAGTGTAAACTCTGACAGATGGAAGCTCGACAGAGTTTGTCAAACTCTGTCTGGAGGAAGCGTCTACTGGTCAACAGTGATTGAAGATTTATTATGGAAGCGATATCTTTGAAGATTGGATAGCTATCAAAGAGATCGAGTTGACTTAGGAGACGTGTGACAATCTGTAATTGATATCATTGTATAGCTGATTATTAGGAATATCAATTAGTGATTGTATCGTAGCTGTATGTTTTATAAATACAGTTAGGTTAACCCTAGAAGGGTATCGTACAACGAATTATCTTTATTTGTAACCTAGCAGCTCTTTGTGATAGTTTACATCATGAAGAGGGTTCTTAATACCAGAAGTTTTTAAGTGCATAAACGTCTTACTTGTTAAACTCTCATACGAATTTGATTATTAATTGTGTATTCGGCCTAACAAGTGGTATCAGAGCCAATCTGTTACTTTATTACAGGTTAAGATCCAAACACAACAATAATCATGTCAGCAATTCCTCCACCAACACCTACTGTTTCTGAAAAGGCTCCTACTACTGTGAGTCGTTATGAACCAATCAGGGTTCCTATTCTGAGGCCATTAGAGTATGCAATGTGGAAGGTCAAGATGACTATGTTTCTGGAGGCTACAGATCCAGAATATCTTGATAGGATTTATGAAGGCCCTCACAATCCTACAAAGCTGTCTGTTGCAGTTGCTGGTGAAGAAGCAAAAATGGTTCCAAAGGAAAAGATGGATATGACTCCTGAAGATCTATCATCAATTGCTAAGGATGCAAAAGTTAGGCATTTACTGCATAGTGCTTTAGACAATGTTATGTCTAACAAAGTCATTAACTGCACCACTGCAAAAGAGATATGGGATGCTCTTGAAGTCAGGTGTCAAGGAACTGCGGCTATTAAGAAGAATAGGAGAAACATACTCACACAAGAGTATGAGCATTTTGAGGCTAAACCTGAAGAGACCATGATAGAAACATTTGATAGATTCTGTAAACTGCTCAATGATCTGTCATTGGTCAACAAAGAATATGATCTAGAAGACTCAAATCTCAAGTTTCTTCTTTCTCTACCTGAAAAGTGGGATGCGAAAACAACCACTATTAGAGACAACTATGATCTTGCTGAAACAGAGATTGATGAAATCTATGGGCTGCTCAAAACTCATGAATTGGAAATGGAGCAGAGAAACAGGAGATCAAGCAGGAAGGGAAAGTCTGTTGCTCTTAATGTTGAAGAGAAGCCTCAGAAGAAAGAGGCATCAAGAAGGAAAATGAAGGGAAAAGCTTTGGTCATACATTCAGAAACTGAATCATCAAACTCTGATTGTGATTCAAACTCTTCTGAATCATCTGACTCTGAGGATGATGAAGAAGAAATGAGGAAAATGGCTGTGTTGATGGTGAAGACCTTCAAGAAAATGGGCTTCAAGAATTTCAAGAAAGGGAAAAGGTTTTCTAGAGATTCAAATGAAGATAGGAAAAGCTTCAGGAAGTTTGATAAGAGAGATTCTAAAGGGAAGAAGGATAAGTCTGAAATTCAATGCTACAAGTGTAAGGAGATGGGTCACTATGCTCCTGAGTGCAAGAAGGGTAAAACTGGAAAGGTACTCTACACTAAAGGCAGAGATTGGGCAGATACTTCAGATTCTGATGAAGGAGTGAACTATGCTCTCATGGCTACTACTGAATCAGAAACTTCTGAAAATCAGGTACCCCTAACTACCTATGCTTATAATATTGATGACATTGCTCAATTAAGAATTTATCTTAAGTCATTGCATATAAGTTATAGGGATCAGACTTTAGAAAATGAGAGGATAAAATCTGAAAATTCTGAACTTAAGGTTAGAAATAAACTTGTTGAAGAAAAACTTGAAAACATGCAACAAGTTCAGAAAGAGAGAGATGATGCTGTTTGTATAGAACAGAATTTGCTT
Organism: Saposhnikovia divaricata; assembly: GCA_036435485.1. Lineage (NCBI taxonomy): Eukaryota > Viridiplantae > Streptophyta > Magnoliopsida > Apiales > Apiaceae > Saposhnikovia > Saposhnikovia divaricata. The sequence goes on from CM071596.1 coordinate 114,582,778, forward strand.
CAGAAATATAAACAACTAGAATCTGAGTTGGAGGAAGCAAATAAGAAAATTAGGACTTGGACTAATTCTGGAAAGGACACTCAACAGATTTTTCAAACAGACACTGTTGGTCTAGGTTATAATGAGGAAGATGAACTTAGATTTCAAAATCAAGTTAAAATCAGACCTCATTTTGTACATGGAACCAGTAAATTTTTGTCTGAAAATGAAAAAGAAGCTGTTAAAAGTAAACCAGTAAAAACTAGTGTTAAACAGGTTAATATTGGTTCAATGACAGATAAACAACTCAAACATAAACTGAAGGAGTTAAAATCTGTTAAGAAACAGAGAGTGTCAAATAAGAACAGAAATGGGAAAGTAGGCATCACTTCAGGAAATAAACCAATGCTTGCTAGTTATGCTCCAAGAAAGACATGTCATAACTGTGGTAGTACTAAGCATCTTGCAAATTTCTGCAAGAAAAATAAAAATATAAATTCTTTCCCTACCAAGTCTGAGGTAAAGAAGGATTTTGCTAGAACTAAGCCACAGACTTTATGCACACACTGTGGAAGCACTTGGCATTCCATTTATACTTGCAGAGAATATCATGCTATCTATCATAATTACTATGAACTGAAACCCAATCTGAAATGGGTTAAAGTTGATACTGCAAGTGTAAACACTGATACTGTTAGCTCAAACTCTGATAATGTAAATTCCGCTGCAAAAGCTAACAAAGTTAAGAATGCCAAAGGATCCAAGCAAGTCTGGATCCTTAAATCTAATCCTCAGTAATTGCTTGTGATTGCAGGGCAACAGGGAGGCAACCCTAGTCGTGGACAGTGGATGTTCAGGACACATGACTGGAAATAAAGCCCTGCTATCAAACTATGAGGAGAAAGCTGGCCCAAAAGTTTCCTATGGTGATGGCAATGTAGGAAGAACATTGGGATATGGCAATATTAATCTTGGAAATGTCATCATGAACAATGTAGCTCATGTCCCAGGACTCAAACATGACTTGTTATCTGTGAGTCAAATCTGTGACAAGGGATATCATGTAGATTTTCAACCTGAATATTGTGAAGTTATCATCAAATCTACAGGAAAGGTTGTTCTAGTTGGTCACAGGCAAAACAACATTTATGAAATCAAGCTTTTGATAGACTCTGTTGGAAAAGCTGTTTGCCTGTCTACAAGAATGTCTGGTGAAGAGAGTTGGAAGTGGCACAAGAAACTCTCACATTTGAACTTGAACAACATCAATGAATTGATCAGAAAGGATCTTGTAAGAGGACTCCCAAAGGCTCTGTTAAATGTTGATGGCCTGTGTGATTCATGTCAGAAGGCTAAACAAAGGAAGTCATCTTTCAAGAGCAAGACAGAATTTTCAATCACTGATCCCTATCATCTTCTGCATGTTGATCTCTTTGGTCCAGTAAATGTTATGTCAATAGCAAGGAAGAAATATGCTTTAGTCATTGTTGATGAATACACTAGATTCACTTGGGTGTATTTTCTAGCAAAGAAGGATGAAACTGCATTAACTCTGATGGAGCATGTGAAGCTTCTGGACAAAGGATCAAGTAACAAAGTCAGAATCATCAGAAGTGATAATGGAACTAAGTTCAGAAATGCAACTATGGAAGAATTCTGCAAGGACAATGGAGTGAAGCAAGAATTTTCAGCACCTGGTACACCACAACATAATGGTGTAGTTGAAAGGAAAAATAGAACCTTGATTGAAGCTGCCAGAACTATGCTTGATGAAGCAAAATTGCCAACTTATTTCTGGGCAGAAGCTGTTCAAACTGCTTGTTTTACTCAAAATGCTACACTGATCAATAAGCATGGAAAGACACCATATGAGATGGTGAAGAAAAAGAAGCCAAACCTGAAATACTTTCATATTTTCGGGTGCAAATGTTTTGTTTTGAAGACTCATCCTGAACAGTTGACCAAGTTTGAGCTAAAGGCAGATGAAGGAATTTTTGTTGGCTATCCACTGTCAACAAAGGCATTAGAGTTTACAATCTGAGAACTAAAGTGATCAAGGAATCTATACATGTGTCTTTTGATGATAAGAAGATAACTGGACTTGAAGACAAAGATGAATATGATCAACTGAACTTTGAAAATGAAGATTTAAACTCTGATGAAGTAAACTCTGATGAAACAATTCTGACAGACTCTGTTGAAACAAACTCTGAACCTCTACTGGTAAACACTGGAGAAACTTCTCAGCCACAACAAAGGGGAGAACCAGTTGACGGGGAGCATGATCAAGATGAAGACTCAAACACTGATACTGAGTCAACTGAAAAATCTGGATCAAACTCTGACGATTCAAACTCTGAAAATTCAAATTCTGACTCTGGGCAGTCAAGTTCAGGGAGAGTCTCAGAAAACGAAGATAGATCACAACAAAATCAGGAGAGCATGGATCAAGGGGGAGGATCACATGCTGACAGAAGTCATTTGCCTTCTGCTAGGAAATGGACTAAATCACATACACCTGATTTGATAATTGGTGATCCAGATGCAAAAGTGAAAACAAGAAGTGCTACTGCAAGTGAATGTCTGTTTCATGCATTCTTGTCTAAAAAAGAACCAAAGAAAGTGGAAGAAGCTCTTCAAGATGCTGACTGGATAACAGCAATGCAGGAAGAGTGGAATGAATTTGAAAGAAATGAAGTTTGGACCCTTGTACCAAGGCCAAAGAACAGATCTATTGTTGGTACTAAATGGGTTTTCAGAAACAAGACTGACAGTGAAGGTGTTATCACAAGGAACAAGGCTAGACTGGTAGCAAAAGGCTATTCACAACAGGAAGGAATAGACTATGATGAAACATTTGCTCCAGTTGCAAGATTGGAGGCAATCAGAATTTTTCTTGCATATGCCTCTCACAAGAAATTCAAAGTGTTCCAGATGGATGTGAAAAGTGCTTTTCTGAATGGAAAGCTTGAAGAAGAAGTGTTTGTTGAACAACCACCAGGATTTGTGGACCCCAAATATCCAGATTATGTCTACAGGCTAGATAAGGCGCTATATGGACTTAAGCAGGCACCAAGAGCATGGTATGAGACACTTGCTCAATTTCTTCTAGAAAGTGGATTCAACAGAGGAACAATTGACAAAACTCTGTTTTATTTCAATCAAGGAAGTGACCTCCTTTTAGTTCAGATTTATGTTGATGACATTATCTTTGGGTCTACTAATGATAAACTCTGTAAGAAGTTCGCCAAGCTCATGCAGTCCAGGTATCAAATGAGCATGATGGGAGAGCTTAGTTACTTTCTAGGCCTACAGGTGAGACAAACAGATGATGGTATTTTCATTAATCAAGAAAAATATACCAGAAATCTTCTCAAGAAATTTGGTATGCTTGACTGTTCATCTGCATCAACTCCCATGGCAACAGCAACTAAATTGGACAAAGACACAGGAGTTTCAGTGGATATGACAAACTACAGGGGCATGATAGGATCTCTTCTATACTTGACAGCTAGTAGGCCTGACATCATGTATGCAACCTGTCTTTGTGCAAGGTTTCAGGCAGATCCTAGAGAGCCACATCTGACAGCTGTGAAAAGAATCTTAAAGTATCTCAAGGGCACCATATCATTAGGTCTGTGGTACCCCAGAGAATCAGATTTCAAGCTACTTGGGTATTCTGATGCAGACTTTGCAGGCTGCAAGATAGACAGAAAGAGCACTAGTGGAAGTTGTCAATTTCTTGGTGACAAACTTGTCTCCTGGTACAGCAAGAAACAGAAATCAATCTCCACATCTACAGCAGAAGCAGAGTATATTGCAGCTGGTAGCTGTTGTGCACAGATCTTGTGGATGAAGAATCAATTTCTGGATTATGGATTAAGGTACAGTAAAATTCCTATTTACTATGATAATCAAAGTGCTATTGCTATGACAGGTAATCCAGTACAGCATTCTATGACCAAGCACATCAGCATAAGGTACCACTTCATCAGAGAACATGTGGAAGAAGGGAATATTGAACTACATTTTGTGTCTACAAAACAACAGCTTGCAGATATCTTCACTAAACCATTGAGTGAAGCTACATTTACAAGACTGGTCAATGAACTAGGAATGGTCTCTGGTTCTGACTAGGAATGTTGGTTAGATTCAAATTTTACTTATGTATTGTATTACTCATATTTCCTGATTGGTTAAATGCTAAGTAAACTCTGTTGATTAAACTCTGTTATGCATACTCTGTTAAACTCTGTCAGCATGCCTGTATGTCATACACTGTTAATAAGTTTGATAAACTCTGTGAACTCTGAGTTGATTTTCGTCTGAATGAAAACACCAATGAAGAAATATGTATGAAGCACATTCTCAGCAATTAATCATGAATCTTTCTGAGTTATTGTGATCTAATCTTAGATTGTGCAGAAAGTTAACACAGCATGATACTGGTTCATATTTATAGCATCTCTTAGTTTATTTTGTCCTAAACTCTGAGTCTATAAATACTGTGTGCATTACCTTACATAAAAAACTACTGATGTTGATGAACTCTAAACTCTGTTAGTTATACTCTGGTAGAATAAAATGCTTACTGTAATACCCCAAAGAAAATGTATATAGGTTGTTATACTCCTTTGAGATTATGTTGGATACTAGGATGACCCAGGAACTTATTGGTATATAATATGTGCTAAAATTCTCTGATTTTTGGTGACTAATTAAATACTAGGATGACCCAGGAACTTATCAAAATGATAAGGGCTAAAATTTTTGAATTTTTGGTGACTGGTTCTAACCTCTAATTACTGGAATGAATAAAAAAAAATGTATATATAGAGGGGGTATAAAATAAATTAAAAGTTACTGTATATAGATTGATTACTACAGAGTTTAGCTTTCATCATACAGTCAGTGTTTACTATGACAGTTTGTGCATCCAGTGTTTATTGATTTACTTTATGGATTTTATGAAAAATTAGATGCTCTAAAAATTGATTTAGTAAACTCTGCTTCACACACACATATTTTCACAACTGTGCAATTTATGAAAGGGTTTCGGTGATAAAGTTGGAGAATTGACAAACGCTGTTGATTCGTGGTTCGTACTCTATGGTAAATTTTCATTTGGATAATTTGAAAATTTTGGAGTAAATACACACATATTTTCACAACTGTGCAATTTATGAAAGGGTTTCGGTGATAAAGTTGGAGAATTGACAAACGCTGTTGATTCGTGGTTCGTACTTTAAGGTAAATTTTCATTTGGATAATTTGAAAATTTTGGAGTAAATAGGGCTTTTGACAACTGTTAATAAGTGTATTGTTGATTTGTGGTTCATACTACAAATTGGTACTCTGTTCTGCTACTGATTTAATTGATGAATTTGTTCCTTATATGATTACTTTAATTAGTTTTCATATTCTCTTCTTTGATTTATTTCCTTGAAGAACAGTTCATAAAACATAAATAAAAAAAAATTGCAGAACACACTGAATAAGATTAGAGAAACATAATTTTTCATTGATAATAAGAAAGAGATTACAAGCAAGTATTACATCTTTTTGTTTTCTCTATCTGCTAATCTATTCAACAGGAAAATAAAAGGTCAAGTCCAAACCACTCCATTGTTAGCAAACATCCCAGATCCCATCTTTGCCGAATTTCAAACTTTGAAAACTAGCAAGTCATCTAAATCACGGTTTGTTGGGAGAAATACTGATACTCGAGGTACTTCAAAGACCAAGAGTTTGCTATTACCTGCTAATCCACAGACTGATGAAGAATTGGCTGCTAAGTTGTTTATTGAAGAGAATGAGGAAGGAGTTACAATTGAGGATATTGAAGCTGAAGAAAAGAGTTTACAAGAAGAACATCTCAAGGCTTTAAAGTCTGGTACGTTAAAAAGAGGAAAAGCTCCTAGGCCTGTTGTTAAAGGTGTTGTGATCAAGGAAAGAGCTGATGTTAGTCAAAGATCTCAGTTTTCAAAGGAAACAATGGTAGCAGAAGCTCAACTCAAGCTGAAAGGCATTGAAGGAGAAAGTTCACAAAAGAAAGTTACAACTTCTGTTGCATCACAAGTTATGACCACACCTTTACAATCTTCTCAGTTGAAATCGGTTTTTGGGAAAGGAACAATTCAAGATCCAAATATATTATCTGGAGTTTCTATGAATATTTCTGATGGAAGAGCCTTGTCTGGTAAAGTTGGAAAAAATAAGGGTGGACTAGGTTCACACAAAGACAAAAGGCAATATACTGGTCCTAGAGATCCTTCTTCACTGGCTGTTCCAGGTCGTGGTGTCACTCAAGAGAGCTTGGACAGACTGGAATCAGTACAGTTAGTTTATCAGAAGAGTTTAAAGAAGGACTTTCTCTTGTACTTCATGGCTGATGGGACAGTATTTAAAATTGGTGAGAATGATATTGGCTTGAAATATTGGGAAGAACTAGAATATGTTCTATATCTTTTCAAGGTGAATAGTCAAAGGACTCAATCAATTGCTAATGTACTCAGATAGAGGATGCTTCAGAATTTGGCAATCAGAGGAGAGAAGTATAAAAGCAGATATGTTCCTAAGTACAGGGATTACAATGGAAATCTTATTGAAATGAAGAAAGGTACTGCAAAATTAAAGTCTGATTTGGGAATCACAGTACTTGACTTCAATTCACAGTCAGAAGAAGTCAAATTTATCAGACTGGGAAATGAGATGAGAAGGAACAAAATTTATGATCTTAGGGCTGCTATCTACAAGACAGATGAGAGTGATCCTCAGCTCAGAGAGATTAAAGAAGCTATGAAGATTGAGCTTGAAAATGCAGAAAGAAGATTGCTCATAGATTATCTCAGAGCTATGCCAGATCTTGAAGTGATAAGAGATTAAGGTCTGTAAGGATTTTCTTATTCTCTGTAGTTTTTGTTAAGTAGAAGCTTAAACTCTGAATTTGTATAAACACTGTATTTGTCTATTTGTTTTGACATCATCAATTATTGTCATTAACTTGTGCATTTTTGCTAATGAACAATTTGGGGGAGATTGTTAAATATAATTGATGTGTTTTAATCAGTGTTTAAGTGTTACAGTGAATTATCAGAGTTTAGCTGGAAGCGGTCAGAGTTTAGTGTAAACTCTGACAGATGGAAGCTCGACAGAGTTTGTCAAACTCTGTCTGGAGGAAGCGTCTACTGGTCAACAGTGATTGAAAATTTATTATGGAAGCGATATCTTTGAAGATTGGATAGCTATCAAAGAGATCGAGTTGACTTAGGAGACGTGTGACAATCTGTAATTGATATCATTGTATAGCTGATTATTAGGAATATCAATTAGAGATTGTATCGTAGCTGTATGTTTTATAAATACAGTTAGGTTAACCCTAGAAGGGTATCGTACAACGAATTATCTTTATTTGTAACCTAGCAGCTCTTTGTGATAGTTTACATCATGAAGAGGGTTCTTAATACCAGAAGTTTTTAAGTGCATAAACGTCTTACTTGTTAAACTCTCATACGAATTTGATTATTAATTGTGTATTCGGCCTAACAGTTAGTTTAATTTAGGAGGTGTTTGGGGAAACTTTTTTCCAGAATAAGTCAACTTATTTTAAGACAAAGTTAGAGATTCCTAACTTTTCAACTTATTTTTGCAACTTATTGAATCTCAAACATACATTAAATATTTGTATAAATTTTTTTTATTAAAATATAAAATTTTTACCCTAAAATAAGTCAATAAGTTCTTAAAAAAAGTTTTCCCAAACAGGCACTTAGTAAGTATTTGAGGTTTATATGTGTAAATAAGTGGACGTTTTTATGCTAAAGACGATATGGAGTTTCTTTGATAACCAGTGATGTACTTTGAGTTAAAATTGAGTAGTGGTGGGTAATCGTAAGTATAAGTTGAATGGGTAATTGAGTATAAGATTGTTTGATTGTTGATTGGGTCGGTTGTATTCCGACAGGTTAGTTGATATTATAAAGGAGGTGCTGTCTTAGAATTATTTTATAATTCTTATAGGAATTCGATAAGAACTACTTGTGAGTCAATGTGATAGGTGTGTTATAAGGTATAAGTGTAAGTTGATATTACGTGCTATGTGTTTATCTGATTTATCTGACTGTACTAGATTATTTTGAGAGTATGATCAGTATATGCTATATGTGTTATATTTGTAAAGCGTAATAGGGTTCGTTTAGATAGAATAGAGTTAGATGATTAAGGATATATGTATATTGAAGCAATACTTTACCTTTCTATAGGTACGAAGAGGAGGTCCGACTAAGAGCTAGTGCACGTGTGGATGGAATCTTGAGAAGTGAAATATTTATTGGAGACGACGAGTGTGCTCATTTAGAAAATGTCAAATTATGGAGGAAAGATGGATGTATAGTCGAGTAGAGACCAACGTATAAAGAAGTAGAGACTGACGTAAAGTGAATAATGATGGATATGTTGCTTTCAGAAACTATGTGTATTGAGGCAAGTGTTACTATCCCTCACTTATCGTTCAAGTGATGTATATCTGCTCCTGTTATTTATAAAATGTTTCTTTCAAATTAATTTACAAGTAACCTGGACCTTCTTGTACCATTCCAGTGAGTTATCTTATGAGCTATCTTTTAATACGCATTGATTGCTATGCACCCTATCACTATATTTCTTTAGATTAATTATGAACTTTGATTCAATAACTTGTCCTCTACTTTAGACTAAGACCTTTATTGTATTTATCACCTTATACCTTATGAACCCAATCAGACTTTGAAATCTTTATATACAGCTTAAAAAACCTTAGAACCTATTTTGCATGCCATCTTATAAACTATTAAAACCTTTTAAGAATAACCAAATCCTATTTTATAAACTCAAACCTTACCGAACCACATTTAAAGAGCATATCCTACTGAACTTGGCTTTTAATGAACTTTATATTTACGAACCCTGTTTTAAAACTTGTAATCAAATGAACTTTTACTTAGAAAATCAAGACTTATTTAGCTATACACTTCTTAACCATTAGTTTTTTGTTACACAACCCTTATCGCCATAAACTTGCCTGCTACCCTGTCTAAATACTTTTAAACCTATACTCGAGTTTCTTAAACCAGAACTTGGTACAACCTAATCTTAAAGATGATTACACCCTTAAATTTTTGTCATTTCCAAACAAAATGAACTGTTTCTTAAAAGTACTTTGAAGCTACTTAAACTGGGCTGATATGTTATTAGTGAGTTTAATGTACTTTAAAGTAAAGGTTTTAAAATTCTAACAAAGCTTTTCTGAAATTCATTTCCATAAGGTTTTATGTTTTATAAGTTAGGAGTTCGCCTTGTGGTTTCTACGAATTTCTAAAGATTGGAGGCGTAAGAGGCCGAGTGACGCTAGTCGAGCACTTTTTGAGCGTAAGAGGGTGGGGAAGTGCCCAGTCCAGCATTTAAAAGGCCAATGTATGCCTAATTGGGAACCCAATTCTTAAGGTCCAGAGGGACTTTGTGTCCCGTATAGGGACTTTACGTTTGTCCGTGCGTTGTGTAAAAATTCCAATCACTAAAAATGTCTTAAAAGCAAATGTATTTGAAACAGAAATTGGTGTACCTTTCAAAATTGAAAATTCTATTTATATGTTCTGATGATATAATCGTTTAAAAGAAAATAATGTTTATGATGAAAAGTTTTGATTTGAAGAAAATTAAGGTTTTATTCTAGAATGGAAATGAGTTTACTCTTTTGAGATAAATGTATCAATAACTCCGTATAACAACGATTTATTAAGAAATTCACTACACCATAAATGAGCTATCAGAACATCTTTTTCCTGGATGTTGCTAGAATATGTTACCTTAGATATTGCACTTTCAGCCTACTACAACATTGTGTTTTTTATGTTACCTTAGCCACAAACGTGATGTTGCTTTAATTAGAAAGTGTTAAAAGTGAGCAACATGCCAGATATGTTGCCTTACATCATTAATAAACTAAATTTTTAATTTTTAATTAAAAAGTGTATAATTATATTAAAGTTACATTTAACTTTAAATTAATTCATTTTTATTTACCAATAAATGTGTTATCATTTTTAAATATTTAGAGTGTTTAGTTACTAATTTTTCCAGTTTCTATTTATTTATTAAATTTTAATGTACAATTTTTATAAAAATAAAAATTCATAAATATTTTGGAATAATATTGAATGACACACAGATCAATGAAACTTTGTAAGCAGCAAAATATACCGCCAGACTGAAATTTCACCCTTTTAACACTAAAAAAAATAACACATTTGTTATTACATTCTCTCAATCTCTCGCTCTTTCTCTCCCTCTCTCTGTCTCGGCTCTCATTCTCAACTCTCTCACAAGACTCTCAATTCTTCTTTAATTTTCTTCAAGTTAGTAGGTATCTGGGTTCGAATTAGAGATTCTCAACTGTGAGGCTTTGACTTCTTTAAATTAGGGCTTCTTGGTTTTGAGTTCAACCGATTTGATTTCTTCACTTAGACTTCAACTAATGGATCTCTCTTTTCAATTTCAGGGCTTTTTCGCTTTGGGCTTTAGAGTCGGGGCTTCAATTTGTAGGTATAACCCCTTTCCATATGAATGCCTGCTATTAATGATTTGATATGAAAACATGTAGTGTTAGTTTAATATCTTTTATATGTATCTTACTGCATAAATCAATCTCTGATCTTATATAATATAGTTTACAATATGACATAAATGGTATTGCGTGATTCAGTCTATTCTATAATAAAATTAGTACTTTCCTGTGGATTTCTGAGTTCACTGGCTAGAGACCTCTTATTTCTTATCATACATTGTCATTGCTACTTTGATTTTATTTGACAGGTTTATCAAAGTAACACACCGCCAACTGTTAGCAATGAAACAAATTAGAGGAAATTACTCGAAGCTTTTTGCATCAGCAAAAAAATGGAGACAACTGAATGGTAATTAAGGTTTTGAGGCTTAAGATAGATTATGGAGTCTAGCTGGTTTGGTAATTAGGACCTCAAACTATTAAAGAATTTGTTAAGTTTAACAAAGAAAGATCACATAATTAAGGTACATTTTGTGAGTTTGGTTAGTCGACGAAGATTGACTTTAAGGCTTACGCCAATGACTCACTTAATATTTCAGTGACCGCTTGATTAATACCCCTTAATTTAATAATATACTTGTTTGTTCAAATTAGATTAGTAACTTGATTATCTCTAAAAAACTTTATTATGAAGGTGGCTTATTGCCTATGAAGTCTTTTGTGAGTCTTATGTGTTTGGTAGCAAGTATACATGTGTTACTTTATGTTAATTAAGCTTTTTTTTTCTATCAATGTACTTCTTGACAATGCAATTGAGTTCATATTAGGTCATGCTTGGATCGTGGATGGCAGGGTTGCACCAGATAAGCCCTTGGATTCTACAGTTCTGACACGATTGAAGCAGTTCTCGACTATGAACAAACTAAAAAAGATGGCTTTGCGTGTATGTTTACCTTTGTAGATGACCTTCTGCATATTTTTCGGTTTTAACCCATGCTTTTAATCAGAATCTACCCATACTTGTATGATTCGTATTGTGAATATTGGGTAAGTTGTGCATAATTTGCTAAAATATCAAGCTTTACAATATTTGGTCTGTCATTACTTAATTTTGATTTGATAGAGCCATGTCATGACAAGATTTGACAAATAATGCAGAAAATGACAATGATTAAACATGTATGTTGTGGATGATGACTCTTAAGAGATATAGATTAGGCCAGTTGAATATAGATTAGGCCAGTTGATCGCTGCAATAATGGCATATAGATGTTATGGAACAATAAGAATTTTATTTTAAGTAGGAAAGATAAGCCACGTTGTAACGACTTGAAAATTTTGTATTATATAATTTTGTGGAATATATTATATTTTTAGAAATTTGTGAATTATGGTGTGCTATCATTAAATATGTGAAGATATGTAATATTGGACAAAGTTGTGACACTTGAAAATGTAGATATATTATATTTTCTGGATTTTTGTAATAATAGTTAAATGTGCGTAATGCTTAAACATATGAATTTTGCGATTTAAATACCTTTTGATGCTAGATTATTTAATTAGTAAATTGTGAAAATGTGATTAATTGATAAAATGAGTGTTTTTACTTGTTTTAGAATTTTATTGGAATTAGGTGGCATTATGCATTTAATTGTGGATATATTTTTTTGTAACTTGTATTTTTATGTCCCAAAAGTCTTTAAAAATATTTTACAAAATATCATTTGCATAGAAATATTTTATAAAATTATTTTTTTACAAGTTTTATTTTAAAAATTGATTTTATTATATTTGAAGCATGTATGCATTAATTTCAATATTAATAAAATTTTATTTGTAAATAAATGCATTTCATTCTCTAAATAAATATTTTACTTTTTCTAAAAATCATTTTTAGTGCTTGTGAAATTACTCTTATGGGCAATAAATTATTTTATATATAGTTGGAGTGGGGGCTATTTTTGTAAATCAACTATAGTTGATTGTTTAAAATTCTATGCATCTACCCGAGACCCCCACCCCCCTTTCAGTTCATCTCTCTCGCCTCTTTCAAGCTCCGTAAGTCTCTCTCCCTTCAATTTCATTTCTTCTTCATCAAATCATGCATATAACTTAGCTTTATTAGTTGATTCTTTACTAAAACTAGTATATAAGTACCCCTTTGTTAATACTATGCTTACAATTATGATTTTTATGAGTATTTGATTTTGGGGATTTTGTAAATCTTTATGTTTGATGTTCAAAGCTTACATGCAAGGGTTATTCGGCTATAATTTGGACTTATATGTGGGTTTTATTATTTGCATATCATTGATTTGTAAGATTGTATGTTGGGGGCTTTGATAAGACCATGTTCTTGAATTGTGTTAGTTGTTTGTGATGTATATGTTTGTTATAAGTTTGTGGTGTTGTGTTAAATAGAAAATAGAGTGTATTTGTTGGTTAGTAAAATAGAAGTGGTGAGAAAGGCGTAGAAGAGGAGAGAGAGAGAGCCGAGAGTGGTGAAGGTAAGAGAGGTTGAGAGAGGGTTGGCCGAGAGGGTGGTAGAAGAGAGGGTGGTGTCATGTGGGTTATAGTGTTATGTAGCTCGGAGAAAATAGGTAGAGTGAAGGAAAGGAATTGTAAGTGAGTGGGTGTAAGTGTATGGTTGAAAAGGAAAATAATAAAAGAGGTTGATAATGTTAATGGTTTTATACGGGTGTGTATGTATGTTTAGAGGCTGTGAGAATTAAGGAAAACAGGGGAGATAACTTAGTGAAGCTAGAGTAAATACCAAGTTGTGTGGGCATTGTGGAAGGTGTTGTATGTGCCTAGGGTAGTGCAGAGCAAAGGAAAACAACCGAGAGTGTGTTTGTGCGCGTTTGTAGTGTTTTAAAGAGTGTAATGGTGTAAGTTTAAGTGTATTTTGGTATACTCAGGGCAGGTAGATAGCTGTTATAGTTGACAAATGTATGAACTTGTGAATTTAAAGTGAGAAAATAGAGGGCTAAAGGAGTGCAGAATGGTGCAGACCTGGTGTGACTTTAATGTTGTGTTTGGTTGGGGTGAATGAAATTGGAGGGAATCGAATGGAATTTGAATAACAATATAATTAAATAATTAAAAATTTCATTCCTTGCACCATTCCATTCCTAACCATCTAAGCTAAAGTTTAAACACACCAATTTGAAAAGGAATGACCCATTCTTCCTCCAACCTATTTTCTCCCAAATCCTATCATACAAAATTTGCACCCACTCATTTTTTTTAAAATCTTATCTTTCATGTTCATTGTGTTCCTTTAATTTCTATTCATTCCATTTCATTCCATTCCATTCTCCCCAACCAAACACAACCTAAGAGTGTGTTTTCAAGTGTGTATGAGTGTTTGTGTGTTGTGAGTGTGTTTTATGAAGAGTAAAGGAGTAAATAATAACACTTAGATGACTAGTTGAATTAAAGTGTTAAAGGGAAGATAAATGTTAAACATTTATAATTTCCCTGTTACTTAATTGTTTTGGTAATCTTAATAATAAGATTGTGGTATGTACTCGATTAATTTAAGTATGGATATTAATTGTTAAATTTTAATTGTTAAGTGAAAGTTATAAGTGTCAAAATATTTATGTTTTCTTTGATACTTATTTAATTAGTTATTGACAGTGGTAATGGCCTGACACTTGAATAAATACAAATAGTCAAGAAGATAATAAGGTTAAATGTTTTGTGTAATTGAATTATTTAGTTGCAAAATAAATAATTGTATTATGTTGTTCTTGGCTATTTGGATTAATTTTGATAATCTTGTTAATTATGACGTATAGTAAAATGAGTTAAGTATGATGGTTAATTGTTAAAAATTTATTTGTTATGTGAAAAATACTTGTAAATATTATTAGTAATATATTATAAATAATTAATGATTGTTAATTGCTATGTGTTATGTGTCTACATTTTGTGTAATTATATAAATATTATACATCTTTATTTTGACTTGTGTATGGGGTAGAAGTTAAGAGAGAATATTTATTTGGTAATAGGTCCCAGTAGAAGACCAGGAACCAGTTGAGGACACAAGTTAGAGAAGCAAATCAAGTATAAGCAAAAATATTTTGAGAAGTAAATCAAGTATAAGCAAAAATATTTTGAATCAGTATGGCAAGTGTATCACTTTAACTTGTCTTTTATTTTATATTATGAATTATGATATCATTGTATCCATACCATGATTATTAGTCTGTCAAATCTTTTATCATGTTTATTCTATTGTACACCTTTTGACCATATTATTTATCTTCTTAATTCTTGTATAAAAACCCTACGTTGTACCTTTTTAACCTAATAAACCTTTACAAGTACTTTAACTCACTTATTCTTGTAAACACCATGCTTAATTAATTATGCTTCAAATATCATGTTATTACCCTGTTTACCCAGAACTTTAGTATACCTTACCTGAATTAACGAATTAATATTTAATGTACATTCTTATCTCTTTCCTAAATTTCTCATTTATTTGACTTTACCATTTCTCATACCCGTGAACTTTATTGCCTTAGTCATATTCTACTAAACAGAATCCCAACTCACAAATGATAAACCTGACTAGTGATTTCTTCACCGGGAATTTAATACTTTTTTTTAGTATTGAATCCCACATACTTGATAAAAATTGAATTTTCACAATACATATGTCATTGTTGACCTTGATTGCTAAAATCTGAAATTGAAGTATCTCCCTATCCTGATTACAATCTTTTAAAATGGAATTGGATGGAATTATTTGCAGATTTTATAATCATGCTTTACTTTACTGCCATTTCATTTATATTGTTATAATTATACACTTGCTTGACTTTTAGGTCAATTGTTGTTTCTTTTCCCTAACCCTACAGTTAAGATCGAAGATGGTAAGGACTATTGAGATTGTACATAAGTTGATAGGAGGGTCAGGTGTAGCCTATATGAGGTGGTTTGTTCAGGAAGGATGAAGTGACAACCCTAGTGGCACTCATAACAGTGGAACTTTGGAGCTCAGTCTGTAATAACTTTTGGAGTTAATCTTTTGGTTTGTAGTAATAATGAAAAATAATTTGTAGTTTATGTTGTGCATACTCTTACCTGTTGGCGATCTAGGCGTGAGATTTTGGTAATACAAATTTATATTATGCATGCTTTAGTATAATCCAAATCTTTATTAAATCATACTCCCTCCGTCCCAACCAAATGTTTACATTTGGTTTGGGCACGGAGACCAAGGAAAAATATAAAGAAGGAGGAGAGAAGTAGGAAAAATGAGTAAAGTGGTGGGACCCATCATTATATAATGTATAAAATGAGTTAGTGGAGGAAAGTAGTGGATGTAATTGATTTTTATATTATAAAACTTTACTATTTTAGGAAAGTTTAGAAATGTAAAGAATTGGATGGGACATCCCCAAAAGGAAAGTGTAAACAAATGGATGGGACAGAGGGAGTACATGTTTATGGGTTTGGGGGTGTCATAGGTTGGTATCAGAGTCACAGGTTCGAGTCACTGAACTATAACTCCCTAGAAAATATCGTACTTATAATATTTATTATTTAATATTAAATATGAATTATATGAGGTGATTTTTTTTATTAGATTGAATATATGTGACATCATGTTTACCTGCTTATATGGCGATGTATATGTAAAATGTGAGTCATATATTTTTATTTGAATTTTTATGATTAAAATCAATTTAAATTATGCATTATTGATCTTCGAATTTTTTTATAAAATCACGAAATCTTTTGTGTTTTCATCTTTATGAAATTATTTAGTTATTAAAATTGTTGGGAGAATTATTTTGGGTGTTTAAGTATATGAAAATGATTTTAAGAGTCTTATTGTATTTAAAAGATTAAAACTTCTAAAATTTTTATTTAATTCATTTTTTATCCTAAAAATATTTTGAAAATATGGGAGTGTTTATAATTTTATGATCTTTATTTTAAAATTTTAAAATTTATTTTTACCTTTTTTTTCTATTTAAACTTCGAATTTAGGGATGATTTAAAGTAATTTTTTGGTTTTCAGCATAAGTGAAATTGCAGAATTTCTTCTGTCTCCTTAAAATTCCCTAAAACCCAAATTGGCTGGGAGCAACTCTGTTTCTTACTTTCTCCTGGTTGTTCTCGAGTCTTCTCCCCATTTCTTTTTTTGTTTCTCTCGGACAGTCTCTCTAATCTCTCTCAACTCTCACTCATTTCCTCGCCATCTCTCCTCTTCTCTTCACCATTCTCTGACTTTACATCCAGCGTGTGTGTGTGCAGCTATGTACGACTGTGCTCAGGTGCGTGAGTTGTGTGGTGTATGTTTGGTCGAGTTGTGAGGTCGAATCACCTCTCTGGTTCGATGAAGCTCCATATGTAAACTCCTCTCTTTGTCATCCTTCAGTTGCTACCTCGTATGTATACAATTGGGTGTGTGTATGTACCACATGGCAATGGGTTTATTGGTGTGAGCTCGTGGTATGAACAACGTAAATTCTTATAGTAATTTAATAAGAATTATTTGCAAATCGATTTGATACACGTGTTTATGTGGTTTGTCTGGTTGTACTAAAGTATTTTATGAGTATAACCAATATGTGCTAAGTTGTAAAGCGTTATAGGATGCGTTTGGGTAGAACAGAGTTAGATGGTTACGGTTACTAGCGCACTGAAATAGTACTTTACCTGTATATAGGTACGAATAGGAGGCCGGCTAAGAGCCAGTGCACATGTTGATGGAATATAGAGGAAGGAGATAATTATTGAAATTGACGAGTGTGCTCGTGGAACAACTGACAAGTTATAAAAGAAAGACAGATGTATGATCGACTAGAGACCAATGTATAAAGAAGGAGAGACTGATGTAAAGTGAGTAAAGGATTGAGATGTTGGAATTGGAAACTGCGTGTATTGAGGCAAGTACTATCCCTCACTTATCGTTCAAGTGATGTGAATCTTCCTGTTTTATTTATATGTTCTTTCGAATCCTTTCTTGCAAGCATTTGTACTCTTCATATTTATTTTGAATAATGTGAATCTGTCTATAATATTTATAAGATTTTCTTCCAAATCGTTTTACTAGGGTCTACACCCCTTTCTTTTGTTTCTAGTGACTCGAACCTTGTATTTAAGTTCAGATTCCCTGAACTGCTTATGAATTATTGTTTAAATCCTTATACCTTACTGCTATCCCTTTTTAATTATTGTTGAACCCTTTATACCTTATTGATTATTCCTTATAAATTGTTGTTGAAACACCCGTGCCTTACTTATCCTTATGAATCATTATTTAACTTATGTACCCTACTAATTACCCTGTTTCCTGTTGAACCATAATTCCTGACTTATAATTTATGCCTTGTTTTAATTTAGTCTTTTCTTTATGTTTATTCTTTTATACCATACCGGCGAAACCAGATTTCATAACCCTTGAATTAAATTCTAGAACCCTAATACTTATTTTGTTCTTTATTGACTAATGACTCTTCATTGATTTATGACCAGTACAGTAACCCAATTTCTCAATTGAATTTCAGATTCCTGTATTCACAGATTTTCTTATAAATTGTTGTTAAATTCTAGAATCTTAGCAGTTGCTCGTTTCTTAATTGATTAATGTTTCCTTGTTGATATATAATTCCATTTTTGCTGAACCATGCCATGTTTAGTTCAATCTTATTGCTTTGCTGTTTATGATTCCTTATATCAATTGCTTCCCTGACCCTCAGTCTTTTATAATCGAAAATTAAAATGGTTTAATTAATTAAAGATATTTTAAAATTCCTTATACTGGGCTGATATGTTATCAGTGAGTATAAAGGACTAAAAGTGAAATGTTTTAAAGGTTTTAAAGATTTATTGTGGGGGATTCCGTCAAAATGCTTTCTACGAATTCCTTCAGATTGGAGGCGTAAGAGGCCGGGTGACGCCGGTCCAGCATGTTTTATTTTTGTGCTGTAGTTGTGGTGGGACCAGTCCAGCACCTTTATAGGCCAATGTGTTGCCTAATTGGGAACCCAATTTTATGTACGAAGGGACTTCGGTTCGGTTTGGGGACTTTACGTGGCTGATCACCCGTATTGTCCATAGTCGTGGAAAAACTCCAATCAACATAAATGATTTTAAAAAGGTTTTATGGAAATTATGTTTTTAACGATGGAATGGTTTTAAGAAAAGAAATGTTTTCATGAAAGTTATGGTTTGAAGAAAATGGAAAATATAATCATATGATGGAAATTGAATCGTTCCCCTGAGATAAATCAATCATTGATATTGTTCATCAATGAAATGTTGAGATATTGTTGTTTCACTGTATTATTACTTGCTGAGCATTGTTGGCTTATTCTTGCTTTGTTTTACCTTTTCCTTTCAGTTAGGGTTAAGGAGTTGGATACCTACGTATTACAATTCGAATGAGAGCGATGAGGCACTCTATAAAGAATAGATTTCAGAGTCAGCATGGACATTCGGTAAAGGACTGCGCTACAGATAAGAAGGTATAGTGGTTGTGATAGTTGTTGTAATTTAGATTCTTGTTTCATACCATAACCTGAGATCGATCCTCGGCGAGGCGACGTTTATGTAATTAAGTTGTATTTGATTGTAATGGTTTGTGGCACCAAATCCTGACCCCGGATTTGGGGGCGTCACAGGTTGGTATCAGAGCCACAGGTTATGGTCACTGAAACAAGTTACGATGATTAGGTGCACGTATTTAGGTTAGACACTGGATAGAACGATTTAGGATTAGGTTCGCCTTAGGTTATTAGGACGACAGCTACGACGTTATTAGGTATCCCGACATACCGCGCTAGAAGGAGTTCGATTCATCTGTAGATTCGATTTAGGCTGAGACAGTTAATTCGGCGCTGCATACGTTAAACGGACGCCGGAGCTACCAGCTTGGAAGACGTTACCCGTACACCTTCTCGATTCTTCTAGAATTTGTTTTACGACTTTAGTTACCTCGTGAATGTCATAGAGAGTATGAGAAGACTATAAATAAGATGCGAAATGCGATTTCTGGCATGTGTTGGAGTAAGGGTGTGGCTATTCATTACTAGCCTTTGATTTTGCTTAATTTATTGTCGGAGGAGATTTAATCTTCAATTTGTTCTTCTTTGCTTTGTTGGTACCATATCTTATTTGATAATCAATATACTTCGATTGATGACGAACCTTATTTCTCAAATTCACTTAAATGCTTTTCTATCCTTTCAGAAATACCTCTATTTTCCAGGGGTTATTTGATCTAACATTGCACATGTAAATTTTTGGGACTCTTGAATTTTTTTATTTTCCCTGAATATTTGCTATTCTTTATTCGACATTATACTCATAAACTTTTGGAACTCTTGAACTTTTTCTCTTTTTCCCTGAATACTTAATTTTCTTTATTCAAACTGGGATGAACAACCCTATGTATGTAGGGGATTCAGGGACATCCTATCTTTGTGATAGAAGTCTGGTGGGACGCCACTGATTGTGTTTGTCATGAAAGTACTGAAGCCTGGCCACCTTTTTGTACTATGGCGGTTGACCTTAGTGACAAATGCAACCTGAAAACAGTTCAATGATCATTTTGATCTCTCGGTTAAATTCATTTCCACAAATTCTTATCCATCAAAACTCATCTTTTATTCTTACATGCTAACACCTGTCTAGCTTATTGACTTCTTTTGTTATAAACCCTTATGATTTATAAAGTTATCAAGTATTGAACGCAGTGAAGATAGAGATGATGACATTATAAGTGGTCCAAGCTACATTTACGTCGACTGAGAATTGGCTGATCAAGTTTGAGAAGTGATGATAGAACGGAGAGGGAACATCAAGGCAGATTACTTATTAGATTGACAACGCAGGTACATGATTTAATAGTACCGAAAATTGAGTATGGATAAGGAGCTGATAACAAGGACATGAAATGATAATTTTGTTAAAGTCAAAAGTAAAGTGATAATGGATATTGTTAGTATGTGATAGTTACGTTGAGGAGAGATTGTTAAAGAACACTTGTGGAGTTCATATTTTACTTTGGATATAGTAGAAGGGATATTATGAGATTTTAAATGATTTGAGACCAATTGTCAGATATGAATTTTAGAATCGAAGTGGGAAGCTAGACAGTTGTTTTAAGAATTTCAATAGGAATTGGAGATTTGGATAAAGGAAAAAAAAAAGAAGATTGTGTTGGAGATAGCAACCTAGGTGAACATAGTTCGAAGGATTACGAATACTAAGAATAAAAGAGATTTGACCAAGACAGAATAAGATGGTAAGAAAAGGAAGACAGAGAACCAGGAAACTTGCAGGAATTGTGCTAACAGAAGATGTGAGATTTGGCTAGAAAGGAATGTTGGATTGAGAAGATTTTGGAAACCAGGATAACGAGACAAGATAGTCACCTACAGGATATAAATTACAGAGACTAGCAGGACTTCCACTGTCAGAAGATAAGATTTTGGGAGGAAGTGTACTTCAATTGTACTAAGACTACTGGGGAAAGCTGTAAGTATAAGCAGAAGGAATGGTATGGTAAGTAGTGACCGAAGGAAACTCTGATGAAGGAATGGTGTGGTAAGTAGTGACCGAAGGAAACTCTGATGAAACAATTCTGACAGACTCTGTTGAAACAAACTCTGAACCTCTACTGGTAAACACTGGAGAAACTTCTCAGTCACAACAAAGGGGAGAACCAGTTGAGGGGGAGCATGATCAAGATGAAGACTCAAACACTGATACTGAGTCAACTGAAAAATCTGGATCAAACTCTGATGCTTCAAACTCTGAAAATTCAAATTCTGACTCTGGGCAGTCAAGTTCAGGGGGAGTCTCAGAAAACGAAGATAGATCACAACAAAATCAGGAGAGCATGGATCAAGGAGGAGGATCACATGCTGATAGAAGTCATTTACCTTCTGCTAGGAAATGGACTAAATCACATACACCTGATTTGATAATTGGTGATCCAGATGCAAAAGTAAAGACAAGAAGTGCTACTGCAAGTGAATGTCTGTTTCATGCATTCTTGTCTAAAAATGAACCAAAGAAAGTTGAAGAAGCTCTTCAAGATGCAGACTGGATAACAGCAATGCAGGAAGAGTTGAATGAATTTGAAAGGAATGAAGTTTGGACCCTTGTACCAAGGCCAAAGAACAGATCTATTGTTGGTACTAAATGGGTTTTCAGAAACAAGACTGACAGTGAAGGTGTTATCACAAGGAACAAGGCTATTTACAGCAGGAAGGAATAGACTATGATGAAACATTTGCTCCAGTTGCAAGATTGGAGGCAATCAGAATTTTTCTAGCATATGCCTCTCACAAGAAATTCAAAGTGTTCCAGATGGATGTGAAAAGTGCTTTTCTGAATGGAAAACTTGAAGAAGAAGTGTTTGTTGAACAACCACCAGGATTTGTGGACCCCAAATATCCAGATTATGTCTACAGGCTAGATAAGGCACTATATGGACTTAAGCAGGCACCAAGAGCATGGTATGAAACACTTGCTCAGTTTCTTCTAGAAAGTGGATTCAACAGAGGAACAATTGACAAAACTCTGTTTTATTTCAATCAAGGAAGTGACCTCCTTTTAGTTCAAATTTATGTTGATGACATCATCTTTGGGTCTACTAATGATAAACTCTGTAAGAAGTTTGCCAAGCTCATGCAATCCAGATATCAAATGAGCATGATGGGAGAGCTTAGTTACTTTCTAGGCCTACAGGTGAAACAAACAGATGATGGAATTTTCATTAATCAAGAAAAATATACCAGAAATCTTCTCAAGAAATTTGGTATGCTTGACTGTTCATCTGCATCAACTCCCATGGCCACAGCAACTAAATTGGACAAAGACACAGGAGTTTTAGTGGATATGACAAACTACAGGGGCATGATAGGATCTCTTCTATACTTGACAGCTAGTAGGCCTGACATCATGTATGCAACCTGTCTTTGTGCAAGGTTTCAGGCAGATCCTAGAGAGCCACATCTGACAGCTGTGAAAAGAATCTTCAAGTATCTCAAGGGCACCATATCATTAGGTCTGTGGTACCCCAGAGAATCAGATTTCAAGCTACTTGGGTATTCTGATGCAGACTTTGCAGGCTGCAAGGTAGACAGAAAGAGCACTAGTGGAAGTTGTCAATTTCTTGGTGACAGACTTGTTTCCTGGTACAGCAAGAAACAGAAATCAATCTCCACATCTACAGCAGAAGCAGAGTATATTGCAGCTGGTAGCTGTTGTGCACAGATCTTATGGATGAAGAATCAATTGCTGGACTATGGATTGAGGTACAGTAATATCCCTATTTACTGTGATAATCAAAGTGCTATTGCTATGACAGGTAATCCAGTACAGCATTCAATGACCAAGCACATCAGCATAAGGTACCACTTCATCAGAGAACATGTGGAAGAAGGAAATATTGAACTACATTTTGTATCTACAGAACAACAGCTTGCAGATATCTTCACTAAACCATTGAGTGAAGCTACATTTACAAGACTGGTCAATGAACTAGGAATGGTCTCTGGTTCTGACTAGGAATGTTGGTTAGATTCAAACTTTACTTATGTGGTGTATTACTCATATTCCCTGTTTGGTTAAATGCTAAGTGAACTCTGTTGACTAAACTCTGTTATGCATACTCTGTTAAACTCTGTCAGCATGCCTATATGTAATTCACTGTTAATAAGTTTGATAAACTCTTTGAACTCTGAGTTGATTTTTGTCTGAATGAAAAGACCAATGAAGAAATATGTATGAAGCATGATTCTCAGCAATTAATCATGAATCTTTCTGAGTTATTGTGATCTAATCTTAGATTGTGCAGAAAGTTAACACAGCATGATACTGGCTCATATTTATAGCATGTCTTAGTTTATTTTATCCTAAACTCTGAGTCTATAAATACTGTGTGCATTACCTTACAAGAAAAACTACTGATGTTGATGAACTCTAAGCTCTGTTAGCTATACTCTGAAAGAATAAAAAGCTTACTGCAATACCCCAAAGAAAATGTATATAGGTTGTTATACTCCTTTGAGATTATGTTGGATACTAGGATGACCCAGGAACCTATTGGTATATAATATGTGCTAAAATTCTCTGATTTTTGGTGACTAGTTAAATACTAGGATGACCCAGGAACTTATCAAAATGATAAGGGCTAAAATTTTTGAATTTTTGGTGACTGGTTCCAACCTCTGATTACTGGAATGAAAAATAAAAAAATATATATATAAAGAAAAATAATAAAAAAAAGGGAGAAAAGTATATAAAGGGGGTATAAAATAAAGGTTACTGTATATAGTTTGATTACTTCAAAGTTTAGCTTTCATCATACAATCAGTGTTTACTATGACAGTTTGTGCATCCAGTGTTTATTGACTTACTTTATGGATTTTATAAAAAAATTAGATGCTCTAAAAATTGATTTAGTAAACTCTGCTTCACACACACATATTCACAACTGTGCAATTTATAAAAGGGTTTCGGTGATAAAGTTGGAGAATTGACAAACGCTGTTGATTCGTGATTTGTACTCTAAGGTAAATTTTCACTTGGACAATTTGAAAATCTTGGAGTAAATAGGGTTTTTGACAACTGTTAATCAGTGGATTGTTGATGAATGTGTTCTTTATATGATTACTTTAATTAGTTTTCATATTCTCTTCTTGATTTATTTTCTTAAAGAACAGTTCATAAAACATAAATAAAAGTTGCAGAACACAATGAATAAGATTAGAGAAACATAATTTTTCATTGATAATAAGAAAGAGATTACAAGCAAACATTACATCTTTTTGTTCTCTCTATCTGCTAATCTATTCAACAGAAAATAAAAGGTCAGTCCAAACCACTCCATTGTTAGCAAAAATTCCCAGATCCCATCTTTGCCACTTTATTTGGGTGGAAGTTGAAGGGATAAGGTTATTTTTGCTGACATATTCATTAACAATGGTTGGTGGTGTTGGATGAGGATGCCTTCGAGGAGAGCCATGCCAATGTTGCTTGGAGGGCAGCATCGATGTCGATCACCCTTGCAGGTTTCTCTCTCTCGATCTCTTCCAGACCGGCATCCATTTGCAACCACAGCGTCTCAAGCTGCCTTTCCCACTCAAACGCTTCAAATTCTTGACGCGTATAGCTGAAGATGTCCCTATTCTCGACAAGATGAAGGTTCTTTTCTTTGATGGTAAGGTTGGCCATTGTTATTCAGAGTGTTTTGTTTGAAGGGTTTGTGATTTTACAGGGGAGACTGAAAGGTTAAAGGTTTAATGAACTAATCTGAGCAAGTCTCTAGGCCTTAAATAGAGATGGGTAAGAACGAAGTTCTTAAACGCTTCGTATTCTGGTTATTAAAGGCAACAGGTAAACGCTTCAAATTCTGGTTTTACTTGGGTCCAGATATTTTAAGAGAGTATTATTTGATTTTTGTTTTAATCAAATATTTTAATGTTTTAATTTTTCAAATACTCTTCTTAAAAATAAGCGCACGTGACCCACTCGCCCATTAATGTGTCCCACTTACTCATTATCGTGTCCCACTACACATTAATCTAGGAACTGATTGAGTGTTTGTTACATAAGAGATTGGGTTTTTAATTACTCTAATTACTTTTGTGTCCAAACGGTTGTGTTTTATTCTTACATCTCACAGTTCTCTTATTTTTCACTTGGGCATTCACGCAAACACCTTTTCTACATACATTTCTCTTGGAAATTCTTGCAAATTTCTTCACTCAATGGCTTCTAAAGCATTCACTACTCTTGGTTTACGGTTTGTTCCTAACAACTATGAAGCTCCACTCTATCATCAACGCGTTCCAGAATCGTTTCATCTAATGCAGAACTTCTTGAGGGATTCAGAGATTGGACAGGCTCTGGTTGGACCTGCTACTCTCTCTGCGTCTCAAATTTCTACATTTTGGCAGAATTCAGTTTATGTGGATGGAGGAGAGAATGGGACTCCTAACATCATCTTCACGTATGAAGAACAAGATTATGTGATTACTCCACAGACTTTAAGAGATACAATGGGGTTTGAAACACATACTTCTTATACTCTGGTTAATGAAACTTATTTGAGAGAGATGCTACAAGAGATAGGTTACATGGAATCTCTTGACAAGCTTGGCGGTATAAAGAGACCAAATCTCAGAAAGGAATGGAACTTTTTCTTTGATTGCATCACAAGGACGTTCCAGAAGAAAGTCACCAACTGGGATGCCATTCCAATAGACAGTCTCCAAATCGGGTATTCTCTACTCTATGGTACTAATTTTGATTTTGGTCGATATGTTCTGATGAACTTAGGTGATAAACTGTCAGAATCTACTACTGTTTATTATGCTCGTTTTTGTCAAATGCTGTTCAATGCTTGTGTACCTGGTCTCGAAATTGATGATACTGATGAAATTGATCCTTTTAGAGTCAATAAGAGAATATTCTCTGATACGACTAACAAGGATGTTGGTAAAGCAAATCTCTCTGCTTTTGTCATGCCACTTGCTCTGTAAAATTTTCTCAATCAACCACAAGAACCACAACAACCTGAACCACAACCACAACCACAACAACCTGAACCTCAACCACAACAACAACCTGAACCACAACAACAACAACAACCTGAACCACAACCACAACCACAACCACAACCACAACAACAACATGAACCACATTCTGAACCTGAGCCTGAACCGTTAAACATTGATCGTACTCAAAAACCAAACACTGAATCACCTGCTCACTCAGCACCTACAAAACAACCTTCACCCACTCCACAAACAAACTCTGAATCGTCACAGTCAGCACAAAGAGTTAAGAAGGCAGTTACTGAACAACATGCAAGTGTTAAGCAGGCGAAAGAGACACAAAGAAAATCAAAGCAGACATCTCCTGACGCTGTTTATACTAGAAGAGTGAAAAGAATAAAACAACTGGCAAACATACCTAAGTCACTCTCAGTGGTAGAACAAACTCCACCATCTAGTGAAGAGGATTCAGATAATGTACCTCTAGCAAAGCGAAGAAAATTGGTATTCTCTGATTCTGTGGATGAAGATATTGAAGCTCCAGAGGTAGTTTCATAGCAAACACCTCCTGTTGAAGTTGAGAAAGATGCAATACCTACAGAGGTTGAAATACCTGCAGAGGATGAAGTGCCTGCAGAGGACAAAATGCCTGCAGAAGAGGATGCTAGAGATGGCCTCTCTCCAATAAATGATATTCTTGATTCATTTATGCCATTCTCTGATCCTATCTCTGATATTGGTGTAGCTGATCAACCCACGGTTGTTCTTTCTGAAGCTGTGGCATCCCATACTGAGTTAATATCTGATGCTCACCAAACTGTTGAAGGAGGAGAAGAAATTGATCAGGCAACCAAGGTCACTTTTCAGTCTATGCCTGTTGCTGAGTCTGAGCAACATGGAGAAAATCTTGACAAGCCTACAGAAGAAATTGCTAAAATTATGGCTGAAGATGAACCTGCTAAAGCTACAAGTGTTGAAACTGAAGGTGAAAGTAGTGCAAACTCTGATGCTTCTCTGAGTGCACCAGTACAAACAGACAATAAACATACACCTTTCGCTCAACCTTGTACTTCTCATGAAGTTGAGAGAGCACAATTTGCAAAGAATGCTGCTGAATGGTACAAAGAGGATTGTATTTTTCCACGAGGAAGAGCAGCTGATTTTGTTAAGAAAAATGCTGATACTATCTCCAATCCAGAGATTCTTTCTTGCTTGAAAGCAACTGTAGTTCAAGTCAAAACTCTGGATAGAAGATTTGATGATACTACAATGGCAATCACTGCTTTGCGAAATGAGGTTGTAGCTAGAGATATGAAAATGGAAAGAGATTCAAAACTAGTGACTACAAAATTCTCTAAAGCTCAAGACAATCTCTTTGCCAGGCTAAGTAAAGTTGAAGAGAATCAGTCTGACTTAACTGCTAAAATTGATTCTATTGCTACTTCCCTAGAGTTAATTACAACTATTCTTATGCCTGATGATGTCAAAAAGGGGGAGAGAGTTGTCAGAAGGGATAGTGCTGGAGATGGAGGGGCAAGTAGCAAAGGAAAGAACAAGGCTGAAGAGGTTCAAACTCTGAGAACTAGCAAGTCATCTAAATCACAGTCTGTTGGGAGAAATACTGATACTCAAGGTACTTCAAAGACCAAGAGTTTGCTGTTACCTTCTAATCCACAAACTGATGAAGAATTGGCTGCTAAGCTGTTTATTGAAGAGAATGAGGAGGGAGTTACGATTGAGGACATTGAAGCTGAAGAAAAGAGTTTACAAGAAGAACATCTTAAAGCTTTAAAGTCTGGTAAGGTACAAAGAGGAAAAGCTCCTAGACCTGTTGTTAAAGGTGTTGTGATCAGAGAAAGGGCTGATGTTAGTCAAATATCTCGGTTTTCAAAGGAAGAAATTGCAGCAGAGGCTAAACTCAAGCTAAAAGGCATTAAAGGAGAAAGTTCACAGAAGAAAGTTACAACTTCAGTTGTATCACAAGCAATGATCACACCTTTACACTCTTCTCAGTTAAAATCGGTTTTTGGGAAAGGAACAATTCATGATCCAAATGTATTATCTGGAGTTTCTATGAATGTTTCTGATGGAAAAGCTTTGTCTGGCAAAGTTGGTAATAATAAGGGTGGACTAGGTTCACACAGAGACAAAAGGCAATATACTGGTCCTAGAGATCCTTCTTCACTGGCTGTTCCAGGTCGTGGTGTTCCTCAAGAGAGTTTGGACAGACTGGAATCAGTACAGTTAGTTCATCAGCAGAGTTTAAACAAGGATTTTCTTTTGTACTTCATGGCTGATGGGACAGTATTTAAAGTTGGTGAGGATGATATTGGCTTGAAATGTTGGGAAGAACTAGAGTATGTTCTATATCTTCTCAAGGTGAATAGTCGAAGGACTCAATCAGTTGCTAATGTGCTCAGACAGAGAATGACTCAGAATCTGGCAATCAGAGGAGAGAAATATAATAGCAGATATGTTCCTAAGTACAGGGATTACAAAGGAAATCTCATTGAAATGAAGAAAGGTACTGCAAAGTTAAAGACTGATTTGGGAATCACAGTACTTGATTTCAATTCACAGTTAGAAAAAGTCAGATTTATCAGACTGGGAAATGAGATGAGAAGGAACAAAATTTATGATCTTAGGACTGCTATCTACCAGACAGATGAAAGTGATCCTCAGCTCAGAGAAATTAAAGAAGCTATGAAGATTGAGCTTGAAAATGCAGAAAGAAGATTGCTGATAGATTATCTCAGAGCTATGCCAGATCTTGAAATGATAAGAGATTAAGATCTGTAAGGATTTTCTTATTCTCTATAGTTTTTATTAAGTAGAAGCTTAAACTCTGAATTTGTATAAACACTGTATTTGTCTATTTGTTTTGACATCATCAATTATTGTCATTAACTTGTGCATTTTTGCTAATGAACAAGTTGGGGGAGATTTTTAAATATAATTGATGTGTTTTAATCAGTGTTTAAGTGTTATAGTGAATTATCAGAGTTTAGCTGGAAGCAGTCAGAGTTTAGTGTAAACTCTGACAGATGGAAGCTCCACAGAGTTTGTCAAACTCTGTCTGGAGGAAGCGTCTACTGGTCAACAGTGATTGAAGATTTATTATGGAAGCGATATCTTTGAAGATTGGATAGCTATCAAAGAGATCGAGTTGACATAGGAGACGTGTGACAATCTGTAATTGATATCATTGTATAGCTGATTATTAGGAATATCAATTAGAGATTGTATCGTAGCTGTATGTTATATAAATACAGTTAGGTTAACCCTAGAAGGGTATCGTACAACGAATTATCTTTATTGTAACCTAGCAGCTCTTTGTGATATTTTACATCACGAAGAGGGTTCGTAATACAAGAAGTTTTTAAGTGCATAAACGCTTTTACTTGTTAAACTCTCATACAAAGTTGATTATTAATTGTGTATTCGGCCTAACAATGGCACCATCTGAAATTAAGGAACTCGCAAGCCAACTACAGGATCTATTGAACAAAGAGTAATAAGGCCGAGTGTGTCACCCTGGGGAGCGCCAGTGTTATTCGTAAAGAAGAAAGATGAAAGTATGCGACTGTGTATTGATTATCAGGAGTTAAATAAATTGACAATCAAGAATAGATACCCGTTGCCGCGAATTGACGATTTGTTTGATCAATTAAATGGAGCTACGTGTTTTTCAAAGATCGATCGAAGATCGGGATATCATCAGTTGAAGATTAAGCCGGAGGATATACCAAAGACTGCATTTTGGACGAGGTACGGACATTATGAATTTTTGGTTATGGCTTTCGGATTAACGAACGCACCCACAGCATTCATGGATTTAATGAACCGAGTGTTTAAGAAATATTTGGATAAGTTTGTGATAGTATTCATAGACGATATCTTGATATACTCCAAGACGGAAGTGGAACAAGCGGAGCACTTAAGGATAGCACTGGAAATACTAAGAAAAGAGAAATTATATGCTAAGTTTTCTAAGTGTGAATTTTGGTTAAAGGAAGTCCAATTTTTGGGACATGTTGTGAGTAGTGAAAGAATTCGAGTTGATCCTGCTAAGGTTGAGGCTGTTGTGAATTGGGAAAGACCAAAGACACCGATGGAAGTGAGAAGTTTTATGGGCTTAGCGGGATATTATTGATGATATGTTAAAGATTTTTCTAAGATTGCGGTACCGTTAATAAAGCTGACTCGAAAGAATGAAAAGTTTGAATGGACCGAAAAGTACGAACAGAGTTTCCAGGAATTTAAAGCAAATATTAGTAACTGCTCCAGTATTAGCATTGCCAGATAAAAAGGGGAGTTTGTAATCTATAGTGATGCTTCTCACAAGGGCTTGGGATGCGTATTGATGCAGCATGGAAAAGTGATTGCATATGCCTCGAGACTACTCAAACCTCATGAACGAAGATACCCCACCCATGATCTTGAACTAGCAGCTATTGTGTTTGCATTAAAATTCTGGAGACATTATCTGTATGGTGAGAAATGTGAGATATTTGCGGATCACAAGAGCCTAAAGTATATCTTTACCTAGAAGGAGTTAAACATGAGACAAAGAAGATGGTTGGAATTGATAAAAGATTATGACTGCACCATCAGCTATCATCCAAGGAAAGCGAATGTAGTTGCTGACGCATTGAGTAGGAAAGAAAAGCTAAACATGTTGACGATGACCCAAGAATTGCTTGAAGAGTTCAAGAAATTAGAAATTGAGGTTTGTGCACCAGGAATGCCAACGGAATTATTGTACACCATGACCTTCCAACCAGAGTTATTGGAAAAGATTCGAAAATGCCAAGAAGAAGTGATGAACCAAAGACTGAATGAGTTAACCGGGGAAGAGATCTGTACACAGAAAGATAATCAAGGAATTTTGAGATTTTCATCAAGGATTTGGATCCCAAATGTGGAATAACTGAAGAATGAATTGTTATACGATGCTCATAGTTCTAAGTATTCATTACATCCTGGAAGCACAAAAATGTACCAAGATTTGAAGAAAAATTTCTGGTGGCCAGACATGAAAAGAGAGATTGCAGAATGGGTTAGTCATTGTTACACTTGCCAAAAAGTCAAAGCTGAACATCAAAGACCAAGTGGATTGATACAACCTTTAGAAATACCTGAGTGGAAATGGGAACACATTGCGATGGATTTCATAGTAGGCTTACCAAGAACAAAATCTAATCATGACTCTATTTGGGTTATAATCGATCGATTAACGAAGTCAGCACATTTTCTACCTATTAACGAAAGATTTTCAATGGATAAGTTGGTGCACTTGTATTTGAAAGAAATTTTGACTCGGCATGGAGTTCCAGTGTCCATAGTATCCGATAAAGATCCCCGTTTTAATTCAAGGTTTTGGAGACAATTTAAAGAACGATTGGGAACTCAACTTAAAATGAGTACTGCATATCACCCACAAATAGACGGTCAAAGTGAAAGGACAATACAAACCATTGAAGACATGTTAAGGGTATGCGCTTTAGATTTCGAAGGTAATTGGGATGATCTCTTGCCGCTGGTGGAATTTTCATATAATAATAGTTATCATGCCGTATTGTAATGCCTCCGTACGAAGCTCTTTATGGAAGGAAATGTAGATCTCCAGTGTGTTGGGACGAGGTTGGTGAACGAAACGTATTAGGCCCAGAAATGATCCAGCAAACAAAGGAAGAAATAGAATTGATTCGAGCAAGATTGGTCGCTGCTCAAGACAGACAACGGAAATATGCAGACAAGAAAAGAAAGAACGTAGACTTTGAAACAGGAGAAGTTGTGTTATTAAAAATATCACCTTGGAAAGGAATAACTAGATTTGGGAAGAAAGGAAAACTAAGTCCAAGATTTGTAGGACCTTTCGAAATTTTGCGACGCGTGGGTAAAGTACCGTATGAATTGGCTTTACCACCCCAGATGCAGCATATCCATAACGCCTTTCACGTGTCAATGCTTAAGAAGTTTAATCCTGATACTAAATGTGTAATAGAGTATGAGCCAATAGAAATTCAACCAGACTTGTCGTATGTAGAGCAACCTATCAGTATATTAGATCGTAAAGAAAAGGTGCTAAGGAATAAAATAATTCCTTTAGTTAAAGTTTTGTGGAGGAATCCTAAGGTTGAAGAGTCAACTTTGGAATTAGAAAGTGATATGTTAGGAAGATATCCTCATTTGTTTATTTAGAATGATTCTTGGGATGTAACGACTTGAAAATTTTGTATTATATAATTTTGTGGAATATATTATATTTTCAGAAATTTGTGAATTATGGTGTGCTATCATTAAATATGTGAAGATATGTAATATTGGACAAAGTTGTGACACTTGAAAATGTAGATATATTATATTTTCTGAATTTTTGTAATAATAGTTAAATCATAAATGTGCGTAATGCTTAAACATGTGAATTTTGTGATTTAAATGCATTTTGATGTTAGATTATTTAATTAGTAAATTGTTAAAATGTGATTAATTGATAAAATGAGTGTTTTTACTTGTTTTAGTATTTTATTGGAATTAGGTGGCATTATGCATTTAATTGTGGATATACATTTTGTAACTTGTATTTTTTATGTCCCAAAAGTCTTTAAAAATATTTTACAAAATATCATTTGCATAGAAATATTTTATAAAATTATTTTTATTCAAGTTTTATTTTAAAAATTGATTTTATTATATTTGAAGCATGTATTCATTAATTTCAATATTAATAAAATTTTATTTGTAAATAAATGCATTTCATTCTCTAAATAAATATTTTACTTTTTCTTAGAATCATTTTTAGTGCTTGTGAAATTACTCTTATGGGCAATAAATTATTTTATATATAGTTGGAGTGGGGGCTATTTTTGTAAATCAACTATAGTTGATTGTTTAAAATTCTATGCATCTACCCGAGACCCCCACCCCCCTTTCAGTTCATCTCTCTCACCTCTTTCAAGCTCCGTAAGTCTCTCTCCCTTCCATTGCATTTCTTCTTCATCAAATCATGCATATAACTTAGCTTTATTAGTTGATTCGTTACTAAAACTAGTATATAAGTACCCCTTTGTTAATACTATGCTTACAATTATGATTTTTATGAGTATTTGATTTTGAGGATTTTGTAAATCTTTATGTTTGATGTTCAAAGCTTATGTTGAGCCCAAAATTTGTAATGGATTTAATTTTAGGCTCATGGATATTGAGAGGCCCAATTAAGGTGGTTTGGGTAATAGCTGTTGAGGTTCAGTTTTGGAGGTAGCTGTGGAGGTGCTGTATTTAGGGAAGCTGTGCAGGTGCTGTTTTTAGGGATGCTGTGTAGGTGCTGTTTTGAGGGAAGCTGTGCAGGTGCTGTTTACAGCTCCACCTCTGTCTAACAGAAGTAAAGTTGGACAAGGACTCATGTTCCTAAACTTTAGGAGCACGGGAATGGACTTAAAAGATGTACTTTGAGATGGATTCTACTACATCAAATGGGATATACACGTTATACACATCATATATACATATATATATATATATATATGTGGATAATTACATGAAAATACATGGATAAATGGACTTCTAGTGGTATACTAGAAGTAGGACTCTTATTTCTACACAAACACTTCAAGATCATCATTGGAGGAAGGATAAAATATATAAAAAACGTGGCTTATTGCTAAAGAAAGGAGTCCATGACCTAAAGAACTACATCGGGGCTTGATTCCTATAAATAGGATATGTAGGCAGTTGGCAAGGGGGTTCGGAATTTCACTTCTCTCTACACAAGGCACGTGTAACCTTAGTGATACTTTACCGGACACATCGTGGCCGGAATTTAATGCCATATTGTCCGGTGACCTTGCCGATTCAGCCCCAAAACACCACAAATCTCCACCCGCTCCGGCAGCTGGAGCTAAAGCTGAAGCTACGGACATGCGAACCTGCTTCAACGTCCGATATCCAAGGATAATTCTTGTTATTCCAGCGATATTATCTCGGGGTGTTGTTGCGGAATTTTCTCACAACATTTTTGGCGCTAGAAGGAGGGGATCTCTGATCTTTTGAGAAGAACAATGTCTAAAAGCTCTGGCGATGATCGTACCTTGAAGAACGATCAAGGTAATCTTGAAAATGTGCCCGAGAATGAATTCTCGAGCAAGAATTTCACGGATTAAATTCCAAATAAAGGCAGGAGAATCATTACTCTAAAAAAAAATCCAAAAAATTGGAGAAACGGAGAGAAATCATGGCTTGTTGGAGAAAAGGCGAAGAATAAGGGAGGTAATCACCTTTATCCTAGTCATTTGATGGTGAAAATACATAAAGGATGATATCTGACTCAAAGATGCACATATTTTTGGCTTGATGGAAGAGACATGAAAAGAATGGCCGGAAAATGAAGTTTTCGGATGTTAATTTTCGTCAGAAATATCCAGAAATAGGGTTCCGTTATAAGAGCTTCTATAACCCGGGAGCTTCTCATGTCAGGGGTGCTGATATGTTTAACTAGAGAGGTGAAGCTGAACATCCACCTACTAATGGAGGTACGACCATCTAGAGAGGTTTAGTCGAGAGTTTCTAATGGCAAAGACAAGAGACCTCAATCTCGAGGTTGCACCTATGGAAGAAGGTTTTCGTAAGGTACCCCCAAATACTTCATCTTGGCATATGATAAGGAGATTATTATCGTCAGAAATTGGTGAATCTCAATTTAGAGGTTCAATCGGTTGGAGGTTCAATCTCAATGTATATGAGATAACACCCCGAGTTATCTAAAAATTCGGGAATTTGTATACGGTCCCCAGCTAGAGCTGAAGATGGAAGCTCTAAACACAAAGCTTGCCCAGGAAAGGTCTGCTCAGAAGGAAAGAAGGAAGGAAGCCTATGAAGCTGGCTACATTGCCATCAAAGACTATATCAAATCCACTCACCTCATGTTCCCTGACCTAGACTGGTCCCAATTTGACGAAGATGGTGTTAAAGCGGTGGAGGATATCAAGAAAAAAGAGGCTGCCAAAATCAAGGTGGATGAAGTGAATCCAGCTGTTAAGGAGAATGAGGTGGAGGTTCCCATGAAAGAGACAGCTGAAGCTCAGGCAAATGCCTCCAACATAGCTGCTCCCATTTCCCCTGCTCCAACAATCCAGGAACATTCTGATTGGAGGTGAACCTGCATGGGAAGGAAGGTGGAGCTAGATGCGAACCTCTTGACCAAGGAGGTACCAATGAACCAGGCAACAAAGGCATGAGGAATGAGGTTCATGGAAGAGGTCCAACTACTGGAATTAACAAGAAGTCGAATAACAAGAACCTCTACAGGAAACTAGAAGATCAAAGGAAGCAATCTGGGTCAATCGTAGCGGTTCTACCACGCAACTTGAGGTTCGACAGTTGAACCTGGAGCTTCCACTACAACAAGATACTACACTTGATTATGGTTCTCTGAAGGATCCACCTTATGCATTACGAAATTCACTACAGGAAGCTCAATATAGAATAACGAAGGAAGCATGTTACCAGGTAGCCTTAATGGAGGAACCTCACGATGAAGGTTCCAGTTTTTCGGGGGGTAACCACCCATGGCATTGATGAAAATGGCTGCTCTAATGAAGGATAATGAGGGCAAGGCGCACCATGTGGAAGTTATGAAAAAAAAGTGCAAGGGAACCTCGCAAAGTTCTTGGTTGGTCATGTGGCAGCACCTATAGAAGTAGGTGAAAGAAACTTATAGGGGTGCTCATAGCGGAAGCTTCACCAATAGTGGAAGGTTGAAGGTCAGAATATCTAGTTGAAGGCATTGAGCAAAGGTGCCAAGGTATGATATAGGTGATGTTGAAGCTCTAGCAAAAAGGCTATACGGGAAGCTGAAGGCGAATTGGTACCTCTTATAAACTAAAAGAGGATAGTGGCTTATTTTGAAAAATACAGCAGAAGGGGCATATGAAGCCTCTAAGGTGATCAACTGATAGAGGAGCTAACAATAAGATTAAAAGAGGAAGCTCCTTAAAAGGAACCACCTCAGCTCGTGAAAGCTTCGAGCAATATAATTATGGTAATATTCATGATGAAGAATCTCGAGGAGGTTCACATACCGTAAGCTCTTTAGGCATGATAAGTTGGAAGGTGTCTCACAAAGAGGTCCTCCTGCTATAAGCTTCTCGAATAATGGAAGCTAGGATTTAGGGATACCTCGTGGAAGGAATTGTAGATGGAGCTGATAATAGTAATCTTAATCAAATTCTGGAAAAATGTTATTGGATAAAGAAGGAGGTAGGAATGACCTCTCGATTATTAAAGGAAGTGTTGCGAGGTTCACATATGGAGCTACTTACCATCCAACATATGTTTAATGGAAATATATGTTAAAGGCATGTATGCAAGAACCTCTCAAGGGGAAAAATCACTAGAAGCTATGGAAACTTGATAAAAAATGGAGCTTCAGCTATATCGGCAACTATATCACCTGTTGGATCAACGATGAGTCATTCAAGGCTCAGCTTCAAGGATTTTTTCCAAACTTCTCCTAAAAAAAAAATGCACGAAAGAGTCAGAGGGTAGTAGATACCGTGCTACATGGAAGATTTTTATAAAAACACCTGATTTTTGAACAAATAAATATATGAGTGAGGTCCAGGTACGGCTGTATTCATGACATCTACCTAGAACAAGATCTTAAAAGTATGTGTACCTGAAACCGGTAGCAAAAGGTTCAAACAATTGAACCAATGGAAGTTGAAGTTATAAGCTTTCTGACATCAATGGAATCATGGATTCAACATTAAGGAAGAGTAACATGGTCTTTCATGGAAGGGGTAATACAAGTCGTAGCTGCTTCTTCTGTGATACCTCTTGTTTCTTACAATGAGTACCCTCACGTAAGCTGACAGATTCATGGTGAAGGATGGTCAAACCTGGCTGCAGATTATATAAGGTTCCTCTTGCATAAAATGGCTTCAAGGAACTGGGGGGTAGAGGATGATATACTGCCCAAGATGGCATGTGGAAAGTGGTAAATTTTCAAGCAAATGAAGTTTTCAAAGAGGGAATGAGTCAGGTTCATTGACATTACGCATGTTTATTGGTCATATGGTTTGCAAGATTCATTGGCTTCACCTGCTGGTTGCAACTTCTATGGATGTAACTACTGGTTGTAGCTTTAGTGTAAAAAGTTGCTGGTTGTAGCTTCCTTGGTTATCACCTGTTGGTTGCAGGTTGATTAGATTAGCTGCAGGTGAGGCTTCTTCGGTATTCACCTGTTGGATGCAGGTTTGGAA
Source organism: Saposhnikovia divaricata (assembly GCA_036435485.1). Classification (NCBI taxonomy): domain Eukaryota; kingdom Viridiplantae; phylum Streptophyta; class Magnoliopsida; order Apiales; family Apiaceae; genus Saposhnikovia; species Saposhnikovia divaricata. The sequence goes on from CM071596.1 coordinate 114,620,103, forward strand.
TTAGATGCAGGTGTAGCATCTTTGGTATTCACATGCTGGTTGCAGGTTCATTGGAATTAGCTGCAGGTGTAGCTTCTTTGGTATTCACCTGCTGGTTGCAGGTTGATTAGATTTAGCTGCAGGTGCCGCTTCATTGGATTTTAGCTACGGATTGCAGCTTCATTGGAATTCACCTATTGATTGTAGGTTCATTGGCTTCACCTGCTGGCAACAGGTTCATTGGTTTAATCTACAGTAAGCAGGTGCACATTCTTGTGGAGCTTCCCTATATTTTCTAGCTCACGATATTCAAGCATGGCTTGGACGGATTTGGATATTGGAATTTCGGAGATACCTCCCCAGTAGACACCTTTGGGTAAGGATTAGGTTGACCTCTTTCAAGCTTAGGGGAGATTAAAAAGGTACGACTGTCACGCTTAGGTTCAGATTTTGATCTATTTAGTCGTCAATAAAATGTGTGCCATTTTATTTATATGACTTATGTGGATTATATGTTTTCATGATTTATGTGGATAATATGTTACATGATCTATGTGGATTATATGTTTATGTATTCATTTGCTCTTTGTTTATTTGAAACATAATTGTTTAGTAAATTTGGAAAATGCTTTCTTGTTAATGGTATATGCATGAATCTTGAATGTCTGAATGGTTGATATAGCTCTTCATTATTGTTAGCCATATGGCGAATAACTAGGGGGTAGTTGGAGTATGGACCTGCTAGGTAGATCCTCTTTGGTATGAACCTCTTAGGTACGAACCTCCACGGAGAGTATGGACTTGGTCTTTGAAAAGGAATATGAGCCTATTAATCTCGGTTATTGAAGCCCTTTCATGGAGGGAGAAATGGGTTCTTGGAAAGTTATGCATCAATGGATTGGTATAGCTGAAGATTTAGAAATGAGAGTCTATAAAGCTATGGATGGATCTGGCTCGCGAAGATCCTATGAAAATAGGTTCGCGAGGTGCCTTAATGGATTCAGGCTCGTGGAGCTCCTATGAAAATAGGTTTGCAAGGTGCCTAAATGGATTTTGGAAGCGTGAAGTTCCTATTAGTTTAGGTTCACACATCGTGGTTGAAGGGGTTGACCTATGAGGTTCCCCTATATTGGAATCTGTTATAGGAATACGCCATCAAGTTCATGTGGATCCTAGGAATACTAGGCGCATGAAGAGCCAGGCAAATGGATAAATCATATGGGAGCCGGAATACATACCGCGTACTAATATTGGAATCATATGGATTGGCAAATGGATTGGCAATGGATTGGAATTCGGATTGGACTATGAGCTCATCAAACCCTCAATCGGGAAGGGAAGCTCTTTCATTATTGAAGATATGGTTTTTCTTTAGGAAAATCCTTGCGTCAATGGAATGATATTTAAAGGCATGTGGAGCTTCGATATGAGTTATGACTACATAAATTTACAAAGGCTAAGCTTTGGGAGTGGTTTAGCTACAACTGCTTATGGTTTATTGAGGTTCAGGTACAGCTGCTGGTTTTCGACCAACTGCTTCTGAGCTGATCAACATATTTAGGAATCAAGCCGGAAAAGGTTTTACATGTCATATCGAAAGGAAATCCAATGGCTCGGGGGGTACATCAGGTTTTCGTGCAAGAGCTGGTAGATTGGAAAAGAGCTTCTCATTATAAGCTTACAAAGAAGGAGCTTCTACCAAGCAGGTTCGATGACCGAACCTGATCTAAAGCGGAACCAGGAAAAAGATAAGTTCTACTCTCATGTTTTTACATATTCATTATCATGCATGTTTTATGTACATGGATGGAAATTTTTCATAGCTTTAAGATAAAAACATCACTCGAACCTCATCTTTTCTTACGGATCATTATCTTTTGCATTGCATTAGGTCATGATTATCAAAATGCGCATATCATATGATTTCAAGGAAACAAATTTACATGGATTTATAATGAAAAAGGCCATCATTTCATATACATTTACTTTCACAATGCATGGATTTCAAAAATGCTTTCAAACTTGCTAGCTGAAACTGTTAAGTAGGTACCTATGCACGCTATATGCCCCATGATGTAACCACTTGGAAAGACATATCAGCAATTGAGGAGGTCTCTATAACCTTTCTTTGGTCCCTCTTGAGAGGTACGCATATAAGATCACCTACAACTTATGGATTATAGATATACTTGGGAAAAGCCCCATGGTTTATGGGCATGGTTTGGAAAAGTACCATGGTTTATGGGCACGATTTGGAAAAGTCCCAAGGTTTATGGGCACATATTCATGAAGTCCTGGGAAGTGCGGTGCTGAAGCATTGTGCTTCCTGTTTCTTACGATTTGGAAGCATTGTGCTTCCTGTTTCTTACGCCGAGTTAGCTCATGTAAGCTTGGAAGTGCGGTGCTGAAGCTATGTATCTATCTGAGAAGGTAAGAAAGGATTGGACCTCTTCTTTTGTATAGGTTCCTTTCGCATTTCATGACATCAAGGAACCGGGCGGTAGTTGTTGTGCCCAAAATTTGTAATGGATTTAATTTTAGGCCCATGGATATTGAGAGACCCAATTAAGGTGGTTTGGGTAATAGCTGTTGAGGTTCAGTTTTGGAGGTAGCTGTGGAGGTGCTATTTTTAGGGAAGCTGTGCAGGTGCTGTTTTTAGGGAAGCTGTGCAGGTGCTGTTTTGAGGGAAGCTGTGCAGGTGCTGTTTATAGCTCCACCTCTGTCTCACAGAAGTAAAGTTGGACAAGGACTCTTGTTCCTAAACTTTAGGAGCACGGGAATGGACTCAAAAGATGTACTTTGAGATGGATTCTACTACATCAAATGGGATATACACGTTATACACATCATATATACATATATGTGTGGATAATTACATGAAAATACATGGATAAATGGACTTCTAGTGGTATACTAGAAGTAGGACTCTTATTTCTACATAAACACTTCAAGATCAGCATTGGAGGAAGGATAAAATATATAAAAAACGTGGCTTATTGCTAAAGAAAGGAGTCCATGACCTAAAGAACTACATCGGGGCTTGATTCCTATAAATAGGATATGTAGGCAGTTGGTAAGGGGGTTCGAAATTTCACTTCTCTCTACACAAGGTACGTGTAACCTTAGTGATACTTTCCCGGACACATCTTGGCCGAAATTTAATGCCATATTGTCCGGTGACCTTGCCGATTCAGCCCCAAAACACCAAAAATCTCCACCCGCTCCGGCAGCTGGAGCTAAAGCTGAAGCTGAAGCTGCGAACGTGTGAACCTGCTTCAACGTCCGATATCCAAGGATAATTCTTGTTATTCCAGCGATATTATCTCGGGGTGTTGTTGCGGAATTTTCTCACAACAGCTTACATGCAGGGGTTATTCGGATATAATTTAGACTTATATGTGGGTTTTATTGTTTGCATGTCATTGATTTGTAAGATTGTATGTTGGGGGATTTGATAAGACCATGTTCTTGAATTGTGTTAGTTGTTTGTGATGTATATGTATGTTATAAGTTTGTGGTGTTGTGTTAAATAGAAAATAGAGTGTATTTGTTGGTTAGTAAAAATAGAGGTGGTGAGAAAGGCGTGAGGAAGAGAGAGATAGTTGAGAGTGTGAAGGTGAGAGAGGTTGAGAGAGGGGTGGCCGAGAGGGTGGTAGAAGAGAGGGTGGTGTCATATGGGTTATAGTGTTGTGTAGCTCGGAGAAAATAGGTAGAGTGGAGGAAAGGAATTGTAAGTGAGTGGGTGTAAATGTATGGTTTTAGTTAAGGTGAAAGAGTACGAAAAGGAAAATTATAAAAGTGGTTGATAATGTTAAGGGTTTTATACGGGTGTGTGTGTATGTTTAGAGGCTGTGAGAATTAAGGAAAATAGGGGAGATAAATTAGTGAAGCTAGAGTAAATACCAAGTTGTGTGAGCATTGTTGGAAGCTGTTGTATGTGCCTAGGGTAGTGCAGAGCAAAGGAAAACAACCGAGAGTGTGTTTGTGAGCGTTTGTAGTGTTTTAAAGAGTGTAATGATGTAAGTTTAAGTGTATTTTGGTATACTCTGAGTGCAGGGCAGGTAGATAGTTGTTGTAGTTGACAAATGTATGAACTTGTGAATTTAAAGTGAGAAAACAGAGGGCTAAAGGAGTGTAGAATGGTGCAGACCTGGTGTGACTTTAAGTGTGTGTTTTCAAGTATGTACGAGTGTTTGTGTGTTGTGAGTGCGTTTTATGAAGAGTAAATGAGTAAATAATAACATTTAGATGACTAGTTGAATTAAAGTGTTAAAGGGAAGATAAATGTTAAACATTTATAATTTCCCTGTTACTTAATTGTTTTGGTAATCTTAATAATAAGATTGTGGTATGTACTGGATTAATTTAAGTATGGATATTAATTGTTAAATTTTAATTGTTAAGTGAAAGTTATAAGTGTCAAAATATATATGTTTTCTTTGATACTTATTTAATTAATTATTGACATTGGTAATGGCCTGACACTTGAATAAATACAAATAGTCAGGAAGATAATAAGGTTAAATGTTTTGTGTAATTGAATTATTTAGTTGTAAAATAAATAATTGTATTATGTTGTTCTTGGCTATTTGGATTAATTTTGATAATCTTGTTAATTATGACGTATAGTAAAATGAGTCAAGTATGATGGTTAATTGTTAAAAATTTATTTGTTATGTGAAAAATACTTGTAAATATTATTAGTAATATATTATAAATAATTAATGATTGTTAATTGCTATGTGTTATGTGTATACATTTTGTGTAATTATATAAATATTATACATCTTTATTTTGACTTGGGTATGGGGTAGAAGTTAAGAAAGAATATTTATTTGGTTATAGGAGTAGAAGACCAGGCAAGGAACCAGATGAGGACACAAGTTAGAGAAGCAAATCAAGTATAAGCAAAAATATTTTGAATCACTAAGGCAAGTGTATCACCTTAACTTGTCTTTTATTTTATATTATGATATCATTGTATCCATACCATGATTATTAGAGCAAGTCCAACAATGTCCTAGTTGGTGCCCTATAAATATAATAAAATATAGTGTCCTAGTGTTTTAAGTCATGATTTTTGTGTATCAATTCCAACAATATGCCTTATACTTGTGCCTTATAAATTAAAATAATAATATATTTGAATTAGAATTGGAGGGAAGGGAAAAAAGACAGGAGAGAGAAGTATAGAAAAGGAGGGAAGTTAATTTTTTATTGTTAAAAATGATTTAGGACAAGTATAGATATGCCTTAAAAGTAGGGCATGAGATGGATGTCCTAGTGTTTTAAGGCACCACTAGGACATTGTTGGAGCACAAAGAGTGACTAAATGTCCTAAATATTGATTTAGGACATTGTTGGACTTGCTCTTAGTCTATCAAATCTTTTATCATGATTATTCCATTGTACACCTTTTGGCAATATTATTTATCTTCTTAATTCCTGTATAAAAACCCTACGTTGTACCTTCTTAACCTAATAAACCTTTACAAGTACTTTAACTCACTTATTCCTGTAAACACCATGCTTAATTAATTATGCTTCAAATATCATGTTATTACCCTGTTTACCCAGAACTTTAGTATACCTTACCTGAATTAACGAATGAACATTTAATGTACATTCTTATCTCTTTCCTAAATTTCTCATTTATTTGACTTTACCATTTCTCATACCTGTGAACTTTATTGCCTTAGTCATATTTTACTAAACAGAATCCCAACTCACAAATGATAAACCTGACTAGTGATTTCTTCACCTGGAATCTAATACTTTTTTTAAAGAACTGAATCCCACATACTTGATAAAAATTGAATTTTCACAATACATATGTCATTGTTGACCTTGATTGCTAAAATCTAAAATTGAAGTATCTCCCTATCCTGATTACAATCTTTTAAAATGGAATTGGATGGAATTATTTTGACCGAGGCGCTGGTCCATTTTATTATTTTACTAAAGGCCAATGTGTACCTAAGGATCCTTTTATATTTGAGAATCACATTGGTTATGTGGTTCGGAGCTATGTCGTGGGCTGATCACCCAGCTTAGCTCGTAGCGTCTTATCATGATTTCCAATTCCCAATCAATTTGTACTTTGCCATGTTATTATTGTTTGCCCTCATTTGCAGATTTTATAATCATGCTTTACTTTACTGCCATTTCATTTATATTGTTATAATTATACACTTGCTGGACTTTTAACTCAATTGTTGATTCTTTTCCCTAACCCTACAGTTAAGATCGAAGATGGTAAGGACTATTGAGACCGCACGTAAGTCGATAGGAGGGTCAGGTGTAGCCTAGCCTATAGGAGGTGGTTTGTTCAGGTAGGATGAAGTGACAACCCTAGTGGCACTCATAACAGTGGAACTTTGGAGCTGAGTCTATAATAACTTTTGGAGTTAATCTTTTGGTTTGTAATAATAATGATAAATAATTTGTAATTTATGTTGGTCATACTCTTACATGTTGGCGATCTAGGCGTGGGATTTTGGTAATACAAGTTTATATTATGTATCCTTTAGTATAATCCAAATCTTTATTAAATCATATATGTTTATGGGGTTGGGGGTGTCACACACGTACTAAGCCATGATAGTCTGATTTGACTAGTCTTAAACAGAAACTTCTTCTATCAACGTATAAAGTAACATATGTAGCATTCTTGATTCTTTGTCTAACCTGCTGTTTACAGGTCATAGCAGAAATTGGCGGTTTAAATCAATGGTTCAGAATGATAGATACAGACAACAGCGGCACTATAACATTCGAGGAGCTGAAACATGGATTGAAAAGAATAGGCTTTAATCTTATGGAGTTTGAGATCCTTGATCTTATGAATGCGGTGCTTGTTATATCCAAATTGTGTCATTTAATTCTAAATTAATCTAAATCATCAAAATATTTTGTTAAATATATTAGTTTCAACTACCCACAGTTGTTGTACCAACCATTCTAGAATAATGGTTATGTTGTCAAGCATTCACACAAAACAAACATAGACTTTATGTACCAAGTTTTTCTACAAATTAGTTCTTCATTCATGTAATCAAATAAGCTAAATATTTCATAGCAATACAAGAGTTCTTTGTTTGTCTCTAATATTGTTGTTTAGCTTCCCTTATGCTTCCTTTTCAATACAAGATGTAGCATAAGGTCTAAATTTCAACATGGTATCAGAGCTTTAAGCTCCTTACCTCCATTACTTCCGCTCAAAATTTCGAGTTTTTTGAAAGTGGTCAAAACTCCGTTTTAAGAATATCATTAGACTGGCCTCATCGAGAGGAGTCCAGAAGTGGTTTCCGAATTCAAAATCGATGCCAGACGAAGCCGTACGAGATGCCGGAAGATTGGCATTTAAGAAGATGATGAATAGTGACCAGTTTTGAAGAAGCTGATGAACAGTGACTGAAAATTACATTTTGGTACCTAAAGTTTTGCATACATTACAAATTGGTCCCTGAGGTTTCAGAAGTTATAAATCGAAACCTGAAGTTTCCAAAAAAAAAAATTGTCCAAATTATTTTCCCACATCTTAAGTCATGCACAACAACCGAATTTGACAATCAATCTCTATGTCACACTAATCACACACATATATACATATTACTTGTGATATATATATATATATATATATATATATATATATATATATATATATATCACTCGTGATATTAACGCATCACAACATAGCGCACATATATATACACATCACAATTTTATACATATATGTCCACTCATAGCACTTATATATATATATATATATATATATATATATATATATATATATATATATATATATATATATATTGTGATATACATATATATTCGCTCGTGATTTCAACGTATCACAACATAGCACACATATATATACACATCACAGTCATATACATATATATCCGCTTTATTTTCACAGCACACATATATATATATACATATTATTGTCATATTCATATATATTCGCTCGTGATTTCAACGTATCACAATATAGCACTCATATATATGCATATGTCAGTTGTATACATATATATTGGCTCATATTTTCATAGCACATATATATACATATAATTATCACATTTATATATATTTGCTTTGTGATTTCAATGTATCATAACATAAGCACACATATATATAAATATCACAGTTATATACACATATATTTGCTTATGTTATTAAACAACACACATAAATAGAGATTGATCGTCATTTCACCCGTCAACAAGTGGTAAAGGGCACAGTCCATCTTCATGCTGTCTCCAATGCTGATAATACTGCAGATATTTTTAGGAAAGCTCATTCTCCTGGTAGCTTTCGCGCTTTCGTTTCCAAACTCAAGATGTTCCTTTAACCATCTTCAGTTTGAGGGGGGGTGTTAAATATATTAGTTTCAACTACCCACACTTGTTGTACCAACCATTCTAGAATAATGGTTATATTGTCAAGCATTCACACAAACCAAACATAGACTTTATGTACTAAGCTTTTCTATAAATTAGTTCTTCATTCATTTAATCAAACAAGCTAAATATTTCATAGCAATACAAGAGTTCTTTGTTTGTCTTTTACATTGTTGTTTAGCTTCCCTTATGCTTCCTTTTCAATACAAGATGTAGCATCAGGTCTTAATTTCAACATATTTTAATAACATTCTAGCTCAAACTATTCACTAAATTGTCGCTGGCAGACTGATATTGACAACAGTGGTACAATTGACTATAAAGAATTTCTCGCTGCTACTTTGCACATTAACAAGATGGAGAGGGAGGAGAACTTAGAGCATTTACTTTCTTTGACAAGGATTAAAGTGGTTACATAACCATTGACGAGCTGCAACAGGCATGCAAAGATTTTGGTCTCAATGAGGTTAAACTGGATGAGATTATTAGTGAGATTGATATGGATAATGTAAGAGTTTCCTTTCCATATTACTCATTTACATTACAAAATTTAATAGAAGCGGTTCTTGGAAATATTACACCCCCGGTGGAAAGATTCATCCCCATCTCACCATGTTCTTGAAATTTTATAAAGTTTTGATTTTTATTGTGAGAGAATGGACACCAATGGATTGGGTCAGATATATCAGAATCAATGCTCAGCATGTAAAGATTTTGTTATGTTATTAATTTAAGTTGTTATAGTTTTTTTAAAGTGACATCTTTCTTTTGGTTGCATGGTTCTGTTTAGTAACATCAGTCTTTAATATCAGATATAGCGAGGGAGCGTGAAGTTGAGGGGGATATTATATTAAGTGACAAGGGTCAGGTAACTTAGTTTTCCACACATTATATTAGGGGATCTTATATTAGGTGATAAGTACAGCTTGATGTATCTCGAATTACAACCCTGTCTGAGTTTTCCAACACCTGAATTTTTCTTTTTCTCTGTATGTGTGTTGTTATTACTAGCTAAGTAGTGCTTGCTCTTATTTTTTTCCCTTTACCAATACAGTGTTCCTTTAGTCGTGATTAAGTTAATCCAATATATTCAACTCAGATTTATACTAATGGGTCTCTACTCTGAATATTGATTGGACACGTTTACAAGATAATGGATTATGTCAGTTTTGCCAAAAAAAAATATTAAACAATAACAAATTATTTGTGTGTTACCGTGTAATGGAATCATGTACTACATGGCAAAAAAAAATCAAAAAATATCACCTACATTTTGTATGTCTGTATGTACGAAATAAACATTCTTGAAGTAATAATAATTCATATCATATTTCTGATATGTTATTTCATTTGTAATATTCTAGGGCTTAGGACTTCGACCTGGTGTTATTGATGGTGCTATCAGTATATCGGCTGTCCATGTCTATTTCTATGTTCATGTGATATGATATATTCCCATCAGTTCTTTATTATCAACTATTGAGTGCGATGTGATACTATCCTCTGTCTAAACCTGCTTATTCACACATGTATGCTTGGATGAAATTAATAGATTTTTTCTCTCCTACTTCAACCTGATAATTTGAACTTCTATGTCCAAGTTAATGTTGTTACTCGATTCATCGTGATGACCTATGTTGTTTCTCTTTTATGTTCATGACTTCATGCTTTTTCACTTCCACGTGTGTATTATGATCTAATGCTATCTGATGGGACCCTATTTTCATTTAAATATGGAATCTTAATTATAAACCTATTTCTTGAAATAAGATTTGGTTGCTTTTGTATACCTAGTGTTTGGGTTTGATGGTTGTGATTAACAATGTCTTTTTAAATATTAGTTTGCTTGGCATTGAACACTAGTCACAATGCTCAATTCTTTTTATGGTTGATAATGTGACTATGCAGTGGCTTTATTTATACAAAATCGAGCAGTTGGTTCTGCGGTCATGAATGATCGAAGCAGTCGCTCTCACAGGTATTAGAACCATTTGGTTCTACGGTGAAACTTATTTTAATATTCACTAATTAGAACAATGTACTGCTGAAACCTTATCCAGGTTATACTTATGTTCTATATATCACTTTTGTTTGTATATGTCAACATACCTGATCTAGTTGGGTATCCAATTATATTTATTTTAACACGAGCCGTTTGTGTGTTTGAAGGTGACTGCAGTACTTAAAAATGCTTGCCTGGGGAGTCCTCTAATCTCATTGTTTGTATTGAATTTACTAAAAGCAATGAGTGGGCAGGTTAAATCTACCACAGTGTCGGTCCTGACTTATCTTTATATACAGTTTGTTTAACAGGCCTCCATGAAAGCTAGGTTTCTTTGGTAATCTGTAAAAACTTCCACTTTTCATTGTTTATGTTTTTCGTTTTTAGCGGTCGGATAGTTGTGGTTGGTGAATTATGTAGTGGCTGGTATGGATTATGAATTAGTTGGTGGATGTACTTGTTTTGGATTATGAATTATGTAATGTGTTGGATTTGGAATGAACAGGTTGTTTAATTTGGGATGCATAACATGTTTGTACAATTTTTTTCATTTTTTCTGAAAAAGATATTGTGCTATATAAAAGCTAATGTAAGAAAAAAAATGTTGCACTAGGTCAAACAATGTTGCCAAGAAAAGTGGCTCAAACAGTGAGGCCCACATTGGGGACCATAGTGGGGCCCAGAATGGACCCCACTGGGGCCCCAATTGTTTTTATAAAAATTGAATCTCTAAGGTGACACATATATTAAGTTGCCATAGAACTCACTTTTTTTGCTATAGCAAGCTACGGTAACATAAAACTGCATGTTACCCTAGGGATCAAGGATGTTACCTTATACACCTAAGGTAAAATGGTTAGAGCTATCATCAGAAATATGTTACCTAAGGTAACATATTTTTTACGTGCTGTAACATTTTCTTTTGTTACAATAGGTTTTTTATGGTGTAGTGATTATTGTTTCACTATATACTTGCTAAGCGTTTTTGGCTCACTCTTGTTTTATTTACTTAACCTTTCAGTTAGGTTTAAGGACGGTCTATCTATGTCTTACAACTCGAATGGGAGTGAAACGATATTCCATTCAAGATAGATTTTGGAGCTAGCATGGATAGATACTGTTTTGGATCGAGCTAAAGATTAGATGGTATGGTGGATTGTGTGTAGATCTGAAATAGTTGTTGTAATAACTTGTATGTTTTAGATTCTTGTTTCATACCATCACATGTGATCGATCCTTGTTGAGGGGTTGTTTGTGTATTTAAGCTTTATTTAGAGTTATATTTCTTTGGGGTAAATAGGCAAATTGGTCACTGTACTATTTGAAAACTTTCACTTGGGTCACCAGCCCAAAAACGCTTTCAGTCAAACACTTGAACTACCGAAATATTTCAATTGGGTCACTGCCGTTAATACCGTTAAAAAAAGGACGGAATATTCTGAAGGAATGAGGAATATGCTGACGGAATTGCAAATATATCACTCAACTTTATATCCACTTTCACTTAGGTTATCGTGTAATTTTATTTTTTTTTGAATTTTTAAATTTTTCGAATTATTAGAATTTATTTAAATTTAAAATTGAAAATACACATTCAATTTATATGCTTATAAATCGATACATGCATGGGAACACATATTTATGATATCACATTTTTAAATCAAAATGTTATTTTTTTTTTAAATTTTTAAATTTTTTGAATTATTAGATTTTATTTAAATTTAAAATTGAAAATACATATTCAATTTATATGCTTATAAATCGATACATGGAACACATATTTTAAGATATCACTTTTTTTTAAACAAAAGTGTAATTTTTTTGAATTTTTAAATTTTTTTATTACTAGAATTTATTAAAATTTATAATTGAAAACACACATTCAATTCACGTTTTATGATAGAAATTTAAAAGTGAAAATACAGATTTTGTATTTTTTTACTTATATTCATATCATTTTTGTATATGGATTACTTGAATTCATATAATTTTTATGAAATATTTTTTTTAATGCTCGATGACCTAATTGAAAGTAACGGAGTCAAAGTTTTTAAATTTTTTAATCTAACGGTGACTTGCAACTTTTCCGTCAAAGTCAAACTCGGATTGTTGGGGGCGTCACACTAACTCTCTAACTAACTTTGGCGCCCAAAATCTCTGTTTGACTAGTGATAGGCTACTTTCCAAATGATTCGGACCCAACCATCCGTCGAGCCCGGAGCGCCTTTGACTAACGAATTCGGAACGCAGGTGTATCCTCAAGGTCCTATTGACAACGCACGTAACACCTCGAATCTCAATCATCATCAAGGGCCACATCTGAGAATGACAGCTAATGATTGCCAATAATGAGCATGATCCAAGAATAAGAATGTCCCACTCTTAAATGTGCCTAACACACTTTTCCATAATTATTCCCCTGGGCTCGTGTCATGCATCCATGAGGCCCAGGTGTCCTTTCTACCTAGGATCCAACGCTCATGATTGCAGGTATCAACCCTCAAACCCTAATTGTAAGAACCCTAATTTTTGGTAATATTTTCTTTTACTTAATATCTTGTGGCATTGTCAATATGGAACCTTTCTAGTCATCCCTGTTGATTAATAGAATTGATTGTCTGAGAAACTGTGCTGTTGCATTCTCTATGTAAGATAAAGGGAAGATTGTAAAGGCAAGAGTCTTATTGTTAGTAAGATTTATAAAACTTGGGATTTGAGAATGATTAGAGTATTAAAAGATTTATTAAGAATTATGACGAGGGATTATGGTCATTCGAGGAATTTACACAATTAAGTACTTAAGGAATTATAGGGGAAATCTCTACGCGACAAAATATTACTACGAGAGATTAATTAAGATACGATACGAATTAAAGATTAAATGACGAGCATTGGTGGAAGAATAATGATATAAGGAGTAGTATTGCATGCAAGTCCCATGCAACCAAGTAGTTAGGAGGAAGCAAACTAGTTAGCCAAATGGAAGGGGAATAGAAACTAGTTACATTACTTTTCAAAAAGAGGAGACAAGTAGTACATGTGACCATACCTATGCTAGTACTTGCCTATACATACAACATATGTATCACCCAACATCACTTTATCACTTATTCACCCAACAACAACAAATATCAAAACACCAACCCCCCCTTCCAAGGTGCTCTCGGCCAAGACCTAAAAAGGAAGAAGAAAATTCTTCCTCCCCCATTTTCCACCACTCATAAATCAAGATATAATTACTAGGCCCTCTACATCATCTAAGCAAGGTATGTTAAGAGTTTCAAGCCATTTCATCCATCCAATTTCAAGATATAAATTGTTAAAGATTTGGTGAATAGTAACCATGTTGGTTTTTCTTTTAGGTCTTGGATTGTAAGGGTTGTAGGAGACCATTCAAGGTGTTATTGAGTTTTGTAAGGCTTATCCAAGGCTCCTAGGTGCTCAAGAAGGTATAAAAATCTCAAACCCTTTTGGTCATGTAGTGTTTATAGTGTTTGGTAGTAGATCCATGTGTTATATTGATAATCTTGGTTGTATAAGTAATGGATGACATGGATCTTGAGTTTTGATGTTGTGATTGTGATTTTTATGATTGTGGATAGTATATGTATCTCCATGAGTGATATAAAGCATGAACTAAGTGAATTAAGTGTTGGTTGTGTTGTGGAATTGAGAAAATTGGTTGATCTAAGTGCTACATGCTTGCTGAGTTTTTCCAGGAACATTGGCCTGTCTTGTAACACGGTTTTGAACCCCAAAATGTTGTCCCCTGATGTCCTACCATATATTGTTGGAAAGATAATTGAATGTAGTTTCTGGAAATGTAAGGTTCATGGCTAGGTGATGTATAGATTTTAAGTTATGGCCGGAGAAGTGAATTGTGTTTCTGGATTCCGGACTTCACTAAGTGACCCCCTTGTGAACCTTGTTTAAACCCCTAAAAATATGTGTGGGAACATGGAAAAATTTGAGAAGTTAGGGAATGCAGTGGTGAAGACCACCCAAAAAGAATTGGATTAAAATATGAATTTTTTGATTTTATAAAAATGCTAGAGTAAATTTCGCGCAAGGGAAAAAGTCGTTAGTGGAGCATAATTCTAGGGGTAATGGTTATGATTCGAATGTGGTAACTAAATTAAGTCGATTAAGTAACGAGCGTAATCGAGTGACGACATGAACCTATAGTGGGGCTAGAGTGTCATAAGACGAAGTCATTAAGTTAATTTCGTACCCTGATAACGTGTATTTTATACACGTTTTGTCTTTTATTCTTCTGCATTTTTGTTAGTTTCGAATGTTGTTTTATTAATATTTGTTATGTTTTTCATCTTTCAGTGCCTCGTGCTTAATTGTTGAAAAGATGGCTTAATTTGGGCATGAAAGCGAAGATTATTCAAGAGGTAAGTTAGAAGATGAAAGCTCGCGATGTCGGGAGGTGTTTAATGTATTATCTTGAAGATTTTATCTCGTACGGGCTACTGTACGGCCGTTCGACAGGCCGTTCAAAGGAGCAGATTTCTGTAAGGGCAGCTGTACGGCCGTTCGACAGGCTGTACGACCCCTGCTGTGTGTTAAAAGAAATATAGCCAAACACATCTCATCAAAATATCTTAACCTACCTCTTATCTACATAAAAACCTAACCTTATCTTGTAGTCTCAGCTTGTAAATATAATTAGAGTAGGAGGAAGAACATTGGTTACTTGTAATCTAGCATTGATTATGAGTAACTAACTTCATTTATTTGGCTCAAGGAAGGATTTCTTGTATCAAAACCCATTTCATTTTAAGTAAGATCTATTTCACTTTATCTTGAATTCTTGAGTTGTATTGTTTATGATTTTGCTTGGAGAATTGTAAGTTGCTTCAATTTGCTTCTCTTGTGAATTCAATTGCTAATTGTTTGTGCTAATCCGTAATTGTTGGTACATTCATTATAGTAGCACAAGTTTAGTATACCTAAATTCTCAAAATTCAAGTGCAAATACCTAGGTTGAGCTCCTCATCCTTGGGTTTGTCCTAGCCTCTCTTTGATTGATTCCTTGATTTGGTTAAATTGGTAGTGCTTCACTATTGGTTGCTAGTATCAAGAGAACTAATTTATGTGCTTCACTAAATTAGTGTTTATAATAGAAGAGAAATAAGTGATTGTGTGCTTCACCAATTATCTTGGTTAGGTAGAGTTGAATATATTTGCTTGTTGTGGGGTTGAAGGGCTTGAATATCCATAATCCTTGGGTCAAATATCTCTTGTCTTGTTAATTTGCTCATTGTGTTGTTGTGTTGGCAAATTTGGATATTAGCCATTAACTTAGTTGTGTTTTTGTAGCAATTTATTTATCGTAGGCAAGGTGTTTGTTAAAACACCTTAACCAAACTCAAAACCCCCCATTTACACACTTCTAGATTGTAAGAGATAATCAACTTGAAATCAATATTGAGAGTCCTTCCCTGTGAACGAACTTCGAAAAACACTACCTTCAAATTGGCGCCGCTGCCGGGGAAGGCAACAATATTAATTTTGAGTTAATTGTTTCTAATATTTTAAATTTTATCTTTGTATATAATTTTTTCTTTGTTTGTTTGTTTTTTTTAGTGGTGTGTCTTCATGTTTATTGGATATAGACATGAACTAACTCTTTTAGGAGACGATGGATAACTATTTTGGTTGGAATAACGGTCAAGATTTCACCTATGATCAAGAACGATATCAAGATTTTAATTCTTTTCAGAATTTTAACGCGTATCAGGTGAATTCTTTATATACTACAAACTCATGCTATGCTCCTTACCCTCCTAGCATCGATTATTCATATGCTTGTGAAAATCAATGTTATGATCCGCAATATAATTTCCAAGACCATCAAGGGTCTTCTTCATCTTCCTTATCATCATTACAGGAGATGATAAACCAAATGGCGGCAAACAACCTCCAACTTGCTTTTAAAAATCGATGCTATGATCCGCAATATAATTCCCAAGACCATCAAGGGTCTTCTTCATCTACATTGTCATTACTTGAAGAAATGATGAAACAAATGGCGGCAAACAACCTCCAATTTCAAAACGCCACTTTTCAAAGTATATCCAACTTGGAAAACATCACTTCTCAAAGCATATCCAACTTGGAAAAGCAAATGAGTCAACTAGCCGAAACCGTGAGTCGATTAGAGGAGGTCAATCCTCCTACTAATCACGATTCTTGTTTTGTAATTGATGAAAATGTTGTGCATGATGAATTTGCTTGTTTAGTTGACGATTGCCCTAAGCTTGACAATGATAAATTGGATGTAGTTGAGGATCTACCAAATTTAGAAAATACTTTTGTGCTTAATGAATTGGTAGATGAGATAAAAATTGATGAATGTCCAATTGAAATTGAGAAGGAATTTGAGCTTAAGATTGATGAGGTTGAAATTTTTGCTTGGGTATATAAGGATCCAATTTGGGAACAATTTTTGAGTCGTAGTTATAATGATTATTCTGACGATTTCTCTAACTACTTTTATTTTTCAAAGTCTCCTGAACATCTGAAGATCATAAAAATATTTTTATATTTTTATGGATCAAATGTATATTTGCACACCATGTTTTTATTATTAATTCGTAGGTATGTGCATTTATTTGCTTTTTCACCTCATTAGTCACAATAGTTGTATAAATAAGTCGAGCCAACGACAATAAACAAAGCGCTTTTTGGGAGGCAACCCAAGGTACGCATGTATTTATATATTTTTATGCGTGTGTTAGATTTTGTTCCTCGCTTGCATTTATGTAGGGTGTTATGCATATTATGGATTTGAGGATTGATCTAAATATTAGTGAGTGGGGATTCAATTTTTCATCTATTTTAATTCTAAGTAAATAACCTAAAAAAAAAAAAAATTATTATGTATTTTTTTTGGTGTGACTAGTGGATTTTATAATAGAGTTTTAAAAAAAAAAATCACAAAAAAAAAAAATTTGTAATAATAATGTCCCGCTCAATAATATTTAGTATCGTTAATTATAGTTTTTATAATTTTTAGATTTGTTCCACACTTGCCTTGATGTGTTTGTTTCATGTTTGCAGGATTTAATATTTTATTCAAGCATTCAAGGATTTGTGTAAATTTTCTATAAAAAAAAAATAGTTTTTGTAAAATTTTGGGGGTGTACGGGCTGTCGTACGGGGTGCAAACCGTACAACAAGCCATGCAGCAGGCCGTGCAGTTTTTTCTCAGCTTCTGTCCATAAGATACTGCAAAATAAGGGGTCTCAAAAAATCTACCCACTTGGTGCACGGGCTGTACAGCTATTCAATAAAAAAAAACAAAAAGCAGAGCAGACATAACAATCTCTCCTATCTGTTTCACAGTCGCACCACTCTACTTTCTCCATTCCGACAACCCACCATATCTCCTTCTAAACCCCGCCTATTCCGTCCACCTTTCAGTCCACCATTCCCCTCCATTCAAAAGCCTTCATTCTCCTCCAGCCTTTTTTTTTTCTTTCGACCCACCTTCACCTCCCCTTCCTCCTTTCTTCCACCTGCACCCCTCACCTCTCACCCCTCCCTTCTCTTCCACCTCGTACACACCAGCCTCCACTCATTTCATTCCACCTACACCACTATTCCCCCCTCTTCTCAACCGCACTGCAATCCCCCATCTCTGCTGTAACAACTCCCATTCCGCCCATCTCGCAACACAACCCATCTCCATTCTCTTCACAGACTTCACCCTCAACACCCACAACTTTCATTCAACACCCTTTCCCACCTCCAGTTCCCCTCTTCCACTCTACAGCCCTCTCGACCCACCCGAAACCATCCCACCAGCCCACCAATTTCACCACCTCAACCTCCACTCGCAATTTTTTTTTCTACCCCACCCCGTTCCTTTCACCTCCTTAGTCTTTGTCCTTTCTCTTTTTTTTTAACCCATTCCCCCGTCTGTTTAGCCGCACCCCCCTCCCCCCTTTTTGTTTTTTTTGTTTTTTTTGTTTTTGTTTTCTTTATTTAGTTTTTGTTTTCTTTTTTATGTTTTGTTTTATTTTTATTTTGTTTTCTTTATTCACTTTTTAAATTTTGATTTTAGTTTTAATTTTAATTTTATATAAATTTAAGAATTAATTTGATATTTACTTTAAATTTTATTTTTGATTTTATTATTAATTGTTCTTTTTGTTTCATTTTATTTTATTTTGTTTTATTTACTTTTATTCACTACTTCATTCATTTTAATTTTGATTTTAATTTTTTAATTTTCTAAACTAATTTATTTTTTATTTTATAAATTTAGAAATGAATTTAAATTTATTTTATTTTGATTTTTGATTTTATTTTTAATTGGTTAGTGATTTATTTTATTTTATTTCATTTTATTTATTTATTTATTTTTAAAAAAAAACCAAAAAACCAAAAACCAAAATTTATTTCTTTTTAATTTTGATTTTAGTATTTAATTTCTAAACTAAGTAATTATATTATTTTGGTTTTACTTTTAAATTTGATTTTTGATTTTATTTTAGTTTTAGTTTTTAATTTGATTTTTGCTTTTATTATTATTTCAGTTTTAAATTTGATTTGATTTTGATTTGATTTGATTTTTGTTTTATTTTATTAATTGGTTAGTTATTTTATGTTATTTTATTTTATTTTTAAAAAAAAAACAAAAAAAATATTTTTATTATTTCTATTTCCTTAATTAGTGTATTGCAGGGCTTTGTAGGGTGTGGATTTGGCTTGTTGGTTATTTTCGTGGGGTTGATTGTGGTGTGTGGCGATAGTTCAATTCTTGGCGTGCAATTTCGGAGTTGGATTTTGGCAAATATGAGTGGTGTTCCCGGTCCTTGTTATTTATTTTTAGGGGAGTTCTCTTTCATTCATATCTCTACTTCATTTTTATTGTCATGCATGAGGACATGCCATGTTTTAAGTGGGGGAAGGATTGTTTATGTTTATCCTTGTACAATATGTGTAGCTAGTATTAGTAATCCCTTTTGTTTCATTTGATGTCCATTTTGTTTGCATTTGGGAAATAAGTTTCGTCATGAGCGAGTTTACTTGTTTGTAAAATTTAAGACATTGTGAGCTTGTAGCCTTGTTTTCTCCTATTACGTGTCTAGCATTACCAATTTGATGTGAATCTATAAGTTTGATGCACCTTATTGCACACACTCACTTAAATTGGCATGAAAAGTCTAGATTGTTGTAATTAAATTGTGACATGACGGTTATCTCTTAGGATGCATGGAATCAAATCGAGAAGATGTTATTACAACTTAAACCTTGAGAGGCCTTGAACGATGATTCTTTTTGCTTGTGTGTTTCTCCATCTTTATGTATGTTTGTTGCTCTAGGGCTTGCATTAAATCTTCATTCATGGATGCACCATAATAAGGAAATTTTATTTAGGATAACCTTTTTGACCTTTTTAGCTTGTGAACCATGAAAATAATCCCTAGTTACCCCTTTGAAGCTTATATCCATATTTTTCTTCGTCACTTTCTCCTTTTATACATGAGTCAAAGCCAAATACTTCACTCTCGACCTAGTTGAGCTAGTTGAGTCTTGGAAAGAATTGATTGTTGAGCATGAGAATTTGGAGATGTTGTGAAGAGGAAGGATTCTAATTATTGTAAGTGGGAACTAGTTTGATGTGTATATCTAGATGTGGTTCAAAGTTCTTTGTAGTATTTATTTATGTTATGCATTCCTTTTGCTAAAATAATAATAATAAAGGGGATGTAAGAAAAAAAAAGAAAAAAAAAAGAAAAAAGAAAAAGCAATAAATCTTTGTACTTTATTTTGTTTAAATTTTCTTGGTAAATGTGGTTGTGTTTTGTAATTGTAAATGAGTGAAGACATTCTTTAGTTTGAGAATTTGGTGGATGAAGCGAGCAAGCGTCATTTTGACTCAACTAGCGAAACTTTTACACCTTCCTTGAACTTAAATTTTCACACCTTCACCCAAGCCTCATTACAACCCATTTTATGAATTCCTTGTTTTTGGTGCAATCCAGAATTTAGGTGAACATGCAAGGTCAAGTAGAGTGCATGCATTTAGACTTGGAGTTGAGTGAAATCTCTAGCTCATACTTGTGTGATACATAATTGAGAGATGTGAGATTCTTCACCATATAATTTCATCTTCTTAATGCGAAGCCGTGTATGCTTTGTGATAATCTTGTATAGTGTTCACGATTGAAGTGCATTCATTGTATCTTTAATGTCATGGCTACATTTTGCACAAGGTGTGTTATCTTGATTCTTGAATTGGTTGTTAGCTCGTTTTAGTGGATGACAAGGTGAATAGCTCTATATGTTTGATTTTAGTTACAAGTAGACGACTCGGACATGTGAGTGTAGTAGTTAGCTTAATTAGTATGTATTGTTAGTTTCTTTTGTTTATTGGTGATTTTTGTGATTTTGTGGGTACGTCATCTATAAACCCTCACGAGACCTCACTCGTCCACTAGGGCTACCTAGGGGTTCCAAGGGCTTGTTGCATATGCCAAATGCAACCGTGATCACCTACGGAAGTGGTACTAGTTAGGAGTATATGGTAATGTTAATTTTAGTTTGCTCGGGACTAGCAAAGTTTAAGTGGGGGAAGATTTGATAACGTGTATTTTATACACGTTTTGTCTTTTATTCTTCTGCATTTTTGTTAGTTTCGAATGTTGTTTTATTAATATTTGTTATGTTTTTCATCTTTCAGTGCCTCGTGCTTAATTGTTGAAAAGATGGCTTAATTTGGGCATGAAAACGAAGATTATTCAAGAGGTAAGTTAGAAGATGAAAGCTCGCGATGTCGGGAGGTGTTTAATGTATTATCTTGAATATTTTATCTCGTACGGGCTACTGTACGGCCGTTCAAAGGAGCAGATTTCTGTAAGGGCAGCTGTACGGCCGTTCGACAGGCCGTACGACCCCTGCTGTGTGTTAAAAGAAATATAGCCAAACACATCTCATCAAAATATCTTAACCTACCTCTTATCTTCATAAAAACCTAACCTTATCTTGTAGTCTCATCTTGTAAATATAATTAAAGTAGGAGGAAGAACATTGGTTACTTGTAATCTAACATTGATTATGAGTAACTAACTTCATTTATTTGGCTCAAGGAAGGATTCTTGTATAAAAACCCATTTCATTTTAAGTAAGATCTATTTCACTCTATCTTGAATTCTTGAGTTGTATTGTTTATGATTTTGCTTGGAGAATTGTAAGTTGCTTCAATTTGCTTCTCTTGTGAATTCAATTGCTAATTGTTTGTGCTAATCCGTAATTGTTAGTACATTCATTATAGTAGCACAAGTTTAGTATACCTAAATTCTCAAAATTCAAGTGCAAATACCTAGGTTGAGCTCCTCATCCTTGGGTTTGTCCTAGCCTCTCTTTGATTGATTCCTTGATTTGGTTAAATTGGTAGTGCTTCACTATTGGTTGCTAGTATCAAGAGAACTAATTTATGTGCTTCACTAAATTAGTGTTTATAATAGAAGAGAAATAAGTGATTGTGTGCTTCACCAATTATCTTGGTTAGGTAGAGTTGGATATATTTGCTTGTTGTGGGGTTGAAGTGCTTGAATATCCATAATCCTTGGGTCAAATATCTCTTGTCTTGTTAATTTGCTTATTGTGTTGTTGTGTTGGCAAATTTGGATATTAGCCATTAACTTAGTTGTGTTTTTGTAGCAATTTATTTATCGTAGGCAAGGTGTTTGTTAAAACACCTTAACCAAACTCAAAACCCCCCATTTACACACTTCTAGATTGTAAGAGATAATCTACTCGAAATCAATATTGAGAGTCCTTCCCTGTGAACGAACTTCGAAAAACACTACCTTCATACCCTCCTAAAACCCCGTAATTAAAGAGATATTGTTAAGGTACTAACGAGCGGTTATTGCTTATATATAGATCGTTCGACTCCGCACGCTCGACCACCCCAACCAAACCAAGGCAAGTTTACTTTTCAAAACTTATACATATACAAGGACTTTCACTGTTGTGTTTGTAGCTTTCAACTATATCAAATGCTATGTTTATCGAAGTATTGATGCAATTGAGATTGTATAAGTACATTTATATGTGTACCCCTTGAACTTAGATTGAAATGTTTTCTTCGGACAACGACTCTAGCAATAGAGGTCGTAGCGGTCCGTATATACTATTGACCGGGGAGCGGTATATTATTATATCGTAACTAGTTTGCGAAAACCCGAAGGGTCATTCGGGGAGTATCGTATACTCAAGTAATTATTGTTATATCTTCGTAAATACTCGAAACCCTATCTTGGATTAAAAGATTATTTTATCGAATCATTATCTTATTAATTATTAATATTAAATCTTAAAATAATATTTATTAATTATTGTTCATTGTTTTAAAGATGAAGTCAATCCAAGATACCTTTAATACTTTCAAACTCGAACTCTTTCGAACTCAAAACATTTTCGAAAACCCCCGGTCAGGTTCTGCTTCTTGTATGATTTCAAGAATCATCAGTCGACTGATGTCGGACCTCACTTACTCTATTTTCAATCAAAATCAAGTTTTAAAAGAAAAAGAAAGAGGGACTCTGGCAGGTGTGGGAACCGTTGACGAACGATTCCCGGGATGTGTAAGCGGCCGTGAGCCAGGCGGTCCATCAATTATTATTCCGGCCCATGTGTTGCCGAAGGATGATTACGGATGTAGTTTTCATCGAGGGTGATTACGGATGTAGTTTTCACCCGAGGGATAGTTACGGATGTAGTTTCTATCCTTCTACCGGTAGAGAAGACCCGCGGATTATTGGACTTGGATGTGGTGACTGATCATCGTCAATCCCTGTCAGGTTTTTATGTTTTCTTCCAGTCCCATCCTCCATTTTGGAAAAATACTCAAACACTGCTTCTTGGGCCTAAGTGCCAAATTGCTGATAGTGTGGTTTTTGATGAGAAAATATTGACATCGTGCAGTATCTAGAACTGCAAGATTTTCTATAAAGATTGGCACGTGTTAGTGCACTCTTGCAATTGTTTCAAAGAATGAAATGTTTTTGTATGAGAAACCTTCTAAGCTAATGGAAGGAAAGAGGTTTGCAATGATGTATTCCTTGTACAGTATGTTAATCGTAGAGTGTTTTGCCGAAAATGATATACTCATATGTATATATTTTCAAACTTGAGATATATTGACATGGGAACCTTATAAAGGGTTCATATGTTATTCTTAAAGGTCCTTAGTGAGTATAGATGTTTTATTCAAACTCGGACATATACATTGTCCAATTATGTTTTGAAATCTGAGATATATACCCATATAGTTGGGAATGTTTTCGAAATAAACCACATTATTATTTTGCAAAATGGTGAACTTGCTGAGCATTATGTAGCTCATTCTTGCTTTATAAAAACTTTTCAGAAAGGGAAGAATCTGGCCGATTAACTCCGCACCAACAGAAGAGGAGTAGAAGATTTACCACGGAGATGAGTTAGTTTCTGATAAATACTACAGAGTAGTCTGATAGGTTTTCAACTGTAATAGTAAGACTTGTCTTCAAGTATAGTTGTATAAGTGGAATTGCGTAAGACTCTGATTTGTACAAATGAATTGTAATATTTAGTGGCACTTTTAATTATCGTTTCTGAGGCTCTAACTTGCTTGTGTGTAAGATTGAGGTCTGAATTGATGTATTGTTGAGTTGTAAACTTAATACAGGTTTGATATGGTTGGATGGCGGCGTGACGACCTGAATCTCTGACCTCAGATTTGGGGGCGTTACAGAAATGGTATCAGGGCGATAAGTTACAGTACTCAGAAACGAGAGTGTTGAGAGTTAAGTCTAAGTAGG
The DNA here is from genome assembly GCA_036435485.1 of Saposhnikovia divaricata. NCBI lineage: Eukaryota > Viridiplantae > Streptophyta > Magnoliopsida > Apiales > Apiaceae > Saposhnikovia > Saposhnikovia divaricata. Next base: position 114,644,312 of record CM071596.1, read on the forward strand.
AGAATGACATAAGAGTTCGTAGTAAACTTATGATTGGACTACCGGAAGAGGTACCGGTGAGTAGAATGGACTGGAGTGTTACTGGAGGTATTATACTAGGGTCGATAGAATCCTTAGAGACCTTCAGAATGATGAATAGAGGTTTGAGAGTCGTACATGACCTATCATAGATAATGATATAGGAAGCAGAGCGAAATCTCGAGAGCAGCTGAGGTAGAGGCGATATTGCCAATATGATCGGATGACTAGGCTGGCATAAATTTTGTGGCCCATATTCCTTATAACATGTGTTATACGAGAATGTTATCATAAGACGAGCGTGCTAGATAATTCCACGCATGATTCGAACGCGGGAACATGGTAGTTCAACTTAGAGAACAAACAAGTAGAATTAACAAAGGGACTCGAGAGAAGTTGAATATGGTTGCAACGAGCGATACAGTGATCTCAGAGTCTACCAAAGGAAAAGACCAGCGGGTCTAGAGTGGGATCCTTTGATAGAGATGTTAGCAGGGACTACGTATATACGTATTGTAGACCTCAATATTTTTTGGTATATGTTCACACACACACACGCGCCACTGAACCTATGGACTGCACTGAGATCCCTGAGAGATCTCTTTGATCTGTTCCCAGGGGGAACTGGCCACTTGTGATTCATGTCGGAAGGCATGAAGTAGGACCCCATAGACTTAGCAGGTGTCCCCGGAATGATGTGAAGCTTGGTCTTCAAGATAAAGCACAGAAATGACAGATATATTGGTGAAACCCTAACTCGATAAATGACTTTAAGATGATGATTGAGAGACACACTAGTTGGTGTCTTGTATTACGAAGACGAAGAGAGGGAGTTACCCTCATAGTGGTGATAATGAGATGCACGAATGATTATTAACTTATTTTGATAACTACCGGCTGGTGCACTACTTCATTTTAAACTGTTCACTAACCATGTTACCTCGATTAGCTTATATCAGGTAACCCTCCTAGCTTTCTACTTCAAACTTGTGGAATAACAACCAGTGATTTACTTTCTCGAAACCGGGACTCATCCAAGTATCTTAATTGATCCCCGAGCATTCTATTTGAAGTTTATAATTATTTCTGCTCAGGACTATTTACACTTTCTTTCAATTATCCAAGGAATGTTCCACAAATATTTCCTTAATTAATCGACGAATACTACTTAACGGATATCGATATTTGATTGCTTCTTTCATACTTGCATTCTTCAGTTGAGCTCATAAATATTCAACAAATTACTGAGGACATGGATGATCTAATGTCCAGACATCCCTCATGAATTATTTTCTTCTATTCAAGATGAGATTGTACATCGTACATTGAAATCATAGTAAGGATATCATTTTGATAGTGGTATTCCGAATTTAATTCTATTTTCGGATCTGATAAGGCAGGTGTACGGAGGCACCCTTGGGTGGACCGTTTCACTGATAAGTAATATTTGATGAGAGGTTATCGATTGTTCCGATACCTAGAACATTCTCTTCAGATTTTTTTGTTTTCTTTTTTTCAAACTTAATAACTTCTTATTTTTATTCGTTGTCCAAGAGAAGCCTAAAGTTTCTTCAATGGCTACGATGTTGAAATTCCGTTCTATCCAATTGAAACTGGCTAGTCGTTATGTCAATATGAATGACTAGTTGATCGTTCCAACTACTCAAAATTGTAATGTTGTGAAGAACACCTAGCTAATTGTCCTAGCTAGTGGTGATGCCTCAAACAGGTGAACTAGCAAATTTTGTCTAGCTAGTTGCTAGTGTTTCTTGAAAAGGACTAGTTATTGTTTCACTAGTCCAACTCCCAATTTAATTCATTCCGCAATGCATTTTGCATGTGGTAAAGTATGATGATGAAAGTTTGGACGAATAACTTGATTGAGACCTAGTGAGGTCGCCCACTCGACTTGAACTCTTACCCATCTTCGTATCAGACTTTATATCACTTGAATATTTTATTCTTTCATTCATACAATGAGAATTCATTTGAAACCATTGATTACTTGAATGACAAACTACTTCATTCTTTAATTGTCATGGAGTAGAATTGCTTTCTATTGGCTGACCTTCATCAATGCAACTTTAGATTTCCTCTTATTATTCAGGAGGAAAAGTATCCACCCGATGTAAGAATTGTATAAAGACCGTCTTTATGACTTTTGTATCCAACAATCATTGCCCTCGTGCAACATTCTTTATGATATCATATTACAGAATTATCAGGACCTGAAGGAATAAACCTTGTTGTACTCTTTCTGTCCATCCTTACATCTCCGAAAATCGAGACTCCTAGTATTTGGAACCATCAACATTCTTGGAACATCCAATGTGGAATTCTTATTGAAATTATCTATTGGACCTTGTTATTTTGAAACCATTCCTTTCAAAGTGATTACTCTAAGGTGAACAGGAGATACAATTGTGAACCATTGCACCAATATGAGATCAAAAACCAAATGTTGTAATTGTGCAGCCAGAGCGTTATGCCGAGTAATTATTTAAAGTAGGAATAACATGTCGGGGCATACCACAAGACCTTTAATATTAGTGTGAGGAAAGTTATAAGCAATGATGAGGTGGTTGGGAGTACGCTCCTACCAACCGTTGTCAGGATGTTATATTAATGAATTCTGGAGTTACCAAGCCTTTTCCTGATCCAGGAAATGCAAATCGATTGCGATGTAAAACATATCCTTGGAGGAAACTAACATGGAAGTGAGATGGACAAGAAAGGAAGAAATATCGTGGCAAGAATGTGAAGCTTTACTTAGCTTAAAGGGATTGATGCACATAGAGAGACATAAAGTTTAACAGGCCCTAATAGCAAATGGATGCATGGATATATGACAATGATCCTTCGAGATTACCACCTAATCAAGTTTATTGGGAATCGCAGTAGCATGCAGGCCTCAGGCTGATTGGCGCCAGTTGCGAAGGAGAACGAGCGTATGACATCTTACATATACCATCGAGAACTGATACCCTTATCGGAAATGGAGGAATTGTTGACTGGTTAAAATGAGTAGTTGTTTTTCAAAGATAAGGTTGAAGAGAAGGTTTTACCAACTCAAGGTCGACCTCTGTACTGTGCCAAAGTTGGCATTTCACACTAATATAAACGTTATAAAATTATGGTAGTATCATTTGAGTGGACTAACGAGTTAGAAGCCTTTATGGATTAATGAACAAAGTTTTGGAATGAAATGAGATATTAGCAACAACCTCGTTGTTAGCTATACTTGATGATAAAAAGAGGACTTTGAGGGTCACGATGATGCGTCTTTCGAGAGTTTAAGAGGTGTGCTGATGCAGTAGAAAAAGGATGATAGCCTATACTTCTAAACAACATAAAGGTTACGAGATAGGATATACTAACCGTGAGTCGGGGATTAGTCATGATAGCGTTCACGCATAAAACTGAGACGTTAACCTTATGAGAAAAGTGTGAAATTTTTCCATAAGTGCCATAAGTATATCTTCATATTAGAACTAAACATAAGAGAAGGTGACGAAAGAGAGCAGGGAGTATAATGGAGAAATCTGTTATTACCCAGGAAAGGCCAGTGTGGTGGCCGATACCTATAGAATGGATTATTCGAAATTGGAATTCAGTCAGTATTGACCAAGAAAATAGAGTATATACAATAAAGAATAATGTTAGAGGAAAATGACTAAATTATGGGGAAGGATAAAGATGTACAGAGAATTAAGAGAATGTTTGGTAAACGGATATGAAGAATGGTATTGGCAAACTATTAAGTACAAACGCAACATGTCAAAAACAAAATGATAGAGATCTAGTGGATTAATTCCGCCTGTAGAAAATCTTGAACGTGGACAGAATTATAATGAACTTCATGAGTAGGTCGTCGAAGACCGAGCCAAGAGATGGCCCTAGTTGATTTATAATTGCTGGACCAAGTGATTTACCTACGAGAGACTTTCCATTTAGAAGATTATCGATTTATATACGGAAGAGATGGTGGTGCAATATAAAACTTCTGCAGTGATTACGTCAGATAGAGACTTAAGGTTAAACTTCGAATATTGAAGGTGCTTTCAAGTATAATTAATAAAGAGATTGAGCGTATGTACTAATTTGATCTGTGGCTGACGGACAGGGAAGAAGAATTATCCAGACGATCGAATTTATATTTATTGTCGTGCCTTAGATTTCACGGGGCAGTCGAGAATAAAAACTTATCCATGAAATGAATGTTGTTATCACGATCGTCACCATGCGAACGTAAGGACGTCTCTTGTAAAGCGTACTACGAAAGAAGAAGTTTCGCTTTTCTTGCGTTACGAAGAAGTCAATGAACGAGGGATATAGTAGCTGAACTGGTTCGACGTATACCGAAGACTATACAGTATCCATAGCAAGTGGTAACGGCTGACGGGAGGCAACACATGCGTGCTAATCAAGCAAAGGAATATGAGGAATACCGTGCGTATTGACGTTGTCTCAGATTATAAAACACGACCACAAAGTATTCACGGGCAAACGATACAAGGACTCAACATGGATACTATGAACAAGGTAGAAGAGGAACGTATAAGTAGTGGGATAGAAATTTTCATTCATAGAACAACCGATAAGGAATACAGGTCGAGGAGAGTATGCGTTGAGAAACAACATTAAAGCGTTGGTGAGACCAAGGGAGAGAACAATAGGGTTAAAGTGTCAACCTGAGAGTTGGAAAGGGTAAGGTTGGAACTGTATCCATAACTATTATCCTTAGGTTCTTCAGATAGAATCCTTTTAAGGAGAGGAGACTGCATTAACCCTAACTTTCGGGAATATTCGAAACCTGGACGAATAGTAATTTTATGGGTGGATGAGAAATTTTTGCAATCACGATATGTACGAATTATTAAATAAAGATTTCTAATTGATATTACGTCTTTACGGTACAGACGAGCGTATGTAAAAGTCATTAGTTTTTTTCGAAACCCATTATTTCGAATGGTCAAATTTTATGAGATATCTAAGGAGATCGTGGTAAGGCATGGGGTTCCTGTGAGCATTGCATCTGGGAGAGACCCAAGGTTCAACTCCAGGTTCTGGAGGAGTTTTCAGGATTGTGTGGGGACCAAGTTAAACATGAGTACTGCATACCACCCCAATCAGACGGACTGAGCGAGAGAACCATCCAGACCATAGAAGACATGTTGAGAGTATGTGCCATCGATTTTAAGGGAAGTTGGGATGACTACTTGCCGTTGATCGAATTTTCCTACAACAACAGTTACCATGCGAGTATAGGAATGCCCCATATGAAGCTTTATACGGACGAAGATGTCGGTCTCCCTTGTGTTGGGAAGAAGTTGGAGAGCGGAAGATTTTAGGACCTGAACTGGTCCAACAGACAAGAGGAACTATCGAACTCATAAGAGGACGGCTGGTAGCGGCCCAAGACAGAGAGAAGAAGTATGCGGACCAGACCCGCAAAGACAAGGAATATGAGGTAGGAGAGTTTGTGATGTTGAAGGTATCACCGTGGAAGGGATTGATGAGATTTGGTAAGAAAGGGAAACTAAGCCCAAGATTTATAGGACCTTTTGAGATCTTGAAACGAGTTGGAAAGTTGGCCTATGAATTAGCTTTACCCCCGAGCTTGCAGCAAGTACATAGTGTGTCCCACGTGTCCATGCTACGACCCTACCATACCGACTTCCGACATGTGATAGAACATGATCAAGTGGATCTGCAACCAGACTTAACATATGTGGAGCAACCCGTAGAAATCATGGATAGAAAAGAACGGGTGCTGAGAAACAAGGTTGTCAAACTAGTGAGAGTCTTGTGGAAGAATCAGAATGTCGAAGAATCAACATGGGAACTAGAGAGCGCGATGCGTGAAAAGCACCCCCAACTGTTTTCAACCTGATTCCGGGACAGAATCCTTTTAAGGAGGGGAGGCTGTAAGAACCCTAAATTTTGGTAATATTTTCTTTTACTTAATATCTTGTGGCATTGTCAATATGGAACCTTTCTAGTCATCCCTGTTGATTAATAGAATTGATTGTCTGAGAAACTGTGCTGTTGCATTCTCTATGTAAGATAAAGGGAAGATTGTGAAGGCAAGAGTCTTATTGTTAGTAAGATTTATAAAACTTGGGATTTGAGAATGATTAGAGTATTAAAAGATTTATTAAGAATTATGACGAGGGATTATGGTCATTCGAGGAATTTACACAATTAAGTACTTAAGGAATTATAGGGGAAATCTCTACGCGACAAAATATTACTACGAGAGATTAATTAAGATATGATACGAATTAAAGATTAAATGACAAGCATTGGTGGAAGAATAATGATACAAGGAGTAGTATTGCATGCAAGTCCCATGCAACCAAGTAGTTAGGAGGAAGCAAACTAGTTAGCCAAATGGAAGGGGAATAGTAACTAGTTACATTACTTTTCAAAAAGAGGAGACAAGTAGTACATGTGACCATACCTATGCTAGTACTTGCCTATACATACAACATATGTATCACCCAACATCACTTTATCACTTATTCACCCAACAACAACAAAAATCAAAACACCAACCCCCCCCCTTCCAAGGTGCTCTCGGCCAAGACCTAAAAAGGAAGAAGAAAATTCTTCCTCCCCCATTTTCCACCACTCATAAATCAAGATATAATTACTAGGCCCTCTACATCATCTAAGCAATGTATGTTAAGAGTTTCAGGCCATTTCATCCATCCAATTTCAAGATATAAATTGTTAAAGATTTGGTGAATAGTAACCATGTTGGTTTTTCTTTTAGATCTTGGATTGTAAGGGTTGTAGGAGACCATTCAAGGTGTTATTGAGTTTTGTAAGGCTTATCCAAGGCTCCTAGGTGCTCAAGAAGGTATAAAAATCTCAAACCCTTTTGGTCATGTAGTGTTTATAGTGTTTGGTAGTAGATCCATGTGTTATATTGATAATCTTGGTTGTATAAGTAATGGATGACATGGATCTTGAGTTTTGATGTTGTGATTGTGATTTTTATGATTGTGGATAGTATATGTATCTCCATGAGTGATATAAAGCATGAACTAAGTGAATTAAGTGTTGGTTGTGTTGTGGAATTGAGAAAATTGGTTGATCTAAGTGCTACATGCTTGCTGAGTTTTTCCAGGAACATTGACCTGTCTTGTAACACGGTTTTGAACCCCAAAATGTTGTCCCCTGATGTCCTACCATATATTGTTGGAAAGATAATTGAATGTAGTTTCTGGAAATGTAAGGTTCATGGCTAGGTGATGTATAGATTTTAAGTTATGGCCGGAGAAGTGAATTGTGTTTCTGGATTCCGGACTTCATTAAGTAACCCCCTTGTGAACCTTGTTTAAACCCCTAAAAATATGTGTGGGATCATGGAAAAATTTGAGAAGTTAGGGAATGCAGTGGTGAAGACCACCCATAAAGAATTGGATTAAAATATGAATTTTTGGATTTTATAAAAATGCTAGAGTAAATTTCGCGCAAGGGAAAAAGTCGTTAGTGGAGCATAATTCTAGGGGTAATGGTTATGATTCGAATGTTGTAAATAAATTAAGTCGATTAAGTGACGAGCGTAATCGAGTGACGACATGAACCTATAGTGGGGCTAGAGTGTCATAAGACGAAGTCATTAAGTTAATTTCGTACCCTCCTAAAACCCCGTAATTAAAGAGATATTGTTAAGGTACTAACGAGCGGTTATTGCTTATGTATAGATCGTTCGACTCCGCACGCTCAACCACCTCAACCAAACCAAGGCAAGTTTACTTTTCAAAACTTATACATATACAAGGACTTTCACTGTTGTGTTTGTAGCTTTCAACTATATCAAATGCTATGTTTATCGAAGTATTGATGCAATTGAGATTGTATAAGTACATTTATGTGTGTACCCCTTGAACTTAGATTGAAATATTTTCTTCGGACAATGACTCTAGCAATAGAGGTCGTAGCGGTCCGTATATACTATTGACCGAGGAGCGGTATATTATTATATCGTAACTAGTTTGCGAAAACCCGAAGGGTCATTCGGGGAGTATCGTATACTCAAGTAATTATTGTTATATCTTCGTAAATACTCAAAACCCTATCTTGGATTAAAAGATTATTTTATCGAATCATTATCTTATTAATTATTAATATTAAATCTTAAAATAATATTTATTAATTATTGTTCATTGTTTTAAAGATGAAGTCAATCCAAGATACCTTTAATACTTTCAAACTCGAACTCTTTCGAACTCAAAACATTTTCGAAAACCCCCGGTCAGGTTCTGCTTCTTGTATGATTTCAAGAATCATCGGTCGACTGATGTCGGACCTCACTTACTCTGTTTTCAATCAAAATCAAGTTTTAAAAGAAAAAGAAAGAGGGACTCTGGTAGGTGTGAGAACCGTTGACGAACGATTCCCGGGATGTGTAAGCGGCCGTGAGCCAGGCGGTCCATCAATTATTATTCCGGCCCAGGTGTTGCCGAAGGATGATTACGGATGTAGTTTTCATCGAGGGTGATTACGGATGTAGTTTTCACCCGAGGGATAGTTACGGATGTAGTTTCTATCCTTCTACCGGTAGAGAAGACCCGCGGATTATTGGACTTGGATGTGGCGACTGATCATCGTCAATCCCTGTCTGGTTTTTATGTTTTCTTCCAGTCCCATCCTCCACTTTGGAAAAATACTCAAAAACTGCTTCTTGGGCCTAAGTGCCAAGTTGCTGATAGTGTGGTTTTTGATGAGAAAATATTGACATCGTGCAGTATCTAGAACTGCAAGATTTTCTATAAAGATTGGCACGTGTTAGTGCACTCTTGCAATTGTTTCAAAGAATGAAATGTTTTTGTATGAGAAACCTTCTAAGCTAATGGAAGGAAAGAGGTTTGCAATGATGTATTCCTTGTACAGTATGTTAATCATAGAGTGTTTTGCCGAAAATGATATACTCATATGTATATATTTTCAAACTTGAGATATATTGACATGGGAACCTTATAAAGGGTTCATATGTTATTCTTAAAGCTCCTTAGTGAGTATAGATGTTTTATTCAAACTCGGACATATACATTGTCCAATTATGTTTTGAAATCTGAGATATATACCCATATAGTTGGGAATGTTTTCGAAATAAACCACATTATTATTTTGCAAAATGGTGAACTTGCTGAGCATTATGTAGCTCATTCTTGCTTTATAAAAACTTTTCAGAAAGGGAAGAATCTGGCCGATTAACTCCGCACCAGCAGAAGAGGAGTAGAAGATTTACCACGGAGATGAGTTAGTTTCTGATAAATACTACAGAGTAGTCTGATAGGTTTTCAACTGTAATATTAAGACTTGTCTTCAAGTATAGTTGTATAAGTGGAATTGCGTAAGACTCTGATTTGTACAAATGAATTGTAATATTTAGTGGCACTTTTAATTATCGTTTCTGAGGCTCTAACTTGCTTGTGTGTAAGATTGAGGTCTGAATGGATGTATTGTTGAGTTGTAAAGTTAATACAGGTTTGATATGGTTGGATGGCGGCGTGACGACCTGAATCTCTGACCTCAGATTTGGGGGCGTTACACTAATCCTTGGCCTATAAATAGACCAAGAAAGGAAGGTTTAGGGGTTACATTCTACTCACTCTCTACACACTCACTCTACTCACACACCCTCCACATTTTAGATACTCTATATTCTTGTTTATATCTTCCAAAGCCTTCTCTCATTCTCATGCCGGAGGCGCCACAGGTCCAAACCCCCCTCCCAGTGTTGTTTTCAGTTACCCAACAGCAACCACACCGCACCAGAGCATTGGAACGGCGGAGGAAGAGCCCCATTGGAATCTGGAGTTATCATTGGTGCTAGAACAATGGGTGTAAGAACTCAAAAACACTACAAGAAAAAGTTAAATAGACATCACACATTAGACATCAGCTACTAATGATAGTGATGTTAAAAGATGTAATAACATCACCCCGCTTTAATATGATGTCTTTGTTGTTTTGAGACATCATTTTTTTTACAACCGATGTCTAAAATTCGACTAAAAAAAATTGAACGCGCATCCACTCCAATTTATTTCCCCCTTAATCAAAATTTCCCCCCCTTTACTCCAATTTGTTTTTCCCTTCATCAAAAATTTCCCCCTTTATACCAAATATTCTCCCCCCTCATATCTCCGCTACCATACTCTCTCTCTCTCCACTCTTATACTCTCTCCTCTCTCATACTTTCTCCTCTCTCCTTGTTAGTTTGGCACATATCAGCAACTTCATTGTAATAACCCTAACTTTAGCAATGCTACAGTGATCACATGAATAGTAAAATTTGAGGATTTAAGGAAATGGTATGTAGGTACACTATAATTGGAACAGAAAATGAGTAAACAGAAACCATATTAGTATTGTACTAGGAAAATAAGTGACTCGAAATGACGATAGATTTCAGAAATTCCTGAATTTAGGTTTTGAGGATTTTGAGTTCGAACGAGCTTCTATTTATTGGATATTAAGGAGCATAGAAATATTAAAGGAGTTATATATTGAGGAATTAGTGAATATAAGTTAAACCAGGGGTTTTTTAAGTTAAGGGAATGCTAAGGGAATTTGGATTTTTAAACGATTTCAAAACCACTGGATGACGAGATATATTCGAAACGAACCACAATTAGACGAGTATGGAAACCAAACAACCAAGATTATAATATAACAAGGATTTATACCACATTATTATTACCAAGAGTGCTAGCAAATTACTTAGGAAAAATCAAGAAAAAGATTAAAGGATGCATCCAATGACATCATGAATGACATCATCATCCACTAACTTGTTTTAAGGGGCAAATTAGTCTTTTAACCATGGGATTTTCCACAAAACTCTAGAATTCTCAAGAGATTAAGACAAGATGAGATAAGATTAAGCAAAACACCAAAATCTCTCCCCCATCCTCTTCATTTCCATTCGGCTACTTAGAAAAAAAAAAAGAAAATAGGAAAATCAAAACCCTAGTTAGCATCCATATTAAATTCAAGGAAAATTCATGGAGCATCTTGGAGGTTAGAAAGGATCACTCACCAAGTTTCATAGCAATCAAGCATCATTTAGTAAGGTAATTAGATCATCAAAGTTACTAGAAATAATGATGAATAGTGTTTTTCTAAGTGTTAACTTTGTTTTTATGGTTTCCTTTAGTTGATTCAAGCTATTGTAAGGTTGATAAGCATATCCCAAGGCTTGTTAAGTGTTGTCAAGCTTCAAGGAGGTATAAATCTCAAGACCCTTTAGTATTACTTTGAATATATATGCTTGGTTATAGCAAGCTTAGTGATTTAAGTTAGGATAAGTGATGATTTATGGTGATTTATGTGTTTGTAAGTGGTTTGAGTTAAATATGGAAGAGTTTTGTGTTGGAAATCCATGGTCGGTATGATGACCACATGGTGTAGGGTTGATGTATGTGTTTGGTGATGGAATTGGAGATGAGAAAATTTTGGAAAGTATGAAATTATAGCCGTTATAATGCCCGATTTTCGTTAGGATGTAATCTGCCCTGTTTTGGACCCCCTGCATCCGTACGGTACCCTACTGTCTAGGTTACCAATTGACCATGAAATAATAGAGCTTAGTTCATAGATCATTTTGATATAAAGTACGTTAAAATCCGATGAACGGTTTAGGAGAAAAGTCAGTTTTAGTGAAAGACGTTCGAGAACCGAGAAAATGTAATTGTATCAAATTGGAGGCTATGAATACCATACTTAAACATTTTTAAAAATTATAAAATTTTGAGATATTGTAGTGGAGTGGTCAAAGAGTCATTTCCAGTTGACCTTACATTAAAATTCGAAATTGAGATTTTCTGAGAATTTTTACAGTCGGGTACGGTTGTTAAGGGAAACGGTGAATAAGCACCGAAACCTTGATTTAACCTAAAATGGTTAGGTTTTTGGAACACTTGGGTTATGAATAACATGTGAAACATATATTAAAGTGTCAAGGGTATTGTTATGCAAGAGTGAGGTGAGTAAGAGATGTGGTATTCTAACGACGGTCCTTTTCGTGTTTATAGAAACTTCGGGAGAGCCACGAGCCATACCTTCAGGACATCGAGATCGAGGCAAGATCTTTTCTATCCCTACTTGGAAAACTATTTATCTTCAAAGAAACTTGATTTCATGGAATATATATATGTGATGCTATTATTACTATATTGTGAAGAAATTGTCTTCCTTGAGTATTGATATTGAAAAGAAAGGTATACGAAGATGTATATGAATATGGATATGGATATGAGTACGAAGATGTATATGAATATGGATATGAGTACGAAGATGTATATGAATATGGATATGAGTATGAGATGGATATGTATAGAGATGATTATACTTGAAGTGAACATGCCTTATGATTAAGAGAATATGAGAGAATGGTATCAGTTGTTATTTAAAGTAAATAAAAGAATGGTATCAGTTGTTATCTAGGGTTATATGATTTATAATATTTTGCTAAAGATATTCTTTTTAAATATTAATGGTTTAATAAATATTATTTGATTATTATTTACTACTCTTTAAATAGACGGAATATTTTAGGAATATAAAAGTATATTTGATTTCTTGAATATGAAAGAGATGTCTGGATCATAATCAAAGCATTATGTTATATATATATATATATATATATATATTTTATAGAAGTAATGTGCGAGAATGGAAATGATATGAGTGAATGATATGTGGAAATGAAAGCGAGAAAATGGAAATGTGGAATGATATTTTATAAATGGAATAATGATGTGACAAAAAGGGGGATTGCAACAGACTTGCGTAAGTGGCTGTGTCAGGGCTGTGTGCGACACAGTCCAGCATTTATTATTTTTATTACGGCACGAAGATGCCAAGAGAGGATGTTAGCAGGTGGCCTTCCTCCAGGGATGATCTTCATTCCTTCTACCGGTAGTAAAAAGAGAGCAGGTACGATTAAGCGATTGATCATCGTCCTAACGTATCAGGCGACAGCAGATATCCCCAATGTTTTTGAAAAGAAAGTGTTGACAATGGTTTTCAGATTTCTATACTGAAAACAGAGTAATGAGATGAGATGATGGAATTATGGTTACAGATGAAGAAAAATTGATATTATATTATTTTAGATTTCTTTCTTATAATAGTAAGTGGATGATGTATTATTAAATAAGAGCTTTATTCTTCCTTAAAGATTATAATTGGTCTCTGCTTATATATGCTTATATACGTATACCTGTTCACATTCTAAATTCTAGTTTACAATATTATCTTGCTGAGCTATTATAGCTCACTCTTGCTACTTATGTATATAGCAGCTAGGTCCCATGCCGATACTACGCACCAGACCCCGCAAGAGGGTAAGGGAAAGGTGATCTTTTGAACGAGTGCTGGCCACCATACCCGAGGTAGTGGCAAGCGAAAGGGGCTTAGTAAACTTATGTAAATTAAGTGTGTAAGTTTGTAATAAACTTTTGGTTGTTGAAATGCTTCCTGTAGAAGTATTATTCAACAATGTACTTAGTAAGATTCTGGGTTTGTAATAACTGTTTAACTCTAAACTTTTAATATTATGGATGTTGTTCTATGAGCATATGACTGGTGTGTGTGTATTAGTGTGGGGTCAATTGCATAAGTATTAAGTTTAAAAAAAAAAAAGTTCAAGAGATATTGGTATTGATCGGAAATTGGACCGTGATGACCTGGATCCATGACCCCGGATGTAGGGATGTCACATCCATATCTCTTAGAGAGATTAGCAATGATAAAAACCTACGCTTTGAGTTTTTAACAACACTACAACAATCTCTCCATCTCTGCAAAGCCTCCTTAGACGAGTGCTTCGCCTTCACTTTCCTAAAGTTCTCATCTAAAAAAAACCCATTCTCTCTCTCTCTCTCTCTCTCTCTCTCTCTCTCTCTCTCCCTCTCTTTCTCTCTCTCGTTTTCTCTCAAATCTCTCCTCTCTATCTCTCTCTCAATCTCAGTTCGATGTATCATTTTATTTTTTGATTTTGCAGGTGATAATTTGGGCATTCCCTGGCTCGCTTTAATTAATTGGTAAACTGTTTTGATTATGTTCTTTATTACCTATTTGATTTTGCTCTTCTTTATTCTTGTGTTTTAATTTTCAATTAGGGTTTCAATTGGGGCTTTTTCTTCAAGGGGCTTCAATTAGGGCTTTCAGCTTAAGGTAAAATTGGACCAGCACTGTGGTTAGGTTTCAGTGGTTAAAGAAGACTAAGAGGAAAGCTTTCAATGAATCCTGATAATTATAGGTATATTAATAAATTTTGTTTGTTGACAGAAGTCGCACAATTGTGTAACTTAAAGCGACTATGTGCCTAATGAAAATATATTTTCATTTCTATTATGTTCGATAGTTATTTATCTTCATGATGTGTCAATGTTTTTTTGTTTCAGTTTTTCTCATATCAATGAAATTAAGAAGTCAAAGTTTTTAGATCAAATTTAAGATTTCATCATTTGTGTTTCCAATACAAATGTTACTTCAAGATGCTTACGATGGCTCGATGGATAGCAATAGCATGTTTCTTTGTTATAAAAATGTTTAAAATAGTATTGCATTTGATAAAACCAATTTCAAATGAACACATTATACTTTTCGATTGGTTTTTGTAAGTAAAAGTATCAAATTTGACCAAATCTATGTCCGATTTGAGGGCGTTAATTCTATATGCCCTTGAAATCATGTCTGAAATCCATGTAAACCAAATAAAACTTGTGTCTCGTTATTTAAGTTTTCTCCTGGCCTTAGAGTCTTGAACACATTGAGGTTACTGGGAAAGGTACTTGGAGTTGTAGTGGCAGGACACATGTATTGTCTATAGTCTTCAAGTGTTAATGCTAATTTTTACGTATGCAAGGTAATCTGGTGGATTTTCAGTTGTCAATTTTTGAAGTTATCTTGACAAATTTGGATAGCACACAAATTTTTCTAGTCATATATACTTTTATCGGTATTAGAATGTATTATTTTTCTTGACAGTGTAATATCTGCTGTAGTCTAACCTTTTCCTTTGTTCCTTCTATTCCCTTCTAAATTCTTTAGCTACTATGAAGGTCTGCAAAAGTGTTTAGGATTATATTCAGAGAGTGCTGAATATTCCTCTAATGAGATTGAGCAATTGGAGGCGTTGTACAAGTCACTTGGGTTACAATACACTTGGTCGTCTACTGTTAAGGTTCAGTTTCCGTTGTTTACTTCCATTATTTGATTTCATATGGTTACTACGAACTTCTGTATAGATTGTAAAATGATTTTATATATCTAGTTGGGGGAAATCTTCTTAGCGTCTTTAGTCATTTTTAGAAAATCATTGCGTATGCCCATTCTTACATATCACAAAATGTGAATTTATGTTTGGTTTAAGAATATAAATAAATCACCCTTGTTAGACCATGATTGGCATATGTTAATTGAGTAGCAAACATGTTGTGCCTTCAAGCTTTTCCATTTTGTACTTTTGTTTTCTTATCAGGATATGTTATTCTTGTTAAGTTGTATTGTTACTATTTTTTCCTTGATGGTAACTATTCTGATATGAACTTAGTATTTCACACAGATCTAGATTTTGATGTTATTGAACTTTTAGTTTTATTTATGCATGTTATAATATACATGGTCTTCATTTGAATTTTGTTATTTCTGAATTCTTTTTGATCCACCTAGAGATGCTTGCCTATTTCTTTCTCCTCCTTTTCGAGACATCTTGAGTAAAGTATGGATCAGAAGAATCTGTTTATGTTGTATTGAACTATTCCTTTCTTTTGCTTTCCAGAGGATACCTCTTGGCTTTCTGAATGCTGAGAAGTTCCATGAGGCAGCCGATAATTATATCCGGCCTCTTTTAGCAAAGGTACTACACTTTCTGATTCATTTGGTTGATATCCTGTTTACAGTACCAAACTTACACGTTATCTTTTTAATTCTACTTATGGAGTTCCATCACTATTCTCTGATCTTTCTCCACTCTGTGATCACCCTGGAAAGATTTGTACAAGATCTTATTGGGATCCCATGTACCGATGATAACAGTTCCCACGTTATATGCTTCTCCCGATCAAAGCTTTATTACCCAATCACAAACCTGTCTTGTTTTGTCTATTCATACAGGCTGATATTTTAAAGGAATTGGCCCCTTGAGATTGAGCGCTCCCTTAAGACGAGTGGGATTTTTCCTGGGAGGTAACATTACTAGCTTAAACTCTTTACCTTGACCATATATTTCTCACCGTCATTTTTTTACTCTGTAATAATAAATACACCTCCATGCCACATTTTCTTTTTTAGTCTTTTTACTTTGTGATCTAGTTTGAAGATTTAGCCTGCAACTCTATATTTCTGTATTTTCTTATATTCTGCACTATCGCCACTGTTTCTGTGCTAACTATCAATAGGGAAACTCACTTTTTTGGTAACTAAGTATCAATATCATGAAATGGATTGTTTATAGTGTTTAATATGCAGCAAGATCAAAGAGTTTCTTTTCAATTAGTCAAAATCATGTTGTTATGTTTGTCAAGTTTGCTGCTAATTGCTTGTATTTTTATCTTGTACAGTGTATAAAGATCCCCCTTCAACACTAATGTGGACTTTGTTCTATCTTGCTCAGGTCGAATGCCATAGATTTGTAAAACTTGTGTATTTGTATTATCTATCAATTTTTATTATATTTATAATTTTTTATTATTTTCCCATTAGTCCAAAAGTTTATTCTTGTTGTTCACAGTTGCTATTTTTTCTTTTTTCTTTCTTTTACTGCAGAATTATGATAGACGAGGGCAGTGACATTGCTCTTGCTAAAATTAATGAAGCTATTGAACACATTCCAACAGTTATCGATCTGTACTCAATCAAGGTCTGATTATACCAGTGCTATTATAACATATTATATAGTTTTTTTGTGTTCGTGGTGGTGGTGATGGTGGGGTGTTACACGATTTTAGAATCGAGTTAATCCCTCGGGCTATGTTTGTATAATTGGAAATACTTATTTTCTGTTTTAATAACGTCAAAGCCGGATATTAAAGCATGGAGGTGATTTGGCAGCTATTGCAGCATTGGCAGATGAAGCTAGATGTATGGATCTTGCTGATCGTTGTGTAAATAGTGATTGTGTTAAATGTATGCTGCAAGCTGATCAGGTTCTAAAGCTACAAATATCTCCAGCTTGAAATTTTGTTTCTCATGTGATAGCAAAGTTGATCCTCAATAATCTAGCTTCAATCTTGCAAATGCCTCTAACAATGAATAAGTTTTGCATTAAAACATTTTCAAGGTTTCCCTGGCAGAAAAGACTGCTGTAAGGTTCACAAAAGATGGAGAGCAGCACAACAACCTACATGATATGCAGTGCATGTGGTATGTGTCTGTTTAAATCCCATTCCTGAATCTGTTTGAGTATATTTGTTCTGTATTAGGCGAAAACAGACACTTCACCCTCTTGTAATCAAGTCCAAAATGTAATCTAACCCTAAGGAGTGTCACATGTTTAATTTATATACTTGAAAGTATCTGCATGCATCTTTATTTCTGAGCACTCTACTCAAGTACTCTGAACTTGAGCTTTAGTTAAGTTGGATGCCACTTTGATATCGTAGACTTCAGATACTATTCGTCACAGCTGTTCCAGCTATACTTCAGTTCTAATTTATAAAGTAAGTTCTATATGAGTCTCAAGGATAAATTTAGATTTGGGACAGTGAAAAAATGTAATTTATAGTTCCAGCACCCTAGACATGAAATTATTGTGAATTGTTTTCGCTTTGGATCTGTTACTTCAATACAGTCCAATACAATTTTTTATCATTTGACCATTACTTCATCTTTACAGATAATTACAGTGATTCGTCTTGAACCTTAGGGTCTTACAGTTTGGATCTACACAACATGCTGGTTTTGAAAACTGATAACATAGTTAGTTGTTTGGTGTTTGCTGTTTTCTTTTGCGAATTTATGTAGTGACAATTTGGTTTTGGGAATTTGGTATATATAGACTCAAATATTGTAAGCCATTCTGATTTTGCTAATGATGCAAGTATTCTGGATTTATTCTTTCAATGATAAATTTAGTAATTTTGGTTATTATTTTCTACATAATTTAAGTTTTGGCTATTTTAGTGTATAAATAGTGTAGGAAATTGATTCTAAACAACAAACAGACAATACCTTTGGATATAAACTTGATGTCTAACCTAGAATACAACATCAGTTCTTTGCCAAAAGAATGATGTGTATGAAAGATAAGGAAAATGGTGATTTTCTTAAAGACCGATGTTTATAAGTTCATTAGGCATTAGTAGAGATGATGTCTAAGATGACAATAGACATCAATTTATTTGCTAGAAAACTGATGTCTAAGAACTAAATGGACATCAGTTGTGGGAAATTATTAGATTTCTAACAGCATGTTATACATCACTTTTCAAAGCAAGAAACGATGTGTATGTGAAAAATCACTTAGTATGTTATATGTTTTCTGGAATATAATGCAAGTAATTTGTTTATAAAATTAATTATATCTAACATATTTTATAAAAATTTGTAGCATAATCGATGTGTATTGAATGAATAATCGATGTCTATTTAAGTACAGACATCGGTTTCTGGCCGATGTCTAGAATAGACATCACCGACAAAGACATCGGTTGGCAAACAACATTGACATCGGCCAAAAACCGATGTCTATTAACCCTTTTCTTGTAGTGAAACCTTAGATCGTTTTTAAAAATAAATAAAATCAACCCAGATCTGACTGCTACTGGTCAACCTTAGCCCATATCTGTTTGATATTCCGTTTAAAGTTTCAATTTTTAACCTTTATCTTTGGCTTATGCCTCTCCTTAGTTCGTGTTATATGCATACATAAGTTGTTTACTCATAATAGCCTAAATCTGTTTTAAAGTCGCTTTTTGCAAACACCATTACTCTGGAAACTGTTTCTCTTTTGTTGAAATCATGCCTAGGAGGAAGTAAATCAACCCAAAGACCATCCACTAGTATTCAGAGACTGGAACAGACTCCGGTTCAGGACCAACCCCTAGTCCCGTCTACTGCTGCCCCGGTTCTGGAGAGAATTGAGATTGGAACCGGAGATGCTAGAGTCACAATTGAAGTCAACCAGTTTAAATATACTGATGTCCCTCCGGTCATATTGCACATGGAAAACTTGACTAGAAAAGACCTTCCCGAAGCAATTCGGACTTATCGTACCCAGAAGCGGACTCAACCACAACCTAAACCTGAACCGGAGCAAGCTGAAAACTTCAAGGACTCAGGGAATTCTCACCGGTCCCGGGGATCTGTCTTTGATCGAATCGATGACAAAGTCAAGATGAAAGTAGCCCATAAAATCCAAAGCAAGAATAAGGACAACAAAGCTGAAAAACTCAAAAAGCTGGACGAACTCCGGGAAAAAATCCTATAGGAGGAGGAGGCTAAGCTTGAACTCAAACTTCAGAAGAGAATCCAAGAAGAAGAGGACTAGATTCTGAGGAGGTCCGAATCCATGAGAACCCACAGAGACATTAGTCCGGAACTTATCTCTGATGAAGATGAACCAGAAGAGGATTAGGAATGAATCCGGATTGGAAATTGAGGGAACCCTGACTCCTTTCAGCCGCTCCTCGGAAATGATTCCATGCCAAAAGAGCTTAAAACACTACAACTTTGATTCATTCGATGGAATGGGTGACCCTGAAGAACATGTCAATTACTTTGAGCAAATTGTACTTATTTACTTCTATAATGACATCACCAAATGCAAATTCTTTGCATCAACTTTGAAGGGTGGGGCCCATAGATGGTTCATCAGGATACCCTCCCAGAGCATCCACAGCTATAAGGAATTCCGAGAATCATTCTTAAGAAGATTCAGAGCAAACTGAACCCATGAGCTACATATGTGCCACCTGGAAACAATCCGGCAGTACGACAATGAATCCTTATATGTTAGATGAAACGTTTCTAAGAGGCGATCATAAAATCTCAGGCCTAGATGAACGTGAGGCGCTAAATATTTTTCGGAGGAACCTAGACCCGGAACACAACGAAAGATATGTTATGGAACTGATAAACAAAGAACCCCAGAGCTTAGCTATGGCATATGCCATGGCCGCACGATTCATTAAAGAAACCAATGTGCTCTAAGCTATGAGGATGCCCCGGCTAGGACCCTCTTCAAATCGAGCTCAAGACGATCGCTCCCGGAACGGTTATCAATAAGATAAAAGATTCAAGCCAAATAGGCAAAGCAACTACATTCAAAGCTCTCAACTCTCAGTACTAGAAAAAGTTTTTGATCCAGTATCAAACAGGACTCTAGACCCCCAAGGCCACCTAAATCCGAGCCCAGACCCGAACTGGAATGGATTCCGCTCAGTCGAACCCAGGCAGACTTGCTAAAGGAGGTCCAGGACAAGCCATACTTCTACCAACCCAAACTAATTATCACAACGCCTGAAAACCGGGCCACGGACAAACAATGTGATTACCACGGAACCCATGGTCACACAACTGAAAATTGTCTCTTTCAACTACTTTATTGAAGACCAAATCAAGAAAGGGAATATGGATCAGTATTTTGCCCGAAAAACTATGGAGAAAGGAGAAGAATCCGGATCAGGAAAGAAACATGTGGTCAATGTGGTAATGGGGGGTCCAGATGCCCTCCCCCCAGTCCGGGCTCCCGAGATGAAGTAATGATGGTCCAGTCCTTCCTCGAGCAAATCATAACCTTTAGCAATGCCGATTTTGAAGGTATCAACCCGAACCACAATGAAGCCTTAGTTGTTAGCCTGGACATAGCTGACAATAAGGTGAGGAGAATTCTCATTGGAAACGGATTCTCAGTAAACATCCTTTTCAAACATACTATGGATATGATGCAACTAGGGAGCATAAGGATGAATGAATGCAGGGAAGACCCTTTCTACGGGTTTGGAAACAATCTGGTTCCGATTCAAGGAACTCTATACCTACCAGTCCTGTTTGGCACCTGTCCTAAGCAGATAACCCACACTATGAAATTTTATGTGATCAACTCCCCATCTTCTAATAATGTGATCTTTCGCCGCCCGACCCTGACCAAACTCCGAGCTATAACCTCTACACCACATTTAAAATTCAAACTTCCCACACCCTCTGGAATTGGAGAAGTTCAAGGAGATTCAAAAATGGATGGATGGTATTACGACCAAGCATTGGTGATGGCCAAGACTGATCCAGAAAACAAAAGAAAAGCCTCTTCCTATCAGAAAAATTAGCCGCAAGAAACATAGAACATACTTCAAGAAGGGACCCGGGAATGTGGTCACAAATATCAAAAATATCGAAGCCCCAACCAAGAAAGCCCTGATTGCTGAGGCACGAGAATACTTGAAATCAAATACTCTAGCCCGGATTCATCAATTTACATCCAAAAGAGAACAAGGCAATGTGGAACTCGCTGTTGAAACTAAAGCCATTGAGCTTCTGGAGAATAATCCTGATGGTAAGATAAAGATTGGGTCCGGACTAAACTCGACCTTCAGGAAAAACCTAATTCAATTACTTAAAGACTACTCTGATGTTTTTGCTTGGAGCCCGGATGACATTCCCGGTCTCCATGAATCAGTAGCAATGCATACCCTCAATGTGATCCCAAACAAGAAGCTAGTAAAACAAAATCCGGAATAATATGTGAAATAAAGTACCCGGAATGGTTAGCCAATGTGGTTTTGGTCAAAAAGCCAAACGGAAAATGGAGGATGTGCGTTGACTACACAGACCTATCCCTTACATAGTATTGATCAATTTATTGACACCACGCCCGGACATGTGATGTTTAGCTTCATGGACGCCTTTTTCGGATACAACCAAATAAAAATGAACCCGGCGGACATTGCCAAAACCGCTTTCATAACTCACCGGGCCGTGTACGCCTACTGATACATGTATTTCAGATTGATGAAAGCCAGATCAACTTATCAGAGAGCTATGAATGAAGTCTTAAAAGACCAGCTCGGTAGAAACCTTAAAGCTTAATTTGGCGGCATGATCGCCAAATCAAAAATAATTGAAGAGCATGTTCCTGATTTGAAAGAATGTTTCGAAAATTTAAGGAAACATGACATGAAATTGAATCCGAAAAAATGCACATTTGGAGTGGAAGCAGGCAAGTTCCTTGGGTTCATGATTGGCTAGCGAGGAATCGATGCTAATCCGGAGAAAATAAAAGCAATATTGGAAATGAAACCGCCCCGGACCCAAAAGGAGATTCAGAAATTGGTAGGGTCCTTAGCTGCACTAAGAAGATTAATTCCGAAACTCGCAGATGGCTACTTACCTTTTTTCAGTCTCCTCACAGGGGCTAAAAACAAGAAAGAAATAACATGGGGTCCGGAATGTCAAGAAGCATTTGATACAATCAAAGAACATCTCTCAAGTCAAGTTGATGTAGGGAAAACCTTTGTTCCTCTATCTATCTGCAGGACCACTTGATGTAGTGTCCGCACTGATCCGGGAACATGAAGGGCAACAAAAACCTGTTTATTATGTCAGCCAAGTTCTGAAAAATGTTGAAACCAGATACCCAAACCTTGAAAAGTTTGCTTTTCCATTGATAACGGCAACCATGAAGCTAAGGCCCTATTTCCAAGGCAGAGAAATTAAGGTGATAATTGACCAACCACTGAGAAGGTGTTAGGTCCAAAATAGTTTGTAGATGCGGGGTTGAATACAAACTATGTCGTTTAATCGAATTTGCTCTTTTCTTAAAATATTAAATCAAGAACAAATTGATGCGGAATAAACGAATACCGATATTTCAAGTTGAATATAAAATTTATATTAACTTGATGGGATGTGTCTAAATACACGGGTACAAATTACAAGGTTTGATGACCAAACTAATTATTACAAATTCTATAGAAAATTCGACATGAACTTTTCTATATTTGTAATAAAAAGATCGAATGCTAAAAAACAATTCGAGAGATAAGTTCTAGGGAACTTAATCCGGTAGATAGTTCCAATAGCACAAGTAAACTATTTCTAGTGGTTCAGATTTTGCAATACAATCCAGAAATAATTTACAAGAATTTATTTGAAGCTCAAGAACATTTTCTCTCTTGGTCTCTTTCTCTCCCTCGGGTCTGTCTGTTGAGAAGAAGTGAAGTGGTGTTTAACAAAATGAGCCGCCTGTTGCTTTTAAACAAAAGATCTCCTGCCTCCTTTTTGTTTTTAACACTCAATATAACTATCGGTATGACTATCCTCTGCAAGTAATATGACAGTCTCTTCCAATATAACTTTCAGTATGACTATCCTTAATACTTGATATGACAGTCTGTTGAACTAGATATGACAATCCATCCCAATATAACTTTCGGTATAACTATCTCTTTGAATGAGATATGACTATCCAGTTGAGATAATATGACTGTCCAATCCAACATCTTGATATGACTATTCTTTTGAATTGAATATGAAAATCGGTATAACTATCCTTTGATAGTTATATTATCATATTTTTTTTCTTTTTCTGGATATAACTTTCGGTATGACTTGCAACTTTTTTTTCATTTCTTTGTTTGTTACTAAACAAACAAGTCGACCTGTTAGCCACATGCATTTCATAATTCGAATTATCACCTGGCCAAAAACAAAAGCACTTGACTTTTGTTTTATTTGTACGGGCTCCATAGAAATGCTTTTTAATTCGCACAGCTTCTAATCTTTAATTAATAAATAATTAATTTAATTCCAAAATTATAAAAATAAATATCTAATATTATTAGATATTTATAAATATAATTATCTAATTAAATAAAATATTTATTAATATAAATAAATCTTTATGCTCTAAGCTGCGGTTACCCGAGGATCAGGAACCAGACTCCTTTTGCTTAACAAAAAATATATCAATTCCAAACGGGATTCCAGATTTAAGAATATATCACCTTCCATATTCTTGTGATAATTCTATTTTCTCATAAGCCGTCCAAGTGTAAGCTACGGTCTCTTGAGGATGTGAAACCGGACTCTTTTTGCTTAACAAAAAAAAACAACAATTCTAACCGGGGTTTCAGCATTAAGAATATATCACTTTGCATTTCTTTGTGATAAATCTTTTTCCTCACAGCCAGTCCACTTGATAGTAAAATCCTTGTGGTTAATTAATTTAGCACTTCTGTTGCTTGCACAATGATTCTTTCACATACCAGTCTTGATAGCTTGAACCACTGAAGTTAATGACGAGCAACCACTGTTTAATGTTGACACTCGATGCACGGTCTGGTTCATGAGTGACTAACCGCAATGACTATTCTTCATATATTGGCTTTAAAACTGTGGTTCATATCTCCCTTTTCTTCACTCTTTTTCAAACCTTTATAATCTGTATTCTGTCACTGTAGGAACCTCTTGTCACTATAAATAGAACCCACTGTCTTGATTACTCCACTGATACTTGATCAACTGAATGAACTTCTTCAAGTGTAGTATAACTCAAAACGGTAGATTGACTTTGTCTTCTTTCTTCTTACAGTTATGCAATTGAGATCCCTGTGACGGTACATATACTATTTACTATTACATTCTTGTTTAAGTTGAGTTGAATCCTCGAAATACAAATAGGCTACAGCATATGCCTTTCAATCTCCCCCTATTTGTTTGTTAGACAATAACAAGTAAATACCTAGAGGATAACTCAACTACAAACAAGAAGAAGATAAAGCATTAAAGAACTATAGTAAATAATACATTAAAAAAAATTTCTGGTTTAGATATAACATTTCCAGAATCTCAGTAGATGAAATGATAGATGATTGTTCCTCTGGCAATGAACTGATCTTCATTAAGTAACTCATCTTCATTTCTTGACATATCTGCCTGATAACCCTTTACATCTAATATTGAACATTATCAGCAGATACTTGGGAATTCTTCAGTGGTAAAGAATATGACTTTTCAACCACATACTGAAGAATTCTGATTTCTCGTTTCATACTTCTCCCTTTCCTTATATCTCCCTACCTAAGGTGATATGTCTCCTCCTTATATCGGTGAATACTCCTTATCTCCCCTGACAAGGTGAATAAATCTATCTCCCCCTGACAAGGTGAATACTCCTTATCTCCCCTGACAAGGCGAATAAATCTATCTCCCCCTGACAAGGTGAATACTCCCCCATTCTAAGGTATATCTTTTTTTTTATATCTCTCCCCCTTAGATAGAAAATCTCCCCCTCACTAAGGTAAGCTTCTCCCCCTCACTAAGGTAAGCTTATACTCTCCCCCTTAGTTGAGTATCTCTTACTAAAGCAATCTTTGAGTATATCTTCTTCAGAATATCTCTCCCCCTTAGTTGAGTAATCCTCCAAGCATTAAATTATACCAAACATCCAAATGTAAATTAGATGATACCATTTTTTTCAATTATAACTCACTTCTTACCTTTAGTACAACAGATTCTTCATACATATAACATTGTCTGTTGCAATAAAGAAAAGAAGCATTTCTTGTGTTGAAGGATTTTCATGAAGACTTCCAGAATAGAAGTATGTAGACTGATCAACTTTGCCCTTTAGATATTATAGAATGGCCTCGCTATTGATCATCCTAACAACCAAATCTTCCGACAATTTCCTTGTATCTCCCAAATCCTTTAAGTAAACTTTGTTTGGGAATATGGAATGAGATTTGGTGTTTATCTTTCTTCCTCACTGTGAGTGTGTGATTCTGTTTCGTGTACCTCACAAGTGTTTAGCTCATCTCTCCACTCATATCACTTAAAATGAGTGATCTCATCTCTCAACTCTCAAGTGTTTACACTCATGCTCACTAGTGTATCACTCTTATCTCTCATAGCTCCAACATCCATGTGTACCTGCAAGGAAAATTCACCATAGCCCCTTCTAGAGAGGTCACTGGTGGTGCAATGGGGTTTCGCAAATCCCCGATCCTCGTTAGACTCGTCAGACGAATCTGAGTCATAATCTACAAGTTGATAAAAATTTTCCCTTTTTATGGGTTTCAGATTTGAATTCTGAGAAGGTTAACAATGAAATCAAAACTTAGAATTAAAATCATGTTTCCATCTAATGTCTATGAAGACATCACCTTGTTAAACTTATTAGGTAAATCTGAATCATATTTAACAAGTTGCCGATCCGCACCTATGTTGGATCCGATACCCGCAGGATCCAGAGATGTTCCCTCTGGGGAGTTAGATAATGATCTTGTTGAATTTTGCATTGAGATCAATACCTTCTCTCGAGGTCTGTGAAGACTTTTGGTTCTTTGAGGAACCTTCAACTTATAATCCTAACCGTAAAATGGTCGAAGTATTAGTTGTTTCCGTCAATTCGTCCTTAGTGTGTGCAATCTCACTTTGTGCAAAGAAAGTATTTTAAAATTGTGTATGAGGTAGTGACTTACCAACAGATGCCTTGGCCGACAGGCGAATTTCAATAAACTCATCATTTTAAGATAATGAATCCAGAGACTATTTTAGTGCCATTTTCAGCTCTGCATCCTTTTGGGAGAATGCAGGCGAGCTTACAGATACCTCAAGTTATATACATCTATTCTCCTTGAGAGGTAGAGCTGTGGGTTTACTATCCCTCGCATCCTTATTTGCTGCATCAAGTGCAGTTACTCCCTTAATGACCTCTAGTCAAATAAGTTACTTCCACTTTAGGGGTAAGTTAGGATGTGTTTAGATTTGGATTTATAGTCCGGGATAGAAGTTGTTGGGTTTACAACCTCATGACTTACAATGTGAGAAAACTTCCACTAGGAGCTGAACCTACATCACATAGCAATAGAGCAATATAGAGATAGAATGCATTTACATCATATCATAACATTGTGTGAAAACATATGCATTATATCTTGTAAGAGAATTAATGTACATTTATGATTTCAAAAAGTTTTACAATTATAAACAATCACAAATGTTGAATGATTTGAGTTTTCTTTTAAAAACTGTTAATGTGCAAGAGTCTGTATTTATGCATAAAACAATGTATTATCATGTCATTTAATGAAAACTGGGTCGTTTTAATTTTAAAAGACACAAACTCTTGACTTCGCAGTAATTTAGAAAGAAAGATAAGTGCTTATTATGTATAGAGAACTTTAACACAAAGTTAGTGAAAAGACTCATAAAAGCACTTGATGTCGTTTAGGTGACAAAGATTACCAAGTACATAAGTACAGATAACCAATGTCTCTCCTTTGGCACTTCATTACTTAGCACAACATAAACTAAGTAATTGACTGATGGATGTAAAATATTCTAAGAACTATCATATGTATAAAGTGGTGTATAACCAGAATTAGAGAATTCAATTTTGAAAATTTTCACCACTTCAAAATATGATAGGAGACCGAATGTAATTTTAAGCCTCACTTACTTAGAAAGTTGAACACCTTAATTTATACTAACACTAATGATTTATAGATAAGACAAATTTACTCAGAATAAATTCTAAGTAATATCATCAGAGATAATATATACATCACAATTAGTTTGCAATAAAGTATCAGAACAACTAGCAATTGTCAGTAAACAAATATTTTACTATTTGATACCAACTGCTAGTATTTATCAAATACTTTAAAATGCAAGTAATTGTGTTTATGATTACTTTACCAAAATTAAATTATGAGCAAATAAACCATTGAATTGCTTCACGTCATAATTTAACTAGAATATAAATAATCATTGCTAAATACTAAATATTCAATGATACCAATTGTTTGATAAATTCAATCTATTGTAAGACAAATTCAATTTAGTGAAGATTGAATTGTTACATTGAGTACCAATTGACAGAATGAATATTAGTATCTAACTACTTAAGAACATCATTCACTGATATTCGTAAGTACGAGGAACTAGTTGACAAGAAATACACAAGCTCTTAAGATATAACATTTCAAACTTATGACTTCAAGGCAACTCCTCGATAATAACAATTGTTAACTCCTAACAACTGTTTACTGGTAGACAACCTTGGTTCTATAAATAAGACTCGATTGCCAAAGCTATCTTGTCTGCAATCTTAGAAATGATATTCTAAGTCCTATACACCTTGATCCATAGTATATAACATTTATTATCAAAGTGATTAGAAGCTTGCAAATAAGCATAAAAATTATTCCAAGTAACTGAACAATGGTCACTTTAGATATTTCAATATCCATAGTTCTACTTAGAGAATTTTCATACTATGCATAGTAATATGAGTGAATTGTAAAAGATATAACAATGATTACTTAGAGGAGTTCTAAGTAATTTCACACATACCAATATATCTCACAATTAGTTAGTAAATAGAATTCTAACTAAATATCATTAACTGATATAAGTCAAAACTTCAATACAACCAATTGTTAGAGCCATGATATTAATTATAGTGAATTTCTGAAAATGGGATATTAAGGGGCCATTTGTTAAATCTGAACGGTTATTTCTGGATGATTGGAATTTCTGAATGGTCTGGACCAGAGGTAATCTGGAAATCTGAATGAGTAATGCTGTTTGTTAGTAATTTTTGTAAATTATCTGGATGATGTTAATTTCCTATAATACCCTGATGTAACATTATTTTTTCTAGATTATCTATTTCTTATAATTTTATATGATAAATTATGTTCTTTGAATCATATATGATAATGAGACGATAAAAAACAAGAATGTCAATGTTACTAATAAGTTTATTGCACCACAAAAAAAGTCTTTTTGCAAAATCACAATCATAAAAAACTATGAATTGAAATGATTAAAATTTTTTTTATAAATTTGAAGCAATATGATCCCGAAGATCGTTCATGTATTGAGTGGCTTGAGACCCCCATTGTGTTTCATTTATTGGTCCTTCCAAATCTTCTTCATTTTCTTCTCCATCACTGCTTTCATCGCATCAATCAAATAATTCATCTGCTAATTTCGTTTTTCTAATAAAATTGTGAACAGCAATACAAGCAATCACAATATCTCGCTGTGTAGAAAATGTGTATGGAGCCATCTGTTTCAAGATTGGGAATCTTGCTTTGAGCACACCATAAGCACGCTCGATAACATTTCTTAATCTTGCGTGAGCGTGATTAAATTTTTCCTCCTTACTTAAAGCACGTTGACGACGAAAATCTGCTAACCAATATCTTGTATTACGGAATGGGGTTAAATAACCACGTGTATTTGTATACGCTGCATCACAAAGATAATATTTATCTGCAATATAAAGCGATTACAAATTATTCTACATTTATCTATATTCAAATAACATCATTTCAAAATATTAGGAGATACTTACTTGGTGGAGGAATTGGAAATCCGGAATCGGGATCGAGTGTAACCTCTGCTAATATTCTTGAATCATGTGCTACTCCCTCCCTTCCAGCCCACACAAATGTGAATATCATATTAAAATCACATATACCTAAAACATTTTGGTAGCATTCACCCCTTCCTCACCCTCTATATCGAGCTTGTTGGCTAACTGGAACAATAGCATGAACAAGTGTACCGTCAAGTGCACCGATTGCTCCCTGTAACAAAAAAAATATAAACATGTGAATTTTTTATTAAAGAATAATAAAATAATGTGACATGCTAATTAACAAGAAATTACACAAAATGAAAAAAAATGTCATTACTAACCGGAAATATTTTTAACAATTCTCTTTGTCTCCTTGAAACTGTATTTTGATTAGATGGTGTGGGAACTATGATTTCTTTTGCAAACTCCATCATCCCGTTCAACACCTCATGAAAATATTTGTGTATCGTTTGTGTCGAATGTTGAAATCTACGTTTTACCTTTATAAAACGGTCATTATGACTTATAACATGTAAGAAAATAGCCATTTTTTCTTCAGCAGTTGAATACCGACTATCTTCAAGCCAACCAAGTTGTTTAAATAGGTTGCAAAGTTCAACAAATGCAATACGGGAAAGACGCATCATTTCTTGACACTGAGTATTAGAACCTTCCAATAACTCTAATGTATAAGCAAATCCAGGTAAAGATGAATTGTTATCTCTTATTCTTGGCACACTTCTTGGGCGAAGTTTTCTTAGATAACAATAGATAATCATCAAACATAGTAACTGATCCTGAATTTCCATGTTTACCGTGTAAAAAATACTTGAAAATTATAAATACATATCAAAGATTGATAAAAAATAATAGCAACTAAAAAAGCATTTATTAAAACCATTCATCATGTTTTACAACTGAAAAGCACGAAGTTCGAAACTAAACCAATTTCCAAATTCAACAATGCTAAAGAAATACTAAGTTCTAAGACAAATCAAATACGAAGCATGAAAATGCGGAGCAAATGAATGACACCAGATGAAAGGCTAAACATTAAATCCTAATCTAGTTGACACCATTTTAACCCAGTGCTCATTCTCATCAGCGTCAAGAAGCATCCATTGTTCTCTATACTTTGCACTCTCGCAAAAAATCCCAAGAGCCATTCGGTGCAAGGGATTTGTTGCTCCCCATCCAAGACTGTTCAGTTTCTCTTTACATTCTTTAAGTGATGGTCCACTATTGGTTTGAACCATAAGCTTTAGTGCATTGGTCATCTCATCTTCGAATTTTGTAGATTTTGTAACTTTTGTTGATGTTTTAGCTTTTTTCTTTGGATTTTCTTCGACAATTGGATTCAAAGTATTTGATTGAATTTCTTCAGCACCGGGAATCTCTATGTCATCATCTAGATCAATAGTCCTACTCTTCTTAGAGCTAGGTCCCCATCCACTAATTCCTGTGGCAGCAATTCCATCATAAAGATGGGTGCAAAGTTCGGGAAAGCTCAAAGGTGTGGTTTTTAAAGTGTCTATGATCTTATTTCCCTGTAGACAAGAGCATAGAATTAATTTTATTCAAGATATGGTAATTAAATTTTACTGAATATAAGTTACTTTAAAAGAATACCTTTGCAAGTTGATCCCATTCTTGTTTAGTGAAGTTGAATGTATTAGTTGTCGGATCATAATGATTTCCAGTTTTAGATTTGAGTCGACACCAAGCAACATATCGAGATCTTAAGTAATCATATCGGTTTCTCATCTGTCTAGCGTCAACCTCAAAGTTGTGGATTTTCTTAAGAATTTCTCCCACTTTTATCCATGAATGTGGCTTAAGATTGCTACCTAGCCTACCACTGGCAGTAACTTCCTCAATACACGCCTCAAGAAAAGTTTTAGTTATAAGTTCACATCTCCAGAGTACTTTTTTCTTTTTCTGAGTTTCGCTAGCTTGATTTTGGCCATCACTAGCTTGACTTTGAGTTTCACTAGTTTGGTCCATACCTACAAAGCATATTAAATTTAAATCTTTATGAAAATATTTAGCTATACTACAGAGCCAGCTAATAACATTATACAGATTATATATAGTGAAAAAGAACCAATAATAAGCACTGAAATGGGGCAATTAAACAGTTTACACCTATATTAGACTTTCTCCCTGCTAGTTAGATTTTTCGATAACAATGTTCGATTGCAATTATTAGCCATTGCTACAAAATTAAATCTTCCAATGACTGAAAGGGACTAAAGTATTACAGTAGTAAAATCACTTGTACTTTTGGTAGATAATCTAGTGGATATCTCCCTTCTCCCGGTAACAATTAACACAATATCGATGATTCAAGCAAGGCTTGGTGAAGGATTGTGAATTTATTCCCAGGGTCACACTACTGTCAAAATCATGCTTGCATTTCAGAAAGTTTTCGTACAAATCTAATATTACAGACTGAGATATCACACTGCTTAAGACAATGCCACTAATCTTTCTAATCCATTCCATTGCAACTAAAGTAAGTAAACTAATATAATAAAGCAGGTTAATTGCATTTGAATGGGAAATTTATGGATTGCTGAGTAGGAGGGCACACTCATAAAGCAAGATTTTCAGAAGATCATTAAAAAATATCATAACAGAGTGGAGTGTGGTTGCCACACAAATGGGATAAATTATATTTGAAAATTGAATAGAGTGTGGGATACACACAGATGCCACAAGCATTTTAATAATGGAAGGAGATGACTGAAAAGGGATGCAAGCCTAATACAGTTCTCTATAGTACTCTTGTAGACGGGTTGTGTAGAGATGGTAAAGTGGATGAAGATAAAGAAATATTATCTGAGATGAGGGCAAGGGATTGCATTCCCAATGCTTATACTTATAGCTCCTTAATGAGGGGATATTTTCAGACATGCAATGGCCAGAAAGCACTACTCATGTGGAAAGAGCTGGACAAAGAAAGTTGCATGCAGAATGAGGTTTGTTACAACGTTCTCATCCATGGCCTTTGTGGGGATGGAAAGCTCAAAGAGGCTACATTAATTTGGAAGCAAATGTTAAGCAAAGGATATTCACCTGATGTTGTCATTTATAGTTCAATGATTCATGGCTTCTGTAATTCTGGGTTAGTAGAAGAGGGTTTAAAACTTTTCAAAATGAGTATGTGTAATGCTTCAAACGACTTTGCAAGCGACAGAGAACAAGGGGAGCATCTAATATTATAAAAGTGATGCTTCAAAAGTTTCTTCCTCCAAAAGTATCTACGTGGGAAAAGGTTGTAAAAGAAGTTTGTAAAGCAAAA
Source organism: Saposhnikovia divaricata (assembly GCA_036435485.1). Lineage (NCBI taxonomy): Eukaryota > Viridiplantae > Streptophyta > Magnoliopsida > Apiales > Apiaceae > Saposhnikovia > Saposhnikovia divaricata. The sequence goes on from CM071596.1 coordinate 114,676,972, forward strand.
AGGACTCGAGCTGCCACCGACAAGTGTTGGACTGACCTGTTCTCAGGTAACATGCATCAACAGAGTCACTGACTGACATTTGGCATTTAAAATTAACAGTGGGATGATAATTGTATATTTTTACATAATTTCTTACATAGTATGCGAGAAACCGACACAGTCAAAGTCAAGTTGCTACCCTAAGATTTAATTTGCATAACACCTCTCCATGGAACTTGTACTGAAACCCATGTGTTCTCTTACCTATTGTAAGCAAAGAGTAAAATAGATGGGAACCAAAGAAAATTTCAAACCACCAAGGTATCTTATTATCTTAATTACTTAAACCTGACTATAGGAGTTGAAATTTGATCACTTCTCTTAAATGCATATGATTTATTTAACAGAATTCTCCTTGTATAACAGTCACAGAAATACACACCTTGTAAGTAGTAAACAAATCATGTTAAAACCTACGGATTCCTCAGGTTCATAATTATATGTATCGAAGACATAGTACTATCATAATTATCGATCTGTGTTTGGATGACAATACACAGAACAAAACCTAGATGTGATGAACTCTGCCACACTTAAATTCCTGTACAGAGGAACTAGATTCTTAATCCGAATCCAAAGTTTTGCCGACATGGCCAAACTCAAAAATTTACAAATTTTGGCTTGTTTTGTTCATAAGTTAATACAAATTTAGGGATAAAATCAATCAAAACAAGAACAAATATAAAAGCAATACACATACAAAACAAAAACATTCTAATTATTAATAATTTAGGTAGAGAAAAAAAAATAATTCGTACCTGATATAGAAGTGAAGAGAAGTGATGAGAAGTGATGAGAAGAGAGGCTAAAAAACTTATAAGAACCACTGAAGAGAAGAACCGCCAATAAAAACCTAAGAAGACCCGCCAAAACCTAAAAATCCCGCGAACTTATGTATCTGATAATAGCGGGGAATAGATGAATTGGTGATATATCTGAACGATAGAGTGAGAAATTTGTGGATGTATCGTCCAGCTATTTTTTTTTATCGTCCATGAGTTTTTTTATCGTCCAGAACAATTAAAACGTTAGCAAACAATCTGGACGAGCCCAAATCTGGACGAGCCCATAAATTCTTTCATCCAGTTGTTATCAAACGGGCCCTAAAGTTCACTATAATTAACATCTCATAACTGATTGAAGACCAAGACAGATAGGTCCAAATTAGTTATGATTCATATTTATTTTGATAAATGAGGTATAGAGCAAATACTAAATTGAATTGCTTCAGGTTCTATAACTCATATTAATCAAAGTAAATAATTATTAAATAAATAATAAATCTCTATGAGTTAGATTTTAGCATTTAAGTATTCATATTATCCCTAAATAACCACCATTGAAATATCTTACAATTATACACATGGCAATCATTCAACAGATAATTTTCAGTGTGAGGCCTGGATGTAAATAAGTTCACAAGTCCTTTTAATACGGACAACTGAATACTTATGAACTCATTTATGAATTTCTTACAATGAATTTACAAGTCCTTTCAATACTACAATTGAATATTTGTAAACTCATTTAAGAATCACTTATAGTAAAATCACAAGTCCTTTCAATACAGACAATTGAATACTTGTGAGCTTACTTAAGAAATACTTAACAAATGGGATATACAAATTATATAACATTAATAAAATCCCAAGTTTATAATTCAATCTTGAAAATTTAATTTCATCAAGTGATTTATTAAACATATATGCAAGTTATTCTTGACTAAAGACATGCTCTCTCAAAAGAATTGATACCTTATGCAAGATGCTTAGCCTTGAGCGTTCCACAGAGTTGTTGGAGATGAAGTTGTTTCCTTGTGTTCTCCTACTTTCGTATAACTCATTTGATCTGTCTCTACGCAGCAAAACATGTCAGAACTGATGTCTCTAGGGTACCAACTCTGCAGATTTGGGTCCAACTTAGGACATCTGAAAATCAATTGTAATAACTACAAGAATAGATTCTTAAGAATCCACTTGGAACTATGGACAATTGCATAATTGAGAATAAAATATGTGTGTAAGTGATCTAATAGCAATTGAATAAGATAATAAGCTGATGATTACTCTATAGCCCGATTAGGTCCTAATTAGTAGATCCTGAACTTATTGGGTCAAATATCTCTAGGGTACCATTTCCTCAGATCCGGGTCCATCTTAAGATTTTTGATTACCAACTTGTTAGGTCCAAACTAATAGGTCAAAAGCCAGCTAATGATGTGTTGGTAAAAAGTCTTGACAGGTCTAGAATCCTCTAAATAGAAACAAAAGATCCTTGACTTACTTTTATTGTCATCATTCTTTTGACTTACTTGTGCTCCAAATAGAATTATTCTTTTGGCTTGCCTGAGCTCCTAAAAGGATTCTTCTATTGGCTTGCATGAAGTAATTCAAAAGAATTGCAACTTTACCAACATCAAAACAGCAAATATCTTAATCCCAATTTATAGTTAGTAGACCAACATATAATATAATCAAGATATCATTGCACATATATATCATTTATGTTTGTGCCTAAAGATGTAGAGAGTTCTATAAATGTGACACCAATTGTTAAAAGATACCAACTGTTAAAGATTGATACCAAATATTGAATTATAGCTAGGGTGTCATACCATGTCTTCCATGCTTTCTTGAGTGATGATACCAGTTCATACTAACCTGTAGAGATTTTCAATTATCTCACCAACTAGGAGTGCACTTTTTCACATTCCTCTAGCATCTAGATTCAGTAGGTCCAGATGTCCATTATGATCATGAATGTACAACAGGTGCCTGATATCCTCAAGTCTTGTCACTGGTGCTTCTTGTTAGATATACTGTCTTATCAGCTTGTAACCTTGCACCCAGTTTGGCTTTGTCCCTCATAACAATGCCTTGACATCCAGTTAAACTTCTGGTTATCCTTATACCAAATACAGCCTTTTTGTTTGGTCTGGATACCAGCTTCCCTTCAATCTGCCTTTTGTAGTGATTGAGATCATCTTGCATTGCAATCACTCAATCTGAATCTTTCAGAGCTTTTGTAGCTTTCTTAGTTTCTTCTAAAAGAAAACTAAATTAATCATCATTAGTACTTGAAGCTCTGCTAGTCTTTTACTTCCACCATTAGAAACACTAAGAACTAGGACAAAGAATTAATTGAGTCAACATTCTTTGTCTTGGCAGACATGTTCTCATAGTATCCTTTGACTTTCAGTGTGGCGTTGAGTTGACTAGTTGATTCTTCTGTTGCTCCCCCTAAGCTGCTGCTGGGTTTACATGAGGATTCTCCATGTTTGACATTGCTTGGATCTGAATCACCATCACCATTGACAGCTGGGAGCTAGAGGTTATTGAACATCACTAAGACTTTCAATCACCTTCTGTTGATTAATAACAATCACCCTGTAGGCTGTTGACTCCACTGAGTAACCAAGGAAATTAACCTCTTGAGCATTAGCTGATTACTAGGATGCTCACTTTCATTTATCATTGCAAAACAATTTCCTACATACTTGTGGGGTCTTCCTATATTTCTTACTGATCAGGGTTCGATCATGTCAGTAGCAAACTATTGACTGCTTCAGCATTAATACTCTTGAAGGTGCAGAAATCATCCAGAACACTAATTGATAGGTCCTGTAATCTGGTCTCCAAGTTGTCATAGTCAGTTTTGCTTCCTGACACTCTTCTAGATGTGATTAATCACCATCAGTGGTGTCTTGTCTTCAGATTGTCTGAACAACAACTTGTTTCTTGAGAGAAGTCATCAGTCATCATCACTAAGGTATATTTTTCATTGATGTAGAACTTCTGTGTGATGCTTCTTTGACTTCTCTTTATGACATGCCTCATAATTTTATTTTACTTTAATTCCAGATGAGGTAGTCTCCTTTAATGATTCGATTTCCAGGAAAGAATCTCTTGATATGACATTCAGGTGAGAGAGCTCCTTATGTCATAGTTGAACTCTTGTCTGATGAAGCTTTAGATTTGACCTTGTTGACTTCACCTTTGACTGAGATTCCATGTCAGCTACAGATAAGTTCTCTTTCCTTAATCCTCGAACAGTAGGCTCTTCATCTTGTAAAAGATGCTTTATTACTGACAACATTCCTTAGCTATTGAATAGCCTTGACCCTAGGTCATACCCTTGCTGTTGTCTCCAAGGGATAAACCACTTGGCCTGTCTTCACATTCACATTTGATAGCAGGGTTCTTTCTTCGATGATAATGCATAATCAATTAACCTGTTAAGCCCTACATTCACAAATGGATAAAAAGTTCTTGGTACCCAAATTGTTTAATTGGGTCCAGATGGATTAGAGATTTCTCTTTTACTATAGTTAACAACGGTTTTAACCTTAACATGCTCATTCTTATCTTTGACTGACCATTTCTCCTTTTTAATGTCATTGCCAAAATATTCACTGAGCAAGGAGAATAATGGTTCCTTCCTAACATAAGGAGGACTAGCAGTCTGTACCTTATTGTTATTATTAAACATGCTTTTTCTATGATCAATGCAAATACTAGGAAATGCATTTATGACATTTGAAATAAGCAGGCATGATAATAATAATAAATTGCATACATTCAGCATTAAAACATTGCTGATAAGAATTATGCAAATTAGGCATGTTATGCATTTTAGAAAATTCAGTACTATCTAATTTAACCTATGTACACTTGTGTAACAGGTAGCAAGTAGATTTACAGATATTCAATAATTTTCTAAACATGCATGGAATAGAAGAATTAACAATTAATCACTAATTCTATCCAATCCATTCCTATTGTTATATTATATTATATAATCTCTATTACCTAAGTCAGTTTTACAAATGACTTGATGTTCTACTGACACCCTAGCTAATTATTCCATCTTTTAAACTTTTTAATCCTTAACAAACAATTCAGAATGAATAAGCAGAGGTCATATATGCTTGACATATATCATTTAAGAATTGAGAGATATTGTTTAAGGAACACTTCTAACTCACTATTGCAATTAATTAAATTCAACAAATATTCATATACATAATAAGATCTTCTAACCAAAGATATAATAATTAAAAACTAAGATCTCAGCATGCTTTGAATTTCTGAGAATTACATATTACACTAGTTCGAAGAATTGATACCTGAGACATGTGAGGTGAATCATCTTCAGAGATTGCTATGAAGGCAAGATATTAATTATGCTCTTCTCATCATCATCTGATCCATCCCAACTCTTTTCTTCAGCAAGATAAGTTCTGCACTGATGCTTCTATTTCATCTCATTTAATGAATCCCTATTCATCCTTGTCTGTCAGAATTCTGTACCATGTTGCACACCTTGATAGTTACTTATCACATAAAACTTTTCATAACTGCAACTATCATGTTTTGTTCTTTCCACCAACTCAGTCTTCTAGCCACCTCTTGAACTGTATCCTGAAGATTTTCTGCTTCGGAATAGATATGCCTAATTCCTGGATTAAACATTTATACTCTTTCCAAATTAGTAACTCTTCATGTATGTTCTGAGGTTCCATCATTAATTCCTGAATGAGATGTCTAACTGTCTAGTTCATTCTCAAACCTCCTTGATTCCACTTTTCTAAAATCTCTGTTGATTCCTTGAAAAATATTTCTTGGTACAATCCACTAAGTGTAGTAGATGTTACATTGGAGCAATCCACTTAGTGTTTGTATATCACAGAATCAATAGACTTAATTCAAATCTTCGAGAAAAATTCTATCCACTAAAACCTCTTCCATTCCTGCTTCTGAAAAACCAGTGAATTCTATGGATATAACTTTGAAGAGCTTCCACAAATTTTTCTTCCGTAGGTAGAAATTAATTTCATTGAAAAATGCATTTTCTTCAAAAGATTCAAATCATCTTTGACAATTCGGAGGAATCTTCAACTAACAACCTTCTTAGAACTATTGGTTTAGAATAAATTCAAAATATTTAAAATTCAAAAACTTCAAGGACTTGAAATTTTTTGAGAAATAAAAAATCTGAAAGTAAGTTCAAATTAATTAAAATTTGAAATTAGAGTCAAATTAATTAAGAATCAAAAAATATCAAGAAATGAAAATTTTTGAGAGTTAAAGAATCCGAAAATAAATTCAAGTTAATTAAAATTCGAAATTACCAAGAATTAAAAATTTTGAAAATTAAACAATTTGAAAATAAACTCAAGTTGTTTAAAAATCAAAATTTCCAAGAATTAATCATTTCAAGAATTAAAAAATTCGAATATAAGTTCAAATTATTTAAAGATCAAAAATCTCAAAAATGAATATTTTTGAAGGTTAAAGAATTCGAAAATTAGAGGAGTTGACTTTTTGGTCTAATACCGGATTTAATTTTTGTATGGGTCAACAAACTCGAAAACCAATTGGAGGACCACAAAAATAAGGATCTTGATTTGTGCGTCAATCAAAAGGCTCTGATGCCAATTGTTAGGTCCAAAATAGTTTGTAAAAGGGGGGTTGAATACAAACTATGTCGTTTAATTGAATTTGCTCTTTTCTTAAAATATTAAATCAAGAACAAATTGATGCGGAATAAACGAATACCGATATTTCAAGTTGAATATAAAATTTATATTAACTTGATGGGGTGTGTCTAAATACACGGGTACAAATTACAAGGTTTGATGACCAAACTAATTATTACAAATTCTATAGAAAATTCGACATGAACTTTTCTATATTAATAATAAAAAGATCGAATGCTAAAAAACAATTCGAGAGATAAGTTCTAGGGAACTTAATCCGCTAGATAGTTCAAATAGCACAAGTAAACTATTTCTAGTGGTTCAGATTTTGCAATACAATCCAGAAATAATTTACAAGAATTTATTTGAGCTCAAGAACATTTTCTCTCTTGGTCTCTTTTCTCTCCCTCGGGTCTGTCAGTTGAGAAGAAGTGAAGTGGTGTTTAACAAAATGAGCCACCTGTTGCTTTTAAAAAAAAGATCTCCTGCCTCCGTTTTGTTTTTAACACTCAATATAACTATCGGTATGACTATCCTCTGCAAATAATATGACAGTCTCTTCCAATATAACTTTCGGTATGACTATCCTTAATACTTGATATGACAGTCTGTTGAACTAAATATGACAATCCATCCCAATATAACTTTCGGTATAACTATCTCTTTGAATGAGATATGACTATCCAGTTGAGATAATATGACTGTCCAATCCAACATCTTGATATGACTATTCTTTTGAACTGAATATGACAATCGGTATAACTATCCTTTGATAGTTATATTATCATATTTTTTTCTTTTGCTGGATATAACTTTCGGTATGACTTGCAACTTTTTTTTCATTTCTTTGTTTGTTACTAAACAAACAAGTCGACCTGCTAGCCACTTGCATTTCATAATTCGAATTATCACCTGGCCAAAAACAAAAGCACTTGACTTTTGTTTTTATTTGTACGGGCTCCATAGAAATGCTTTTTAATTCGTACATCTTCTAATCTTTAATTAATAAATAATTAATTTAATTCCGAAATTACAAAAATAAATATCTAATATTATTAGATATTTATAAATATAATTATCTAATTAAATAAAATATTTATTAATATAAATAAATCTTTAAGCTCTAAGCTGCGGTTACCCGAGGATCTGGAACCGGACTCCTTTTGCTCTAAGCTTGCACAATGATTCTTTCACATACCAGTCTTGATAGCTTGAACCACTGAAGTTAATGACGAACAACCACTGTTTAAGGTTGACACTCGATGCACGGTCTGGTTCATGAGTGACTAACCGCAATGACTATTCTTCATATATTGACTTTAAAACTGTGGTTCATATCTCCCTTTTCTTCACTCTTTTTCAAACCTTTATAATCTGTATTCTGTCACTGTAGGAACCTCTTGTCACTATAAATAGAACCCACAGTCTTGATTACTCCACTGATGCTTGATCAACTGAATGAACTTCTTCAAGTGTAGTATAACTCAAAACGGTAGATTGACTTTGTCTTCTTTCTTCTGATAGTTATGCAATTGAGATCCCTGTGACAGTACATATACTATTTACTATTACATTCTTGTTTAAGTTGAGTTGAATCCTCGAAATACAAATAGGCTACATCATATGCCTTTCAGAAGGATTATTCATAAGCCAGATGTCTCGGGTAGACTTTTCAATTGGGCTATAGAGATTAGCTAGTTTCAACTCACCTTCATACCCCGTACCACAATCAAGGCCCATGTTCTGGCCGATTTCATTGTGGAATGTACCTTTCCGGAGCCACAACTCAGCCCTATGATGATTGATTAAGGAGAAGAGAAAAACACAGACCCGAAAGAGTGGATTTTGTATGTTGATGGTTCCTCAACAAGCGAGAGGTCCGGGACAGGGGTAATAATGAGAAGCCCGAATGGATTTCAAATAGAGCAGGCCATAACATTCAAATTCATGGCCACAAATAATCAAGCAGAATATGAAGCACTTTTATCCAGACTCAGGTTAGTCCGGATGCTGAAAATTCAGAACCTAAGCATTTACAGCAACTCTCAAATAGTAGTAAAGCAAACAAATGGAGAATATATTGCCACAGATCCGAAGTTGGTCCACTACCAAGCTATGGTAAAGATTTTCTTAGCTTCAATTCCAAATTTTCAAGTCAGTCAAATCAGCAGAGAGGAGAACTCCGAAGCTGACCTTTTGTCTAAATAAGTACAAAATGCAGCTGAGCTCGATAGTTCAGTTTATGTTGAAGAAATTGAAAAACTTACCATAAAAAATCTGGAAGTCATGGAAATCGATGATCAGCCGAATTGGATGACTCCCTTCATCCTATACTTAAATCCTATACTGAAATAAAGGAGAGTCACCCGAAGACAAGAACCAAGCCAGCTGACTTAAAGCCAAAGTTGTGAAATTTTTTCTAGAAGATTGACAGTTGTATCGCCGAACCTTTTCAAGTCCGGTCCAGAAATACGTTGGTCCGAACGAGGCTACCTATTGTCTGCAGGAAGTTCACGAAGGAATCTGGGGAGATCATATGTCTGCTAAAGCCTTGGCTTACAACATCATAAGACAGGGATACTATTGGCCAACTATCTTTTCCGATGTAGTAGATTTCGTGAAGAAGTGCAAGAACTGCCAGCTCTTTAGCAACATTCCCAGGCAGAGCCCGGTCCTACCTTCCTCTATTTTATCCCCCGTCTCTTTTGCTATGTGGGGAATTGTTATCATGGGACCCTTCCCCCGGGCAAAAGGCGATTTAAAATATTTGTTGGTGGCAATCGACTATATGACCAAGTGGACGGAGGCTAAGGCTATGAGAACAATCAACCAACAAGACTGTATCCAGTTTATGGACAACATCCTAACGAGATCTGAGCTACCTCAAACATTGGTTTCGGATAACGGCCCTCAGTTTGTGGGCTCTGAAAATTACCTAAAGGAAAGGGGTATCAAACACAAGAAGTCTTCAGTAGCATACCCTCAAGGAAATGGCTTGGTTGAAGTGACAAACAGAATTTTACTGAGAGGGATCGAAAAGAGGCTCCAGGAGAGCAAGAATAAGTAGCCCGAGGAGCTCCCCAATGTACTCTGGGCCTACAGAGCTAGCCCCAGAACAGTCACCGGAGAAACACCATTTAAGTTGGCTTATGGCACCGAAGCAATGCTGCCCATAGAAGTGGGATCATCTCACACAAACAAATTGTGAATGAAATTGTGAATGAAGAAGGCCTCCCGTCCAATTTAGACCTGGCAGACGAAGTCCGGGACAGAGCCGTGAAGAAAATGGAGAAATACAAATAGAAAACAAAGGAACTTTTAGGTTGGAGATCTAGTCCTTCGTGATACAGAAGCTTTGGACCCAACCAACACCGGAAAACTAATGCCTAAGTGGGAAGGTCCGTACAAGGTCAAAGAAGTCCTCCGCCCAGGAACATGTAAACTTACCAATGTGGATGATTCTGAGGTCCCCAACACCAAGCACGACCTCAGACTCAGGAAATTCTACCAGTAAAATGAAAGCCAAGGCCCGAAGACTCAATCAAGATGCTCCATGCCAGAACAAAGACTTCAGCAGCTAGAGATAGTTTCTTTAATGAAGCAAGAATAAAAAATTTTGTACTTTAGATCTTATCTTTAATAAAACCGGGCCTTGCCTTATAATTACTCTCAATGTTTGTAATATTTTCTTTATCGATTGCACATATAAAAAATTTAAATAAGACCCCGATCTGGAGCCATGTGTAGCATTGAGATCGGGGCAAGAACAATATGCATCTCAACCTATGGAAACATTTCCTAAGTACAAAATTAAAATAAGACCTCAGCCCGGAGCAATATGCAACGATTGGGCCGGGGCAAGAGCAATATGCAATTCTATCAAAAAATTTCTAATTAAAAAAGTCAAAATTATAAGACCTTGACCCGGAGCAATATGCAACGGTTGGGTCAGGGCAAGAGCAATAGGCAATTTTAACAAAGTTTTACTAAATCAAAATTTTAAGTCCTCAGCCGGAAGCAATAAGCAACGTTTGGGCTAAGGCAAAAGCAATATGCAAATTTTACAAAAACTTTTCTAAGTCAATTACTTTAAGCCCTCAGCCCGGAGCAATAAGCAACGTGTGGGCTGAGGCGCGAGCAAGATGCAAACTTTAAGAAAATATTTTATGTCATCTTTCTAAAGAAAACAAAAGTTACAACAAAATAAGGAATGATATTAGAATGTTCCAAAACCGTAATTTTGGTTAAGGACTGAACCAGCCGTATGGTTCAAAACATCCCCGGACAAAAAGAGTTAAAACTAGTACCAGAATTACAAGTTGGATAAAAATACTACAAGTTCATCAAATTACAAGTTCCAAATTATCCCTCAGTAGGGGGTCCTGGACCAGAGGCTGTTACCCATCCTGTTGCTCCGTTTCTTTAGAATCCGAATCATCAGACATATAGTAAGGCTCAGGCTCTTCCCTAGTAGCAGCAAAGTGTTGTTCAGCCCCAATAATCAAAGGATTAAACTCGTTCCAAGTAGCCTTCGGATTAACTTTGAGTAGCTTTTCAGCAACAACCCAAGCGTGCCTAATCTTAGCAGCAGCTTTTGTTCCGAGCTCATCAAAATACTCCTGGGAATTCCATAACTCAGTAATAGCAGTTTCTAACGACTTGAAATTGCCAACTTTAATCCGAAGTTCCTCACACTCCTTCTCAACGTTCCTGTCCAGGATTTCAGCTTGATTGGCTTTTTCTTCTAAACTAGAGGCATTACCCTCAGACTCCTTGAGGTTTTGCTCTAGATCAATGACACTTTGCTGCAATATTGAGTTGGTATGCTGTAGATCAAAGATTTTGATGTCCTTTTCATGGGCAGAAAACACAGCAGCCCAGGCCTCATCCATAGTCATCAAACCCAGACAACCGAGGGTGTAAACTCCGGACATTTGGGAGCCCAGCTGACAAAGCAATCAAACTAAAATTTCAATTAATTATAAAAGGTAGAAGGAAAGGATTGAAGCAAGAAAAAATTACCTTAAACCAGGTTTTCAACATCTTTTTCGACAAAGGGAAAGCCCATGACAGTTAAGCTTCCCAATCCTCTTTGCTAGATAGCTCGGAAACCACTTTAACACATTGGTATACCTCAGTGGCGAGCCCCTGGCCCTTTTCTTCTTTTTGGGATGCCCGAAAACAGTCCAAAACGACACCTCGGACCCCTTATTTACAAAACCGAACTTCGGGAGGTCGGAGCCACCTGCCAACTTTTCCGCCTCGGTAACATCAATAATGTCCTTCCGAGGAACAAGATCTGGTTTAATTAAATCTTCTAACTCAACAATTACAGAAGTCTTTGTTTGTTGCCCAGCTCCATATTTAGAAGCCCCATTAGTTTCGGTCTTGGAGCCCTCGCCCTCAGCATTCTTTCTCTTATTATTCCCTGTATGTTTTGTACGCTTGTTCACCCGGTGCACCCCACCGATACCTTGCAGAGCAGTAGCCAATCCGGTAGTTTCCTTGTCCAGAGAATCCATTCGTTCGACAAAGTAGGGACTGTAGTTAGGCAAACCTGAAAAAGGAATAACAGTAGACAAGGGAAGTACATAACACTACACTACTTACATCCGAAGGAATCTAAAACCTTATGGTGCATGAATGGTGCCGGGTCATCGTGGTTCCCAAGGCCCCACAGGAGTCCAGCACTTTGGCCCGGGCAGTACCCTCTAATTCATATTGCTGAAATCCCTACAAGCTTCAGTTTCGAATAATGACATGAATTCTAGATCCTCGAATTGCACGAACACCCACTCCTCGTGCCAACCCTTAACGGACCCAAGCATTACGATCGGAGTAGGCCCCCTTTCTTAAAGCCACACTCCTCGTAACGGAATCGGAATTCATATAGAGGGGCCAGATTAGATTTTGCCAAAGTAAATAGTTGATGAAAATGTTTAAAAGTGAGGAGGTAACTCTTGACATTGCAACAACCAAGGAACCAGATAATCCACTTGACTGTGTTAGGAGCAAGCTGAAAAATCAAAATTCCATACTGGAATTTGCAGAGACATTTGATAAATTGATGACAACGGGGATTAAACCCATCCCTAAGGTGCTCCAGAAACACACCAACCCATCCCCATGCTGGTAATATACACGTTCATGTTTTTTGGGCCTCCTCTAGACAGCCTTCTCCTCGAGATGAAAAGCACTCGTAAAGTTTATCATTCTGAGCTTTTTCCAACAGCGGAGCCATAGGAGTATTTGCCCTGGGGCAGTCTGCAAAAGTTAGATCCATGTAATCCTTATCATATAGAATGGCACTCAGTCATGAGTCTGGTCTCTATAATAAAAGCTATCCGGAACAGTATCATCTTTTCTTACAAAAAGATATTCTGTATCCTTCCAGTTCCCGAAGGAAGTACTAAGGGTTTCTCCGGGCGGTAAAACTAAGGTAGCAGCCTCGAAAAGCTTAAGTCTACCAAGCTTCTTACTACTCTTCCTAGCCATAATGGTCCCTCCAAAATAATTCTATATATACAAAATTGGACTCAGATTCGCTGGCGGATTCGGAAGAAGAAGAAGTGACGGTCCGTCAAAGAAAGCAAGTGGTCTCTTAGTTGTTTCTTATGAACCATAAAACACCTACCCAACCCGAATCAATGCCATTATTGTGAACCCAGAGCCGAGAAGAAAAAACAAAAATTCAGAAACAGATATCAAAAGAGCCCTAAACCAAAAACAGATTTAATCCTATACATATAAATATATACACACACATACATCAAGAACATTAACAAAAACCCAGAATTTCGAAACGTAAATTCAAGCCTGAGAACCCCAAACCTTAGAATACCAAAAACAAAAGAATACAAAAACAAAAAAGACAAAAATCCCAAACAACAAACAAAACCACAAAAACAAAACCACAAAAACAAAACCAAAACCCAGAAAATCACAAAAGTCATTCGAAGAAATACGAATAGCTACAAGAAACTAAAAGCATGTATTCGACAAATGCATAAAAGAATGAGCCTAAAAAGAAGAAAAGAAAAAGGAAACTTACAAAGTGAAAAGATGTAATAGCAAGAAAATGAACGGCAAGAAAGCAACAGCAAGAATTTCGAAGATAAAAAAGGCGGAGAGAAAAGTTTGGTAAAGTAAAAAGAACTAAAAGTACGTTTGAAATGTACTTATAAGAGTTACAAAGTGTACAGATCTGGCCACGTGGACGGCCAAGATAATTCGAAAAATTAAACAAATACGGTTGTCAGAAAAAAGAAGTAATGATTGATCCACAGCTTACGAGAAAACTGGAGTAACTCTGGGAAATATGATATAAAATGTTTGCAATTCTATAGATAAAAAGTCACTCTTACCCCCGAATCATGTGCTTTGCTCAGAATCCGGACCTAGGGGGCAGGAAAAGTGAAATGTTTCTTCTAAGTTACCCAAGTTGGTTAGCTTTGAACTTGTGAAGAGCCTCATTAACTCTCAGTCCCGGATCATGTGCTTCGCTCACAATCCGAACCTGGGGGTAGGAAAAATGAAATTTTTCTTCTAAGTTACCAAAGGTGGTAACTTTGGACTTGTGAAGACCTCTTTTACTCTCAGCCCTAGATCATGTGTTTCGCTCATAATCCGGACATGGGGGCAGGAAAAGTGAAATTTTTCTTCTAAGTTACCCAAGGTGCTTAGCTTTTGACTAGTGAAGATACTCATTTACTCTCAGCCCCGGATCATGTACTTCAGTCACAATCCGGACCTGGCAAGAAAAGCGGAATTTTTCTTCTAAGTTACCCAAGGTGGTTAGCTTTGGACTTGTGAAGAGACTAATTTACTCTTAGCACCGGACAATCTGCTATGCCTAAAATCCGGGCTTTGGGGCAAGGAAAAGCGAAATTTTCTTCTCTAACACTAATAATGATTCTCAATACTCCCTCATCTAGAGAAATCTGCATAAGGGAGTGGGGGCAAATGATAGGCTACTTTCCAAAGGATCCGGACCCAGCCATCCGTCGGACCCGGGGCACCTCTCGCTAACGAATCCGGACCGTAGGTGTATCCTCAGGACCCTATTGATAACGCACATGACACCTCGAATCTCAATCATTATCAAGGGCCCCATCTGACAATGACAGCTAATGATTGCCAATAATGAGCATGATCCAAGAATGAGAATGTCACACTCTTAAATGTGCCTGACATACTTTTCCACAATTATTCCCTTGGGCACATGTCATGCATCCATGAGGCCCAGGTGTCCTTTCTACTTAGGATCTGATGCTTATGATTGCAGGTATCACCCCCCAAACCCTAATCATTGGCTTATAAATAGACCAAGAGAGGAAGGTTCAGGGGTTACATTCTACTCACTCTTTCTACACACTCACTCATACTCACACACCCTCCACGTTTTAGATACTCTATATTCTCGATTATATCTTCCAAAGTCTTCTTTCATTCTCACGCCGGAGGCGCCGCGGGTCCAAACCCCTTCCCGGTATTGTTTTGCAATTACCCACCAACCACACCGCACTAGAACGTGAGAATGGCGGAAGAAGAGCCCCATCAAAATCTGGAGTTATCATCTAATTTGACTAATTCAATTACAATTTATTCAATCATTTTAATAAAACTAATATCCCATTTCATAACCTAGCTAGGTTGATACTGTGCCTCAAGTTTGACAGATACTTTTCCATCAATTTTCCTATGGATACAGAGGAAGGATTGTCAGCTAGTAAATTATTAAGTAATGATTATGTAATATTAGAGAGCGAATAAGTATATGTATAGCAGTAGTCTCCAGTTTTTCAAATGATAAAAATATACACAGAAACATAGATGGAAATTAATTAAGGTGATCAAAAAGGGAGAAAAACATGTTTTACGAACAATCGGCCAAATTTAGTGCATGTAAGCGATTTAAATATCTTATTTACAATTATTTCAATTTATACATCACACCATATGACAAGCATTTCGCCTAGCTAAAGCATGTAATTTTGATCTCATGACTTGCTGGAAGTTGTTTCATCTCACAGCTCCTTCATGCTATCCAACAGTCTTTTCACCTTTGCTGAACTCTAACCCACATTCAAGTTTGATTGCTGAGATGAGCTCAGGAGATATTACGGTTTTTAATTTCTCGTCTTGGCCTCTTGGAGTGTTCCCAGACTTTATAGTTTTATTTTCAATGCTCTGGCCGGGCCCTGGCTCATCTCCTGCTCCCCAACCCCTATGGAGTATGACTTTACTGGGTTCCTGAGAAACAAGAACCGCACCTGTAGCTCGCTCCAATTCAAGCACCACCTCCTGGATTGAAGTCCCTTTCGCTCTTCCTTTAATATTAACGATTGCAAGGGGATGCTTCTGAAAGTGAGTCTTGATTGTTTTAGCAACCCCAGAGACGATATTGTTCTTTCCTACAGCAAGAACTGGGCGGCTTTTAACTCCAAGGGCTTTCTTACGCAGAAGCAGCCTTTCTTTGTTAGACAGTCGTGCAGCTTTAAAAGGTACATCGTCTGAACAAACTTCCAAATCTTTATGAACTAATATTTCACTTTTTGATGAATTAATAGAGGATTCTTCCAGAGACCCAGTATTTCCGACATCTGAAAAGTGATCCTGTGACATATCAGTACTATCAATGACTGCAACCGTGGACTCCGCATGCACAACTTCACCATTCATGTTCTTGAAACTATCAGTGTGTTCTGGAGTGGCTTGGAGAACTTCTCTTGAGCTGTCAACACAATCATTTCTGTTGGTAAAAGTGAATTTAGCTCCATCACTATCTATAACCTCTACATTTTCCTGGTGAGAGGCAGCATTTTGTAGACAGTCTGGAAGGACAGCATTAAGCTTTTCAGTTTTTTTTAAATGCCCCTTGTCCAGTTCATCCTTTTTTCCAGTCTGAAGTATCAAATCTTTGGACAACTCCATATCAATTCTCTGTTGGTCTCGAGCTAACTTCTGCTGCAATTCATCTACATCTCTGTCAAGCTTCAAAACATGTAGCTTCAAAGACTCACGACGCTGAGCCTCAATAGAGCGTTTCATAGCTTCTCTTTTACTTAAAAGTGTCCGAGGCCTTAATGAAGAAGGGCGTTTGTAGTTCTTTCCACGGTATACAATGATTGCATAACCCTTGCTGATTCTCTCCACTGCGACTAGAATCCCACCACTTTCTGCCTCTAAAGTTCGCGCTCTTCCATGAACCTCTTCAATTCTTCTCTCACCACAAATTATTTTCACGAGTTCCCTGTATTTCCAATGCAGATGCATGTTTTCAACTGTGCCGTCAAACACTCCACGCCTACCTAATAAGAGAAACGGCTTCATTCTCAAGCCAACCTTCCTCAGCATATATCTTTCTTCTTCAGTGATGCCTTCTTTATCTAATTCACTAGGTTGTAGAATCTCTTCTTTTTCCAGCTCTGTTAGAAGAGTCTCTGCCCTGGCTTTCTTTGCTAAAGCCAGCGATAACTTTGAGTTAGTTTTAGTAACAGCTTCTTCAATGGACCTTAGCTTCCTTTGTTCAGACAAAACTTTCTTTTTGTGGTCACCGACATAAATCTCAGCTTCAATAGCAGGGACTACTGGATTATTGCCAATCACACTATTTTCAGTTTTCAAATTGACATCCACTGACCCAGGGTTGTGATTGTGCACATCCATAGCTGATGAATTACGATCCTGATTATTTTTCGCTCCGTGAAGTCTGTTCCTTTGTTGTTCTATTGCCGTAGAAACTTTAGCTGGAAGGAAATCTTTTCCTCTATAGAGTACAATATATTCCCTATCTCGGGAAAGTAGAACACCTCCGGTCAACCACTTTAACTCTTTAGCGATAAGTTCACTGTTTGTATTCTGGACTCCTCTCTTGATTGCAATTTTTGCTATCTCGCATCTTTCCCAGAGCTTAATGATAGAAGCCGCCAAACCTTGAAGCTTCCTATTCCTCCCTAGCGCAAAATGGCATGGTAAAGGCCGGCCCAGTCTTTTTAATGTGGTCATTTCATCGTTTGTTAGTATAGGTTTAACTCCATATGGAAGAAGGCGAAAAGGTTTTCTGTAACCTGAAACAACTGCTGGAAGAAGATCCGCATCAACAGGTAAAGGATCATAACCCCACCAATCAGTAAAGCGTGGACCAAGTCCATCCAACAGATGGTCAGATTCTTCTGCAAGCTGCATCTCCCCAGGCAGCTGAAATCGTACTCTATTTAGGGAACCTACACCTTGTATCAGAGGTGGTTTCACAGTTTCATTGAACAAGGGACTTCCCTCAGATCTGACACCACCCATACGAGGTGAGTATGTCTCATTTTCACCATCTTTCAGATCATCAAACTGTAAAGTTTTATTTGTTCCACTATCCTCATTAAGGAAGTAAGGATACTTGTAATCTGCTCCTCTGTACACTATCATATTACTCCCAGACCTCCAAATAACCAATCCTCCTGTTTTTCTCTGAGAAAGTCAACCAAAAAGTAAATATCAACTAATTATGCTTCGCGGTCTCCATAGTAAATGTGCAGCGCAAGCATTTTGATAAAACCTTAATGTGATTTACAAATATGTTTAATGCGTGTGTATAAAAATAATTGTGAATTAATCTGCAATAGAAGCATCATGTACAAGCATTTAAGGTCTTGTTCATAATCATTTTGCACTAAAAGCATCCTGGAAAAGTATTTAAAGTCTTAATTTCAATTAAAATCTATATACTAGTTAACTTGGATATTTTAAAGACAACACGGGCACTTGCATAACAAAAAAAAAAAAAAGATTTTGTGCTCTAAGGTACATAAATTACACAAAAGGTTCAAAACTTGTTTGCAAGCTACCGTATTCAAATCTAACTGACAATGCCTATAATTTGTTTACGCTAATCCAATAACTGAAACTATTCTACTAAACAAAATACTTGTGCTAGCTGACCGAGTTCTATTCATATATTTAAATTGACTTCACAAGGTCCCAATTTCAATCAATTTCGTACACCAAGAAAACTACTACTTCATATTATACGAAAGCAACTAAGGCATAATTGAGTTATGACAACAAAAGGCAGAAAGATGAAAGGGGGTATTTGTACCTCCAACAAGTCATGAGTTCTCTTCATATTCAACCTACAAATATCATCACATTTAATCTTGACAAGTTCGGTATGTCTCCACCTTTCATGAATTCCATTGACAATCCCTTCCGTAATCCCCGCCTTACCAACCTTCAATTTCTGCTTCAACTTAATACCAACACTCTGTAACCGCCTCAACTCATTCGACGACAACTTCAGTTCCGCTAAACTAGGCACATTATTCTCCACCACTTTCCTCCTCTTACCCTTCTCTACCTGCACCTCATTCCTCAACTGATGATACCGCCTAATAGCCGTCCCCGTCCCCGGTTCAGGCACAGGAGTCTGTGGCGTGCTCCAGCTGGAATCAAATGTGTGGCCAACGCGGTACTTAGGTATATCAGTAGGTAAAGGAACAAAGATTTGGCCCGGAGAAATTGCATTATTAATTTTATTACTATTATCATCATCATCATCAGCTGGCTGACGAGGAAGAGGTGGACTAGTTTCATCATCATCATCGAAACCGAGAGTTCGAAGCTTCTCGGCAATCCTCTGGATAGCGGAATGAGGTAGTAGAGAGGTATTGGTGACGGAAGCGCGTACCCGAGGAAACCGTGATAACTTTTGATTATTTCTGTTATAAATTTTTTGGTTGGGGATTAAAAACAAACACAAGGGAGGTGTTGGTGTTGAGGACAAGGAAAAGTAGTTGTTGCTTGGAATGAGGAGAGGGCTTCTGGAGGATTGGTAAGGAAGCAGCAGCAATTCCATCTTGGAGTTTTCGTTGTTATTACAACCAACTAGTGTTAGTTCATCACTTATTCACTTCATTTCACTGTTTTCTTATCTTCTCCCCTGCCTCACCAAACTAAATTGTTAAAATGTGAATAAAATTTTTCATTTTGATATGTATAATCCGCCTGTGGTTAAATGGCTAATCTATATACTCTTAAAGTGTAACATGAATTTATTTAATGGGTAAAAAAAATTACCGATAACTCATATTTTGTACTAAAATCATGCTATTTTGGTAAGTATCCACGGATAATCCATTTACCCACCCAATATTTTACCCATTTGTTATTATATCTTTCCATAATCTATTTGAATTTCAAAAAAATCAGTTACGGAGATTATATCTTAATCAAAATTTCCATAATTTTCTCAATCGGTATAATTTCATCCTTGATTTTCAGCAGTCGTTACTGAAACCCTAACGAGTTTCTCATCTCCAGAGCCAAATGGATTAAGCATTTCATAGCGTTTCATCACAATCTTCTGCAAAATCCAAATATATAATTGTTCGATGGATTCTCTAACAAGTTCTTCATCAGGTGCTTCATCCATTCTTTCATTCTTTGTGTTAAGTTATTATTATATAATAATGATTGTTATATGTTGCTGTTTATCTTTGTAATCATCCAGGTAAAAAACGTCATGTGCGTGGTCTAAATTTCGAAACAATCTTGGGAACCATTAATAATGATGAAAATCAAGGTATTTCTGATTTTGAAAGGCATGACTGAAATCTTCAGTAATTGTCTGATGTCCATGTGTTCCTCTGAATATAGGTACACCACGTCGTGTTCGTGGAAAGAATGTGGATAAACTATTGTCAAGTAAGGTTACCGATCATACATTAAAACCTATTTCTGAACCAGTAGTTTATGCCACAAACACTTCCCATGGTATATCTTTCTCATTTATTTTTTTCTTATTTGCCAAAGTTTCATATTTTCCCATGATATGTATTGATGTTAACAATCTTTGATTTGCTGTTTTCAATTATTAGTCGATTGTGGACGTGGCTTACATCAACAAATTCATTCTACTTCTTTAAATAATAAAGAGAATTGTAGTCCTAATTTACCAGAAAATAGGACGAGATCAAGACAACTGCCACAAAGTATACTTCAAATTCCTGTTTCTTCACCATCAGACAGACAAAGTCTTGAAATTACTCAGAAAAATGGTATTTGTTTCTTTTATCTTATGATTTAATGTTAAGCTTTTCCTATATGATGTTTTCATACTATTATTTGAATGTAGTCAGCAAAGTTCATGCTTCTTCACCCTTGGATAGTCAAAGCATTAAAGCGACTCCAAAAAATGGTATTTATGCATATTTTATGATGATTGAATATTAAGGTTATCCTATCTAATTCTTCATACTATTATGTGAATGTAGTGAGCAAAAGTCGACTACGTGGCAAAAATGTTGATAAGATGATGTCTGGTGTACTATTACGAAATGCTGCCAAGTCTAGACCTCCTTTGGCAACAATTGATCATAATTCGTTGCTGAGATTTACATCATCAGACAAATCGCCAAGCCATTGCTCGCCAGGCCAGAGTTCTATTCTTGGTGTCAAAAGTAATATTGATCAGCAACATTATAATGGAGATAACCATTACCAAAAATACCACATTTTCCGGTAATGATTTTTACCAGAAACTCTATTTTTGCGTCATGGTTGCGCCTATAATTTTGTAAATTATTACAAAAATTGATTATATAATCTTTCTCAATGTTTTAGCAGGTTCAAATCTCTCAAATTCTTCTACTATGACACCTATGACTCCATTCCAAAGTAGTCTTTTTGAAATTAATCACTCAGGTACTTTTGACAAGTTTTGAAGACATACGTATCAAGTAGTACATTTTTAAATAGCGCTATATAACATTTTATACTTTTTTTATTTGTCATTTTTTATCAGGTAATACACCAAAGAACCAAAATAACAATATCCCTACATTTGGAGATCAATCTGGTAAAAGTACCGTCACTTTCTGCAGGACTATCCCAAGTGTTTCACCAGTAAAAAAACGTCGTCAACTAAACAAGAAACCGAATTCAGAGGATGCAACAGAAGCGCATGTTGTTAAAAAAAGTTGTGCAGTACAAACTCCAGTTCCAATTAATTCAAAGATGGAGGGTGTAAAAAGTAGTTTTGAAGTTGGTGAGAGTTCTGGAATTAAGAATTTGATCAATGATTTCAACATTGTTGAGGACAATTTTAGTAGTGAAAGTGATACATCTGAACAAGGTATTCATTTTTGTAAGATAGTTTATATCTTTATTTCAATAATTTTAGTTTTGTTCAATTCATACTTAAGCAATTGTCATTCAAACAGGTGATCTTGAAGATCTTGATTATGAAAGTTTTTATAGCCAGCAAGATTTTTGGAATAGTTACATGGATATTGGTGGTCCAAACAAAAAATGTTCAAAATGTGAGGCTGTGATGTGGAATGAAGAGAGGAACAATAAAGCTACAACTAATAAAGCTCCAACATTCTCACTGTGTTGTAAAAATGGACAGGTTCATCTTGAAAAGGAAAAGCACCCTCCTGAGCCTTTAGCTACACTCCTCTCTGGTGGTATGAAAACTAAACATTTCAAGCAAAATATTAGAATGTACAACTGTATGTTTGCAATGACTTCTACTGGTGGCAAGATTGAATATAAGATCAACAGAGGTGGTGCTCCTTACTGTTTCAAACTTCGTGGCCAAAATTATCACTTAATAGGAAGCTTCCTACCACCTGATGGAGAGGTTCCGAAATTCTGTCAGCTATACATTTATGACACAGAAGACGAAATCAACAATAGAATTAATGCGTTTAATGGTACCAGTGAGAATGTTGATCAGGAAAATGTTGAGTCTTTGTTGCAAATGTTGGATGAACATAACAAGTTGGTAAAAGGTTTTCGTATGGCCCGGGATAGAGTGCAACATAATGCAGTAGATGAATTCAAATTGGTGCTTATATCCTCAAGCTCAGAAAGTGGACGGCCAAACCACATTGGCCCATCAAATGAGGTTGCAGGACTGATTGTGACAGATGATTATACTAAAGGATATAGAGATACAGTAATTGATTCAAAGGTGGACGGATTGGGGAGGATTTTTGAAACAGATGCACGCTTTATGTCACTACAATATCCAATCCTCTTTCCACATGGAGATGTAGGATTTCACCTTGAAATCCCTTTAAATAAGCCTGATAAGCAACCTCGCAAAGATCCAGAAATTGAGCAAACATTTGAATCAGATGAAAGAGGACCTCGAGAAAACGTAACCATGAAAGAGTACTACAATTATAAACTAATGATACGTCCAACAGAAGGTGTTTCCATTAGTTCTAAATTCCATTTTTTGTAATTTTGCTTCCTAATGTGTAAATAGCATTCTGATTAAATTTGACCTCACATGTTACAGGATTGACTCCACATTTGGGTGGACGTTTGTGGCAGCAATACGTTGTAGATGCATTTACCGCAATTGAGCAATACAGATTGGATTGGATTAGTGGACATCAAACTACTATACATTCTGATCTATATCATAATATTCGGGATGCAGTACAAAAGGGTGACCACAATCCATCTACTGTTGGTAGACCAATTATTCTTCCTGCCTCTTTCACAGGTGGTAGATGCTATATGAATCAGTATTTTAAGGATTCTTTGGCTATTTGTCGAACCTTAGGCCATCCTTCATTATTCTTGACCATGACATGTAACACCAAATGGCCAGAAATTCAACGAATGCTCAAATACTTACCTAGTGTTGATGTTGCTGATGCCCCTGACGTTGTTTCAAGAGTTTTTAAATTAAAAGTTGACCAACTTATCGATCTGGTAAAAAAGAAAAATTATTTCGGCCGTTGCATAAGAGGTACGAAATCTTGAAGTTTTATTGAAAACTAATACAATTTAAAAACCACTATTTTGTTTTTTAAATACATTCTAACCAGATATTATAATTTTGTGTTGACTTCGTGTAGTAATGCATGTGATTGAGTTTCAAAAACGTGGTTTGCCTCATGCACATATGCTTATATGGTTACACCCAAATGATAGGCCTAAAATTTTTGAAGAAATCGATGCTTTAGTCTCTGCAGAAATTCCAAATCCAGACACGGATCCAGTAGGATATCATGCTGTTAACAATTACATGATTCATGGACCATGCGGGACTGATTGTGTCAGTTCTCCATGTATGGTTAAAGGGAAATGTATTAAACATTTTCCTAAAAGGTTAGTTTTTAAATAATTTCCCTTTTTTATGTATTATACTGCATTTTTGTCTTTATTTTTAATACATGCCCAAAAATTTTTGTTAATTTTTAAAAGGTATAATTCCCATACATTCTTCGATGATTGTGGCTTTCCTATATACAAGAGAAGGAGGACTGGTGTGTATGTTAAAAAAAAGGGAGTTGACCTGGATAATCGTTTTGTTGTCCCATACAACCGCGATCTTTTAGTTCGTTTTCAATGCCATACAAATGTGGAGATATGCAATAGTTCAAGATCGCTAAAATACCTGTTCAAATACTGTTTAAAAGGACACGATACTGCTACAATGTGTCTCAAAAAGAAAACAAATGGTCCAGGTATTTTTGCTACAGTTTCAAAGAATGCTGAAAAACGTCCTATAAATGAGGTCAAACATTATTTAGATGGTAGATATGTTTGTGCATCTGAAGCGGCTTGGAGGATATTTGGTTTTGACATTCATTCGCGGTGGCCTTCAGTTGATCGTTTGCCTATACATTTACCTGGTGATAAACACGTTTCCTTTAAAAGTGGAGATAAATTGCATGAAGTTGTGGAGAAAGCAAATTCTAAAAAAAGCAAGTTAGAAGCTTGGTTTGATGCAAATAAAAGTTTGCCTGATGCAAAGAATTGGACTTACTCTAATTTTCCAAGCAAATTCACTTGGCATGCAAGACCTGGTATATGGAAACAAAGGAAAAAAGGTGATGTTATTGGTCGACTTTCAGAAGTTCATTCAACGAGTGGTGAATTGTTATATTTACGCATGCTTCTGTGTAGGGAAAAAGGTGCTACATCATTTGAGGATCTGAGAACTGTTAATGGTCATGTACATCAAACTTTTAAGGATACATGTTCCGCACTTGGTCTCCTCCAAAATGATAACCAATGGCATGAGGCAATTGCTGAAAATTCACATACATCCATGCCTCCTCAGATCCGTTCAATGTTTGTCAACATATTGGCTTACAGTCCAATTTCAGATCCCTTGAGACTTTGGGAAGCTAACTGGCGATGCATGTCTGATGACATTATTCTTTTGAGACGACATTTGCTTAATGATCCTTATTTGTGTCTTTCAGAGCACGATGTACGGAATTATGCTCTGGCAGGTTAGCTTCATTACACACAATTGTTGTATCATTGCCTAATTATCTACTATACCAATATAGTTATTTACTAATTTAACTTAATCTATGTAATTTTGTTTTTGTTTCAGAGATAGAAAAATTGTTAAATGATATTGGAAAGAGTTTAAGAGACTATTCTACTATGCCATTTCCTGGCGAAGCTTATTTCAGAAACAATGTTAACCGTCTCATCATTGAAGAAACTGGATATGATAGAGAAGAGCAGAAAACTCAACATGAGAAAAACCATCAACTCCTCAATGCTGAACAAAAAATTGTGTATGATCGTATTATACATAATATAAATGAGGAGAAAGGCGGTGTATTTTTTGTTTAAGGTAGTGGAGGCTGTGGGAAGACTTTTTTGTGGCAAACATTATGTTGTCGTCTACGATCAGAGGGTAAAATTGTACTTCCTGTTGCCTCATGTGGTATAGCAGCTGTTTTGTTGCCTGGTGGAAGAACTGCTCATTCGCGCTTTCATATTCCTCTGAAACTTGACCAATATTGTACCGCAGGGATTAGACATGGAACTGATATTGCAGAACTAATTCAACAAACTAATCTTATTATCTAGGATGAAGCTCCTATGCAACACCGTCATGCTTTTGAATGTGTAGATCGATCTTTGAGGGATATAATGTCTGCTGTTGACAAAAAAAGATCAAAAAAGCCATTTGGTGGTATAACAGTTGTTTTTGGTGGAGATTTTAGACAAATTTTGCCTGTCATTCCAAAGGCAACAAGGGCTGAAATCGTATCTGCTGCTCTGAATAGATCTAAGCTATGGGACTTTTGTCAAGTATTTTTACTAAAACAGAATATGCGGCTACATTCAGGTAATACAGAAGCACAGAATAAGATCATTGCTGATTTTAGTAAATGGCAGCTTTCTGTTGGAGATGGCAAGGTGGAGTACATTCGTACTTCTTCAGACATTGGTGACATGTTGATAAAGATACCAGACCAGTATGTTGTACATTCCTCTGAAGATCCTATCAGGACTCTTTTTGAGATCACTTATCCAGATTTTCTTTCCCACATGTCTTCACATTCTTACCTGAGATCAAGAGCTATACTGACACCAACAAATATTGTGGTCGATGACATTAACAACCAAATACTTGACAAGATCCCTGGAACTCTACACACATTTCTTAGTCAGGATTCCATTGATGATGATGGTGATGAAGATAATGATTTCAGTACTGCATTTCCAGTAGAATACCTCAACTCAATAAATATGTCGTGCATTCCCAAGCATGAGTTAAAGGTCAAAGTTGGAGTCGTCGCTATGCTTATGAGGAACTTGAACCAAATAATGGGATTATGCAATGGGACGAGGATGATTATTACTGCATGTAAGAAAAACAGTATTGAATGTGAAATTCTTTGCGGGTCACATGTCGGAACTAAACATCTAATTCCAAGAATCAAGATGGTGCCAACTGATACTATCTGGCCATTTGAATTAAAAAGAATTCAATTTCCAATCCAAATTTGTTATGCAATGACGATTAACAAGAGCCAAGGACAGAGTCTTGATACTGTAGGTTTATATCTTCCTAGAGCTGTATTTTCTCATGGTCACATATATGTTGCCATCTCGCGAGTTACAAGGCCCGAAGGTCTTCACATTCTGATTGACAGTGATTCTGGTATTACCACAAATATTACGTCAAATGTTGTATTTGAGGAAGTTTTTTACAATCTTCCAAGTGTAGATGGTTGATGCATTGTTTAGTTTTATGACTCAAAGATCAATTATCTTTATTGTATGACTGAAAGATCAATTATCTTTATTGTATGACTCAAGGAACAATTATCTTTAAGGTATATGATTGTTTTTTTACTTACTAAAATAATTGACAAATATATGATTGTTTTTTTACTTACTGAAATAATTGATACTTCTCAAATTTGATAACCAAGATTACATAGATAACTAACAATAACTATATATGGTTATGATTTACAGAATCATAGAAAATAAGTCCATCATTATCAAAACTCTTAAGCAATCACCATGGGAATAAGTCCATCATTATCAAAACTCTCATAGAATCAATCACAAATCAATTAGTAGTTACAATCAATATCAAAATCAAACCAACATTATCATAATTATTTTATGTCGGTGTATAAATGTGGCGGTCTAAACAGTTATAAAAACAATTTTTCACATTTGTTTACAATACAAAGTCCACTTCATTTCACTCTCTTCAACATTACATTTAGAGTAAGAAAGCCTCAACTTCTCATTCCATGAATTTATCATGTTCATATACTATTTTTTTGTCATAATATAAATGTTTTAACGATAGTGCTGGTGTTCTTGCATCGTTTTTATAGGCTTATTTTCAATGGAGTTTGCTGTGTTTGATCGTCTTGAGAACCTAGACCAATCTACTACAAACTGGAAAATCAAAGTTAGAGTTACCAGGACGTGGGCGAGCGTTACTGCAGAAACTGGATCATTGAAAGGATTCAATCTTATTGTCTTGGATGATGATGTAAGCTTATGACTAATCCCTCTCTTTTTTTAAATTTAAAACTTTAATTTTCCTGTATTTCATAGATTTTATAACATTTCGTAACAATCTTTTTGTAGAATAATCATGTTCATGCATTTGCCTATCACAACATTTGGAATGCATTGACAACTACCATAGTGGAAGGAGGTGTATACGTTATTGAACAGTTTTCGGTGAAAGATGCTGTTGGGACTTTAAAACCGGTTCAAACAAAGGTTTGCATTAGGTTTACTAAAGATACTATTGTAAAAGAGGTTACAGATGATGGCATGATTCCTCTCTATAAATTTGAATTCTTGGATTTGGGAGATCTACAAGCCGAGGCCAATAAATATCAGCCACGTGAAAATCTAGAATTTGCTATTGGTACATTACTTCTCCAACTTCATATATTGTACACATTTTTAAGCCAGTAAATTTAATTATCATTCAAACAAACAATGTTATGTTTTTAATGTAAAAACCAGATGTCATTGGAGTTCTTGAGGATTATGAACCTTCCAAAAAGATTGACACAAAATTTGGGGAAAAAGACATTGTGAGATTTAGAATCTATGATTCAAGGTTTGTAATCTGCTACAAAATACTATATTTTGTAGCACCTAGATCATGTACTACAACATATATTCCTGTAAACAACACTCATGTTTTTAAAACTGATTGTAGTTTTTTTTTAAAAAAAATGATTTTAGTAATCAGCACAAAGTTACTGTCTGGGGAGATCTTGCCGTATATGTAGAGGAAATGTATGGGAGACAACTTGAGAAACCAATTATAGCAATTTGTACAAGCACCAAATTGCAAACATTCATGAGTAAGTACATTTCCTTTCTACCAGACTAATACGATAAGACGTTATTGTCATTGTTTATTTTTAACATTTCCTATATACAGATTCTGTGCAGATTGGTACATTGCCTTCCTCAAAAGTATATCTAAATCTGGATGATGAAACTGTTACAGACATGAGGATGAGGTAGTATAGTGTAATAAAAATGTGCAGTTATTTTATCTCTTGGTTCATGTTTTCTTAGTCAGTTATAATCTATCTAAAGGCTTAAAGAAGAGAAGTATGTATTAATGGCTGAGAAATCCATTCAATCCTCAAATTATGAGCTGTCCTCAACCTTCTTTGAGAGATTTTCACTGAAGGAGTTGAATGAGAAATTGACATACGATCATCTCAAGGTTTGATTTTTTAAATTTTCTCTTTATATTGGGATTGTGCTATTAATTTCAGTTGTTAATTTTTTTTAGTATCATTGTGATGTAGAAAAATATATACTGCACTTTTACTATTCTTAAAGTGGATAAAGAAACTAGCTGGTGGTTTTTCAGTTGTAACAAATGTCGTTCTGAAGTTGAAGGTATTGACACAAGATTTAAATGTTCTAACTGTCCTCGAATCATTCCAGTTGCTCCTAAAAGGTACCATTTTTTACCTATTTTTTTAAGATCAAATCACGTTTCACTTTTGGCAATTATGCATGCTTGACAACAATTGTTTTGTGAATCAGATTCCGTATCGTGGTCCTTGCTGAGGATTCTACATATGCATGTAATGTTGTTCTTATGGATCGTGCTGCTAGAAGACTTCTTGGTACAAGTGCTGCAAAAATGGTTGACGATTTGAAGAATGTATGTATAGACTTTTTCATTTTTTCTTCAAGTTAGTACAAGTAAGTTACATGATGATTATCATGATTGGACAGGTTCCGGAGGACGGTCTTCCTAACCTTATTAAAGCTCTGGTTGGGAAAGAAATTTCAGTTCAGATCAGTTTGAACAAAGAAAATGTTACTGAGGATAGCACTCTGTTTGAGGTTGATGATCTTTATGATTTTGCAATGACTAACCCAGCTTTGACTGACTCTGCAAGTATTTCCGACATTCCCACTATTAATTTAACCACTGATGTAAGTTTATTAGTTTGTTACATATGAATTACCGAGTTTATCAGGATCATGTATCAGTTGCTTAACTTAGCATCATTGTTGCAGAATTTTGAAGGTGATGAGTTTCTAAAGTCTCCAGGCTCCGCCAAATCAGTCACCAAAAAAATTAAGATGGTACAGCTACATGAAACATGCTTATTTCATTTGAGACTAACACATTACATAATTAGATAAAAAATGTAACAAAGATTAATTTATCATTCTCTTTTTAGGAACCTTGATTACGGACACATGGCTGCGAAGATTGGACGTAAAGGATTCTTCCAGTTTTGCCTTTTTAAAGTTTGCTATTATATTACTTTTCGGGAATAAGTGATCGTGAACTGTTTTCTTGCTTATGTTTTTGGATATGTTATGGATTTGAGACTTTGTTTGTTCTCCAAATTATGATTTTAATATATGTCATGGTTTTGCGAATATGTGCTACAATTTTCGTATTTGCTTCGTAAAGCATTTATCACAAAAATAAATATAGTTTATAATCTAGCATCAAATTTCCTTAAGTTAATTTCATATTGTAGTTAAAGACCTCTAATTTAAAAAGGCACCCGAAATTCATTAATGTGATAATAATTGAACCAAGGATAATGATCTAATTATTGAGAACGTCATGAATGAAATTTTTGTCAAAGGCTTGGTATATAACGTGATTCATGATATTGTCGAATTTTTTTGAATGTGCTTTCAAGAAATTGTAAATTAAAATTATATTTCCAACATAGCAGTATGAGTTGAGATATTTTAAAATCTGTAAACTTTAAATTTCTTATCACGACAAAATATATGTAACTGCAAATTGAAAAACAAGTTTATACATTTTTTTGATATACATATAATTTACAAAATCATTCAAGACGTCAACATGTTATAACACCATAATTCAATACGTTATTATAATAAATCAGAGAAAATTACTTCTGATAATTATTCAAGATACGCCAAAATTTGTTTTAGTGAACGCTTGAATATCTTTTAGTATATCATGATCATTGAAATTATGTCTGATATAAATTTTTTTAACGATATTTAAGATAAATATCTCCATATATTTTTATTTTTGATAAGTGTATCACAATTATAATTATATTAGACTTGATAAAATATATTAAATTAATTAGAATTATCTCAATTTACTAACCCTGTTTACATGATCATATCATTTACATTAATGATAAAATCATAATCATGATTAGATATATATTTTTTCCTAGAAATTTGCATTATATCAAGTTGTTTGTTATCCTATTTTTATGTTGCTGATCAATGTGATATCTATATATGATGTACAATATATTTCTCTATATTAACACACAAAGCATATTCACGCTAGACATTATCATTTAAACATATCAGGTCGTCAGTTGCTTGGCCTTTTTCTGTAAAGTGTTAAACTTTATACAATCAAATTCCTCCAATATGTTTTTTAATTGTTTTTAGTTGGTTTCACAGGAATGGATTTGTATGACAGAATTTCTTTGCTTGATCGAACAAAGACAACATGGACAATTAGAGTTCGTGTGAGCAGGCAGTGGTTTTCATGGGCCAATAATGGGGACATTTTTCAAGGATCCAACCTTATTCTTTTAGATGAACATGTAAGCCTAATTTTATATCATGATTTATTATTTATCATCCCCAGTTAGCTTATGATTGTCCATTTACAGAATCATCAAATTCATGCTTTCGTTAAAGGCGATATATGGAACATTATTGGAAATCAAATCGTTGAAGGAAATGTATATGTTGTGTCAAACTTTATTGTCAAAGTTGCTACCGGAAGTTTAAGGCCAGTTCATTCAGACATGTCTATCATGTTTACTAATTGTACCATTGTACAACCTGTCATCACGGACAACTTTATAATTCCTATGTACAAATTTAATTTTTCTGAATTGGGAGATTTGCCTGCTATTTTTAGCACGTTTGAAGAAAACCAAAGTCCGTTGTACTCTATAGGTATATATTTCTAATTAGATGCATTCATTAAATTGTGGGAAATTTTCTTAATACACATTATATATCTTTATAATTTACTATTTCATGTAGATGTTATTGGAGTGGTACAAGATCTTCAACATCCAGATATGGTCCAAACTATATATGGTGGCAAGTTATTAGTAGGTTTTACAATTACGGATGGAAGGTGATAAAATTGTCAATCATTTATGTCATAAGCTGGCTTTAACAAATTTAAGCAGAAAAAAATATTAATCTCTACTTTTTACAGGTCTTCGGCAAAAGTTAATATTTGGGATGAACATATCGCATCTATTGATAAATTGTTTCAACATGGCCTGCAGTCTCCTATTATTGTAATTCTTGCCAGTACTAGACTTTGTAAGTTTGAAGGTAAGTTGATATTTTAATACTGAGATAGTAATAATTTTTTTTCCTTTTTGCACGCGATTGAATATTATAGCATGATATATATATATATATATATATATATATATATATATATATATATATATATATATTATGATAATTAAGGTACAATTTAGGTCTCTACTATTCCTTCTACAAAGATCTACATTAATTAGCATACTGAGCATTTTCTTTTCTTTAGGAAGAGGTAACACTTGTATTATTAATATCTTACTTTATCCTGGGGAATTTCTAATCTATGTATTCTTTTATGTTGATGTATAGAACAACAACAATTATTTGTATTATTTTCTAGGATTCAACGCGAAGGATTTCAACCTCAAGGACATCTTGATTGAGATGATGTGCGGACAGCAACAGACGCAAATTGTGTCTTTCATTTTGCACCCATTTACTATTTCTGAAATAAAGCATTTGTAGCATTAGTGTCGTTCCGACTATATTTCCAAGTTTTGTAAGAAATTTTGCGATTATGAGAATGTATCCAAGAATTCTCAAACGGTTAATCATGGTACTTATTTGTACATTTCCAAGATAATGGATGACACAAATCAAAAATCATAACTTATAAATCTGCAAACAGATTTAACGGATATATAACCACAAATGTTTAAGATATTTTAACTGTTTCTTGCGAAATGTACTCAGAAACTAAACAAGATAACAGAAAACTTCCTCAAGACAACCTTTTCCAGAAATGCATCAGGTATTGCATGGTCGATATCATCAATTTCCACAAAATTGATCAAAGTATGGCGACTAACATTGTCTGTTGGAAATTCTTCATGAGTAACTACATCCATAAGTTTTTTATAATCTACAAGAGTCATATACAAAGAATGATGATGTTATTTTGCAAGAATTTTTAGATAGAAAGAAAACCAAAAAAGTATATTACAGCACATACCCAAATCCAAATTTGGATCTCTATGACCTTCCTCGAAAAGAAAACAGTTTTCAAACTTCTCAAGTCCACAATTCTTTCCTGGTTTAGAATAAATGATTTCATTCGACATCTCAGAGACTAAAGAAGCTATTCGAGATCTCAAGGATTCGACAAGTCAAAAGCCTATTCGACAACTCTAAGGAATCCTGGAGATAAGGCTATTCGAGAAATGATTCGATATGTCAAGTTTATACTATTCGAGAACTCAGAGCTATCTAATGGTAGTTCTCGAATGAAACATGATTTCCATTTTTCTAATTTTTTGTGCACATCACTCAAATCATTAGATATTAACATCCGTACCGTTGGATCGTCGAAAAAAAATATTATTCCAAAATTAAGACTCATATTCTACATATAATTTACAATTTTCATTCGACAACTCAGAGACTAAAGAAGCTATTCGAGATCTCAAGGATTCGACAAGTCAAAAGCCTTTTCGACAACTGAAAGGAATCCTGGAGATAAGGCTATTCGAGAAATGAGTCAATGTTTCATTCGACATCTCAGAGACTAAAGAAGCTATTCGAGATCTCAAGGATTCGACAAGTCAAAAGCCTATTCGACAACTCAAAGGAATCCTGGAGATAAGGCTATTCGAGAAATGATTCGATATGTCAAGTTTATACTATTCGAGAACTCAGAGCTATCTAATGGTAGTTCTCGAATGAAGCATGATTTCTTTTTTTCTAATTTTTTGTGCACATCACTCAAATCATTAGATATTAACATCCGTACCATTGGATCGTCGAAAAAAAATTTAAAAAATATTATTCCAAAATTAAGACTCATATTCTACATATAATTTACAATTTTCATTCGACAACTCAGTGACTAAAGAAGTTATTCGAGATCTCAAGGATTCGACAAGTCAAAGGCCTATTCGACAACTCAAAGGAATCCTGGAGATAAGGCTATTCGAGAAATGAGTCAATGTTTCATTCGACATCTCAGAGACTAAAGAAGCTATTCGAGATCTCAAGGATTCGACAAGTCAAAAGCCTATTCGACAACTCAAAGGAATCCTGGAGATAAGGCTATTCAAGAAATGATTCGATATGTCAATTTTATACTATTCGAGAACTCAGAGCTATCTAATGGTAGTTCTCGAATGAAGCATGATTTCTTTTTTTTCTAATTTTTTGTGCACATCACTCAAATCATTAGATATTAACATCCGTACCGTTGGATCGTCGAAAAAAAATTTAAAAAAATATTATTCCAAAATTAAGACTCATATTCTACATATAATTTACAATTTTCATTCGACAACTCAGAGACTAAAGAAGCTATTCGAGATCTCAAGGATTCGACAAGTCAAAAGCCTTTTCGACAACTTGCAGGAATCCTGGAGAAAAGGCTATTCGAGAAATGAGTCAATGTTTCATTCAACATCTCAGAGACTAAAGAAGCTATTCGAGATCTCAAGGATTTGACAAGTCAAAAGCCTATTCGACAACTCAAAGGAATCCTGGAGATATGGCTATTCGAGAAATGATTCGATATGTCAAGTTTATACTATTCGAGAACTCAGAGCTATCTAATGGTAGTTCTCGAATGAAGCATGATTTCTTTTTTTTTCTAATTTCTTGTGCACATCACTCAAATCATTAGATATTAACATCCGTACCGTTGGATCGTCGAAAAAAAATTTAAAAAAATATTATTCCAAAATTAAGACTCATATTCTACATATAATTTACAATTTTCATTCGACAACTCAGTGACTAAAGAAGTTATTCGAGATCTCAAGGATTCGACAAGTCAAAAGCCTATTCGACAACTCAAAGGAATCCTGGAGATAAGGCTATTCGAGAAATGAGTCAATGTTTCATTCGACATCTCAGAGACTAAAGAAGCTATTCGAGATCTCAAGGATTCGACAAGTCAAAAGCCTATTCGACAACTCAAAGGAATCCTGGAGATAAGGCTATTCAAGAAATGATTCGATATGTCAATTTTATACTATTCGAGAACTCAGAGCTATCTAATGGTAGTTCTCGAATGAAGCATGATTTCTTTTTTTTCTAATTTTTTGTGCACATCACTCAAATCATTAGATATTAACATCCGTACCGTTGGATCGTCGAAAAAAAATTTAAAAAAATATTATTCCAAAATTAAGACTCATATTCTACATATAATTTACAATTTTCATTCGACAACTCAGAGACTAAAGAAGCTATTCGAGATCTCAAGGATTCGACAAGTCAAAAGCCTTTTCGACAACTTGCAGGAATCCTGGAGAAAAGGCTATTCGAGAAATGAGTCAATGTTTCATTCAACATCTCAGAGACTAAAGAAGCTATTCGAGATCTCAAGGATTTGACAAGTCAAAAGCCTATTCGACAACTCAAAGGAATCCTGGAGATAAGGCTATTCGAGAAATGATTCGATATGTCAAGTTTATACTATTCGAGAACTCAGAGCTATCTAATGGTAGTTCTCGAATGAAGCATGATTTCTTTTTTTTCTAATTTCTTGTGCACATCACTCAAATCATTATGTATGAACATCCGTACCGTTGGATCGTCGAAAAAAAATTTAAAAAAATATTATTCCAAAATTAAGACTCATATTCTACATATAATTTACAATTTTCATTCGACAACTCAGAGACTAAAGAAGCTATTCGAGATCTCAAGGATTCGACAACTCAAAGGAATCCTAGAGATAAGGCTATTCGAGAAATGAGTCAATGTTTCATTCGACATCTCAAAGACTAAAGAAGCTATTCGAGATCTCAAGGATTCGACAAGTCAAAAGCCTATTCGACAACTCAAAGGAATCCTGGAGATAAGGCTATTCGAGAAATGATTCGATATGTCAATTTTATACTATTCGAGAACTCAGAGCTATCTAATGGTAGTTCTCGAATGAAGCATGATTTCTTTTTTTCTAATTTTTTGTGCACATCACTCAAATCATTAGATATTAACATCCGTACCGATGGATCGTCGAAAAAAAATTTAAAAAAATATTATTCCAAAATTAAGACTCATATTCTACATATAATTTACAATTTTCATTACAATCACATTCTACATATAATTTATTTCCAATCACATTCTACATATAATTATTTTTCACAGTTTTATTATTTTAAATTTCAAGTGATAAAACAAAGTTTTATATTTATAAAGTTTCAAATACAATTATTTTATAATTTATAGATTCATTACAAATTAATTTCTCTAAAGAGAATGCACAATATTATTTAACATTACAACGCATTTCATTTCAGACAACAAACTCAATCTTATTGATTTAAATTTTAGAGAATCCAAGTCATGATTAATTTTAGATTTGCAAGTTAAAGATCTACATACGTTATCTAATAACATAGGCTACATTATTACATGAATTTAAAGGTATAAAAAATCTTTTGGGAGATCAACAGTCTCTTTGCATGCAAACTGGACAGACAAGAACATTTACCCATCTGCTGCTCCATCTACTCGCATTCTCCAAGACAGACTATACACTGCTTTGCTCTTTCATTTTGCATATTTCTATCACAAATTTTAGGCTATCATTATTCTAAATCTCTAATCAAAATGCTTCAAAATCTTCATTCAGATATTGTTGCGTTGACTTTTCATTCATCGTAATAGATGTAGGAGATTTCAACAGTTTTGTTAAGTGTCTTATGGCATGGGTCATTAAGCAAACTACTCCTAGAATCAGAGATGTTCTTGAAAGGCTTAACTGGGATTCTTTGTATCAATTCCATAACTATCCTATAGAGGTTACACGGGACCAGTTTCATGGTTTTATCACTTTTGTTGTTAGACATAACGTGGAACAGGCTTTGTATTACAATTCCATTCGGTGCTTATTCTTGAATCAGAATGTTCCACATCATCTTGATGTTCTATCCTCTCTATCAGGTAACCATTTTCCTTCTCATTTTTGCTTCATTTTTTTAAAGCAATAAACAGAACCTTTCATAGAGATGAGACTGTTCAAGAGCTGCATGAACTTCTTAATCAGACACATTTGAGATCTACGATAATTGGACTTATTAAGTTTCTCGAAGAAATGTATTGTTTTTGTTTGAGAAGGATTATCTTTTGCCGATTTACAAGTTTTGCCCAAATGCAAGAAACAAACGACCAATGTATCAACTCGAAGGTCATCCTATTGGAGATGAGTTGTGGAACTCACTATGCCATCAAACAGTTGAAAGTAGTATTTGCCATAAAAGTCAAGAATATGGAAGATGTTTGGCAATGACACATATGTGGAATACCAATTGTGCTTATTGCAAAATGCAAATCCTGTTGTTCAAAATTCTCCTTTTTGCTGTTGTTGATTAAACATTTTAATGTAAATCCGTATGATAACTAATTGCTGTTTTGATGAGTTTATTAACAGTTTGTTTTATGGATGTATGTTCTATTTACTCTAATATATTTACTTAACATCTCTGATTGTAGACACTGATGCATGTTTACCTTAAGTCCGTCAATATATGTTTTGTTTATGTTAAATTCTGTTGCATGTTGTTTTAATGTATATAATGTTGAGTGATATATGCACAATACACTAATTATAACATGCATTTATCATATAGCCCAAAGCAACCATGGATAGATATCTATCATTAAGAAAGGAAGAAGACAACTTAATACATAGATGGTTCAGAATTTTGAAATGATATTTCCAGGTTGTCTATTTGTTGGACTGTACAATTGAAGTTGTAGATTTCTTTATGTTTTTATGTTCAGTGTCATGTAATCTGAGAGTATATATGAGAGTGTAAATGGCCAAATCCGTATATAGAGAGATTGTCTTAATTTATCACATTCACTTCCACATTGTGTCCTGCTTCTGCATCTGGTATATCTGTTTAATATATTGACTAATGCTCCTGGTGCATTTTGAAATAAGCTTTCAAATC
Organism: Saposhnikovia divaricata; assembly: GCA_036435485.1. Lineage (NCBI taxonomy): Eukaryota > Viridiplantae > Streptophyta > Magnoliopsida > Apiales > Apiaceae > Saposhnikovia > Saposhnikovia divaricata. The sequence goes on from CM071596.1 coordinate 114,714,484, forward strand.
GTAGCTTAGTATTTTCCAAATTAAGCTATGGAATACAACATTCAACCATAGATGACAAACTTCAACAAAGTTAGAATATTACACAGACTACATCCTAAAACTTAAGATGGATCAGACTTTTAAATGATAGTTCCAGGTGGTGTATTTTTTGTCCTGGACATTTGAAGTTGTAGACTTATTCCTGTTTTAATGATGAATGTGATGCAATTTGAGACTTTATATGAGACTGCAAATGGCCAAATGCATATAGAGAGATTGATCTCCATTTATCAAATTTCACGCCACAATGTCAGCTGCTCCTGCTTCTGCTATCTTTGTTTTATCTTTTGATTAATTCTCCTGCTGCATTTCCAATTAAGGTTTCAGAGTGTTGTTTAGTTACTAACTAATTAAGCTATAGAATACAACATTCAACAATAGAGAACAGGAATAAGTCATAGGAACTTAGGATAAAACAAATAAAGTGTGTACTTCGACAATAGTACACAAATTTGGATATATTACAGCAGCCTCTTCCTAGACTTATGAGAATAACTAAAATTAAGGTTCATACAATATAGAATTTGTAAATAGTACCAATGCATATTGTTAGATTAAGACTCATAACAGAACTATATATTACGTGTGAAATCCACAAGTCCTGCGCTCATTTTTGCACACTGTTCCTCCACTTCATCAGCCTTAGTCAACCAGTCATTTAGCTTTTGTGTCCAATGTGATTCAAATTTCTTGAATCCTGTTAACATTTCTTCCACGAGCATTCGAAACTGTTTCACATGCCCAATAAGAGATACCTGGGTATCTTCTACAAATCTGCGTTCTCTTCCTAGATAAGAATTGTCAACTTGAACTCCTTCCTGTGCAGATTGGCCAGTCGATACATGTTGATTTCCTGTCAGCACCTCTGTTATGTTCCTACATTTTAAAACCATATGCACATTGTTATAAATCAGAAAACCAAAACATCATGATAATGTTTGTTCATAGCTATGTACATGTATTTTTCCTCGATTCCAATCGTTCGAACAAATAGTTCTGTCTGCCTATCCTCCATGCTCTTGAAAAACAAGTCGAAATCTACATTTGCTAAACGAATATCTTCGTTTAAATCTGCAGAAGTCAGATTGATGTTATTCAAGTCATTCACCAACAATGACTTGATGTTTGAGTACCTTCTCCTTTTGGCTGATCTTGATGAACTCATTGCTTTTGATACTACGTAATAAGATAACCTTATACAACAATGATAAGAAAACCTTATAGAACAATGATGATTGTTCCCCTTTGAATAATTGAATTTATAGACATTTGATTAACTGGCAAAGATATTGGTTGGATTTTTAACTTCCACGTTCTTTGACATGTTCTACACTAATCCATTATGAATTTCTTTGATCTTTGCATATATATGTTTTATGGTCAGTTTTTAACCAATAGAGATATTGGTTGGTTTTATTAGTTCCACGTTTAAATTTAACTGCTTATCATTTTTTTTTAATTAGGTATCTTTGTTATTTTTGTGAGTGTTCTTCTACACTTTTTGCACCTTTACATCTTACTTTATATTATTTGCGAAATTTATAGGAATTTTTTGAAATTTTTGTTGTAATTTATAGAATAATTTTTTAAAAATTTAACAAGCGAACTGTAAACTAAAGTAAAAAATATTACTGTGAAATTTGAAATATATGTTTTGTCTTATAATGAAAGTACAGCTTAAATTGATACTTAAATTGATATTTCGATATTGAAATTTTAATTAATATTTCATAAATAATTCACATTTTTACATTGTATAGTTAGTAAATGAGGTTCACAGTTAAAATCATTATTTGTCTTTGTTTAAATCATTTTGCTATAAAATAAATATAACTGTATTCACAATTTTTACAAAATTATTTAATTTAATTTTGTAATTATTTAATTACAATATATTTTAACAAAATTATTTGTTAAAATGAAGTATCCATCTGGTCGAAACAAAACGCGGCCAAATATAATTTTGGAGATACTTACATTAGCAATTTATTAAACAAATAAACTAATTTTCATGTTTTGATCTTTGCGCACAAACCAACATTTTAAGTGTAATTAGCATTAGCAGTGTAAGCATTTTTCAGAATAACTTACTTTATGATCCATCATTTTTTTTGAAGGATTAATCGACTTATGCATTTGCCTAACCTGAGAGAGAACCTGAATTAGTTCTTGCTATATGTAAAGATGGAAAAACTATGCTTTTGGCTAACCTGAGAGAGAACTTGAATTTGAGAAAAGCAGATATAATAGAGCAAACATGAAGTTTACTTAGGCATATATCAATAAGAGTGGACGATAAAAGATGAAGCCTAATTTAGCAAACAACTCCCAATAGTCATAATCATGTAATAATAGTACCCAAGGTTACAATGTCATTCATAAGTAATTGACAAAATCATAATCCAATATTTCACCACCATTACTAATAAGATAGTGTTACTTTTAGTTTAACTGACCAATAGTGCATTTACATAAATACTTAATTCCTAGGATTAACTTCAATATCAAAGACAGCATTGTCGCCTTCCTCGCGCAAAGTGAAACGCAAATTTTTATTGCGGTTCAGTTCCTGATCTTTGACAAATTTGTTCTTCACCAACTATCCACCATTTCATTGCATAATTAGATTAATAATAAAGTTGCAGGCATAATTTTTAACGGATAGGCAGGAAGGACTAATGCAAATCAATTTGGAAAACAGCTCCATCATGTCCATCTTCAAACAAATTAAATGTCAAAACTTGGTTAGGCTTTAGATGATTGTCCTTCGCAAATTTATTCCACCCCGCAGAAAATCTCGGCAATCCTTTTGAAAGCACTAATCCAACGGCCCATTCTCCATTTTCTGTTATAAGCATAACCTGTTCGTTTGTTATCCATTGACGGTCATGAGGAGTTATAGTCTTCGGAATGTACTGAAAGTAAACAGATTGTAATATAGTTTAACAGTTACGCTAATAAATTAGATTACAGTAACGTAATAATGTAAAGAGGATGTGTTGAAATTTTACCACTCCATGGGAGGTACTGTTGACATTGGATTTATTCATCACTGCTGTAAACTCTTGAGGAACAATATCTATGTTTTGTTCTGGTTCTTCAACATCATTACCATCATCTGCATTATTGGCTTCGGTTTCATTTATGTCTTCACTGTTGCCGTCTACATTAACATTATTATTAGTATCCATTTATAAAATATAAACAACATAAAAATGTAAAGTTGGCATCTGAACAGAATGCATGTAAAAATCCAAAATGCAGAGGTTTTACCAGCATTATCTCGAAGTTGCTGAATTTGACATTTCAACCCTTGACTTATCAAACAAGACAATATCAAATTGTCCACTTCCCCAATATGTACACATTATGACATCATCTATGTCAAGTTTAGTGTATCTGACCAGATCCGTAAGACCATATAACAAACTCGAACTTTTCGAATATCGGCATTCGAATAGTTTTCCATATGGCAGAGCACAAACAACAGTTGGAGGAATCATTTTACCAAAACGTTTGAAAAATGGGTCTGGAATATCCTGAATAGACAGACATTATTAATATTAAATAGTCGTCTAACTATAGCTGTAGAATTATCTAACATGTGTACTAACATAGGCATAGGAAAATAATAAAGCAACTATTCACAGAAAGAAAACTTAGTGTAACTCACAATTTCTCCATCAAGAACTGTACACTCATCAGCAAATGTGATAAACTTCCACCCAATCCCATTAATTGTATCTGTTAATAACAAATTACTCAAGATATATAAGATTTAATAAATGTGATATTTTAGAAAAACTTAATAATTAGTAAGATATTAATGGTAAGAAATGATATACCTTGATGGCAAAATGTATGGCAATCATAATTATTTGGTAACATGTACTCTATTTCTGATCCGAATTCATCTAATATGTATACCAAGAACATTCCAGCACCCTTATAAGAAAACACCACGATTGACCCAGGCCCTCTTTTACACTCATTGATTAAATCAGCAAAATTGGCTAAAGCTTGAATATCCTTTCGGTATTGGACATAAATCCTGCGACCACTTGGTAGCTGTAACCGAACTTGAAAAGGTATTTCCTCTGCTAAGTCAGAAACAAATTTCTCTGGTAAAACCTGTACAAATATTGAATAAATTAAATTCAAAATAAACAAATATAACAGTCAATCAAATTTACATTGCCGAGAGTAAGATATTTACCAGAACATCACTCGCACATTGTTCAGTAGTAAGGACAATGATAAAACGCAGGTAATTTGAGTTATCAACAGCCATCTAAACATAGCAATAAAAAATGTAATTAGTAAATTATATATTTTGCAAATTTATTAAAAATCTTAGCAAGAAATTGTATTTATTAATTACGTCTTCCTCTTTTCCATTCTCGCCTTTGTTCTTTCCAAGATGCTTCTCTGAATTACAAAAATATAGCAAAAGTCATAATTGATTCTATTCAGCTAATTGATTATCTCATTAGACAACTAAAATATATAAATTTCAATACCTGATTCGAAGTAGTTCTCTAAATTCCAAAAGCAATCAGTGCTAGAATTTTTTGGAAACTTCAGTGTTCGACTGTAGTAATCAAACTCCATTCCATCATGCTCAAAAAATTTTGCAGATATCACATTCCTCTCACAAAATTTGAAAATAATAATATCATTCTCTTTCATTTTGAATAAATCCATCATCTCTCGAATATTAGTCATTCGTCCATCATTTGAGTCATAAACAATAAAGCATGTTTCTCTTGCAACTTCAAGTTTATCCAAACTTTCAAGATCCTCAGTGTACTTATCTTTCACAATTTTTGGAACCAACTGTCACCATTCATTATATGTTTCAGTAACAATTTTTGAATAGTAAGAAAGAAGAAACAGAAAACAAACTTGAGAGATAGAAATACAACTAAAAGTCAGAAAAAAGTACCATCATTCCTCCTTCTAACACCTCTTTTGTCACAATTTTGAAGAAAGATCTCTTACTGGCATTGATTCCTACAACTAAATTAAACACTGAGAAGCCTTAAATTGATTTACTTAACAATATAAGTGTATTAAAGATGTTTGTAAATAAATTTAAAGAAGAAATACTGCCACCTTCTTCGTCAATATACTCATGCCCTTTAAAGATGCATACATTCAGAATTCTATTATCTGTTTCTGCAGATTCATAGAGAACTAACTTATCACCCACTTCTAGCTCTGTTGCATTGAAAAAATCTGTCCATCCTTTCCCAAAAGCACATTTTCCTCCCAACCATTCAATCTCAATTTCCCAAGATTTCTTAAAAAGTGTTAGGATAACTTTTGAACCTGTTTCACAATTTTCATATAGTTTTCGCAAGTCCTTATTCATTATCTATATTACAAATTTCCAATTAGAATGAGCAAAAAAATATTAATCTAATGTAGTTAAATATATTTGCACTCCTAATAAAAACAATTGCTTACCAGTTTATGCGAGCAATCATCATCAAAAGAATTGCTAATAATATCAATCTCATAGTAGTCAGAAACATTCTTTAAAGCATTAAAACAAAACAGAGCATCATTTTTTTCACATTCCATGGAACCGACTTCAGGTATCAATTTCCCCTTTCTCCATTTTCTTGCTTCTTCACTTTCCAAATACTTGACAGGATGAATAATAGGGTACTTACATTCAATTCCAGATTCTTTGAATATTGTGACGTTGAAGATATCATTTCCATAATATTAAAATTGTACAAAATTGAACAATTCGACCCTATAATAAATCATAAAATTAGGTAATCCACTGATTTCCAGTGAATCTGCATTGTACTTTGCTTGCCAAACACATTTTTTGCATTTTATATATATAGCAGAATTAAGATTATGTCCAATTTCTTTGTGGAATTTTGTTGGGACAGGCTGCAAAGAAACAAGTACATAAACAAGAATCAAGTCCAATATTCGCTATAGTTTAAAAAGGAAAACAACGTATACATATAAAGTACACTTACAAAACTTCCCAAAGATCCCAAATGATTATTTGACAACATAAAGCTTGACAGAATTGTTTTTTTCCCTGATACATAGTAAATGATTTAGAAACCGTCAAAGTATAATTAAATGAAGATTCATACAGTTATAGCGTAGTAAACATACATACCATTACTGGAAACAGACTTCCACTTTTTTTCCCAGGTAAATTTGTCAAATACCTGCATGAAAAAATGATGTTAGCAGCTAGGTAACAAGGAATAAGCTCCAAATTAAGTATAAACATTCCTATACATATTATGTAGGTTATCAATTGTCTAAATCGAGTAAAATTAACCCAAATTCTCCAATATGAAAGATATACTAATCTTAATTCGGGATTTATAACTTGAACATAAACTACATACAAACCCCAATTGCATACATCTATAAACATTATCAACATTATTTGAACCAAATCATCTATATACTCTTAGATTATAGATTGCCAATATGCTGATTACATACCTCCAACAAACTCAAACTTCATCAATACTATTGCCGAAGAAAGTTAAAAAACGTGAGCAACATGTATGAAATTGATAGATCAGTAAGTAGAAAATTACATACCTCCATCGTTACAATCTTGAATTATGCAACTGGTCCCGTGCCTTCGTCTTCTGATTCCTAATGTGAGAAGATTTTTATCATATATTCCTGCTCTGCATGTACTGTTATAATTGGGTTTATTTTGTTTTATGCTTTTAACATAGTATATACTATTTTGGGTTACTACAACACTTTTGCCTCTATCCCCACAAATAATCTAGGTGGATGTTATAGAGTGCTTTAATTGGTTTTAGTAAAAAAAGAAAGTCAACTTAACCAATTTAGTGGAATACTATTAAAAATTGTACCGTAAATTGTATTTCATTAAAATAAATGTAAAATAAATTTTTTAAATCCAAAAAATATGTATTAATTATTTTAAATTAAGTAAAAAACAAAAATTATTGATTATTATAAATCATGAATATATATGTGACAATGTAAATTTAATAAAATAATATCAAGAAAATACAAGTTAAATGTTAAATTAGTTTGTTCATTGAATTAATTTAATAAAGTACTCGATTTTATTAAAATATACTCCATTCATTTCTTTACATGTTTTCAACATTATTTTACACACATTTTCAGGTATATATAAATTATAGTTCTATAACTTAATTTTGAATTTTTTTTAATAAAAATTTAAACATTACATTTTTATTTAGAAGAAAAAAATAAAAAAATTATGAAAATATACTTTTTAGGAGTTTTAAAATACGTGTCACACCACTTTTCCTCAATGTAAACAATTCGGGGTACAATGACAGTAATTTTATAAATATCGACGAATTTATTATAAAAAAAAAAACCTAATTACATAATTTTATTAAGACATTTATGTTTACAACTAAAACAATATTTATAAAGATATGTATCAACGAATAGATTGACAAACGAAAAATGAAATATGTATAAAATTATAATTTTATAAAAATAAAAGTCATACAATTTTTTTCAATAAAAACATTTTAAAAAAATTAAAAATTATAATTTTTTATGGAGCGCGCGTAACGCGGGCAAAATTCCCTAGTTCATCACAATAGTCACTAATAACTTGTAAATAAGTCATCAAGTTAAAAACATTTTCAATCACATCATAAAATTATTATTAGCTTGCAATTACAGTACTGAACTTCATAATACTTGCACCATCATTAAAAATGTGTTTGACTTTAAAAATGCGACATGTGAGCATACACATCAGAACCTAAAATTCAGAACCAAATTCATCACTGAACTATGTGTTAATTTTCAGTTAGGACACTGACTAAAAAAAATTGGATATTCAAAAAATATCAAACAAAATTGTATATTTTAGAAACCGATTATGATTTTTTAAATTTAAATTGTAATTAATTAAAATATAAATAATATTAAAAAAGTTACACTTTTGGTATCAATTAATATTATAATAAAAAATGCATTGTAAAAGATGATATTTCATTTGTTCGCTTTTATCGATTTATTAGCATATGAAATAAATGGGTATGTTAAATTTTAAATTTAATTAATTATAATCACTCGGAAAAACATTAAAAATTAAAATTTTACACTTTAAACGTCAGCTCTGACATTCTATCAAGGCTTACAAACTCAAGTTAAACGTATTAACCATGCTTACCAATATCTCTATAGGAAGAAAATAATTGGAAATGTCCCCTTTGAACATAGACGTTTTCCCGGTGTTAAGACACCTCACAATAAATCCAACAACCACAAACAATCCTGCATCCATCTCCAACCTTATTCGTTTCATACCAACTTAACTCCGCTGACAGCCCTAAGTCAATATTCACCAATTAATCCTCGAATTAAACAAATAAATCCTCGAGTTAAATAAATAATCCTCAAAACAGATACCTTATTCCCCGAAAGAGAACGTAAATAACCAATTAATCCTCAATACAATAATTAACCCTAGAGATAAATCATTAATCCTCGAATTAAATACATATATACTTGTCATGTAACCAATCAACACATAGCACGAATAGCACTTAAGCAAGTAACTTTCACAAAACAGATCAGATAACTCACTTTACCATCAATTGAACTCAAGAAATATTTTTAACACAATCTTCAATCTTGGTTTTTTTAATTAAAACCCAACTCAGAATATTTGAAAGTATTTTTTAAAACCTTTTCTGAATTTTTAAACAATTACCACTATTTTTAAAACATTTTAAAACAGAAAATAGATTAATTAAGAATTCATAACTCTAACTAAATTAATTAAAATCAACTAATAACTAATTAATAAAATTATTCAATAAATGATTACATTTATCAAATAATTAAATTAATTAAATTACTAATTTGAAATTAATTAAAATAATTAACGGTATTTAATCTTTAATCATTTTTCGAATTAAAAGCAAATAAATTAATGATTTTGAAAACTACTTAAATAAATAAGTAATTCAGAAAATAATCTGAATTTTAAAACATGATTTTAGAAGTAATTTTCTGAATTTTATAAATAAAATTCAGATTTTTAAAAAAAATCTTTAAAAGTAAAAATGATTTAATAAAAGTAAAAACTAATTACCTTTCAAAGTAAAAGGTAATTCTTTTTGAAAAGTAAATTGGTAAAAAGTTAAAATCACTCGATTTTTACCAAACCAACAGAAAATAGGATCAAATCGGGTGAGAAATTCGGGTCAACGTGTCGAATTCCGGGTCACCAAGAACACCCACCGGAAACTGGAAACTCAGTTTCCGACCGGCGTCCGGTGGCCGGAAAACTGTTGCTCTACTCGACAACAGGCACAACTCGGGTTTTGTTTAGCATATAAGCTCTGGTACCACTCTAACATGATACTAATCGCAGAAAATCAAGCAAACAACCAAGACATCGCAGATTGCAAACAAATCCGGCCAACCAGGATCGACTTTTCCGGCCAACATACAATTTACATCAATCCTAAACGAAACTCAACACCCACCGGAAACTGGAAACTCAGTTTCCGGCCGGCATCCGGTGGCCGGAAAACTGTTGCTCTACTCGACAACAGGCACAACTCGGGTTTTGTTTAGCATATAAGCTCTGGCACCACTCTTACATGATACTAATCGCAGAAAATCAAGCAAACAACCAAGACATCGCAGATTGCAAACAAATCCGGCCAACCACGATCGACTTTTCCGGCCAACATACAATTTACATCAATCCTAAACCAAACTCAACACTTTTGATATCAAAACGAAGCTGGGAGTGTCACAAAACCTTTCCCCAACCTCATTTAACTGAACATCTAACAGATTTCTTGAACAAATGAAATTTATAATTAGTTAAAACTAAAAACTCGAATTTCACAAAAATGAACACAAACATTACAATTAGATACTTGAATCAACTCTAAATAATCATATGAAGCTATATGAGTCATCAAAACAAGCAAACGATTCACCAATTAAAAAGCCCTAATTCGATTCAAGAACCCTAATTTTCGAATTGAATAAACTGCTGATTCAATGATGAAATTGATCATGTATATAAACTCCTGGCATCCATATGAAGCTATAAACATCATCAAAACCTCTGGAAAATCTCAGAAATGGAAAACCTAATTCTAACATGAACCCTAATTTCTGCAGATTAAAGAAAAAATCATATAAAATCAGAAAATTACCCTCTGTTGAAAATGATTGCAGACTCAGAAACTAGAGATCAAGAGCTTTGATTCGAGTATAAAACAAAAAAAATCTGATATTTAAATCACCTTCAAATTAGCTTTGATTCTCAAGAACAGGAGAGAGAGAGAGAGAGAGAGAAAATATATTTTTATATTTATTTATATATAAAATCTGATTTTTATGAATTATTTATTAAAAAAATCTGATTCCTATTTATATTAATCGAAAATTAATACCCCAAAGATATTTTTAAACCCTAATTAAAATCATTAAGCCTTCAAGATAATTTTTATGGGATAAAGATGTAAAATTTTGATTTTTAAACAAATATAATATAAATGCCAAAATTTCCCAAAAATTATGAATATTACATAATTACAAAATAATGCATTTTTAAATATCCTATTATTATATAAAAATAATTTTATCAAAAACAAGGCCTCGAATTCAGTACAGGGGCTGGGTCCGAAAATTAAAATGCGAAATAACGGTATTCTAAAATATAAAATTATAGAAAAATAGAATAAAATATTCTATGCTACACATAAGTCACATAACATGTATGGGATAATTTTCCTATATAATAAAAATCATAGCGCATTTAAATGCATTAAAAATAAACTAAAACACTATAAAATCAACTAAAATATATTTTAATATTATAAATTACACGAAATTTTCCCGGTCGTTACATCCTTCCCCCCTTATATGGATTCCGTCCTCGGAATCTAGTGAGAGAAATCCCTAGGGTTCCTTTTGCCAACTTTCCAATTCTAATAACATCTATAACAATACTAATTCTTTCCTTTTCGATACTTGTTCGTTCTTGTCTGAAATTTCTACCATTTTCATGCTCTCTTATGAGCCTATCCTTTGAGATTAACCGTTCTCCCCTTCGACACAATTGTTACTAGAGTCACACATCACACTGCCTTTCTTTCAAATGAAATTGGATCAACTTTTCTATAGCGTAACCTAAAGTGATAGAGAGAAAACGAACTGACACCGCTATACGTCGCTAGTATTGTAATCGCATCTTGATCCGCTTTTGCTCGTGGTAATCCCATCGCAAATCTTGATTCATCTCGTCACGGTTAAATTAATTTAACCTGATTGGCATACTGTTAGGATTTATGGGTGATAGCTTAGAGACAACTTAACTAGTACTTAGTTTTATTTGTATAGACTAAGTAGAACATACTGTCACAGCCATAGTGTGTCTTTGTAATTGAATAAACTACTGTCATATAATAATTGTATCTCTTGGAAGAAGTTCATACATTTGTTCAAGCTGTTGGGTATCAACCCAATATGATGTTATGGGCTTGGATGGTTCAAGATATTTATGGTAAGATAATAATTGTATGTGTACACAATTATTATATATGGTATGTCTTATTCACAAAGTTGGGTAATTAGGTGCCAAGAATTGGAAGGCTTGTATAACAAGTATGGTAAGACTTGTAGAACAAGTATGGTAAGTCTTGGTGGCTAAGTTTTGGGTGGCTATATATACATAGTCATATTGTATTTGTTTGATAGTGTGAAAGCTTAAGAGATGTAGTCTTAAATATTGTTTGGGAGGTGCTTGAGCATTGTTGGCTCAAGTATCGGGGTTGGGACACCGTTGAGGTGTTATTGTTTTGATGTATTGTTTATTATTGTTAAGATTAATAATACAAGTTTGGGGCGTGGGTGTTTCCGCGTCAAGTATTTGTGTGTTCTTGTTTTGCGCTTTGGTAGATCTTGTCAATTATTGATTGGTGTGTGTGCGCGCTCTGTATTGGTGATTGTGAATCTCGAATTGTGTAGCCCCTAACCTAACAAGTGGTATCAAAGCCAAGGTTCGGGTTCGTGATGTTTGAGGTTGAGGGAAAGTTCAAGCTTCAATTGGTATGGTAGAGGATGATGAAGGATTTGCTGACAAGGAGATTGCTACTAAAGCGGGTGGAGACAAAGTTACGTGCGGTTTGGCGGTTGACTTGCGCCGTGGATCAATCATGTGTTCGGAATCAAGATGGAAGAAGATGGAAGGGTCATCGTAATTGTTTCAATGGCTTGATCAACCAGGTGAACTGTTTGGATGATACTAATTAAGGATTTTCTTCAGGAGGCCGAAGGATTATGAAAGCAAGGATCGGGTGACTCAACATGTGGAAGAGCACTCATGGTGGTTGATGCACGTGATTTTGTAGATGGATACATCGTTATGGTGAAGAACGATGGTTTGGATGGTTTGGAGGGTCACTATACAGGTTTTAGCGACACTCAAAGATTGGAGGAGCAAGAGGAGGAGATTCTTGTTCGAGGGGAGGCGTTGGCGAATGGACGTCGATGGCTTGATTGGTTAACGTTCAATCCGATGTTGGCATTGGGTTGAAGGGGAGGATTGTTGGGTTTCAACCCAATATGGTGTTATGGGCTTGGGTGGTTCAAGATATTTATGGTACGATAATAATTGTATGTGTACACAATTATTATATATGGTATGTCTTATTCACAAAGTTGGGTAATTAGGTGCCAAGAATTGGAAGGCTTGTATAACAAGTATGGTAAGACTTGTAGAACAAGTATGGTAAGTCTTGGTGGCTAAGTTTTGGGTGGCTATATATACATAGTCATATTGTATTTGTTTGATAGTGTGAAAGCTTAAGAGATGTAGTCTTAAGTATTGTTTGGGAGGTGCTTGAGCATTGTTGGCTCAAGTATCGGGGTTGGGACACCGTTGAGGTGTTATTGTTTTGATGTATTGTTGATTATTGTTAAGATTAATAATACAAGTTTGGGGCGTGGGTGTTTCCACGTCAAGTATTTGTGTGTTCTTGTTTTGCGCTTTGGTAGATCTTTTCAATTATTGATTGGTGTGGGTGCGCGCTCTGTATTGGTGATTGTGAATCTCGAATTGTGTAGCCCCTAACCTAACACAAGCCTCAAGACATACATAAGGAAGAAAGAAAGAATAAATGTTACTACCACAACATTGACAGTAAGGTTACAAGAAGACAACATGTTTCAAAGTCACGGCAGCAAGTTTTATATGACAGCAACATTGGCGGAAGCATGAAGACAGCAACATTCTCACACTTTGACAGCAAGTTTGAAAGTCCTGACGACATCATTGGCGGGGACTCATACTGTCATCCAAGGAACATTCTCATGACAACAAACTTGGCGTCAAAGGTTACTGTCTCAATGGAATATTTGAATTGGGGATTTATCTCAGTCAAACCCGTGACAGGTTAGATGTTCAAGAAACAGATTTGCTGCATTTTGTCAAAGATTGTAGCAGACCTGCAAGACTACGACCGAAGCTTGAGAGATCACAAGACGAAGCTCGACAATTCAAGAGTATGACATGTCTACATCTACTAGAATTGTTTTAGCTAGTTTTAGAAAGAACCCAGATTGCTTTATGCTTAATGATAGTCTGTTTGTATAGCATTTTGGGAAAGTCACATGGATGTGCAATTTGTAAGGAGCTGCCACTTGAAAATGACAGTGGCTCCACAACCCATGTGACAGAGATGTTAGAGAAGATTAGTCTTTATAGATAAACATCTCTCATTCTTTCTATAATCGATTCAAGAAGTCGAAGCTTAAGAAAATACTTTTTCTCAAGATTGTAGCAACACTTTGTAAAATAAATAAAACATTTATTTTGTGAGAATATCTTGAGTTACTACTTGTGTTTGCAATTCTAGTATAGATAGTTTACAATCTTTATCATTGTTGTTGAGATAAAGATTTGGAATTATCTATATTGCATTCAACCCCCCCCTTCTGCAATATACTCCGGGACCAACACATACCTTCAAAACTTTTTGAGATAACACGAATCATAAAACTTTGAAGAGAAAATATTTCATATCATAGCAAATGTCCCACAATTGTGGTTATGAATTTACGAATTTTTAAAACAACCTGATTTGAAATAAAAGAATAACTAAGAGATCAATATGATCATATGAACACGACGTTGCGTGTCTTAGCTCTGACATTTACAATTAAAGGTGGCTAGCCTTCTTGTAATACACAACACCCTAGTGATGGCGTCCCATCCAACTTCTATTACACAGACAGATATACCTGGTGTCCCCTATAAATAGCGTTGTTCATCTCAGTAGGAGTAGAGAAATATGAAAGGAATTCCAAAGGTGTTATTTTTGAAAAGAACAATCAAAAAGAAGGTACAAAATAAGTGGTACCATATTGTAGAATAAAGTTATTCACCACTCGAGAAAACAAAAAGTTGAAAGCCTCAGAAATTTGAAAGTAGGTTTCATAATAACCTTTGAAACAATTGAAATCCAAAGTGGAGGTTGAACACAAGTGTCAAAATACCACTATTTAGAAGAGGAAATATATCTTTTAACGCATGCCTCTTTAGGAGGGTGTCAAAATAATTCATAGAATGGAAAAGTATTGCCAAGGTCTCTAATTATGCCTTCTTTGTCGGTTCCTTCAATAGCTCGTCATTCAATTTTAAGCTTCTTCCTTTCCACGTTTTAAGGATATCGATATCGTTTGTCATCGTCAACACGTTATAATCTCTGAAGATTTCACAGTAGACATCTCCATTCGCAAGGCGGTCTATCCAGTTCAGCACAACTATCTCAAACGAGTACTCCAATCTTAACTTACAAATTGGTACTACATCCAATAGTCCAACACGAACTCTACATGAGCTCGGACGTTCCTTACTTAACTATACACACTCCTACACATTCTCGTTTCTAGTTTACTATAACCTCGCTCTGATACCAACTGTAACGCCCCCAAATCCGGGGTCAGAAGATTTGGTCGTCACTCGAAAATCCTTAAAATAAAACATCTGTTTAATAATAATCATTCACTTGTGATTGTCCAACACCGGAAATATAACATCTGTGATCCCAAGCATACCAAGATCTTTAAGGTTATAGGGCTAGAAACAAAAATCCAAATTCCATTAAATAAAAAGTATTCCTTCTTTACAGCATTCTCTTTGATCAAATCTTAAACCACAGGTGTAATTTCGATAAGAAGTACGCCATACCAACTAGAATTTTACATAATAATAAATATTAGAACTCAATTATATTAAATAGATCTTACACTAAATCCAGACATCCTGAGCCAAGTCATCTTCGAAATAGCATCACGCTTCTTCTCTTTCTGAACTGTGCGGATAAGTCTCGCTAAACTACCTTACAGAAATGTTAGAATTTAAAACACCAAGTATGAGCGAAAGAAATGCTCAGCAAGCGTATAAAAATTTTTTTATAAAACCAGGATAAGTGGAGGACAAAATCAACTGAAATGTAAAACAGTTTATAGAGAAAACTGAATCAACCACTGTGATATATTCAAACCATAACTGAAATCATTCGGCAGGTCATAAAAATGAATCAACTGCCAACTCACAATATATAATAGTCATTGTGGCAATATGGATTGGATATAAAACTGAAACAGCTTTGCCCCCTAATCAGGTTCTAAGGCAATGGGACCCTTTATAATTACCAATTTCTATACCCGTGTTATAATCCGGATTTCTGGGGCACCCAAAATAGGCAAGTAATGTTAGCCTATAGGAAGATGGTATGGTTACCATATCCTCCTTAAATATAGCTGGACCAACTACTCGACGTGGCCTCGTACGCTTTACCATTTTCCAATCCAATAGAGCAATTTCCGAATTCAACAGAAAATGCTTAGTTTTAAATACAGGTCACATCCCTATTATTTACTACGATAATAAGGACATGAAGAGTTTATCTTAAACAATTCCCAACATCAAGGGTACCAATATCAAGTAACTGTATTCGCACAAAAATATTTAAGAATCATAAATAGCTCTGAACAATAGTTATTCGTCATGATATGAATCAATGAAACATAAAATAAAAAGTGCTTAAGATGATAAAGGGGAAAATACTTGCCTCTGGTCCTTAGCTATTACGTAACGTCGAAGTAATACGATTTTCGTCTTCTTCTTCTATCTTACGTCATCACATCCTCTGTTGTAATCATTCGATGGTTTAACGATTTAGCGGTTGCCACGAATCTGATTCACCGAAATCGAATATGTGCGTCTACTTCTATAGTCAAACATAAAATGATACTTCCGTCTTTAGACGTCACCTCTGACATTCTATAAACGCTTACAAACTCAAGTTAAACGTATTAACCATGCTAACCAATATCTCTGTAGGAAGAAAATAATTGGAAATGTCCCCTTTGAACATAGACGTTTTCCCGGTGTTAAGACACCTCACAATAAATCCAACAACCACAAACAATCCTGCATCCATCTCCAACCTTCTTCGTTTCATACCAACTTAACTCCGCTGACATTCCTAAGTCAATATTCACCGATTAATCCTCGAATTACACAAATAAATCCTCGAGTTAAATAAATAATCCTCAAAACAGATACCTTATTCCCTGAAAGAGAACGTAAATAACCAATTAATCCTTAAGACAATAATGAACCCTAGAGATAAATCAATAATCCTCGAATTAAATACATATATACTTGTCACGTAACCAATCAACACATAGCACGAATAGCACTTAAGCAAGTAACTTTCACAAAACAGATCAGATAACTCACTTTATCATCAACTGAACTCAAGAAATATTTTTAAAACAATCTTCAATCTTGGTTTTTTTTAAATTAAAACCCAACTCAGAATATTTGAAAGTATTTTTTAAAACCGTTTCTGAATTTTTAAACAATTACCACTATTTTTAAAACATTTTAAAACAGAAAATAGATTAATTAAGAATTAATAACTGTAATTAAATTAATTAAAATTAACTAATAACTAATTAATAAAATTATTCAATAAATGATTACATTTATCAAATAATTAAATTAATTAAAATACTAATTTAAAATTAATTAAAATAATTAACGATATTTAATCTTTAATCATTTTTTGAATTAAAAGCAAATAAATCAATGATTTTGAAAACTACTTAAATAAATAAGTAATTCAGAAAATAATCTGAATTTTAAAACATGATTTTAAAAGTACTTTTCTGAAATTTATAAATAAAATTCAGATTTTTAAGAATCTTTAAAAGTAAAATGATTTGATAAAAGTAAAAACTAATTACCTTTTAAAGTAAAAGGTAATTTTTTTTTTGAAAAGTAAATTGGTAAAAAGTTAAAATCACTCGATTTTTACAAACCAATAGAAAATAGGATCAAATCGGGTCAGAAATTCAGGTCAACGGGCCGAATTCCGGGCCACCAAGAACACCCACCGGAAACTAAGTTTTCCAGTTTCCGGCCAGCGTCCGGTGGCCGGAAAATTGCTGCTCTACTCGACAACACGCACAACTCGGGTTTTGTTTAGCATATAAGCTCTGGTACCACTCTTACATGATACTAATCGCAGAAAATCAAGCAAACAACCAAGACATCGCAGATTTCAAACAAATCCGGCCAACCACGATCGACTTTTCCGGCCAACATACAATTTACATCAATCCTAAACCAAACTCAACACTTTTGATATCAAAACGAAGCTGGGAGTGTCACAAAACATTTCCCCAACCTCATTTAACTGAACATCTCACAGATTTCTTGAACAAATGAAATTTATAATTAGTTAAAACTAAAAACACGAATTTCACAAAAACAAACACAAACATTACAATTAGATACTTGAATCAACTCTAAATAATCATATGAAGCTATATGAGTCATCAGAACAAGCAAACAATTCACCAGTTAAAAAGCCCTAATTCGACTCAAGAACCCTTATTTTCGAATTAAATGAACTACTGATTCAATGATGAAATTGATCATGTATATAAACTCTTGGCATCCATATGAACCCTAATTTCTGCAGATTAAAGAAAAAATTATATAAAATCAGAAAATTACCCTCTGTTGAAATTGATTACAGATTCAGACACTAGAGATCAAGAGCTTTGTTTCGAGTATAAAAACAACAAAATCCGATATCGAAATCACCTTCAAATTGGCTTTGATTCTCAAGAACAGGAGTGAGAAAATATATTTTTATATTTATTTATATATAAATCTGATTTTTATGAATTATTAATTAAAAAAATCTGATTCCTATTTATATAAATCAAAATTAATACCGCAAAAATATTTTTAACCCCTAATTAAAATCATTAAGCCTTAAAAATAATTTTTAAGGGATAAAAATGTAAAATTTTTATTTTTAAACAAATATAATATAAATGCCAAAATTTTCCAAAAATTATGAATATTACATAAATTACAAAATAATGCATTTTTAAATATATTGTTATTATATAAAAATAATTTTATCAAAAATAAGGCCTCGAATTCAGTACAGGGGCTGGGTCCGAAAATTAAAATGCGAAATAACTGTATTCTAAAATATAAAAATTACAGAAAGATAGAATAAAATATTCTATGCTACACAGAAGTCATATAACACGTATGGGATAATTTTCCTATTTAATAAAAATCATAACGCGTTTAAATGCATTAAAAATAAACTAAAACACAATAAAATCAATTAAAAATATATTTTAATATAATAAATTACACGAAATTTTCCCGGGCGTTACACTTAGAATTTCATTATCCTTCAAGTTCAATTTATTCGTTTTAATGATGAAATTGGTGTTGGGTGGTGTTGTAGTTCAAAATTGGTGGAATCCGTCGATGGAAACCCAAATTTTCGGCCACCTCCGGATTTTGTCGCCGTCGGCGATGAGCTTCGGCGTGCCGACGGGGACATGATGAATCTTTGAGTCCGAATTAAATGATGTAACATATTATTTTCGGATATAAATTTTATTGTATGTCGGAAAGATTTAAGTGCAAAATATTGGTGTTAATTTTATTGTATTATTGATTCAGAATAGTTTTAAATTAAGTCTGGAGTTACAGGTTCTTATTAATTGTTATGATTGTAATTGATTTTTCGTACAATGCGAGTTTCGGTATATAAAGGTGTGATATTGGATTGTATAAGGTATATTGATTATATATGGTAACTGTTGGTTGATTGTGTCCACTGTGTTCCGACTGGTAGTGTACCCGTACAAAGGAGGTGCTGTCCAATTATTATTAGAATTATTTTATGATTCATATAGTATTTTGACAAGAATTAGTGGTGCTCAAATGTTATATGTGTGATATAAGATATAAGTATAAGTTGATAATACATGCTCAGTGCTTATGTGGTTATATGATTGTAATAAACTATTCTGCGAGTATGATTAGTATATGCTATATGTGTTAAGTTATAAAGCGTTATAGGACGCGTTTGGGTAGAACAGAGTTAGAAGATTAAGGTTATAACTGTATTGAAATAGTACTTTACCTTTCTATAGGTACGAGTAGGAGGCCCGGCTAAGAGCCAGTGCAAGTGTAGATGGAATCTTGAGGAGTATATTATTATCGGAGTTGACGAGTGTGCTCGTTTAGAGACTGACAAATTATGGAGGAAAGATGAATGTATAGCCGAGCAGAGGCCAACGTATAAAGAAATAGAGACAGATGTAAAGTGAGTTACGAATCGATGTGTTGGAATCTGAGACTTTGTATATTGAGGCCAGCGGTTCTAACCCTCATTTATCGTTCAAGTGATGTGAACCTGTTTCTGTTATGTATACGATGTTTCTTTCAAGTCATGTTGCTAGTGTCTACACCCTTCACTTTTATTTTCAGTGACATTCTTCTTCAACTAATATACAAATATTCACTCTCAAATCATTTTACAACTATTTATTCTTTTCACTTATCGCTCAAGAGTCGATTCTTTCAATTTATCTCACAAATATTCTTTCTCTTATTTAATATTTTAACCTTTGGTATTTTATCAGATTCATCAGTGGTGTACCCTTTTGTATTCTTCAAAAGTATTTATGGAATATTTTCTAAAAAGAGGAAATCCAAGATTGAAAATTTTATAAAAATCTTTTAGTATGATTCCTAGTTATAATGATTTTCCTCACCAAACACTCTTCAAGGGATGTTTTCTTCAAATTATTGTACAACTAGTTACTCGAAAATTATTATCGCTATGAATTGTTGTAAACTAATTCGAGATTTATATTGTCGTTGAAGCAATTCTTACTCAGTGACGATTAAAATCGAGAATGAATTGAGATCTTATTACTTATTCAACTCATTATTGTCAAGCCGATTTTGGCAGCTAAACCATGTGAGTGCTTAGCCGACAAGAGTGAGATTATGAGTAATTGAGAATTTCTTGAATGTTTGTTTTAAACTATTTGAATCACTTATGTTAGTTTCAAACTATACAATGAGATTTTATCATATTGGTAATATTTGAAAAGAGTGGTTTATAACCAATGCAATAACCCAATTCTTCCTTTGAACTTCAGATTCCTCTAGTCCATGAATATTTTATAAATGATTGTTAAATTTCTAGAACCTTAACACTTGTCTTGTTCTTTAATTGATTTATGATGCTTTGTTGATTTACGATTCAGTCTTGCTGAACCATACTATGTGTAGTTCAATCTTATTGCTTTGTTTATGATTCCTTATATCAAATGCTTACCCTTAGTCTTTTATAATTGCAAATCAAAATGACTTGATTATTTAAACATGTTTTAAAATTACTTGTATTGGGCTGATCTGTTATCAGTGAGTTTAAGGACTGAAAAGTGAAATGTTTTAATTGTTAATAAGCTTTACTGAAATTTGTTAAAAGAAAAGGTTTTATTGTGAAGGATTCCGTCTAAATGTTTTCTACGGATTCCTTCAAATTGGAGATGCGTAAGAGGTCGGGTGACGCAGGTCCAACACTTTTTATTTAGCATAAGAGGCTGGGGCGGTTCAGTCCTAATCCAGCATTTTTATTAAGCGTAAGAGGCTAGGGTGGTTTTAATCCAGCATTGAAGGCCAATGTGTTGCCTAATTGGGAACCCAATTCAAAGATCAGAGGGACCTAGTGTCCGGTATGGGGACTTTACGTGGCTGATCATCCGTATTGTCCATTGTCGGGAAAAATCTCCAATAAAATTAAATATTTTGAAAATGGAATTGTTTTAAGAAGGGGAATTGATCGAAAAACTCCAGTGACTAAAGTTTTATGAAAAGTATGTTCTAATGATAGAACTGTTTTAATGAAAGGAAAGTTTTGATGAAAAGTATGGTTTGAAGAAATAAAAGGTTTCATTCAATGATGGAAATTAAATTACTCCCTTAAGATAAATTGATCATTGATCTTGTTCATCAATGAAATATTGAGAAATTGTTGTTTACTATACTATACACTTGCTGAGCATTGTTGGTTCATTCTTGTTTTGTTTTACCTAACCTTTTCAGTTAGGCTTAAGGATGGTCTACCTACGTCCTACAATCTGAACGGAAGTGACAAGACATTCTATCCAGGATAGATTTTGGAGCTAGGATGGACATATGGTCGAAGGATAAATGAATTAGTTAACCCAAATTGAATACACCCCCTTTAGCGTAAAATATAAAAAGAGACCGAAACACAAGACCAAGCTCCTTCTCTGGCTATTGAACTTGAACATAATAACAGAGAAGGCTAACAAATTAGAACTTCATATTTTAATAACAGAATCATTTCAAAGCGAGAATCAAGAAGTGTTAGAGCAGTGGCAAAGGTGCACCCATAGCAACAAGTCAAAAGTTCAAATGTGCAAGCATCACCTAACACCTACTCTTCCTCGTACTTATAAATACATTCATTATCACTAAAAATAAAATAAAATCAGTTCTCACCTAACACCACCTCCCCCTCCCTCGTACTTATGAATCCGATCGGTTCGGTTCAGGAATAGATCGAAAACCGAAATGTCAATATTTTTGAAATCGAACCGGATTGAATTTATATTATGGACCGAACCAAAATAAAATCAGTTCTTGAAAACTGAACTTTTTTTTGAAAAAAAATAAAAAATCAAATTACGTGAATTTCTAATAGAACATGAATGCAATGCCTAAAGAAAATCAAGTAGATCCGTATTTAGGCATAATAATAAATCAATAAGGTAACAATTAATAGTAAATTGTTAGTTCTACGGATATATATCAAGAAGAAAAAACTATATGCATTGAAAAAGTATGATGCAAATTAATAAACTATATAAATTAATCAATTAAGAATAAGTAACGTTAAAGCATTAGAGTAAAGCTGCATTTGTCGAATATATCTATACTATTATATAAAAGCCGAAACATTAAAAGTTTGGTTAGTTGGTCGGTACGGTACTTGTTGATTTTACCTATTTATCCTTACTCAATTATAGATGAAATCCATCCTACTAACTAATCAGTTTCTTTTTTCAGGTTAAACATTTATCTTTTTTATTTTTCAATAACTAAATAATTTCCTTTTTCAGGTAAAATACAATATCTTTTATATTTTATCTAATTAAAATTTTCCTATATTAATCAATTTCTTTTTTTCAGGTTAAACATATTACCTTTTCTATTTTTCAATAACTAAATATTTTTTTTCAAGTAAAATAACTTTTACATTTTATCTAACTAAAATTTCTTCTTTTTAAAAACACTACGAGGAATTTAATTTTCTCTAACTAAATTCTCTTTTTTACAATCATATCACGAGCATTCTATTTAATAAAATAAAATAATAATTTTATAATTACTACCAATTAACCGATTATCTTTCTCAACTAATTACTAACAATTAACCGATTACCTTTCTCAACTAAAACCTATCATCTTTTATATATTTTCTAATTAAAATCCCTTCTTTTCTCGAAATAACACGAATAACATTTATATAATTATTATCAAATCATCTCATATAAAAATTTAAGCCTCCAAAATTCATGTTTTAAACAAAAAAAATTAATTAATGAAAAAATATATATAATATTAAAAAAAAAACTGTGCATCGCACGGGTTTTAAGCTAGTATTATATAAATAAAAAATAATAAACATATGTATATTATACTATAATAGGTGAAATGGGTATGATTTGTAATTTGGTTGACCCTTATTTCTCGTTATACAACAATACTAAAAATTGTTATATACATAGGTTTAAGATTCGATTCCCGCCAACAAAATATTAATTTAAATGTAAGGCTAAAATTCTTTACTACACTATAAAAAAATTATAAAAATTTAAAGTAACTCATGCTTTGCACTGGCTATAAGCTAGTATTATATATAATATAAGTTTATAATATATATAATTTGATCTATTCAGTCCGGACCGAATTTCTATTCTAACTGAAATTTAATTCGGTCCGGACCGAAAAGCCGAATAGACCAAAATTTTAAAAAAAATGGAACTAAACCAAACCGAAATAACATGGATCGATTCGATTTTTGGGTTTCGATTCGATTTTGCTCAGCCCCACTTATGAATACATCGATGATCAATTAAACAAATCAATTTAGTGATGGCTTTAAGATTGATATGGCTTTGAGTCTTTGACTGCAATCCATTTGAAGCTAATCTTAAGATAAAAAGTATCAAAGATTTTAAATTCAAAATTATTTTTAGTCTTGCAGATGTGCATGAACTTTTATTTGTTCCATTACTATCAGATAAGTCTTACTAAATTTTTTGATCGAAGTATACAAATTCATTTCTGGTCCTTCCTCTTTTTTGTGCCAGCCCTACCTTACATGTTTGACCAAATGCTAAAGTCTCGATCTCGCACCACTCTTACCAGGAAACTGCAATGCATCATAGTGGCCAAAGCCGTGATATAGAACATTGATAGGATTTTCCTTTCCATATTCTTGCCCATATTCGGCTATAGATATCAGGCCACCAGAATCCTTGTCGTGCATGAAGACTGTGATCGGCATCCTGCAGTATGAAACCCTTTAGAATTGGCAAGTGGAGAGTATCTATTAATTTATTTTTATTTTTTTAAAAATCCTGATGTTTGACTAATATTACAACTGGAGGAAATTTTGATGGCATTGGCCAAATAGAGCTCCATGTACTCAGTCTCACTTTAAAGAATACAAGGAAAGGAACAGAAAGACAAAGAGCTTACTGAAGAACATGAGAAGCCATGAGTAATTCAGGTTCACCTCCCCATACATGTGGCTTCCTAATATTGGAGACGTAAGTGTCGAAGTCACCTTCTATAAACCTAAACACAGATTGGAACCCATCAGCATAACCAATTCACGGTTTTTTAAAATCAACAAAAACATACTTGGGATCGGTTAAATGTTCAACAATTAAAACAAAAATTTTAACCATCAAGAATCTCCTTTCACTTGTGTCTTCACTGGATATACGCCTGCATAAAGCAGGCCTCAAATGCCTACATTGTTTTAGGGCCTTTGGGTCCCTTTTGGCAGTTTTACTGTTACTTTATGAGCGTTGAACACCATAAACTTTTGAGAGCAGTTCATGAGGTAAACATGTGCTATTCAGAAAATAAAAACTGATTGCAATGCCACATTAATTTGGGCTCTCTTCCAAGTCTTCAATACAATATATTTAGAACTGTGAATAAGTTCATGGAATGAAAGGCAAAATGCAATAAGTAAAGATGATTGTCCGTATTTTGCAAAAAAAAAAAAAAGAAATAAAAAAAGATGATTGTCCAAACTCACCATTCCGTCTCTTCTCTTCTTTTGATAAATTCATCAGCCACCTGGTAAATTAGCAGATGCTGAATCAATTAACTTCAAAAATAAAATAATCTTAAAAATAAGTTAAAATATAGTGCACAGGAAAAACTGACACCAGTTCCCCTAAACCTAGCTAGGACAGAGTTGAAAGAGTACAACAGCTGCCCATGTCATTCAACTGCTAGTATCTTTGTTA
The DNA here is from genome assembly GCA_036435485.1 of Saposhnikovia divaricata. Classification (NCBI taxonomy): domain Eukaryota; kingdom Viridiplantae; phylum Streptophyta; class Magnoliopsida; order Apiales; family Apiaceae; genus Saposhnikovia; species Saposhnikovia divaricata. The sequence goes on from CM071596.1 coordinate 114,739,504, forward strand.
TAAAAAAATATGAGTGGGCCAAATACAATACCAAGTTTCATACTGCTGTTTTGTAAAATACCAACTTTGGTATAATAAAGAATCTTCTTATTTTTTGTATTTAAAATTGAGGCCGAGGAGAACTTACACTGGTCCGTAATTCATCTGCTAATTCTTTTTGAAGCCTCTCACTTGGAGCAGGTTTCCCTGATCGTACACAAGCGCCATGAGCGACAGAGCGGAACATGCATCTTCCATCTCCAGGTATACCTGAAATTGGAGAAGGTATTAACACTAGAGCACTTACTTAGAATTAAAGTTTTAAAGATTACAAGCAATGTCGACACAATCAACAAGTTGTAGGAAATTTGTCAACCCTATTAAAAAATTTACAAGAAATTGTATATCATTTACTCACCAATGATAGAATAGTCAGTGTAGACCTGTTTCCCGTGTGAATGGCTGACAGAAGAGGAACCACATTCTTCGTCCGCGTTTTTCGTAGCATGAAGCGCTTCAACATTTACTGGTTCAGAAGTAGAATAAACCAAAATTCCAACAATTAAACTAGCAGGAACAGACACTTGCATCCAGGAAGACCGCACATTACGTGTGCTCTTAGGAGTCAACCCTTGTCTATGAATTAAATTCCTCGACGACGTACATTCACAACACAGTGATCTATGTAGGTGTGTCTTCAGGGGGCAAGTAGAAAGTGACTATTATCTTACCAGTTGGCGTATTCATGTTGATCCTCTGTTTAGAGAAGCTAGGCCGAAAACACCTTTTTTGGAACATCTGAAGGCCAGCCACAGGTAAGCAACGACTTGTCCTCAAGATAGACATGTCCAAATATCTGGGTTTGAGATTCTCCAACAAGAGAGAAAAACTTGAAGTTCCGGCTAATGTACGACACCTAGCACCTAATCTCCAGCTACTCATTCTTTTACACAAACAGCGACACGAAAACAAGCGACAATTTTTCCATAACCTCACAACAATCCCGACAGACAACAGCTTACGTTGATAAATTCTGCCAATTGAAGACTATTCCTATTAGTAATATGGCAATAAAAACCTGAATATAAAGTGCTACAATATTAAATTATGATAACAAGCTGACAATCATTCCGATTATAAATGGTTGTTTTGTCGAATATATTGGCAATTCACATCTACAAAAATATGTATTAATTCAAACCTGAGCTCACAACATTTCCCAATTGATAAATACCGCAGACATTAGAATCCAATTAAGTTTGAAACATAATTTACATTTGTGTTCTGTTTGTATTATCAAAAAATTACGCTTGATGGGTTTGAATTGCCTGAGTTTGAAATGTGACTAAGGGCCAAAATAAAGAGTTAAGCAATCAAGAATTGTGTTAGTGTAATATGGGGGATGCATAAATTGTAAAGAAAGAAAAAGGGCAAAATGAATTAAAGAATAGAACTTTAAATTGTAACATTCAAGTAAGGAATTTACCTTTATCAAACAAGAAGAAGAAGAAGAAGAACATATGAAGATGATGGAATCGGTTGAGCCTCTGTTATCAAGTTGAAGGCAGCTGTGAACTGAAGATTCTAGTACCTCCGTCTTTTATTTTTAGTTGTGTAATAATATGTACCCCGGGTGTATCCGGTGGAGTTGGTCCTTATCACACTTTAAAATAACAACAAATATGTAATGAAAATAAATATTTGTCTTTGCCAACAATAAAAGTATCCCATTTTTCACCTATTTGTAATTGTAATACGTCTGTCAATTTGACACGTCACACGTGAACATGATATGAAATGACACGAAAAATATGGTTTTGGGTGTACGTATTTGATTTTGGTACAAGAAATACGAAAATATACGAACACGAAATTACATAAAATATCTAATGTCGGATATGGATTTTCATTTCGGGTACATGAAAGTACACGAAATAAAAATGTTTATAAATTACAAGTTATAGATTTTATGTATATATTAATATTATTTTTATAAAGATATATCACTACGCCATAGATGGCCTTTGACAACACTTCAAATCTGTTGCAGAAGGCCCAAAAACTGTTGGCTCACCTCAAAAATCTCTACGGCAACACTTTTCGAGTGTTAGTTTTTTCGACGTTGGCGTAGGGTCAGTTGCAACATTTTTTACACCTACACCAACATGATCAATTGTGTTGCCATAGGATACACATTTGTTGTAAAAATGGGACCCACTAGCTGGTGGGACAAAAATTAGACCCACTTTCTAGTGGGTCCCACATGTAGGCTACTTTTAAAATGTATAGAATATATATATATATATATATATATATATATATATATATATATATATATATACACACATACATTTGCATTTCATACTATAACAAATCTAACATTTTATTAAAAATCTCTTTGTTTTCATTTCCCAAACAATCACCAATACCATTACAAGATTCAAACGATCTTCAACTGTAAAAATATCACAATCCACTAATACAAGAAAATAAGCATAAACAAAATCTCTTCCTTTAGACCATTTACTGCAGCAGGATATACTTCTATCTTCTTGAAGAAAGAAGCTGCATTTCAATGTCCTGCAATCTGATTGTTGCCGCACTTTTGTGAGCTTCTAGCCCCTTGACCTCAGCCATGACTGCCACATAAAGCCCTAGCTTCCTCAAGTCTTCCTCTGTCAATGACTGCACAAAAAAATAACTTGCCAAAATTCTTCAATTGAGAAGTGAAAGATTGTGTGACATTTACAGAAGGATGTGTAGTGCAAAAAGGTTGCAACGTTACCATCATTGAGGATTGCAATGATAAGGACCATAAATGGTGGAAAATCAAACTTCCAAATCAGAGCCAGCAGTATAAAGGCAACCTATTGCAACAAAAAGTAGTACAGAAAAATTATTTTCTGGTATTTACACAAAGGATGAAAAGAAAGTTGTTACTTGATGCAACTCACTCTGGAACACTAAAAAAGAGTTTCTACAGTTTCAATCTAACAATACAAGAAAAAGTTCAATAGACATCACACATTAGACATCGGTCACTAATGCCACTGATGTCAAAAGATGTAATAACATCACCCTGTGTTTTTCTGATGTCTTTGTTGTTTTAAAACATCACTTATTTTACAACAGATGTCTAAAGTTGGACTAAAAAAATTTCAATGCGCGCCCACTTCATTTGTTTCCCCCCTTTACACCAAATATTTCCCTCCTTGACAATTATTCCCTCCTTAACAATTATTCATACAAAACTAATTATACCAACATCAGAAAACAAAAAACGAAAAAACTCACGCAGCACACTCTCTTCTCTCTCTCTCGACTGAATCTCTCTCGACTCTCACTCTCATCTCTCACCACCACAACTCACCTCCACCACCACTCACCTCTACTCTATCTCTTTCACACTCCCCGAAGAGCTCTCTCTCTCTCTCTCATAGTCCAACTCCCGAAACTCTCTCTTTCACACTCAAATGGAATCGATTTGTTCGAAGGTTCAAAGCTCGAATTAGTTTGATTTGTCAGTGGGTAAACCTAAGTTTGATATGTTCAAACTTACAAGTTCGATTAATTCGATTTCATTACAAACTGGGCGTTTAAAATTGAAACCCTAAGTTTTAATTTGGGGTTAATTTAATTTATATGTAATTTATGTATACATGTATGTGTATTAATTATTTTATCTATAATTTATGTATATATATATATATATGTGTGTGTATGTGTGTGTGTGTGTGTGTGTAGTGCACATGGGTATCAAGGGTAATGAAGATGACCCGTATGAGATTTTGAGGCAAATTCATCATATGCTTGCTTCTATTCATCAAAGAAGGTCAGTTCTATAATGGGTTTTACATTTTTGAATTCTAAATTTTTTATTTTTTGGTGGATTCCGTTAGTCTATTTAGAAGGATTTGACTTGGTACATCATATGTGTGCAGTGTTGAAAAGGCCCAAGATTCTCACTTGGATAGCTATATTCAAGGACCAAGCCCCTGAAATGGCTGGTAATACTCACATAGTTTACATTTTGGATTTTAATTTTCATTGGTTCCTATTTTCCAGGACTGTTATTACTCGGTTTGTGGAATTCTATATGTTAAGGTATAGAACTCTAGCAAAGCGTTGTGATTTTCTGCAAGTCTAATAGTTTCTCTAATTTATAACTATTACAAAATTTGCAGAGCATGTGTGTATTAGGAAGTGCCTAGTAAAATCTACGATTAAAATGAATGTAAGGTTACATATTCTATGTTAAATGCATAAATCTCTGTTGCCGCACAATTATTAATTTGACATGAAGTTGTGGCAGATACCCACGTCAGCATTCACGACTTCCAAATATGGGTATGCTTCGTTTCTTTTTGTTTATAACTGTAGTAGTAATGATTGAGAATGATCAAGGGGTGTCAAATTCTTGTTTGGATGTGTGTTTTTGTCCAAAAAATGAGTATATTAGGAATGTGACTTAGCAGTTACTGTTTCACAATGTACTTTTTTGTGTATTACCTTAATCACATCTCTGTGGACTACCAGCCTCTAGTTACTCCATCAGATGCTGTGTTAATGAACTCATCCTATTTGTATTATGTATCTCATATTCCCGATTATGTACCAAGAGGTTTACGTCTCCTTGTCTTAAAATTTGACATCCACGATCCACCTGATGTTAACCCCAATTGTTCACTGTATATGATAATCTCCTAGAGGCTTGTTTAATTGCTTTAAGTGCTTTATAATCTCCTAGAGGCTTGGATCACTTAAGTGCTTTTCTTAAGTTGCTGTAAATGTTTCTATCTTTCAGGATACACACAACCAAGCTGGTATTGTCCATAGTGGTGGTATAGTGCCATTGCTAAACCTTCTCGATTCAAAAATTAGATCACTACGGCATAATGCAGCTTTTGCACTATATGGACTCGCAGATAATGAGGTATTAGTTTTTCTTATTTACTGTTGTTTAGAATTTCACATTAATTTCAGAGTAAATTCATTGTTTACACATAATCACATAATTTCATGTAATGGCATATATCACATTAATTTCAGATATATATGGCATATATCAAATAATTTACTGTTTTTTTATATGAATTGATTATTCATATAATGGTAATTTTTATCTATTAATTAAGATAATTATAATAAATAATACTTTTGTTTCTCTTTTTAATATTTGAATGGTACATTGGTGCAAGTCTTTTTTCTTTATTATGAATCTATTGTATGCGTTACGGTGTTTAATTTTGTGTGTTGTGGTGGTTTTTTAGGTTGTGGTGAATAATTTGGAAGATGCTCATGAACTGATTGATACTGCGATTTCTACTTCATTGAAAGAAAGCAAACCTGTTTACATAAGTGTGGGATGTAACTTGGCTGCTATCCCACATCCTACTTTCAGCAGGGAACCAGTTCTTTTTTCACTCTCTCCCAAGTATGCATACGTTCCTAAGGATACTTTGAGTTGTTACGAGTTCAATTTAAAATTTTAGTGTGTTAACTCGAATAACTTGTAGAAGGGGGGTTGAATACAAGTTATGTAATCGTGTATGATTTTTGCTTGATTAGATGAACAAGAACAAACAAATAAATCAAACTGTTTGTATTAATAAAATCAAATACAAACTCTACCAAAGGTGTACAATACCTTTAGCAGCTGCTCTCAATACAAATCTCTCTCTGTTTGTTTCGAACTCTCGAATACAAACCTTATACTAAGCTCAAGTTTTTTAACTCACGAACACTTTTTACAATGATATAGAGAGAGTATTTATAATGTTTCCTATCAAATAATAATAGAAAGAACAATCTATACATGGTAATCTTCTGCCGTCCAGTTGATGGTTTCCAACAATGATTTGATTCTTTTCTTCATGCACACTTCTTTCCATCTTCTGATCAAGTACTGTTCATAGTTTTGCAGATCTTGGATAACTGATATTCCCTTAATCAAATGCTAAACCCTTTATATGATCAGGGTATTACAAGAAGTGTAATGTCATTCTATTCTACACATCACAACTCATGAATTTATTCCTAACAATCTCCCCCTATTTATGCTTTATAAAGTGAAGCATAAATCTGAGTTGTTGATATCAAAACCTCTAACAATGCAACTAGAATAGAACATACATGAATTTATTATTTACATGAAGTTAAGTCACACAAGTACCTCAATTACTCAATCTGCCTTAATTCTTCTGAACTGTGAATTGTCTCTGAGAAATTCTTCAATCAAAGCATCTTCAGTTTTGGCTAAGACTTCACCAACACTCTGTTTCAGATCTAACATGTCACCATTATCAGTAATGATTTGATAATGCAGAGCTCTTAACTTGTCTGGCCTATATCTGAAGTGATTAAAATTTTCAATAGAAACAAAATCATACTTCCCTTCCATAGCTTAATAAAAGACAAAAGATCCCCCATCATCAACATTGATCTTTATGACTTATACTCAATCTCTTTGTCTTTACCATCATCATCAACAATCTCTTTGAAAGGTGGTACATTCTCCTTCTTTGCTCCATACAATCTCTTCAACAATTTATCAATTTCACCAGTCCAGTGCATAAGTGATGCATTATAGTTCTGAGTAACTTCAGCATTTTTTTGTAACAAGAATTGAACATATGATAACTCTTCTTCCTTCTTGTGATATAAGAACGTAGAAAAATCCATCCACCTCACTCTACCATCAGATAAGAAGTATACAAGAAAAACTTCTGTTTCTTCTTTATCAACCATTCCTCTTCTTCTATCATATTCTTGATATGTCTTCACTCTCTGAACAAGCTGTGCAGAGATCAACTTATTAAGATGTCTTTGAGTCATCTTTTCAACAAGCTCGTCCAAGAATGAATGAGGATCAGCCTTTAGCTTTGTAACATCTGTGGTATGCTTTCCAATCTCACTATGACCAAGTCCAGTCCTTTTTCTAGGAATTAGAAATTGTAAATTTTGACTCATAGTCCAGTAAGATGGTTCCTTTGATCTTGAATGAACTTGCTTCTCAACACCAGAAGTAGTAAATTGAACATTTTGTGATTTCATCACCTCCTCCTGTGTAAATCCTACATTCTTCAAATTTATAGTAGTCCCTGACACTACATCTTTTACAACTTGTTCCTGTAGAAGAATTGATGCAGTATCTGGTACTTGAAGAGTTTTAGCTTTCTTTGTTACAGACTCTGACTGTCCACAAACTTGCTTTTCTTTAGATCTCGACTGAGTAGATCTACCAGTATCAGTGCCTGTACCAACTTTACCTTTTCCTCTTCCTACATTACCACCACTGCCACCACCATCACCCTTATCTTTTCTATCAGACTTGTCTTCAGTAGCATCAGCCTTGCAAGTATCTCTGATGACTATTCCTGTTTGTTTCCTCTTAATTGTTTTTATCTCCCCCTTTTTGACATCAGCAACATTTACTCCAAGAGTTTCAGTGAGAGAAAAAATAAGATTCATCAAAATAGCCTGATTTTTCATGATAGTGACCTGGTTATCCTCTAATGTCTGAAGCCAATGTTGAACATCTGTTTGAGTTTGTTGAACACCTTCAATAAGTGTCTTGTGCTTATAAAGATTGACTTCAATGTCGGAAGATACAAATTTCTTAGAATCATTGGTAGCTTGAATTGCAGTATCAATACATGCAACTTTAGTAGCAAGACCTTGAACAGACCGGTTCACAGAAGAAAGATCAGCATCCGAAATTTGATGAGAATCAACAAGAAACTCACTTTGATAATTGAATTCAGCAATTCTCTTAGCATGAGCTAATGTTGTAGGATATGATACTTCATCTGGATAGATTCCATACTTGTTAAAGAAATCCAGTTTGTCCTTGGCTCTAGTTCTCTCAATTTTACCAATGTGTAGCTGCAACTGGAGTATCTGAAACTGAAGTAAAAGGTACTATTGCCAAATTTCCAACATTACTCACATCCTGACCTTCACCAGTATCCTGTGTTCTAATAGTTACAGACTCTGACTCCTCCATAGAGTGATCAGCTTCTGCAAATGTCTCAATCCTAGCTGAGATTGGTAACACATTTAGAGGGACACTAGGATCATGAGGTAAATCTTCTGGCACATTCTGAGAAAGTGACTCCCTTAGCCTATCTCCTCTTCAATTGATAGCATCCACAAACCTTTGTTGATATTGCTGAGCTTTAACTTCAGGCTTTGAATTATGCTTGGCTAAGTCCTGTTTCTCATACATCTTCATGAAAGAATAAGTACCAGCATCCATACCAAGATTTTCAAACCAAGATTCAAGAAAAATCTGATCCCAGAAATCAAAAGATGGTTCTTTCCTAGTTTTCTCTCCCTCACTATGGAGTTGATCATCCATACCCTCATTCTCACTTTGACTTACTAAAGCCAACGCTCTTTCTACCTCTCTTTTTGCCTGGTCAGGAGCCAGCCTCTCAATTTGTGGATCTATGTCCATCTTTTCAGGTGTATCACTCAAATTTGGATAAGTGCTCTCATGACCTACTAGAAAAATAGGGGTTAGGAGAAGTTGTTATACCTGAACTCACATGGAGAGAGGGTTCCTCATATGGCAAGGGGCTTGAGGTTTTCTCCATGGAGTGAGCTGCTATAGTCTCTGAACCCTCACAAACATGTTCTGTCTTTCCAGAGACTACAGGCTCCAGTATACCACTTTCAGGGTCTACACTAGACTCTGATGTCTTCAGTAAAACTTCATTAGAGACCATAGTTAGTATGTCACCGTCTTTAAGTGTTGTTTGTTGAGACTCACCCTCAAGGTGGATAGACTCTGACTGAACAATATTTGTTTGATCTTCAGGAAAATCAATCAAAGTCATTCCTCCCATATCATAGGGTATCTCAATTGCAGTTTCAGCCATCACAGAAGACCTTTAAGCATCAGCTATCACAGTTCCTGAGTCATCCAACCTCTGACTAGATGGTTCTTGTGTTGTAGTGACTGTGATCTGATCTATCCTACTATCCACCACTGGTGCAATAGTATCTCCTGTCGACTGCATTCCACTATCTACTACCTCCTTTTGTTCACCTTGAGCTGGAGCATCTTCTACAATGAAATCCTTGTGAAACAAGTATGTGTGAAGTGATTGAAGTGCATTATGCTTAGAAAGTCCAAACTTCTTTCTCAATTCTCCTCTGATTGATTGATAGAAATACATCTTCATAAGATCAAGTCTTTGATATAGAATTCCATATTCTTGAGGATGAGAAAGTTTGGGAACTCTTTCAATCAGAAAGTCTAGAATAGGCCTGGAAAGCTTGATTTTCATAGAAATTAACTTCATAGCCAGCCTGTATGTCAATGTGGTTTCCCAACTTGAATCAATATCAACGCCTCTCTTGTTAGATTCTGACTTGGATAGAGCTTTATGCTTAGAGACCTGCAAAATATTAGTTGGACTAGACTCTATGTGTGTAGGTAATAATTGAATCTTTCTCCTTGTTCTCCTGGTGTAGTGAGCAACAGATTTAACTTGAGAAGACTCAAGAGGTGCAGACTCAGTGGTGATCTTGGGTTGAGATCTTTTTTCAATAGACACGGCCTTTTGAGAGACTGTACCTAGTAACTGTTTTCCCTTTTTTAGAACTAAAGTCTTTTGGGAGACTGCAGCCTGGCTGTGACTAGGTCCTTCACCTCTTTCACCTAGCTTAGAAAGTCGAATTGCAGCCTTTAATTCTTCTCTCTCAGCAAGAGGTATATCATCATCTTCACTACTAGAACTACTAGAACTAGGAGCTACATATCTTCTCTTCTTTACAACTGATGCCTTTTGAGAAACACCAGAGGTTGGTTTCTTTGAAACAATAGGTTGTGGATCAAAACTTGGTTCTAGAATTGTTTCAGAGACTGTGATGTTTTGGGTTACTTGGGTAGACACAGGGGGGTCCTCCTCCAATTGAGGTTCCTGAATCATTTCACCACCAAAGAAAGAAGAATTATAGAGAGTAGGAAGATGAGTTCTTAGAAGTACCTGAACATGATTTGGATAATGCATTGCAGGTAATTCCTCGGAATTCTTCTCACTGTCCTTCTTTGTAATATCAGAGAAAATTCTCTTTTACTGTACATAAGAAGGAACACAATGTTGTCTACCAAACCTAGTATTAGAATTAGGAATAAAATGGTTGATAAATAATTGCATAAATCTATGATAATAAACCATATTCCTTCCATTTTTATTAGGACCAAGTTTGATACTCATCTGATTCAATAGAATGTGACCAATGTTAATTACTCTGTTATAAAGCAAACTATATCCAATGTGAGAAGTAACAGCAGTAATTTGTTCAAAAGAACTACATTTACCAGTAAAGCATTTAGCTAATTGATCAAAGAAGAAAGACCACTCTTTTCTAAGAAAAGGTCTCCTTAACTGGCTCATGTTATCTAAAGGTCCACTATATCCTAGTGAAGATAACATAGTTCTAATATCATCATCAGATGGTTCCCTAACATAAGGCACATTAACAGGTAAGTGAAGTACTGAATTGACAACAGATTCAGTAATATCAAAAGAATCTTGTCCTAGGTTTAGAACAATCTTACCTGGTTGACCCTGAACAGGATCAACTACCTCAGCATTCTCCCAAGCTTGTGAACATCAGCTTGATTAATCACTGGAGATGCTGTCAATGCATAACGCAAAGGTCAATATCCATAAAATCCATCACTGGGTGAAAATCAGTTGACACTCCATTTTTGTTGGTGATTGCAGCAACATGGTTGTTTGTCATAAAGTCGAAGTCACCAAACTTGAAAGCAACTGACTTTGGCAGTTTTCTTTGAGCAGCCATTGATTTTGATCTGAAAAGAACTTGAGAAATCATGAAAGAAATTAGTTAATTTGAGAGCTCAAAGGATGTTTTTACCTTAAACAATTTGAATTAGAAGAAAGCAATAAACAATCAGAGTCTCAAAATAAAGATATATTCAAAAATCCTTCAGACCAACTAACCCATGTTCACACGTAGATTGACAGGTGTTAGTCCCTGAATAAACGTAATTACCCACGATTTTTTGGAAAATAAAATCCAAAATTGATTTTAATTAAAATCAGGGTCTAGAAAGAATTCAAACCGATTTCAGAGACTAAAATGGAGTTGCATATGTGGCATGTCAAATATTATCCTGAAAATAAACACCAATAATCCAAGCAAAATATTTTGATTAGATTTCAAAAAGTCTTGGAAATATGAGAAGGTTAGTCACGCGTGAAGTAATGATGTCATTGCTGCATTGGAACACTTCAAAAGACTGTCTAGCTTCTCACAATTTTCTATATAACAACCTGGTGTTTTCTACCTTACTCCATTCTAAAAACCACTCAAACACTCTCTGCAAAACACAAAGAGTTCTCCAAACACAATGGCTTTTAACCCAGATATCCACATGGACCCTAACTTTCGATTCCTGTCCCCTGAGGAGTTAGATGCTCTTGATCATTAGGAGCAAATGGACTACCTCTTTGAGCATATGACTTTTATCCATAAGTTAGAAATGGCTGGAATCGATCCAAATAATGTCGAAAACCCTCCAAATGATCAAAACCTTCCTCTTGAACAAAATCCACCTCATATGCTTGAGGATGAAGAATTTGATGAAGAGGATGAGGCTAATTTTGATGAAGATGCACTGCCTCCTGCTCCAACATGCAAAGTGCAGGCTGGAAAGAGAAAGAGGGATGATGATTTCGACCCTTCTCCTGGAGGATGTCGAGTCTTCGTTCCTCTTCCTATCATTCTTGATCAATAAACATGGAGTTACGTAGTTTCTGGCTTGCGTAGGGAGTTGACGAATTGATTATGGAAGACTAGTGGAAAAGACAACTCCGGCAGCCACAACATTAGACAAGAAGAAGATTAGTAGTAACTATTAGACAAAAAGAAAAAATTGTATTTCATTTCCATGTATGTAATGCTTTTGATTAATAAAAATACAAGTTTCTTTTATCTATCATATCTATTTGCTGTTTATTGACAAGAAGATTATTAGCATGAATGTATTGAATCAATGAGAATATGCAACAATCATTAGAACTAAACAACTAAGTAATTCAGAACCTAAATTACTAAGTCAGAGACTAAGAAAAATTTCAAAGTCTAGTTCTTAATGACATGTTACTCATACTACAATTTATCAAGGCAAAATGTTATTAGCTTCAGGGTCTAAATGAAAGATATAGATACTGATGTAAATCAAATCTATAAGTTAAACAACATACCTTGCTACTTATGCGGATGTTAAATATCTAGAAATTTAGCATTCCTAACTCACTAACCAATTTAATGAATGTAGCCTCATCAAGTGGTTTGGTTAGGATATCTGCAAGCTGTTTGTCAGTATGAACAAAATGAAGTTCCACATTACCATTCTCAATATGTTCTCTAATAAAATGATACCTGACATCAATGTGCTTAGTCCTTCAATGTTGAACTGGATTCTCTGCAATTTTGATAGCACTAGTATTATCACAGAACATAGGAATATTACTAAGTGTCATACCATAATTCATCAACTGATTTATTATCCAAAGGAGTTGAGCACAACAACTGCTTGCTGCAATGTACTCAGCTTCTGCAGTTGAAGTTGAGACAGATTGTTGCTTCTTGCTTGCCCAAGAAATCAATCTGTTTCCCAAGAATTGACATGTACCTGTTGTGCTTTTCCTGTCTATTTTACACCCTGCATAATCAGAGTCTGAATAGCTAATATGGAGAAATCAAATTCTCTAGGATACCACAAACCAAGGTTTGGAGTTCCTTTGAGATACCTAAAAATTCTCTTCACAGCAATTAAATGAGATTCCTTAGGATCACTTTGGAATCTAGCACATAAACAGGTAGAAAACATTATATCTAGTCTACTTGTAGTTAAGTATAATAATGAACCTATCATGCCTCTATAGCTAGTGTTATCAACACTCTTTCCCTTAAGATCAGAGTCTAGCTTAGTGGCTGTTGCCATGGGTGTTTTTGTAGCTGAACAATTTTGAAAGTCAAACCTTTCTAAAAGATCTTTGATATACTTTGACTGATTAATGAAAATACCAGTCTCGGTCTGTTTGACCTGTAAACCTAAAAAGTAATTTACTTCCCCCATCATGCTCATCTAATACTTAGACTGCATAATCTTGCTAAACTTAGCACACAACTTTTCATTAGTAGAACCAAATATGATGTCATCAACATAAACTTGAACTAAAAGCAAATCACCTTTCACCTTTCTAAAGAATAGAGTTTTGTCAATTGTACCTCTTGTGAAGCCATTTTCAAGAAGAAATTTAGACAAAGTCTCATACCATGCTCTTGGTGCTTGCTTTAGTCCATAGAGTGCCTTGTCAAGTTTGTAGACATGATTTGGAAACTTTGGATCAACAAAACCAGGTAGTTGCTCCACATATACTTCTTCATCAAGCTTGCCATTTAGAAAATCACTCTTTACATCCATCTGGTATACCTTGAACTTTGAATGAGCTGCAAATGTAAGAAACATTCTGATTGCTTCCAATCTTGCTACAGGGGCAAAGGTTTCATCATAATCAATTCCTTCCTCCTGAGAGTATCCCTTGGCCACCAGTCTTGCTTTGTTTCTTACAATCATACCAGATTCATCTAGCTTATTTCCGAAAACCCATTTTGCACCAACAATAGATCTGTCTTTAGGTCTTGGTACTAATTTCCAGACTTTGTTTCTCTCAAACTCATTTAGTTCTTCCTGCATTGCAATTACCCAATCAGGATCCTATAAGGCTTCTTCAACCTTCTTAGGTTCATTCTTTGAGAGAAAGCAACTATACAAGCATTCATTTTAAATTGATCTTCTACTTCGAACACCGCTATTTGGATCACCAATAATTAAATCTTCAGTATGATCCCTTGTCCATTTTCTAACAGGTGGCAGATTACTCTTGCTAAACTCTCCCCTATGTTAGTGGTATCTCTTGTAGAAGAGTGTTCATTTCCTTCAAAAGCTCCCCCTTGATCACTAGAATCAATAGACTCCATACTGCTACTAGTACTTGAACTTTCTCCATTAGTCCCTGAAGAATTAGTTCATGATGAAGTAGACTCTGAATGATTGGTCTGCTTCTGACTAGTACTATGTTCTCCTTGATTGATTTACTCCCCCTTAGCAACAACATTCCTTTGAGAAGCAATAGAGATTTCTCCTGGAGAACCTTCATCATCACTAGAGAAAATCTCAGAATCCTTAAGTTTTCAAATTCCAATTTTTCATGACTTTCATCAGTTTGCAGAATTCCGAATTTCTTGTCATCAAATGCAACATGAATTGATTCCATGACAATGTGAGTTCTGAGATTATAAACTTTGAAGGCCTTTGATGCTGAATATCCTAGAAAGATTTCTTCATCCGATTTGGCTTCAAACTTTCCAAGTTATTCTGGATGAACTTTCAGGACATAGCATTTGCATCCAAAGATGTGAAAGTATTTCACACTTGGCTTCTTTCCTTTGATCATCTCATAGGGAGTCTTTCCATGACTATTTATCAATGTGCAATTTTGAGTAAAACATGCAGTGTTGATAGCTTCTGCCCAGAGATAGGTTGGAAGCTTTGCATCTGCAAGCATGGTTCTTGCTGCCTCTATGAGAGTTCTGTTCTTTCTCTCTACTACACCATTCTGCTGAGGTGTTCCAGGTGCAGAAAACTGTTGAGTGATTTCATTGTCTGCACAATACTCCTCCATTGTAGAATTCTTGAATTCTGTACCATTGTCACTCCTAAGTACTTTGACTTTGTACTCAGAGCTATTCTGAATATTCTTGACAAGTTCAATGATTTGCTGAGGAGCTTCATCCTTTTTATGTATAAAGAATATCCATGTGAACCTTGTGTAGTCATCCACTATAACTAGAGCATATCTTTTCTTGCTGATAGACATAATGTTTACTGGACCAAATAGATCAAGATGCAGCATGTGAAATGGTTCAGTAATTGAATTTTCTGTCTTGCTCTTGAAAGTGGTTCTTCTTTGTTTTCCAAGATGACAAGCATCACAAAGTCCATCTTGCACATAATTTGCCTGAGGTAGGCCTCTCACTAGACTGTGCTTAACAAGTTGATTAAGTTTCTTGAAGTTAAGATGTGAGAGCTTCTTGTGCCAATTCCAGCTTTCATCATTTGATGCCTTGCTGTAAAGACATTTGATAATTCCTTTAGATGTGTCACTTAAGCTGGCTTCATAAATGTTACCATGTCTCTGACCAGTTAGAACAATGTCTCCATTCTTCATATTCAAGATTTTGCATCCTTCACTGTCAAAGATTGATTGGTAACCTTTATCACCCAGTTGACTTATGCTTAAAAGTGTGTGTTTCAAGCCTTCAACCAGTGCTACGTTTTCTATGATGACATTCCCCAAAACAATTGAGCCATATCCCAGAGTTTCTCCTTTGTTGCCATCTCCAGAAGATATTACTGGGCCAGCTTTCCTCTCAAACTTTGTAAGCAGGGACTTCTTTCCAGTCATATGTCCAGAGCATCCACTGTCCAAGATAATTGAATGCTTCTTTCCTGTGCCCTGCAAACAAAAAAGTAACTAGTTAGAAATTTTTAGGACCCAACTTTGATTGGATCCTTTCTTACTAACTTTAGAAACAAAAGGCTTTGAAGATTTTGCTTTTGATTTACCTGTTACAGAGTCAACCTTAGCCTCTGATTTCACAAACTATTTGTGACTAGGAGTTTCAGATTTCAGAGAATAATAGTCATAATACATTTCATGATATTCCTTACACATATAAATGGAATGAAGTAAACTACCACAATGATAACAAGCTTTTTGTGGTTGGTATTGAATTTTCTGAGTCTTGGGGAATCTAGACTCAGTTTTCCAAGAAGGTTTTTGATTGCAATCTAGGGCCGAATGATTATGATTTCCACACACTTATAGCATTTCTTCCTATGTGCATCAAGTACATTATTATAATTATTCTCTTTGTTAATACCTTCTTTTCCATTCCTATTTCTTTTGATCTTGCTAGACTCTGAAAGACCTTCTAGTCTGTGTTTCAGCTGAGACTTAGACAGAAAGCCTATGTTGACATTCTTAGGTTTTTCTAACACTTTCTCATCTGAACTAATGTTGTTAATTCCCTTGTGCACAACTGGGGTACCATTCGAATCAACAAACTTAACATGTTTAGGTTCAGAAACTTTCTGCTTACCTTCAGATTTAGATGTGCTAGCTTCTTATTTACTATTATCATTCTGGACAACAGCTACATAAGTTTCACTTTTATCCTTTTCAAAACCTAAGCCATAAACCTTGCCAAGAATTTGATTTTCAATGATTTCTTGAGTCTTTTTACCAGAGTTGTTAATGGTTTTAATCATATCTCTCTCTCTCTCTCTCTCTCTCTCTCTCTCTCTCTCTCTCTCTCTCTCTCTCTCTTCCTCTAGTTCTTTTCTGATATAGTTAGAAGCCTCAAGAATAACGCCATAATCATGTTTAGCTTTATCAGAATCTATTCTATAATGTTCCATTTGAATTAACTCAGATTCAAGAATATTATTTCTATCAACTAATTCATCATTCTTAATCTTAAGTTCATCTCTTTCACTAGTAAGAATTCTGAAATTAGTCATAAGATTTTTAAACTCAGCATGGATAGATCTAATATCATCAGAATCTAAGCTATCAAATGAATCAAGAGAGTGAAGTGATACCTTAACAGAAGATGGAGAAGTTTTCTTTGGAGATCCAGGTTTGTCTGAAGTATTTGCCATCAATGCAATGTTGTCATAATCCAATTCATCTTCAGAATCACTGGAATCTACCAAATTCTTCTGTGTGACCATGAGTGCATTACCCTTTCCTGAATTCCTAGGCTTCTTATACTCACTAGCAAAGTGTCCAAGCTCGCTGCAGTTAAAGCACTTGATCTTTGCCTTATCAAGCTTTTTGCCCTTGTCATTCTTCTTCTCCTCTTTTTTTTTGAAAAGGTCTTTTGCTAAATCTTCTCCTGTTGAATCTTCCTTTCTTGAAAGCTTTAGCAAACATAGCAAAGAGTTCCTGCATCTCTGATTCAGAATCACTGTTGTCAGAGTCTATATCTGTAGTCTCTGACTCAGAACTATCTTTGCTTTTCTTCTTCCTTGAGTCCTTTACAGTAGGCTCAATATTCTATTCTTCTAGAAGCTTCTTTGATTCAGAATGAGCAGTAAGTGCAACAGTTTTCATCTTTCCTTCACCTCTGCTCTTCTTCTGCTGCTTGTCCAGTTCATAAGCCCTCAATTTTCCATAAACTGCCTCTAATGATATTTTATCCAGATCATTAGCTTCCTCAATTGCAGATATCTTCTCATTGAAGAAATCAGGAAAGGCTTTCATGAACTTAGTATTCATATCCTCCAAGTCATAATATTTACCATGCATGGCCATCTCATTTATGAGTTTAGTAAACCTATCAAAGGTATCAGTAAGTGACTCACCAGACTTGGATTCAAAATACTCATACTGTTGTATAAGAAGTGTCCTCATATTCTTCCTGACAGGTTTAGTTCCTTCACAATGAACCTTCAGATTGTCTTATATCTCCTTAGCAGTTTTACAAGAAAGAACATAGTTAGTGAGAACAGAATCAAGACTGTTGAACAATATGTTTCTCACTTTAGCATCCTTAAGAACGTTCTCCGTGTCCTTATCTTTCCATTCAGATTTAGGATTCTCTGCCGTGTGCTCTGGAACTACTTTTCCTTCGATAGTTGCTTGAGGAACAACCCTTGTTGTAACGAACGGCCCATCTCTAATTATGTCAAGATAATCAGGATCTGTTGCTTCCAGGTGATGTAACATCTTCACTTCCCAGAGAGTATACTTATTTCTCTTGAGCATAGGGATTTTAGTATTACCATCCTTGTAACCAGACATGATTGCAAATCTTTATGATTATTCGAAATCAACCTGCTCTGATACCAATTGTTAACTCGAATAACTTGTAGAAGGGGGGTTGAATACAAGTTATGTAATCGTGTCTGATTTTTGCTTGATTAGATGAACAAGAACAAACAAATAAATCAAACTATTTGTATTAATAAAATCAAATACAAACTCTACCAAAGGTGTACAATACCTTTAGCAGCTGCTCTCAATACAAATCTCTCTCTATTTGTTTCGAACTCTCAAATACAAACCTTATACTAAGCTCACGTTTTTTAACTCACGAACAATTTTTACAATGATATAGAGAGAGTATTTATAATGTTTCCTATCAACTAATAACAGAATGAACAATTTATACATGGTAATCTTCTGCCGTCCAGTTGATAGTTTTCAACAATGCTTTGATTCTTTTCATCATGCACACTTCTTTCCATCTTCTGAAGACAAGATCCTAAAGTATAGCACTTTCCAATTCTGCAGCTTCAATACAGTCAAGGTCTGTCATAGTCCCTGAAACTCTGTAGTCCGTGACTTCAGTCTTTGATCAAGTACTGTTCGCAATTTTGCAGATCTTGGATAACTGATATTCCCTTAATCAAATGCTAAACCCTTTATAAGATCAGGGTATTACAAGAAGTGTAATGTCATTCTATTCTACACATCATAACTCATGAATTTATTCCTAACATAGTAGTATTTTGTTATGGGTCTGTGTGATTTTTTAAGATTCTGTTTTTGGGGTTGTGTAGATTGAGTAACAAGATGGGATTGGAGGCTGCTGTAGAGGCCACATTTGAGTTCTTGAACAAGGCTGTTAAGCCAATTATGATTGGTGGTCCGAAAATGCGTGTGGCCAAGGCTTTGGATGCTTTTGTTGAATTAGCTGATGCTTGTGGCTATCCTATTTCTGTAATGCCATCGGCCAAAGGAATGGTGCCTGAACATCATCCACATTTCATTAGGACGTATTGGGGTGCAGTGAGCACTCCTTTCTGTTCGGAGATTGTGGAATCAGCTGATGCCTACTTGTTTGCTGGACCGATCTTTAATGACTACAGCTCTGTTGGGTACTTTTTGCTTCTCAAGAAGAAGAAGGCAATCATCTTGCAGCCTGATCGTGTAGTCATTGCAAATGGTCCTACATTTGGATGTGTTCTTGGTTCAATTGCCAGAAGCTAAAGCTTCCAAAAGGATGCGGGTGAGCATCACTCTGACAATCCAAATTTTCTCCTACATTTTGTTTGCATTTGTTTAACCGTAGGGATACTGATCCAGGTATGAATTCCAAATGCAATATGGATCCATTGGTTGGTTTGTCGGTGCAACTCTTAGGTATTCATAAGTTGACAAGAATAAGAGAGTAATTTCTTGCATCGGTGATGGCAGCTTCCAGGTAATTATGTCTTGTTCCAAACCTTAGTTTCTTGCTGATACTTAAACTGTGCATAAAAATCTTGGACTACCATGATTTGTTAGCATTAACAACTTGGTCAGTTTAGATAATTCATCATATGAATCATGTGGAGTGAGTTGGCAGAATGTACTGGTCGATGAGCTAAAATAATTCTCTATGTTCTGCGTAGGTTTTATAATATACTTATAACTAACATCATACGTGGTTCATCTCTGGCAGGTTACTGCACAAGATGTGTCAACAATGTTGCGAAATGGTCAAAATCCGATTATATTTCTGCTGAATCTGTCCTTTGTGTAAATATTATGGTTCTTGAACGATTCAAGATTACCAGCTAATTTATGTACATCTGATTTTTAGGTTATTACCGAAGAACTTGGGTATGAACCTTAACAATGTAGAGTTGGATATGTTTGGCTCGTGCAAAAAGGTAAATACATTGAAATTGTGGAAATATATTTTAGTTTTTTGACTTCATGTACTCAGTTCTCCATATCACAGTACATGTGTAATTTCTATAACATGTTGTTTTTACTTATAAAGTTAATGTTAATTATGTTTATGGTGGGTATTACACTACAACAGTATCATGTGCTCAGAACATTGTAATTAATAGAGTAACGTCTTTGTTTTTGTATTACAAAGTCAGCTGACAAGGTCTTTTTATTTGGGTCACAATTTCAAAGGATGACACTGTTGTTCTTAATGGGGCTGGTGGGAAAAAGTATATAAAAGAAAAGTGTGAACAGGTTAGTGTACTATTTGACATCAGGTTTCAAACTTTCAACCAAATATTGCAGTGGCATTCTTGTACATTTTTCAGATGCTAAAATTATGTTTTATTCAAAAGATAAAATCATCAATTGAATTGAGTACTTCTGATTATGATAAGGATAAGTGTCAAGAAAGACTAGCTAAGCTTTCTGGTGGTGTCGCCGTACTGAAGGTCTGCCTTAATTCTATGAAGATGACCGAATTGATTGTTTCGGCCTGGTGAACAGGGTTTTACCTTCCGTCCCTCCTACCTTACTAGAGACAAAGAATTGATGATATAAGCTTGATGAGGTGCGGATTGAGGCTCTGCAATTCATCCAAGACCACATTTGATGACACAAGTCTTCTTTTGGCAAGGTTTAATTAATATATCGCATCTGCAGACATAGTTATTTGACTATGACTTGTTAAGCAGGTTATGTACTTTGTTTTGTGGATGGGTACTTTGTTCAGTTTAGTTGATTTTGCGGATATGTAGTCATGTTTACTTGTTTTGGATGGTACATCGGATATGCAGTTTATGTAATTTGGATGTTTATGACATTGATTTTTATTTTGTCAATGACAATTGAGGAATTGTTGTCTATTTTTTGGATGAGTTTTTTTTTGGATGGTTATATTTATTCAATGTAGCAGGTTGTGTTTAAACAGGAAAAAGGCAACAGTTTAATTAGAAATCTAAGAGAAAAATATAAATCAGTTTTTTGATGTCTAAGAGAACAATATAAATCAGTTTTTTTAAGAAAAAACTGATGTTTATAAGTACATTAGACATCAGTGTAGGATGATGTCTAAGATAATAATAGACATCACTTTATTTGCTAAAACCATGATGTCTAATATCTAAATAGACATAATTTTAAAAAAAGAAAGCGATGTGTATGTAAAAAATCACTTAGTTTATTATATGTTTTCTAGAATATAATGCAAGTAATCTGTTTATAAAATTAATTATATCTAACATATTTTGTAGAATAACTGATGTGTATTTAAGAAATTACCGATGTCTATTACAGCACAGACATCGGTTTCTGGCCGATGCCTAGAATAGACATCACCGACAAAGACATCACTTGCAAAACAACATAGACATCGGCCAGAAACCGATGTCTATTGACCCTTTTCTTGTAGTGTCTATTAATAATATACCAAAAGATAGATATAGCTGATGTGCTAAAAAATTAAAGATTTCAATCGCAAGCGCACGATTCAATCGTTGAAATATTTTAGGTATCGATCCACGAAGACTAACATTTTCGCAAACTTAATTTTCAATTTAATCGAATTAGGACAAGTGAATTTTTGAGAATTTGATTGGATTTTATACTAATTAATTCTGAAAAGGAAATTAAACTAATTTTAAAAGAAAACTAAATTTTATTCTAAATCTAAACTAATTAATTAAGAGTAAAATGAGCAAAACTAAATTATTCTAAAAATTATTAAAAATCAAATTAAAATAAATTTATTTACAGAAAATTTTAATAAATTTTGAAATAACTCATTCGTAATTTAAAATAGCCATGTATTCCCAAATCAAGAATTTTATAACCAATAGAAATCAAAACAGAAAACAGAAATTTACATAAGTATTCAAGACTCGACTAGCAGAACAAACAAGCCAGAAACTCAGCAATCAAAACACGACTCAGCTAAAACAGAAATACCAAAATCGACTTAAAACTGCTAAAACAAAATCAGAAAATATGACATTAACTAGGCAGTAACGACTCAACTCGAACACACAGAACAAAACCAAATAACAACGAACAACAGCAACCCAGTGAAACAAAAACAGAACGCAGAAAATGCTGAAAACAAAACGCGACATCAACTTAACGACTCAACACAAAACTCAGGAAAAAAAACAACTCGGAAAAACAGCAATTCGAATCAGCAATACTAACAGTAATTCAGTCAAGACGAAAAAGAAACACAGATAACATGAAACTCGGTACAGCTATGGAACTCGGCAATGGCAAAAACCCAAAACGAAGACTCAGCAACGAAACTAACTCGGCAAATATACTCATAAACTCGGCATCTACTCAAGAATTCTACTCGAAACTCAGACTCAATAAAAATAAAACAGCAATAAACAGCGATACTAGTTAAGATCAACAGCAACACTCGACAATCAACAACCCAACTCAGAAAACAATGAACACGCAAAGAACTCGGCCACAAAACAAAAAAAATAACAACCAAGGCAATTGACTACTCAACAAACTCAATAAACTAGAACAAAACCAAAAAAACAAATAAGAAAACATAAAAAAATAGAAAAACGAGAGGAGAAGAGGGAATGGGTTTGTGATTTAACAAGAAACTGCTGGGTACTCATCGAAGAAGCAAGGGAAAAAAAAGAAGTGGGTTCGATGGAATGGTAAAAGAATATGGAAACTATGTATTTTAATCGAAAACTGAGAGCAGAAAAACAAGAAAAATGCTGGGTTGTGAGTAAAAACAGGGGAGGCTAGTAGAGACTTACTGCTACGAATTAACAAAATAAAGAAACTGTTGGTCCCAGAGTATATTGCAGAAGGGGGGTTGAATGTAATATAGATAGTTTCAAATCTTTAGCTCAACAACAATGATAAAGATTGTAAACTATCTACACAAGAATTGCAAACACAAGTAGTAATTCAAGATGTTCTCACAAAATAAATGTTTTATTTATTTTGTAATGTGTTGCTACAACCTCGAGAAAAATGGTTTCTCAAGCTTCAACTTCTTGTGAGAATCGGTTACAGAAAGAATGAGAGATGTGTCTCTATATAGACTAATCTTCCTTTTGCATCTCAGACACATGGGTAGCGGAGCTGTTGTCATTTTCAAGTGACAGCTCCTCACAATTTGCCCACACACGTGACCTTTCCTAAAATGCTATACAAACATAGTTATCTTTAAGCATAAGGCATTCTGGGTTCTTTCCAAAATTAGCTATAACAATTCTAGTAGATGCAGACTTGTCATACTCTTTGAATTGTCGAGCCTCGTCTTGTGATCTCTCAAGCTTCTGTCGTAGTCTTGCAAGTCTGCTAAAATCTTTGACGAATTGCAACAAATCTGTTTCTCGAACATCTAAACTGTCATGGGGGTTTGGCTAAGATAAAATCCCCAAATCAAATAATTCAGTGAGACAGTAACCCTTGCCGCCAAGTTTGATGTCATAGGAATATTCAGTAGTTGACAGTATGAGCTCCCGCCAATGTTGCTGTCGGAACACCAAACTTGCTATCAAGTGTGAGAATGTTGTTGTCCCCTGCTTCAGCCAATGTTGCTGTCAAATGAAACTTGCTGTCGTGACCTTGCAACATGCAGTCTTCTTGTAACGTTACCATCAATGTATTGACAGTAACTTTATTATTGCTATCGAACTGATGTATTCTCTTGAGGCTTGAACATATCAATGAACTTCTTCCAAGATACATACTTATTACATTACAACAATTATTTGATTACAAGAACACACTCTGGCTGTGACAGTATGTTCTACTTAGCCTATATAAATAAAGTAAGTACTAGTTAAGTTGTCTCTACGCTATCACCCATCAATCTTAACCGAAACAGAACTGAAAATTTCTAAACTAATTTTTTTGTTTTTTGTTTTTTGAAAACTATATATGGAAATTAAGAAATCAACTACGAAATTAAAATTATACTACATTAAGACGATGATTTGGAATTAAAATACCCACAATAAAATGGAAATTTAAAGGGGCTCATTACGAATTAAGAACTAAGAACAAGAAAATAAAATCGTTACTTTCAACCCCAAGTGGTTAGCATTTCGCTATTTTGTCCACTAATCGGATTTACGAAAATAACAAAAGCGAGGCAACATAAATGAAAGAGCAAGACGAGAAAATAAAGAAAACTTGAAATTGCATTATTAAAAGGAGAGTGTATACAAAAAATTAGAACTACAAAACATGAAAAAGAAATGAAAATTATACTACCCTAAAACTACCCTAAAATTTATGATGTCATTTACAAGGGGGGTAAGGGGGTATTTATAGGATAAGAATTAGGGTTTAGGGGTGTGTTGGGTGAATCTCCACCATACACCTTCTAATGTAGTGGAGAAATCTTAGCCATCCAATTGTTTCCTTCCTCCTTAAGCTTTGTTGAGTGGATCTTGGCCATACACTTATTTAGTGTGTTGGGATGATCTCCACCTTCCATGTGTCTTGAAAGATTCCTTTTCCTCCAACCTCCTAATTCTTTTTCCTTTTTTCATTTAAGTCCTTTTTCTTCCTCTTTTTCCCTTCCTTGCTCTTTATTTCTTTATTTTGCCATTTCTTTATTTTTTCTCGAATTTCCTGAAATGCAAGAAAATAATTTATTATTATACGAGTTCAAGCAATAAATAGGCAATAAAAATATGCAAAAATATGCACTTATCAATAGCATATCGAACAATGAATCTAGCATGTATAAGAAGTTCTTTGAATAAGACGGATTATTGAAAGGCCGAACCGGTGGCCTCCCTGCCATTCTCAAATAAGCTGCCGCTGCAATAGTTGGGGCCTAGATTGTTATATATAATTATGAGGTTGGGGAACATGTAGTTCAAAACAAAATATTATACTGTAACACCTAATCTTAAGAGTTCATCTTAGGTTGAAATACCTAAATGATGCATTGACATATAAATTAATTTCTATAAAGGATGAAAACCAAATTACAAAAAGATTTTGCTGGATGATATTCTTACTTTAAGAGCAGGATATTCATCACGCTGATAAGAACCCCCATTTGATGCACATCATGTGGCATTGCTTGTATAATATCCTGTAATACCAAGTAACAGTGTTTTTAAAATTTAATACAACATACTCATTTATGAATCTGGAGTGAAATATCTAAACTTATCCAGTATTAATACAACTATCATTAAAAATTCCCAACAACAGAGATTTACAAACAAGATATATCTGACTTGATAATTAACTTAAACATAGTAAAAAGGAATGTGAAAATATGTTTTGAAGCAGTCTTACTCAAATGCCCGTGACTTAAACATAGTAAAAATGAATGTGAAAGCATGTCTAGAAAATAAAGTAAAAATCACTAAAGATAATAGGACAGCTAGTGAAAAAATTTGTATAAATGTTCGTAACTTTTTCCAACCTGGTTGTATATGAACATTCTCGATAATATAGGACAGCTATTGAAAAATTTGTGTGTTGTACGTTCCTTGTAACAAAACTCAAGGGAAACCAAACAAAAAAGAAACACAATTAGGTAACATAATAATTGTAAAAGAAAAGGAAATGTCAGTAAGTAATTGAAAAGGGTGAAACAGAGATCAAGCTAACTAGTTGCACTTGGTTTACAATCTTAGCAGTACATGGTTTGCTAGGTCAGCACTGAGCCTCGACTTCACCACCGCCGAACTTAACATATAGTGAAGATTAAAATCTGAAAAAATACTCAAAATCAAAGATACATTTATAATATCATAACAATAAGGTAAACATATTCCTCATATATGTCTCTCTATATCTCTCTGTATAGATTGTAAACACAAACAAAAATACAAACTTCTAAAATACAAACACAAACACCAACAACATTTAAACCCTAAAAAATAAGCCAACTGAATACCTACGAATCGAAGCCCGAAAGCCACTAAACAAGCTCGAAATCCACTAAACCAAAGCCCCAAATCCGAAGCCCCAATCGAAGAATCCTTGAAATCGAAAATAGAGACCAATTAGTTGAAGTTAAACCTAATTAGTGAATAAATGGAATTGATTGAACTCAAAACGAAAAACCCCTAATTTGAAAAGCCCTAATCTGAAAAAGCCCCAATTTGAAGAAGTTTAAGCCTCATACCGAAGCCCCAATCAATCGAGAAGCCCTAAATTGAACCCATATACGTACTAACAGGAAGAAAATTAGAAGGAATTGAGGAAGACAGTTTTAGGAGAGAAATAGAGAGAATTTTACAGAGAGAGAGAGGGAGAGAGCCGAGAGAGAAGAGAGTATGATTTTCATTTTTCTTAGAGTATTAAGACCGAAATTTTTAGTCTGGGCGATAATTTTTGCCGCTCACAAATTTCACCGATGGGCGTGTCTTTCAATATTATTATAAATATATTTATTAATTTTGATTTTTTTAGGATTTTTCATTTTAAATTTAACAAATAAATACAATCTAAAAAAATAATAAATAAATATTTTTAATACTTAAAAATATTAACTCATTTATTTGAAAAAATCTAGTTTTTTAAAGATAAATTAATTTAAAGGAAAATATAATTTAAAATAATTATTAACTCACGTATATGTTTTATTCTATATTTTTATTAAAATTTAATCATTTTTCTCAATTTGTTGATTTTAAAATTATTAGGAAAACAAATTATATATATAATTTTAATATGAAATATTCATTCTTTTTTCAAGTAAAATTTTAAATATTCATTCTTTTTCAAGTAAAACGTAAAAGTTTTAAATTTGTTAAATTTAAAATTATTGAAAAATACACTACTTTACAAAAAATACCATTCACTCCAATTCAAATTCCAAAAAAATAAATAAATCATTTTTTAAGAATTTTTATCACTTTTATGTAAAATAATTATTTAATTTATATTTTAATTAACCATATACAACATCAATGCCAACATTTATCATGTCTAGGCTAACACAAATACTCGGTGTTGTAATAGGTAAGATTGAAAATAGCCACGACATCACTTTTTCAGACGGCAACACCATGAAAAAATGTTGTGTAAAGTCATCTATGGCGTAGTGTATATTTTACACAAAGATATAAATATTTACAAGTTTTTATAGAGTTGCATTTAAATTTATATATGGAAATGTAAAATATTTTATGTATATTTCATATGAATATAATATTTACTAATAAATTAACTAAATTTTATTTTTAATTTTATATAATATATATACACGAAACGTGACACGAAAGTACACGAATTCATTTCGGGCAAATACGGGTTTCACATTCAAGTACACAAATTCCTTTCGGGTGGATACGGGTTTCACCTTCAAGTACACGAAACATGAAAGTACACGACACGACACGATTGCCAGGTCTAATTTGTAAGCCTAAACAAGAATATTTGTTTAAGTTTGGTTTTTTTAATAAAAATTAAATTTTTCAATTTCGATTCATATTAATGTATTTTACTTTGTTGAACATTCGATTGAGATGTTGAATATGTGTATCTCGATTCACATTTTTGTATTTAAGTTTGTTGAATATTCGATTGAGATGTTGAATATATGTATCTCGATTCATAATTCTATATTTGAGTTTGTTGAATATTCGAATGAGATGTTGAATGTCTCTATCTCGATTCATATTTATGTGTTTAAGTTTTTTAAATATTCGATTGAGATGTTGAATATGTGTATCTCAATTCATATATATGTATTTGAGTTTTTTGAATATTTGATTAAAATGCTGAATATCTATTTCTCTGTTTAAGTTTGTTAAATATTCGACTGAGATGTTGAATATCTGTTGAATGTATTCAAATTTGTTGATTATGTAAAATTGTTGTTGAACATATAACCAGATAGAGTTTATGTTTTTGAAACCTGTTAAACATAAGTTGGAAACTTGTTAAAAAAATTGATTTTATGTTATCATATCTAAATCTTTGAGTATTAAATTGTTGAATATCAATATTTTTATTGTTGAACTCCTTCAACAGCACACTTATCTGGAATAGTTTTGCTGAATCTTTTTTGTAATTTCGTTGAACCTCAATAATGTGTTGAATTTGTGCAATAAACTGTTGTAGTACAAATGTTCTCAGATAGATCTGAGAAGATATTTAATGTTCAACAGTTGTATAGCTGCATTCAACACATTTTTGATGTGCAACAACTTTAGAAAAGAGATTCAACATTCCTGGAATTGGAATAGTGATCAAAAATTCTGTAGTTAAAGAGTAGAAAGAGGGCCCTCTTGTTCAGCAAGAAGAACCGACTGTTGAACCTGAAGAAAATAATGTTTAATTTTAACATATTATTTTTTTATTATAAATTGTGTATCACTTCGGGAAAATCGTCAAATTTTATCAATGAAAATTTTATGTTTCTTTCATTTAATTTTTAAAAAAAAACAGTATCCATCTCACGATGTTGATCATGGTTTTATTGAATAAAAGTGGAGTAACATATATGTTGAACATTATACCACTATCATAACCTAAACCTTTTCAATAAATTAATTTTATGAACTTTGTTGAACTATGACTTTGTTAACGTTGAATGTAAAATTTTTAATTCATATAAATAGTTTTTTTAAGTAAATGGAATACTGAATACCTAAAATTGTGTGTTGAGTGCTCTGATACCCTAATAATGAAAAACATAAATAAATAGTTAAAATAAAAAATGGAAATTTCCATGCCCTAACACTAAATTAGTGAACCATAGTGGGAAAAGATTTTTAAAAAATAAAAAAAATCGATATTTGTAAAATCGAATGGTGGACTATTGAATCCCAACGGGAAATGATTCACAAAAAATAAAAATATTTAATAAAAAATGAATATTTACATACCTCAAAGATGAACTAGTGAACCCTAGAGAAATAGTTTTGTTGAACATATGTATTCTATACTCCAAAGGGGACTGTGGAACCCCAAACAGAATAGGTTTGTTGAACATATGGATCAACTATATTGAATTAAGTATTATATACCTCTAATCATCGACTGTTAAACTGTAGAGGAAAATGATTTATAAAAATAAAAAAAATTATACCCCATGAATGAACTAGTGAACGCATAAAATGATTTATAAAAGATAAAATAAAAAATATATTTCTAAACCCCAAAGATGGATTGTTGAACCCCAAATGGAATAGGTTTGTTGACCAAATAGTTCAACTATGTTGAACATAAGTATTTTATACCCTAAATCGTCGATTGTTAAACGATAAAGGGAAATGATTTATATGAAATAAAAATATTAAATAAAAAATGAAAATTTCTATATCCTATGAATGGACTAGTAAACCCCAGCGGGAAATTATTTATAAAAAATAAATTTTTTAATTAAAAAGTGGATTTCTAAAAACCCAAAGGTGGACTGGTAAATCCCAAATGGAATAGGTTTGGTGAACAAACGATTCAACTATGTCGTACGTAAGTATTTTGTACCCCAATGGAGGACTGTTGAACCCTGGTAGAAAGTGATATATTAAAAGAATAAAAAGATTCATTAGAAATGAATGTTTAAATACCCGTGAATGGACTAGTGAACCCAATTGGAAAAAAATTATAAAAAATAAAATTATAATTAAAAAATATACTATTTTAAAACTCAATGGTGGACTAGTGAACTGCTGATGAAATATGTTTGTTGATGATTGAAATATGTTGAACATAAGTATTTTATATTGCATTTTGAGTATGAAATACTCTTAAGATAATACAAAGGGGGAGGTGAATGTATTATCAATTTTTTTTCAGTTGTAACCTGTTTGAATTTGTATGACTTTGTAACTTGAATGTGTGTGTTGTATGAAAAGTATTGTGGAAAAAAAGAACACACATATCAGTTTAAATCTAATATTGTATTTACATTTTAAGGTTGCTAAAAACTGTGAATAGAAAGTGTATTCTCAGCTTTGATTTCTCAGAGAGATATTTTAAATATTACAATGGAAATCTTGACAACTAAAGATGTGAGTCTATGCACTTATAGAACATGTGCCCAACTCACTTTAACAAAATTAGCAATAGACAAACTAACGAGCTAAGTCCGTCTATACTATTTTGGTGAAACCTGGTATCATGTGATTTCTTCTTGTTTTCCATACTTACTAGATCCACTTCTTTAGTTGTTCTACATTGAATTTCATACCAATCTTCTTTGTAGGTTTTCCATGTGTACACTACAACAATCGAACCACTGTTGGTGCCTTGGTTTGTGTAGATTTTCTGTCGTGAGAATCTTCATCAAATTTGTCTTTGAAACATTCAAGAATTGGCTAAATGCTTGATTCGAGAACTATTTTTGAATGGCTAGAGACCTCTGAGTTCTGGATCAAGTCTTTTTAAGATATGGAATACAATTCTCGAATGAGTCTTTTTACTTCTGGAATCCTTGAGATGTCGAATGATTCTTTTGACTTATGGAATCTGATAAGGAATAGAAGTGGAAGTAAAATAGAGTTTCTATACACTTTATTCATATCTAGTATTCAGAAAATATATTATAGGTATTAGTTGAACGAGTTCTAAATATTTAGTTTATTAATAATAAGTCCAACTGTTTATGGACCTTGTTGAGAAAGTAGATATTTGGCTTGCAAGTTTTTACCTTTCACTTGAAAGGGTTTTTCTTGTTTTAAGCACTTAAGATTTTATATTTCAAGTTAGACCAGGATTTTAATGGTTTCCTAGTTGGGTTCAGGTATTAGCTAAATTCTAGCTGCTCTTGAATTCCTTTTTGGATTCCAACCAGGATAAGGTTATTTATTTAGCCTATATATACTCTCATCTTGTAATCTTTTGGACACATGATATTGATAATAAAATTTTGGTTATTCGGTAGCTTTGAGAATCGAATTCAGGAGTGAATTCAGAGTTTGAGTTTTGTTTCTCCATTCGGAGATTCAGAGTTAGAGTTTTGTTTCTCCATCTTTGGAGATTCAAAGTTTACTTTATATTTGTTTTTACTAAATATTATTACGAGAACATCACGTTGCGTATCACTGTTCATCGACACTGTTCACCGTACTGTTCATCGGCACTGTTCACGTCAAGTCTTTCAATTTGGTATATTAGTTCTTGGGTTTGTATGGTTGCACGTTAATGGCAGGGGAAGGATCAGATGGAGATTTCTTCAAGTTGTCTCTTAAAAATATTACTGAGCAAATTGCTTGTATGGCAGAACAATTTACAAAAGGTAGAAAAGAACTGCAAGCAAGTTTACGAGCTATAAATGAGAGGATTGATGGTTTACCAGCTACAAACGAGAGGATTGAAGGGGTTATTGCTACGATAGAAAATACACCTCCTCGCACAGGCTTTATAAGAAACCCTCCACCCACTAACAACAATGACGATGATAAAAGCTTAAAGTGGGATGTACCAGAATTTAGTGGAGCAGGTGATGCCGAGGATTTTTAAGAAAGGGTGAGACAGATGGAAAAAATCTTTGACTATAAAGGTTTTGACGATCAGAAGTCTTATAAAATTGCAAGCATGAAGCTAACAAAATATGCATCTCTATGGTTTGACACTTTTAAGACGAAGCTCATGAAGGAAAGCGCTCCTAGGATCAAAACTTGGACTGAGATGAAAAGGCACTTGAATAATCATTTTGGTCCAAAAGATTACACGCAAGATAAAGTAGTCAAGACAGATGAAGTTGAAAGGGATATTGTTCAAGTTGAAGATACACATGTGAAACATCAATCAGATAACGATAATATTATCATCACACAATCTTTAAGTTGTGTAGAGCACGAGAGTAGAGGGGTTCTTGATGTTGATAAAGTTGAAAAATCTTATGTGGAGAAAGTTTTCCTTGTTCGAGAAAAACAAATTAATGATATCATTGAGGTCGAACATATTGACTTTATAATTCCAGAATCCTTGATTAAGCCGCCTTCACCTAAAAGCATGTTTTCGCAGTTCTTTGCACCTCCGTCATTTTTGAAGATGTGCAATTTTTTTTTCTGGATCCATCTAAGTCGTACATGGTAATCATTGCGTTCTACAAAACTCGTGGGCGAGTTTTTTACAACAAAGGGAGAATGATGAGGAATAGAAGTGGAAGTAAAATAGAGTTTCTATACACTTTATTCATATCTAGTATTCAGAAAATATATTATAGGTATTAGTTGAACGAGTTCTATATATTTAGTTTATTAATAATAAGTCCAACTGTTTATGGACCTTGTTGAGAAAGTAGATATTTGGCTTGCAAGTTTTTACCTTTCACTTGTAAGGGTTTTTCTTGTTTTAAGCACTTAAGATTTTATATTTCAAGTTAGTCCAGGATTTTAATGGTTTCCTAGTTGGGTTCAGGTATTAGCTAAATTCTAGCTGCTCTTGAATTCCTTTTTGGATTCCAACCAGGATAAGGTTATTTATTTAGCCTATATATACTTTCATTTTGTAATCTTTTGGACACACGATATTGATAATAAAATTTTGGCTATTCGGTAGCTTTGAGAATCGAATTCAAGAATGAATTCAGAGTTTGAGTTTTGTTTCTCCATTCGGAGATTCAGAGTTAGAGTTTTGTTTCTCCATCTTTGGAGACTCAGAGTTTACTTTATATTTGTTTTTACTACATATTATTACGAGAACATCACGTTCCGTATCAGAATCCTTGAGATATCGAATATGTCTTTTACTCGTGGAATCCTTGGAATATCGAATAGACCTTTTTACTTTTGGAATCCTTGACATATCAAATAGAGTGTTTCTTCTTCTTGAATTTCTGAGATATTGAATAAAGTATTTGACTCCTAGAACCCTTGAGATGTCAAATAGATAATTTTACTTGTGGAACCCTTGACATATTGAATAGAACACTTTTACTTCTGGAATCCTTGAGATATCGAATCCTTGACTTCTCTAATAGACCAAATCAATTCTCGAATTTGTATTTGGGCAAATTTCCTTTATTTTTCAAACTTCAACTATGATTATTACAGTCTTCTTCTTCAACCTTGAGGCATGATCCAGGGATCTTCTTTCAAGCATTATTGTTTGACCGTTTTGTACAATTTGCAATTGAATTTGATGTCTAACATTAAGTACAACATGGCAGAAAATAAACTACTAAGTGTTCCCCAGTTAAGAGGTCATGTTGGTAATGCAATGCATTACTATACAATATGCCTGTTATAAGTATGTGTACATACATGCTCTGCAACTTACACTGCAAGGTAGACTGTTGAACCTTAGATGGAATAGGTTTCTTAAACAAATAGTTCAGTTAAATATATTTACAGTTCCAACTACTCAAACAACTAAATTTAAAAATCAAGATCTAACATTCAACAAGAGTAAAACTACGATTCAACATATAAGAACTAAACTTAAACATAACTCACAAACGTTCAACAAAACAAATCGACAATTCAATAACAACAACAAAAAAAAAATAAACAAAACTAGAATGAAAATTCAACCTATAACAACAAAATTTTAACAAAACTTAAAACGAGAAAAACCAAAATACTGTTAACAAATGAGAAAAATCAAAATAATATTAACAAACGAGAAAAATCAAAAAAACTTTTAAAATGATACTGATACAAAAATTAATAATTAATACCTATATATTTCGATTCAACATACTATCATGTCAAATCGTAATTATGTACCATGTTGAACCTGTCAAAAATTATCTAAAAATCTAATTCACCATCTCTCACACAATTCATCAAACACCATCACTACACATTGTTGTCAAAAAAATATTTATTCAATATATAGATTTGAATGGTAACATTAATTCTTCAAATCTCTACTTTTTGTATTATCCATCAAAAATTGGAACTCGTAAAAATACATAATTAAACAAAGATTATCACTACAATAATCAAATTCATATGACAAAGAATCTCAAAAAGTAGATGAATAAAAAATTTGTGAATACATAAATGAGTCAAAAATTATTGCCATGATAATCAACACCACATGATAAAATTATTCGGCTAGTGTTTCGAGTTGTATTCATCGTCTAAGATTTGTACGTGATGTAGTGCTTCTAATTTTGACATCATTCTTCTCATTAAAAATCCTATTAATAACTACATATATAGATCTGTATGTATTGGTTGTAGTGTATAATTGTAAACGAAAAACATCTGTTACTTGTAAATAAAAGAATCGAGGATCATCTTTGATCTAATGAATCTAAAAAGTTTGTAATTTTGTAATTTAGAAAAAAATTAATTTGATCCCATCCCTATATGTATATGTAGATAATTAAACTCTTCGTTAATCTATTATTAATTAATAAAAATTGAATTGTTTGATATTACGTGATGAGTCTAAAATTCAGGAAGATTATGTTTTGGTTTTATAGATATTCATTGTCTCAACACATATATTGAATTATTTATGTCCTCCAATCTTGTAATTCCTCTGTACCAAGAAGTTTAATTGTTAAGTAAAATTCTAGCTAGGTTCAGCTAAAAGATGATAATATTCATTCATACTCTGTATTATGGATGATTTAAAGGTGAACAAAAATGCTTTACTTGAATTAATTTGATTTAGAGTTTTGTCTATGTCAGTTTACGGCTGAGACATCATCCTCTCTTCAAATAATTATATAATCCTCTTTTCAATTATAATTGAGGACAGGTTCATAATAATATAATCATGATTTATTTTTTCTTTATACCTCATCATGATATTCAGATTTGGGTTGATGTAATCTGGGATATGTTGATAAAGAGTTGCACGTGATGTAACACATATTTGGATTGCAGCATGAATGTCAATTTTTTTTTCTCTATCTTATATTTTTCTTCGAATTGGTTTCTAGTTAGGTTCTTTTTTGTTAGTATTAATTTTAACTAGCATGATAGCCCGTGCAAGGCACGGGCCACATTCTAATTTATATAACATCTTTTCAAATATTGCGATATAGTCTGTTTAATTCTCTTTTTGGTTTGTTTTTCCTTTCACGTGTAACGGTTTACCAAAATTCAACAATTAATAACCGTTCTAAATTCAAATCATTAGCACAGTCTTTATTTTGAGGATCATATTTATAGTGGTGCTTGTTCAATATGAGAAGGATAACCGGCAAAAATGGTATATAAGAATTAATCATCAATTATCAAATATTACCACGATAATAGTGTCCTTTAGTTTGTTTTCGGTAGAAATCCTAAAAGAATCGTCACTGCAACAATTTTTAACTATTTTTAATATTAGCCACAACATGTTTTAAATTTTTATTTTCTCTTCTACCCATATGCTTACCTCGTATCTCCTCCAATTTATTACTGATCAGGTATCTTCTCACTTCAGTCTCTTTCTGACCGCTATCCAGTCACCTCACTGTACTTCTCAGATCCGTTCCTTCCTCCAACCACATCATATCTACACATTCATTTTACCCCCACCATCTCTCTTTTGTGTTTAACAACCTCAAGCTTGTTCATCCTTCCTCTCTCCGATCATCTCTCATTCATATTTGACAACCTTTCATAGGTATTATGATAATAAAATAGTTAATTTTCGAATATCATTGTGATAACACTTTTTTTTTTAATTTCAGTTAAACTCATCTAGTATTTGTCAATTAATTGGATTATCATATTATTGTCAACTATTTAGTTGTATTACTGTTTATTTTTAAGTTGATATAAAAATTGATGTACTTATTCTTTTACTGCTATTTAGTTGAGTGTATTTCGTATCCAGACGTCCAAATTTTCCACAAAATGAATTCATCTTGTTTGGGGATGTGCATTAGGTCAATTCAGGGAGGGAGTGTTATACCCATCCCGATCCCCGAATTCAAACGTAATCGTTGAACCCATCCCGGTTCCTGAATGAGGATTATATTGCTCCCCGATACCCCAAAAGGAAAATAGGGATCCCTGCGAGAAATCATAGATTTTAATTTTTTAAATTAAAATTTTGAACCTAATTATTGAATTAAAATTTCGAACATAATTGTTGAAACCGTATCGATCCAAGAATGGGGATTATTTCCCTCCTTGATTCCTAGGATATTTGCGAAAATTGGGGATTCCTATTTTTTTATTTAAAATTTATATATTCTCTTATATATTGGATAATAAATTTAATTTGATAAATTGTAATAAATTTTTTATTATATTATAAATATCGATTTGAATTAAATTTATACAATAAAAGATGAAAAATATAATTAAAATTATTAAAATCAAAGTTTATTTTGTTACATTTTATTTATGAAATTTTAAATTTATAAAATTTTTGAATTTTGAATTATATTTATTTTTATTAATCTAGTAAATATAAAATTTAAAAAATTATTTGTCTTAAATGTGATAATCGGTCGGGGAGCAGGAATCAGGGATCGGGTCAGGATACCTTAATCCCCGAGCCCGTTCCCGTCCCCCAAATTTTTATTCTATAATATTTCATTTCCCGTCTCGAACTTGAAAATTTTTCCGATTTCCAAACCTAAACGGAAAAGGGATCAGATCGGGGTTGGACAGGCCGAGTGAAATGTTCATCCATATGTGTACCACGTGAGTTTGTTTTGTTTTTGTTACGAGCATAACAAACATATATAAATATTATAATTTATGATTTCACAAAAAATATTATTATACATCTACCATAAAATCAAAATCTGAATACATGTCATTTTGTGTATCATGTGAATTCGTGTAATATATATTTAAAGTTTTATATTAAATACACGTACATTGTTATTCATTCAGTTAAAATTAGCTTACATGTTCTTATCATTTTAATTAATTGTATCTTTGAATAAATTTGAAAATAAATACTAAAGGTAATGTAGCAAGTGGATTGTTTGTGTATGGAATTATTGATTTTTGAGAATTGTATTATTAATTGTTCTAGTGTGTTGGTAATACATATGGATATAAAAACATTGGTACATGGACGTCATGTGTTTGAATCCATTGATGTAATTTTTTTTTAAAACTAACATGATTGTAAGGGTATTCTAGTAAATTATGGGTTCGAATCCATTGATGTATTTTTTTTAAATTAACATGATTGTAAGGGTATTCCAGTAAATTACTAAATAAGTGGAAAGGCATGTTGGCTTATAATTATATCCTTATATATAATAAGCGTAAGAGGGATCTTATCCATAATTTTGGTTTGATCACTTTGGTTTGGTCACTGTACCGCCAAAATAGTCACAATCGTCGAATATAATATTTTAAAAATAGACGATCAAGATTATATCATATTAAAAAGAAAATTATAATCTAAAAAGGATATAATTAAAAAGGTTGTATTAAAATTGAATTTTAAAAAGAAGTTATAATCTTGAAAAGGATATAAAAGATTGTATAAGAATTGAATTTTATTTATTTATTTATTAATATCAAAAAAGGTTCATATTTACTATTTCGGCTCTATCTCGATAAACAGAAATCAGATTTGGATGACTTTACAGTCCACGCGAAACTCATAAAATTATCTTTAATTTAGTGATAATTGAACAATTACTATCCAAATGAAAACACTTAGAATCTCAAGAAAAAATATAATTACGAATTTTTACATTACTCCTATTTAGTGTAGAATACCTACATTAATAATCCTATTTAATATAGAAAATCTAATTATATATGATTTAAATCATTGACAAGCACTTTTTCGTATTTTAATATAAATACACTTTTTGTTTATATGTTAAAATATTAAATATTTTTTATTCTAGATTCAACGTTTTTTATCTATTTATTTTAATATAT
Organism: Saposhnikovia divaricata; assembly: GCA_036435485.1. Taxonomy (NCBI): domain Eukaryota; kingdom Viridiplantae; phylum Streptophyta; class Magnoliopsida; order Apiales; family Apiaceae; genus Saposhnikovia; species Saposhnikovia divaricata. The sequence continues at coordinate 114,777,032 of CM071596.1, forward strand.
AACAGTATTATTTATTTTATCGTACTGAGGACCAGACTACCAACTACAAAAGTTTTGGACAAAATCCCTCCTACACTTATTATTAAAACTGTATTTGGTTGTTAGTACAACTATCTTCAAATAATAAGAAGGTTATTTTCATAATCAAAACAAAATATAAGTAGATTTCTTAAATAAAATAGAATTTGCAATATAAAAAATCGTAAATTTCATCTCTCTTTTGTTTCTTGGTAGTTTAATTGGAGAAAATTGTTAAATCATCACTAAATTAAAGATTATTTTGTTAATTTCACGTAGGTTGTAAAATCATCCAATCAAGTTTTAAGAACCGCGCTTCGCGCGGTATGTAAAACAATTTGAAGCAAATTTGTAAAAGTAGCTGGGAGAAGGCTCCCTGACCAAAAAAAAACTGGAAGAAGCCGCTCATTCAATGTTCACATATGCAGCACATTTATGCTAAAATAAACTATTTTAATATAATACTGGCGGAATATTTAATTTTTTTATTATAAATAAAGATCCAGCACTATGAAGAAAAATATTTATAAAATAAAATATTAATAAACAAATAGTGGAAAATTTTGTCAAATTTTGGACCGGTAGCGATTTTTAAATTTACAACAATATTTAACATTTCTAAAATTTAATATGTGTATGATAAATCCCAATAGTTGCTTCATGATTTGGAAGACATATACGATCCATTAGTTATGTAGTATTATAATTTTTTTTGACTTGAAATATAATTTTACAGTTTTCATAATTATTTTGTGTACAATAACATTCCAAAAATTATGTTATGATTTGAAATTAAATTGAAGACTAATATTGGTATTTTTTAATACAATACTATTAGACTACAATAAAGTTGTTTTTTTTAATTTAGAATAATAATTGATAATTTCAATATTTATTATGTGTATAACTTCATCCCAATATTTATGGGGTGATGTGATGAGATGTGAAATTAAATCCAAGACTTTGTTTTCTTATGCAAAAAGAAATTTAAGAAGGATATTGGTTTTTTGTTTTAATATAATACTTTTTGAATTCAGTTTGAAACATAAGACACAGGTTTCGTTTTTAATATAATATTGGTGGAACATTTGAATTTTTTTATTATAAATAAAGATCCAACAGTATGAAGGCAAATATTTATAAAGGAATATAGTAATAAATAAGTAGTTGAAAATTTTGCCAAATTTTGGATGAGCAACCGTTTTTTAGTTTACAACAATATTTAATATTTCTAAAATTCAATACACGTATAATAGTGTCCCAATAATTACTTTATAATTTGGAATTAAATTCAAAACATATATGATCCATTAGGTTATAACATCATAATTTTTTTAATTTGTAATATAATTTTACCTTTTTTATAATTAAGACTAATAAATATAGTTGTTTTCTCACTTGTAAAAAAATTAATTTTTTAAATATATGTCATATGTATAACTTCATTGACTGGAATGTGTGTGTTTTTTGCATGTTATTTTTTATGTTTTTTTTTGAATAAACAGTGTATTATTATTATTATTATTATTATTATTATTATTATTATTATTATTATTATTATTATTATTATTATTATTAGATGTATAACACCACAGGAATATTTGAATTTAGCTACTAAAAAATGAAATCCACCACCATATGTATATAGTGAAACATGAGCTACAAAATTTTTGCATAGCCGTAATACATGTATTAATCTGATAGAGAGGTTTAGGAAAATGCACGTCAATATATCAAAAGGGAGGGAAGGAGTTAAATGTTATGCAATTCTTATTTTTTGAGGTTGACAAAGTCACTCTGGCTCAAAACGTAAAGCATTCAAAAAATCACATAAAACATTATTGCAAGTTACTCTTATTTATATACTGCCTGTTAGTGCATAGGCTTAAAAACTTCAGTTTAGTACGTTAAACAGGGAGAATAGTAAGTAGTAACATTAGATGATAGTAACTTGCAGCAAGTATAACTTTCTCTTCCGCTCATTGCCACCTCTCCAAACATTGTTGGCAACACTTGTAAACTCCACCGGATTACGAGCAGGCTGAAGCATGAGACAATAAAAAAAAAATAAGAAAAACAGCTGAAAGTGTATAGCATGGCAACTTAAGAAAGCTAGCTAAGCAAATTCAGTAGGATTTAAATGTTTGACTTACTGGTGCAAGAGCATTCTTTTCATAAGCAGATTCCAGCTCCCAACGGGAGTGAAAATTGCTGATACCCAATAGTCTTTTGCTCTTGCAGCCCATCATGCCAGTACTCATCAAACTGCTTTAGCAGATCTGTACTTTATCCTTAAACGGTCAGGACTAACAGACTCTTTTCTCAAGCTTGCCTGAAGCTCAAGAAAATTATGAAGATATATGCTGGCAGTAGGATTTTTTGTGAAGAACAGTACCTCTGCTGCATTATATATGTAATCCAGCAGTCTACAGACGTATTTAAGTTTCGTCCATTCTTCCTCAGAAGGTGGGTCGAAAAAATACTACCAAATTGCTCCGAAAATTCTCCATTAGCCTCTGCCTTTAATGCATCATGTAGTCTACTAAATGTGATGTGCCAGTACATGAAAGACTTTTGCAAAATTTTCCAGATTATATCTTCAATGTCCTTAAAAGCTGCTTCCACCATTTTGCCAAAAATGTTAGCACAACAATATAGTTTAAACGGCTCGCATTTGATTTGTAGTGCTTTCTTCTCTTTAACCAGATCTTCTACCACCTCAATCACTTCATAATACATGTCACGATACCCACGAGTTACAGTGGATATCTTACTCTCAATGCGTAAATCGATATACGTTTCAGAATTGTTTTGTCATAGACAGTTTCACAATTAGGCTATTCACAGTATATACATGATACAACAATGCATGGCGAAAAAACACACTGTACATCTTTAAGCAACAAATAAACACACTGCACATCTCTAAGCAACAAATAAATTGATACAACAATGCAGGTAATGATAGCACAAAGCCATAGAACATCACAACAATGAATAAGCAAAACTATAACAATTAGGTAGGACCACACCTTTTTATGATTATCCGTAGCTGCACAAAATGTCAAAAAGGTCTTGTTCATCAGAATCTTTGGGTTTACGAAGACCATTAGTGTCTAGCTTGACCATGTCAATCGAGAGGGCAATCCGTGCAGCTAAATTTTCAATAATCTGAAAAACTTTTGCTCTCTCTTTCAAATAAACTTTGAAGCAACTACGTCCTAGATCAGGATAATTAAAAGGAAAGCTCGGGTTCATTTCAGTTACCAACAAAATTACTTCAAGTACCTAAATTACGGGTCGGAACACAATTTTGCAGTAAAACAATTATATTTTATATAGTTTAGAAAGAAGCTGATGGATAAACCATACATATACATGTAAATTGCAGCAATATAGAGGGAATGACAGTTTGCACACACACCTTGATACATCTTCATCGTAACAGCGGAGACAATCAAAACAAAGGGTACACCATCTTCGGTGTATAGCGAGGGTTCAAACATCTAGCCGAGCTTTCCCCATAGGGTGACGGTGCTGGTAATAGAGCTAACATCACAAAAAAATAAGGGGAATATATTAGCATGAACAATTGTAAAATTTAATGGCCAGTTACTAATCTGTGAAAATCTTGATATCATTATATACATTAGGGCATTGGCCAATGTTTTGATGATAACAATTTTGATCAATTTGATATAAAACCATTTTTAATTTCTGGCAATTTGTTAGATTGGAATCACTGACCAATCTGTGAAAATTTTGATATCTCTTTTCGTGTAGCCAGTCGCAACAACCTCAACCTCACCAAAACCACAGATGCAACCCACAATATCAGTTAAAAGTGTGTCAAGCTTCCTTGAACCTTGTGTTATCTCACAACCTATATGCGCACAAAGGGGCTAAAACATATACCTGAGAGAGTAGTGCCATCGTCAGCACGACTCCGAAGTACAAACACCCAAGTATAACCAAACGGATAAATAGGGTATTATATGATGATAAAACAATTTTTTAAAGACTACCTAATCATAATAAAAAAATAACCAACCAAATTTTTTTTCCTCTTGTTCCCGTGCCTATCGTTTAGGTGGGTGCCAAAGCACACTGCACATATCTAAGCAACAAATAAATTGATACAATGCAGGGGAGAAAAAACACACTGCACATCTCTAAGCAACAATTAAATAGATAGAACAATGCAGGGAATGATCAGCACAAAGCCATAGAACAATACAACAATGAATAAGCAGAACCATAACACTTAGGCAGGAGCACACCTTTTTGATGATGAATCGTAGTTGTACTCCGCTATGATCCTCAAGTAGCCCCATGGGGCAACTATCAATTTATATGCTAATTCCTGAGAAGTCGATGTGATTTCAGTTACTCAGGTCGTAACAGGAGCGACCTCCTAAATTCCAAGCTGAAAATAACTCCAGAGGAGGCAAAAAGACCCATTATAATTGATGTATATACATGTATGGGCATAAAGGATTATTAGATTTATTCATGAAACATGAGATGAGATAAATCAGATTATTAATACAGAAAAAGGAGAAAAGGGAGAATATAGATTAGGCGCTGATGGAAGTGCCACGTCAGACACCCGAGATCTTGCTTTATATATATATATATATATATATATATATATATATATATAAAAAATAAGTTATATATATAAAAGTTATATATATAAAAGTTGTTAATGTTAAAAAAGTTATATATATGAAGAAATTAATAAGTTATATATATAAAAGTTGTTAATGTTAAAAAAGAAAGTTCTGATTTCTTTAAAAAAAGGTAATGCTAAACGTAGACCTTAGGGCTATGGTTAAGAATTAATGTAGATGGATAAATGCATTTAATGCATCGGATTTTGCACTTAATACATCAATTTTGCACGAAATTCAATATGATTTTTTAAAAATTATATTGAATTGGGATGTTTTTATCGATGGAAATTAATGGGGGGTCCATTATTATTACTTGGAAAATTAAATTATTGTTGCAAAGAGCCATTGAGAAACTAAAAACAATTAAAAACCTTAAAAAAGATGTTGAAACTATAAGAATATTTAATGCTTAACTATAGCCCTAAGGGTTATGGTTAGCATTTCCCTTAAAAAAAATAGGGCCTAAAGAAGAGCGTATTGATTTTAATTAATTAAAATATAGGAGATCTAGAAAAATATATAAATAGGACTCGAGCGATTAGAATTGGGAGATACTGTTGTAAAAAAGGTTAAAATTTCCTTTTTATATCGTAACTATAATATAATTTAGAGAAAATTCGAAAACCTTTTCTATTTTGAAAGTGTTAATGTTAATGTTAAAAAAAGAAGTTCAGATTTCTTTTCTAAAAAATAGGGCATAAAGAAGGAAGTTGTAATTTTAATATTTAAAATAGAATAGTTCTAGAAAAGTAGATAATTAGGATTCGAACAATTTGAGAGCTTAGATAAATATGATTTGAACAATCTGAGAGCTCTTCCAGAATTGACAATCCAAATTAAAATCGTTTGATTACAAATAATACAGTGTTCTTTAGTCTTCATACGTCAAAGTAAAGGAACTATTTATCTTTTAAGTTTATACTTGTCAAAATAATATATGATGTGCATGGCATATAATTTCATTAATTAAAACTAATGCGGAGGTTGTAACAAAAATAATCCCAGCTAGAATGAAAGCTTCCTTGTTACCATTTACCTGGAAGTGTAAAGGTTTAGAATCTTGCACAATACCTAAGAATGAGAAGGAACGTAAAACAACATGAATTCATCAAAATCAACGATATAAGTTTACTTGAATTATCTTGATGTATATGTATATATGATGACCAAACAAATAATTAATAATACCAAAGTTTGAAACTCAATATGATGCATTAACCTATAGAATCAAAAGAGCAAATTAAAAAAATAGAGATGCGAAGAAAAATTTAGATTACATTAAATAGTATAGATTCAGAATTCAGAGACGCAAAGGATGAAGATGACCTACATCAACAATGGATGGCATAAATTGAGTTGCCTGAAATCACATATATAGACTGCTTTCAATCTGTCAACGAAAAAACAACAGAAATTAAGAAAATATTAGTAATGCAAATTTGCATTGATAACTAAAACAGAAAACATCAGAAGACAAAGTGCAATATAGAGAGTTTTTAGAGCCAAGAGAAGGATTTATATAATACATAAATTGATTTAAAAATGGTAATATGTCCGATAATTTTTCTTCATAGTATTCGCAAACCTTTTCTATTTCAAATTTAAATATCTATTGTCCCATTTAAATAAGATTTCGATTTCTTTTTCTAAAAAATAAGGCTTGAAGAAGAAAATTTTGATTTTAATTATTTTTAATAGAGGAGCTCTAGAAAAATAAATAAATAGGATTCGAAAACCTTTTCTATTTTGAATATGTTAATCTTAATGTTAAAAAAGGAAGTTATGATTTCTTTTCTAAAAAATAGGGCCTAAAGAAGGAAGTTGTAATTTTAATATTTAAAATAGAGGAGCTCTAAAAAAATAGATAAATAGAATTTGAGCGATTTTAATTATTTTTAATAGAGGAGCTCTAGAAAAATAAATAAATAGGATTCGAAAACCTTTTCTATTTTGAATATGTTAATCTTAATGTTAAAAAAGGAAGTTATGATTTCTTTTCTAAAAAATAGGGCCTAAAGAAGGAAGTTGTAATTTTAATATTTAAAATAGAGGAGCTCTCAAAAAATAGATAAATAGAATTTGAGCGATTATGGAGCTCCTGCGGGTTCTCCTTTATATTTATAATAGATATATATATATATATATATATATATATATATATATATATATTGATATATGCCTTTGCTCCATACAGAACACTCTTATATAACAAACAACACCTTAGATCTATTAGATCCTTTGGCCCCGCCAGGGGCACCAAATACAAAAAGTTGTTATTTTTTTTACCCTCTATCAAGTCTGCAAATAAAAAAAAATGAAAAATAATGTTCACTGATGACGCCATCAATGAACAGTAAATTTTCAATTTTTTTTTTGCTGGTTTGCTAGAGGGTAAAAAAATAACAACTTTTTATATTGGGTGCTATGACGGAATTTTTAAATTATATTAGATATGAGGTGTTCATTATTGTTTGTTATATAAGCTGTTTGATATGGAGTGCAACTCTATATATATATATATATATATATATATATATATATATATATATATATATATAGGCAAGTGCTCAAATACAAACCACTTTTAAAATACAAACCTACAAACCAACACTAAATTAATTATATTTCATTTATTCTAAGGTTCCCGCCAAGGGTACCTTCACAAAAAATGCTTAAAATAATTGGCTCTATCCATAAAAAAAAAAAAAAACTTGCCGTGGAAATGCGAAGCATTTAAGACAGTAAACGGATGAGTTAGGTAGTCAAGAGGGCCGAAGGCTCTCTACACACCCGTCAATCGTCTATTGCCTTTACCATTGATTGCCATTCCTTACAACTTTAGAATGATAAAGGCGCGAAGCGCCGTACAAGAAGGTGCGAAGCACCGTTAACCAGTGAAATCCACTGCCACGTCATCACGTGAACAGTGATTTTTTTTATTTTTTTTGTTGGATAGAGCCAATTATTTTAAGCATTTTTTGTATTGGGGTACCCCTAGTTTGGTCATTAGATTAGCTTGAAATATTAGATTATGCTTGGTTTGTAGGTTTGTATTTTAAGGAGGTTTGTATTGGAGTAACCCCCTATATATATATATATATATATATATATATATATATATATATATATATATCAATTTCATAACAATAATTTGATATATATAAACTAATAACAAAAAAATAATATAACAAATATTTGAAAAAGAGTTGTGCATTGCACGAGTTATAAGCTAATATATATAAAATGGATGGATAGATTTCCAATTGTAAAAAACGTCAGGATTTTCTCTACTTGTTTGGTTTTGTCCCTCCCTCCCTCCCTCTTTCTTCAACGGTTTTGGCTCGTTCGTGAGATTGTTTTTTTTTCCTCATGCGTAATAATAGGAATAGTTCTACGCACATTAGCCTTTTTGCGGGATTAATTTTTTTCCCAAATGCTATGATTGGGATTATCTCAAGGCACATTAACATTTTGTGGTATTGTTTTCCTTCTTTTTCTATGTATTGATTTTGCATTATATACTAGTTTCTTGGTTAGAATTGGATAAAGTTTAATTTTGTATTCGGTTTCAGATTGATAAGAAATTTGGACACAGTTTGTGGATTTGAATTTGGTTTGGATTAAGTTTGCCTTTTGTTTTCTTTGGTTATGGATTACTTAGGTTTAGCACTCGTGTTCCTTGGTTGCAAATTTATAAAAAAAAAAAATTTGTGAGGTTGCTTATTGGATTACAAGGATGGCTTAAAGATAGATATGACTTTTAGCCTTTTTTTTTTTGAAAAACAGCTGAATCATTTCATTACTTCAAACAATCATAAGATAGAGCCTCCAACAAACACGTAGGAGGAGATGTGAATAAGATACGGGAATTTACTAAACACGGGATTCTAGCAACCTCATGGGCTACCCTGTTAGCATTTTTCCGAATAAAAACCACTGAGCTTCTATGAAGCATACTAAGGATCTGTTTACAACTCTCGATTACTTCTCCAACTTCTAGGTAGTTCATGTTGGTGCTTCGAAGTGCGTTCACAGTGAGCTAAGAATCCGACTTCACTGTTATTTCTTCCTCTTGCTTGTGCATCTCTTTGATCCATGATAAGGTTTCTCTCACTCCGATAGCTTCAGCCTCACACACTGTTACCTCACCCGAGATCTTATAAGTCCTAGCTGCTATGAATTCACCCTCATGATCTCTCAGTATCATCCCAATGGAAAAAGTTTTGGCACCTGGGAAAACAGAAGCGTCAACATTGATTTTGAATGCTCCAACTGCAGGAGGTTGCCATTGATTTTGAAGCCTCACATTCATTTTCTCTTCAATAACTAATTACTTTACAGCTCTCGCTTTGCCCTAGAGAACCAGGATTCAGAAATTTAGTTAAAAGGAACAGAAGTTTATTTGGTCATCTGATAGACAGCATTCCAGGAATTCATCTTCATAGTTAAATTTTACATAAGTAGCCCTGTGTTCATTTGTGCAACTACGTAAAACATGGACATCTGCTGTAAAACATTTACAAAATTAACTGAGGAACGAGGAACCATTTAGCCAAAAAAAACAATAACAGAGGAACCCTTTTAGATCACAGCAGGTCAGCTCAAAGATCTTACTTTTGAATGCCGTGCTAAAAATTAAATCAAGCTGCAGCAGCTATCCGTACACTGAAGAATATAATGTAATCTCAGATACACAACTACTACGCTAAGAAGGCTGATTCTAGAAAAATTCACCCTCTGTGCTTAAAGTTTAGGAACACATCAAAGCTGGCAGACCAGGAATTCGTAATGAAAACTAAAGTAAAACATTTTTATATAAATCAATCATAACTTGACTAGCTGCAATTCTGATTCTGAATCCAGGTTAAAAAAATGCCAACTAGAACCATTAAAAGCTTAGAAATATTCATCTGAAATTGTACTATCTCAAATTCTTCAGCAAACCTCGCAGCAGTCAAGACATGCTGCCTGCAGTAAGTTATTGTGGAATTGCTTATAATACTACCATAGTGCTGACATGCCGAAAAGCTATTACCAAATAGCACTATTCGATTTAGCATATCAACACTCCAATTTGCCTGTAGGAGATTATCATATCATTCATTGATAACACAGTGTTAGGTAGCCATCCACTTCTTTCAAAACTCACCAACCATTTCCACCAACTACACCCACTACACCTACCACATTTCTATCACCTATATATACCCCTCCCCCTTCATTAGTTAAACACACCAAAAACATCTTACTCTCTTCTCTCCATAATAGCTGCTAGATAGTCCGTCTAGTAGAAAACTTACCTTGCGGTAGTTTCAGGCAGGTCAGAATAGGGGGCCCTCGTGCTTCTCTCTTCTTTCGTTTCGGGTGAGTTAGTGTGAGAGTTTGGTCGAGCTGTAGCCATCTGGGTCTACAGCATTAGGAGTTCGTCCAGCCATTGCAGCCGCAACAAGGAGAGTTCTCCAGGTTATCCGTTCAATTACCGAAGGGACAGTTCTGTCCAGGTAATCCGGTCTAGTACCGAAGGAATAGTTAATCGTTATATTACTATTCAGGTGTACCTCAAGTGTTACTTCGTAAACTTGAGAGGGAATATTGTAACCATTATTACCATTATAGTGGAAACATTCGGAGTTGGTCCCGTGGTTTTTACCTCTTTGGCTTAAGGGGGTTTTCCACGTATAAATCTTGGTGTTCATCTGTCAATATCTATTATTATTATTGACTGTTATAATTTCCGTATTTAATTTACGCAAAGACAGAAAACGGGAATTCCTAACACACAGAACTCCCAAGAGTGAGTAAATTTCAGGGTAGTGGCTAAACTTTATCCCAATTTTCAAAATGTTGGCCGTGTTATCAAATTTTTAAAATGCTGGCTGACATTTCTCTTCGCATTTCAAAAAGGTGTCTCCCGTTAAGTTCAGTTAAGTATGCGCCGTTAACTTTAAATAATCACACAATTTTAAGGGTATTTTAGGAAGATCATACATACAAAAAAGCTATTAAGATAATCCCAACCCCTTTTCTATCTTCTGCTACTCCTTTTGTAAGAACCCCAAATTTTGGATATAATTAAAACTTTTTATTATGTACTGAGATAATGGTGAATAGTGATTACGATTACGATGTAACGATTGAGATAATGAATGAAAGGAATAGATTTGGATTCAAATGTTTATATGCCATGAAGAATACTATTGGTTGACACTTTAAATAAGAATTATATATCTCCTAGGGAATTGAGATTTGATAATTCTAAAGGAGAAGATTATTCTTATGTCATCCAAATCGATATCTGTTATTGGTCCAGTGGGTCCGTAAAAAGGTTAAGGAATGATCGAAAGAGATCAGGGACAATTGTACAACCCTAAGAGAATAAGTAAAGAATAAAGAATGAATAGTGTTTTTGGTGGAAAAGAGAATATTATGAGACGACACTATATAGAAGTATTCGGAACGGATTTCCGAGTTCGTAATAGTGATCCAGGGGGAAAATAAGTGTATGTAAAAGTTGTCGGATTCTGAAAAACCGCACTTTTATTTTCTCCGAGAGTTGCCTGGACACTGATAGACTTAAGAATTTAACGAAGGGATTTAAGGAATATAAATTCGAAAGTTAGTAAGAAAGATGGAGAATGATAGTATTAATACTAAGAAGATTCCCGGTAAACCCTAATTAGAAATCCGTGAAATATTCCTACGAACGATCAATCGAAACGAGCAATAACCGGACAAAAGAAACAAGCAGAGGAAGCAAGAGTCATGCATAAGCCACTAGTAAATATCTAGCAACCAAGTGGGCTCAAGTAAATAGCTTGGTTATGGAATGAACAAGTACTTAGCTAAATCCAACTCCAAGTTAGCTAGCAACCATTTAAAACACAACACATGTCTTGCCCAATTGCATCATCTAGTGCATCACACTCCACTAACACAACCAAGATGATATATTATCTAGAAAGGATCACTTTATGCATTATTACCACAAAACAAATTAAGAAAACACAAACTCTCTCCATTTTCTTAAACCTGCCCAGCAAGAACCACTATGAAATAAAAATTCATATCTCCATTTCTATCCATGATAAAATCACCAAATTTTAACCATAGCCTCTCCACTCCATGGGTAATATTCGCTCAAAATTTCATGGCCAACAAAGTAGTATAGCCTAGTCAAATCCATGCTCAAAGTTGGGGAAACAAATCTGCCCAGTTTCTGTCCAGCAGAAAAAGAGGGCTCGAAACCCTAGCTATGAAGCTTCATATCTGATGATCTAGGACTCAAAACAAAGCTTATGAAGAGACCAAGATGTGGTAAAAATTTGAGAGCTAAATTCTTATTTTTCAATTTTCTATGATTTTTACAAGTTTAGGGTGAATAGTAACTTCCAAGAACTAATCTTTGATTTCTTGTTTTCTTTGGTTGATCCAAGCTTTGTTAAGGCTATACAAGGACTTGAACAAGCTCAGTAAGGCTAGTACATACTCCAAGGAAGGTAATCATCTCAAGAAACCCTAGCTCTTAGTTTAAGTTTTGATGATTATTGGATGATTTTGAGATTAGTTATGAAATGGTGTATTATAAGCATGATTATGTAATTAGCTTTATTGATCTAAGAGATATAATGAATATGATGGTGAAGTATGATATTTCTGGACTTGTTGAGATGAGAATCAGGTGTATAAGATGTATGTATGCCCGGTGTGGCTTGGTCATTGTTGTAACAATTTGGAAACGTCCGATTTATAGCCGTCGTAATGCCCGATTTTCGTTAACCTCTAGAAAACCGTGCATAAAAGTTAGGATGATTTTCTGGCCTTGATGAATAACTGACATGCACTTGTAGATCTCGAGCCATAGATCGTTTTGGCGCGAGAATTGAAACATTCCGACTTACGGTTTAGGAGTTATGGTCAAATTACTAAAATTGGTTCGGAACCGTAAGTAAAAGTTCTCAACTTCAATTGAACCCTCGTAAAGCATGTTACTCAGTGGAGAATCTTGGTAAATAAATACTAGGGGTCATAAGGAAGGTATGAAAGAAAACCACATATCAAACGGATCGTTTTCCGATTTTATAAAAATGTTTGAATCGAAGTTAAACGCGAACGAACCCCTAAAAACCCGCTTGGTTATAACTTTGGTAAAACACTTAAAAAACGAACGATAAAACTCGAAGTATAATCTCGGTTTGTAATCGATCGACTTTAGAACTTATACGACTTAAGTATATACCGAGTGTGGGTACGATGACATGTCGTAATAACGAACAAATGTCGGATCGTATCAGTAATAAAAAGAGTTACACTAAAAGGTGTATAACGAGATAATTCGAAAACGTGTTTCGATTTAAGTGAAGTTATACTTAGACTTTTAAAACGTGTTAAGTGGTTAATCTCGAATGTTCTGATTGTTTATAGATCATCGAGCAGACCCAGGACACGCTATCTCCACCCACACCCGATTACCAGGCAAGTGTTCAAAACTTTGAACCTGTTGTTGTGATAATATATATATATATATATATATATATATATATATATATATATATATATATATATATATATATATATTTGTGTGTGTGTGTGTGTGTGATTGCCATCTTACATATGCCATAGCATGCATGCCTATTGTCTAATTATATTATGATACCTGTTCCCTGAATTGCCATTGGCTTATAGACTAGATACGAATTATCAGTTATAAGTCGGATTGTTTTGGTAAGACCCTTAGCGAAGGGCATATGATATTCATTCTTAAATATAGACCGGGAGTCGGTATTTTGAGATATAGATGGTCGTGGAAACCCGGAGGGATTCCAACGACAGATTATTATTTATCTGAGAAATGTTATTGTTAAACGTTATTTATATTCCATAAAGTATCAATTACTTGAAAATATTTCGAGGAATGTTATTCGAGTATTATCTCAGTCGAGAGATATTAAATGAATGTTAGTTTCGAATATTCATTTAGAGTTGATTATTTAATGAATATTATTTTGATATTCATTAGAATGTTATTTATTAAATGAATATTACTTTCGAATATTCATTTAAGGTTTTATATACTTGATGAATATTAATTTAAAATATTCATTGGAAGTTCTATTTACTTAAGGAATATTATTTCGATTATTCCTTTAAAGTTTTGATTACTAAATGAATATTATTTGGATATTCATTTAGAAGATTATTTATTAAATGAATATTATTTTCAAATAGTCATTTAAGGATTGACCTATTTATTGAATATTATTTTAAACATTTATTGGAGTTTAATTATTTAATGAATATTATTTCGAATATTCATTTAAGGAGGGATTTATTTAGTAAATAATTCCATATATTCATTCGAGGATTACTTACGATCTATATTATAATTTAATAATATTCCGTAATTATTATTGAGTTAATAAATATTCTTGGAATATTTATTTAAATCTTTTAAATTCTTTTTAAAAATGATTTATATTAGTCGGAGATTATCTGTCACCTCCAGATATTATGTAAAATATTTCGGAGTCTTTTTTACGACTATTTTGTCAAGGAAAGGTTCCCAACTCTTTATTTTTCATTTAAATCTATCTTAAAAGGATTTAAATGCTCGCTCAAACTTCCATGTTATAGGAGAACCTACTTGAGCAATATTATTTATCTTGTAGACTTCCCGGTCATAAATCTCATAATTTATCCTTTTCACTCGCAACTTGGTTGCTATGGACTCATTAAGTCTGTGTGTACCTTCTCATTATTCGAGGGGTAAGATTGTTGGAACAAGTTGATATCCATTAACAAGCAAAAGCTTGGGAAGTGTTGGTGAATTTTCTTTTCCAACTAGATACGACTACTTTGTGGAGTCTTATCAACAAGTATTTCACTTGGGGAAGGGAGGACAAACTCTACGTTTCGATGCGGTGGATTTATTCGAACTAGGAGTCGTGTGTAAGAGGCCGAGTCGCGCGGTCCATCACAAGGCCTAACCATTGGCCAGGGAGTTACTATTAAAGGCAATCGACAAGTGGAGCCATCAGTTCTTCCTTCTACCGGTAGTAAACTATATTGGGCTGTACCATCCCCGACTGATCATCAGGGAGTGGGACAGCTGGCGCGTGATAACTCCAGTATTGGTTCATCTCCCAAATTGGGAATTCCCTGCAACACGTATCGAAGAGACTTCTTTCAGGTTGACGGTGTCTTCCGCAACACGTATCGAAGAGACTTCTTTCAGGTTGTAGGACTTCGAAAAATGTTAATAACTGGAATTGCAATATTTTCCTTGCAAGTTCCTCTTCATATGATAAATGATAATATCTGGCTTATCTTTGACATAGCAGATATTTCCACCTATATATGCATTTTGAGTTACCTCGTAACTTCATCGTTCATGTTATTCTGGCATCATTTCCGTAAATGCATGGCATATGGTTTGAAAGATACTTTTGAACTGTTATATATTATCGTTCAGTTAAATATTATTGTTGATGGGCTATTGCTCACCCTTGCTTTATTATTACATCACAACAACAGCTAGACCAGACGACTCGCACAAGGCGCGCTCGACGCCGGCGAGGACGATGAGACTACCAGAGCCGAAGAGAAAGCTATTGGTAGGATAGATTCATTCTTTCAATACCAAGTATATGGGCTAGTATGACTTATGTAAATGGATGGCAAAGAGTATGTATTAATATTGTAATTCTTTTGGGTTGTAAGAACTCAAAATGTGATTAATAAAATTTGATTGTTACTCTGATTTCATCTCTGGGACTATAACGGGTGTGTTTTATATTGTTGTGTTGGGTCATAAAGATGTAATTTATTTTATGTTGAAGTAAGTTCAAGTATTGTGGACAGAATTAGAGATCGTAACGACCTGATCCCGGACCCCGGATCTGGGGGTGTTATAGAAATGGTATCAGAGCGTACGTTATAAACCTCAGAGATGAGGCGACGTTAAAACAATAAATTCACTAAGATAATAAGAACTCTTTCCAAGTTCATAGTTGGACTACATAATGTAGTACTGACATATAAATCCCTTATGGGAACTCTTAAGTATCATGATAGTCACTTAGCTCGATATTGTATCGACGTGTAAGGCGACAGACCTTGAGGCATACGAGCAGCAACATGATGATGCTTTATTATATGCTGAAGATCAGTGGGTAAATTCGATAGAGTACCCTATTGGAGACCCGGAAGAGGTTCCAGCAGATAAGGAAAATCCTGTTAGGATAAGGAGCTTACCCTTGAGGAATGAAGCTGCAGCCAGAAAGACTGTGATGATTAAGGTATAATGCTCAGAAAAGTGAGCATAAAGAACTGAGCTATTAGCAAGAGAACTGAAGATTCATGTTGGATTTGTAGCCGGACTACTGGATGTAGTACCAGCAAGTAAGACGGATTGGAAGAATCATTTGAGATCTTATACGGGAATAGATAAAAATCCTTAGAGACTTTCTTATTAACGAAGTAAGAGCTAGAGGGATGTATGATTATCAAAGACATCGATATAAGACGAGGAGCAGAGTCCCTAGGAATAGTTGAGAAGGAGGCAGTAAGTTCCATATCATTTGATAAATGAATTAGTATGAAAATTGTCAGTAATAATTCGCCATGAGAAGGCAGATGTCATAGGTTATAAGTTATGGAACTAAATTGAGGTTAATGAGGTGGTTTTATTCAGGGAAATGTTCATTTTATGAATGAATTAGTTAGAAAGTAAAGACATTGGGAAGTGACAGCATGATTGGATAAAGTTATATAAGGAAGTAGTAAGCAAGACAACGATCTCAGAACCTACCGGAAGATAAGACCAGTGAGTCAAGATGAACTCGTAATGAGACTACTGTCAAAGACTGAGAATAGGGTTATTTCAACTCAATGAAATGATGAACCAGAAACGTTAGATGCATGTGATTCAGAGGAATATTAAATTCCTTCTTTTCTTTGAATGGATCATAGTAGTTACCTTAAGTTTACTCCGATGCGGAATTATAATGGATCAAGTAATACGATCAGCAGTTGAAGAAAAAAAAATGTGAGAAAATCTTCCTGGAGCTAAAAGATGAAATTAGTAATGACCAAGAGTTGGCATTGTTTAATGGAAAAAGGAGACTTTGTGCTTCCAACGATGCTTCGCATAAAGGATTAGGATGTGTGCTTGCGCAGCACAACAAAGTACTTGCGGATGCATTCGGACAGCACGGTTCACCTGGTACAGATGGCCTTAGTAGTGCCAATTTTGCGAAACAACCAACTCCGACGGTAATGTTCCTTCTGAGACTAGTGGTTAGGTACACTGACATTTGGTAATATTGAACATCAGGACGTATAGGTATCAGGACGTTTTGACAGGGTTCAGTTTGAAACTGCTGATTCCCTTCTAAGGGATATATAATTGGTTCCTCTCCAGTGGTTAAACTTCCAACCTGATGACGATTATTTCATTAACTATGACTGCTTATGGTTCTACCTGCTTGAAGGTTCATAGAACTATTCTTCAGGTTTCGAAACTGGTCTCCTTAATGTTACCAGTAGGTGGATAGATTGACCAAACTTTTCCTGATTCTGGAAAGAACTTCAACGAATTTTGGCAAACCTTGTCTTTATGATTACCAGAGAACATCAAGGAAGAGAATGGAAACTGGGGCGAACCCCGTGAATTGGGTAAGGTAGCCGCTATATGGGTTAGTGGACAGATCTCGATTATCGTGATTGATTGTAGAAATATAATGATGAAGTAAGATTGGACGGAAACAGGAAATGTAAGTAAGAATCCAGCCGGACTAAGAAACTCCGGGATTGACTTAGTGAAAAGGCTGTTATGCCAGGAATGGTAGGCTTGTGTGGCACGTGGGATTGATAAGAATAGTTGAAGAGATAAAAGTAGAGGAAAGGTGACCGGAGACGGCGCTGAGTAGTCGATGAAGACTTATATGAAGTAAAGTTTTGGAAAGGTAGAAAGGTATCAAAGAAGAAGGCACTACGCCGGCAATTGCTAGAAAAGTAATGCTATTAGCCAGCCCCTAAAATCATATATTTTTATTTTAGTGTGGCCAGTTGAGGCCAAGTCATTGGTCACAAAGGATTATCAAGTGACTAGACCAGCAATGAAAGGACAAAGCAGGGTTGCTTCTAAGTAAGCACTGACTGCAAGGGCTTCTGATATAAAGGAAATATTAATGAGATCGTAGGAATCTTCTACTGAACCCTTTGCAACCCATGTTTGGATTGGGAATTTACTAGACTTTTTGGAATGGGGTCACCCGTACTAAAGTGATTCATGTGTATATGATTGCCCAAGATTACGAGTAAAAATTGAAGTATAATGACTTGAGATGTATGATGTTAGGGTGTTATAGATACCATGAATATTATGACTAAGGAAAGAAAGCAACGAAGATCTATGAAGAGAGTATAGAAATGGTCAGAGATTGATCAGTATGCTGTAGAAATTTTGCCTAAGGTAAGTACCTTTGAGAAGAACGATAAGCACTAAGAGATTCACGTTGAACTCGACCAATACCTTCCAAAACGTCCTTGCTACCATTACCAAGTTCTGTAAGAAAGCAGATAGACATACGTTGTCTTTTGGAAGGTCAAATAGGCTGACAACTATCTGAAAGAAGAGGTTAGCATTAAGCCACCGATCGATTATCAAA
Organism: Saposhnikovia divaricata; assembly: GCA_036435485.1. NCBI lineage: Eukaryota > Viridiplantae > Streptophyta > Magnoliopsida > Apiales > Apiaceae > Saposhnikovia > Saposhnikovia divaricata. Next base: position 114,795,393 of record CM071596.1, read on the forward strand.
TGAGAATGATTGAAAAGAGACCCTTATTAAGGATACATGATTTGATTTCCAAGTATAGGATGCAAGAATTTCTTGGCAGTTGAATTAAGGATAGGATATCCATAAATTAAGACAAACCCTGGGGAATGCACAAGGGATGGCATTAACCCTAATAACGACATTATGAATTCAGATGATATGAGTTGGACTTGCTAAGGCAACAATGACCGGTAAGGATTATTAAAAAGAGTTATGGAAAGAACATAGATAGAATTATTAGAGTATTGATCAATGACGTTTTAATATACCCTGTACCCAGAAAATACAGGAGGAATGATGAGGATGACCTAAGAAACCTTACAAGGAAAAAGGTAATATTCCGAACTTCAAAATGGAAGTTTGGTAAGGAATGTATGACATAGTAACAATAATGCCAGATGAGGCATGTACGAAACCCTGAGGAAGTATGGATTGAACCTCTAAAGGTTGAGATTATCCTAAGATAAGGAAAGAACTAAGAAAAGAAGTATCCTAAGTAGGATTGGGAATAAACGTGATAAAGTTCCCACGGGTAGGTGGAAGCAATGACTTATAGAAAAAGACTGATAGATATATTTTTCTCCTTCAGCAGAGCTTAAGGGAGAATGCTTTCACCCAACAGTGATGGGAATGAGGTAGAAAAGTTTGAGTTGGAATGTATCCATAGAACATGGATTACAAGAAATTGTTAGTATCAGGAAAGGCCAATGAGGTGGCCGACAATCTAAGTATAAAGGAATAATTACAAATGTTCATACCGAAGAAACAGAATGATATTTGGAAGGACCTTGAAGGTCATATCGGAATGGAGGAATTTACATTCCTTCTGATGATTGTGCAAGAATTGACGGTAATAATAGTTTAAATAAAGATTCGATTCCTGATGGAGTCTTAAGCATATTACGTACCTTAGAAGGTCCCGTTTTGAGGCAAACCGGGACCATGATACAAAATTGACAAAGTAAACCGTTAAGTTTCCAGTCTTTTATGGAAGCTGCATGAGTGATAGTTTCATCAACCTGACATAGTTGCGATGCTTGAAACTCTTCTACAATTTTATCTACTTCATGTAATATCTACATCAAGTTCAGGAAGTGTTCCTTATGGATAAGGAATAGTGATTACTTTGTCTCCCTAAAGGATTGAAACCCGTATGGTTAGTTATTAACGCACTACGTAAACAACAAGCGATGGCGATTCTTCTAAGAAAGTAGATGACAACATAATATAAAGAAAGTACTGCTATTGATAAGCTAAATGGCATTTTGATGAATGACAAGCAAGTTTGTGTTAGTGTACTTCTGCGCAAACAAGGTAGAGAATATGAGGTTGACGATTCATGATGCTAAATGTATTCCCGTAGAAAGAATTAAGGGCAGTTGAGCCCGAGATTTGTTGGGCCATCTGAGAGTTTAAAAGTGTTCAGAAGGTGGCATTCGAGCCAGCTCTACCCCCAAAACTTATAGCACGGTCATAACGGGTTTTCATGTGGCAAGGCTACGCCAGTAAAATGCAGATACTCGATAGATGATAAGAGTACGAGCAGGTAGATATACGACCTGGTCTGACTTACGAAGAACAACCTGTGTAAAATCACGGATAGAAAAGAACAAGTGATGAGAAACAAGTTTTGCAGAAGAAGATTATATTGGATCTAAGTTAAAGAAATCGGCCAAATTCATTTCGGAGGTTTTAAATTGGAATAATGTGATGATTATAGAGTAAATGTGACGGGATAACAATAAGGAGGTGCCAAGTACAAAAGATGCCTCAATAAAGAGATGACGGTGGAGGTAAATAATAGAAGTGAATAAGAATCAGATAATAAGAAGGATGTGATTGATAAAGAAAAGGCTGGGAAAGCAACTATGGAATGTGAAGCAAGGAATGTTATGAATGGATTAATAAATGGGTTTTCTGATGAATTCTCGGGATGACAACCTGAGAGGTTCAAAGATTTTCCAAAAGTAAGTGTGCTAAGGTTGAACCAGAGTATAGGTCCATAGAATAGTATACAAAGCAGCAAGATATGTTGACACATGAGGTTGCGATCAAATAGTATTGGATATATTCATGATTATTTTCTTCTTTGATGAACCTCTATAGTTCAGAGGTAAATTATTAGTATGATATTTTACAATCATGAAAACTTTCTATAATCCTTTAGAACACTTTTCTTTTCTTCTCTCTTATTCATCTTCTTCATGAATTGAGAAGAACAACCCTTTAAGGAGGGGAGGTACTGCTACGTGACTATCTGTCTATGTGATAGAAGTCTAAGTGGAATACCATAACTTATTTAATTGCTTGTCAAGTACTAAAGGCTGGCCCCCTTCTGTACTAACTATGCAATATAACAAATGTTCATTGATCATAGTGATCTCTCAATAAATCTTTCCACTTCTCTATATTGATCGAGATTACGAAGATTAAAGTGATCAGGAAATGCACAGTGCGAGCGAGGTTACCTCCAAATTCGCAGTGGGATAGTGATACCAATGTTACTGCAGGTATCAATAAGGATAAGACTGAGTAAGAGCATAACCCGGATAGTGTGTTGCACGAAAAGTAGCAACGTTGATGGAAAAAGGATAAAGTATGGATAGTAGCACTAGAAGATGTGCTGAGAAAGGGTAGAACGACTAAGAATTGACCGGGAAGCTAAAAAGTCAACGACAGGCAAACGACTCTTTGCTTCCTACCTGATTCCGGGACGGAATCCTTTTAAGGAGGGGAGACTGTAAGAACCCCAGATTTTGGATATAATTAAAACTTTTTATTATGTACTGAGGTAATGGTGAATAGTGATTACGACTACGATGTAACGATTGAGATAATGAATGAAAGGAATAGATTTGGATTCAAATGTTTATATGCCATGAAGAATACTACTGGTTGACACTTTAGATAAGAATTATATATCTCCTAGGGAATTGAGATTTGATAATTCTAAAGGAGAAGATTATTCTTATGTCATCCAAATCGATATCTGTTATTGGTCCAGTGGGTCCGTAAAAAGGTTAAGGAACGATCGAAAGAGATCAGGGACAATTGTACAACCCTAAGAGAATAAGTAAAGAATAAAGAATGAATAGTGTTTTTGGTGGAAAAGAGAATATTATAAGACGACACTATATAGAAGTATTCGGAACGGATTTCCGAGTTCGTAATAGTGATCCAGGGGGAAAATAAGTGTATGTAAAAGCTGTCGGATTCTGAAAAACCGCACTTTTATTTTCTCCGAGAGTTCCCTAGACACTAATAGGCTTAAGAATTTAACGAAGGGATTTAAGGAATATAAATTCGAAAGTTAGTAAGAAAGATGGAGAATGATAGTATTAATATTAAGAAGATTCCCGGTGAACCCTAATTAGAAATCCGTGAAATATTCCTACGAACGATCAATCGAAACGAGCAATAACCGGACAAAAGAAACAAGCAGAGGAAGCAAGAGTCAAGCATAAGCCACTAGAAAATATCTAGCAACCAAGTGGGCTCAAGTAACTAGCTTGGTTATGCAATGAACAAGTACTTAGCTAAATCCAACTCCAAGTTAGCTAGCAACCATTTAAAACACAACACATGTCTTGCCCAATTGCATCATCTAGTGCATCACACTCCACTAACACAACCAAGATGAGATATTATCTAGAAAAGGATCACTTTATGCATTATTACCACAAAACAAATTAAGGAAACACAAACTCTCTCCATTTTCTTAAACATGCCCAGCAAGAACCACTATGAAAGAAAAATTCATATCTCCATTTCTATCCATAATAAAATCACCAAATTTTAACCATAGCCTCTCCACTCCATGGGTAATATTCGCTCAAAATTTCATGGCCAACAAAGTAGTATAGCCTAGTCAAATCCATGCTCAAAGTTGGGGAAAAAATCTGCCCAGTTTCTGTCCAGCAGAAAAAGAGGGCTCAAAACCCTAGCTAGGAAGCTTCAGATCTGATGATCTAGGACTCAAAACAAAGCTTATGAAGAGCCCAAGAGGTGGTAAAAATTTGAGAGCTAAATTCTTATTTTTCAATTTTCTATGATTTTTACAAGTTTAGGGTGAATAGTAACTTCCAAGAACTAATCTTTGATTTATTGTTTTCTTTGGTTGATCCAAGCTTTGTTAAGGCTATACAAGGACTAGAGAAAGCTTAGTAAGGCTAGTACATAATCCAAGGAAAGTAATCATCTCAAGAAACCCTAGCTCTTAGTTTAAGTTTTGATGATTATTGGATGATTTTGAGATTAGTTATGAAATGGTGTATTATAAGCATGATTATGTAATTAGCTTTATTGATCTAAGAGATATAATGAATATGATGGTGAAGTATGATATTTCTGGACTTGTTGAGATGAGAATCAAGTGTATAAGATGTATGTATTCCCGGTGTGGCTTGGTGATTGTTGTAACAATTTGGAAACGTCCGATTTATAGCCGTCGTAATGCCCGATTTTCGTTAACCTCTAGAAAACCGTGCATAACAGTTAGGATGATTTTCTGGCCTTGATGAATAAATGACATGCCCTTGTAGATCTGGAGCCATAGATCGTTTTGGCGTGAGAATCGAAACATTCCGACTTACTGTTTAGGAGTTATGGTCAAATTACTAAAATTGGTTCGGAACCGTAAGTAAAAGTTCGTAACTTCAATTAAACCCTCGTAAAGCATGTTACTCAGTGGCAAATCTTGGTAAATAAATACTAGGGGTCATAAGGAAGGTATGAAAGAAAACCACATATCAAACGGATCGTTTTCCGATTTTATAAAAATGTTGGAATCGAAGTTAAACGCGAACGAACCCCTAAAAACCCGTTTGGATATAACTTTGGTAAAACACTTAAATAACGAACGATAAAACTCGAAGTATAATCTCGGTTCGTAATCGATCGACTTTAGAACTTATACGACTTAAGTATATACCGAGTGTGGGTACGATGGCATGTCGTAATAACGAACAAATGTCGGATCGTATCAGTAATAAAAAGAGTTACACTAAAAGGTGTATAACGAGATAATTCGAAAACGTGTTTCGATTTAAGTGAAGTTATACTTAGACTTTTAAAACGTGTTAAGTGGTTAATCTCGAATGTTCTGATTGTTTATAGATCATCGAGCAGACCCAGGACACGCTATCTCCACCCACACCCGATTACCAGGCAAGTGTTCAAAACTTTGAACCTGTTGTTGTGATAATATATATATATGTGTGATTGCCATCTTACATATGCCATAGCATGCATGCATATTGTCAAATTATATTATGATACCTGTTCCCTGAATTGCCATTGGCTTATAGACTAGATACGAATTATTAGTTATAAGCCGGATTGTTTTGGTAAGACCCTTAGCGAAGGGCATATGATATTCATTCTTAAATATAGACCGGGAGTCGGTATTTTGAGATATAGATAGTCGTGGAAACCCAGAGGGATTCCAACGACAGATTATTATTTATCTGAGAAATGTTATTGTTAAACGTTATTTATATTCCATAAAGCATCAATTACTTGGAAATATTTCGAGGAATGTTATTCGAGTATTATCTCAGTCGAGAGATATTAAATGAATGTTAGTTTCGAATATTCATTTAGAGTTGATTATTTAATGAATATTATTTTTATATTCATTAGAATGTTATTTATTAAATGAATATTACTTTCGAATACTCATTTAAGGTTTTATATACTTGATGAATATTATTTTAAAATATTCATTGGAAGTTCTATTTACTTAAGGAATATTATTTCGATTATTCCTTTAAAGTTTTGATTACTAAATGAATATTATTTTGATATTCATTTAGAAGATTATTTATTAAATTAATATTATTTTCAAATATTCATTTAAGGATTGACCTATTTATTGAATATTAGTTTAAACATTTATTGGAGTTTAATTATTTAATGAATATTATTTCGAATATTCATTTAAGGAGGGATTTATTTAGTAAATAATTCCATATATTCATTCGAGGATTACTTATGATCTATATTATAATTTAATAATATTCCGTAATTATTATTGAGTTAATAAATATTCTTGGAATATTTATTTAAATCTTTTAAATTCTTTTTAGAAATGATTTATATTAGTCGGAGATTATCTGCCACCTCCAGATATTATGTAAAATATTCGGAGTCTTTTTATGACTATTTTGTCAAGGAAAGGTTCCCAACTCTTTATTTTTCATTTAAATCTATCTTAAAAGGATTTAAATGCTCGCTCAAACTTCCATGTTATAGGGGAACCTACTTGAGCAATGTTATTTATCTTGTAGACTTCCCGGTTATAAATCTCATAATTTATCCTTTTCACTCGCAACTTGGTTGCTATGGACTCATTAAGTTTGTGCGTACCTTCTCATCATTCGAGGGGTAAGATTGTTGGAACAAGTTGATATCCATTAACAAGCAAAAGCTTGGGAAATGTTGGTGAATTTTCCTTTCCAACTAGATACGACTAATTTGTGGAGTCTTATCAACAAGTATTTCACTTGGGGAAGGGAGGACAAACTCTACGTTTCGATGCTGTGGATTTTTTCGAACTAGGAGTCGTGTGTAAGAGGCCGAGTCGCGCGGTCCATCACAAGGCCTAACCATTGGCCAGGGAGTTACTATTAAAGGCAATCGAGAAGTGGAGCCGTCAGTTCTTCCTTCTACCGGTAGTAAACTATATGGGTTAAATGGCGTTTTGGTCACTCAACTGACTGGAAACTTGCAATTGGGTCATCAAACTCAAAAAGTTTTCAGTCACATCATTGTACTCTTAAAAATTTTCATTCAGGTCATTGGCCATTACAATATGTTAAAAATTAGATGGAAAACTGACTAAGTTTGGTGAGTTGGCTTGAATAAATCCACTGTGGCATGTACAGTCAGCTAAAGCGGCGTTTTTCGTCACTCAACTAATGTGCAGTCAGCTGAGTTTCTAGTAAGTTCGGTGATCAAAACGCTACTTCAGCTGACTGTACATGCCACAATGGATTTATTCAAGCTAACTCACAAAACTTAGTCAAATTTCCGTCAAATTTTTAACGGAGTGTAATGGCTAATGACCTGAATGAAAATTTTTAAGAGTAAAATGATGTGATTGAAAACTTTTTAAGTTTGATGACCCGATTGCAAGTTTCCTGTCAGTTGAGTGACCAAAATGCCAATTAACCCTAAACTATATTGGGCTGTACCATCCCCGACTGATCATCAGGGAGTGGGACAGCTGGCGTGTGATAACTCCAGTATTGGTTCATCTCCCAAATTGGGAATTCCCTGTAACACGTATCGAAGAGACTTCTTTCAGGTTGATGGTGTCTTCCGCAACACGTATCGAAGAGACTTCTTTCAGGTTGTAGGACTTCGAAAAATGTTAATAACTGGAATTGCAATATTTTCCTTACAAGTTCCTCTTCATATGATAAATGATAATATCTGGCTTATCTTTGACATAGCAGATATTCCCACCTATATATGCATTTTGAGTTACCTCGTAACTTCATCGTTCATGTTATTCTGGCATCATTTCCGTAAATGCATGGCATATGGTTTGAAAGATACTTTTGAACTGTTATATATTATCGTTCAGTTAAATATTATTGTTGGTGGGCTATTGCTCACCCTTGCTTTATTATTACATCACAACAACAGCTAGACCAGATGACTCGCACAAGGCGCGCTCGACGCTGGCGAGGATGATGAGACTACCAGAGCCGAAGAGAAAGCTATTGGTAGGATAGATTCATTCTTTCAGTACCAAGTATATGGGCTAGTATGACTTATGTAAATAGATGGCAAAAAGTATGTATTAATATTTTAATTCTTTTGGGTTGTAAGAACTCAAAATGTGATTAATAAAATTTGATTGTTACTCTGATTTCATCTTTGGGAGTATAACGGGTGTGTTTTATATTGTTGTGTTGGGTCATAAAGATGTAATTTATTTTATGTTGAAATAAGTTCAAGTATTGTGGACAGAATTGGAGACCGTAACGACCAGATCCCGGACCCCGGATCTGGGGGTGTTACACCTTTCCACCACCACGGCACCACCCATCTCGGTACTGGGTAGTGGTGGACACAAACAAATTGAGGGTGCTTGAGAATGGGGAAAACGCATGGTGGTGAATCTATTGAAATCCAAACTAAAAATGGAAATCAACGTCGAAGATGGTTCAAAGCTCTAACTGGAATCGGGTCAACAAACCCATTCGAAAGAGCAAACGGGTTAGACCCAATTGAGCGTACAGTTTCTCGTCGCCACGTAAGCTGTCAACTTGTGAATTCAGATGATGATGAAATCAGGGTTCAATTTCAAGTTGTTGGAAAGAACCCAATCTGGGTACATTACAACAAAATTGATGCAATTAAAATGTTTAGGTTTCTTGAAAATGGTGAAATGGAGAGTGGTGATATGTTTTGTGTTTCTGGTGAGAAGCCCATTTGGTTTGCTTTGAAAAGATTGGAACTTGATTGTTAGGAATATGTTGTACTTGATGATAACTTCACAATCAATCAAATTGTATAAGGTTTTGTAGCTGCCAACGGATGAGGATTTATAACTCTATCCGTTGACAGGTAGCTCATCAACGGATGAGGTTTTGTAGCATACTGTAGTATCTCTATGTTATCAGTTGATAGTGTTTTTATCCATAGTCATGTTGACCATCAATGGATAGGCAGAATAGGGTAGCCAATTGTAAATAAGCTATGCTATGTAATTCTGTCTAAGTGAAAGTGTATCAACAGATGAAGACAAAACTCTATGAACGGATACAACTCAAATCCACTCTATCAACGGATACAGCTCAAGTCTCAATATCAACGGATATAGCTCAATATATCATCAACGGATGTCAGTGTACAATATCAACGGATAATCATTGACACTTTCTTCTATGCTAAGCTGGGGATTAGCAGTTGATAAGGACAGGTTTGACTGACAGATCACATGGGTTGATAGTAGATACAAAAAGCAGTATGGCAGCCATACTTTGGAAACACAGAAGAAAGAAGCATTCCGTTTACACTATGAATACAAGAAAGGTGCAGGAGACATGTCTGTTCACAAGGACAACCTTTCGGCTACATGTGTATTTGGAGTGTAGTAGCAAGTCAACTAGGATTAGATTAATATTATCTTATTCCAGTAGTTCTTGTAAACTTGGGATTTATAACCAAGTGTAGCAACTCTTTGTAAGGTAAGAAAACAGATACATTTGCTTAGGGTTTTTGTTGAATATCCTTAGAAAGTAAAGAGTTGTAAAACAGAAGCTGTGTACTTTTGTATCACAGAGTTGTCTTCGAATAAAAGCTTCAGGTGGTGCATTTAACCACCTGATTTTTATGTGTTTGTGCATTAATCTTTCTACAGCAATTATCTAAGTATAGATTTCTGGAGTTCTTATCAGAAATTTATAAATATCAAGAATTGTATTCAACCCCCCCTTCTACAATTATACAAGTGTGCAATCTGGGAATAACAATTGGTATCAGAGCAAGCTTCTAACATATTTGAAGTTTAAAGATCAACACACTTCCAACATGTCTAAGAAGGATTATAGAGTAAAGATTCCAGTTCTTGATAGAGAGAATTACTTTCACTGGAAAGTAAAAATGCATCTACATCTCTCGTCTATTGATGAGGGTTTTGTGGATTGCATTGACAAGGGTCCTCACGTTCCAATGAAGACTACAACAAGAGTTGGCCTGGCTGAAGATGTGCCTGACACTCTCATTCCCAAACCTGTTTCTGAATGGAGTCTTGAAGATATTGCAGAAGTCCACAAAGACAAAAAGACCATGAATATACTGTTCAATGTTCTAGAAACAGACATGGTTGACAATGTTATTAACTGTACTACCTCCAAGGAAGTATGGGACACTGTTCAAACCCTTTGTGAAGGAACAGAACAGGTGAGGGAAAACAAGATGCAACTACTAATCCAACAGTATGAACATTTCCACTTTAAGAGTGGAGAAACATTGAATAATACATTTAATAGATTTCAAAAGCTACTAAATGGTTTGAAACTGTATGGAAGAATCTATCAAGTTAAAGATTCTAATCTCAAATTTCTGAGATCACTGACCAAGGAATGGAAGCCAATGACTGTTTCTCTAAGAAACACTCAAGAATACAAGACATTTACTCTTGAAAGGCTCTATGGAACTTTAAAGACATATGAGCTGGAAATGGAGCAGGATGAAGAGATTGAGAAGTCTCAAAAGAAAAGTGGGTCAGTTGCACTTGTTGCCAACTTGGAGCAGACGGAGGAAAGGACAGAAGCTGCTAGTTCTACACCAAACAGGGAGGTTTGTAAAGGTAGAGCAGAATCAAGCAGGAGCAAGGAAAAGGTGTCTGAGGAATTGAATGTCCTTCAGCAGGATGAATTTGATGAAATAGATGAGCACTTAGCTTTTCTATCTAGGAGATTCTCTAAGCTGAAATTCAAGAGAAACTCTGGGGTGGCCAAGCCATTTAACAAGGATTTTTCCACAAGCAACTATGTGGATAAATCCAAAATTAAATGCTACAATTGTGGACTTGCCGGTCACATGATAAGTGAATGCAGGAAACCTAGATCTGAGAACAAGGGAAAGTCAACTGAGACTGTTGACTACAAGAAGAAATATTTTGATCTTCTCAGGCAGAAAGGAAAGGCATTCTTGACCCAAGAGTATGACTGGGCTGTTGATGACAATCATTCTGATGATGATGCTGAGTTTGTCAACCTTGCATTGATGGCTGATTCTGGAGAGCAGGAAGCAAGTTCAGCTAGCAATCAGGTATTTTCTACTAATCTCTCTAAGCTCACCAAAGAGGAATGCAATAGTGTTATAGATGAAATGTCTACTGAACTATATCACTTAAGTGTTACCCTTAAATCACTTACTAAAGAGAACAATAGGATTAAAGAGTCTAATCTGTTTTTAAGTGATAGAAATGCTGCTCTAGAAGCTCAATTTCTAGAATTTGAGAAAATGAGAGTTGATTGTAATAATGCTAAAAGTGAACTTGAAGCTGTGTTAAAAAGAGAACTGATTTTAAAAGACCAGCTTGAAAAAGAACAAGGGATAATTGCTAAATTTCAAAGTTGTAGGAATATTTCTCAAAACATAATAGAAGTCCAGGGAATAGAATCGTTTGTGAAGGATACCTGGACTCAAAAGAAAAAGGAGCTGGAACCTGGCCTTGAGGATCTAGAGACTATTTGTGAATCAACGGATAGTGATCATCCGTTGACAGATGAACCATCAACGGATGAGAGGTATCCGTCGACTAACAAAAAGTTTGTTAGTAAGAAGGAACTCAGGAAACTGGATATCAAGTATGGTCCAGTCAACAAGAACTTTATCAGTGGTGAGAGTAGCAAAACCAAATCTAGTGGGAAGGCTAAGGCAGGTGATTTACATAACAAAAAGGCTGTTGGTAAATCAGATAATGAAAAGGTAGAAATTGAGGGTAAAAAGAAAAAGAACAGAAATGGTAAGATAGGCATCAACAAGAAAAACAATTATTCTCCTAACAAGTTTGCTCCTAGGAAAACTTGTAGTAATTGTAATAGTGTCAATCACCTATCTTCTAATTGCAAGATTGTCAACAAGGCTCTTGTTCATGTACCTCAAACAATACCATGTATGCCTGCAATGCCTGTTATGCCTGGTTTGTATCGAAATTCTAGTTTTTCAAATCCATATGTGAACATGCCATATGTGTCTAATCCTTATTTTCAATCTGTGAATGTGCCACAAATGTCATGGAGCATTCGTAGCATGAATAATATGTATGCCAATTTTCCACAAATGCATGCATCAAATATTCATGCAAATGAGCATTTGTCAAACCCCATCACTCAAGCATCTACACCTAAGTTGAAGAATGCTAAGAGTGCAAAGTCAAAGGTAACAAGAAAGGACCCAAGGAAGCTTGGGTACCAAAATCAACTTGATTTGTTTTTGAAATGTGTGCAGGAAAACAGAAGGAATCTATGGTACCTAGACAGTGGATGCTCTAGGCACATGACAGGAGATTCAACCCTGCTCACAGAGTTCAAGGAAGGAGCTGGCCCTAGAATTACCTTTGGAGATGACAGCAAAGGATATACTAAGGGATATGGCCAGATTTCAAAAGACAATGTCATCATTGAAGAAGTGGCTTTAGTTGAAGGTTTGAAGCACAATTTGCTGAGTGTCAGTCAGATTTGTGACAAAGACTATGAAGTAAAGTTCACAAAAGAAGCCTGTGTTGTTTCTGCCAAGGAAGACAACAATGTGGTATTGACAGGCTTTAGAAAAGGAAATGGTTACATAGCTGACTTCAATGCAGCATGCTCAGAATCCATTACTTGTCTCTTCAGCAAAGCAAGTAAGGATGATAGTTGGCTATGGCATAAGAAGCTGTCACATTTGAATTTTAAAGTTATGAATGATTTGGTAAGAAAGGATCTTGCTAGAGGAATCCCTCAATTGGAATTTATCAGAGATGGACTGTGTGATGCCTGCCAATTAGGGAAACAAAAGAAATCATCCTTCAAAAGCAAGACAGGGTCATCCATTGTTAAGCCTCTTCAATTGCTGCATATGGACTTGTTTGGTCCAGTAAATGTCATGTCTATTTCAAAGAAGAAATACTGTCTGGTGATTGTAGATGATTTTTCTAAGTTCACATGGACATTCTTCCTGCACTCCAAGGATTGTGCAAGTGAAATCATCATCAATCACCTCAGAATACTAAACAATGGTTCTGAAGACAGAGTACAAAGAATCAGGAGTGACAATGGTACTGAATTCAAGAATTCCACAATGAAGATTTTCTGTGAAGAGAATGGAATTGTCCATGAGTTTTCTGCTGCCAGAACACCTCAACAAAATGGGGTTGTTGAAAGAAAAAACAGAACTCTCATTGAAGCAGCTAGAACAATATTAAGTGAATCAAGGTTACCAACATATTTCTGGGCTGAAGCTGTCAACACTGCATGCTTTACTCAGAATATTTCCTTGCTCAATCAAGCTAGAGGAATGACTCCTTATTAGTTGTTAACCAACAAGAAACCAACTTTAGCTTTCCTTCATGTCTTTGGATGTAAGTGTTTTGTGCTAAGGAATCATGGAGATAACTTGGGCAAATTTGAAGCAAAGGCAGATGAAGCTATTTTCATTGGATATGCGGCAGGGAAAGCCTACAAAGTCTACAATCTAAGAACCAACATTGTTATGGAATCTGTACATGTTGTGTTTGATGATCAAAAGATTCTAGGCCTAAATGATGAAGGCTCCCATGAAAAGTTGGAATTTGAGAATGAAGGTGAAGGAAGAATGTACTATGATGATGAGGAGGATGAAGATCGTGACCACAGAGATCCACCAAGAGTTGTTGTACCAACTAGAAGTAATGCTTACACTGGAAATGAAGCATCCATTGACAATCATCCTGGAGCATCCGTTGACAATATTAGAGATGCATCCATTGACAGAGATTCTCAAGCATCCGTCGACAGGCAAAATGATGCATCCATTGACAGTCAACTTCATAATTTAGCAAGGACAACAAACTCAGGGGGAGTTTCTCAAGGTCAAAATTCAATGCTAAATCAACATGATCATGCTCATGGAAATGAAGCAACCTCATCAAGATCAAACCTTCCACCTGCAAGAAAATGGACTAGAGATCATCCATTTGAGTTAATCATTGGTGAATCAAATTCAAGAGTCCAAACTAGAAGGGCCACTCAAGCAGAATGTCTATACAGTAGTTTCCTGTCTCAAGAGGAACCTAAAAGAGTGGAAGATGCCCTTCTAGATCCAGATTGGGTCTTAGCAATGCAAGAAGAGCTAAACCAATTTGAAAGAAATAAAGTATGGAAACTTGTGCCCAAACCTGATGATAGAAGTGTCATAGGTACTAAATGGGTTCTCAAGAATAAGACAGATGAAAATGGCATAATTGTGAGGAATAAAGCTAGATTAGTGGCAAAGGGCTATTCTCAAGAAGAAGGGATAGATTTTGATGAAACTTTTGCTCCAGTGGCAAGACTTGAGGCAATAAGAATCTTTCTAGCCTATGCAGCACATGCCAATTTCAAAGTCTATTAGATGGATGTCAAAAGTGCCTTTCTAAATGGGGAACTGGAAGAAGAGGTCTATGTCCATCAACCTCCTGGCTTTGAGGATCCAGAATTTCCAGAATATGTATATCTTCTCATGAAAGCACTTTATGGTTTGAAGCAAGCACCAAGAGCCTGGTATGACACTTTATCTCAATTTCTTTTGGAGAACCACTTCACTAGAGGTACAGTAGATAAAACTCTATTTCATAGGAATATCAATGGCTCTTCAATACTTGTCCAAATCTATGTAGATGATATTATTTTTGTGTCTACAGATGAGAAGCTTTGCAAAAGGTTTGCCAAACTTATGCAATGTAGGTATGAAATGAGCATGATGGGTGAATTAACTTACTTTCTTGGCCTACAAGTAAAGCAAGTTAATGAGGGCATTTTCATAAGTCAAACAAAATATATTTATGATCTCTTAAAGAAATTTGACTTAATGGATTGTACCTCTGCAAAAACACCTATGGCCACTGCAACTAAGCTTGAGTTGAATACTAAGGAAAAGTCTGTGGACATCTCAAGCTATAGAGGCATGGTAGGTTCACTTCTATACCTAACAGCTAGTAGACCTGATATAATGTTTTCTACTTATCTTTGTGCTAGATTTCAAGCTGACCCTAGAGAGTCTCACTTAATAACTATTAAAAGAATTTTCAGGTATCTCAAGGGAACACCAAACCTTGGCATTTGGTACCCAAGAGAATCTGGTTTTGATCTAACTTGCTATTCAGATGCAGATTATGCAGGTTGTAGAGTTGATAGGAAAAGTACTACAGGTTCCTGTCAATTTCTAGGAAACAGGCTTGTTTCATGGTTCAGTAAGAAATAGAACTCAGTCTCCACTTCTACAGCTGAAGCTGAGTACATTTCTGTTGGAAGCTGTTGTGCACAGATTCTATGGATGAGAAATCAACTCATTGACTATGGTCTAAAAGTTGAGAAGATTCCAATTTTCTGTGACAACACAAGTGCTATTGCCATCACAGGGAATCCAGTGCAACATTCGAGAACCAAGCACATTGACATCAAATACCACTTCATTAGAGAACATGTGATGAATGGTACAGTAGAAATGCACTTTGTGCCAAGTGAAATGCAGCTTGCAGATATCTTCACCAAGCCTCTTGATGAATCCACATTCACAAGATTGGTAGGTGAGCTAGGTATGCTTAACTTGTCATAATTCCTAGTGATATTTGATTTTACTACTTTGCAGCTAGGAATGTGTTTTGATTTACTTGAGAATTAAAAACTCTCAGAAAAATTTTCTTCAGAAATTTTGTCCAAGGCAAAATTATCTTATCAACGGATATCCTTTTACCCGTTGATAGCATAAACACATTCCTAGATTTTTGTATATCAACGGATAACAGCTTATCCACGTCATCAACGGATAAACTGTTTCTCAACCGTTCATTTCATATCCATTCATATACATATTTTCTTTTAGATATAACCGTTGGTAAACGTGTATCTATATAGGACTGGTTATATTTATTTTCTTTTATTATTTGACAGTTACTTTTGACCAATGGGTAATTACTTTTAATTATTTCATTTTCAATTCTTGAAAAGTATAAAAGGCTGTCTTGTGCTCTCACATCTCACTTTTATCGACTTTCAAGATTCTCTTAAGTAAACTGCATCTTCTTCTCAAAAATTCTCTGCAACAAAAGTTCAAACTCTTCAATGGCGCCTATTGTTAAGATGATGTCTTCCACTGGGTTCACCTATGAGAAGAACAATTTCGCGGCCTTTGTCGATACAGTGAATGCCCCAAAAGCTTATCACACCATGATGAATTTTGTGAAGAACTGTAAACTTTCGTATGCTATGATTGCCACCACTCCTCTAATCCATGAGGTAATCGAAGAGGTGTGGGCATCTGCTGAGTTCAATGGCACAGACGGTACAATTGCTTTTTCTCTAAAGGGTAAAAACTATGTAGTTAACTCTGATGTGATAACTGCTTGTTTAAAATTGCCTGAGAATAACTGTCTGAAAGTACCCAGTGATGCTGAAATAGTTGCCATGCTTAATTCCATAAATTATGCCCTTAGTACTGATAATTTAGGAAAAATTGCTAGGAAAGGGATGGTTAAAGAATGGAGTTATTTTTGTGATGCCTTCATTAAAACTTTTTCAGGCAAAATTAGTAACTTTGATGCTGTTACCCATTCCATGCTAGTTATGTTATGTATGCTTCTGATTGATAAATTCTATAACTTTGGCACACTAGTCATGTATGAGATAGCAGCAAAATTAGGTAAAAAGGAAACTAGGGGCAAGAATATCTATTTTGCTAGATTTTTTATGCTCTTAGCACTGCATGTATCTGAGAATAAGCTATCCATTGCTAACCCGGATAGCAAGTTCACATGTTTTGTTCAGGAGAAGAGAGTCTTAAGTGATTTAATTCGAATGAACTCCAATGCAGAAGTACAATTGGTATATCTACCAATTGTTCAGGTAACTCTTTCTAACCTTGAAACTCCTATCTCTAACCCCCAAATTTCTTTGCCTTCCTCAGTCACAATGGAGTCTGTAGTAGTGACCAAACAGGCTCCTACCCAAGTGACTAAAACAAAAGTTTCCAAACCAAAATCTAAGAGACAAACCTCAGGTGTTTCTCAAAAAGCACCTGTTGCAAAAACTACCACAACTCTTGAGGGGAGTGTGAAGGAGGTAGTGAGTGGTGAGGGACAGGGTGCAAGCCCTAAGAATAAGGTAGGTGAGGAAAGTGCACCAAATAGCCAAGCCCAAGTTACATCCTCTCAACAGGGTGTGACTACTAGTTCTACAGCAACTCTGCACAAAATGGTAAGGGACACTAGCCCTCACTCAAAAACCTATGAAAGAAGAGTAAAATCTAAAACCATAGGGGAAGCACAGGGTGCACACACAGTACAGCAAATTGTACCTTCTCAAATTCAGTTTGATGTGACTTCAATAAATGTGGAGTCACAGCCCCTTGATCTTAACCTTCAAATCGATACATATTACAATCCACCATCACCAACTCCATCTCTGGATGTGGATATGATATCTACATCAATTCCTGATTCTCCAACTTTAAGATTCTTGGAGAAGCCCCAATCTGCAATTGGTGGTCATCATCTTTTAGATGATTTATTGGGCCATCAACCTTCCATTCCTGAATTCACAACAACATCTGTGGCCTCATCTTTAAAATCAATCTCCACAGATTCAGTGTTGGTTTTCACTTCAACGGATATTATCATTCCTTCATCAACGGATATCCTTCATCCGTTGACAAGTGTTTCTCCATCAACGGATGCGCCTATGTCTAGCCATCCGTTGACAGCTATAACTACTCCATCAACGGATATCCCTTATCCGTTGATAACTCACTCTACCACTGCTATATCTGACATTCCTGTGTCAAGTGTGGAGGAGTTCTCAGTAGTTGAAACACTTTTAGGATTGAGGGAAGGGAGTGAGAGGCTGCCTTGTGAGCAGGCCAAAGGAGAGGCAAATAATGAGAGGCTGACCATTTCTTCAGGTCAGGCAAAAGGAGAGCAAGAGAGTTCCACCTTAGTAGGTGAAGGTGAGGGTATGAGAGGTGTGAGCCAGGGGGACCCCTGATGCAAGAAAAGAGAGATGAGGGGAGAGAAGGGACTACAGGAGAAATAAGGCAGGAAGATCCAGCCATTGCAAGTGAGTTAATGGAGGTTAATGAAGCTTCTAAAGAGATGGAATTTCGACAAGAATATCAGTCAATCATTGACTCTATCTCTTTGGATCCTGAAACCTTTACTCATCCTGTTTCTGCCTATCAAGTCATGGCACAACAGGGCAATGTGGAGGCAGAGGAGGCAATGCACCTAGTGCACACCTCACAATCTCTACAAAGAGCAAAGGAAGCTTTGACAACTCTGCCTTCAGATGCTGACAGTGAAGAGTTTGGCAGTGATGACAGTGACAGCACAACAAATGATGAAGAAGTCAATGTGGCAGATACTCCAGAATGGCTATTTTCTACTGCCACTGTGGCTGGTGACTTCAATGTGGAGATTATGAAGCAATATCAATCTGCTAGGGCTGAGCACCAAAATGCAGATCCACAGAGAAAGGCTGTCCTTCAGCAAATAATGGACTCCCTGAAACTTCACAAAATGCACATGGTCATTCAAAGAACACAACAGGAGGAGGTCCAAACTGCAATTAGAGAAATGAAAGTGGAACTAGATGCCAGGATTGAGGCACTAGCCCCTACTACCACTCAGAAGGTGCTGACTAGCAAACTTTTGAAGGAAGATAGCCTGGCCAAATCTGTTCAGCATCTCTCCTCCAGAGTGGATAGTATGGAATCTCAAATGCAGACACTCATTGCCAATCAAGCTAAACAGACTGAGCTACTGGAAAGGCTACTTGCAGCCTCACCTCCAGCCCTTGATGCTAAAAAAAATGGGGAGAAAAAGGTAGAAGAGGCAGCTACTTCTAGTCAAATTCCAGCTTCCAGTAGCAAGATAGCACAAATTGAGGGGGAGCAACAACCGATGATAGTGGTCAATCCAAAAGAGTTTACTATAGAGGCTTCCCCTGTGAAGAAACAAAAGGCTGTGCCTCCAGTTCCTGACTTATCAAAAATCTCAGAAGATGAGAGGCAAGCCAGAATTAAAGAATTAGAGAAGATCAATAAGGAGGCAAATGAAAGAATGATGAGAACAGAAAGGATGATCAATGAATCAATTATATCAACTCTGTTCTCTACTCAGTCCTCAGCTCCAACAATATTAACTACAATTCTGAAGGTGCTCACTCCAGAGATTGTAGCTCCTACATTCTATGATGCTGAACCATCTTATGTCAAAGAATTTGAACCATACATAAAAACCAGAGCCTACTCTCCACCAAAGGCAAATGGGAAGAACAAGTTACAATTGGACTTTCCATTTCCCAAGGATGATGATGAGAAGCTAATGGGAAAGACAATCAAAGATTTCAAGGAAAAGACAAATAAGAGTGTAAGAGATTGGATGGCTGTAATAATAAGGAATGGAAAAGTGTTAAATATATCCAACAGCCATCCTAGATTTGTTGAAGCAAAAAGAGAGGAGACCTCCAAACTTCTAAGGGAAGCTCATCCAAGTGAAGAAAATCAATATGAAAACTCAAATGAGAAGCAAGCCAGGCTGGCTCAGGAGTTAATGGATGAGGTAGAGGATGAAATGAGGGAACCTGAGGAAGTCCCCAAATCCAAAAGGAAAGTGAAATCAATCCCCAAATACAAATCTAAGAGAGTGAAATCAAAGGCAATGAGGCCTGTCTCTCCAGAAATTGAAAACAAGGAGACAGTTGGCTCATCACAACCTATTTCTGTAAAAGTATTCAACCCAGCTGTGAATTTCCATGGTGGTCCTATAGTACCTAAAGAGGAACCAATGAATCTTGACTCCATTGAGGTTCCTTCATTCTTGATGAAGCCTCAACAGAAGCCTATACAGAAGAAAAGGATATCAAGGAAGCAACCTTCAAAGGAACCAATTCAAGTTGCTAGGGTACCTGCTATTGTCAAGCAGCCAATCTTGGAAAACAAGGATGATTTTATCTATCAGGCAGATATTGAAGAATACTCTGGCATGAATCTGTATCTGGATGAATTGTCAGAAGTTAGAGGAATTGACAAATATAAACATTTGCCTGAGAGATTGGTCTTTGTATACAAGGAAGGAAAGGAAAGGACATGGCCACTACAGAGGGTTCTTGGAGAAAATTATCTGACCTTAACCAAAGTGTTCTCTGCAATTAAGAGATACACAGGGTTCTCCAAGATAGCAAAAGGGGAGATACTGGACAGAATAGAACAGATAAGGAGAGAATGGAACTCACCATCAAGTCTACCAAGGAAGATGAAGATCCCATACAATGGACAGAAAATCCACCTTCAACCCTTCTGGATGATGGAGTTCAGGGATGAAGATGGTAACAGGAGATTCTTCAGATTAGAAGACCAACTATCAAAGGCTAGTTCTCAATACCTGAGATGGTTACAACAAAAGCTAAATCCAAAGGTTGATGAAGAAGATGCCTTCTATAGGCAACTCCAAATGCAGATTGAGTCCAACTCTGCCAAAGAAGGAAAATCAAGGGTGATGCCAACAAGAGAAAAAGAAACAGTCTTAATCTGCTCAGTCTAGAGGAGCACTTCTCTGTAAATTTCTCAAACTTTCAGTTTTTAATTTTTGTAACTTAATACAATTTTTGCATTGTTCTATATATATATCTTTAGGAATGTTTTGTTATCATCAAGGTCCTGAATTTATGCTTTATTGCCATCAAGTATAAATTGGGGGAGATTGTTAGGAATATGTTGTACTTGATGATAACTTCACAATCAATCAAATTGTATAAGGTTTTGTAGCTGTCAACGGATGAGGATTTATAACTCTATCCGTTGACAGGTAGCTCATCAATGGATGAGGTTTTGTAGCATACTGCAGTATCTCTATGTTATCAGTTGATAGTGTTTTTATCCATAGCCATGTTGACCATCAATGGATAGGCAGAATAGGGTAGCCAATTGTAAATAAGCTATGCTATGTAATTCTGTCTAAGTGAAAGTGTATCAACAGATGAAGACAAAACTCTATGAACGGATACAACTCAAATCCACTCTATCAACGGATACAGCTCAAGTCTCAATATCAACGGATACAGCTCAATATATCATCAACGGATGTCCGTGTACAATATCAATGGATAATCATTGACACTTTCTTCTATGCTAAGCTGGGGATTAGCAGTTGATAAGGACAGGTTTGACTGACAGATCACATGGGTTGATAGTAGATACAAAAAGCAGTATGGCAGCCATACTTTGGAAACACAGAAGAAAGAAGCATTCCGTTTACACTATGAATACAAGAAAGGTGCATGAGACATGTCTGTTCACAAGGACAACCTTTCGGCTACATGTGTATTTGGAGTGTAGTAGCAAGTCAACTAGGATTAGATTAATATTATCTTATTCCAGTAGTACTTGTAAACTTGGGATTTATAACCAAGTGTAGCAACTCTTTGTAAGGTAAGAAAACAGATACATTTGCTTAGGGTTTTTGTTGAATATCCTTAGAAAGCAAAGAGTTGTAAAACAGAAGCTGTGTACTTTTGTATCACAGAGTTTTCTTCTAATAAAAGCTTCAGGTGGTGCATTTAACCACCTGATTTTTATGTGTTTGTGCATTAATCTTTCTACAGCAGTTATCTAAGTATAGATTTCTGGAGTTCTTATTAGAAATTTATAAATATCAAGAATTGTATTCAGCCCCCCCTTCAACAATTATACAAGTGTGTAATCTGGGAATAACATTGATGATCAAAGTGGTGAATTAGGGCTTCAGAGTCAGTTGGGTGAAAGTTTGAATGTCGAGGAGTTGTATGTCGATTCCTTATTGTATGTCTCCAGTGGTGGTGTTTGCTCATGGTGCCAGTGCTCCTCCACTTCTGATTATAGTATGTAACTGTTGTATTTTCTTGAAAACCCAACTTTATCCCTGCTTCGTTAGAGCTGTTAGGAGGGATTTAACGGGAGACACTGTAAGAACCCAAATTTTGGGTAGAATTAAAACTTTTATTTATTTAATGATGTAAGGATGAATAGTGGCTACGGCTACAATGTAATAGTTGATGTTTTAAAAGAATGAATGGAATTCGACTTTATTATTTCTATGTCTTGAAGAATGCTAAAGGGTGACAACATAGGTAAGAATAATCTATCTCCTAAGGGAATAAGATATGGCAATTCCAAGCAGGAGAATATTCTCATGTCATCCAGATCGATAGCAATTAATCCAGTGGTTCCGTAAAAAGGTTAAGGAACGATCGAAAGAGAATACGGACAATTGTACAACCCTAGATGAATAAGTAAAGAATAAGGATGAATAGTGATTTGGTGTAATTGAGAATATTATTAGACGACGCTATATAGAAGTACCCGGAACGAAATTCTGAGTTCGTATTATTGATCCGGAGGGAAAAAGAGTGTATGTAAAAGCTGTCGGATTCTGAAAAACCGCACTTTTATTTTCTCCTAGAGTTCCCTGGACACAGATAGCCTTAAGTATTTAACGAATGGATTTAAGGAATATAAATTGGAATGTTAGAAAGAAAGATGGGGAATGATAGTATTAATATTAGGAAGATTCCCGGTAAAACCCTAACTAGAAACGATTGAGTTATTCCCTCGAACGATTAGCGAATTAAGAAATAAACGAACAAAGAAACAAGCAGAGGAAGCAAGAGTCATGTACAAGCTACTAGAATAAATATCTAGCAACCAAGTGGGCTAAGTAACTAGCATGTTAGGATTTGAACTAGTAGTTGGACAAATCAAACTCCTAGTTAGCAAGAATCCATCCAAGTGCTACACATGCCTTCCAATCTCACCATTCATTCCAAAAGCACTTTAATAAAGTAAAACAAGATGAGATATTATCTAAACTCATCTCACTTTATGAATTATTATCCAAATAAACCAAGCAACCAAGCCAAAACCCCCCCCTTCCAAGAACACCATTCGGCCCTTCCATTAATTCCAAAACCAAAATCCACCTTCCCACCATTGTTTGTTCTTGAAATAATTATGGTGAGTCTTATATTTCATAAAACTTATCTCCTCAAAATCTTAGCTCCAAATTCCGTTGTTTGCATTTTCAAAAAAATCAAGAAAGAGGAGCATGAATAGTGTTTCTTATGAACTAACTTGTTTTTTTCTTGTTTTCATGGATGATATAGCAAGCTTAGCACACCTAAGGACCATACAAAGCTTAGTGAGGCTAGTAAACACTCTAAGGAAGGTATAATACTTGAAAACCCTTGGTGTTGTTTTGAGATTTTATAAGTTTTATGGATGATTTAGTGATTAGTATGTTATGGTATGCTTAGATCCTTGTTATTAGTTGTTATGATTATGATTTGGTTTATGAACCATGTAATGGTTAAGATGAGTTGTTGATAGACTAGTCATGATGTTTATTATGTGTTGGGATGGTTGAATTGATCTTGGTTAGATCATAGTAAAATGTAAAAACTTTGGAAAACGCGTAAACATAGCCGTTATAATGTCCGATTTTACAATATCATGTTTTGTGTGCCATTTTTCATATCAAGACCCTACTGTCTAAAAACCTTTTAT
Source organism: Saposhnikovia divaricata (assembly GCA_036435485.1). NCBI lineage: Eukaryota > Viridiplantae > Streptophyta > Magnoliopsida > Apiales > Apiaceae > Saposhnikovia > Saposhnikovia divaricata. Next base: position 114,818,682 of record CM071596.1, read on the forward strand.
GCCATGATAGGATAGGTTATGTTATAAGCTTCGTTTTTATATAAGGAACGTGTGAAACGGACTTACGGTTTAGGAGTTACGGCCGGTTTACTAAAAGTATTTCGAAACCGTAACCGAGAATTCGTAACTAAAATTGAACCCTCGTAAAATATGTGAAGTCATGACGAATCTTGGTAAATAAATACTAGAGGTAAAAAGGAAGGCGTGAGAGAAAACCGTATGTCAAAAGGATCATTTTTCGATTTATTAAAAATATTCGAATCGAGATTAAACGCGAACGAACCCCTAAAAGACGACTCGTTTATAACTTCGTTAAAACACTTAGAAAACGAGCGATAAAACTCGGAGTATAATATTGGTTCGTAACAATCGACTTTCGGACTTATATGACTTAAGTATATGCCAAGTATAAGTACAGTGACATGTCGTATTAACGAACGAATGTCGGGTCGGATCGATGATAAAAGAAATCCACAAAAAGGGGTATAACGAGATAACTCGAGAACGTGTTTCGATTTAAGTATAACTTACCTTTAAAGTTTTAAGTGATTAATCCCGAATGTCTTGGCTATTTATAGATCACCAAGCTGACCCGGGACCCGCTACCACTACCCCTTATCGTACTCGACTACCAGGCAAGTTTCAATTCCCTTCTTTTAGGCTGTTGTTGTGATTGAATATATATATGTTTTCCGTTATACATATGCCATAGCATGCATGCCTACTTTCCAGTTATATCGTTATGCTTGTTCCCTGATTGTTTATTGGCTTATAAATTAGATAGCTAACGTATCAATTATAAGCCGGTTATTGTAAGACCCTCATAGAAGGGCGTATACATCTTATTCATCAAATATAGACCGGGAGTCAATATTTCTTGATATATCGAGATTACCTCGGAGGAAAATATTTAAGTAAATATTTTCCATTATTCGGGCGACGAATATTATTTGAATATTCGTTCGAGATTATTTATTTAACGATCCTTACTTCAAATAATTATTTGAACGTAACTATTCGACGAATAATATTTTTAATATTCATTCAGAGTCGAATTATTTATCGATTATTATTTCGAATATTCTTCTAAAGGTTGGACTACTAAATAAATATTATTTGGATATTCATTTAGAATATTATTCATTAAATGAATATTACTTTTGAATATTCATTTAAGATAGTAATTACCTGACGAATATTATTTTAATGTTCATCTGAAGCTTGATTTATTTATCGAGTCTTATCTCGAATATTCCTTTAAAGCTTGAATTACTAAATGAATATTACTTGATATTCATTTAGAATATTATTCATTAAATGAATATTACTTTTTCAATATTCATTTAAATTCCTAATTAATTATGAATATTATTTTGAATATTCATCCAGGGTTCTATTTAATCATCGAATATTATTTTAAATATTTTAAATATTCCTTTCAGGTCTTATTAATTAATGAATATTATTTTGAATATTTAATTATGCAATAAATATTCTCTCGATATTTCTTCAAGGATTATTTGAGAAATACTCTGATTAAAGATATTCTTTCATATTCCTAAATATTCTGTAAAATATTTTAATTCAATAAATATTCTCTGAATATTTATTCCATACTTAGAATAACCTCGATAAGGTTTATCTTCTTCGATTATTACGGAAAATATTTCGGAGTCATATTATTATTGATCATATATCAAGAAAGGTTCTCAGACATCATTCTTCTTTGAGTCTATCTCCCTAATAATAAGGGAACCTTACTTGGAAAATGTTAATTATCTTGTCGACTTCCCGGTCATAAAGTATTCTCTTCACTCGCAACTCGGGTGCTATTGACTTATTAAGTCGTTGTTTACCTTCTCATCTTTCGAGGGGTAAGATTGTTGGAACAAGTTGATATTCGTTACCTAGCAATAGCTTGGAAGTGATTGGTGAATTTTCCTTTCCAACTAGATACGACTACTTTGTAGAGTCTTATCAACAAGTATTATACTTGGGGAAAGGGGGACGAACGTTACATTCAGAATCACGAATTCTATTTGAACTAGGAGTCGTGTAAGAGGTCGAGTAGCGCCGGTCCATCCCCTTTGGCCCAACCGTTGGCCGGGGAGAGCTAGTAAGGCGGTAGACAAGTAAAGCCGTCAGTTCTTCCTTCTACCGGTAGTAAATCTAATTTGAGCTGTACGATCTCGACTGATCATCAAGATTGGAACAGCGGGCGCGGTGAATACTCCATCATTTGTTCATCATCCAAACTTATTTATTTCCTGCAACATGATTACTGTTGGCAGAGCTGGAAAAGTGTTCATAACTGGAATTGCAATCTTTTCATGCAAGTTCCTCTTTTTAATGACAATGAGAATATCTCGCTTACTTTTGATGTAGCAGATATTTCTACAAACAAATACTTTGAGTTACCTAGTAACTTCATCCTTTATATTATACTGGCAATAACTTCATTAATGCATGGCATATGATTTCAAAGGATATTTTGAACTGCTATATATATGTATCACTATTCAGTTATATTATTGTTGGTGGGCTGTCGCTCACCCTTGCTTTGTTCATATTATGTCACAACAACAGCTAGGACAGATGGGCCGCGTCAGGCGCACTCGGCGCAAGCAGGTTACCGCCGTTCGAGGACTTCCCGCTGATGTCCTTGCTGCCATTGCTGATGTAGCTTAGATAGGCAGCTTTTGTTTAACAGTCTATTTATATGTAACATTAACGTTAATCAACGGCAAAACCTTTAAACATATCATTCGGCTTGTAATAACTTTCATTCGTAAACTCTGATATTATGGACTTATTTCAATTTCATCTCTGGGACTATAACTGTTGTGTGTGTGAGTGGATATTATTGTGGGGTCACGGCATGTGATTTATTTATTGTGGACTCAAGTCAAGTATTATGAATGGATGTAACACCGTAACCACCAGATCCCTGACCCCGGATCTGGGGGTGTTACAGAAGTAGTATCAGAGTGGGAGTTATATATCCCAAGAGATGATACGACGTTATATAATAATAAATTCAATAATATAATAAGAACTCTTGCCAAGTTCATAGTCAGACTACTTAATGTAGTGATGACCTATAAAACCCTTATGGGAACTATTAAGTATCATGATAGTAACTTAGCTCGATATCGCATCGACAAGTAAGGCAACAGACCTTGAGGCATACGAGCAACAGCGCAATGATGCCTTATTATATGCTGAAGATCAGCGGGTAAATTCAATAGAGTACCCTACTGGAGACCCGGAAGAGGTTCCAGCAGATAAGGAAAATCTTGTTAGGATAAGGAGCTTACCCTCGAGGAATGAGGGTTGTAGCCAGAAAGACTGAGATGATTAAGGTATAGTGCTCAGAAAAGTGGGCATAAAGAACTAAGCTATTAGCAAGAGAACTGAAGATTCATGTTGGATTCATGGCTGGACTACTGAAGGTAGTACCAGCAAGTAAGACGGATTGGAAGAATTACTTGAGATCTTATACGGGAATAGATGACACTACTAGAAAAACTGCAATAGACATCGGCTAAAAACCGATGTCTATTTACAAGAGAAGTGATGTCTTCGCATGTGTAGAGAAAGGTAGGGCTATTAGACATCGGTTTTTAGCCGATGTCTATAGGTATCTTTTACATCCGTTCTTTTTTGTGCCTGATGTCTATGTTTATCTTTAACATCGGTTTTTTAATAAGTAACTGATGTCTATGTTTCTTTTTAACATCGGTTTCTTAATAAGGGGCTGATGTGTTTCTTTGTATTTGACATCAGTTCTGTGTAATAATCGTGTAATAATCGTTGTCTTTCTATTCTTTAGACATCGGTTCTTTGCTTTTCTGATTTATTTTGTTCTTTTATACATCATTGTTAATCGGTGTACTGATGTTACTTGTGATATTTAACATCGGTTTTTTGCGAAAGTGATGTAAGTTTTGTTTTTTTTTAATATGTGGATGCCCTATATATATGACATGCCCAAAAATCAAAAGTAAAGATAACCAAATGACCAACATCAAAAAACCAAACAAAAACAAAATATCGAAATCAAAAAGACAATATATACCAAAGCTAAACATAAAATTCAATCGTCGAACTACATTATCCAATTCATATATGAAAATACATATATCCTTACATCGCATTCTTTTGCACACTAAGATTCTATTAATTAAGAAATAAGGGAAAACATAGAGACTGTATGAGAAATTACGAACTATACTACCAAGCCATCAACACTGCATCCCTCAAGCATCATCGTCATCCTATAAAATAGCAATTTTCACATTATTACGAATGAATCAATTGACTCACAGCAGTTACCATTTAATGTTAAGACATAAACATTAGTTGTCTTATTGAAGAGTGACTCTTGAGGATAAGGAATTGTATTCCGCTGAAGGTAATGAACATACTGCACAATATAAAGAAGCATATTAACGAAGCTTGGTTATGCCAAGAACTTGCAAGCAATTTAAAATATCCAAGGACATTTAAAGGATGTACCGGAAATCACCAACTGATGTTACAGTTATGACCAGTACTTCAATTAACACAGAGGTACCAGTAGTTCCTGAAGTTCGAGATGATATCCAACAATATAGTATATAAAAATCTCATATACATACTTAAAACAAATACGCACAAATAAGTAGCAGAGGCACAATAAGGCCACCTTAGTATTTCCTTACACCATTAGCCAAAACATTACAAGACTGGGCTTTTAGCTTAAAAGAGACTTAAACTATTGAAAGTTGTCGAGGACATCAGGAATAAAGTTGTATAATTAGTTAATAATATCTTCTATAGGGAAATAAAATTAACTAGCCTTAGCAACCGCCATTTTTGAAAGAAATTAACTTATTGATTATGTTTAGAAAGACTAGCAAAAGGAACACAAAGTGGTATGTAGGTGATGGAGGACCAGAAAGGTTCCATTCCCAGAAATGAAACAAATAAAAAAGAGTTGGTAAATATTAACAATATTGTCCTAAACATACACACTAACCTAGCCAGACTTGTGATCAGGAATGTCAAAGCTACATGCTGCATTCATACCGGAGAATACATCATTGATGGTTACTTTTGCGGAGATCTGTAACACAAGGAATTTCAGATACGCACAACCATACCCCATGATTATATTTCCGCTCTTATACTTTGGACTTATGTCACCGACAAAAAAATTGATTTATCTTTGACCCTGTAGCCACAAGTCCCTGCACAGATCAAAATAATGATTAGAATATAAAGATAACATGCATAGCTAAAATAATATGAAAACTCAACTACTATCATCCAACTATTTAAATGTTAAACCACTTAATCAAGAATCTTTTCATGAAGACTACTCAGGTTTAACTTGAAAGATTTGGAGACACACAAAAACCTAAAATTGGTCCACGTTTAGCACCAACAAAAAACTAAAGACTCAGGGCTCGTGTCAACTACATGTCGATTCAAAATAAATTTCGTAAAGATTATCAAGGGACTATAAACATAAAAAAATATATAGAAAGTGTTCTCAAGGGACAATAAGCAAACACTTTTAGTCATGCTGCACAGAAATATACACACAAAGAAATAAATACAGCCATAGAAATATTGATAAAGTTATAAATACCTTACCAAACAAAGCTGTAAATTGAACCACAAATTCCAAAGTAGAACTGCAACCAAAGCTCCAACCCAATAGCAACTTCAGTTTATAAACTCACACACACAACCCAATTCATATCCACACAAAAATCCACCATAAAACACACTCTAAACCTCAAAAATAAATCAAGAATACAAAACAAAATTAATAATAAAAGAGAAGCAAAGAAGAATGAATTGAACATATTTGTTCCTGCTCGAATGTTAATTTTTACACAAAACTGGCCGGGTCTTGACTGCATCTATCTATGTTTGTGTGTGTGTCTATATCGGATGGAAGAAATGAAGAATAGGGTAAGTTCGAACAACCCACCTCCAAGTTGGTGAAAATCAAGAGAAATCTTCACACAGATCCCCTCTAATTAATTGGCTCGCTAAAACAAACCTCCAACCTCTGGATCTGTTGAAGAAAAAGAAAATGAAATAAATAAGCTAGATTAGAAAGAAAATTGAACAACTAAATAAACAAAGAAACAATTGAAAGCAGTAATTTGATAAATGAAATGTAATCTGAGCTTAATTAAAAGTTAGGGTTATGTTTGAGAAAGCGAGGAAAAAAGGGGAGGAGAGTGATTTGATTTTATGTTTTTATGATTTATGTGTTATGTTTTATGTGATTTCATTATATTTGTTTTAAAAAAAATTTATTTTGTGTTTGAAAGGGGACAACTGGGTGTTTGTTGGATTGCAGGCGGGAGGGGAAATTTTATTCTAAGAGGGAAAACAATTGTAGGAAATTTTTTGAAGGCAGGGAAAGAAGGGGGAAGTCGCGGTTGATTTTTAAAAAGAAGTTTTAGAAATCGTTTTTACAGCTAACTGATGTCTAGATTTCTAAAAGACATCGGTTTTAGTAATACCGATGTAATAGAGGCTTTTAACATCATTGGCTTTTCTAACTGATGTCTAAAGTGTGATGTCTATTGCAGTTTTTCTAGTAGTGTGAGAATCATTAGAGACTTTCATATTAACGAAAAGAGTGCTAGAAGGATGTATGATTATCAAAGGCATCGATATAAGGCGAGGAGCAGAGTCCCTAGGAATAGTTGAGAAGAGGCAGTAAGTGCCATATCATTTGATAAATGAATAAGTATGAATATTGTCAGTAATAATTCGCCATGAGAAGGCAGATGTCATAGGTTGTAATTTATGGAACCAAATTGAGGTTGATGAAGTTGTTTTATTCAGGAAAATGTCCATTTTATGAATGAATCAGTTAGAAAGTGAAAACATTGGGAAGTGATAGCATGATTGGATAAAGTTATATAAGGAAGTAGTAAGCAAGACAATGACTCAGAACCTACCGGAAGATAAGACCAGTGAGTCAAGATGAACTCGTAATGAGACTATTGTCAGAGACTAAGTATAGGGTTAATTTAACTCAATGAAATGATGAACCAGAAACGTTAGATGCATGTGACTCAGAGGAATATTAAATTCTTTCTTTTCTTTGAATGGATTATAGTAGTTACCTTAAGTTTACTCCGATGCGGAATTATAACAGATCAAGTAATACGATCAGCAGTTAAAGAGAAAAATGTGAGAAAATCTTCCTGGAGCTAAAAGATGAAATTGGTAATGACCAAGAGTTGGAATTGTTTAATGGAAAAAGGGAGACTTTGTGCTTCCAACGACGCTTCGCATAAAAGATTAGGATGTGTGCTTGAGCAGCACGACAAGGTACTTGCGGATGCATTCGGACAGCATGGTTCACCAGGTTCGGATGGCCTTAGTAGTGCCAATTTTTGTGGAACAACCAACTCCGACGGTGATGTTCCTTCTGAGACTGGTAGTCAGGTAGACTGACATTTGGTAATATTGAATATCAGGACGTATAGGTATCAGGACGTTGTGACAAGTTTCAGTTTAAAACTTTTAATTCCCTTCTAAGGGATGTATATAATTGGTTCCTCTCCAGGGGTTAAATTTCCAACCCGATGACGATTATTTCGTTAATTATGACTGCTTACGGTTCTACCTACTAGGAGGTTCATAGAACTATTCTTCAGGTTTCGAAACTGGTCTCCTTAGTGTTACCAGTCGATGGATAGATTGACCGAAATTTCCCTAATTCTGGAAAGAACTTCAACGAATTTTGGCAAACCTTGTCTTTCTGATTATCAGAGAACATCATGGAAGAGAGTAGAAACTGGGGCAAACCCCGTGAATTGGGTAAGGTAGCCGCTACATGGGTTGGTGGACAGACCCCAATTATCGCGATTGATTGTAGAAATACAATGATGAAGTGAAATTGGACGAAAACAGGAAATGTAAGTAAGAAACCAGCCGGACTGAGAAACTTCGGGATTGACTTAAGTGAAAAGGCTATTATGCCAGGAATGGTAAGCTTGCATGGCACGTGGGAGTGATAAGAATAGTTGAAAAGATAAAAATAGGGGAAAGATGACCGGAGACGACGCTGAGTAGCCGATTAAGACTTATATGAAGTAAAGTTTTAGAAAGATAAAAAGGTATCAAAGAAGGCACTATGCCGACAATTGCTAGAAAAGTAATTCTATTAGCCAACCCCTAAAATCATATATATATATATATATATTTTTTTGTGGCCAGTTGAGGCCAAGTCACAAAGGATTATCAAGTGACTAGACCAGCCATGAAAGGACAAAGCAGAGTTGCTTCTAAGAAAGCACCGACTGCTAGGCCTTCTGATATAAAGGAAACATTAATGAGATCGTAGGAATCTTCTGCTGAACAGCCCATGTTTTGATTGGGAATTCACCAGACCTTTTTGGGATGGGGTCACCCGTACTAAAGTGACTCATGTGTATATGGTTGTCCAAGATTACGAGTAAAATGGAAGTATAGTGACTTGAGATGTATGATGTTAGGGTATCGTGAATACCATGAATATATTATGACGGAGGAAAGTAAACAATAAAGGTATATGAAGAGAGTATAGAAATGGTCAGAAATTGAACAGTATGCTGTAGGAATTTTCTCTGAGGCAAGTACCTTTGCGAAGAACGATAAGCACTAGGAAATTCATGTTGAACTCGACCAATATCTTTCAGAACATCCTTGCTACCATTAACAAGTCTGTAAGAGAGCAGATAGACATACGATGTCTTTTGGAAGGTCAAATAGGTTGACCACTATCTGAAAGAAGAAATTAGCAGTAAGCTACCCATCGATTATCAAATAAGAATGATTGAAAAGAGACCCTTATTAAGGATACATGATTTGATTGCCAATTATAGGATGCAGGAATTCCTTGGCAGTTGAATTAAGGATAAGATATCCATAAAGTAAGGCAAACCCTGGGGAATGCACAAGGGATGGCACTAACCCTAATAAAGACATTGTGAATTCAGATGATATGAGTTGGATTTGCTAAGGCAACAATGAACTGTAAAGATTATTAAAAAGAGTTCTGGAAAGAACAGAGATAGAATTATTAGAGTATTGATCAATGACGTTTTGATATACCCTGTACCTAGAAAATACATGAGGAATAATGAGGACGACCTAAGAAACCTTACAAGGAAAAGTTAATATTCTGAGTTTCCAACTAGAAGTTTGGAAGAGAATGTAAGACACAATAACAATATACCAGATGATGCATGTATGAAACCCTGAGGGAGTATGGATTGAACCTATAAAGGTTGAGATTATCCTAAGATAAGGAAAGAACTAGGAAAAGAAGTATCCTAAGTAGGATTGGGAATAAACGTGATAAAGTTCCCACGGGTAGGTGGAAGCAATGACTTATGGAAAAAGACTGAAAGATATATTTTTCTCCTTCAGCAGAGCTTAAGGGAGAATGCTTTCACCCAATAGTGATGAGAATGAGGTAAAAAAAAAAATTGAATTGAAATGTATCCAGAGAACAAGGATTACCAGAAATTATTATTATTATTATTATTAGGAAAGGCCAATGAGGTGGCCGACAGTCTAAGTATAAAGGAATAATTACAAATGTTCATACCGAAGAAACAGGATGATATTTGGAAGGACCTTGAAGGTCATATCGGAATGGAGGAATTTACATTCCTTCTGATGATTGTGCAAGAATCGACGGTAATAGTAGTTTAAGTAAAGATTCGATTCCTGATGGGTCTTAAGCATATTACATACCTTAGAAGGTCCCGTGTTGAGGCAAACCAGGACCATGATAAAAAAAAAAAAAAAATTTTGACGAAGTAAACCATTAAGTTTCCAGTCTTTTATGGAAGATGCATGAGTGATAGTTTCATCAACCTGACTTAGCTGCGATGCTTGAAACTCTTCTGCAATTTTATCTACTTCATGTAATATCTACATCAAGTTCAGGAAGTGTTCCGTATGGATAAGGAATAGTGACTACTTTGTCTCCCTAAAGGATTGAAACCCGTACGGTTAGCTATTAAGGCACTACATAAGCAACAAGCGATGGTGATTCTTCTAAGAAAGTAGATGACAACGTAAAGATAAAGGAAGTGCTGCTATTGATAAGCTAAATGGCATGTTGATGAATAACAAGCAAGTTTGTGTTAGTGTACTTCTGCGCAAACAAGATAGAGAATATGAGGTTGATGATTCATGATGCTAAAGATATTCATGTGGAAATGATTAATGAGACTTAGAGAGAAGGGCAGTTGAGCCGAGACTTATTAGGCCACCTGAGAGTTTAAAAGTGTTCGCAAGGTGGCATTCGAGCCAGTTTTACCCCCAAAACTTATAGCCCGGTCATAACGGGTTTTCATGTGGCAAGGCTACGCCTGTAAAATGCAGATACTCGATAGATGATAAGAGTGCGAGCAGGTAGGTGTACGACCTGGTCTGACTTACGAAAGACAACCTGTGAAAAACCGCGGGTAGAAAAGAATAAGTGATGAGAAACAAGTTGACAGAAGTAGATTATATTGGATCTAAGCTAAAGAAATCGGCCAGATTCATTTCGGAGGTTTTAAATTTGAAATAATGTGATGATTATAGAGTAAATGTGACGGGATACCAATAAGGAGGTGCCAAGTACAAAAGATGCCTCAATAAAGAGAGGAAGGTGGAAGTAAATAACAGAAGTAAATAAGAATCAGATAATAAGAAGGATGTGATTGATAAAGAAAAGACTGGGAAAGCAACTATGGAATGTGAAGCAAGGAATATTATGAATGGAATAATAAATGGGTTTTCTGATGAATTCTCGGGATGACAACCTGATAGTGTTAATATTCTAGATATGAAAAAGCTAGTAGCGTGACATGGAATGTTAGTAACAATGATGTCAAGCGAGAAACCTAAGATTTAACCTAAAAGGTTGAAGGAATTTTCTGGAATGAGCGTGCTAAGGTTGAAACAGAGTATAGGTCCATAGAATAGTGGACAAAGCAGCAAGATGTGTTGACACATGAGATTGCGATCAAATGGTATTGGATATAATGATGATTAATTTCTTCTTTGATGAACCTCTATAGTTCAGAGGTAAATTCTGAGTATGATATTTTACAGTCATGAAAACCTTCTATAATCCTTTAGAACTCTTTTCTTTTCTTCTCTCTTATTCATCTTCTTTATGAATTGAGAAGAACAACCCTTCAAAGAGGGGAGGTACTGCTACGTGACTATCTGTCTATGTGATAGAAGTCTAAGTGGAATACCCTAACTTGTTTAATTGCTTGTCAAATACTAAAGGCTGGCCCCCTTCTGTACTAGCTATGCAATATAACAAATGTTCAATTGATCATAGTGATCTCTCAATAAATCTTTCCACTTCTCTATATTGATCGAGATTGCAAAGATTAAAGCGATCAGAAAATGCATAATTACGAGTGAGGTTATCTCCGAATTCGTAACGCGATAGTGATACCGAAGTCACCACAGATACCAATAAGGAAAATAGTATATGACTGGGTAAGAGCATAACCTGAATAGTGTGTTGTACGAAAAGTAGCAGAGATTAATGAAAAAAAAAGGATAAAAGGATGTATTGTAGCACTAGTAAGATGTGCTGAAAAAAAAAAGGGATTGGGATTGATTAAGGATTGACTGGGAAACTGGAAAGTGAAATAACCCACAAGTACTCAATTGTCTTCTACCTGATTCCGGGACGGAATCCTTTTAAGGAGGGGAGACTGTAAGAACCCAAATTTTGGGTAGAATTAAAACTTTTATTTATTTACTGATGTAAGGATGAATAGTGGCTACGGCTACAATGTAATAGTTGATGTTTTAAAAGAATGAATGGAATTCGACTTTATTATTTCTATGTCTTGAAGAATGCTAAAGGGTGACAAAATAGGTAAGAATAATCTATCTCCTAAGGGAATAAGATATGGCAATTCCAAGCAGGAGAATATTCTCATGTCATCCAGATCGATAGCAATTAATCCAGTGGTTCCGTAAAAAGGTTAAGGAACGATCGAAAGAGAATACGGACAATTGTACAACCCTAGATGAATAAGTAAAGAATAAGGATGAATAGTGATTTGGTGTAATTGAGAATATTATTAGACGACGCTATATAGAAGTACCCGGAACGAAATTCTGAGTTCGTATTATTGATCCAGAGGGAAAAAGAGGGTATGTAAAAGCTGTCGGATTCTGAAAAACCGCACTTTTATTTTCTCCGAGAGTTCCATGGACACTGATAGCCTTAAGTATTCAACGAATGGATTGAAGGAATATAAATTGGAAAGTTAGAAAGAAAGATGGGGAATGATAGTATTAATATTAGGAAGATTCCCGGTAAAACCCTAACTAGAAACGATTGAGTTATTCCCTCGAACGATTAGCGAATTAAGCAATAAACGAACAAAGAAACAAGCAGAGGAAGCAAGAGTCATGTACAAGCTACTAGAATAAATATCTAGCAACCAAGTGGGCTAAGTAACTAGCATGTTAGGGTTTGAACTAGTAGTTGGACAAATCAAACTCCTAGTTAGCAAGAATCCATCCAAGTGCTACATATGCCTTCCAATCTCACCATTCATTCCAAAAGCACTTTAATAAAGTAAAACAAGATGAGATATTATCTAAACTCATCTCACTTTATGAATTATTATCCAAATAAACCAAGCAACCAAGCCAAAACCCCCCCTTCCAAGAACACCATTCGGCCCTTTCATTAATTCCAAAACCAAAATCCACCTTCCCACCATTGTTTGTTCTTGAAATAATTATGGTGAGTCTTATATTTCATAAAACTTATCTCCTCAAAATCTTAGCTCCAAATTCCTTTGTTTGCATTTTCAAAAAAATCAAGAAAGAGGAGCATGAATAGTGTTTCTTATGAACTAACTTGTTTTTTTCTTGTTTTCATGGATGATATAGCAAGCTTAGCACACCTAAGGACCATACAAAGCTTATTGAGGCTAGTAAACACTCTAAGGAAGGTATAATACTTAAAAACCCTTGGTGTTGTTTTGAGATTTTATAAGTTTTATGGATGATTTAGTGATTAGTATGTTATGGTATGCTTAGATCCTTGTTATTAGTTGTTATGATTATGATTTGGTTTATGAACCATGTAATGGTTAAGATGAGTTGTTGATAGACTAGTCATGATGTTTATTATGTGTTGGGATGGTTGAATTGATCTTGGTTAGATCATAGTAAAGTGTAAAAACTTTGGAAAACGCGTAAACATAGCCGTTATAATGTCCGATTTTACAATATCATGTTTTGTGTGCCATTTTTCATATCAAGACCCTACTGTCCAAAAACCTTTTCTGCCATGATAGGATAGGCTATGTTATAAGCTTCGTTTTGATATAAGGAACGTGTGAAACAGACTTACGGTTTAGGAGTTACGGCCGGTTTACTAAAAGTATTTCGAAACTGTAACCGAGAATTCGTAACTAAAATTGAACCCTCGTAAAATATGTGAAGTCATGACGAATCTTGGTAAATAAATACTAGAGGTAAAAAGGAAGGCGTGAGAGAAAACCGTATGTCAAAAGGATCATTTTTCGATTTATTAAAAATATTCGAATCGAGATTAAACGCGAACGAACCCCTAAAAGACGACTCGTTTATAACTTCGTTAAAACACTTAGAAAACGAGCGATAAAACTCGGAGTATAATATTGGTTCGTAACAATCGACTTTCGGACTTATATGACTTAAGTATATGCCAAGTATAAGTACAGTGACATGTCGTATTAACGAACGAATGTCGGGTCGGATCGATGATAAAAGAAATCCACAAAAAGGGGTATAACGAGATAACTCGAGAACGTGTTTCGATTTAAGTATAACTTACCTTTAAAGTTTTAAGTGATTAATCCCGAATGTCTTGGCTATTCATAGATCACCAAGCTGACCCGGGACCCGCTACCACTACCCCTTATCGTACTCGACTACCAGGCAAGTTTCAATTCCCTTCTTTTAGGCTGTTGTTGTGATTGAATATATATATGTTTTCCGTTATACATATGCCATAGCATGCATGCTTACTTTCCAGTTATATCGTTATGCTTGTTCCCTGATTGTTTATTGGCTTATAAATTAGATAGCTAACGTATCAATTATAAGCCGGTTATTGTAAGACCCTCATAGAAGGGCGTATACATCTTATTCATCAAATATAGATCGGGAGTCAATATTTCTTGATATATCGAGATTACCTCGGAGGAAAATATTTAAGTAAATATTTTCCATTATTCGGGCGACGAATATTATTTGAATATTCGTTCGAGATTATTTATTTAACGATCCTTACTTCAAATAATTATTTGAACGTAACTATTCGACGAATAATATTTTTAATATTCATTCAGAGTCGAATTATTTATCGATTATTATTTCGAATATTCTTCTAAAGGTTGGACTACTAAATGAATATTATTTGGATATTCATTTATAATATTATTCATTAAATGAATATTACTTTTGAATATTCATTTAAGATAGTAATTACCTGACGAATATTATTTTAATGTTCATCTGAAGCTTGATTTATTTATCGAGTCTTATCTCGAATATTCCTTTAAAGCTTGAATTACTAAATGAATATTACTTGATATTCATTTAGAATATTATTCATTAAATGAATATTACTTTTTCAATATTCATTTAAATTCCTAATTAATTATGAATATTATTTTGAATATTCATCCAGGGTTCTATTTAATCATCGAATATTATTTTAAATATTTTAAATATTCCTTTCAGGTCTTATTAATTAATGAATATTATTTTGAATATTCATTTGAATATTTAATTATGCAATAAATATTCTCTCGATATTTCTTCAAGGATTATTTTAGAAATACTCTGATTAAAGATATTCTTTCATATTCCTAAATATTCTGTAAAATATTTTAATTCAATAAATATTCTCTGAATATTTATTCCATACTTAGAATAACCTCGATAAGGTTTATCTTCTTCGATTATTACGGAAAATATTTCGGAGTCATATTATTATTGATCAAATATCAAGAAAGGTTCTCAGACATCATTCTTCTTTGAGTCTATCTCCCTAATAATAAGGGAACCTTACTTGGAAAATGTTAATTATCTTGTCGACTTCCCGGTCATAAAGTATTCTCTTCACTCGCAACTCGGGTGCTATTGACTTATTAAGTCGTTGTTTACCTTCTCATCTTTCGAGGGGTAAGATTGTTGGAACAAGTTGATATTCGTTACCAAGCAATAGCTTGGAAGTGATTGGTGAATTTTCCTTTCCAACTAGATACGACTACTTTGTAGAGTCTTATCAACAAGTATTATACTTGGGGAAAGGGGGACGAACGTTACATTCAGAATCACGAATTCTATTTGAACTAGGAGTCGTGTAAGAGGCCGAGTAGCGCCGGTCCATCCCCTTTGGCCCAACCGTTGGCCGGGGAGAGCTAGTAAGGCGGTAGACAAGTAAAGCCATCAGTTCTTCCTTCTACCGGTAGTAAATCTAATTTGAGCTGTACGATCTCGACTGATCATCAAGATTGGAACAGCGGGCGCGGTGAATACTCCATCATTGGTTCATCATCCAAACTTATTTATTTCATGCAACATGATTATTGTTGGCAGAGTTGGAAAAGTGTTCATAACTGGAATTGCAATCTTTTCATGCAAGTTCCTCTTTTTAATGACAATGAGAATACCTTGCTTATTTTTGATGTAGCAGATATTTCTACAAACAAATACTTTGAGTTACCTAGTAACTTCATCCTTTATATTATACTGGCAATAACTTCATTAATGCATGGCATATGATTTCAAAGGATATTTTGAACTGCTATATATATGTATCACTGTTCAGTTATATTATTGTTGGTGGGCTTTCGCTCACCCTTGCTTTGTTCATATTATGTCACAACAACAGCTAGGACAGATGGGCCGCGTCAGGCGCACTCGGCGCAAGCAGGTTACCACCGTTCGAGGACTTCCCGCTGATGTCCTTGCTGCCATTGCTGAGGTAGCATAGATAGGCAGCTTTTGTTTAACAGTCTATTTATATGTAACATTAACGTTAATCAACGGCTAAACCTTTAAACATATCATTCGTCTTGTAATAACTTTCATTCGTAAACTCTGATATTATGGACTTATTTCAATTTCATCTCTGGGACTATAAATGTTGTGTGTGTGAGTGGATATTATTGTGGGGTCACGGCATGTGATTTATTTATTGTGGACTCAAGTCAAGTATTATGAATGGATGTAACATCGTAACCACCAGATCCCTGACCCCGGATCTGGGGGTGTTACAGACACCATTTTGAAATGCGGAGGGAAATATCAACTAACATTTTGAAAATTTGATAACACGACCAACATTTTGAAAATTGGGGCAAAATTTAGCCATCATCCTGAAATTTACTCCCCAAGAGCTTCCAAAACCCTTGACTCTGTCAAAGATATGACTGGATCAAACAATCCTAAATTCCTCTTTTGCTAAAACAAAACCAATTCCTTTTCACTCCGAAATGAAAGCAATTCCTCTTCAACAAAATTGCAAGGCTAAGCTGCAAGCGTGGGGGTTTGTACGATTCAATGCTACCAATACCATATATCACCATCTGCATGTTTGATTCAGTACCTAAAACCTTGACAATATTTTCCAACATATGGGTCTCAATCTGGGCCAAGAATATCTGGTAGAATCGAGAGTCTTCACGTTTCTTTACATATATCAACATCTTCTTTATTAGATTTGACTCCCTTTTAGGATCATTCTCAACATCATTTTGGAGATGCCATTGCTCTAGTCGAGACTGATTAACTATGATTTGTACTCATTTCTCAAAATAGCAAGGACATATCAACAAAAAAAAAAAGAGTCTTACTCAATACACAAGCACAAGGTTTTTGTATAATTAAGTGTTAAGTAACCAACTCATCTAAAATCTTAAGGTGTTAAAGGGAGGTCTTCGTGGTCGAAATTAATTATGAAAATATTGGGGGTCGCAGAGAGTCGAACCTGTGACCTTTACGTGCCTGAGTTCTAAAACCGTTTTAAGTAATCAACTCATCTAAGGTTTTAGAGCAACTGGTTACTTATCATTAATACTTATCATTAAGATGATGATTGATAAGTGGATTTTATATCCACTTGGAGCATTCCATATCGGCTTAAATTGATTGTGTTAAACTCAAGTTTGTTGTAGTTTTGATGTGTTTTGTGTAGTTGTGCAGGGTTGCAAGAATGTCGATTATGGTTGATGCTTCTCTCGTTTTTGGAGGTTAAATTGATTAAAATTCGGATTTCCGGGAAGGTTGCGCAGTCTACACTGTTTTGGCCATATCTGGAGTTCTAGAAGTCCATTTTCAGCGATCTTACTGTCCACGCGAAGCTTGGGAGATTTTCTACAATATTGGACAGGTCGTCCATCCACAGGCTGCGCGTGGTGGGTGCAGGAAGCGTGGCAAACAGACTGATGGGAGCAGGAAATTACTGTTTTGCCCTTTTCAAGTTCTAATTGTATTTTGGGCAGTTTTTAGTACCTTAATCGAATTCTAATTGTAATAGAAGGTAATTTCTTGCAGGGCAAGAAATCTAGAGCCTATTTAAACACATCTTAGCATTGTAATTCGTATCGTTTTATTATTGTAACGTAGAATTGCAAGGGAGAAAAGTGGAGAAGGATTCAACGCTCGTGACAAGCACGGATCTAGATCTACTTCATCTTTTGTAGACCTTGGATTATAGATTTGTTTTCTCAACTCTTTATTTTATTAATATTATTGCGTCTTTCTTTCATATCTCGTTTATTATCATGTTTTCATCAAATCCCATGACGATGAACGGTTCAATTATGAGCTAATCGTTGTCATGGGATTCTAATGGATTTATCTACGTAACTTAGTAGTTTGATTGCTTTAAAGATATGTGTGTGGTGAATTCTTGATATCCTCGTATGGTTAATCTTAATGCTTTTAGATGCGTAGCTAACAACTAAATTGAATTGTTAATCTCTTGGGAAACGAGAGTGGATCTTGAGATTTAGAACTTGTCATGCTAGCATAGGATAGGTTGATGTTTTAACATCATGATTTGTGGCATAAATAGAGATATTATGCTGCCCTATGTGATCTTGATAGACAACTTGTTCTTAAACTGTTATGTTTTCAAATCTTATAGAGATATAGGGTCTAAACATAATTGGTGTCTACACATCTTCTATCTCTTTTGTAAATGTATGCATAGTTTGGTATTAGTATACCGAGAGGTAACTCTTACTTGTTTCATGTTGTCTGGTCAGATATCAAAACCATCACATGCATTGATTAAAGGTGTCGACTCTAAGTGAAGTAGATAATGATGTTAGGATCCCATGTTTATTCTCATATATATATATATATAAATCAGTTTAAATCACTTTAGTTAATTAATTTTTAGTTTGATAATTTGCATCTTAGTTTAAATTAGATAATCAAAAAAATCCCAATTAGTTAATTGTCTTAGCAGTGAGTTAAAACCATACATTGTTGCATAAGTACATCTACTGAATTAAAACCTATACCAGATCTCTGCGGAACGAACTCGATTTTATCTATATTACTTGTGACCACGTATACTTGCGTGATTTAGTGCAAACAAGTTTTTGGCGCCGCTGCCGGGGATCATCAGTGTTTGTTAGGTCCGATAAGATTGTAGAAGGGGGGTTGAATACAATCTATACCAATTTATCGAAATTTGTTCTTCAAATAATATTTTATTTTAAACAAATTTGAGCGGAATAAATTGAAACAAATTTCAAGTTGAATATAACAATATATTAACTTGATGGGTGTTACAATTTCAGTACAGAAATTAATCAAGTTGATAAAAACTAATTTAGAAAATTCGACACGAACTTTTCTAATTTAGTTAATAAAAATCTAGATTAGAACTAGGAAACTTAATTCGCTAGTAGTGCAAGAATCACAAATAATCAAGTTCCACCGGATAAAATATTACAAAGGAGATGAACTTGATTTTACAGAAATTAATTTGTTCTTGGTGTGTTCTTGAGCTTGAGAGAGAAGGATGGAGGCTGCTGTGTTTGTGTTTTTTGTTATGTCCCGTGTATATCTATCTTGTCTGCTGCCTTCTGCTTGTTTTATAGCCTTTGTAGTCGATAGTCATAATTCTGTTAAATATGACAATCCATTGAGCTAATATGACAACCAGTTGAGCTTGATATAACAATCGGTATGACTATCCTGTCCAATATAACTTTCGGTATAACTATCCAGTCCAATATAACTTTCGGTATAACTATCCAGTCCAATATGACAATCGGTATAACTGTCCTTTTGAATGAAATATGACTATCCAGTTTGAACTGAATTTGACTGTCACCTTTTGAACTGAATATGACTGTCACACTTTGAACTAAATATGACTGTCACACTTTGAACTAAATATGACTGTCACACTTTGAACTAAATATGATTGTCACACTTTGAACTGAATATGACTATCGGTATAACTATCATTTGATAGTTATATTATCATATTTTTCAGCTTATAATTAATCAAATGATTTATAAAAATCATTTAAATAACTATTTCTTTTTCATATTAATTTCGATTTAATTAATCTAATAATTACTTTAACAAATATATTAATTCTGATAGAATTAATATATTTATTTAAATTAATTATTTGATTTAATCAATTAAAGTAGAATTAATATAAATCCTTTAATAGTCCATACTTCACTGTGAACCACGGAAAGTAATAAAGAATTACCACCGAATTTTTGTTGACGCTCGATGCACGGGTCTGGTTCATGACCGACTAACTCATATGGCTTTTCTTTATTTTTGACTCTATGATTTGGTTCCTTTCTTTTCTTAACATACCAGTCTTGATAACTTGAACCACTGAAGTTAATGACGAATAACCACTGTTTAATGTTGACACTCGATGTACTGTCTGGTTCATGAGTGACTAACCGCAATGACTGTTCTTCATATATTGACTTTAAAATCTGGTTCCTTTTTCTTTTCTCCTCTCTCTATTAATTATTCTGTACTGTCTCTGTCACTGTCGAAATCTCTGTCACTTTAAATGAATCCACTTCTTTAACGAATACTTCACTGAGGCTTGATCAGATGTCTGAACTTCTTTCAATGTAGTAATTCCTCAAGTCTGTAGATTGACCTTGATCTTTTTCTTCTGACAGATAATACAATCTGAGATTCCTTGTGACAGTCTATATACTATTTACTATTACAATCTTGTTTAAGTTGAGTTGTATCCTCGAAATACAAATAGGCTACATCATATGCCTTTCAATCTCCCCCTATTTGTTTGTTAGACAATAACAAGCAAATACCTAGAGGATAACTCAACTACCTCACTTAAACAAGAAAAAGATAAAACTTTTAAGAATTAAGTAAATAATAAAAAAAAATTTCTCTGGTTTAGATTTAACAATTCCAGAATCTTCAGTTGATGAAATGATAGATGATTGTTCCTTTAGCACTGAACAAATCTTCATTAAGTAACTCATCTTCATTTCTGATTCTTCATATCTCTGCCTGATAATCCTTCACATCTTACATTGGTGATTATCAGCAGTTCTTGATTTACAATCACTTCCCATTTCTGACACAGCTTTTCTCACTAAAGAAAAATAGCTTTTCCTACTATATAGACAATGGTGAATCAATACCATTTCTATAACTTCTGGTGAATTTACTACTCTTCCACTTAGCCTTTATACATAGTACATTGAAAGACTAATAGAATAGTATTGTGATGTAATTCTCCTTATATCTCCACTTTCATAACAAATGAAAGTTCTTTTGCTTCTTCATCTAAGGCTCCCCCTTAGAAACTAGACTTGCTTCTCAACCTAAGCACAGTCTCTAATGCTCCCCCTTTCTAACTCACTCTTCTTTTACTTGTACCCCAATACTTCTCCCCCTTAGTTGAGTATATCCTACTAAGGTAAGATTTAAACTTGAATATATCTTTTTCAATATATCTCTCCCCCTTAGTTGAGAAATCCTCCATTCAACTAATTGATAAAGTAGTTGATACCAAATTGTTACCAATTTATACCAATCGTTAGGGTACATTAAAATCAATTGATAAAGCTTTGTTAGAAAGGAAGTTTCATTTTCTTCCTCATTGTGAGTGTGTGATAGTGTTTAGTGTACCTCACAAGTGTTTCACTCTTCTCTCCACTCATTTGTGTTGAGTGTCTCACTTCTATCTGTGTTTACACTCTTGCTCACTAGTGTTTCACTCATTGCTCCAACATCCTTTAGTGTACCTGCAAGGAAAAATCACCATAGCCCCTTCTAGAGAGGTCAGTGGTGGTGCAATGGGAGTTCGCAAATCCCAAATCCTCGTTGGACTCGTCAGACGAATCTGAGTCATAATCTACAAGTTGCTAATTTCCCTTTTTAGGGTTTTCAGATTTGAATTCTGAGAAGGTAAACAATGATCTATAAATTTAGCATTGAGATCAAGGTTCCCTTCTAATGTCTGTGAAAACATCACCTTGTTAAAATCATCAGGTAAAATCTGAATCATAGTTCACAAGTTGCCGATCCGCACCTATGTCGGATCCGTTACCCGCAGGATCCAGATATGTTCCATCTGGGGAGTTAGATAATGATCTTGTTGAATTTTGCATTTGAGATCAATACCTTCTCTCGAGGTCTGTGAAGACTCTTGATTCATTAAAGAACCTTTAACTTATAATCCTAACCGTAAAATGGTTGGATTACAGGTTTCCGTCAATTCATCCTTAGTGTGTGCAATCTCACTTTGTGCATATGAAATATTTTGGATAGTGTATAAGGTAGTGACTCTCCAACTGAATATTCCACACATCCTTGTTTGCTGCATCAAGTGCAGTTACTCCCTGGTGACCTCTAGTCTGATAGGTTACTTCCATTTAGGGTGTAAGATAGAATGTGTTTGAGTTTGACTGTAGTCTGGGATAAAAGTTGTTGGGTTTACAACCTTATGACTAAACATGTGAGAATACAAAATTTCATGTAGATGAACCTGCATCACAGAATATGAGCAATATAGAGATAGAATGCATTTTTTTAACATTTGAAAAAGTTTCTAAGAAAATATTGCATTTTATCTTAAGAGAAATGATGTACAGTTGTGATTTTAAAAGATTTACAATGTAAGCAATCACAGCTGTAGAAAGAGATTTTGAGTTAGGAAGATAAAGATCCTGAGCTGGTTTTACAAAACAAGAACATAGGCAAAAATCCAATTAATAAATATTAATCGAATCAATGTATGTTAATGTTTAAACCAATACAAACAAAACTATTTTATCATGTTTTAGGTCCTGTATGATAGATATCAACTATTAGAAATTGTTAGCACTTGATAGGTCTTGTCTTCCAATTGTTAGATCCTGAAAATTAAACATTAGTTCCTAACCAATTGTATAGACACATACCAATTTGATAACAACATTGGTCAATTGTTAAGTCCTTAACACTAAGATCTGTTAACATCAATCACAAAACAAAGATTTATACTTAAACTGCAGGTTTTGTGTGTGTTAAAAAGAAGAACAACAAAAGAACCAAGTACAGGGACCTGTTTGTAAGTTTTGAAAGTATAGTGACTAAACTGTAAAAATTATACAAACTATTTATATACACATGAAAAATAATATTCAAAAATAAGAAATAATATACATAATAATAATATTATTAAATAAAAACTAAAAAGAAAAGAAAATTCAAATAAAACTAAACAAAGAAGAAAATTTTGAATTAACATAAAAATAATAGAACTATACATAAATTAATAATTTACAAAGCTTAAACTATAAACGAACATACGACTACAATAAAAAGACAAACACTACAAAACATGTTAAATAAGATTAACATTTAAAAATTACAATACATGTACAAAAACATTAAGTATATACAAGAGTATTTATAATAGGTTAGCAAATCCAAATATTTTCTGACAAAACAACTTTCTACTTAGAAAATTATTTAGAGAGAAAATATGATTTAATAAACTATCATAAATATGGCAGCTATTTTAAAATAATGAAATTTTCAATAAAAATAGCTTCCTAAAAAATTCTAACTAGAGAATTAGAGAAAAATATTTTTAGAGAAATTTATTATTCTAAAATAAAGAAACATGGATTAACGCATTAGAATGATTATGACAATTCTTATAGAAAGATGACAAGATAGAATTCGAGAAGAATGTCATACCAGTTACTTGGCGCTCAAAACTTGGCACCAACTTCCACGTTTCTTGTTGTTCCAGATTCGCAAGTGCCTTCTCAGATTCCTTAGATTCTATACCTTGATTCTGAGAAGCCCTTTTAGTTCTTACTACAACATCTGGATCACCAATGATCAGCTCTATTCCAAACACACTGTCTGAGAAAGTTGGATCTTGATGAATCACCTTGTTCTTCATTGTGATGTTGTGTTTGACTAGTGAATCCTTTGTTTACTTCCCTCTAGTTATTGCGAGAATGACTTGATGATTATTTTCCAGTGACATTGGTATTGCCAATAACAAAATTGTTTCCACCACTATCACTTGGATAATTATCATCATTAACATTTTAATCTTATGACTTCAAGGCAACTCCTCGATAATAACAATTGTTAACTCCTAACAACTGTTTGTTTGTAGACAATCTTGGTTCTAAAAATAAAACTTGATTACCAAGACTGTCTTGTCTGCAATCTTAGAAATAATATTCTAAGTCCAATACACCTTGATCCATAGTATAAAACATTTATTATAAAAGTTATTAGAATCTTGAAAATAAGCATAAAAATTATTCAAAGTAATTGAACTATGGTAACTTTAGATATTTCAATATCCATAGTTCTACTTAGAGAATTTTTATACCATGTATAATAATATGAGTGAATTGTAAAAGATATAAAAATTATTACTTAGAGGAGTTCTATGTAATTTCACACATACCAATACATCTCACAATTAGTTAGTAAATAGAATTCTAACTAAATATCATTAACTGATATAAGTCAAAATTTCAATACAACCAATTGTCAGAACCATGATATTAATTATAGTGAATTTCTGAAAATGGAGCATTGATAAAATTCACTAGAATTAACATCTCACAACTAATTGAAGACCAATACAGATTATGTCCAAATTAGTTATGTTGTTTATTTATTTTAATAAATATAAGGTACAGAGCAAATACTAAATTGAATTGCTTCAAGTCCGTAACCCATATAAATCAAAATAAATAATTAAATAATTAAATACTAAATCTCTATGAGTTAGATTTTAGCATTTAAGTATTTAAATTATCCTTAAATAATCACCACTAGAATATATTGCAATTATACACATGGCAATCATTCAACAGATAATTCTCATTGTGAGGTCTTGATGTAAATAAGTTCACAAGTCCT
Source organism: Saposhnikovia divaricata (assembly GCA_036435485.1). NCBI lineage: Eukaryota > Viridiplantae > Streptophyta > Magnoliopsida > Apiales > Apiaceae > Saposhnikovia > Saposhnikovia divaricata. The sequence goes on from CM071596.1 coordinate 114,843,142, forward strand.
TTGAATACGGACAACTGAATACTTGTGGGCTTACTTAAGAAATACTTAACAGATGGGATATACAAATTATATAACATTAATAAAATCCCAAGTTTACAAACCAATATTGAAAAATTAATTTCATCGATTTAGCAAACGTGTCTGCAAGTTATTCTTAACTAAAGACATGTTCTCTCAAAAGAATTGATACCTTATGCAAGTTGCTTAGTCCTTGAGTGTTCCACAGAGTTGTTGGAGATGAAATTGATTCCTTGTGTTCTCCTGCTTTCGTACAACTCATTTGATCTGTCTCTATGTAGCAAAACATGTTAGAACTGATGTCTCTAGGGTACCATCTCCGTAGATTTAGGTCCAACTTAAGACTTCTGAAAATCAAGTGTAATAACTACAAGAATAGATTCTCAAGAATCCACTTGGGACCATGCACATTTGCATAATTGAGAATAAAATATGTGTGTAAGTGATCTATTAGCAATTGAATAAGATAATGAGCTGATGATTCCTCTATAGCCTGATTAGGTCCTAATTAGTAGATCCTGAACTTGTTGGGTCAAATATCTCTAGAGTACCATTTCCTCATATCCGGGTCCATCTTAAGATTTTTGATAACCAACTTGTCAGGTCAAAAGCCAGCTATAGTGAGGTGTTGGCATGTAATCTTGACAGGTCTAGAATCTTCTGAATAGAAACAAAAGATCCTTGACTTATTTTTATTGTCATTATTCTTTTGGCTTACTGAAGTAAATCAAAAGAATTGCAACTTTACCAACATCAAACCAGCAAATATCTTGATACCAATTTATAGCTAATAGACCAACATATAATATAATCAAGATATCATTGCACATATATATCATTTATGTCCGTGCCTAAAGATGTAGAGAGTTCTATAAATATGACACCAATTGTTAAAAGATACCAACTGTTAAAGATTGATACCAAATATTAAATTATAGTTAGAGTGTCATACCATGTCTTCCATGCTTGCTTGAGTGATGATACCAGTTTATACTAACCTGTAGAGATCTTCAATTATCTCACCAACCAGGAGTGCACTTGTTCACATTCCTCTAGCATCTAGATTCAGTAGGTCTAGATGTCCATTATAATCTTGAATGTGCAGCAGGTGCCTGATATCCTCAAGTCTTGTCACTGGTGCTTCTTGTCAAATATACTGTTTGATCAAATTATAACCTAGCATCCAGTTTGGCTTTGTCCCTCATAACAATGCCTTGACATCATCCAGGTAGACTTCTGGTTATCCTTGTACCAAATACAGCCTTGTTGTTTGGTCTAGATACCAGCTTCCCTTCAATCTGCCTTTTGTACTGATTGAGATCATCTTGCATTGCAATCACTCAACCTGGATCTTTCAGAGCTTTTGTAGCTTTCTTAGTTTCTTCTTAAAAGAAGTGTTACGACCAAACTCAACACGCAAGTGCACGTGATCTCAAGTAATATAGATAGCAAATAAGATTCGTTCCTACAGGGACTCGTTGTATTGTCTAGTTAATTCACTCACCAATGTATGATTATTATTCGATGCTAAAACAAATTAACAATTGGATTTTCGTTTATCACTACAATTACTCTAAGAATTATAACTAATGATCAACTACTTGAACGCAGAATTATATCGAATTACTTATGCGAATAAAACATGGGATTTTAACTTCATTAAACAATCCATCTATAGTCTCCACTTCTCTAGCCTTTTCATGTGATTTGTTAATACCTGATCGAATACATAAAACTGATATAAGCCAACCTTCGTTGCACAAATACCATCCTAAATAATATCCACAATAGATAGAAATCACTTAGTCTCCCAATTATGCCTAATCTCCATATGTCTATAAAGATTGAAATATAGTGGTTAAAGTACAAGCATTCAATTGATCACATAGTCGTCATAAAACGGTTAGAGTTACGACACTAATTATGAATGATATTCTCACGCATAAATCTATGCTAGCATGGCAAGTTCTAAACTCTTAGATCCACTTTCGCTTCAATAAGAATTAACACACAATTACAGGAGTTAGCTACTCTCCTATAACGAATTAAATCAACCATGATAGGATATCACATCAATCACACTATAGGCATCGAGAAGATTCAACAAATAAACTTCATGAATAAATCCGCTAAAACCCCATGACAACGAATTAGTTCATAATCAAACTAATCGTCACCATGGGTTCCAATGTAAACATAATAGAAGAAAATGAATAATGATTAAAATAAATATCGAGAGTTCTAAAGAATACACCCAAATCGAGCATCCACAAACTAGGAAGAATACAAGAATAATTTGAAAACTATCTTCTTCCTCGCTTCTTCGTGCTTCAAAACTCCGTAAATACAATATGTGGTCAGACCTCTCCTATTCTAGGGTTTTTTCCTTCTTTATATAGGCCTCCAAGTGCAAGAAATTCGAAAGGAATTTAATTTTGGACTTTATCTCGAAAAATCAGCAAAACAGGAGTTTCCCTTCAGACGAGCCGGTGCTGCCGCGCCAAATCTATGCAGGAACACGGCGCTGCCGCGCCACAAACGTCTCTCAGCGCTGCCGCGCCGTCCATGAACTCCAAAACAGCGCTGCCGCGCCATACCTCCTGTCCAGAACTTTGCAGTTTTCCCTTTTTTCTTCATTCTAACTCCGATTTGCTCTCCGTTTGCTCCGCTTCATTCCTTTAACACCTGTGACTGACATTCCTGCACAATACCCTTAAAATAGATCAAAAATACCACAACTCGAGTACAAACATTCGTTTTAAGCCAAATGGAAACGTTTTAAGTGAATAAAATACCCACTCATCACACCCCCAAACTTAAACCGATGCTTGTCCTCAAGCATAAACAGACAATTCATGTACAACTAACTAGTACCACTTCCGTAGGTGATCACGGTTGCATTTGGCATATGCAACAAGCCCTTTAAACCCCTAGGCAGCCCTAGTGGACGAGTAAGGTCTCGTGAGGGCCTATAATGAATGTACCCACAAAATCCGATCTATAATGCAACTAACAATGCAACTAACTATATGTATGCAACTACATGAAAAATGCAAGGATCCCCTTTAAACTTACCAAAACCAACTAACAAGCAACTATCTCAAAGAATGCAACAAATCCAAATAGAGCTCGACTAAGCCCCCGTATACTAACAATGCATGAACAGAAACGTGCGTGTGTGCGCGATGCTCAGCAGAAATACTCCCAAAGTAGGTCAAAAATCATACATGCTTTCAGTCAGGACAATCACAGGTTTATAACTAGAATAGACTGTAGACACTTCATAGCCTAGGAACACCTCCACCCTTATCCAAGGTAGACAGAAACTCATGCTTTATTACTATGACACATAATACTATATACAATACACATGCTTAATTAACCGTGCAATGAATGAGACCCCGAAAGGCTTATACAATAATACTCATGTAGCGAGTGTTGGGTCAGTGGATCCCAGACTATAAAAGCCTTAGGTCACTAGGACTAAGTCCCCTCAGACTTAATTACTCGAGTATTAAAGAGCTCACTCTGGTTAATTTTGCATTTCACAATTGACACTTTTTTTTTCTCTTTTTTTTTCTTTTTTTTTCTTTTTTCTTTTTAAAATGCAATCTGGAATGAGCCTTTCTCATTTCCAACCCTAGACTACTCATATAAATATGAGCCGGCTACTAGCCATTTGACACCTAGCCATTATTAACAAATATTTACAACTAGCATGAAATCCCTGTTTTCCCCCAAACTTAGATTTTAGTGCTCCTACGCCATCAAGGGAATAACGAAAATTCTAACTATAATCGAGTGATTAAATCTCTAAACATCCAATAAGCATGACCCTAACCTAGCCCAAAAGCACCCAATGAGTCTGTGTAAAAGTTTTGTTTCTGAACATGCAAGTCAATTTCATAGGCACTATAATTCAACCCTCTATTCATCATTACCACACTCAATTAGACACCTACCTACCAGTCAGAATTAGCAAGTTCTATGGGATCATGAAAATGCATGCCATGCTCATGCAACTATATGAACATAAATATCACAATAACAGAATGTCCTATATGGCACAAACATAAATAATACGAACATATATGCATGAACTATCAATACTATGCAAAATATATGCAATCTACATGAAACACAATAACACACAAATACTACTATACACTGCTTATCCCCCAAACCACCCCCAAACTTGAAAAATTCAATGTCCGCATTGAATGGAAGTAAATACGAGGGAAAGCAGAAAACATACCTACTCGACGAAACACATGGGTTGCCTCCCACGAAGCGCTGTCGTTAACGTCATTTAGCCGGACATCACTTCCTCAACTCACGGCAGTTTCAAAAGAATAACCGAACCGTCCTCAACCGAAAGACCATTCATACACACGTTGACATGTTTGTTTCCTCCCAACACAACTTTTCTTTCACTCTTCAACTTGATTTTTCCACCTGTCGACTTCTTCGCCTTCCTCACACCTCTAAGGTGCTTATTCGATTCGGACGGCTGAACAACACTCTCTTCTACTTCATCATCGGTCATCCACCTTCTTAACACGTTATCTTGGCATACTTCAAAAATCATAAGTTCATCATCCACAAGGACATACTTTAAGTGTGGTGGCAGCTTCCCATGCTTCACCTTCGAGAGATCTTGAATGAAAGAATTATCAATGGAATCATTGATGTGATGCTCGAGCTTGTGCACGTCTAACTTTTTGCTCAACAAATGATCAAACTCTTCTGCCTGACCCTTATCAACTATCTCCACACTGAAACACTCCTCATCCTCTGTCGGAAATTTCATGGCCTTGAACACATTAAAGGTGACATTCTGATCTTGCATCCTCATTGTAAGCTCTCCTTTTTGCACATCGATCAAAGTACGACCCGTAGCTAGAAAAGGCCTTCCCAAGATTATGGGAATCATCTTATCTTCTTCAAAATATAGAATCACAAAATTGGCAGGAAAGATGAGCTTATCAACCTTCACCAAGACGTCCTCTACTATACCCCTTGGATACGTGATCGTCCTATCAGCCAACTGCAAGGAGATGTTAGTTGGATTTGGCTCCGGCAGACCAAGTTGCTTGAAAACAGATAAGGGCATGAGATTAATACTTGCACCCTAATCACACAAGCATTTGCTGAATGAGAGATCTCCAATAGTACATGGAATGGTAAAGCTTCCAGGGTCCTTCAACTTAGGCGGCAACTTTTGTTGCAAGATGGCACTACATTCCTCCATCAAGGCAACGGTCTCTAGCTCCTCAAGTTTCAATTTCTTCGAGAGTATGCCCTTCATAAACTTCGCATAGCTCGGCATTTGCTTAAGAGCCTCCGCAAATGGTATATTAATCTGAAGCTTCTTGAAGACATCCAAGAACTTAGCAAATTGCTTGTCGAACTTTTACCTTTGAATTCGTTTTGGGTATGGAGGAGGTGGAAACACCTTATCTTCTACCTCTTTCTGAGCATTATCATTCTTACAAGTTATAGGAGTCGAGGGAGTAGCATTAGGTAGCAATTTAGGACCAGATTCGACCCCAGTATCAAAATCAACTTTTTCTTCCAGAAGTTGCGGTGCTGCCGCGCCAGTATTGTACTGGGAAACGGCGCTGCCGCGCCGTGCTATCTGCTCAGATTTTTCATTTTCTTCCTCGGTTGATTTTTCTTTGTCCTGACCTTGTAGAATTCTTCCTGATCGTAATGTTACTGTCTGGACCTGTTCCTTGTGATCCTTCTTGCTTGGATTCATCTCTGTGTCACTCGGAAGCGTTCCTAGTTGACGGTTCAACAATGCATTGGCCAGTTGACCAATTTGATTCTCTAAAGTTTTCAATGACACCGCCTGACTCTTGTACATCATTCGAAGCTCTTCCAATTCAGACTTCTCAGACTGATTCAATGAATTCCCTTGAGATGGTTGAAATCCCGGTGGATTGAATGGTTGCCTTGGAGCATAAGGTGGTGGTTGATAGTTCTGCTTATATGGCCTTGCATTGAGCTGCTGATTTTGGGGTTGCTGAACACCACCCTGATTGTTGCTCCAACTGAAATTAGGATGATTCCGATTGTTGGGATGATAAACATTAGGCACTGGTTGCTGAGCTCTTTGAAAATTACTGACAAATTGTGCGGATTCAGATGAGATAGCACACTGATTCGTGTCATGAGCCCCTGCACACAATTCACACACCATAGCAACCTGGTTAGTCCCATGATTAGAAAGAGAATTTACCTTCATTGTCAACGCCTTGAGTTGAGCAGCAATAGCAGTAGCTGCATCCAAGTCCAGAACTCCGGCCACTTTAGCAGGTTGCAAGCGTTGAGTAGGATTCTGAAACTCATTGGCCGCCATCATTTCAATAAGATTATAGGCATCCTCATAGCTTTTTGCCCATAGCGCACCTCTAGAAGCTGCATCTAACATAGGCCTGGACTGAGTTCCCAACCCGTTATAGAAATTGCTGATTATCATCCAATCCGGCATCCCATGATGAGGACAACGTGCCAATATCTCCTTGTACCTTTCCCAAGCTTCCCCCAAAGATTCCTGAGGTTGCTGAGCGAACTGAGAGATAGAATTCCGATAAGCTGCTGTCTTCGCCATGGAGAAATACTTCGTCAAGAACTTTTGAGCACAGTCTGCCCATGTTTTAATAGAGCCTGATGGCATAGAATGTAACCAACTCTTGGCTTTATCCCTAAGAGAGAAGGGAAACAGTCTCAATCTGATTGCGTCATCTGTAACTTCGTTGAATTTGAAGGTGTCACAGATCTCAAGGAAGTCCCTAATATGAGCACTGGGATCTTCAGCAGGACTACCCCCAAACTGTACTGTATTCTGAATCATCTGAATGATGTTTGGCTTAAGCTCGAAATTATTAGCCCCTATAGCTGGGCGAACAATACTGGTATGAATATCCTCCACTTTTGGCTGAGAGAATTCACTCAAAGCCTTCGCTGGTTGTGCTTGATCTGCCATTTCTTCTATTGATTCAAGATCGTCTTCTAACCCGATGTTATCAAAATCAAGTTTTCTTCTTGCTAGTTCTTCTCTACGTGCTTGAGCTCGTGTACGCATACACCCACAAAAAGTACCTAAAATTCACCAACAAGAAATTTGGTGAGAACGTCCTAGTCACCGAACTTTAATGACCACTGATGGCAAATACTGAAACTAAACAAATAAAATCGCGTCCCCGGCAGCGGCGCCAAAAACTTGTTACGACCAAACTCAACACGCAAGTGCACGTGATCTCAAGTAATATAGATAGCAAATAAGATTCGTTCCTACAGGGACTCGTTGTATTGTCTAGTTAATTCACTCACCAATGTATGATTATTATTCGATGCTAAAACAAATTAACAATTGGATTTTTGTTTATCACTACAATTACTCTAAGAATTATAACTAATGATCAACTACTTGAACGCAGAATTATATCGAATTACTTATGCGAATAAAACATGGAATTTTAACTTCATTAAACAATCCATCTATAGTCTCCACTTCTCTAGCCTTTTCATGTGATTTGTTAATACCTGATCGAATACACAAAACTGATATAAGCCAACCTTCGTTGCACAAATACCATCCTAAATAATATCCACAATAGATAGAAATCACTTAGTCTCCCAATTATGCCTAATCTCCATATGTCTATAAAGATTGAAACGTAATGGTTAAAGTACAAGCATTCAATTGATCACATAGTCGTCATAAAACGGTTAGAGTCACGACACTAATTATGAATGATATTCTCACGCATAAACCTATGCTAGCATGGCAAGTTCTAAACTCTTAGATCCACTTTCGCTTCAATAAGAATTAACACACAATTACAGGAGTTAGCTACTCTCCTATAACGAATTAAATCAACCATGATAGGATATCACATCAATCACACTATAGGCATCGAGAAGATTCAACAAATAAACTTCATGAATAAATCCGCTAAACCCCATGACAATGAATTAGTTCATAATCAAACAAATCGTCACCATGGGTTCCAATGTAAACATAATAGAAGAAAACGAATAATGATTAAAATAAATATCGAGAGTTCTAAAGAATACACCCAAATCGAGCATCCACAAACTAGGAAGAATACAAGAATAATTTGAAAACTATCTTCTTCCTCGCTTCTTCGTGCTTCAAAACTCCATAAATACAATATGTGGTCAGACCTCTCCTATTCTAGGGTATTTTCCTTCTTTATATAGGCCTCCAAGTGCAAGAAATTCGAAAGGAATTTAATTTTGGACTTTATCTCGAAAAATCAGCAAAACAGGAGTTTCCCTTCAGACGAGCCGGTGCTGCCGCGCCAAATCTATGCAGGAACACGGCGCTGCCATGCCATAAACATCTCTCAGCGCTGCCGCGCCGTCCATGAACTCCAAAACGGCGCTGCCGCGCCATACCTCCTGTCCAGAACTTTGCAGTTTTCCCTTTTTTCTTCATTCTAACTCCGATTTGCTCTCCGTTTGCTCCGCTTCATTCCTTTAACACCTGTGACTGACATTCCTGCACCATACCCTTAAAAGAGATCAAAAATACCACAACTCGAGTGCAAACATTCGTTTTAAGCCAAATGGAAACGTTTTAAGTGAATAAAATACCCACTCATCAAGAAGACTAAAGAAATAATCGTTAGTACATGAAGCTCTGTTAGTCTTTTACTTCCACCATTAGAAACACTAAGAACTAGAACAAAGAGTTAATTGAGTCAACACTCTCTGTCTCGGCAGACATGTTCTCATAGTGTCCTTTGACTTTCAGTGTGGTGTTGAGTTGACTAGATGATCCTTCTTTTGCTCCCCCTAAGCTGTTGCTGGGTTTACATGAAGATTCTCAATGTTGACATTGCTTGGATCTGAATCATCATTACCATTGACAGCTGGGAGCTAGAAGTCGTTGAACATCACTAAGACTTTCAATCACCTTCTGTTGATTAATAACAATCACCCTGTAGGCTATTGACTCCACCAAGTAACCAAGGAAATTATCCTATTGAGCATTAACAGATTGCTAGGATGCTCACTTTCATTTATCATTGCAAAACAATTTTCTTCGTACTTGTGGGGTCTTCCTATATTCCTTACTGATCAGGGTTTAATCATGTCAGTAGCAAACTATTGACTGCTTCAGCATTAATACTCTTGAAGGTGCAGAAATCATCCAGAACGCTAATTGATAGGTCCTGTAATCTGGTCTCCAAGTTGTCATAGTCAATTTTGCTTCCTGACACTCTTCTAGATATGATCAATCACCATCAGTGGTGTCTTGTCTTCAGATTGTTTGAACAACAACTTGTTTGTGGAGAGAAGTCATTAGTCATCACCACTAAAGTATATTTTTCCTTGATGTAGAACTTATGTGTGATGCTTCTTTGACTTCTCTTTATGACATGCCTCATAATTTTATTTTACTTTAATTCCAGATGAGGCAGTCTTCTTTACTGATTCGATTTTCAGGAAAGAATCTCTTGATTTGACATTCAGGTGAGAGAGCTCCTTATGTCACAGCTGAACTCCTGTCTGATGAAGCTTTAGATAAGACCTTGTTGACTTCACCTTTGACTAAGATTCCATGTCAGCTACAGATAAGTTCTCTTTCCTTAATCCTCGAACAGTAGGCTCTTCATCTTATAAAAGATGCTTTATTACTGACAACATTCCTTAGCTATTGAATAGCCTTGACCCTAGGTCATACCCTTGCTATTGTCTCCAAGGGATGAACCACTTGGCCAGTTACCGTCACCACTCTTGATAGCAGGGCTCTATCTTCGGTCATATGCCTTGAACATCCACTGTCCAGAATCCACATAACACGATGTACCTGTTACACACCCTGCAATGCCAAAACTGTTAAACCCTTTTTGGGACCCAAATTTGATTGGGTCCGGAATACTTGAAGTATTGGCCTTTGTCAGGCAAAACAACATTCTTAATCTTCATAACAACATTTTTCAAGGGGACTGGACATTTAACCCTATAAACAGCTTTGACAATCTTTGATTTCATCTTGGGTATCCATGTCTTTTTAGCAGCAATAACATTTGTTTCACTGACTGGACATTTGAACTTGTAAACAGCCTTAGTAAAACTTTGTTTAGGCTTTGGTACAAATGTCTCTCTCCTAACATAAGGAGGACTAGCAGTCTTTGATCTAACATTATTCCTGTTCATATGTTGTCGAGGAGCAGTCTTATTATCACATGCATGATTACCATTAAAGTAAGCAGACATCACATTAAAAGCACAAGACATACAGTTGACAACACCACATGCTTTATGATTAGAATCAATGATAGGCATGTTACTCATGTTAGACATGTTATTGTTCTGCTTCAACTTATTACCACCTAATCCAGTCTTAGAAGAACTAGTCATTTCAACAACCTTGACTGGCACTTTAGGTACATCTTTCTTGGATGAAACATTTTCTGGATTAGTGTCCTCAACAGATTTAGCCTTAACAAAGACTGTGACATCTTTATTAGATGAAACATTCTTTGGATTAGCGTTCTTAACAGATTTATCCATAACACATTTATCCTTAACAAAGACTGTGCCATTTGCACTATCTTCATTTCTCATTTCTTCCTGAATAACCATAGAAAGAATATCTGGTGGTCCAGCATCTGATTTTTTAAATAAGGTTCTTTGACATTCTTGAGTACATGTGGTATTCCCCTTTCTTTAGCACTAACAGGGTTAGGGGAATTTATGCCCAATGACCCAGTAGCTTCATTGTAGCCATACCCTATACCTGTTGTTCGTTCTACAGATTGTTTGTTAAAAAACTCTTTGGAAACTTTAACAGAATTATAACAAGCTCTAATCTGTGTTTCAAGTTCTTTAATCCTGATGTCTTGTTCAGCAATCCTATCAACTTGTTTTACCATGTATTCTCCTAAAGACTTATCTCTGTAGTTAAGTCGAGCTATTTCTTCTATATTCTTATCTTGATTAATCTGCACCCTTTTTAAATCTAACACTTCATTTTCAAGTTTAGTGTTAACAAGACTTATTCTCTCGTACCCTTTTTGTGCATTAGTCAAGCAATTACGTAAACTATGAATTAACTCAGCATCAGTAAGAGTTACCGGTGTGGTGTAATAAGTTGATGATTCAGCATTTGCCACCAGTGCAAAGTTTCCAACTTCTTCATCTTCACTGTCTGTGTCATCCCAACTTTTGCCTTGTACCACATAGGCCGTGTCTGTGTTCTTCTTACCAGATGCATACTCTCTCCTTGCATCTTGTTCAGGTCGATGACACTCAGTTGCAAAATGTCCCATTTCATTACAGTTGAAGCACCTGATCTTGCTTCTGTCTACCATTCCAGTCTCGTAGCCAACCCTTGTGCTACTTGAGGATGAACCTCCTTGCTGGAATCTGTTCTCAGTAGACCTGAGTCTGAAATTAGGATTTCTTCTAAATCTGAAATGATTAAACTGTCTTACAACCAGTGCCATTGATTGATCCTCCAACTGCTCCAGCTCCTCTGATGAATAAAATTCTCTACAACCCTGACTTGTAGCTGTCTTCCCATACTCTGCTACAATCACTTCCTCTTCAGAGCTGTAAGGTTGAACAATCTTAGCTTCCAATCTATTTTCCCTGACTTTCTTAGTTCCCTCATTTATTGTTATAATGGTGTCCCAGATATGCTTGGCATCTTTACAGTTAACAACATGGTTGCACATGATCGCATCTAGGGATTCCACCAAAATTAATTGTACATTAAGATCAAGGGCAATATCCACTTTGTCATCATTTGTATAAACACTAATGTCCTTTGGATATGTCCTTGCGGGAACTACAACAACTCCTTCCACGATTATTTCCTCTTCAGTAATCATAGGAACTATTGGCCCGGTTTTCAATATTCCTAAATATTTAGGATTGGCCACTTGTAGAAAAAGGATCATTTTCTTTTTCCATAGTTCATAATTCTCCTTGTCAAATATGGGTATCTTAACAGTTCCAATTTTTGAAGACATGATGAATTTTTAAGTGAGTTAAAAATTCGAAATGGATTTTTGACTGAATAAAAATAGGATCTTGATTTGTGTATCAATCAATAAGCTCTGATACCAATTGTTAGGTCCGATAAGATTGTAGAAGGGGGGGTTGAATAGAATCTATACCAATTTATCGAAATTTATTCTTCAAATAATATTTTATTTTAAACAAATTTGAGCGGAATAAATTGAAACAAATTTCAAGCTGAATATAACAATATATTAACTTGATGGGTGTTACAATTTCAGTACAGAAATTAATCAAGTTGATAAAAACTAATTTAGAAAATTCGACATGAACTTTTCTAATTTAGTTAATAAAAATCAATATTAGAACTAGGAAACTTAATTCGCTAGTAGTACAAGAATCACAAATAATCAAGTTCCACCGGATAAAATATTACAAAGGAGATGAACTTGATTTTACAGAAATTAATTTGTTCTTGGTGTGTTCTTGAGCTTGAGAGAGAAAGATGGAGGCTGCTGTGTTTGTGTTTTTTGTTATGTCCCGTGTATATCTATCTTGTCTGCTGCCTTCTGCTTGTTTTATAGCCTTTGTAGTCGATAGTCATAATTCTGTTAAATATGACAATCCATTGAGCTAATATGACAACCAGTTGAGCTTGATATAACAATCGGTATGACTATCCAGTCCAATATAACTTTCGGTATAACTATCCAGTCCAATATAACTTTCGCTATAACTATCCAGTCCAATATAACTTTCGGTATAACTATCCAGTCCAATATGACAATTGGTATAACTGTCCTTTTGAATGGAATATGACTATCCAGTTTGAACTGAATATGACTGTTACCTTTTGAACTGAATATGACTGTCACACTTTGAACTAAATATGACTGTCACACTTTGAACTAAATATGACTGTCACACTTTGAACTAAATATGACTGTCACACTTTGAACTGAATATGACTATCGGTATAACTATCATTTGATAGTTATATTATCATATTTTTCAGCTTATAATTAATCAAATGATTTATAAAAATCATTTAAATAACTATTTCTTTTTCATATTAATTCTGATTTAATTAATCTAATAATTACTTTAACAAATATATTAATTCTGATAGAATTAATTTATTTATTTAAATTAATTATTTGATTTAATCAATTAAAGTAGAATTAATATAAATCCTTTAATAGTCCATACTTCACTATGAACCACGGAAAGTAATAAAGAATTAACACCGAATTTTTGTTGCCGCTCGATGCACGGTCTGGTTAATGAGCGACTAACTCCAACGGCTTTTCTTTATTTTTGACTCTATGATTTGGTTCCTTTCTTTTCTTAACATACCAGTCTTGATAACTTGAACCACTGAAGTTAATGATGAATAACCACTGTTTAATGTTGACACTCGATGTACTGTCTGGTTCATGAGTGACTAACCGCAATGACTGTTCTTCATATATTGAATTTAAAATCTAGTTCCTTTTTCTTTTCTCCTCTCTCTATTAATTCTTCTGTACTGTCTCTGTCACTGTCGAAATCTCTGTCACTTTAAATGAATCCACTTCTTTAACGAATACTTCACTGAGGCTTGATCAGATGTCTGAACTTCTTTCAATGTAGTAATTCCTTAAGTCTGTAGATTGACCTTGATCTTTTTCTTCTGACAGATAATACAATCTGAGATTCCTTGTGACAGTCTATATACTATTTACTATTACAATCTTGTTTAAGTTGAGTTGTATCCTCGAAATACAAATAGGCTACATCATATGCCTTTCAGTGTTTTGTTTTTAGTTTATGTGCTTGTCATCAATGGTCGTTAGCGTTCACTGACTCGGATTTTCGTACTTAGTTTGTTGTTTCTTGGTGTTTCAGGTACTTGAACGTGTATGCGAACACGTTTGCAAACTCGTAAACTGGTAGAAGAAGAACTTGCAGCAGCAAAAGAGATGGCAGATTTACCAGCAGCAGCAAAGGCTTTGAAGGATTATTCTCAGCCTAAGATCAATGACATTCAGTCTAGCATTGTCAGACCAGCTATTGCAGCAAATACTTTCGAAATCAATCCGGGCACGATTCAGATGGTGCAGAACTCAGTTCAGTTTGGGGGTGCTCCTACGGAGGATCCTAACATGCATATCAGGGACTTCATTGAGATCTGTGACACTTTCAAGTTTAATGGTGTGCCGGATGATGCGATAAAATTGAGGCTTTTCCCATTCTCTCTGCGGGATAAAGCTAAGGGCTGGTTGCACTCTCTACCAGTAGGCTCTATTACTACATGGGAGGATCTAGCTCAGAAATTTCTTAAGAAATTCTTTCCCATGGCTAAAACCGCAGCAATCAGGAACGCGCTCACTCAATTTGCACAGCAATCTGGAGAGTCTTTGTGTGAAGCTTGGGAACGCTACAAGGAGATGCTTCGAAAGTGTCCTCATCATGGTATGCCTGATTGGATGGTTATTAATGGTTTCTACAATGGGTTGGGAGCACAGTCTAGACCTTTGCTAGATGCAGCATCAGGAGGAGCTCTATGGGCTAAGAGCTACGAGGAAGCTTATGATTTGATTGAGACGATGGCTGCTAATGAATATCAGAATCCAACCCAGACACTATCTCAAGGCAAGGTGGCTGGTATTTTTGAAGTTGATGCAGCGACAGCTATTGCAGCTCAGCTGAAGGCTCTAGCTATGAAGGTGGATTCTCTTACAAATTATGGAGTGCAGCAGGTTGCAAGTGTTTGCGAGCTTTGTGCGGGTGCTCATGATACGACTCAGTGTGCTATCTCTTCTGAATCAGTGCAGTTTATGAGCAACTTTCAGCGGCCTTCTCAACCAGATCCAGCCACCTATCATCCGAACAATCGAAATCATTCGAATTTCAGCTGGAGCAACAACCAAGGTGCTCAACAACCTCAGCAACCTTATCAGCAGTTTCAGGGTCAGCAAGCGAGGCCATTCAATCAAGGCTAT
Organism: Saposhnikovia divaricata; assembly: GCA_036435485.1. Classification (NCBI taxonomy): domain Eukaryota; kingdom Viridiplantae; phylum Streptophyta; class Magnoliopsida; order Apiales; family Apiaceae; genus Saposhnikovia; species Saposhnikovia divaricata. Next base: position 114,858,150 of record CM071596.1, read on the forward strand.
CAGCAGCAGTATGCTCCAAGGCAACCATTCCAACCTGCAGGTTTTCAGCAACAGCCTCAGGCTAATGCAGGGCAATATTCTAATGAAAAATCAGAATTGGATGAGTTGAGGTTGATGGTTAAAAGCCAGGCAGTTTCTCTCAAGACCTTGGAGAACCAGATGGGGCAGCTTGCAAGTGCTTTATTGTATAGGCAACAAAGAACTCTTCCAAGTGATACAGAGCCTAATCCAGGCAAGAGGGAAGTCAAGGAACAGGTCAATGCAGTTACTTTGAGATCTGGAAAAGTCACGAAGGATCAAAAATCAGCAGCTGAGGAAGATGAAGAAATCAAGAAACAGTGGGTGGAGGCTTCTGCAGATAAAGGAAAGACAAATTCTGAATTGGTGGCTGATAAAGAATCTACTCCAAAACAGTCTACAGAGAGCAATCAGATCTATCCACCCCCTCCATTCCCAAAAAGACTTCAAAAGCAAAATTCTCCTGAAAACTCTCCTCTGAAGCAGAAGTGGGTGAATCAAATCCATCCTCCTCCACCATACCCTCAACGCTTGCAGAAACAAGATCATGAAAAACAGTTTCAAAAGTTTATGGATGTCTTCAAGAAACTGTCCATTAACATTCCTTTTGTTGAAGCATTGGAGCAGATGCCGAGATATGCAAAGTTCATGAAGGATATTTTGTCACGAAAGAGAAGGTTGGAAGAATTTGAAACAGTGGCATTGACAGAGGAGTGCAGTGCGGTGTTGCAACAGAAATTGCCTCCTAAACTTAAGGATCCAGGAAGATTCACAATTCCATGCACCATTGGGAAGTTGTCTTTTGACAAATGTTTATGTGATTTGGGAGCTAGCATTAATCTCATGCCCTTGTCGATTTTCAAGCAACTTGGTCTGCCTGATCCGAAGCCAACCAACATCTCTTTACAGTTGGCTGATAGGACGATCACTTATCCGAAGGGTATAGTAGAGGATGTCCTGGTGAAGGTTGATAAGCTCATATTTCCTACTGATTTTGTGATTCTAGATTTCGAATAAGACAAGAAGATTCCCATAATCTTGGGAAGGCCTTTTCTAGCTACGGGTCATACTTTGATCGATGTGCAAAAAGGAGAGCTTACAATGAGGGTGCAAGATCAGAATGTCACCTTTAATGTGTTCAAGGCCATGAAATTTCCGACAGAGGATGAAGAGTGTTTTAGTGTGGAAATGGTTGATACGGGTCAGAGGAAGAAGTTTGATCAGTTGTTGAGTGAAAAGTCGGACACACACATGCTAAAGCATCACATCAATGATTCCATTGACAGTTCTTTCAGTTCGAGATCTCTCGAAACTCAAGCTCAAAAATCTTCCATCCCATTTGAAGTATGTCCTTCTGAATGATGAGTTGGTGATTTTTAAAGTGTGTCAAGATACTGTGTTAAGAAGGTGGGTCATAGATGATGAGGTAGAAGAGGGTTCTTATCAATCAATTGTGATGCATAAACACCTTAGAGGTGTGAAGAAGAAAAAGAAAAAATCGATTGGAGGAAGAGTCAAAGTGAAGTTGGATTTAGAAAAAATGTGGAAAGATAGCAAGAAGGTTGTCAAACAATGGGTGAATGGTCCTTCTACTAAGGACAAGTCGAATGCGATCTTCGAGCCACCATGATTTGAATCATATTTGTCCGGCTAAATGACGTTAACGACAGCGTTTCTTGGGAGGCAACCCAAGCCATGTATTGTTCTTTCAAAAAAAAAAAAAAAATCAAGCAGGCAGCACCCCTAACACGGAGGCTGCGCCTGCGTTACTGCTTTCCGCGCTGGCTGCCCCTCTAACACGCAGGCTGCGCCTGCGTTACTGCTCTTTTCGCGGGCTGCGCCCCTGACACGCAGGCTGCGCCTGCGTTACACCCTTTCTGCCCAGATTTTTCCCGAAAATTGTTGTTTTTTTCAACATAAAAATCCCCAAATTCTATTCCAATTCTTATTCTCTCATCCTTAAATCTTAATTCTACTTCTATATCAATTCCAAAACCCTCCCATCATCCTAAACCTATATCTATTCTAATTCAAATTCCATCTCCTTTTCTATATCTTCTACCTTATATACCTATACTTACAAACACACAATTACAAAACGCAATCTAACCTTCTCCAATTTCATTCAAGTTTAAAGTTTCAAGGTTCAAGTTTGGGGGAGTTTAATTTATTCTTGTTATTTGGGGAGTGGCCAGTCTATGGAGCTCGTACGCAGTATCCTCCACCAGATTTACCCGAGGAGGGTTATGACTCAGATGATTAGGTATGTTTTCTACTATCCCTTCTATTTACTTCCATTCAATGCGGACATCGAATATTTCAAGTTTGGGGGTGGTTCGAGGGATGAGTAGTAGATATGTAGTTGTTTATAGTAGTTATGTGTCATGTAGGATATCATGCTTTGCATTTTAGTTGTAATTCATGCATGTTTTGTTCGTGTTATTATCATGTGAGTCCATAGTAGTTTGCATTTGCACCCATGCTTGATAGGAATTTTGTGTTGTTGACGCTTTTGATTGAGAAGTGATATGCATTGTTCTTGTGCACACACATACACTAGTAAGTTGAAACTAGTAGACTTATTGAATGTTGAAGTGATTAGAAGGACATGAATATGTGCAAGATGATTTAGTTTGCATGCTTTGAATACAAGTCGGTGCATTAGAGACATTTTTGCTTGGGATTGAGTATGTTTTTCCACCAAGTGAGTTTTTGAGCCTTATTGCATATTTGTTGCAATTTATTCGTTTGCTTGAGTGTCCACGGATTGTTTGCATTGCTAGCAGTTGTTTGAGGTCTTTCTTGAAATGCATGACATTATTTGACGATTAAAATGATAAAGGCATTTAGGAATAACCACATATTTTCCCATATTACCACACCATATTTACATGATCAATTAGTTAAATCATTGAGCTTAATCCTATTTTTCGGTGACATACCACATTACTTGCCTAGACCTTTTCTTGTATTGGCCTTACATTAATTTGAACCCACATTGTCAAGGCTAGTAGAGTGTTTAAGGGAGTAATAAGTTGTGTAAGGAGGGGTTTATTGTTGGTCTTACTTTTGGGGGAAATATTGAAAATTAGGTTTGTTTACTTGATAGTCGGCATGTGTAATAAAATTGTGGGATCATTGTTATTGTTTATATTATTGTTTGTGTTATATTTAGTTCTCGAAAAAAAAAGAAAAAAAATATATTATGAGAGCATATTTGTGTTTGTGCTGATCCTACTTAAGTCGACTAGTTGAGTGTTTTGTTGGAAGAAAAATAATAGATTATGTGGGGGGAAATAGGGTGTTGTGTATGATTTATTATGGTACTTTCTAGCTTTTGACACTTCACCTGATTTGGCTTATTTGACATACCTTGTCCCTAGCCCCGTTACAACCCAAATAAAGACCTTTTGATTATCGTCATGGATGTATGTTGTGTTAAGAGTTAGATTGATACCAAATGTCAAGCATGCTTATGATTTTGTTGGAATTGAGTGATACACTTACCCTTGTTCTTGAGAGAGTATTCTTTTGTGAGTGGATTGTGAGTGTTTACTTGTTTTTACGTATGAGATCCCGAGTTTTGTCTCAAAGATGTACTCTTGTAGGCTTAGCATGTTTACTAACTTATTCTTACATTTGACATGGGCTTTTGAGAACTTATGCATGTTCATTGAGTAGACTATGTGAATACTTGCACTTTCAACACCAAGACATTGCGTTATTACTTTGATTCTTAAGTTGATATGGCATGAGAGGATTTGAAGGTATGGTCGGATATTAGTACTAGATTATTTGTATTTTCATAATAGTTGCATTCATGCATTGCATTGCATTGGATTTTGTGGGTACATTCGTTATAGGCCCTAACGAGACCTTACTCGTCCACTAGGGCTGCGTAGGGGTTTAAAGGGCTTGTTGCATATGATCACCTATGGAAGTGGTACTAGTTAGTTAGTTAGTTGTAATTGTTTATGCTTGAGGACAAGCATCGGTTTAAGTTTGGGGGTGTGATAAGTCGATTTTATATCCACTTGGAGCATTCCATATCGGCTTAAATTGATTGTCTTAAACTCAAGTTTGTTGTAGTTTTGATGTGTTTTATATAGTTGTGCAGGGTTGCAAGAATGTCGATTATGGTTGATGCTTCTGTCGTTTTTGGAGGTTAAATTGATTAAAATTCGGATTTCCGGGAAGGTTGCGCAGTCTACACTGTTTTGGCCATATCTGGAGTTCTAGAAGTCCATTTTCAGCGATCTTACTGTCCACACGAAGCTTGGGAGATTTTCTACAACATTGGATAGGTCGTCCGTGTGCAGGCTGCGCGTGGTGGGCGCAGGCAGCGTGGCAAACAGACTGATAGGAGCAGGAAATTACTATTTTGCTCTTTTCAAGTTCTAATTGTATTTTGGGCAGTTTTTAGTACCTTAATCGAATTCTAATTATAATAGAAGGTAATTTCTTGCTGGGCAAGAAATCTAGAGCCTATTTAAACACATCTTAGCATTGTAATTCGTATCGTTTTATTATTGTAACGTAGAATTGCAAGGGAGAAAAGTGGAGAAGGATTCAACGCTCGTGACAAGCACGGATCTAGATCTACTTCATCTTTTGTAGACCTTGGATTATAGATTTGTTTTCTCAACTCTTTGTTTTATTAATATTATTGTGTCTTTCTTTCATATCTCGTTTATTATCATGTTTTCATCAAATCCCATGACAATGAGCGGTTCAATTATGAGCTAATCGTTGTCATGGGATTCTATTGGATTTATCTACGTAACTTAGTAGTTTTATTGCTTTAAAGATATGTGTGTGGTGAATTCTTGATATCCTCGTATGGTTAATCTTAATGCTTTTAGATGCGTAGCTAACATCTAAATTGAATTGTTAATCTCTTGCGAAATGAGAGTGGATCTTAAGATTTAGAACTTGCCATGCTAGCATAGGATAGGTTGATGTTTTAACATCATGATTTGTGGCGTAAATAGAGATATTATACTGCCCTATGTGATCTTGATAGACAACTTGTTCTTAAAATGTTATGTTTTCAAATCTTATGGAGATATAGGGTCTAAACATAATTGGTGTCTACCCATCTTCTATCTCTTTTGTGGATGTATGCGTAGTTTGGTATTAGTATACCGAGAGGTAACTCTAACTTGTTTCGTGTTGTCTGGTCAGATATCAAAACCATCACATGCATTGATTAAAGGTGTCGACTCTAAGTGAAGTAGATAATGAAGTTAGGATCCCATGTTTATTCTCATATATATATAAATCAGTTTAAATCACTTTAGTTAATTAATTTTTAGTTTGATAATTTGCATCTTAGTTTAAATTAGATAATCAAAAAAATCCCAATTATTTAATTGTCTTAGCAGTGAGTTAAAACCATACATTGTTGCATAAGTACATCTACTGAATTAAAACCTATACCAGATCTCTGCGGAATGAACTCGATTTTATCTATATTACTTGTGACCACGTATACTTGCGTGATATTTTGTTAACAATGATCTTGTTCCCACTACACAATATATAATAATAGAGACACAGGGAAGTGGTTCTATACCCCACGGATTGATACAAATACTAGTCCAACTACATCTCGGTCGCTAATCTGAAAGACTTTTGACAAATTAATAATATTGAGAGAGAGAGAGAGAGAGAGAAAAAAAAAGAGCCTGCCTGCCATATTTTGCAGAGGGTTCCTCTTTAGTTTAGGGAGATGGTGTGTAATATCTGGGGTGGGAGTAAGTAATATCACCTACCTGTTTGTTTTACAGTGGTTTGGTTGGTGGATATCCTGTCCCTGTGAGCTACTGCGACAAGTGAGTTATTTTTCTAATTTTAATCGGGTGAATGCCACTTTTAGGTGAATTATATCGATGTTGTAGATAGAATTATAATTTGATCTACTTGATTGAGTTGTTCCTCTACCTACTTGATTATAAGCAGACATTCCACATAGCCATTGTTTTTGGCTGGAAAGTTCAATAATGAATGAACATTTATCCGTCCCGTAAAATGAAGTGAGCCATAGTCCTAATTGTTGCGCTACACCATCTCATTTTAATTCTTGAAATTCACAAGCTGTTACATGATAACTAGTTAGACACAAAATCACCCCTAAAATCAAATTCGTTTAGGAAACACCCTAAAATACTTTTTCTATGATTATGTGTCTGATAAACGCGCGGACTTTACTTACAAAATCAAGGAATACATACATTTGTAAATAAATATGGAGAGAAAGGTGCGTACCACAAAGTTCTGAGGGAATGACGTCTAATTTGTATGTGCATCTCTTCGCTTTTGTTGCCCGCGGAGGAATGTTCTTGTGTTTATACAAAATAATAAAGAGAAAAAGGAAACTGAGATATATCTCAGGAAAACTTTCCTGAGATATGAATAAAATCCTTTAAAATTTATTGGGCCCGCAGGGCTAATTAATAAAATTTTAAACGAATCTTGATTTTACAAAATTGCCCACCCCATATTTACATATAAAATACATATATCAAAAGGAATTTACCTAAGATGTATCTTAGGTTCCCTACTCTCAATAATAAAATACACTTTTTAATTCTACATCAATCGGGAGAGTGATATCATCTTAGGCCCAAGTAGCGAAAATAGCGATGAAACTACAATTTGTTTTGGATTCGAGACTGTTCTTTTATTATAATTTTTGTTTTCTCGCGTAAAGGTAGGGGTGTTGTTCACGTCAAAACATTAAAATTATTATATTGTAGAGTAAATTACACAATTGTGCCGAAACTTAATCCAAAATTACATTTTAGTGACTAAATTCGAAATTTGTAATATACTATCGGACAATGCTTTTTGGACATTGATTTTGTATTTCAAAAGGGTGGCTAAGGGTTTTGAGAAAAAATAGTTCAAAAAAGTTGTCCTCTTAACCACGGTTTTGAAACGCAAAAGTAAGGTATGACCAATATATTGCAAATTTTAAATTTCGACCATCAAAATGTAAATGTGGACAAAGTTCAACCACCATTTTACAATTTACTTTATATTATATTATTAAAGTTGAAAATTAAAAGTTTAATTGATCGGTGCGGTTTCTAATTTTTTTTTTTTTGACTTAATTACTTTTACTTAATAACTTATAGTTACTAATAATTAACCAATTGTTATGGAATAAAAACTAGGTTGTTAAATTGCGGCTATGGTTTGTGTGTAATTAATACTAGTGTTCGTGAGCTTCGTGCTTTAATGGTTGCTCTCGTGTTCGTGGCTGAATCTACCTTCACAAGATGCCTACGTACCTTGATGAATATAAAGAATCAAGCCAAAAAATGTAGTTCTGAGAATGAGGGGTCAGGCCCTTTATATAGGCTGAGAAGCCTAAGAATTATGGTAGGATTTGGATACTTGGTGGGCAAGCCACCGCCTTGAGGAAGGTTCTAGACTCCTTCCTTGTAGGAGTCAGTTTCCATGTTGAAGTAGGTGCCTTGGAGGCTAAGTCAGTCAGGAGTAATATCCTTATTTGACTCTTATTGCTGAGTTGTTTATTACCCCTAATATTAATTACGAAATTAATATTAAAAATAGTGTTTGGACTTTGTTGGTGGGCCCCACGTTTGGACCATACCCGGTCTAATTAATGCCACATTAAATGTGTTTAAGGGCTTACTTTTAACCCATATCATTTGCCCCCCAACTTCTAGGAAAACTGATCAGGTTTTCCTTGAAGTTTTAACTGCCTTTTTCGAGACTTTGGTCAGGGTTTATCGTTATACACTAGTATTTCACAAGTATCGTCTTTTGATGTAAAGCGTGGAGCGACCGATGCATTTACGATGACATTTTAAACGATGCTAAAAGGCAATAAACGACACTGAACGGTGATAACTAGCCTTAAACGACGTCTAAATGGCGTTACATAGCATAAGACGGTGCTAAACGGCACTAATCGGCACTAAACGGCACTAATCAGTGCTAAACGGCACTAAACGGTGGTAAACGGTGCTAAGCAGCACTAAACCTGGATGCCATTTTCCTAAAACGACAACGTATTTATGAAATGGCGACCGGCTTAGGACGACCGTCGGCTTAGGCCGGTCGGCTGAGGCTCGGTCAGCTGAGGCCGGTCGGTTGAGGCTTGGTTGGCTGAGGCTCGGTCGGCTGAGGCTGTAAGAACCCTAATTTTTGGTAATATTTCCTTTTATTTAATATAATGTGACATTGTCAATTTGGAACCTTTCTAGTCATCCCTGTTGTTTAATGGAATTGATTGTCTGAGAAACTATGTTGTTACATTCACTAGGTAAGGTAAAGAGAAGATTGTTGAGGGCAAGAGTCTTATTGTTAGTAAGAGTTATAAAACTTGGGATTTGAGAATGGTTATAGTATTAAAAGATTTATTAAGGATTATGACAAGGAATTATGGATATTCGAGGAATTTACACAATTAAGTACTTAAGGAATTATAGGGAAAATCTCTACGCGACAAAATATTATTACGAGAGATTAATTAAGTTACGATACGAATTAAAGATTAAATGACAAGCATTGGTGGAAGGATAATGATACAAGGAGTAGTATTGCATGCAAGTTCCATGCAACCAAGTAGTTAGGAGAAAGCAAACTAGTTAAACCAAATGGTAAGAGGAATAGTAACTAGTTGCATTTATTTTTCCAAGGAGGGGACAAGAAGTACAAGAGGCCATACCTATGTTAGTACCATGCATATACTTACAGTATTATGTATTACCCAAGCACTTTATCAATTATTCAACCAAGCAACAAAAATCAAAAACACAAAAGCTCTCCCCCCCTTGAACTAGTGCTCTCGGCCAAACTTCAAAAAGGAAGAAAAAATTTCTTCTTCCTCCATTTCTCCTCACTCATAAATCAAGGCATAATTCCTAGGCTCTCTCCATCATCTAATAAAGGTATACTAAGAGTTTCAAGCCCTTTCATCCATTCAATTTCAAGATATTAATTGTTAAAGACATTGTGAATAGTAACCATGTTTAGTTTTTCTTTTAGATCTTGGATTATAAGGGTTGTAGGGGATCATTCAAGGTGTTCTTGAGCTTTGTAAGGCTTACCCAAGGCTCCTAGGTACTCAAGAAGGTATAAAAATCATAACCCCTTTTGGCCATGTAGTGTTTATGATGTTTGGTGATAGATCCATGTATTTTTGTGTTAATCTTGGATGTTCAAGTGGTGGATGATATGGATCTTGAGTTTTAGTGTTGTGATTGTGATTTTTATGATTGTGGTTAGTATATGTATCTCCATGAATGTTATAAAGCATGAACTAAGTGAATTAGATGTTGGTTGTGTTATGGAAGTAATAATATTGGTTGATCTAAGTGAAACATACATGCTGAATTTTTCCAGAAACTTGACCTGTCTTGTAACATGGTTTTGAACCCCCGAATCTTGTCCCCTGGGGTCCTACCATATATTGTTGGAAAGGTATTTGAATGTAGCTTCTGGAAATGTAAGGTTCATGACTAGGTGATGTATAGATTTTAAGTTATGGCCGGAGAAGTAAATTGTGTTTCTGGATTCCGGACTGCACTAAGTGACCCCCTTGTGAACCTTGTTTAAACCCCTAAAAATATATGTGGGATCATGGAAAAATTTGAGAAGTTAGGGAATGCAGTGGTGAAGGCTATCCAAAAAGAATTGGATTAAAATATGAATTTTTGAATTTTATAAAAATGCTAGAGTAAAATTCGCGCAAGGGAAAAAGTCGTTAAGTGGAGTATAATTCTAGGGGTAATGGTCATGACTCGGATATGGTAACTAAATTAAGTCGAATAAGTGACGAGCGTAATCGAGTGGTGACATGAACCTATAGTGGGGCTAGAGTGTCATAAGACGAAGTCACTAAGTTAATTTCGTACCCCCTAAAACCCCGTAATTAAAGAGATATTGTTAAGGTACTAACGAGCGGTTATTGCTTATGTATAGATCGTTCCACTCCGCACGCTCGACCACCCCAACCTCACCAAGGCAAGTTTACTTTTCAAAACTTATACATATACAAGGACTTTAACTGTTGTGTTTGTAGTTTCCAATCATATCAAATGTTATGTTTATCGAAGTATTGATGCAATTGAGATTGTATAAGTACATATATGTTTGTACCCCTTGAACTTAGATTGAAATGTTTTCCTCGGACAACGACTCTAGCAATAGAGGTCGTAGCGGTCCGCATATACTATTGACCGGGGAGCGGTATATTATTATATCGTAATTAAATTGCGAAAACCCGAAGGGACATTCGGGGAGTATCGTATACTCAAGTAATTATTTTTATATCTTCGTAAATACTCGAAACCCTATCTTGGATTAAAAGTTTATTTTATTAAATAATTATTTTATTAATCATTAATATTAAATCTTAAAATATCATTTATTAATTACTGTTCATCATTTTAAAGACAAAGTTGATCCAAGATACCTTTAATACTTTCAAACTTGAACTCATTCGAACTCAAAACATTTTCGAAAACCCCCGGTCAGGTTTGTTTCTTGTGTGATTTCAAGAATCATCGGTCGACTGATGTCGGACCTCAATTACTCTGTTTTCAATCAAAATAAAGTTTTCAAAAGAAAAAAGAAAAAGGGACTCTGGCAGGTGTGGGAACCGTTGACGAACGATTCCCGGGATGTGTAAGCGGCCGTGAGCCAGGCGGTCCATCAATTATTATTCCGGCCCAGGTGTTGCCGAAGGATGATTACGGATGTAGTTTTCATCGAGGGTGATTACGGATGTAGTTTTCACCCAAGGATAGTTACGGATGTAGTTTCTATCCTTCTACCGGTAGAGAAGACTCGCGGATTATTGGACTTGGATGTGGCGACTGATCATCGTCAATCCTTGTCAGGTTTTTTTATGTTTTCTTCCAGTCCCATCCTCCACTTTGGAAAAATACTCAAACACTGCTTCTTGGGCCTAAGTGCCAAGTTACCGATAGTGTGGTTTTTGATGAGAAATTATTGACATCGTGCAGTATCTAGAACTGCAAGATTTTCTATAAAGATTGGCACGTGTTAGTGCACTCTTGCAATTGTTTCAAAGAATGAAATGTTTTTGTATGAGAAACCTTCTAAGCTAATGGAAGGAAAGAGATTTGCAATGATGTATTCCCTGTACAGTATGATAATCGTAGGGTGTTTTGCCGAAAATGATATACTCATATGTATATATTTTTAAACTTGAGATATATTGAAATGGGAACCTTATAAAGGGTTCATATGTTATTCTAAAGCTCCTTAGTGAGTATAGATGTTTTATTCAAACTCGGGCATATACATTGTCCAATTATGTTTTGAAATCTGAGATATATACCCATATAGTTGGGAATGTTTTCGAAATAAACCACGTTATTATTTTACAAAATGGTGAACTTGCTGAGCATTATGTAGCTCATTCTTGCTTTATAAAAACTTTTCAGAAAGGGTAGAATTTGGCCGATTAACTCCGCACCAGCAGAAGAGGAGTTGAAGAATTACCCCGGAGATGATTTAGTTCCGGATAAGTACTACAGAGTAGTCTGATAGGTTTTCAACTGTAATAGTAAGACTTGTTTTCAAGTGTAGTTGTATAAGTGGAATTGCGTAAGACTCTGGATTGTACAGATGAATTGTAATATTTAGTGTTACTTTTAATTATCGTTTCTGAGGCTCTAACTTGATTGTGTGTAAGATTGAGGTATGGATGGATGTATTGTTGAGTTGTAAACTTAATACAGGTGTGATATGGTTGGATGGTGACGTGACGACCTGAATCTTTGACCTCAGATTTGGGGGTGTTATAGAGGCCCTTGGCTGAGGCCGGTCGGCTGAGGCTTGGTCGGCTGAGCCCCTTTGCTGAGGCCGGTCGGCTGAGGCTCGGTCGGCTGAGGCCGGTCGGTTGAGGCTCGGTCGGCTGAGGTAGAGGCGATATTGCCAATATGATCGGATGACTAGGCTGGCATAAATTTTGTGGCCCATATTCCTCCACAATTTAGGAGGCGGCATTTTAAGAATCAAGAAGTTTGGACTTCCCTACATAATTAAGGGTACTTAGTACTTGGATTAATGAAAGTCTTTTACTTTGGATATAAGATCCGATTTTCGATCGGGTTTACCTGAAGGTTGGTCACTATGTCGTTGTGGATTCCATTACCCTTGATGGCGAATTTCACATGTGTTATACGAGAATGTTATCATAAGACGAGCGTGCTAGATAATTCCACGCATGATTCGAACGCTAGAACATGGTAGTTCAACTTAGGGAACAAACAAGTAGAATTAACAAAGGGACTCGAGAGAAGTTGAATATGGTTGCAACGAGCGATACAGTGATCTCGGAGTCTACCAAAAGAAAGACCAGCGGGTCTAGAGTGGGATCCTTTGATTGAGATGTTATCAGGGACTACGTATATAGGTATTGTAGACCTCAATATTTTTGGTATATGTTCACATACACACACCCGCCACTGAACCTATGGACTGCACTGAGATCCCTGAGAGATCTCTTTGATCTGTTCCCAGGGGGAACTGGCCACTTGTGATTCATGTCGGAAGGCATGAAGTAGGACCCGATGGACTTAGTAGGTGTCTCCGGAATGATGTGAAGCTTGGACTTCAAGATAAAGCACAAAAATGACAGATATATTGTGAAACCTTAACTCGATAAATGACTTTAAGATGATGATTGAGAGACGCACTAGTTGGTGTCTTGTATTACGAAGACGAAGAGATGGAGTTACCCTCATAGTGGTGATAATGAGATGCACGAATGATTATTAACTTATTTTGGTAACTACCGGCTAGTGCACTACTTCATTTTAAACTGTTCACTAACCATGTTACCTCGATTAGTTTATATCAGGTAACCCTCCTAGCTTTCTACTTCAAACTTGTGGAATAACAACCAGTGATATACTTTCTCGAAACCGGGACTCATCCAAAGTATCTTAACTGATCCCCGAGCATTCTATTTGAAGTTTATAATTATTTCTGCTCAGGACTATTTACACTTTCTTTCAATTATCCAAGGAATGTTCAACAAATATTTCCTTAATTAATCGATGAATACTACTTAACGAATATCAATATTTGATTTCTTCTTTCATACTTGCACTCTTCAGTTGAGCTCATAAATATTCAACAAATTACTGAGGACATGGACGATCTAATGTCCAGACATCCCTCATGAATTCTTTTCTTCTATTCAAGATGAGATTGTACATCGTACATTGAAATCATAGTAAGGATATCATTTTGGTATTGGTATTCCGAATTTAATTCTATTGTTGGATCTGATAAAGCATGTGTACGGAGGCACCCTTCGGTGGACCGTTTCACGGATAAGTAATATTTGATGAGAGGTTATCGATTGTTCCGATACCTAGAACATTCTCTTCAGATTTTATAGTTTTCTTTTTCAAACCTAATAACTTCTTCTTTCATACTTGCACTCTTCAGTTGAGCTCATAAATATTCAACAAATTACTGAGGACATGGACGATCTAATGTCCAGACATCCCTCATGAATTCTTTTCTTCTATTCAAGATGAGATTGTACATCGTACATTGAAATCATAGTAAGGATATCATTTTGGTATTGGTATTCCGAATTTAATTCTATTGTTGGATCTGATAAAGCATGTGTACGGAGGCACCCTTCGGTGGACCGTTTCACGGATAAGTAATATTTGATGAGAGGTTATCGATTGTTCCGATACCTAGAACATTCTCTTCAGATTTTATAGTTTTCTTTTTCAAACCTAATAACTTCTTATTTTCATTCGTTGTCCGAGAACCCTAAAGTTTCTTCAGTGGCTACGATGTTGAAATTCTGTTCTATCCAATTGAAACTGGCTAGTCGTTATGTCAATATGAATGACTAGTTGATTGTTCTAACTACTCAAAATTGTAATGTTGTGAAGAACACCTAGCTAATTGTCCTAGCTGGTGGTGATGTCTCAAACGGGTGAACTAGCAAATTTTGTCTAGCTAGTTGCTAGTGTTTCTTGAAAAGGACTAGTTATTGTTTCACTGGTCCAACTCCCAATTTAATTCATTCTGCAATGCATTTTGCATGTGGTAAAGTATGATGATGAAAGTTTTGACGAATAACCTGATTGAGACCTAATGAGGTCGCCCACTCAACTCGAATTCTACCCATCTTCGTACCAGACTTTATATCACTTGAATATTTTATTCTTTCATTCGCACAATGAGAATTCATTTGAAACCACTGATTACTTGAATGATAAACTACTTCATTCTTTAATTGTCATGGAGTAGAATTGCTTTCTATTGGCTGACCTTCATCAATGCGACTTTAGATTTCCTCTTATTATTCAAGAGGAAAAGTATCCACCCGATGTAAGACTTGTATAAAGACCGTCTTTATGACTTTTGTATCCAACAATCATTGCCCTTGTGCAACATTCTCTATGGTATCATATTACAGAATTATCAGGACGGGAAGGAATAAACCTTGTTGTATTCTTTCTGTCCATCCTTACATCTCCAAAAATCGAAACTCCTAGTATTCGGAACCATCAACATTCTTGGAACATCTAATGTGGAATTCTTATTGAAATTATCTTTTGGACCTTGTTATTTTGAAACCATTCCTTTCTAGGTGATTACTCTAAGGTGAACGGGAGGTACTATTATGAACCGTTACACCAATATGAGATCAAAAACCAAATGTTGTAATTGTGCAGCCAGAGCGTTATGCCGAGTAATTATTAAAGTAGAAATAATATGTCGGGGCATACCACAAGACCTTTAATATTAGTGTGAGGAAAGTTATAAGAAATGATGAGGTGGTTGGGAGTACGCTCCTACCAATCGTTGTCAGGATGTTATATTAATGAATTCTGGAGTTACCAAGCCTTTCCCTGATCCAAGAAATGAAAATCGATTGCGATGTAAAACATATCCTTAGACGAAACTAACATGGAAGTGAGATGGACAAGAAAGGAAGAGATATCGTGGCAAGAATGTGAAGCTTTACTTAGCTTAAAGGGATTGATGCCCCTAGAGAGACATATAGTCTAGCAGGCCCCTAATAGCGAATGAATGCATGGATATATGCCAGTGATCCTTCGAGATTACCACCTAATCAAGTTTAGTGGGAATCGCAGCCGCATGCAGGCCTCAGGCTGATTGGCGCCAGTTATGAAGGAGGACGTGCGTATGACATCTTACATATACCATCGAGAACTGATACCCTTATCGGAAATGGGGGAATTGTTGATTAGTTAAAATGAGTAGTTGTTATTTTTCAAGGATAAGGTTGAAGGGAAGGTTTCACCAACTCAAGATCGACCTCTGTACTGTGTCAAAGTTGGCATTTCACAATAATATAAACGTTATAAAATTGTGGTAGTATCGTTTGAATGGACTAATGAGTCAGAAGCCTTTATGGATTAATGAACAAAGTTTTGGGATGAAATGAGATATTAGCAACAACCTTGTTGTTAGCCATACTTGATGATAAAAAGAGGACTTTGAGAGTCACGATGATGCGTCTTTCAAGAGTTTAAGAGGTGTGCTGATGCAGTAGAAAGGGGATGATGGCCTATACTTCTAAACAACATAAAGGTTACGGGATAGGATATACTAACCGTGAGTCTGGGATTAGTCATAATGGTGTTCACGCATAAAACTGAGACGTTAACCTTATGAGAAAAGTGTGAAAATTTCTCCACAAGTGCCATAAGTATATCTTTATAGTAGAACTAAACATTAGAAAGAGAAGGTGACGGAAGGGAGCAGGGAGTATAATGGAGAAATTTGTTATTACCTAGGGAAGGCCAGTGGGGTGGCCGATACCTATAGAAGGTATTATTCGAAATTGGAATTCAGTCAGTATTGACCAAGAAAATAGAGTATATACCATAAAGAATAATGTTAGAGGAAAATGACTAAATTATGGGGAAGGAAAAAAAATGTATAGAGAATTAAGGGAATGTTTGGTAAACTGAAATGAAGAATGGTATTGGCAAACTATTAAGTACAAACGCGACATGCCAAAAGCAGAATGATAGAGATCTAGTGGATTAATTCCGCCTATAGAAAATCATGAACGTGGACAGAATTATAATGAATTTCATAAGTAGGTCGCCAAAGACCGAGCCAAGAGATGGCCCTAGTTGAGTTATAATTGTTGGACCAAGTGATTTACCTACGAGAGACTTTCCATTGAGAAGATTATCGAATATTATACGGAAGAGATGGTGGTCCAATATAAAACTTCTGCAGCGATTACGTCAGATAAAGACTTAGGGTTAAACTTCGAATATTGAAGGTGCTTTCAGGTATATTTAACAAAGAGATTGAGCGTATGTACTAAATTGATCTGTGGTTGACAAACAGGGAGGAAGAATTGTCCAGACAATCGAATTTATATTTAGTGTCGTGCCTTAGGTTTCATGGGGCAGTCGAGAATGAAAACTTATCCATGAAATGAATGTTGTTATCACGATCATCGCCATGCGAACGTAAGGACGTCTCCTGTGGAGCGTGTTGCGAAAGAAGAAGTTTCGTTTCTCTTGCGTTACGAAGAAGTCAAGGAACGAGGGACATAGTAGCTGAACTGGTTCGACGTATACCGAAGACTATACAGTATCTATAGCAAGTGGTAATGGCTGACGGGAGGCAACACATGCCTGCTAATCAAGCGAAGGAATATGAGGAATACCGTGCGTATTGACGTTGTCTCAGATTAGAAAACACGACCACAAAGCATTCACGGACCAACGATACAAGGACTCAACATGGATACTATGAACAAGGTAAAAGAGGAACGTGTAGTAGTGGGATAGAAATTTTTAATCATAGAACAACCGATAAGGAATACAGGTCGAGGAGAGTATGCGTTGAGGAACAACATTAAGGCGTTGGTGAGACGAAGGGAGAGAACAATAGGGTTGAAGTGTCAACCTGAGAGTTGGAAAAGGTAAGGTTGGAATTGTATCCACAACTATTATCCTTAGGTTCTTAAGATAGAATCCTTTAAGGAGAGAAGACTGCATTAACCCTAACTTTCGGGAATATTCGAAACCTGGACGAATAGTAATTTTATAGGTGGATGAGAAATTTTTGCAATCACGATATGTACGAATTATTAAATGAAGATTTCGAATTGATATTACGTCTTTACGGTACAGACGAGTGTATGTAAAATTCATTAGTTTTTTTTTACAAAACCCATTATTTCGAATGGTCAAATTTTATGAGATGTCTAAGGAGATCGTGGTAAGGCATGGGGTTCCTGTGAGCATTGTATCTGGTAGAGACCCAAGGTTCAACTCCAGGTTCTGGAGGAGTTTTCAGGATTGTGTGGGGACCAAGTTAAACATGAGTACTGCATACCACCCCCAATCAGACGGACAGAGCGAGAGAACCATCCAGACCATAGAGGACATGTTGAGAGTATGTGCCATCGATTTTAAGGGAAGTTGGGATGACCACTTGCCGTTGATCGAATTTTCCTACAACAACAGTTACCATGCGAGTATAGGCATGCCCCCATATGAAGCTTTGTACGGACGAAGATGTCGGTCTCCCTTGTGTTGGGAAGAAGTTGGAGAGCGGAAGGTTTTAGGGCCTGAATTGGTCCAACAGACAAGAGAAACTATCGAACTCATAAGGGGACGGCTGGTAGCGGCCCAAGACAGACAGAAGAAGTATGCGGACCAGACCCGTAAAGACAAAGAATATGAGGAAGGAGAGTTTGTGATGTTGAAGGTATCACCGTGGAAGGGATTTATGAGATTTGGTAAGAAGGGGAAGCTAAGCCCAAGGTTTATTGGACCTTTTGAGATCTTGAGACGAGTTGGAAAGTTGGCCTATGAATTGGCTTTACCCCCAAGCTTGCAGCAAGTACATAATGTGTTCCATGTGTCCATGCTACGACCCTACCATACCGACTTCCAACACGTGATAGAACATGATCAAGTGGATCTGCAGCCAGACTTAGCCTATGTGGAGCAACCCATAGAATTCATGGATAGGAAAGAACAGGTGCTGAGGAACAAGGTTGTCAACCTAGTGAGAGTTTTGTGGAGGAACCAGAATGTCGAAGAATTAACATGGGAACTAGAGTGCGCGATGCATGAAAAGCACCCCTAACTGTTTTCAACCTGATTCCGGGACGGAATCATTTTAAGGAGGGGAGGCTGTAAGAATCCTAATTTTTGGTAATATTTCCTTTTATTTAATATCATGTGACATTGTCAATTTGGAACCTTTCTAGTCATCCCTGTTGTTTAATGGAATTGATTGTCTGAGAAACTATGTTGTTACATTCACTAGGTAAGGTAAAGAGAAGATTGTTGAGGGCAAGAGTCTTATTGTTAGTAAGAGTTATAAAACTTGGGATTTGAGAATGGTTATAGTATTAAAAGATTTATTAAGGATTATGACAAGGAATTATGGATATTCGAGGAATTTACATAATTAAGTACTTAAGGAATTATAGGGGAAATCTCTACGCGACAAAATATTATTACGAGAGATTAATTAAGTTACGATACGAATTAAAGATTAAATGACAAGCATTGGTGGAAGGATAATGATACAAGGAGTAGTATTGCATGCAAGTTCCATGCAACCAAGTAGTTAGGAGAAAGCAAACTAGTTAAACCAAATGGTAAGAGGAATAGTAACTAGTTGCATTTATTTTTCCAAGGAGGGGACAAGAAGTACAAGAGGCCATACCTATGTTAGTACCATGCATATACTTACAGTATTATGTATTACCCAAGCACTTTATCAATTATTCAACCAAGCAACAAAAATCAAAAACACAAAAGCTCTCCCCCCCCTTGAACTAGTGCTCTCGGCCAAGCTTCAAAAAGGAAGAAAAAATTTCTTCTTCCTCCATTTCTCCTCACTCATAAATCAAGGCATAATTCCTAGGCTCTCTCCATCATCTAATAAAGGTATACTAAGAGTTTCAAGCCCTTTCATCCATTCAATTTCAAGATATTAATTGTTAAAGACATTGTGAATAGTAACCATGTTTAGTTTTTCTTTTAGATCTTGGATTATAAGGGTTGTAGGGGATCATTCAAGGTGTTCTTGAGCTTTGTAAGGCTTACCCAAGGCTCCTAGGTACTCAAGAAGGTATAAAAATCATAACCCCTTTTGGCCATGTAGTGTTTATGATGTTTGGTGATAGATCCATGTATTTTTGTGTTAATCTTGGATGTTCAAGTGGTGGATGATATGGATCTTGAGTTTTAGTGTTGTGATTGTGATTTTTATGATTGTGGTTAGTATATGTATCTCCATGAATGTTATAAAGCATGAACTAAGTGAATTAGATGTTGGTTGTGTTATGGAAGTAATAATATTGGTTGATCTAAGTGAAACATACATGCTGAATTTTTCCAGAAACTTGACCTGTCTTGTAACATGGTTTTGAACCCCCGAATCTTGTCCCCTGGGGTCCTACCATATATTGTTGGAAAGGTATTTGAATGTAGCTTCTGGAAATGTAAGGTTCATGACTAGGTGATGTATAGATTTTAAGTTATGGCCGGAGAAGTAAATTGTGTTTCTGGATTCCGGACTGCACTAAGTGACCCCCTTGTGAACCTTGTTTAAACCCCTAAAAATATATGTGGGATCATGGAAAAATTTGAGAAGTTAGGGAATGCAGTGGTGAAGGCTATCCAAAAAGAATTGGATTAAAATATGAATTTTTGAATTTTATAAAAATGCTAGAGTAAAATTCGCGCAAGGGAAAAAGTCGTTAAGTGGAGTATAATTCTAGGGGTAATGGTCATGACTCGGATATGGTAACTAAATTAAGTCGAATAAGTGACGAGCGTAATCGAGTGGTGACATGAACCTATAGTGGGGCTAGAGTGTCATAAGACGAAGTCACTAAGTTAATTTCGTACCCCCTAAAACCCCGTAATTAAAGAGATATTGTTAAGGTACTAACGAGCGGTTATTGCTTATGTATAGATCGTTCCACTCCGCACGCTCGACCACCCCAACCTCACCAAGGCAAGTTTACTTTTCAAAACTTATACATATACAAGGACTTTCACTGTTGTGTTTGTAGTTTCCAATCATATCAAATGTTATGTTTATCGAAGTATTGATGCAATTGAGATTGTATAAGTACATATATGTTTGTACCCCTTGAACTTAGATTGAAATGTTTTCCTCGGACAACGACTCTAGCAATAGAGGTCATAGCGGTCTGCATATACTATTGACCGGGGAGCGGTATATTATTATATCGTAATTAAATTGCGAAAACCCGAAGGGACATTCGGGGAGTATCGTATACTCAAGTAATTATTTTTATATCTTCGTAAATACTCGAAACCCTATCTTGGATTAAAAGTTTATTTTATTAAATAATTATTTTATTAATCATTAATATTAAATCTTAAAATATCATTTATTAATTACTGTTCATCATTTCAAAGACAAAGTTGATCCAAGATACCTTTAATACTTTCAAACTTGAACTCATTCGAACTCAAAACATTTTCGAAAACCCCCGGTCAGGTTTGTTTCTTGTGTGATTTCAAGAATCATCGGTCGACTGATGTCGGACCTCAATTACTTTGTTTTCAATCAAAATCAAGTTTTCAAAAGAAAAAAGAAAAAGGGACTCTGGCAGGTGTGGGAACCGTTGACGAACGATTCCCGGGATGTGTAAGCGGCCGTGAGCCAGGCGGTCCATCAATTATTATTCCGGCCCAGGTGTTGCCGAAGGATGATTACGGATGTAATTTTCATCGAGGGTGATTACGGATGTAGTTTTCACCCGAGGATAGTTACGGATGTAGTTTCTATCCTTCTACCGGTAGAGAAGACCCGCGGATTATTGGACTTGGATGTGGCGACTGATCATCGTCAATCCTTGTCAGGTTTTTTAATGTTTTCTTCCAGTCCCATCCTCCACTTTGGAAAAATACTCAAACACTGCTTCTTGGGCCTAAGTGCCAAGTTGCCGATAGTGTGGTTTTTGATGAGAAAATATTGACATCGTGCAGTATCTAGAACTGCAAGATTTTCTATAAAGATTGGCACGTGTTAGTGCACTCTTGTAATTGTTTCAAAGAATGAAATGTTTTTGTATGAGAATCCTTCTAAGCTAATGGAAGGAAAGAGATTTGCAATGATGTATTCCCTGTACAGTATGATAATCGTAGAGTGTTTTGCTGAAAATGATATACTCATATGTATATATTTTCAAACTTGAGATATATTGAAATGGGAACCTTATAAAGGGTTCATATGTTATTCTAAAGCTCCTTAGTTAGTATAGATGTTTTATTCAAACTCGGGCATATACATTGTCCAATTATGTTTTGAAATCTGAGATATATACCCATATAGTTGGGAATGTTTTCGAAATAAACCACGTTATTATTTTACAAAATGGTGAACTTGCTGAGCATTATGTAGCTCATTCTTGCTTTATAAAAACTTTTCAGAAAGGGAAGAATTTGGCCGATTAACTCCGCACCAGCAGAAGAGGAGTAGAAGAATTACCCCGGAGATGATTTAGTTCCGGATAAGTACTACAGAGTAGTCTGATAGGTTTTCAACTGTAATAGTAAGACTTGTTTTCAAGTGTAGTTGTATAAGTGGAATTGAGTAAGACTCTGGATTGTACAGATGAATTGTAATATTTAGTGTTACTTTTGATTATCGTTTCTGAGGCTCTAACTTGATTGTGTGTAAGATTGAGGTATGGATGGATGTATTGTTGAGTTGTAAAGTTAATACAGGTGTGATATGGTTGGATGGTGACGTGACGACCTGAATCTTTGACCTCAGATTTGGGGGTGTTATAGAGGCCCTTGGCTGAGGCCGGTCGGCTGAGGCTCGGTCGGCTGAGCCCCTTGGCTGAGGCCGGTCGGCTGAGGCTTGGTCGGCTGAGGCTCGGTCGGCTGAGGCCGGTCAGTTGAGGCTCGGTCGGCTGAGGCCGGTCGGCTGAGGTTCGGTCGGTTATGGCCCTTGGCTGAGGCCAGGTGGTTGAGGCTCGGTCGGCTGAGGCCGGTCGGCTGAGGCTTGGTCGGCTGAGGCCCTTGGCTGAGGCCGGTCGGCTGAGGCCCTTGGCTGAGGCCGGTCGGCTGATCTTAATTAGAATTACTTCGAACTTTTCAATCACAATGTTCGAATGTTGACTGAGTGGCTCACTCTTGAGCTATGCTTAAATCTCTTGATCCAAGTTTGGCTCTAGTAGCTTTGCTGGCCTTCAACGACTTTAACTTAGTTCCTTAGTCCTTGATTTTAGGCTGGAATTCCAAGCTTCTAAATTTATACTTGATCATCAAGGCTTACATTCAGCATTATCAACCTAGAATCCAAAGTTCGGGTTTAAATGTTAAACGGCGCTAAACGACTCTGGCTCAACGTTTCATATAAAATGATGGTCAACCAGTCACGTTTCAAACATCAGGAGGGACGTTTGAAGGCTAACTGAGGTGTTGGAATGCTGTCAGCCTCTTAGCACGAGGGTCTCGGCCAGAGCTCTCTCCGGGAGCCTCTCGGCCCGAGTGTCTCGACCAGAGCTCTCTCCAGGAGTCTCTCGGCACTAAACTGTGCTAATCGGCACTATTCGGTGCTAATCGACACTAAATGGTGTTAATCGATGCTAATCGGCATTAAACGGCCTTGGGCTCAACTTCTCGTCCATCTTAGTTTTCATATTCGAAACGACGTCGGGACCGACTATCGACATTGAAACGATGTCGGGACCTCCGACATCGAAACGATGTCGGGACCTTCGACATCGAAATGAAGACCGGTCGGCTAAAGCTTCCCGGGTGCCTCGGTCTTCCGGTCCCCGGTCGGATAGAGCCTTCCGGGTGCCTCGAACATCACTTCAACCTTTGGATCTTGATTGGAGGTTCATGACCCCCTCAAGTTTGGCCTTCATAACTAATCTTGACCTTCATGGCTAATATCTCGTATTTCTCATCCTAAGATTCGAGATTGATATTCACATGTTCAACGTTGGTGCTCTAGATCAAAGACCCAGGATCCCAAGTCGATTTTTCAATTTCCAATTTGAGTTATCAACCTTTCTTATTAGTTTTTCTAATAAGTATTCTTAATCAACCACAAAATATCTATCAGGTTGGGGGTGTTCTGGACCACCAATACGAGGTTTCAGGTCAATAGGAGGTGTTTGGTATGCCTTAAATGGTTTCGTGAACCTTAAAAACGACTTGTTTCTTAGTCCTCGTGACCTTCCGGGCCTTAACTTATTTACTGAATCCTTGGTTTTAAGGTTATTATCAACCCTTGATTCCCTTGATTCTATGCTTCCAACCTTCTTCTTATGCTCAAAGAACCTTGTTTAGGTTTTGACTGATGGCTCTTAATTCAAGGCCTCGAATTCGAACGACAAGCTCAATTGGAGGTAGACAGCCTTGCTGGCCATCAAGGCTTAAATCTTATGTTGAGATTTGAAGTTCAAGGTTTCAATCCTTAGTCTTGGAATGTATTCTCCATAAGAACCAATCCATAGTCTTGGCCATCAAGGCTTAAATATTGTTTTGAGCTAATCCTCTTGATTTTGTTTTTGACGCTCTCGGGTTATACCTCTTGCCCCCCGACTTCTTAGTTATTAACGATATATTCAACCACGAAGTTAGTTAATGCCTGAGCCTTGATGGCCGTCCGAGGCTTGTATATGATGTCAAAATCTCCTAACTCAATTGCCCACTTGATTAGCCTTTTATTGGCTTTCGGGCTATGCAATATGTTTGTTCAACGGATGGTCCACCAGGACTTCAACGTTTGTCTTGGTTCCATCTTTGTTTCTTGTTTTTCTTGATTCCAGGTTGAGGATCCAAGGTTGATTCTTCGATTTAGATTTCAAATAAGACAATTATGTGGGTTTCTTGCCTTTTAAACTCCTGAGACAAGAGTTTGCTTGAACTTCTTGATCGTTGTTTAAGGTTCTCTATTGGTCTTCTACCTTAGATTCTCCATCCAAGTCTTTTTGAAAATATTGAAGAGTGGCTAGTCCTTAGCCTCCACAGCCTTGCATGGCTTTGATTGCCACATGTAGCTTTATTAACTTTTATTTTATCCCGGGTCCTTCAAGGACTTTAAACACTTATTTGGTTGTGTCGTAACCTAACTCTTGACCCTTCGGGGTTTTTATTTATGCATTTGTTTGTTTCCATTCGTGTATTCTTTTATTTTCTGTACTTGGTCATATTTGACTTACACACATCAGGTGCATCACATAATCAATGAACGAAAACAAACTTGCATTAATAACTTGAAATGGGTTCAACCCTTACATAGAGTACTACTATCCTACTCGGAGCAACATGCTCTGCGATGGTTTCATCGAACTTTATTTCTACTTCTACTAGATAAATATGAAGCTAAGTCCTATCAGGATAATTTGAACCCATCTGGGTTTTGCTAGACTAGGCCTGCACTACTTGATTTTGTTTTTGATGCTCCATCAAAATAGAGCACCTACTACTCTTTCTGGTCTACTCATTCTTATTCTGAAGTTCACTTCCTGCTTGGGGTACTATCTCCTGCCCCCCGACTTCTTGGTTGCCAATGGTATATTCAACCACGAAGTCAGCTAGCGCCTTAGCCTTAATGGTTGTCCGAGGCTTATGTGTGATGTCCTCTGCTAGCCTTTCTTGATGTTCCTTATCACTGTGGACATCAATGTCTTCAGTCGGAAGGACCTGCCCCCCGACTCCATCAGGCCTTAACGCGGCTACATAACAGCTCCTAGCCATTTTCTGGTCACCTTTTTGTTCTCCTACACCATTCCTGGTTGGAAACTTGATCTTCATGTGATATGTAGAGGCCACGGCCTTAAAAGTGTGGAGTCCAGTCCTTCCGAGGATGACATTGTAAGTAGAAGATGATTTGATATCCAAAAAGTTCAACATCTGAGTGGCCTCTATCGGCTTCTGTCTGATGGTGACGGGAACTGAATAGTTCCCTCAACTTTAGATTCTACTCCATTAAACCCGTATATAGGTGTGTTGGAGGGGGTCAACTGGGAGTCGTTATATCCCATCTTCACCAATGCGTCGTGAAACAAGATGTCCATAAAAGCTCCATTGTCTATCAAGACTCTTTCTACCTCTGAATTTCCAATCACGGGCTTTATGACCAGTGGGTCATCATGGGGTAACTTCACCCCTTCAAGGTCTGTAACGTCAAATTTGATTGTTACCTCGGTTTTGGCATATTTTGGTATTTCCCCAACAATGTGCATTACTTCTCTGGCATAAGCCTTTCGAGAATTCTTTGTTGTCCCGGCCGCGGTCGGGCCACCTGAGATCATGTTGATTACTGGCCCTCGGGGTTGTGGGTCGCAATCTCGATCATCGTCGCTCCTATCATACTCTCTTCTCTGATTACCATAATTTTCACCCTTAGTGAAACGCTCTGCACTTTAGAGCATCACTTGCAGGCTGCAACAGCAGTGCGTTTGAAAACGTCCTGACGTGATTTGCGGGATCACCCGTTCCATCATAAGCCTTGATTGTCGGCATCTTGAACTTCATAGAAATACGAGCATTCATCACCTCCTCAGTAAACGGGGGTGTGGGATCATCAGGATCTCCAAGAGGCATCAGATCTTTGGGGTTACCCTTGGGGGTTTCCACCCTTGTTGTTCTTCCAGTTGGGGCATCAGCTCTTTTCTGTCTCCTTGAGGACCTCTCCAAATCAACAAAGGGAATCCCTCCTGAAGTAGGAGGAGGTTGATTTTGATTCAGTCTCGCTTGCTCTCTCGCCATGTCGCCCTTCAGCTTCTGGATCTCGGCTTCATAAGCCTTGATTCTCTCAGCGATTGTCATATGGGGTCCATCATGGATTCGTCGAGTACGCCTGATAGGCTCCTTGCTTGGATGTCGCCTTCTTGGGGCTTGATCACAATCGTCATCCTCAGATGAAGAATAATCAGTATAAGGACCAGAGTAGTCATAATGTCCTTGATCAGGGCCCAAGCCTCTAACATAAGGAAGGTGATACGGATCATGTATTTGCAGGGCATGGCCACTTGGCTCAACACCTCGAGTATTCGGATGATAGTTAGGCAGACCATACATCGGATTTGTATTCACGGGGAGATCCGTAGTGTGGATCTGTACCCTGAGAGTGGTGGACGATCGTTTAGAGGTGAGACCACCATCTGAAGTCGGTTAGTCTCCTGTCTTGGTGGAACGATCATTGGTAGAGTCCTCTCAGTTTGGGGATTTGTCCCTGTTGATTGAGAGATCTGAGTTTCAGTGATCGCCCCTGTTGATGGGGGTAACTGTCCTTGTTCATTAGTGATAGGTGGATCAGAAGTAGCGGGTGGATCAGAGCTGAGGGGTGTGGCCTCGGTTGAGGCTGGTACTGTTCTTCGTGTTTGAACCATGGTTGATGTTGTCTTCCCACAGACGGTGCCAAATGTTATGGAATAAAAACTAGGTTGTTAAATTGCGGCTAGGGTTTGTGTGTAATTAATACTAGGGTTCGTGAGTTTCATGCTTTAATGGCTGCTCTCGTGTTCGTGGCTGAATCTGCCTTCACAAGATGCCTACGTACCTTGATGAATATCAAGAATCAAGCCAAAAAACGTAGTTCTGAGAATGAGGGGTCAGGCCCTTTATATAGGCTGAGAAACCTAAGAATTATGGTAGGATTTGGATACTTGGTGGGCAAGCCACTGCCTTTAGGAAGGTTCTAGACTCCTTCCTTGTAGGAGTCAGTTTCCATGTTGAAGTAGGTGCCTTGGAGGCTAAGTCAGGCAGGAGTAATATCCTTATTTGACTCTTATTGCTGAGCTATTTATTACCCCTAATATTAATTATGAATTTAATATTAAAAATAGGGTTTTGACCTTGTTGGTGGGTCCCACGTTTGGACCATATCCGGTCTAATTAATGCCACATTAAATGTGTTTTAAGGGCTTACCTTTAGCCCATATCACCAATATCCTTTTTGAAGTAAAACATATAACATTTTTTTATTTTTTACATAAATAATTAATTTTTTTTTCAAGTAAAACACATTATAGTGTACATTTTATTCAACTAAAATTTTTCCTTTTCTAAATTATTACGGACAATTCTACTTATAATAAAATAATAATATTATAATTACCATCAAGTACCTTTTTGAGCTAAAACACATTACATTTTTTAGAGATAATCACCACAATGCCCCATTTCCAAGAGGCATGGCCCTCACATGCCCCCCTAATGCTGAAAATCGTCTGCCGTATCTGATTTTTCAAAAAATCGGGCCTGTTGCGCAGTTGCGTGTGCCGTATTATCTGTATTGCGTAAGACGGTCTACCGTATTAGCGCTGACGCTGCACACGAAATGCCGCATCAGGGGCCTGATACATCAGACGAAACTGCGCATCAGCTGATATGGCAAACGAAATTGGGTATCTTCGGGGTATTTTGGGCCGCATTTTTCAGTTGGGGTATGCAGAGCCATGAAGATTGAAAATGGTCCATTTTGGGCCATCACCCATTTTTTATTTGTTCTAACTAAAACCTTTCATTTTTTAAAAATATCATGGGCCGTTATATTTTCAAGAAACAAAATAATAATATTATAATTACTGCTTAGCAAAAAAAAATATCATAATTTCTAATAATGAATTGATTACCTTTTTCAACTAAAACGTAAAATCTTTTCTATATTATCTAACTAAAATCTCTTCTTTTCTAAAAATATTACGAAACATACATTTAAATATTATAATTAACTCAAAATAAGTTAAAAAATTTAAGTCTACAAAATTCATATTTTTTAAATTTTCAATGACAAATCAAATAAAAAATTTGTAATATTCAAAAAATATTGTGCATCGCACGGGCTCTAAGCTAATTTTATCCAACATACATTGAGGTCGTTTCATTGCAAAAAAATGCCAAAATTACCATAAATTTTAAATATGATGACTAGTAATGTTTTTCTCGACTTGGTATCCCGAGATACGTTTTTGCAGACTAGATATTTTTAAATATGCTTTTGAGAACTGGGTATACGATTTTTTTTTTTTGAACTACGTTTTTCTTGATAGGATTTCTTGTTATACGTTTTCTAGGACCGGATATCTGCCCATATACCCATTCCAAGACTAAATATTTTTTCAATTGAAAAAAGGCTATCCGAGGCCAAAAAAATGATAATGTATATTCCTGTTACTTTATCTAATAAAAGTGATAATTTTGATCAGGGAAATGCAAATACCTTACAAACATGTATTATTAAAAATAAGTACGGACTTATTGAAAATGATGCTATATTTATATCTAACAATCAGTGTTATAAAAAGTGAAATTCAGAATTAATCGGTGAATGCACGGAACAAGAATTAATCGAATAATTGGGAATTAATCAGAATGATTAATCGGACCATTAATCGGAATTAGTTTAATATTATTTTTATAAATAATTATTTTGAATATAAAAAATATAAACATTAAATAAATATTTCATGAAATTTATAAATATTTAAAGCAAAAAAGGACACAGTTATAAGTTAAAAAGTTTGTGAAAGGATATCTTCGATATATTATTTATTTTGGTATTTGTACGATTTAAACATAAAATTTAATTACACTTAGTTATCCTCTCGACTAGGCCATTTAATTTAATTGATTCCGTCAAAAGTCAAAAGTCAATTCTAGCAAATATCTATTTTTACTTATAAGAGATATTCCATTATTATTTTTATGGAATATATCTCTACACCAAGGCAATAAAGATCGAACAAGAAATATCGAGGTTTTATATTTTTTAGATCTTCGTTGCAAAATTGATAAGGCGACGGGCTTGAACAAAGAATATTCGAGGATTAATATTCTTTAGAGAACTCGTGCTATATTTAAAAGCGATTTGTTTTTATTCAAAAATATTCCACCTTCGCACTCAAAATATTTTTATCCTCAAGAATATTAATATTCAGTGGTAGAATATTAATACTCATTTTTATCTCGTGCTAGAAATATTTAAAGTAATTTTTCTCCCACTTCTTAAATTTATTCCATTTTTCGGAGAAAATTATTTTAAATACTCAAAAATATTTCCTACACTCTCAATATATTTTATATATTAGGAAATATACTCTAAGTATTTATTCAAGTCAAAACATTGGTCAAAAGATGCATCTATTTCATAGAAAGACCAATCGTATTTTATTCGGAAACGAAACCTGATTTAATCGTATTAAATCCAAATAAAATACTTCCACTTCCTAGAATGACTTGAAACTTGAGATGGGTCACTTAAATATTATTTTCTATGCATGGTAAAAGTTTCGTAATTTTCTGAGAATTTTGGTCCGGGCACGAAAATCGAGATAGTGGGTCCACGTTTGACCAAGTTTGACCAAGTCAACGTTGACCATTAATGACCAAACTTTCCAGAATTCCATTTTATAATATTCCTAAGTGCTCCATAGTTTTAGAATTATTTATTGGGTATTTTCGTATTTTTCGGGTATTTAATTAACGATATATGTTACGTATTTATTCGTTAATTGATACGAGTACGATACATTAAAAAAAAGCCCAAATACAGCTGGGATACTTTACCACAAACCATTCCAAAGAAACACAAAACCACCCCCAACAAACACAATACCACTTTCCACCTCATCAATCCACACCTTTTCAATCTCAACCACTCCTTTTACTTTAAATCTCAACCACTCCTTCCACCCAACTCCTCCTATAAATAAACCCCCTCCCCCAACCATTTTCTTCAAGCTAAAGAGCCAAATAATTGCTGGGATTTTTGAAGTGTGAGCTCTCTCTATATATCTAAATACTCTCTACACCCACTTCATCTCAAAAACCTTCTCTTTCTTATATATACCTAAATATATACAAGGTTTTTGTTCCAAAAAGCTTATTTCCTTCAACCAAGCTTTCTCCCACCTAGCAAGCTCATCTACCACTACTTTCCGGCCTCCCGAAGGGCTGCCCAAGTTCGACCATAAGCCAAAATCCGGCCGAACCTCCGGCGAATTTTTCCGGCGATATCAAAAAGTGGTAATAATTTAGCTTCACATCTGAGTCTTAACCGACCATATTTTTATACATATAAGAGCTCTCTATCTTCATCTTCTCTTCATCTTTAAGCTTTTATATCGGATCTCAAACTGAGACCATAAAAATCCGTACAAGGATAAAATTTCGAACAAAGATTCGAAATATTACAAAACCTCAAAAAGAGGTTATATTTGACGACGGTCAAATTATTACATCGAGCTTGATTTGATTCCCTTCTATCACCTCTAGTGTTTCGGGGGAAAAGAATCTAAAAGCCTTAATTAAAACTTTAACGCACTTACTTTGGCCATTAATATTTTATTGTTGTGTGGTGTGTTTAATTACTCGTACGTGTGTGTTTATCTTTAATGCGTAATAGCGTGGCGAAAGCCTTTTATATATTTTCCGCACTTTATTCTCGTCGTCACACTTGTGAGTAATTTTACTTTCCGCACTATTTTTAACGCGTAATAGCGTGGCGAAAGCCTTTTATATATTTTTCGCACTTTTTATTCTAGTCCTCACACTTGTGAGTGATTTTACTTTCCGCACCTTTTCTTCCCGTCGTCACACTTGTGAGTGATTTTACTTTCCGCACTAATTTAACGCATAATAGCGGCCCTCGTTTTATCCTATAGATAAGCGAGTTACTTTTCTGTACGTGTTCGTTTATTTGTGTGTTGTGTTTAATTGGCCAAATTATATTAAAGTGCAAATTGTTAAAGTAAAATTGTAACACTCTCGTTTAAATAAATATATACGAATATTCTAATCAAAGACTATATCAAACGAGAAGTTGTTTATCAAAGATCCTTAAGCTATAAAGCTTTTAAAGGACTTGATTTATACATTACTTCGAAAATAGACGTATTTTCAATAACGAAGTAATTGTAAGTATACTTCGATCTTTACGAAAGACGAACCAAGTATACGATTATAAACCTCATAAGCCTACGAGCTTGAAGGACATAATCAATATTTACAAACTCTGAGATATATTTAAATCTCATTTAAACGGAGTATTGTATTAAAAGTATTCTTCGATCTACAAGTCATATCGAATAAAGAATACACATGAAGTCATAAGCAAACAAGGCTTATTGAACTTATTATAATTAATATTCGGATAAGAATATAATAATCACCCTAGGACATATTAGTCCAAACCGCTCTTTATTTTACGGTTTGTTTCGTAGATATTGTTTTCTAAGTTTTGCAGTGAGGTGAAGTTGAAGTGAGGTGATTCTCGTTCTAAGACCCAAGTCTTAGGCACTAGCGGGGAGTTAGTGGCCTTTGCACCGTGAAGAAGAGGAAAGACCCGAGACCTTTCATTTAAGATCCAAGACCGGCAAAAGCAAGGAATTCAAAGACTACACCAAGGGTTCTACATCAACTTTGAAGAAGTAGCGGGGAGTTGCTGTCTAAGATAAGTTGTGTAGGTTTTTCACAACGACTTTGAGGGTGTAACGGGGAGTTACGACCCAAGACGAGTCTTGTGGGTTTTTATATTTATTGTGAGGTAGTATCTTGGAGATACGTACCAAGACCAATATTTATAGGGTTGTAAAGGCTTCTCCGCCTACTAAAGGAGCGACATATTTTTAAGGGAAAATCTCGAGTCCGGAGAGGAGCTCGGGGACTGGAGTAGGGGTGAGCGAATCCATTAGGGGTTGCACCATCGCGAACCAGGATAAAATCTCCTGTCTGGTATTTTCTTCCATTGTCTTTTATTTCTGCACTTATAAACTGCATAACAACTCGGTAAAATATTTTAAAAAGGGAAAAATATTTTAAAACGCCATAATAATTTTTAAATTGGATATTAAGCTATTCAACCCCCCCTTCTAGCTTAAATTAGCCCTCTTACGGGACCTTACAATTGGTATCAAAGCGGTGCTTTTTAACGTGTTTGTTAAGTGATTTGCAGTTTTACAAGCACAACAAAAAGTGATCCTACATGGCGTATCTAAATACCATCGGTTGCGGTGAAGGCCTATCTAGCTCTCGTCCTCCTCTATTTGATGGCACCAACTTTGCAACATGGAAAACGAGGTTTCGCATCTATGCTAGATCTCAAGGAGTCAAAGTTTGGATGGCCATAGAAGACGGAGTTGTTATTCCTACCGAAACAGTTGACGGTGTCATTGTTGAAAAGAAGGTTAGTGAATACACTCTCGCCGAGGAAAATATGATGAACATAGCTGCAAAAGCGGAAATGGTTCTCATAAGTGCACTTGCAGAAAAAGAATATAAAAGAGTAAACAATTGCAAGTCCGAACAAGAAATGTGGAACAAATTAGTGGTTACCTACGAAGGAACCATTGATATAAAAGATTCTCGAATGGAAACTTTAATCCATGAATATGAGAACTTTAAACTCCAAGAAGGAGAAAATATCATCGATATGGAAACAAGATTTACTCATATAATCGATGAATTATCTCAACTCGGAAAGAGTTATACTCGAAATGAGAAGAACCGAAGAGTTGTAAAATCTTTACCTCATAGTTGGAAAGTTAAAGTTACTACCATAAAAGAAATGCATAATCTAAATGATTATGACATCGATAGTTTATTCGGAAATCTTCGTGCATACGAAGAAGACAATATTCCGGATAAGGTCATTCCTAAAGTGGAAGACAAAAAGAAAAATACGGCTTTAAAAGCTATATTAATCGATGAAAATGAAAACGACGAGGAGTTAAATGAAGAACTCCAAGATCTCGATGAAAGCGAAATTGCTTTACTAACGAGACAACTTCGTCGTGTGCTACAAAGCAAAGCTCAAAGATACCGAAAAGGCTTCCTAAAATCAAATAATCAAAAAAGAGTTTTTAACTCTAAAGGAAGACCTAATTACTCTCAAAATTATAGTCCTAACTATAAGAGTAATTTTCCAACAACGAGCTATAATAAAGGCAAAGGCACTCAAAATACTAATGCCTATAATAATGCCAACAACAACAACAATAATCCTCCTTACACTCCTCCAAAATATAAGGAACAAAATCCGGAGGAAACACAAGAAGTGTGTTTCGAGTGTAAGCAACCGGGTCACTTCAAAAGAGAATGTCCAAAGCTTGCTAAAGGAAGAATTCTCGTGGCGGAAAACGGTTGGGATTTGAGTGAAGATGAAGAAGTTCCGGAAGCTAGTGAAGAAGTTGTCAACTTGTGTTTAATGGCTATCGGAGATGAAGCTACTTCAACGGGAGCCTCCACTTCTCATCAAGAGGTTTGTCTTGCCGCGAAACAAGACATGTGGTACCTTGATAGTGGTTGTTCACGACACATGACCGGTAATGAATCATTGTTGAACAACATTAAAAAGGTCACTGCGGGTAGTGTTACATTTGGAGATAGTATTAAAGACGTCATTGTCGGCATTGGAGACATCGGGAATAGTCGCTTCAAGATTTCAAACGTACAACTTGTCAAGGGACTAAAGTACAATCTTCTCTCGATAAGTCAACTTTGTGACAATGATTACAAGGTAATTTTCTATACTACTCATTGTTGTATTTTAGACAAAGATTGGAAAATGATTCTCACTTGCCCTCGAAACAAAAATGTCTACACATGTGACATGAGCAAGAATGAGAATGTATGCCTAATCACAACAAACGATGACCCGTGGTTATGGCATCGAAGATTAGGACATGCAAACATGAAGTTGATTAAAAACATATTAACTAAAGATCATGTTCGAGGTATACCAAAATTGAATTATCAAAAAGATCATACTTGTGAAGCTTGCGAAATTGGAAAACAAATTCGAGCCTCTCACAAAGCTAAATTCTTGGTATCAACCTCTAGACCTCTCGAGCTTTTACATATGGATCTTGTTGGTCCGGTTCCAATACAAAGTCTCGGAGGTTGTTCATACACGTTAGTAATCGTTGATGATTATTCACGATTCACGTGGACGGAATTTCTCAAATCAAAAAGTGATGCTTTTGAATCTTTCTCTTCTCTATGTAAAAGGATTCAAAATCAACAAAATAGTACCATAGTCTATATTCGAACGGATCATGGTAAAGAATTTGAGAATTCTAGTTTTACAAACTTTTGTGATGAAAATGGTATCACGCATAATTTTTCCGCACCATACACTCCACAATCAAATGGAGTTGTAGAAAGGAAAAATAGAACATTACAAGAAATGGCAAGCACTATGCTTAATGAATATCGTCGACCTTATTATTTATGGGCCGAAGCGATGTCTACTTCTTGCCATATTCTTAATCGGGGTTTGCTACGACCAATAACACAAAAGACTCCTTACGAGCTTTATTTTGGCAAAACACCGAAACTTAGTTACTTTCGAGTATTCGGATGCAAATGCTTCATATTAAACTCGAAAGACTACCTTACCAAATTTGATCCTAAATCAAATGAAGGTATATTTCTTGGATACTCTACAAATAGCAAAGCCTATCGAGTATTCAATCTTAAAACACTTGTGGTGGAAGAATCAATGAATGTTACATTTGATGAAAGCAAACCACCATCAAAGTACAAAGATCTTGTTGAAAACGATAAAGTTGAACAAGACGATGTAGAAAATATTATTCGACAATTCGAAAATATGGATCTCGAAACACCGATTCCAAGAAATCCATTAGAATTAACCGAAACGGAAGTAGAACTTCCTAAAGAAATTCCTATTATTAGAAGTCATCCACTAGATAATGTTCATGGAGACTTAAATAAAGGAGTTCAAACGCGGTCACAAGTACAAAACGTTGTGAATCATCTTAGTTTTCTATCTCAAATAGAACCTAAGACCGCTAAAGAAGCTTTGCTAGATGAAGATTGGATCTCGGCTATGCAAGATGAATTATTACAATTCACTCGTAGCAAAGTTTGGGAACTTGTTCCAAAACCCAAAGATACTTCCATAATTGGAACCAAATGGGTATTTAGAAACAAGTTAGATGAAAATGGAACGGTTGTTCGAAATAAAGCGAGATTAGTCGCTCAAGGCTATACCCAAATGGAAGGGATAGACTTTGATGAAACTTATGCACCCGTAGCACGAATTGAATCAATTCAAATGCTATTAGCATACGCGTGTCATAAAGATTTCAGAGTATACCAAATGGATGTCAAATCGGCTTTCTTAAACGGGATATTAGAAGAAGAAGTTTATGTTAAATAACCTCCCGGTTTTGAAGATGCCACACATCCGGAATATGTATACAAGTTATACAAAGCTTTATACGGCTTAAAACAAGCCCCATGAGCTTAGTACGAAAGGTTGAGCAAGTTCCTATTAGAAAACAATTTTAAAATGGGAACGGTTGATAAAACCTTATTCACAAGACAAGAAAAAGACGATATCTTGCTTGTACAAATATACGTAGATGACATCATTTTTGGTTCGACCAATGATTCACTATGTAAAGAATTCTCTGACAATATGAGCAAAGAATTCGACATGAGTATGATGGGTGAATTAAATTTCTTTTTAGGATTGCAAATTAAGCAATCGGATACATGCATTCATATTTCACAATTGAAATATTGTAAAGAAATGCTAAAGAAATTCGAAATGGAAAATTCAAAACCCATATCTACTCCTATGTCGACTTTTGATAAATTAACAGAAGATCCCAACGGAATACCCGTTGACACTAAGAAATATTGAGGCATGATTGGTAGCTTGATATATATTACCGCAAGTCATCCCGATATGTTAGATATAATTGATGTTAGTGTTAATCAGTGTTTAAGTGTTACAGTGAATAATCAGAGTTTAGTTGGAAGCGGTCAGAGTTTAGTTAAACGCTGACAGTTGGAAGCTCGACAGAGTTTGTTAAACTCTGTCTGGAGGCAGCGTCTACTGGTCAACAGTGTTTGAAGATTTATTATGGAAGCAATATCTTTGAAGATTGGATAGCTGTCAAAGAGATTGAGTTGACTAAAGAGACGTGTAGCAATCGTAATTGATAACAATTGTATAGCTAATTTATATGAGTATCAATTATCGATTGTATAGCAGCTGTATATCTTATAAATACAGTTAGGTTAACCCTAGAAGGGTATCGATCATTGAAAAACATTATTCATTGTAACCTAAGCAGCTCTCTGTGATATTTTACATCACTGAGAGAGGAGTTATTAATTCCAAACAGTTTTTGATTGTTTTAAAACGCATATTTTATTGTTAATCTCTCATACCATATTGATTATAATTGTGTATTCGGCCTAACAATTGGTATCAGAGCCAATCTATTACTCTATGGCAGAGATACCTCCTCCAACAGGTTCAAGTTCTGAGAAGGCTCAACCAACTACTGTGAGTCGTTATGAGACAATCAGGGTTCCTATTCTCAGGCCAGCAGAGTATTCAATCTAGAAGGTGAAGATGATCATGTTTCTGGAGGCTACAGATCCAGAATATCTTGACAGAATTTATGAAGGTCCTCATAAACCTACAAAGCTATCTGTTGCTACTGCTGGTCAAGAAGCTAAAATAGTTCCAAAGGAAAAGAAAGATCTAACTCCTGAAGATCTTTCATCTATTGCTAAGGATGCAAAAGTTAGGCATCTAGTTCATAGTGCTTTAGACAATGTCATGTCTAATAAAGTGATTAACTGCACTACTGCCAAAGAAATTTGGGATGCCCTTGATGTTAGATGTCAAGGAACTGCTGCTATCAAGAAGAATAGAAGGAACATACTCACACAGGAGTATGAGCACTTTGAGGCTAAATCTGAAGAAACCATGACAGAAACATTTGACAGATTCTGTAAACTGCTCAATGATTTGTCATTGGTTAATAAAGAGTATGATCTGGAAGACTCAAATCTCAAATTTCTTCTTGCTTTACCTGAAAAGTGGGATGTGAAGACAACCACCATAAGAGATAACTATGATCTTGCGGATACTGAGATTGATGAAATCTATGGGCTGCTCAAAACTCATGAATTGGAATTGGAGCAGAGAAACAGGAGATCAGGTAAGAAGACAAAGTCTGTTGCTCTTAAGGTTGAAGAAAAACCCTTGAAGAAGGAAGCATCAAGGAAGAAAGCTAAGGGAAAGGCTTTAGTCATACATTCTGAAAGTGAGTCATCAAACTCTGATGTTGATTCAAACTCTGATGAATCATCTGATTCTGAGGATGATGAGGAAGAAATGTTGCAAATGGCTGCTTTGATGGTGAAGACTTTCAAGAAGATGGGTTTCAAGAATTTCAAGAAGGGCAAAAGGTTTTCTAAGAAAGATTCAAACTCTGACAGAAAAAGTTTCAGAAAGTCTGAGAGAAAGGATACCAAGTCTAGGAAGAAAGACAAGTCTGAGATTCAATGCTACAAGTGTAAGGAGATGGGTCACTATGCTCCTGAGTGCAAGAATGGTAAAACTGAAAAAGCACTCTTCACAAAAGGCAGAGACTGGGCAGACACTTCAGACTCAGATGAGGATGTTAACTATGCTCTCATGGCTTCTATTAAGAATGAATCTGAAGATTCTGAAAACAAGGTACCTCTAACTACCTATGCTTATAATACTGATGATATAACTGAATTGAGAATCTATCTTAAGGCTTTGCATATCAGTTATAGGGATCAGACTTTAGAGAATGAGAGAATCAAATCTGAAAATTCTGAACTTAAAGTGAGAAATAAAATTGTTGAAGAGAAACTTGAAAACATGCAACAAGTTCAGAAAGAAAGAGATGATGCTGTTTATTTAGAACAGGATTTGCTAGGAAAATATAAGCAACTTGAATCTGAATTGGAGAAGGCAAATCACATAATTAAAACTTGGACTCATTCTGGAAAAGACACTCAAGAGGTTTTTCAGTCAGACACAGTTGGTTTAGGTTACTGTGAGGGAGATGAACTTAGGTTTCAAAACAAAGTCAAAATAAGAACACATCTCCCATCTACAAAATTTGTTCATGGAATAAATGAACCTAAGTCTGAAGCTGTTAAGAAAGAACCAGTAAAAACTAGTGTTAAACAAGTTAATATTGGTTCAATGATAGATAAACAACTCAAGCATAAGCTTAAAGAGTTAAAATCTATCAAGAAACAGAAAGTGTCTAGGAAGAATAGAAATGGTAAAGTAGGCATTACTCAAGGTAATTATCCAATGCTTGCTACTTTTGCTCCAAGAAAGACATGTCATAACTGTGGTAGTACTAACCATCTTGCTAATTTCTGCAGGAAGAACAAAAACATTAATTCTTTACCTTCCAAGTCTGAAGTAAAGAAAGATAATGTTAGAACTAGACCACAGACTTTATGTAAACATTATCGAAGTACTTGGCATTCTATTTATACTTGCAGGGATTATCATGCTATTTATCATAACTACTATGAACTTAAGCCCAATTTGAAATGGGTTAAGGTTAATTCTGCAAGTGTAAACTCTGATAAAGTTAGCTTAAACTCTGATAATGTAAATTCCGCTGCTAGAGCTAACAAAATTAAGAAAGCCAAAGGATCCAAGCAAGTCTGGATCCTTAAATCTAATCTTCAGTAATTGTTTGTGATTGCAGGGCATCAGGGAGAGTATCCTAGTCGTGGACAGTGGATGTTCAGGACACATGACTGGAAATAAAGACCTGCTATCAGAGTATGTGGAGAAGGCTGGCCCAAAAGTTTCCTATGGAGATGGCAACATAGGGCGCACTCTGGGATATGGCAATATCAATCTTGGAAGTGTCATCATCACAAATGTAGCTCTGGTTCCAGGACTCAAGCATGATCTACTATCTGTGAGTCAAATCTATGACAGAGGATATCATGTAGATTTTCAGCCTGAATACTGTGAAATCATCAGTAAATCTGCAGGAGAAGTTGTTCTAGTTGGACACAGGCACAATAATATCTATGAAGCAAAGTTATTGGCAAACTCTGATGGAAAAGCTGTGTGCCTGTCCACAAGAATGTCTAGTGAAGAGAGTTGGAAGTGGCATAAGAAACTCTCTCATCTTAATCTGAACAACATTAATGAGTTGATAAGAAAGGATCTTGTAAGAGGACTTCCAAAGTCTTTATTAAATGTTGATGGCCTGTGTGATTCCTGTCAAAAGGCCAAACAAAGGAAGTCATCTTTCAAGAGCAAGTCTGAATCTTCAATTGATGATCCTTATCATCTTCTACATGTTGATCTCTTTGGACCAGTGAATGTCTTGTCAATTGGAAGAAAGAAATATGTTCTAGTCATTATTGATGAACACACCAGATACACATGGGTGTATTTTCTAGCAAAGAAGGATGAAACTGCATTAACTCTGATAGAGCATGTAAAGCTGCTGGACAAAGGATCCAAACATAAAGTCAAAATAATCAGGAGTGATAATGGAACTGAATTCAGGAATGCAAAAATGGAAGAATT
Source organism: Saposhnikovia divaricata (assembly GCA_036435485.1). Lineage (NCBI taxonomy): Eukaryota > Viridiplantae > Streptophyta > Magnoliopsida > Apiales > Apiaceae > Saposhnikovia > Saposhnikovia divaricata. The sequence goes on from CM071596.1 coordinate 114,897,549, forward strand.
CTGCAAGAATAGAGGATTGAAGCAAGAGTTTTCTGCACCTGGTACACCACAGCAAAATGGTGTAGTTGAGAGGAAGAATAGAACCTTGATAGAAGCTGCCAGAACTATGCTTGATAAAGCAAAATTGCCAACCTATTTCTGGGCAGAAGCATTTCAAACAGCCTGTTTTACTCAAAATGCCACACTGATCAACAAGCATGGAAAAACACCATATGAGATGGTGAGAGAAAAGAAGCCAAACCTGAAATATTTTCATATTTTTTGGTGCAAATGCTTTGTGTTGAAAACTCACCCTGAACAGTTGACTAAATTTGAGTTAAAAGCTGATGAAGGAATCTTTGTTGGCTATCCACTGTCAACTAAGGCATTCAGAGTTTATAATCTGAGAACTAAGGTGATCATGGAGTCAATTCATGTGTCATTTGATGACAAGAAAATAACTTGACTTGAAGATGTAGATGAACATGATCAACTGCACTTTGAAAATGAAGACTTAATATCTGATGAAGTAAACACTGATGAAACTGATCTGACAAACTCTGTTGAAGCATATTCTGAACCTCTACTGGTAAACACTGAAGAAACTTCTCAGCCAAAACAAAGGGGAGAACTAGTTGAGGGGGAGCATGATCATAGTGATGACTCAAATTCTGATAGTGAGTCAACTGAAAAATCTGGATCAAACTCTGATGAATCAAACTCTGAAAATGTAAAATCTGAAAGTTCAAACTCTGAGCAGTCAAATTCAGGGGGAGCCTCAGAAAATGAAGAGAGACAACAAGAAAATCAGGAGAACATGGATCAAGGGGGAGGATCAAATGTTGATAGAAGCCATTTACCTTCTGCTAGGAAATGGACAAAATCTCATACACCTGATTTAATTATTGGAAATCCAGATGCAACAGTAAGGACAAGGAGTGCTACAACAAATGAATGTCTTTTTCATGCATTCTTGTCTAAGAATGAACCAAAGAAGGTAGAAGAAGCTCTTCAAGATGCTGATTGGAAAACAGCAATGCAGGAGGAGTTAAATGAATTTGAGAGGAATGAAGTATGGACCCTTGTACCTAGACCAAAGAATAGATCTGTTGTTGGTACTAGATGGGTTTTCAGAAACAAAACTGACAGTGAGGGAGTTGTTACAAGGAACAAGGCTAGACTTGTGGCAAAAGGTTATTCACAGCAGGAAGGAATAGACTATGATGAAACTTTTGCTCCAGTTGCAAGATTGGAGGCAATAAGAATTTTTCTAGCATATGCCTCTCACAAGAAATTCAAGGTATTTCAGATGGATGTGAAAAGTGCTTTTCTGAATGGGAAACTTGAAGAAGAAGTGTTTGTTGAACAACCGCCAGGTTTTGTGGACCCAAAATATCTAGACTATGTCTACAGGCTGGATAAGGCACTCTATGGACTTAAGCAGGCACCAAGAGCATGGTATGAAACTCTGGCTCAATTTCTTTTAGAAAGTGGGTTCAACAGAGGTACAATTGATAAAACACTGTTCTGTTTTAACTATGGTGATGACTTGCTTCTAGTTCAGATATATGTTGATGACATAATTTTTGGGTCTACTAATGATAAACTCTGTAAAAAGTTTGCCAAGCTCATGCAGTCAAGGTATCAAATGAGCATGATGGGAGAGCTTAGTTATTTTCTAAGCCTACAAGTGAAGCAAACAGATGATGGAATTTTCATAAATCAAGCAAAATATACCAGAAATCTTCTCAAGAAATTTGGTATGCTTGATTGCTCATCTGCATCAAATCCCATGGCAATAGCAGCAAAGTTGGACAAAGACACAGGAGCTTCAGTTGATATGACAAACTACAGAGGCATTATAGGGTCTCTTCTTTATCTAACAGCTAGCAGGCCTGATATCATGTATGCAACTTGTCTCTGTGCAAGGTTTCAGGTAGACCCCAGAGAACCACATCTAACAGCTGTGAAGAGGATTTTTAAGTATCTCAAGGGGACTATAACCTTAGGTCTGTGGTATCCTAGAGAATCAGATTTCAAGCTACTTGGTTACTCTGATGCTGACTTTGCAGGCTGCAAGATAGACAGAAAAAGCACCAGTGGAAGTTGTCAATTTCTGGGTGATAGACTAGTTTCTTGGTACAGCAAGAAACAGAAATCAATTTCTACATCTACAGCTGAAGCAGAGTATATTGCTGCTGGTAGCTGTTGTGCACGGATTCTGTGGATGAAGAATCAATTGCTGGATTATGGATTGAGGTACAGTAAAATACCTATTTACTGTGATAATCAAAGTGCTATTGCTATGACAGGTAATCCAGTACAGCATTCAATGACCAAGCACATCAGCATAAGGTACCATTTTATCAGAGAACATGTAGAGGAAGGGAATATTGAGCTTCATTTTGTGTCTACAAAACAACAGCTTACAGATATCTTCACCAAGCCATTGAGTGAAGCTGTATTTACAAGGCTGGTAAATGAACTAGGAATGGTCTCTGGTTTTGACTAGAGATATTGGTTACACTCAAAATTTTACCTATGTAATGTGTTGCTCATATTTCTGTGGTATGTTAACTGCTATGTGAACTCTGTTGCTAAACTCTGCTATGCAAACTCTGTTCGTTGACTGTTAAACCTTGTTAGCATGCTCTGTAAGTCATACACTGTTGACATGTTGGATAAACTCTAAGAAACTCTGAAAATGTTTTTGTCTGAATGTTAACACCAGTGAAGAAATTTGTATGAAGCATGATTCTCAGTAATTAATCATGAATCCTTCTAAGTTATTTATAATCTAATCTTAGATTATGCAGAAAGATAACACAGCATGATACTGTTTCATATTTATAGCATCTCTTAGTTTATTTATCCTAAACTCTGAGTCTGTAAATACTGTGTGCATTGCCTCTCATGAATAATTTCTGATGTTGATGGGCTCTAAACTCTGTTAGTTATACACTGTTAAGTTAGATTCTGTTATTAGAATACCCCCAAAGCTTATGTATATAGACTGTTAGAACTCCTTTGAGATCATGTTTGAAACTAGGACGACCCAGGAACTTACTGGTATATAGTAATGGCTAAAATTCTCTAATTTTTGGTGACTAGTTGAAGACTAGGAAGATCCAGGAACTTATCAAACTGATAAGGGCTAAAATTATAGGATTTTTGACTAGTTCCAACCTCTGATTACTGGAGAAAAAAAATAGGGGGTTATAAATTAATTAAATATTACTGTATATAAATCATTTACTACAGAGTTTAGCATTCATCATACATTCAGTGTTTACTATGAGAGTTTGTGCATCCAGTGTTTACTGATTTACTTTATGGATTTTATGAAAAATTAGATGCTCTACAATTTGAATTGGTAAACTCTGCTATACACACACATATATTCACACCTGTGCAGTTTTTGAGAGGATTATGGTAATGCAGTTGGAGAATTGACAAACGCTGATGAATTTTCTCTAATACTCTAAGGTAATTTATTTCAGACAATTTACATACTTGGGGTAAAAAGAGTTTTTGAAAAATGAAATAAATTATTGCCAACTGTTAATGAGTGTTGGAGTGGTAAAGTGTGTTGGTAATGGGAGAGAAATTAGCAGTAATTATTGCTATAGTTACTGAACGTGCATATTTGTTCCATTATATATGTGCCACATGTCCCACTCACCCACTAATGTGTCCCACTTGCACATTAATTGAGTAATTGGTTGAGTGTCTTAATGGTAAAACGACTGGGTTTTATTTTTTTCATTACAACACTAAACATTTTTTTTACACGGTTATTCTCTCTGCACACAACCCACTCACAGTTACTTGCTATCTCATTTACACATTTTCACAAACACCTCTGCTACATATCTTTTTCACTCATATTTTCTTCTCAAATCGACTCTAATGGCCACTAAAGCTTTTACTATCCAAGGATTATTGTTTGTTCCCAACAACTATGCAGCCCCGTTGAACAATGAAAAGGTTCCAGAGGCGTTTCACTTGATTCAAAACTTTTTGAGAGATTCAGAGATTGGGACAGCTCTAGTCGAACCACAAACGCTTTCTGCCACGCAGATTGCTACCTTCTGGAATAACTCTGTGTATGATGATGGAGGAGAGAATGGGAATCCATCAATTGTTTTCACTTATGAGGAGACAGAGTATGTGATTACCTTGAACAATGAGATCGGCAACTGTTAGAGATACTATGGGTTTTGACACTCACACTTCATACACTGTTGCTAGTGAGAATGAATTGAAGGAGATGTTGCAGCAGCTGAGGTTTTCTGGTTCCTTAGACAAGCTTGGTAATGTTAAAAGGCCAGGGCTCAAGAAGGAATGGAGTTTCTTCCTTGATTGCATCACAAGAGCTTTTGGCAAGAAAGTCACCAACTGGGATGTTATTCCTACTGACAGTCTTCAAATCGGGTATTCTCTTCTCTATGGAAGTAATTTTGATTTTGGTAGACTTGTCTTAATGAATTTAGGTGATAGGTTGTCAGAGTCTAGTACTGTCTATTTTGCTAGATTTTGTCAATTATTATTCACTGCCTGTGTTTCTAGTGTTGAAATTGCTGAGAATGACAACATATTAGCCTTTAAGGTTAATAAGAGAATATTCTCTGATCTAACCAACAAAGATGCTAACAAGGAGCAATTACCTGATTTGGTGTTGCCACTTGCAATTCAAAACTTTCTACACCAACCTCAAGAACCTCCACAGTCTCCACAACCTCAAGAACCCCCACAGCCTAACCCTAAACCTACAAACTCTGAACCTCAAACTCAAACCACTGAACCACCTACACACACTGAACCTCCAATTCTAAACTCTGAAACACAAACCCAACCTCAATCTTCACTTCAACCTGAACAACAACCATCTATTACCAAACCCAAACCAAAACATGGAGGTAAAAGAAAACACACAGCAGCAAATACACAGCATCGATTGGCTAAGGCAAAAAGAGATTCTGCTAAAGTTCAAAAGGAGTCTGCTAGACCTAAAAGGGTTAGAAAGGAAAGGGCAAACAGACCTCGATCACCTTCTTTCTTAGATGATTCTACTGAAGAAGAGACAGTTGAAGTGCCTCAGGTTAAAAGAAGAAGATTGATTCTTGATGATTCTGATGAAGAAATGAATGTTGAAGCTCCAGAGGTAATTTCGAAGGAAATACCTACTGTTGAGACAACTACTGCAGAAGAAGCTGCCAATGTACAAATGGATGAGGACAACAGAGAAGATTTTACTGCTATGGATGATTTTGATGAAAATTTCATACCATTCTCTGATAACATTAATGTCCCTCTCTCACCTGTTATTGCAAACTCTGAAGAAACTGGTGCAGCTGATCAGCCAACTGTAGTACTTGATGAAACAGTGGCATCACACACTGAGCTATTCTCTGATGCTCACCAGGTTCCTGAACAAGGTGAAGAGGTTGAACAAGTTGATGTTCCACAGTCTGTTGAGGCTAGAGACACAACTGCAGAGATTGTTGCTGAAATAGCAGTGAATGTTCCTGAAACTGCAGAGATTGTTGAAGAGAATGTTACAGTGCATACTAATCAAGTTGAAGATGTAGCTGTTGATGTTGAAGATGAAGGCAGTGCAGAATCAAACTCTTCTCAGAGTATACCAGTTCAAACTGATGCTAAGCACACACCTTTTTCTAAACCTTCAGAACAACACAACATTGAAGCAGAGCACTTTGCCAAGAATTCAAAGGATTGGTATAAGTCAGACTGTATTTTTCTTATTGAGAGAGCAGCTAAATTTGTTCATCAATCTGCTACAAAGATCTCTAATCCTGATATTATCTCAAGTCTACAAGCAACCATTATTCAAGTCAAGACTCTGAATACAAGATTTGATGAGTCTCAACTAGCTATTAATGAACTGAGAGCTGATGTTGTTGCTAGAGATATGACTATGCAGAGGGATAATCAGACAAAGTTTAAGACCATTTCTACAGCTCAAGAAACTCTGTTTCAGAGGCTGGGTCAAGTTGAACAAAATCAGAATGTATTGTCTGGAAAGATTTATTCCATTGTTAACTCCTTGAAGTTGATCACTTCTATCTTGATTCCTGATGATGTCAAAAAGGGGGAGAGAGTTGCTAAGTCTAAGTGCAGGCAATCTCAAACTCTGACTAAAGAGGATGAAGATACTGAAGATGGAGGAGCAGGAGCAAAGGGCAAAGGGAAGAAAATATTAAGAGCTGATCAAAGTCTGAAATTTAGCAAGTCTTCCAAGTCAAAGTCTGTTGGAATATACACTGATACTCAGGGTACTTCAAACACCAAGAGTTTATTATTCACTGAGAATCCACTGACTGATGGGGAATTGGCTGCTAAGTTATTTATTGAAGAAAATGAAGAGGGAGTTACTATTGAAGATATTAAAGCTGAAGAAAAGAACTTACAAGAACAACATCACAAAGCTTTAAAGTCTGGAGAGTTTAAAAAGAAAGAAAAAGCTCCTAGGCCTGTTCTTAAAGGCATTGTGATCAAATAAAATGTTGGTGCTGATCAAAGATCACATTTATCTAAGAAACCAACAGAAGCTGAAGCTAGACTCAAGCTAAAAGGCATTGCAATAGAAGGAGAAGACTCAAAGAAGAAAGATACAACCTCTGTTTCTACACAAGTTGTACAGAGACCTTTATCTACTCAGATGCAAATGGTTTTCGGGAAACCAACTCTTCATGATCCATCTCTGATGACAGGAGGTACTACTACTAATTTTCTGCATGGTAGAGCTTTTACAGGAAAACAAGGTCGAGATAAATCTGGATTGGGCTCTCATAAAGAAGTCAGAATGAACACTGGTCCTAGAGATCCTTTATCACTTGCTGTTCCAGGTCTTGGTGTCACTCAGGAGAGTTTAGACAGACTGGAGTCAGTACAGTTGATTCATCAAAGAAGTTTGGATAAAGACTTTCTATTGTATTTCATGGAAGATGGTACTGTATACAAAATTGGTGAGTATGATCTTGATTTGAAGCTATGGGAGGAATTAGAATATGTTCTATATCTTTTCAAGGTGAAAAATCAAAGGACTCAACAAGCTGCAAATGTGCTAAGAAATAAAATGCTACATAATTTGGTAGTCAGAGGGATGAAATACAAAAGTCAATATGTCCCAAAATACAGAGATTATCATGGGAATATTGTTGAGATGAAGAAGGGAAGTGCTAAATTGAAGACAGACCTGGGTATAACAGTTCTTGATTTTAACTCAGAGTCAGCTAAAGCACAGTTCATCAGACTGGGGAATGAGATGAGAAGAAATAAAATCTAAGCTCTGAGATCTGCAATTTATCAAACTGGAGAGGATGATCCAAAGCTGAAAGAGATTAAGGAGATCATGCAGAGAGAGCTAGATAATGCAGAGAGAAGATTACTCATAGACTATCTCAGAACAACACCAGATGTTGAGGAGATTAGATAGATAAGAGTCTGTAAGTATTTCTTATTTTCTGTAAAGTTTGTTAAGTAGAAGCATAAACTCTGTTTGTACATTAAACACTGTACTTGTCTTATTGTTTTGACATCATCAATTATTTGTTAACTTGTGCATTTTTGTTAATGAACAAGTTGGGGGAGATTGTTAGATATAATTGATGTTAGTGTTAATCAGTGTTTACGTGTTACAGTGAATAATCAGAGTTTAGCTGGAAGCGGTCATAGTTTAGTTAAACGCTGACAGTTGGAAGCTCGACAGAGTTTGTTAAACTCTGTCTCGAGGCAGCATCTACTGGTCAACAGTGTTTGAAGATTTATTATGGAAGCAATATCTTTGAAGATTGGATAGCTGTCAAAGAGATTGAGTTGACTAAGGAGACGTGTAGCAATCGTAATTGATAACAATTGTATAGCTAATTTATAGGAGTATCAATTATCGATTGTATAGCAGTTGTATATCATATAAATACAGTTAGGTTAACCATAGAAGGGTATCGATCATTGAAAAACATTATTCATTGTAACCTAAGCAGCTCTCTGTGATATTTTACATCACTGAGAGAGGAGTTATTAATTCCAAATAGTTTTTGATTGTTTTAAAATGCATATTTTATTGTTAATCTCTCATACGATATTGATTATAATTGTGTATTCGGCCTAACACGATATTCAATATAGTGTTGGAAAGTGTGCTATATTCCAAGTAGCACCAAAAGAATCTCACTTAACCGCGGTAAAGCGAATATTGAGATATCTAAAAGGAACCACTGACGTGGGTCTTTGGTATCCAAAAAGAGTACCATTCGACTTAGTATGTTTTTCTGATTCGGACTATGCCGGGCATTTAGTCGACAGAAAAAGTACAAGTGGTACATGTCAGTTTCTGGGAGGATGCCTAGTATCTTGGTTTTCCAAGAAACAAAATTCGGTATCTATTTCCATAACAGAAGCTGAATATATAGCGGCCGCAAAATGTTGTGCTCAAATATTATGGATGAAGCAAACATTAGCCGACTATAATACTAAATTTGATGTGATCTCAATCTTATGCGATAACACGAGTGCTATTGATCTTAGCAAAAATCCCATGTTACACTCAAGATCTAAGCATATAGATGTGAGACATCATTTCTTACGTGATCATGTCAATAAAGGCGATATAAAATTGACTCATATTGAAACTGAGTACAATCTCGCAGACATTTTCACGAAACCATTGAATTCCGAAAGATTCACTAAACTCCGTTTGAATTTAGGAATGTTGGAAATTCCAAAATAAATGGTTTATATTGATATATAAATATTATAAATATTTATATGTTTTTGTGAGAATATTTATCATTATTTATAGTCATCTCACGAAAAAGATATCTTACCGGATGATTAAAACTCTAAAACTCAGATTCATCGATAACGATAACATATGAAACTTTATCGATCGGGTTTTATCGAGAACTTAATTTTCCTACGGATAAAGATAAAACTATTCGAGCAAATATTTATCGGTATTAAAATCAGAAATATTTTTGAGATACTAAATAATTGATATTTATCTCAAATACAAAGAATCAAAATATTAGTATAATTACTAGTACTTGAGTATTAATGATCAATATATTATTATATTAATATATAATAATTATTATTAATTTTCAAAACTATTTTCGAAAATATATATATTATTTTCAGAATTATTTTTGACCCAGTCCATATAAATTGGACCAGCCCAACTCAGCATAACCCAGCCCAATACCATAAAACCCTAGCATCTTGGACGTTCATCTTAATGATGATTTAATCCTGGCCGTTGGTTTTTAAAATATATATACTAATTATACACACGAAATTCATTTTGTGTGAGCATTGTTCAGCCGTTTTGTTCTCTCGTCTCTCTCCCTCAAACCCTAATCTCTCTCTCTCTCTCGCCATCTCGCCGCTTCTATTCTTTTCCGATCAAAAACCCTAAAAACTCGACCGTATTCAATGATTTCATACACCAAATCGAGTATATTTTCATCCCTTGTACCGATTAAGCTCATAATCTGTACAAATCAAAGCTGAGTTAGGATAGATCGAAATGATTTTGAGAATCAAAGTCGTTATCATCTTAGTTGATATCGATTTACGAATCAAAATCAACAAATATATACTTATATACACTGTATACACACACAAAAGCACACTTTCTTCATTTACCCATGATTTACTCAAAACCCTAATTCGTATTTTAAGGGTTTGTGCAGGAATGATGAAGACAACTCTAATTAAAGGCAATACTGTGATAATAAACCACAAATTAAGGTTCACGAAGAGCTAAATCGGTGGTATCGCCCTCGACTCGGTGAGCCAACTCGCGAGTCAACTCGGGAACCATGCGAGTTTAGGAGATTTGGATTGGTAAGGACTCGAGAAGACTACGATGCCTCGAGCTAAGGTATTATTTCAATTAAACTTAAGAAATTACGTGTTCTTCGTGAAAAGCTATGTGATTACATGTCTATCTTGCTTGATCTGTCGAAGGTATTGATGTAACTTATCTATATGAGTTCGTATATGATTTAATTCTAACTGTTAACTCACCCAGGCTTTCGAATGCGTAAGAATTTATTATATTTGGTTATTTGTGATCTGGCAAGCTAAATGAACATGTTTTGGGATATATATACAAACGTGAGATTCTTTAAATGTGTGACTATGGACACAGTAGAATTGTGGTTTGAATTCATTGGACTTGGTCAATTATATACTCTATATGGTTACAGGTGTGGAGATATAGTTCGACTTGGTGATTAATAGATAAATCATATGGTCTGTATATGTCACTTGAATTATTTTCAGTATGATTTCTATATATGAAACAAAATGGTTGTTAACACTATGAGTACATATATGGAATCTATGTCATTTGACTTGGTCAAGCATATGGGTTGTGGTGATGTATTGTTGTGGAAAATCAAAGTAGATGTGAACTTGATGGATCTACTTGATAAGTGGATTTATATCCACTTGGAGCGTTCCATATCGGCTTAAATTGATTGTCTTGGGCTCAAGTTTGTTGTAATTTTGATGTGTTTTGCTTAGTTGTGCAGATTTACGAGAATGTTGATTAAGGTGGATGCTTCTATCGTTTTTGGAGAATTAATTGATTGAAATTCGGATTTCTGAAACAGTTGCGCAGTCTACACTGTTTTGGACATATCTGGAGTTCTAGAAGTCCGTTTTCAGCGATCTTACTGCCCACGCGAAGCTTGGGAGATTTTCTACAATATGGGACAGGTGTTGCACGGGCAGGTTGCGCGTGGTTGGTGCAGGCTGCGCGACAAACAGACTGCTGGGCGCAGGTTGCGGGCGGAAAATCTTGAAAATTACTGTTTTGGCCATATCTTGAGTTCTAGAAGTCCGTTTGAGGCCCGTAAGCAGTCCACGCGAAGATAACGAGATTCTCTATCATTCTAAGGTGGTCCAGAGGTCCAATTATGATTGGAACGTTCCAGAAATACTTAAGAAAAGTCAGCTACGAATTTTCCTTCAAAACCGAATCAGTTTAGGAAACGTATTATGTGCCGAGCTGCAGAAATTCAACTTTGACAAGGAAATTGCTATAATTCCTACTTCTAATAAGTAAGGTAATTTCTCTGGGCGGCTAGAACATTCCAGAATCAGATCTATACATGGAATTTGCAATTCTATTCTCATTCAAGAACGGAAATTGCCAATCTTCTATTCCAACTCTGAAACGGCAATTGCTTGGTGGGCAAGACTTCTAGAGCCTATATAAACACATCCAACCCTTGTAATTTGTATCATTAGGAGAGAACCATTACATATCTATTACTTAGTTTTATTTGTATCTTTTTATACTTTGTTTTTATCATGGTTTCATCAGATCCCATGATGACGAGAGGTTCAATTATGAACTAATCGTTGTCATGGGATTCTAACGGATTTATTTATGGAGCTTTAGTATCTTGATTGCTTTAAAGATCTGTGTGTGATGTATATCTGATATCCTCGTATGGTTGTGCCTAATTGCTAGATGCGTAGCTAACATCTAATTTGTTAATCTCTTGTGAAGTGAAAGTGGATCTTGAGATTTAGAACTTGCCATGCTAGCATAGGTTCATGATTGTTTATCAACATGATTCGTAGTATGAGATGAAAATACTTATATTGCCCTGTGTGATCTTTATGGATAACTTGCTCTTCAACCGTTATGTTTTCAAATTCTATAGACATATAGGGTCTAAGCATAATTGGTGTCTATTCATCTTCTATCTCTTTTGTGGATGTATGTTTAGTTTGGTATACGTATGCTGACAGGTAGCGTGTACTTGTTTCGTGTTATCCGATCAGATATCATAACCATTGCATACAGTGATTAAAGGCGTCAGATCTAAGCGAAGTATTTAATGAAGTTAGGATCCCATGTTACTCTTGTAGACGTAATTCAATTTCAATTCTTGTTAGTTAGTTAATTCTTAGTTGTTAATTTACTTTCTAGTTAATTTAGTTAATTAAACCCAATTTGTTATTTGTCTTAGCAGTGAGTAATAACCATACATTGTTGCATAGGTACAAAACTGAAATAAAAACATAACCAGATCTCTGTGGGAACGAACTCAATTTTATTCTATATTACTTGTGACCACGTACGCTTGCGTGATTTAGTGCAAACAAGTTTTTGGCGCCGCTGCCGGGGATCATCGGTGTTTTATTTTTGGTTTATGTGCTTGTCAATAGTGGTCGTTAGAGTTTACTGACTCAGATTTTTCTTACCTATCTTGTTAGTTCGGTGTGTTTCAGGTACTTGAGTGTTTGAAGATGGCATGCGAGGAGTTGCCATGGTGGGCATATTTAAGGACATCCATGCCTCAGCAATGTGAGCGGTGTTTGGGCATTCATGATCCCTCACAATATTGTTACTACGAAGAAGTTGATCCATATGTCACTTATGAGGAACAACCATATTTTCCATACCATCCTCAACAGTACCAGCAAGATGTTCCAGATATGTCATATTACTATGGAAGTGAAGGGTTTCAACATCAGCAACCTACTCCTACTTTTCAGTCAGATGAGGTTCCTACTAGGGAGGAGATTATGATGTTTGTAAAGAGTAGCGAGGAGTCTCTCAAATCTTTGGAGATTCTAGTTGCTCAAGCTGTGAGAGCCTTGGAACAAGAGAAACAACAATTCACACCAGAAGCAATACCAGAAAATAATGGTGAATTGGAGCAAGGTACTGCATGCATTAGTGAGGAAGACAAATTCCAAGGTGAGGTGAGCATTCGCAAGCCATGTGAGGAATTTGATCATGTTAAGATGGTGGATAATTTGGAAAGGGCACTATTTGGGACAGACACTGATGAGCTGCACAAATTTCAAGAATTGGTATGTACGTACCAAGAGGCTGAAGAACATGGGAAAGATGCAGATCTTCTACTTGTCTCAGAGTGTAAAGATGGAGGTAGTGCATTAAAGCCAATGGAGGAAGTTCTCTTTGAGGACCCAAAGGCTTCAGAAACTTACATTTATCCTCCTCCATTATATTCAACCGAAGCCCGCGAGTGTGTGTTGTTCTACAAATTGACAGATTTTGGGTCAATAGATGAAGGCATTGGAATTGGACATAGTTGTTATACAAATAGGCCAAGCGAGGATAAAGGGCAGAAAGTGTGCCGCCGTGATGATGATGAAGTCTCACGAAGAGAGGACCAGGCAAACTATTATCATCCTTAATGGAGGCTTGAAGTAACGTCAAGCTATTGACGTTAAAGAAGCGCTTCTTGGGAGGCAACCCAAGGTATGTTTTCTACTTTCCCTCGTATTTACTTCCATTCAATGAGGACATTGAATATTTTAAGTTTGGGGGTGGTTTGAAGGATAAGTAGTGTATATAATTGTGATTTTGAGTCATTGTGTTCATGTAGGATTTCATGCTTTGCATATTCATAGTAGTTTATGCATATATGTTCGTATTAATTATGTTTGTTTCATATAGGACATTTTGTTTTTATTTTTTTGTATACCATGTGAGTTCATATTAGTTGCATTTGCATAGCATGCGTATTTCATGATCCCTTAAAACGACCTAATTCTGATTGGTAGGTAGGTGTCTAATTGAGTGTGGTAATGATGAGTAGGGGGTTGATTTATAGTTTCTATGAAATTGACTTGCATGCTTCAGAAACAAAACTAATTACACAGTCTCATTGGGTGCTTTGGGGCTAGGTTAGGGTCATGCTTGTTTGGATGTTTTGAGATTTAATCACTTGTTTATATTTAGAATTTTCGTTATTCCCTTGATGGCGTAGGATCACTAAAGTCTAAGTTTGGGGGAAAATAGGAATTTCATGCTAGTTGTAAATATTTGTCAATAATGGCTAGATGTCAAATGGCTAGTAGCCGGCTCATATTTTTATGAGTAGTCTAGGGTTGGAATTGAGAATTCTCATTCCAGATTGCATACATAAAAAAAAAGAGAGAAAAGAGAAAAAAAAGAAAAAAAAAGGAAAAAAAAAGTTGTGTAAATGTGTAGTTGCATAATTGGCCACGAGTGAGCTCTTTAATACTCGAGTAATTAAGTCTGAGGGGACTTAGTCCTGGTAACCTAAAGCCCTTGTGGTTTGGGATTGCTGACCTAACACTCGCTACATGGGTATTATTGTATAAGCCTTTAGGGGTCTCATTCATTGCACGGTCAAATAAGCATGTTTGTTTGTGTTCTATATAGTTGTTTGTCGTTAATAAAGCATGAATTCCTGTCTAACTTGAATAAGGATGGAGGTGTTCCTAGGTTATGAAGTGTCTACAGTCTATTCTATTTATAAACCTGTGATTGTCTTGGCGAAGAATATGTATGATTTTTGACCTAGTGTTGGGAGTATTTCTGATGAGCATCGCACACACGCACGTTTCTGTTCATGTATTGTTAGTATACGGGGACTTAGTCGAGCTCTATTTGGATTTAGTTGCATTCTTTGAGGTATTTGCTTGCTAGTTGGTTTTGGTTAGTTTAAAGGGGATCGTTGCATTTTCATATTAGTTGCATTCATGCATTGCATTGTTTTTGCATTGTTTAGTTAGATGGATTTTGTGGGTACATTCGCTATAGGCCCTCACGAGACCTTACTCGTCCACTAGGGCTGCCTAGGGGTTTAAAGGGCTTGTTGCATATGCCAAATGCAACCGTGATCACCTACGGAAGTGGTACTAATTAGTTAGTTGTAATTGTTTATGCTTGAGGACAAGCATCGGTTTAAGTTTGGGGGTGTGATAAGTGGATTTATATCCACTTGGAGCGTTCCATATCGGCTTAAATTGATTGTCTTGGGCTCAAGTTTGTTGTAATTTTGATGTGTTTTGCTTAGTTGTGCAGATTTACGAGAATGTTGATTAAGGTGGATGCTTCTATCGTTTTTGGAGAATTAATTGATTGAAATTCGGATTTCTGAGACAGTTGCGCAGTCTACACTGTTTTGGACATATCTGGAGTTCTAGAAGTCCGTTTTCAGCGATCTTACTGCCCACGCGAAGCTTGGGAGATTTTCTACAATATGGGACAGGTGTTGTATGGGCAGGTTGCGCGTGGTTGGCGCAGGCTGCGCGACAAACAGACTGCTGGGCGCAGGTTGCGCGCGGAAAATCTTGAAAATTACTGTTTTGGCCATATCTTGAGTTCTAGAAGTCCGTTTGAGGCCCGTAAGCAGTCCACGCGAAGATAACGAGATTCTCTATCATTCTAAGGTGGTCCAGAGGTCCAATTATGATTGGAACGTTCCAGAAATACTTAAGAAAAGTCAGCTACGAATTTTCCTTCAAAACCGAATCAGTTTAGGAAACATATTATGTGCCGAGCTGCAGAAATTCAACTTTGACAAGGAAATTGCTATAATTCCTACTTCTAATAAGTAAGGTAATTTCTCTGGGTGGCTAGAACATTCCAGAATCAGATCTATACATGGAATTTGCAATTCTATTCTCATTCAAGAACGGAAATTGCCAATCTTCTATTCCAACTCTGAAACGGCAATTGCTTGGTGGGCAAGACTTCTAGAGCCTATATAAACACATCCAACCCTTGTAATTTGTATCATTAGGAGAGAACCATTACATATCTATTACTTAGTTTTATTTGTATCTTTTTATACTTTGTTTTTATCATGGTTTCATCAGATCCCATGATGACGAGAGGTTCAATTATGAACTAATCGTTGTCATGGGATTCTAACGGATTTATTTATGGAGCTTTAGTATCTTGATTGCTTTAAAGATCTGTGTGTGATGTATATCTGATATCCTCGTATGGTTGTGCCTAATTGCTAGATGCGTAGCTAACATCTAATTTGTTAATCTCTTGTGAAGTGAAAGTGGATCTTGAGATTTAGAACTTGCCATGCTAGCATAGGTTCATGATTGTTTATCAACATGATTCGTAGTATGAGATGAAAATACTTATATTGCCCTGTGTGATCTTTATGGATAACTTGCTCTTCAACCGTCATGTTTTCAAATTCTATAGACATATAGGGTCTAAGCATAATTGGTGTCTATTCATCTTCTATCTCTTTTGTGGATGTATGTTTAGTTTGGTATACGTATGCTGACAGGTAGCGTGTACTTGTTTCGTGTTAACCGATCAGATATCATAACCATTGCATACAGTGATTAAAGACGTCAGATCTAAGCGAAGTATTTAATGAAGTTAGGATCCCATGTTACTCTTGTAGACGTAATTCAATTTCAATTCTTGTTAGTTAGTTAATTCTTAGTTGTTAATTTACTTTCTAGTTAATTTAGTTAATTAAACCCAATTTGTTATTTGTCTTAGCAGTGAGTAATAACCATACATTGTTGCATAGGTACAAAACTGAATTAAAACCATAACCAGATCTCTGTGGGAACGAACTCAACTTTATTCTATATTACTTGTGACCACGTACGCTTGCGTGATTTAGTGCAAACACTACTGTTATAACTTTGTGATTAAGTGTGTAGTTGGTTGCCTTAAGAAGTATAGACTAATAAATCTGTGTTGTACTAAATTAGCATGCATTCATATAAAGCTAAGACACAACACACACCAGCCCTCACTCAAAGACATGGCTAGGACTCCATTAGAGAGGCCTAGTATCTTGACACTGGGGTGCAACGGCCACTTAGAGAAAATAAGATTCATACCTTGCATTTTTATTACTTGTTTAATCTTATACTATGTTCTGTAAAGTGGTATATATGCCCTGTTTTGTAATACACACTTGCCTATGTTGTATGACTTGGTCAATATGTGATCTGTTCTTCTTAAATGAATGGAAGATTGTGGTCTGGTGTGCATGTCTCTTTCAATCAATCATTTATAATATATATAACCCTGAGTCATTAATATATTCTTATAGTACTAAAAGTAGTAACTTGGCATTAAATGAGAAGTGACCACAGTGGACTTTAAAGGATACAAGTTTTGTCTTTAGGACTAACCCTTTTGTAGAATCAGCCATGTGTCCCCTTTTGTGCATACTTTGAATAGTCAAAAATATCATGCTCTTCTCATGCATTTCATATAATATACACTACATGTAATATTCTGTGAGCATATTGTGAGTTGCATTGATACACATGCCTGACAAAGTCTGATAAATACCTTTATCTAATTTTTTTTCCTTATTAATTAAATTGAATCACTGTTGTAGTGTACCTTGCTGCATCATGAATTGCACACTCTTACTCTGAAGTTGTCACTTATCTGTGTGCATATCCGGATTTGGTCTTGAGAACTCATGCAAAAACAGATATTTAAATGGTATATAGGCATACACATATCTCAAAATTCATGTTTTACAGCTGCATGCTATCTGATAAGCATAAAACTTGTCTATGCATGCCCTGCAACTCATTTATTAAGTGTACTATGTGCCTCACCAGCCTGCATGACAGCATCTGTATTGATATATGTTATAAAAACTCATTTTGATTATGTCATAGTGCTCAATATGGTAAATGCTTTTAATATGGACTACATGCCTTATGGTTTGCTTTTAACCTCTGTCTTTGAGAATCACTACATACACATGTCTAGGATGTACTTAAACAAAATTGACTATTGTGCTATTGATAGTTTAGTCCAACCTAAACTCTCGCTCAAAAACTGTCAAACTAGTCATCCTAATAAGGTTGTTTTTCCTTCTCTTGCTCCCAAAATTGATGCTTATGCCATTCTTAGGGAAGAGTTTAATAAACTTAGCATAGAAGTTGTTGTTCTTAAAGAGTCAAACAGTGAACTTCAAATGAGAGTTGAAAACCTTGAGGGAATGTTCCATAAAAATAAGGGTAAGATGGGTGAGCCTATGGTTGTTGATGAATCTGTTAAGAAAATTGAAGAGAAGTTAGTGGGTGAGTTGGTTTCTGTTGGTACCAGTGATGATATGGAAAAGATTTATGCCTCTTTACCTGATTTAGGTGAAGACCTGGGTGGTGTTGCTTCTGATCCTGTTGTGAACTGATCCTTTGCTTGCATGTTTTGTGCTACTGATTGCTGATACTTATGCTTAAAAGACTGTTTTGATTATCTCTTACTGAGAATTATCAGCCTGTGGTACTTGATTTGCTATGACTTTTGTTGTTCTATGATGTTGCTTTCTGCTTGGAATAAGACCAATGCAACCAAGTTCTCTATGAATCAATGAACCACACTGATAAATTAGGACTCTTTTGATGTATATACAATTGCATTGACTGAAGTTTGCTTACTGCATTTGTTTTAGTTATATATGTCCTTAACTTGTGGCTAATTATCACTGCAAATCTGACATGCCATTCACTAAACACGAATTAGCTCAGAATAGATAAGAAATACATAAGAAAGTGGAATTATATTTGCTGTTCTATGTTGAATGCCTGCAATAATGTATTATCTTAGATACATGGCCACAAATATGACCTCTTTACCTACTGTGATCTCCCTGTGAATTATTGGATAATTACACAAGTTCATTTTATCCTTTAGTTTGGTTGTATGGCATATCTCTATACAAATCTGATCTTATCTAGTACTATGAACTGTCTAAACTTGATCCATCAATAATGAATATTGTGCAAGTTACAACTGTGCTACAATATGTGAGAATCTCAGATACTTGGTCTACAATGAAAAATCTAAGTGAGTTATCTAGATTTCAATGTTGCATTCTTGTTGGGACAATAGAACTTGAGTTTTATAGTATGCAAAAGTAATAAAGTATTCCTGGAGATTGATATGAATTAATATTTGTTATTGCTACTTAGTAAAGGAAAATAGTACTCAGAAAAATCTATTAAAACTGCTTATCAATGAATTCTTATACTCGCAAAACTGGATACCTTTAGCAAATGGTTATAATGGTAAGAAAACTGTGCATTTACAATTGATTATCTTATCAGAGTTCTTAGTATTATGAACTTGCAGCTTGTATATGAATAACTGACTCATTGATCAGCCTTCAAACCGTTTCATTTGAACATTCAATTTGCATACGAAAAGATTTATGTACGTATAAGACTGAATGATTTGAGACTATGTGAAATAATTCTTATTTGTATATCCAGAAAGACTATTCAAACGACACTCACGATTATTCTTGTACTTTTACTTCTGAGGAACTTGCGTTATAATTGTATCGTTTATGGACTGAATATTTGTCAAAAATTCTTGTACTAAACGTTCATTAGAACAACGTTATAGATAGAATCGTACCAAGTGAAAATAGTTGAATGAAACCTGTTATTACATTTTCGATTACTAAGAAAACAGGTGATTAAAATGCTATTTGTACGAATCATGACTGCCAAACTAAGAGCAACACAGATCAACAAAAACGATTGAAAATCATAAATATTTGATATTACATCAAATAAAAATGAGAAAAACAAAACTCTTTGGTACTACACCAAAAGAAAAAAAAATTTACGATTCATTTAATAAAATAAAAAGAAATTTTCGTAAGTAAATGAACGATTAAAAGACGAAAAGGGGAAGAGAAATAAATTCTGTAATCTTTCAAGGGGAAGCAAAATTTTTGATAAAACATCAAAATTATAAAAGGAGAAGAGAAAATTAATCGGTATTACACCAAGTTATACTGTTACAAAAAGGGGAAGAAATAAGGAAAGTGAAAATGAGTTTGATTCAAAACGAATCATATTTAAAGGGAAGCACAAATTTTTTATAAATACATCAAAAAAAAAATTATACAAAAGCTTACGAGGAAGATATAATGGGAAGAGAAAATTATAAATTTTTGGTAATATACCAAACAAAAAGGGGAAGAGAAAATTAGACCCCCAATTTAAAATTTTCAAAATTTCCTATATGTCTAAAGATATTTATATACCTCATAGGTTGTTTTGCAGGAATCAGTAGTGGGATTTGCCGAGTGCTTCGAATCGAGTCTAAAAATATTTTTCAAACTCATGCATACACTAAGGGGAAGCACACACGGGTAAATTTTTAAATTTTATGTTTTGTTTTGCAAATACCAAAAAGGGGAAGATTGAAAGGATATCTTCAATATATTATTTATTTTGGTATTTGTACGATTTAAACATAAAATTTAATTACACTTAGTTATCCTCTCCACTAGGCCATTTAATTTAATTGATTCCGTCAAAAGTCAAAAGTCAATTCTAGCAAATATATATTTTTAGTTATAAGAGATATTCCATTATTATTTTTATGGAATATATCTCTACACCAAGGCAATAAAGATCGAACAAGAAATATCGAGGTTTTATATATTTTATATCTTCGTTGCAAAATTGATAAGGCGACAGGCTTGAACAAAGAATATTCGAGGATTAATATTCTTTAGAGAACTCGTGCTATATTTAAAAGCGATCTGTTTTTATTCAAAAATATTCCGCCTTCGCACTCAAAATATTTTTATCCTCAAGAATATTAATATTCAGTGGTAGAATATTAATACTCATTTTTATCTCGTGCTAGAAATATTTAAATTAATTTTTCTCCCACTTCTTAAATTTATTCCATTTTTCGGTTAATTTTAAACACTCAAAAATATTTCCTACACTCTCAATATATTTTATATATTAGGAAATATACTCTAAGTATTTATTCAAGTCAAAATATTGGTCAAAAGATGCATCTATTTCATAGAAAGACAAATCGTATTTTATTCGGAACCGAAACCTGATTTAATCGTATTAAATCTAAATAAAATACTTCCACTTTCTAGAATGACTTGAAACTTGAGATGGGTCACTTAAATGTTATTTTCTATGCATGGTAAAAGTTTCGTAATTTTCCAAGAATTTTGGTCCGGGCACGAAAATCGAGATAGTGGGTCCACGTTTGACCACGTTTGACCAAGTCAACATTGACCATTATTGACCAAACTTTCCAGAATTCTATTTTATAATATTCCTAAGTGCTCCATAATTTTAGAATTATTTATTGGGTATTTTCGTATTTTTTCGGGTATTTAATTAACGATATATGTTACGTATTTATTCGTCAATTGCTACGAGTACGATACATTAAATAAAATCCCAAACACAGCTGGGATACTTTACCACAAACCACTCCAAAGAAACACAAAACCACCCCCAACAAACACAATACCACTTTCCACCTCATCAATCCACACCTTTTCAATCTCAACCACTCCTTTTACTTTAAATCTCAATCACTCCTTCCACTCAACTCCTCCTATAAATAAACCCCTTCCCCCAACCATTTTCTTCAAGCTAAAGAGCCAAATAATTTCTGGGATTTTTGAAGTGTGAGCTCTCTCAATATATCCAAATACTCTCTACACCCACTTCATCTCAAAAACCTTCTCTTTCTTATATATACCTAAATATATACAAGGTTTTTGTTCCAAAAAGCTTAGTTCCTTCAACCAAGCTTTCTCCCACCAAGCAAGCTCATCTACCACTACTTTCCGGCCTCCCGAAGGGCTGCCCAAGTTCTACCATAAGCCAAAATCCGGCCGAACCTCCAGCAAATTTTTCCGGCGATATCCAAAAGTGGTAATAATTTAGCTTCACATCCGAGTCTTAACCGACCATATTTTTATACATATAAGAGCTCTCTATCTTCATCTTCTCTTCATCTTTAAGCTCTTATATAGGATCTCAAACCGAGACCATAAAAATCCGTACAAGGATTAAATTTCGAACAGAGGTTCGAAATATTACAAAACCTCAAAAAGAGGTTATATTTGACGACGGTTAAATTATTACATCGAGCTTGATTTGATTCCCTTCTATCACCTCTAGTGTTCCGGGGGAAAAGAATCTAAAAGTCTTAATTAAAACTTTAACGCACTTACTTTGGCCATTAATATTTTATTGTTGTGTGGTGTGTTTAATTACTCGTACGTGTGTGTTTATCTTTAACGCGTAATAGCGTGGCGAAAGCCTTTTATATATTTTCCACACTTTTTATTCTCGTCCTCACACTTGTGAGTGATTTTACTTTCCGCACTATTTTTAACGCGTAATAGTGTGGCGAAAGCTTTTTATATATTTTCGCACTTTTTATTCTAGTCCTCACACTTGTGAGTGATTTTACTTTTCGCACTAATTTAACGCATAGTAGCGGCCCTCGTTTTATCCTATAGATAAGAGAGTTACTTTTCTGTACGTGTGCATTTATTTGTGTGTTGTGTTTAATTGGCCAAATTATATTAAAGTGCAAATTGTTAAAGTAAAATTGTAACACTCTCGTTTAAATAAATATATACGAATAGTCTAATCATAGACTATATCAAACGAGAAGTTGTTTATCAAAGATCCTTAAGCTATAAAGCTTTTAAAGGACTTGATTTATACATTACTTCGAAAATAGACGTAATTTCAATAAAGAAGTAATTGTAAGTATACTTCGATCTTTATGAAAGACGAACCAAGTATACGATTATAAACCTCATAAGCCTACGAGCTTGAAGGACATAATCAATATTTACAAACTCTGAGATATATTTAAATCTCATTTAAACGGAGTATTATATTAAAAGTATTCTTCGATCTACAAGTCATATCGAATAAAGAATACACATAAAGTCATAAGCAAACAAGGCTTATTGAACTTATTATAATTAATATTCGGATAAGAATATAATAATCACCCTAGGACATATTAGTCCAAACCGCTCTTTATATTACGGTTTGTTTCGTAGATATTGTTTTCTAAGTTTTGCAGTGAGGTGAAGTTGAAGTGAGGTGATTCTCGTTCTAAGACCCAAGTCTTAGGCACTAGCGGGGAGTTAGTGGCCTTTGCACCGTGAAGAAGAGGAAAGACCCGAGACCTTTCATCTAAGATCCAAGACCGTCAAAAGCAAGGAATTCAAAGACTACACCAAGGGTTCTACATCAACTTTGAAGAAGTAGCGGGGAGTTGCTGTCTAAGATAAGTTGTGTAGGTTTTTCACAACGACTTTGAGGGTGTAACGGGGAGTTACGACCCAAGACGAGTCTTGTGGGTTTTTATATTTATTGTGAGGTAGTATCTTGGAGATACGTACCAAGACCAATATTTATAGGGTTGTAAAGGCTTCTCCGCCTACTAAAGGAGCGAGATATTTTTAAGGGAAAATCTCGAGTCCGGAGAGGAGCTCGGGGACTGGAGTAGGGGTGAGCGAATCCATTAGGGGTTGCGCCATCGCGAACCAGGATAAAATCTCCTGTGTGGTATTTTCTTCCATTGTCTTTTATTTCTGCACTTATAAACTGCATAACAACTCGGTAAAATATTTTTAAAAGGGAAAAATATTTTAAAACACCATAATAATTTTTAAATTGGATATTAAGCTATTCAACCCCCCCTTCTAGCTTAAACTATCCCTCTTACAGGACCTTACAGTTTGAATTCACTCATTTACATTAATATATCCAAAATAGTACAACAAGGAATTCACAATGTACTTCATTTATAACTTAAAAAGTTAGAATTCACTCATTTACATTAATATATTCAAAATAGCACAACAGGGGAATTCACAATATACTTCATTTAAGCACTAGCAAAAAGAGAGCCTTTTTAAGCTCTGTTATCTTCTGTTTTTCGATGGAGACATTGACATTGCAAACTGATCGATTGAACCAAGTGAGCATGCTTGTTTGTTAATACCGCCAATCTCAACAATATCTTCTGCTTTATTAATATTGATATTAACTTCTGCCCTTATTGATATTGATATTGTTTTTTGATCACTTTTACACTTTTATATTTTATATTTTAATTTTTTATGAGTTTTAGCTTTTACATTTTTTTTATTTTGACCATCATCAACTATTGACCGAATTAACCGCTTTTTGACCAATTTTTTCCATTTATTGACCAATTTTTAAAAAAACGATTTTTAACACGATTTTCTAAAAATCCGCTCGATGAGCTACCGAACAGCGATTAATCGCTGTTTTTTAGAACACTGCTAACAATTAACGGCCAAATCTCACTTCAATTAATGGATGTTAAATACAGTATGAGTATGATATAACAAAATTTATACATGCCGCTAATTATAATTTTTTTAAAGCAATATGAAATCAAATATGAATATTGTCATTTTGCCACATAAGCATGTAAAATGGAGAAAAATGGATAATTAATATATTAGTAACAAAAATGATTGTACTTTTAAAGACTAGGTAATTGACATATGATTTTATTTAAATTTGTTTAGTATCATATTAAATTTTATTTTAACATTAAAAATCAATATTTCATTTCAAAATATAGCAATAATTATACAAGGTTTAACTTGCTCTTTGTTGGGTTAACATTGATAACGGAAGTGGAAGTTTATTGAAAGTTTGAGTATCCACGGAAGTTAATTACCAACCCCCTCCTTCATAAATTACATTTTCTATAGAAAGTTAGTACCGATGACCAACACATTTTTCTATTTTCTTGTAAATATAATTTTTCATGATATATTTAAATTCCATAAGAACCACGATAAACCAAACAAGCACAGATTTGTAGTGGATTACATGATTTTAAGTAAAGATTAAGTAAATATTTTTGAAATCAAAGGAAACTAAAGGATTTCTTTTGTGACTCATATTTTCTGGGTACACGTCACAAGTAATCTTTTAAATATAGTGGGATATTTTAAGTGAAATTGTGGATCTTTTGCAATTTATTTTTTTTTTCTCAAGGGTACGATTCTGTACTTAAATTGCATCAAGATACAATATTCAAAAAAAATGAATTCTTTTTTCAAGAAAGTTTAACATCTAATCAAAAGGCACGCATGTTGCCCC
The DNA here is from genome assembly GCA_036435485.1 of Saposhnikovia divaricata. Taxonomy (NCBI): domain Eukaryota; kingdom Viridiplantae; phylum Streptophyta; class Magnoliopsida; order Apiales; family Apiaceae; genus Saposhnikovia; species Saposhnikovia divaricata. Next base: position 114,922,263 of record CM071596.1, read on the forward strand.
CGGACATTTGGACAATAACACTTTAATATCCGGAAAAGAAACATCTAGTATGTCACCGCACCTGAAATCATCAACGGATATAAACAGAATTTGTCTCAAAAAGTAATTATATAATTATTTACATAAAATAAAATTAACCATATATAAATTTAACCAAAGGGAGTCCCTTTGGTTAGATACCTCATATTAATGGGAGAATTTGGTGATAACAAATTTTGGAGGTTGTTGGAATAACGAATTATGAAAATAGGGGGATTTGGAATTTTGGATGTTTGGAGCTGAACTTGAGAGGTGTCTTGACTTGTTAGATGTGTCGGATCCTTTTCCAAGATGCTTGCGTACTCTATATTTATAGATATGATGCCAACGCATGTCTGTTCAGGATTAGTTTTTATGATTTTTTAGGGATGTATTGGAGATTAGTAGATTTTATCTTTTTAAATAATATTCACGTTGGGATACTTTCCTGATTTGAAGGATATCGTTTGGAGATATTTTCTATTGTTAAATGGAGATTATTCATCATTTCAGAGAGAGGAAATAATTAACTTGGGAATTAAGTTAATTATTATTAGATTCATATTGGGAAATTTGGGAGATAATTGAGGTAACCGAAAATATGACGTAACAACTACCCCCAGTTCTTCAATGCAGCTTGATGGACTGGAGAACTAAGCATGCTTCGATCTTTCAAATTTCCTGAGTCACTGAAACAACTAGGAGAGGAAGATTAGTAAAAAATATAGAGCACCTAGGTGCCCGTAATATGCATGTTGATGTAAACGAGACAATATGCTAGATGTAAAAAAGAATAGATGTGCGAGTAGTTTTGTAGGTGTGAGAGAATGTATCCTGGAGGGTCATCCAAGCATTATTCCATAGAGTCAACCAAAGCATTCCGAGCAATAACCTAAAAAAAATATCCCAGGAAATATCCTCCATCAAAGAAGGAATTCCCATTAGAATCTCCAAAGTACATCCGAAGGAATACCCTCCATCATAGAAGGAATACCCCTTAGAATCTCCAAAGTGCATCCCAAGGAATATCCTCCAATCAAAGAAGGTATACCCTATAGAATCTCTTTGGAGGGCCTTCCAAAATATTACCCTCACAAAGGAGGGCCTTCCAAAATATTACCCTCACAAAAGAGGGTCTTCTCAAATAAAATTCTTATCAAAGAAGAGCCTTCCAAAATTTTACCTCCACAAAGGAGGACCTTCCAAAATATTACCCTCATCAAAAGAGGATCATCCAAAAATAATAGACTCTTTAAATAAGAGAGTTCCAAAATATTACCCCCATAAAGGAGGGCCCACCAAAGTTCTGTAACACAAATTCTATCCACATCTATTTTAACCTTTTTGAACTAAACGATATTTTCCTGAAAAACTCAAAATACGAAAATTGTAGAGAACGAAAAGATCTTTTCGACATAATATGGCTCATTAAAAACGGACCTATAACAAATCTGGAATCAAATTAAATGTCTGCTGATTAACTTCACAAGGCTGAAAAATGAGATCTGATTTTTATGATTTCGAGTATAGATCTAGATATAATCTAAGAAAATTCAAAGAACGAAAGTTATAGGGAATTTAAAAAACTTTCCGAATCGTTAAAAATCATCAAAGATGTGTGTTGAATTTACTACGAATTTCATAAGTTGGTTGATTTGTATGGACAGAATCATAAGAAAACGTATCTTAATTCAAAATAGAGACACCGCCTTCATTGTTTTACTCCTCCCTTAAAGCAGCTCTAGATCCATAATAAACCCCCATACGTATGAATTGATTGTCCTCCATAATCAAAAAAAAATCCCCTTCTTCTAGTGCTAAATTTTAACGGAGGAATTTGGTGATAACAAATTTCGGAGGTTGCTGGAATAACGAATTATGAAAATAGGGGGATTTGGGATTTTAGATGTTTGGGGATGGACTTGAGAGGTGTCTTGACTTGTTAGATGTGTCGGATCCTTTTCCAAGATGCCTACGTACTGTATATTTATATTGATCAAACCAACGCAGTTCTATTCAGGATTGGTTTTTAATCCCTATGATTGTTTAAGGATGTATTGGAAATTAATAGATTTTATCCTTTTAAATAATATTCGCGTTGGGACACCTTCCTGATTTTAAGGATACCGTTTGGAGATATTTTCTATCATTAATTGGAGATTATTCCTCGTTTCAGAGAGAGGAAATAATTAACTTGGGAATTAAGTTAATTATAATTAGATTCATATTGGGAAATTTGGGAGATAATCGAGGCAACCGAAAATATGGTGTAACACCTCATTTTATGAAATTATTTAAAAACATAAAAATATTATTAAATACTGAAGACCAAAAATAGTCATCGCGCACCTGATTTCCTCGTATAGGCACAAAATATAAGCCATCAAACATGGCCACCCATAAATGGTACGAACACTTATTACCTCTTAAAGGTCAAAAAATAAGCTCCTAAAATTAAGAAAGTCCAAATTTAAAACATTAATAACATTAAAATTAGCCATTCTAAAACCAAACTCGATAACATAAATATTAGGCTTAATGATCTTTTGGCCCTTCAAGTTTGCTCATTTATACCTATAAAGCCCTACAGTTTTAAAGCATTCCTTTTCGCCCCTCCAACTTCATAAATGTACCTTTTTGTCACAAACTGTCGTCTATTCGTTCTAAAAAACGACTGTTTTGTGTCAAAAAGATGACGGTTTTGTGGCTAAAAGGTACATTTATGAAGTTGGAGGGGCGAAAAGGAATGCTTTAAAACTGTAGGGCTTTACGGGTATAACTGTGCAAACTTGAAGGGCCAAAAAGTTATTAAGCCTAAATATTATCAATTAACGATACAGCTATAATAGTAGCTGTTGAGTATTGAATACAGTAAAAGAATACAGAGGGGGGGGGGTGAATGGATTCTTGAGTTTTTCTTCGGTTTTGAATCTTTGCAGCAAGATAAGTGATGAGTGTGTGAGATATGAAGATGCGGATAATTAAACACAAACACAACACAATATCACTTTAATCTAATATTTTATTAGATTAAGATGTTGCTACAATCTGTGAATACAAATGATAGTATTCTCAGCTTCGTTTTTCTCAGAGAGATATTTTCTGGATATATTTGAGAAACTTCAAAACCTTTACAGCTAAGGAAGTGAGGCTGTATCCTTATAGACATGGATACACCCCTTTGCTACAAATGAGGTAGGTAAAACAAAAGCACTTTCCAGTCTGTCTATCTCATTTTAGTAAGAGTCCAAACGGCTACAGATTTGACTTTGAAAAGCCTGTTTAGATCCACTTCTTCAGCTCCTTGTCCCTTGTCTTATCTCTCCAAGCTTCTTTGTAGGCTTTCCAGCATGCTTTATAGGACAGAGTCAAATAAAGTATCCTGGCTTGTTGCAGGTTTCTGACTTGTACAATTCTTCAGTATTTTGTCCTCAAGAATGTATTCGAGAAGTGACTAAGTAAGTGATTCGAGAACTGGAGTTGACTTGATCGATAACTCTGAGTTCTCGAATAGTGTTATCTTGACATATCGAATCACTTCTCGAATAGCTCTTTTCTCTGGGACTCCTTGAGATATCGAATAGAGCATTTTGACATATCGAATCCCTGAGATATCGAATAGCATATTGAGAGATATCGAATAGTGTCTTCTGAGATATCGAACTTCAGACTTCTCGAATGCTAGACTTCTCGAATAGACAAATGTACTTCTCGAATTGGTACTTAGGCAAATTCTTCATTTCTTCAAATCCCAACTGTGATTATTTGGCAGTCTTCATTCCCTTGCTTGAGGCATGAACCTTAGAACTTCTTTCAAGCTTTATTCTTGACTTAGTAGGTACAGTTACACAGATAGAATTTGATGCCTATTACAAGTACAGAACAAATAGAAACTCTACAACTAGAGGTTCCCTCAGTTAAGAGGTCATGTAGGTAATGCATAGCATTACACATACTTAGGCTTGTTATTAGATGTATTCAGGCATGCCTCTGTGACTAACAATCTCCCCCAAATTGTGAGTAAGACCCTTAGTCACAATTTCATGTCTGATAACAAGCCTATCATACATAAAGATAAAACTTGACAGTACAGGTATGAATTTCCATCAGCAATTTGGATAGAACTACAGAGTGAGTAATCTTACAGCCTATGATGAAGAACTAGCCATTGTCTTTTGATTCCCTTTCCATAGCTTTGGCTTGAAATTCATCATATTCTTTCTCTCTTCTTTCTTTCTCCTTCCTTGTATTCTCATCCATAGCTTTTATTATTTCTGCCATAGCATCCAATTCTTCAAGCAAAATTGAGTCTTTGAAATCTTCAAGTACTGGTTCCAGAATATTTGCAGGATAGTGGTTGAGTAGATTCATTCTGATGTTGACTTGATTTCCATTCCTCCTCCTATACTTTACCATGTAGGGGTTGAACTGAACTCTACACAAACCCTTTTTCCTCAGCTTTTCTGCTTCACTTTCCAGTCTCTCAATTTCTTTCTCCCTTGCCAGCCATTTCTCAAAACACTCTTTTCTGACTTTTTCTTCATGATCTCTCTTCATTTTCACAAAATCAATTAGCTCCAGTTTCCATACTCTCTCCACTTTATCTTCTGAGCTCAACAGTGCAATGATTCTCTCTATGTCATATAGCTTGCCCCAGTGTTGACATCCTCCTTGTTTGAATTTCTCCTCCCTTCCATCCGAATATTTAATCTCAAGGCAATTATCAACAATGGCAACATGATAGATTCTTTGAGCTTGCAAAAATTGCAGTTGGTCTACATCATAATCTTCATCTAGTGGTTGGAGTTTTAGGCCTGGATAGATTGTCAGGGTTTTTGATATGGTTGGCTTTGATTTCCTTGCAGCTTGCTTGAACTTGATTCTTTTTACATGATTACTTGGCAGCAGTATGTGACCTTTGTTTGTAGACCATTGTAGTATTCCATTAGCAGTTTGCTTTTTGAAACATACAGATGGTTTCTTGACTTGAATCTTCTTCTCTTCTTGAGGTGGCAAGACAGTTGCAGAAGCCATAGATGCAAATTTTGAAAGGTCACTACTGGCAGCATTCACCCTAGACTTAGAGTCTTGTGTTGTGGTGAGGTTACTGTCAGCAATGCCTGAGGCTTGCTGTCTTCCACTTTTCCTCTCAGAGCCTTTACCTTGATCATCATCATTCTTCCTCTTCTCATCATCCTTCTTCTTCTTCTTGTCTACATCACCCTTATTACTCCTGTGATATCTTCTCCTTCCATCACTTTTATCTTCATCCTTGTCTTGATCTTTGCTTGGGTTGAACTTAGCAGTCTCAGATACAATGCCAGTTGCAATATATGACCTGAGATAAGATATAGCTTCTAATTCTTCTGCTGTTCTTGATCCCTTCTTCTTGATCAGTTTCTCAATGATGGCTATGATGAGATTTTTATTTTGAGGAGTTAGATGCTTAGGAATGACCAGCTGCTTGATATCTTCAATTCTTGTTCCAGCCTGGTAGATAATAGTTCTAGGATCTGTGAAAACTTCAGGTAGCCTTGAAGGTTGACCATTCCTCAATTCATCATGAAGACTCTTGTTGTTCTCATTTCCCTTCTCAATTAGTCCAAGGAGCACATTCACTTCTGAGTGCTTTAGACTCTGTAGAGTATTGATGGTTAAGTGCCATATCTTGTTCTTTCCTATCATCAATATCTCCTTGAGCCATAGATCATTAAGCCTCCTTGGTACTACAGTGAGACAGTCAATCTGACTCTTCAAACTCTCATGATATAGCAGAGCATCACCAGCCTGTTCTCTAGAGACTTTCAGAAGCTCCAAGAATGCATCATCATGATAGACATTTGAGTTTGCAATTTCTTGTAGCTTGGCCTCAGTGACCACCTTCACTTCTACTGGCTTGGCACTCTTAGATATTGAGATTTGAGGCTTGTCAGATGGCATACTCCCTGCAACCACTGTGGTTGTAATAGACTGCCTTTGACCATCAGGAGTAGTGATGTGCACAGTTGGTAGAGTGACAACTGGCAGAGAAGTGGGAGGCACATCAACTTTGTCCTTTCCTTTTCCAGGCACATGAGTAGTAGATTTCAAAGTTCTCTGATGGCCACCCTCAGTGATCTTGATGCCCTTTTCTAGTGATCTCTCCCCCTTTGGATTTGAGTTCTTTGATATCCTCTTCTCCCCCTTAGGCTTGTTGACAGACACAGGGACTGTAGGATGCACCTTTGGAGTTGAAGATTCATCAGGTAGGGGAAGACCCATGTGCTTCATCATTGCAGACAACATTGATTGTTGATACAGAAGGACATCAGCTGTGGTGGTGGCTTGAGTGTTCAACTGCTCAGTCAGAGTTGTCACAGTGTCTGTAAGATGAGCATTGGACTTGTGGAGAGAGACTACCTCCTTTTCAAGAGTATCCACTTTAGTGAAGAGTTCATTGGCCTTAAAACCAGATAGGGATTGATCCTTCAGTCTCTGCACTTCGAACCTTGACATCTCATGCACAGGAACCTCAGTGACCAGCTTGTCTCCATATTGATTTGCAAAGAGGGTCCTGAGCATGGCATTGGCATCAGTTGTCTGATCTGATAAGGATTGAAATTTGTGCCCCAGACCTGTGACAGCATCCTTGAGAATAGCCAAACCATTGTCCATCTTGGTGCAAGTAGCATTGCAGGTTCGAATGTCCTTGATAACAGTCTCCAATTGAGGGAATTTAGCATCAAAAGTCCTCTTGATCTCATGTACCTCCTTGGTTGTAGCTGAACACACTTCATTAATTTCTGTCTTTAAGCCTTTACCAAGATAGTGTGCAGCCTTGAGAATGCCTTTATAGCTGTCATTCACTGCTTCAAACACATCAGTAGGGTTGAGAGATTTGGCATTGGACCCTAGTGAAGTGATGTACTCTTCTCTGAGATACTGGAGACCTTCTGAGAGAGGGATTGAATTGGTTCCTTGCAGCTAAGCATCGATATTCCCATCTCTCTCAGTTTCATCTATGATTTTCTCCTTCTGTAGCTCTACATCCTCTTTGTGACATAGGAGAATAGCTTCATAGTCTGGATTGGGCATGTTTGCAGTGAGAAGGTGCTGAGCAATTTTTGTGAACTCAGGGATCTGATCCACAACTAAGCTTTGAAGTGCTTCAACCGTCAATTGTGGTGGAACAGACCCTGATCCTGAAGCACTGTCATGTTGCACAGGCTTCAGCCATTGAGACAAAAAGTTAGAGCTAGAGCTAGGCTTGCTAGGCTCCTCAGTTACAGATGCAACTTCTGCAACCGGATGAACAGACTCTACTACTGTTGTCTCCACAGAAGTGGGATGAGTTACAACAGTAGTTGACACAGGCACAGAGTCTCTAGTAAGAACTAGTGAATCCTCTGTGTTTGTGATGGTGTCATTAGGATATGCCCCAGCATGCATTCCCTGACCATCCAAATGTGGTACCTGGGTGGTGAGCAAGGTGTCATGCACCAAGTCACTTGAATTCATTGGCTCATCAAAGGAAAAGAATTCTTGATGATCAATGCCTTGCTCCTCAATTGCTTGAGTTGCAGGCTTCAAAGAAATATGAGTGGTAGATTCTGAAAGAGAAGTGTGTTGTAGACAAGATTTTGGCAACTCCCCCTGAGAAATAGAGGGAGTTTCAGTTATGATGTGCTCTCCACTCAGTGTTGTGCCAGCCTTATCACTCCCTTGTGCTGACTCTTTACAGATAGGTGCATTGGGGAGGATGCTTGATTCTATAGATGCATCCTGTTGAGAGGATACATCTAGTGAGCTGTGTGCCCCTGATTTTACAACTTCAGCCATTTGAGTGACTGAAGAGGTGGTTTTAGACTTCTTCTTCTTCTTTAGGCTTATGATAGGTGACTCAGGTTTCTCACTTTCTAACCCTAGTTCTACAGCCAAGGCTGCTTCAGTTAAGATTTCTAAAGGTTCAGAAGCAACCTGTTTTCTCTTCTTTTTACTAACATCACCCTTTTGAGAGGATGATGCAGTTGGCTCTTTGCTGGATAGAGTGTTTGGCTGAGGGGGTTGGTTAGCAGGCCTTGGGTTAGCACTTTGTTCTCCTTGCTTAGGCTGTGCTAACTGAGATTTAGAATCAAATATTGGCATGTTGTGGGGGTAAGACCTAAACAAACCCTCCATGTGGGGAGTTATGCTAAGTCTTACATCCACATCATTCCTAGTCTCCAAATTACCAAAAATGAGTTTGGTCATGGACCTAGGATAGCCTATTTTACTCTTATCTACTCCAGGCAATTCAATCAAAGAAGCATTTTTAAAGTTAAGCACTGATTGAATAAAGCGAGGAAAGAAAATTTCATTACCTCTCTTGGCTGTGGTCTGACCAAGTCTCCCATAGAGTTCCTGTAGGATGAGAAGTCCAACATCTATCTTTCTCCCATGAGCCAAGGCATAGGCAAGCTGCTGCACGGGTGTACTAATCTGATCAAAGCTTGATTTCCGTGCAGTGAATACATGAAGGAGTGTAGCAAATACAAAGCTCCATTCTTTCCTTAAGAACTTCCTATTCAACTTTCCCAGCTTGATAGTATCAGAGTAGTTGATGAAGTCAAAGAATTCTTCCAACTCATCATTGGAGGCCAGAGCATCATACGTCTCTTGCTGCATATCCAAGGCTTGATTCATGTCTGCAGTGGTGATAGTGATATCCTCTCCTTGAATCTTGCAGTGAACAATATAAGAAGTGATAGCATTCTCAAGAGCGATGACCTCCACAGTAGCAGTCCTCCAGAATTGTTCCAATAGATCTGTGTACAGAGTTGGGTTGGCTGAGAGCGCACTCTTGATGTATGATTCAGACAACCACCGAACAAAGCACTTGAAATTGGCATTCGGTGCTTCCACATCACTGGTGATTGCGATGAAATTAGTTTGGAATTGTATGGTGAGTTTAGGGTTTGCCATTTGGGTAGAGAAGAAAAGAGAATTAGGATTGAAGAAGAAATTCGCAGTTAGGGTTTTTCAGAGGTTTCAGGAGTTGAGGTGCTTGAGAAATCGAAAGAAAAGAATTGAATAGTTGTGAAGTTGAATGTATATGTATGAATGTCTTGAGTTGTCGATAGATAAGTGTTCTGTAGCGACAAGTCATTGGAGAAGTATGAAACAACTATTCGAGAAGTCAAGAAAGGCTTATTCGATATCTCAGACAGTTTTTAACTCACAGCTGGCAGTGATTTAACTCAGAAGAAAATTCAAAGTTAAGAATATATTTTTATGAGTGAAATGAAGTTTTGAATATAAATCCAAAAAGCGATTAAGTGTCAGCGAAAGATCAGCCTTTTCAAATGATTCGATAACTCAAATGCAGTATTCGAGAACTCTATCATTAGAGAACTAAAATACTCTATTCGAGAACTCAAAGTGTGCTATTCGATTTCTCTAAAAGACACTATTCGAGAACTCAAGAGGGTTCTAGATAGGCCTATTCGAGAACTCGAGCCAAGACATAACAATGAACCATTCGAGAAGTCTGACTTATCGAACTATACTTTTCACTCATAAAATTCAATTTTCACTATCTTTTAAAATTTACCAGAAATATTCACTGAAGAATATTCTACTAAATTAAATAGTGATTTTCTCAAAATTTCACAGAAATTTCAAGCTAAAGATGTATGATTTTCAACATGTGCAGCATTGGAATATTTATACATCATACTCCAGCCAATACTTACTTTTAAAAATATTGAGCATTTGATAAGGTAAGTATTTACTGCTGCAACAATCTAGTTGATATATTCACTTAGCCAGAATTCGAAGAATTCAGCATTCCAATCTCACTGACCAGCCTAGTGAAGGTGGCTTCATCTAATGGCTTAGTGAATATGTCAGCTAGTTGTTTTTCTGTGGGAACATAATGTAACTCAATGGTTCCATTAGTTGCATGCTCCCTTATGAAATGATATCTGATGTCAATGTGCTTTGTTCTAGAATGATTGACAGGATTGGCAACTATAGAGATTGCACTTGTGTTGTCACACATGATAGGAATTCTTTCCAACACAAGTCCATAATCTCTAAGTTGGTTTCTAATCCAAAGCACTTGAGCACAGCAACTTCCAGCAGCTATGTATTCAGCTTCAGCTGTGGAAGTTGACACAGATTGTTGTTTCTTGCTGTACCAAGAGACTAACCTTTGGCCAAGAAACTGGCAGCTACCTGATGTGCTTTTCCTATCCACTCTGCATCCAGCATAATCAGCATCAGAATAACCAACCAGATTGAACCCTGTGTCCTTAGGATACCATAACCCCAAGTTTGGTGTGCCTTTCAGATATTTGAAGATCCTTTTTATAGCTATCATGTGTGATTCCTTTGGGTTTGATTGAAACCTTGCACATAAGCATGTAGCAAACATGATATCTGGCCTACTAGCAGTGAGGTAGAGTAGAGAACCGACCATGCCTCTGTAGATTGAGATATCTACCTTTTTGCCCTTAGCATCATCATCTAACTTGGTGACAGTGGCCATGGGTGTCTTCGCAGGTGAGCATTCTTCCAAATCAAATTTCTTCAGTAAATCTTTAATGTATTTGGTTTGACTTATAAAAATGCCATCCTTCCTTTGACTCACTTGCAGTCCAAGAAAGAATGTTAATTCTCCCATCATACTCATCTCATATCTGCTTTGCATGAGCTTAGAGAATTTTTCACACAGCTTCTCATTTGTAGAGCCAAATATGATATCATCCACATAGATTTGAACTAGGATAATATCATCACCATGTTTCTTGTAGAACAGTGTCTTGTCCAGTGTGCCTCTAGTGAATTGATTCTCCAGTAGAAATTGTGATAGTGTGTCATACCATGCCCTAGGAGCTTGCTTGAGTCCATACAATGCTTTAAGTAATCTGTAGACAAAGTGGGGAAACTGTGGATCCTCAAAGCCAGGTGGTTGTTGCACATATACTTCTTCTTCCAACTCCCCATTCAGGAATGCACTCTTGACATCCATTTGATAGACCTTGAAATTAGAATGTGCAGCAAATGCCAAGAAAATTCTGATGGCTTCTAGTCTAGCAACAGGGGCAAAGGTCTCATCATAGTCAATACCTTCCTGTTGAGAGTATCCTTTTGCAACCAACCTTGCTTTGTTTCTTATGACTACACCATTTTCATCCATCTTATTCCTTAGAACCCATTTAGTTCCAACAACGGTTCTATCCTTTGGTGTAGGCACTAGTTCCCATACTTTGCTCCTTTCAAATTGATTTAGCTCCTCTTGCATAGCAATTATCCAGTCAGGATCCAACAATGCATCATCAAGTTTCTTAGGCTCAACTTGGGATAGAAAGCAGCCATAGAGACATTCATTTATAGTTGCTCTCCTTGTCCTTACTCCTGCATTTGGATTTCCAATTATTTGATCTGCAGTGTGTGATCTATCCCATTTCCTTGTATGTTCAGATTGATTTCTCATCCTTGATGTTGCTTCATCATTTAGATCATGATCATCTGCATTTCCTCCCCCTGTGAAGTTGTCACTCCTCACAGGTGTATCTTGGATGCTTGTTTCTTCATTGTTGGTTGACACAGGTTCTTCATTCACTTGAGTTTGTTGGATTATGAGTTCAGATTCACTTTCAATCTCCTCATCAGAATCATCTAGATTGTCAAACTTCAAAGGATCTTTATCTTCATCATTGGCTTCTTCTAATCCAGGTAGTTTGCTGTCATCAAATGTTACATCTGTGCTCTCCATTACTTTCTTTTGACAAATGACATAAACTTTGTATGCAATTCTTTCCATAGAATAGCCAAGAAAGATTCCTTCAAATGCCTTTGCATCAAACTTTCCAACATATTCTGAATTATCTTTTAGCACAAAGCACTTGCTTCCAAAAGTATGAACATACTTTAGAGTAGGCTTCTTTCCAGTCATCAAGTTGTAAGGTGTCTTTCCAGTGTTTTTGTTGATGAGGGTTCTGTTTTGGATGTAGCATGCAGTGCTCACAGCCTCAGCCCAAAAACATGTAGGCATCTTTGCATCAAGTAGCATTGTTCTAGCAGCCTCTATCAGAGTCCTATTCTTTCTCTCAACAACTCCATTTTGTTGTGGAGTCCTTGGAGCTGAGAATTGTTGAGAAATACCATTTTCTTTGCAGAATGCTCCAAGCATGGCATTTCTGAATTCTGTCCCATTATCACTTCTTAATGCAATCACACTTGCATTTATGGCCTTTGCTTCTTTGTCAACTTTCTTTATGTGCTCAATGATTACTTGTGGAGCCTCATCCTTTGATGCCAGAAATTCTACCCATGTATACCTTGTAAAATCATCAACCATCACTAGAGCATACTTCTTCCTTCCTAGTGACATAATATTGACAGGCCCAAACAAATCCATATGAATCAGTTGCAGGGGCTTGGTTATAGATGTCACTGTTTTTGACTTGTGGCTTGATCTTTTCATTTTTCCCTTTTGACACGCCTCACACACTCCTTCTTGACAGAATTCAAGTGTGGGCATGCCTCTCACTAACTCCCTTTTGACTAGGGAATTAATGGCTTTGAAGTTCAGGTGTGATAGCTTCTTGTGCCACAGCCAACTGTCTTCATTTGATGCTTTTGAGTAGAAGCAACAAATTGTGTCCTTGCTTGCAGAGTCCAAATTGGCTACAAACAGGCTTCCCTTCCTTACTCCAGACAGAGCAAAATCACCAGTCTTCTTGTGGGTGATCAAACATTCATCTTTGTCAAAGTTCACTTTGAAGCCTCTGTCAGTGAATTGACCAACACTCAGTAGATTATGCTTGAGCCCCTTGACCAGTGCTACATTCTCAATGATGACATTTCCAATTTCCAACTTGCCATATCCCAGTGTGTTGCCGATGCTGTCATCTCCAAAAGCAACCATTGGGCCAGCCTTTTCCTCATACTGTGATAGCAGGGCCATATCACCAGTCATATGATTTGAGCATCCACTGTCCAAAATCCACATGACCTTCTTTTTACTTTCTTTGCCCTGCAAACACAAAAGTATTACTTCTCCTTTGGTACCCAAACGAGTTTGGGTCCATGTGACTTAGTGACAGTTTTATCAAAATCAGCATGCTTATCAGTTTTCTTGATGTTGGTCTTCTTGTCACTGTTGGGAGTCTTAGAATCAGGGTTCTTAGACTTAGGTGACAGAGGTACCTTCCTAACTTTAGGAGGACTTGAAGACTTTGTCCTTGTGTAGTGTGTGTGAACATTATGATTGATACAGCCCTCCATGAATTGTCTTCTCAAATTAAAACAACTAGTCATCACATTCATGTTACATGGCATACAATCAAGTTTATCACAGAAAGGAGAGTCTCTATGTCTTAAAGGCACAGAGCAATCATAGAATGGTTTAGCAACACTACCAGATGGTTTCTTGCAAGCATGAGTCAAATGATTAGAGCTAAAACAGTTTTGACAAACTTTCCTAGGGGCATTTGGCACATAAGCATAGTTGTTATCTTTGTTAATCCCTAATTTGCCATTCCTGTTTGGTCTCTTATTAGTCACTTTCTTCTTAGTCTCATAATTTCCAGCTGAAACAAACTTTACAGGTTTCTCAAGTCTAGGTCTACCTCCTACTGGCTCCTTGGCTTTGGTTTTGACATTCTTACTCTCAGAGGATGCTTGTTGTTCATTTGATTGTGCCTCATCTTCATCCTCCAACATTTGCTTGATGAGTAAGGCATCCTCATCAATCTCAAGTGTTGGTGTTTTAAATATTGGATTCTCAGTCTTTTTCAAAACCTGAGGCACCTCCTCTTGAACAACAATGTCATCTTCAATGACTGCATAGCCTTTCCTCTGTTTAAGAGTGTCATAATCAAGTCCAATGGCAGCCTTAGGTCTAGCTAGATTTTTCTCATGATAAGACTGCAATAGACTAGAGGAATTCTTAAATGTTTTCAACTTAAATTCATTTTCAGCTAATTCATCCCTAAGAGCTTTCTCAACTTGACTAGCACATAGAACTTTGTTCTTTAGATACTCAATCTCTTGTTTAAGATTTTCTATTTGCACAGTAGTTAGCTCTAGTTCCTCATTTCTCTTATTTAACAGTTCATTCCTGGTAGACAGTTTAGCAATCTCTTCATTAGCAGCAGTCATACTAGTATGAATGTTAAACATCTCAACGGATAGTTGTTCAACCAAAGATTTATATTCAGAAACAGACATGTCTATGGTAGTGAGAGATGGTACCTGTGAGTCTGATGCAGATGGTTCTTCCTTGGAATTGGCCATCAAGGCATAGTTGCAGAATTCTTGTTCTTCCCCATCACTGTCAGAATCATCCCAACACTTCCCTTCAGCTATGTAAGCCTTACCTGGTGTCTGCTTCTTTAGAAGGGCCTCATACTTAGCTTCAAGCTCAAGAAACTCCTTATCCTTCTTTTTAGGCTTCTTGCATTCACTGGCAAAATGCCCTAGGTCATTGCATCTATAACATCTTACAGATGACCTATCCACATAGCTGGTTTTGAATCTGTTCTTGTTTGTTTTCATAGGTGCCTTGCCCTTGTTGAATGAATGATTTTGAGGTCTAGGCTTGAAGGGCTGATTCCTCTTGAATCTGATGTTTGGAAATTTTCTAGCCATAAAAGCATATGATGTATTTTCCATGCCATCCAGCTCTTCAAGAGTGTAGAACTCATCTTCTTCCTTGTCATCAGAAGGTTCAGTCACTACTTCCTCAGTTTCTTCATCATCTACTATCTCTTCTATTCTCAGCTGACTTGCAGATGCTTCCAGGTCTTGAATAGATTTGTTGACAATCAAGGCACAGGATGTGTTTATCATTCTGCCTTGGTTAGCTTGGATAGCCCTCTTTTGAAGCAACTCAAGCTCGTGTGTCTTTAAAACCCCATAGAGCACATCATACGTGACTTTGTTCAAATCTCTTTCTCTTAGAGATATGACCCTTTGCTCTAGATGGTTTGGTGACGATAGTAGAAACTTCATATTTAATTCCTTAGTGCTGTAAACCTTCCCATTCATTTGGAGCTCAGTCACCAGCTTGTGAAATCTTTCAAACACATCAGTGATACTTTCCTTGGGCTGTGCCATGAACGCCTCATACTGTGTGACCAGTATCTGTTTCTTATTTTCTCTTACCTCCTCTGTCCCTTCACATAACACCTCGATGTGATTCCACATGTCCTTGGCTGATCTGCATGATGCTACGTTGGCAAACATCGACATATCCAAGGAGTCTATGATTAACAACATGAGGTGGCTGTCTAGGGCAATCTTTTCCTTCTCTGAGTCCGTCCATTTGGATGGCTCTTTTGGAACATATGATCTAGGAATGACTACTGCGCCCACTGTGGATTCAGCAACTTCTTGTTGTGGTATGAATGGACCATTCTTGAGAATGTCAGGGTAGAGAGGATTGGCAGCTTTGATGAACAACAGCATTTTTATTTTCCAGAGGTTGTAATTTTCTTTGTCGAATTTAGGGACCTTTACCGTACCTGTAGTCTTTGGTGTATTCGAACTCATGATCGTTTTCTGTTTAGATTAAACAGCCTGCTCTGATACCACTTGTTGAGTATTGAATACAGTAAAAGAATACAGAGGGGGGGGGGGTGAATGGATTCTTGAGTTTTTCTTCGGTTTTGAATCTTTGCAGCAAGATAAGTGATGAGTGTGTGAGATATGAAGATGCGGATAATTAAACACAAACACAACACAATATCACTTTAATCTAATATTTTATTAGATTAAGATGTTGCTACAATCTGTGAATACAAATGATAGTATTCTCAGCTTCGTTTTTCTCAGAGAGATATTTTCTGGATATATTTGAGAAACTTCAAAACCTTTACAGCTAAGGAAGTGAGGCTGTATCCTTATAGACATGGATACACCCCTTTGCTACAAATGAGGTAGGTAAAACAAAAGCACTTTCCAGTCTGTCTATCTCATTTTAGTAAGAGTCCAAACGGCTACAGATTTGACTTTGAAAAGCCTGTTTAGATCCACTTCTTCAGCTCCTTGTCCCTTGTCTTATCTCTCCAAGCTTCTTTGTAGGCTTTCCAGCATGCTTTATAGGACAGAGTCAAATAAAGTATCCTGGCTTGTTGCAGGTTTCTGACTTGTACAATTCTTCAGTATTTTGTCCTCAAGAATGTATTCGAGAAGTGACTAAGTAAGTGATTCGAGAACTGGAGTTGACTTGATCGATAACTCTGAGTTCTCGAATAGTGTTATCTTGACATATCGAATCACTTCTCGAATAGCTCTTTTCTCTGGGACTCCTTGAGATATCGAATAGAGCATTTTGACATATCGAATCCCTGAGATATCGAATAGCATATTGAGAGATATCGAATAGTGTCTTCTGAGATATCGAACTTCAGACTTCTCGAATGCTAGACTTCTCGAATAGACAAATGTACTTCTCGAATTGGTACTTAGGCAAATTCTTCATTTCTTCAAATCCCAACTGTGATTATTTGGCAGTCTTCATTCCCTTGCTTGAGGCATGAACCTTAGAACTTCTTTCAAGCTTTATTCTTGACTTAGTAGGTACAGTTACACAGATAGAATTTGATGCCTATTACAAGTACAGAACAAATAGAAACTCTACAACTAGAGGTTCCCTCAGTTAAGAGGTCATGTAGGTAATGCATAGCATTACACATACTTAGGCTTGTTATTAGATGTATTCAGGCATGCCTCTGTGACTAACAGTAGCTAGCTATATTCTAATTACAGCTGACTATAATGGAGCATTTTGGACATAGAAAGTATTGATATTCAATTTGATTTAGTTTTAGGGTTTGTTTGGATATGGGGTTAGGTTGGTTTGGGTTAGAGTGGGATGGCTTAGGTTGGGAAGGGATGGTTGGGTTGAACCCCTACCTTGTATGGATATAAGTGTTGAGTAATGAAGGGTTCAACCCTTAATATTTGGATGGAGGGTTAGGTTGGGAAGGGTTTGTAATACGAATAATTGTAGGTTTTTTAAATGAATAAAAATTAATTAAAAACCATATTTCATAAAAAAAAGGAATAAGTATATTTTTTCGGGACATATTTTTTCCGGAAAATATTTTTTCGAAAATAATTTTACCGGAAAATATTTTATCGAAAAATATTTATCGAAAAAATATTTTTTCAGAAAAAAATTTTTCGAAGAATAGTTGAAAATATTTTTTCCAAAAATAAATATTTTTTCGAAAATTTCTCCTTTTTCGGGAAATATATTTTTGGAAATTTTTCGAAAAATATTTTTTTCAAAAATTTTTCGGAAAATATTTTTTTTGAAAAATTCTGCAGAAAATATTTTTCAGGAAATAAATATTTTTTCGGAAATTTCTTGGAAAATATTTTTTTCTCAAAAAATATTGATTTTGTAATAACAATATATTATAATTTCTCCCAAACACCGCGATTTGGGGTGCTGGAAAATTGATCCAATATAATTCAAATTGTACTCCCTTTCAACCCTCACTCAACACCCTCAAACTCAACCCTCTCTCTTTTAAATTTTCTTAAACAAGGTTTTGCTCAACCCCTCCTAACCCAACCCAACCCCTATCCAAACAAGCCCTTAGGGAAATATTATTTTCAGAGATATTTTTTTTATTTCCAGAGCTATTCGTAGCATATTGTGCTGGAATATGCTGCAAATCGTGAATCCAAGGAGAACATGCGACACATATAGCTTTGAAAATAAAAAAACTGCTCTAGAAATAAGATTTCCCAAGTTTTAATTATGTCAAAAATAGTTTCATGATTTCTGAAAGAGTAAATATTGTTAGAATTGACAACGGGACAAAGATCTTGCAAAGTGGATGTAAGAAGTTGTTTAGTATGAAGGGAATCAAAATCAAAGTGTAGCTAGTGGGCCACAACAAACAAAAGTGTTAAGATAAAACATATAAATACTGTCAACGTCTTCTTTAAACAATGTGTTCAAGATAAATGCACCTAGCACTTTTAAGGAGGCTTGCACAATAAAGATGTAAAAGCCATGAATAAGGAGCTAGATGCTCTTGATTTAATGAAACTTGGGACATCACACAATTGCCAAAGGAAAAGAAAGCTATACGTATGATTATTATGCTCTACTATGTTCGTACTTGACTACAAAATATAGCAAATGTGGCAAGTAGGGATCGAACCTAGGGAATAGCATTCAATACTAGTGTAAAGTAAAATGGTGGGGGGTTTTGAGTTGGTTGTGGTATTTTATCAAACACCTTGCATACAAGAAATAATTTGCTAGAGAAATATGACTAAATTAATGGCAAACATCCAATTTCACCAATACAACAAGCACAATGAGTAAATTAGCAAGATAAAGAGATATTTGACCCAAGGGTTATGGAAACTCAAGTACTTCACCCAAACACATATAAGAAAGATATAATCAACTCTACCTAACCAAGATAATTGGTGAAGCACACAATCACTTATTTCTCTTCTAAAAACACTAATTTAGTGAAGCACATAAATTAGTTCTCTTGAAACTAGAAACCAATAGTGAAGCACTACTAATTTAACCAAATCAAGGAATCAAACAAAGAGAGGTTAGGACAAACCCATGAATGAGAAGCTCAACCTAAGTATTTGCACTTAAAGCTTGTGCGTTTAGGTAAACTAAACCTTGTGCTACTATAATGAATGCACTAACAATTACGGATTAGCACAAACAATTAGCAATTGAAATTAAAAGAAGAGCAAGATGAAGCAACTTACAAATCTCCAAGCAAAATCATAAACATTACAACACAAGCATTCAAGATAGAGTGAAATAGTTCTTACTTAAAATGATGTAGGTTTAGTACAAGAGCTCCTTGCTTGAGCCAATTCTATAGAGTTAGTTACTCATAATCAATGTTAGATTACAAGTAATAAATTCTCCTCTCTACTCCTACTAACCCTAATTGAATGCTCTAGATATGATAAAGATGAGATGAAGGTAAGATGTTAGATAAGATGTTAGATATGATGCTTGATTGCCATCTATTCTATTAATACATTAATTAGACAAGAGGACAAGATAGTCAAATTGCTTCCAAAAAAAATCCAGCAAGTGTTGTACGGCCTGATGAGCGGTCGTACAGCAGCCCGTACATTAGACTGCACAATCTGCACTAAAAGGCACACTCTGCATAGCATGTTGTACGGCCGTACAGCATCCCGTACATTAGACTGCTCCTTTTAAACCCTTTGAACGGCCTAGCGAACGGCCTGCGAGACAAAATCTTCAAGATAATACATTAAACATTTCTCGGCATCGCGAGCTTGCATCTTCTAACTTCCCTCTTGAATAATCTTTGCTTTCCAAGCCCACAATAAGCCATCTTTTCAACGGTTAAGCATGAGGCACTGGAAAATGAAAAACATAATTAATATCGATAAAACTACACTCGAAACTAACAAAAATGCAAGAGAATGAAAGACAAAACGTGTATAAAATACACGTTATCAACGTAGCAAATGGATAAAATACAAAATACTATAGAGACAAAGAAGTTAGAAGCCTTATAAGCAAGAGTGGTAGCAAGTGTTGGGGTCCGCCCCGAATTCCTAATTAAGTTAAGAATCCTATTATGAGCAGAATTATAATTTGTGATAATTGAGGTAATTCTTATTTTGGTAGAAATATTATTTGTGGAAGGATTTCTATCTGTAACATCCTACATCGATAAGAATAAGAGTGTTTAGGGCCTTTATAGATACAAGTCAACAACTAATGTGTACCAATTTGCTAGCACTTTTGGACTGACCTGTGGTGGGTTGTTGGGTCTGGCATGCATTCGGTTGTGGGCTTGGATGTTATAAATGGTATCAGAGCTCTGCCCAGTCAGAAGTGTAGAGGCACTGCCCGGGTTTAGTAAGTTTGTGTGTGGGCTCGACGATGACGTCGACCCAATAAGAGGGGGTGTTTGTAACATTCCGCATCGATAAGAATAAGAGTGTTTGGGGCCTTTATAGATACAAGTCAACAACTAATGTGTACCAATTTGCTAGCACTTTTGGACTGACCTATGGTGGGTTGTTGGGTCCGGTATGCATTCGGTTGTGGGGTTTGATGTTATAAGTTTGTATCAAAGCAGGCTGTCCTTCGGAGTGCATTAGGTATGGGACTAGTACATTCTCTATGATGCGATCCTTTAGACTATCATTTAGGATTAGACTTTTGGAATAGATGTGTCACAAACATTTGGAATATAGGATTTTAGAGAATTTGGGGACCAAATTCTTTTTAAGGAGGGTAGTATGTAATATCCCATAATTTTAGAATAATAATAATAATAAAAGAATAATCGAATAAAGGATTAAAATTAGATAATAAGTAGAATTTAAAATTGAAATAGAATGATGGGCCTAAAATATGGATCATACTTGAATACGGATAATTTGTGGGCTTAAAGTTAGGGTTTTGAAACTCTATATAAACATCTTATTCTTCTTCCTCATCTTTATTATCAAAATTCGTAGGGCTTTTATGAACTCAAATCAACAGTCTTGTAAAATTCGTAGAAAATTCATCGTAAATCGGAATCCGTTGATTCTGGACTTTTCGGAAAGATCTTTTCGTGCTCTACAACTTTCATTCTTTGAGATTTTCAATAAAACATCGTTTAGAGGGTCAAAATGGGTAAATACAGGTCTGGACAGAATTGGATAGGATGATTTGATTATTGAGTTTCCTCGTAGAGGTAAGTTTCTGATCGTTCTTTGTAAGTTTCTGATCGTTCTTTCTAGTGGTTTTAAAACTATGTGGTATGTGTGTATATTTGATTATTAAAATTTGGACTAAGTGATTATTTGTTTTGAATTGATATGTGTTATTGTATATGTGTTATGTGTAAGCAATTAGTCTATTAGCATTCAATTAGAATTTGTAGATGATAGATATGCTATATGTGAAGAACCTGAGATAAGTTAACACATAAAAGAACCTATTTTTTGTAACATCCCACATCGATAAGAATAAGAGTGTTTGGGACCTTTATAGATACAAGTCAACAACTAATGTGTACCAATTTGCTAGCACTTTTGGACTGACCTGTGGTGGATTGTTGGGTCCGGTATGCATTTGGTTGTGGGCTTGGATGTTATAAATAGTATCAAAGCTCTGCACGGCCGGAAATGTAGAGGCACTGCCCGGGTTTAGTAAGTTTGTGTGTGGGCTCGACGAGGACGTCGACCCAATAAGAGGGGGTGTTTGTAACATCCGACATAGATAAGAATAAGAGTGTTTGGGGTCTTTATAGATACAAGTCAACAACTATTGTGTACCAATTTGCTAACACTTTTGGACTGACCTGTGGTGGGTTGTTGGATCCGGTATGTATTCGGTTGTGGGCTTGGATGTTATACTATCCAATATAAGAACATATGGTAATTGTCACAAATAGGATTTGAAATAGAATAGGATTATAATATTTGTGGTGCCTATATATATATATATATATATATATATATATATATATATATATATATATTATATATATATATATATATATATATATATATATATATATATATATATATTTGTAGGGGTTTTGGTGCACCGTAAAAGTTAGAGAGTTGTGTGCGATACACAAGAGAAAACTTTTGTGATCAAGGTGAGGTGATTGTATTCAAGAGTGTTGAGTGAGGGAGCGACTCCAATCTTGTAATACATTCATATTTTTGGATTTGTGGTTTTACCCTCCATTGAGGGGTTTCCACGTTAATTTGTTGTGTTCTTTACTTTCGTATTTATTATTGTGTTTGATTAACGTTGATCTATAGTGGATGCGATCCTAACAAACTGGTATCAAGAGCTTGGGTTCAAGAAATAGATTCGACGTTAAAGAGAAGGCAATCATGAAGTAATTATGAAAATTCACATGAATTTTCTGGTTTGCACGTTTTTAGTTGGTCTTGAGTTGATTTTCTTGGCTTGATGGAGGATCTAAAATCCTTAAGGATTGATGCACCCAAGTATGATGGGAAGACAGATTTTAGTATGTGGCAGTTAACCATCAAGGTTGTCTTAATCCAACAAGGACTTGATGATGCCTTAGAGGAGAAGAAGCCAAAAGAGATGAGTGAACAGATTGGGCGAAAATCCAGAGAGCAGCGAATACAATCAGGCTGGCACTTGCACCCGATGTGAGGTATAACGTGTTGAAGGAGTCGACACCAAAGGAGATTTGGGACAAGTTAGCAAGCATCTATGCGTCGAATTCGTTGACCAACCGACTTAATTTGAAGATAGAGTTGTACTCTTTAAAACTAGATGAGGCAGGTAATCTCCATGATCACATTAGTTGTTTTAATCAGTTAGTGTGTCATCTGGTTAATGTTGATGAGCCGATGAAAGACGAGGAACAAGCTCTCTTGTTGTTGTCATCACCGCTGAAGTCCTTCAAGTATTGTAAGCAAACGCTGTTAGTAGGGAGGACAACTCTTATGCTTGATGATGTGTTAAAGGCGTTAAAAGATAATGACAGGATGACAAAGGATGTTGTTTCTCAAAGTGGTGAGGTAGTTTTAGTTGTCCAAAGTGCTGAAAGATGGAGGAGTCGCAGCCGCAGTGACTTACAAAGAAGAAGTAAATCTCGGCCGAGTAAGAAGGATATGAGCATTGTTCAGTGCTATTATTGTGGTGAAACGGGTCATGTGCAAATGTTCTGTCCAAGCTTTAAAGAAGATCTGAAGTCCTTTAAGCATATGAAGGGAAAGAACAAAGATGATGATACGAACTCTACACATGTGATCGAGGATGGAGAGTTTTTGATGGCGAGTGAGGATACTATTTCTAGTTCGGTGAAAAATAAATCAGAACGGGTGATGGATTCTGCTGCTTCCATGCATATATGTAGAGATTGAGTGATGTTTCAGAATTTATGCACTGATGAAAATCCTGATAATATCAGTGTGGGGAATGATGAGAAGATGAAGGTTCAAGGAGTTGGGACTGTTCGTCTTAAACTCCATAATGGTACGATCAAGAAAGCTCTCAATGTTAGATACGTACCTGATGCGTCAAAGAACGTGTTATCTTTGAGTGTGTTGGCATCACGTGGGTACAAATTCGTTGAACGAGGGCGAAGTTGCAATGTATATAATGGAAAGAGCTTGATTCTACAAGGGATGATGAATAAAAAGAACATCTATTTTTAGATGAGGAAGCAACGACGATGAAGACCGAGAAAAAGGTAAGATTCTCGGAATCGTTTGAGGTATTAGGAAATTCAAGCCGAGGGAGGATTTGTTGGGCCCCGCCTCGAATTCCTAATTAATTTAAGAATCCTATTATGAGCAGAATTCTAATTTGTGATAATTGAGGTAATTCTTATTTTGGTAGAAATATTATTTGTGGAAGGATTTCTATCCAATATAAGAACAGATGGTAATCGTCACAAATAGGATTTGAAATATAATAGAATTAGAATATTTGTGGTGCCTATAAATATAGATATTTGTGGGGGTTTTGGTGCATTGCAAAAGTTAGAGTTAGAGAGTTGTGTGCGATACACAAGAGATAACTTTTGTGATCAAGGTGAGGTGATTGTATTCAAGAGTGTTGAGTGATGGAGGGACTCCAATCTTGTAATACATTCATATTTTGTGGATTTGTGGTTTTACCCTCCCTTGAAGGGTTTCTACGTTAATTTGTTATGTTCTTTACTTTCGTATTTGTTACTGTATTTGATTAACGTTGATCTATAGTGGATGTGATCCTAACGGCAAGGGGAGATATACAATTTAAAGGGCAGGACTACAAGAATACTTTTTCCAGCTGCAAAGTTTGCGACGCTAGTGAGAACACTCATGACTCACTACAAGAATTTTCAGTTTTAATAACAGAAAATTCCATTGGCAAAGCAAGGAAATCCGTTGGGAAAACAGTTTGCCAACGGAATGCCAACCGAAGCGAAGGGTTGGTAGAAACGTTGTTGGGAAGGGGCTTGCCAACCGAATTATTTCCGTTACTAACTTTACCAACGGAATAGCAATAAACTAGTAACAGATCTCAAAGTTACCAAAAATAGCACTCCGCCAACAGAATTTTCCGTTTGTAAATTTAGCCAACAATTTGCCAACGGAATGTCAACCGAAAAAAAGTGTTGATACAAACCTCGTTGGGAAGGGCCTTGCCAACCGAATTATTTCCGTTACTAATTTTACCAACGGAATACCAATAAACTAATAACAGATCTCAAAGTAAAAAAAAAACACCCTGCCAATGGAATTTTCTGTTGGTAATTCTAGCAACAATTTGCTAACAGATTATTCGTTGGTAAATTAGTAACAAAGACCTAAAAACAACATTGTCCCAACGGAATAATCTTGGAATGATATGGTTGTGGAATCACCAAATCTGTATTTTCAATTTTCTAGACCTGCAGATTTTTCTAAATATATAAAATTGCAAAGAAAATAAAAAGTTACAAAGTTTTTTATATATATAAACAATCATCGCATTATTATAATTCAAAATGGGATAAGAGTACACCATGTCCAATCATCACATTATTACAATTTTCTAGTGCTTTTGTTGATGTTTTATCATGTCTTTCAGGTAATAATGAGCTCAGATCCACCATGTGCTTCATCCACGTCACTCTAAGTGCTTCATCCACGTCACTCTGAGCAATAGTCTCAGAAAATCGGAGTCGTGCTAGTGCAGCTGAAATACGGAGAATGCTGAGTAGTGTTCGGATGGTTATGTAGGAATGTGCAGCTGAAGGCCAATGCATATAAGTGTACAATGATGTATATAGTCTAATAATGCTATATAAAAAGAAGGCCAGTGTATATAAAAGTGTATACTTTAAAATTTAATAAAGAATTTGATAGGATTAAAAGGGAACAGAAAAGCTTAGCACCTTCAAAGGAGAAAAGGCAAATGTCACCACTGCATTTGCACCAAAATTAACAAGAACTGCAATACCCAATCCTCTCCCTCTTAATCGTAACGGAAAAATCTCTGAAATCATCAGCCATACACAGTTCTTGTTCAATCAGATAAAGATAATCTTATAACTACTCATACTCTTAAAAAGAATGTAAAATTCAGAACATGAGATCAGGTGAATGGATCTAGAAACTAACTCATACTCTTTATAAGAATGAAAAATACAAAACATGAGATCGGGTAAATGGATATACCTTTGACTCCTTATCTCTAACAGAGTGTAAGCGAAATCGACCTTTGGTGTCGTAGAGGAGACGGAAGTTCTCATTAGTCTTGGGGATTGACGCAACATCTGGGAAAGAATAACATACAAGTTAACATAAAGATCTTGTACCATGATTACAACTTAGTCTCACAAATTATTCTCTATTATGTATCACATATTAATTTGCTGAGAATATATTTGTAATACTGCACCATACGCTACAACTCGATACAAAATATTACAAGCCAGAACTGTTTTGAAGCAGAGTAAATACTTAGTTAATAGTTGTTTGAACAGAATATCACTATAGAGCCTCTCCTAACAAAAAGAAGGTTTGTTCACAACTGAAATTGGATAACAGATAACATTCATAACCTGGTCTAATATTATTCTAGAGTACATTGAAAAGCTCATTGATATAAACCTTATGTTGGTCATATTTTTAGTCTGGTTGTTTGCCAGAAGAAAAATGATATGTAGAGAACCAGTAGAGAATTAAACAGAATCTTTATGCATAACCTTATGCGACGTAACCTTTCTACATAATAATTTACATATAGTAAGATTATCTAAACAGAATCTCACCTCACACAACAGTAACCCATAAACATCCTATGCCTGTAGTATGCCCTGAATAGCCGACTACTAGACTAGTGTTGTCTTTGACATCTTTATGCTACCAAGAAAGTACTACAATGAAGAAATGGTAAAAGAGGAAGTACTTTAAAAACATCTTCGATAAATGACAGTGAAAATACAGGTATAATTATCTCTGCACATGTTTATAGTCTAATGTATAGGAAAACGAAATTGAAAATCCAAATACCTATACATTTGCGACCATTTGCTGACAATGTCTAGAGCAAGCAATGACATGAAAACAAAGCCAGGCCTGAAGAAAAGAAAGTAAACAAACTTCGAATGCAAAAGCTGAAATTTTTTAGAACTTATTAATTACAAATATAATATATACAAACTTGTAGACTTGTGAAAGAAATACCAGTAGATAAGCTGTACTAATCATGTAAGACACATCATTTAAAACAACAAAGTGAAGAAAACATTATGAAATAATTTATGAAAATGATAGAAAGTTCTATAAACTAAAAGGAAAATAGAACTAGAGCCAAGTAGTCACAAATCTATCATTCACTTCCAAAAAAGTATTCCCAGAGATATCATTCCAATTTATCAATGAAATATTCTGATTGTTTTTTTTAACTATATCCTAAATTTCACATACAATTAGAGGTCAAAAATTCAAAAAGTAGAATGTAAACCTTAAATTAGAACACAAGTCAATTAAGCAAATAAAAACTCAAACAAACAAGTATAGTACCTCAAATCAAACCAATTTCTCGAAGAGATGAGATGAATTTGTTTGATGAAATAAATTTTACATTCAAGTCAGAGAGAGAGAGAGAGATTCAATCCATTCAGGTGGGCAAGGATTTGTGAGAGAGATTAAATTCCAACAAAGAGATTTTGCCCGATAATTACTAAAAGAAAAATCACATAGATAGGCTCTATTGAATCAGTGAAGCTCGATTGAATCGCTTCTTCACACAATAACACCGCACATAGTCAAGCCGACTCAATCGAGTTAGGGCTTCGAGCTGTTCTTCGCGAGCTGTTAATTAGGGCTCCGAATTAGGTGATATGTTCTTGGAGAGCTGTTAATTAGGGCTTCGAGTAAAGAGAAATGTTCTTGTGTGAGAGTAATTTTTGTGTTTTCGATTTAGGGTTCTAGAGCAGAGAGAGAGAGGTTTGTGTTAGTGTGTTTGTGAGCTGGGTATTGAAGGTGGAATAATTGGGGGGAATAAAAATGAAAAATTTTAAGTGAAATTTTGGTTTTAGGGGGAATGAAAAAAAAATTAAGTCAAATGAAATTTTGGTAGCTAGTGGGGGGAAATTTTGGTAGTTATCCGAAGTTAAGATCCATCCTTTTTAATGTTATTGAGAAAATTTCAGAAAAAAATTAAATTTATTTGGTTTGTTAATTTAACGGTCAACTAGTACTTTAACTAGAACCCCTAAACAGGTTTCGTCAGGGTTTAGTGTTTCAATTTTTTAAAAAATATTTCTCGACGATCCAATCGTATGGAGGTCAAGATCCATCCTTTTCAATGTTATTGCTAAAATTTCAGAAAAAAATAAATTATTTGGTTTGTTAATTTAACGATCAACTAGTACTTTGACTAAACCAGGGTTTATTTTTCGATTTTTTAAAATCTATTTCCCGATGACCCAACCGTACGGAGGTCAAGATCCATCCTTTTTAATGTTCTTGCCAAAATTTCAGAAAAAAATAAATTTGTTTGGTTTTGTAATTTAACGGTCAACTAGTACTTTGACTAGAACTCCTGAACAAGGTTTCGTCGGAGTTTAGTGTTTCGATTTTTTTAAAAATAATTCTCGACGACCCAACCATACGGAGGTCAAGATCCATCCTTTTCAATGTTATTGCCAAAATTTCAGAAAAAAATAAATTTATTTGGTCTAGTAATTTAACGGTCATCTAGTACTTTGACTAGAACCCCTGAAAGGGTTTCGTCGGGGTTTAATGTTTCGATTTTTTAAAAAATATTTCTCGACGACCCAACCGTACGGAGGTCAAAATCCATCATTTTTAATGTTATTGCCAAAATTTCAGAAAAAAATAAATTTATTTGGTTTTGTAATTTAACGGTGAACTAGTACTTTGACTAGAACCCCTAAATAGAGTTTCGTCAGGATTTAGTGTTTCAATTTTTTTTAAAACTATTTCTCGATGACCCAATCATACGGACGTCAAGATCAATCCTTTTTAATGTTATTACCAAAATTTCAGAAAAAAATAAATTTATTTGGTTTGGTAATTTAACGGTAAACTAGCACTTTGATTAGAACCCTTAAACATGGTTTCGTCAGGGTTTAGTGTTTCGATTTTTTAAAAAATATTTATCGATGACCCAACCATACGGAGGTCAGGATCCATCCTTTTTAATGTTATTGCCAAAATTTCGCAAAAAAATAAATTTATTTGGTTTGGTAATTTAACGGTCAACTAGTACTTTGACTAGAACCCCTAAACAGTGTTTCGTCAGGGTTTATTGTTTTGATATTTTTAAAAATATTTCTCGATGACCCAACCGTACGGAGGTCAAGATCCATCCTTTTTAATGTTATTGTCAAAATTTCAGAAAAAAAAAAAATTTTATTTGGTTTTGTAATTTAACGGTCAACTAGTACATTGACTAGAACCCCTAGACAGGGTTTCCTCAGGGTTTAGTGTTTCAATTTTTTTAAAACTATTTCTCGATGACCCAATCGTATGGAGGTCGAGATCCATCCTTTTTAATGTTATTGCCAAAATTTCAGAAAAAAATAAATTTATTTGGTTTTGTAATTTAACGGTCAACTAGTACTTTGACTAGAACCCCTAAATAGAGTTTCGTCAGGATTTAGTGTTTCAATTTTTTTAAAACTATTTCTCGATGACCAATCGTACGGAGGTCAAGATCAATCCTTTCTAATGTTATTACCAAAATTTTAGAAAAAAATAAATTTATTTGGTTTGGTAATTTAACGTTAAACTAGCACTTTGACTAGAACCCTTAAACATGGTTTCGTCATGGTTTTCGATTTTTTAAAAAATATTTCTCGATGACCTAACCATACGGAGGTCAGGATCCATCCTTTTTAATGTTATTGCGAAAATTTCAGAAAAAAATAAATTTATTTGGTTTGGTAATTTAACGGTCAACTAGTACTTTGACTAGAACCCCTAAAAAGTGTTTCGTCAGGGTTTATTGTTTCGATATTTTTAAAAATATTTCTCGATGACCCAACCGTACGGAGGTCAAGATCCATCCTTTTTAATGTTATTGTCAAAATTTCAGAAAAAAAAAAATTTTATTTGGTTTGGTAATTTAACGATCAACTAGTACTTTGACTAGAACCCCTAAACAGGGTTTCGTCAGGGTTTAGTGTTTAAATTTAAAAAAAATATTTTTTGATGACCCAATCATACGGAGGTCAAGATCCATCCTTTTCAATGTCATTGCCAAAATTTCAGAAAAAAATAAATTTATTTGCTTTGGTAATTTAACGGTCAACTAGTATTTTGACTGGAACCCCTGAACAGGGTCTCGTCGGGGTTTAGTGTTTCGATTTTTTAAAAAATATTTCTCGATGACCCAACCATACGGAGGTCAAGATCCATTCTTTTTAATGTTATTGCCAAAAGTTCAGAAAAAAATAAATTTATTTCGTTTGGTAATTTAACGGTCAACTAGTACTTTGACTAGAACCCCTAGACAGGGTTTCCTCAGGGTTTAGTGTTTCAATTTTTTTAAAACTATTTCTCGATGACCCAGTCGTATGGAGGTCGAGATCCATCCTTTTTAATGTTATTACCAAAATTTCAGAAAAAAAATAAATTTATATGGTTTGGTAATTTAACGGTCAACTAGCACTTTGACTAGAACACCTAAGTAGGGTTTCGTCAAGATTTAGTGTTTCGATTTTTTAAAAAATATTTCTCGACGGCCAAACTGTACGGAGGTCAAGATCCATCCTTCTTAATGTTATTGCCAAAATTTAAGAAAAAAATAAATTTATTTGATTTTTTCCCCATTTTTAACTACTTTGTAAAATAAATTAAAAAATTAAATAAAAATATAAAAATGCCTAGTTTTGAACATAAATTCATACAAACCAAAGTAGTCATACTCACTATTTGTGTGATGAATGTTACCCAACTTTCACTGATTTTTCATTTTTTTTTTGTTTTTTCCCCATTTTTAACTAGTTTGTAAAATAAATTTAAAAATTAAATAGAATTAGAAAAAAGCTAAAATTTGAATTTAAAATTCATACACACCCAAATGGTCTTACTCACTATTTTTGTGATGAACGTTACCCTACTTTCACTAATTTTCTATTTTTTTTGATTTTTTCCACCATTTTAAACTAGTTTGGAAAATAAATTAAAAAATTAAATAAAAATAGAAAAAAGCCAAAATTTGAATTTAAAATTCGTACATACCCAAATAGTCATACTCACTATTTTTGTGATGAATGTTACCCTAATTTCCTTAATTTTCTGTTTTTTTATTTTTTTCCACCCTTTTTAACCAGTTTGGAAAATAAATTAAAAAATTAAAGAAAAATAGAAAAAAAAACCAAAATTTAATTTAAAATTGCACAGTTAAACTACAACGGACTAGTAACGGAAATAATTTAAATTGTAACAGATTAGTAACGGAATATAAATGACCGATCTAATACTCCAACAAATTAGTAACGGAAAAAGAATATGACCTTTCCGTTGGCAGTCCATTGGTATTCCTTTGCTAGAAATGGGCGGCATTTTTTCAACTTTTTTAACGCCTAATTTTCGCCCAGCTTTTCGACATTTAACTGGGCGGGAGTTTTAGCGCGTATTTTTGGAACATTTTTCCCAACGAAATCCCAACGGAATTGATGTTTGTTAGTAATTCATTGGAAATCCGTTGTTAGGGGGTTAGCTATTCAACAACTTTGTTTTCTATTGTAAATCCGTTAGTAATAACTAACGGACATATTTCCGTTAGCAATTTCCGTTATTAAAATCAAGAATTCTAGTAGTGACTGTAGCTACTTCAAAGAACTGGGAACTAAATCAATTAGACATAAATAATGTGTTTTTACATGTATAATCAATAGAAGTGGTATACATGAAGCCACCACCATAGTATAACAAAGGGAAACCAAGTGAAGTATGCAGGCTGGACATAGATATTTATAGCATAAAGAAAGCATCAAAACACTGGAATTTTGCAAGCTTTATGCCTAAATTTGATAAGGCCTGCCATTTCGTGTCAGTGCAGCTTTGCCAATTTATGCAAAAACCTAGGCTGCCACATCTAACATCTTCAGGCTACTCTACGTGTCATCAGTTCTCCCGAGGGAACTAGTGACTGGATCTTTCCTATCCAGCTACATCGGATTTCTTAGTTACTGCATCCTGTAATGCGGATTGGAGAGAGTGTGCATTCTGCAGGAGATCACTCTCTGGTTATTGCATACGTATTGTGTCAAGCTTGGTTTCATGGAAAGCAAATAAGCAGAAGACACTGTACAAGTCTTCGGCAATCGGCATAAGCAGAGATTATTAAGGAGCATGTCTCAGAGTTTTAGTGTAGTGGCTTGGTTAGATTGTATCCACTAAGACATTTTCTTTTCTCTAGCAAAACCAGTCACACTTTATTTTGCGAATTTAAGAACGCAAGATTACTTAGCTTACAATCCCTTTCATCATGAACGAACCCAACACTTGAAAATGGATCACAAGCTTCACAAGCATTCATCTTTCAAGTTAGGCCTCTGTACAAAGACCCAAATCCAACTTAAAAGGGTGTAAGAATCAACAGCACATGTTGAGGTGTATTCCGTGCATAAATTAGGAAAAATTATAGGGAACCAAAAAATTATCCAAAACTATATTAATATGAGATGGACAAATGCCATTTGTAATTTGGGAAAATTTTTGGGATCCAATTCGGGAACCTATGCAAACCCCACCAATCCAAACTCCCTATTTTGCCAACGCAAGAGTGTCACCTCAATTTGTAAACATTTTTGAATAACTTTTTTGAATTTCCTAGCATTACTCATAAATAAAATAGCTCTTTAATTCAAGATATTTTATTTCCTTTTTTTTTAATGTTATTGTTTCAAAGGATTAAAGAAAAATAGTAATGACATTGTGGGAGGTGCTGAGAATACAAATAAGCAGGAGGTTCAAGAAGGAACAAATAAGAATACAACTATAACAAGCAGCAGTCTCAAAGGAACAAAAGCAAATTCTCCAGCACAGAAGTAAACAGGCCGCGATGCCCTGATAAATAAGAAGGATAAGGAGTGGAATAAGGAATAAAAGAATAGATGGATGGTTAAGTTGGTCATTTTTATAGTTAAATATGGTTGAAGCTATGAATTATGCTATTGCAATAATAAATCTTTTCCGATTAAGTGCTAAGTGTAAATCATAATGTTAGCACAAGTCGATTAATAATTTATTTTAGTTTATGTGTTTTGGGAATTAAAGATGATGACATAATTTATGAATAAGATGAGAAAAAGTACAATGAATACAAAATATACAATATCGAAAATAAGGTGCCATTCTTATCAACTCAAATTCAAGTTGTAAAAGCAATTTATTCTACTCATGGTTTTAGGAAGGTATAAAAGTTTACAAATAACGGTTCTTGACGCTGTTTGCTCACGGAATAAATGAGAGTAGAATATAGTCTGTGCTTTAAAGATGATCTCTAGTTGTTAAGGAGATCCAATATGCGGAGTTGAGTATATATAGTGTAGTTAAGAGGTTTGACTAAATTAACGAAAATGAACAAGTAAGCATTTAGATAGAAGTCATTATTTATATTACAGATGAGAGATTAGAGGAATGCTCTATATAGTTTGTTTATAAAGGGTTGAAAATGAGTCTATTTGACAAGTTTAAAAATCGAACAAAATTAATTACTACATAACACTTGCTGATAAGTACTAAATATTTTAGCACTTGAAAGGAAACTAATGGATATAGGTAAACAGACAGCATATTTACTTTAGAATAACAGGCAGGTTGAGTCTTCGATTGAGGGGTTTCTGGTTGAAATAATGTTCAGTGTTTAGGTGGTCAAAAAAGGGTGGATTGATGTTAAGATTAGGAGCAAACTAGTGCTGGAATATAGGAATTAAGAATGATGAAACAGCACATGGACATAATTACCAATGATTCTCTTGATAATGATAAATAGGCTGAGTTGCAGGGAATAAATTTTGATTTGGTAGAATAGAAAGATTTTAGTCTTAATCAGAGGATTTTTATTGATATAACTGATCTTATGCTTAAGAAAGGGCTAAACAATAGAGTAGATTATGTTTACAAGATGCAACTTTATAGGTATATAATTATCAAAGAATCTGCTTGAATTTAATAGGTGGGCTGAGTTTCAGGGATTAAAACTTTGTTTTTGAAGAATAGACAGAATTGAACTTAATTAGAGAAGTAATTTTTAAACTTAATTAGAGGAGTAATTATCTATTTAGCATAATTTAGGTATAAGAATAGACTAAACAATATGTTAGATTATGTTTGCAGTTAAAATTTTGACTATGCTAACAATAAATCTTAATTTTCAAAATCGATTTTTTTTAAAAAGGTGTTAACAAGAGTGTAATGCTAGAGAATACAACCTAGAATTATAGGAACCTTTATTATAACTAGAATGGTTTAGCATAAAAGTTCAAATATCTCAAAGCTAAAGGTTTAGGTATGGCAATAGCAAGCTGGAATATAAGAGGACTCAACAATGAGGATGCTATAAGACAAGCAAAACTTCTTATTAAATATCATAAGCCAGATCTACTCTTCCTTATAGAAACAAAGCTAGTAGAAGGCAAAGTTGATACAGTATGTAATAGACTTGGATTTGATTTTGGGTTCGAGATTCCAAGAATGGGACTTGTTGGGGATTTAATGGTCCTATGGAAGGAGAACACGGAAGACAAAATCATTTTAGTTGCTTTATACGAGTAAATGATCAATCAAGATTTTGGCATTTTTGTGGCTTTTATGAAGACCCAAGAGTAAGTCATAGACAATATACTTGGGATTTGCTACAAAAACTTAGGACTGTTTTTTGTGGACCATGGCTTGTTATGGGAGATTTCAATGAAATCTTGAATCATGATGAGGAGCGATTCACAAATTGAGGCATTTCGGATTACTCTGGAAGTGTGTGCACTTCAACCTTTGGAATACAGAGGGGATCATTTTACATGGATTAGGAATACAGTTGATGGATGCATTAAAGAAAGGTTAGACTGGGCGATGGCTAATGAGGCGTGGGTAGAATGGTTCCCGAATAGTACTCTACACCATCTTGACTTCTTTCACTCAGATCATCGAGCTCTATATCTGTGTTTAGATGATCCTGTAAGTCGGTCTGTCAAACAAAACAGAAAACGATCCAGGTTCAGATTTGAAAATATGTGGGTACGAGATCTAGAATGCAGAGAGATAATAACTTTTAACTGGAAGGCAACAAAACAATCTGCTTTGCTCTCAATTCTAGATAATATTCAACAGTGCTCAACAAATTTGGCAGAATGGAATCAATCTAAGTTTGGATCTTTGGTTAAAGATATCAAAGAAACACAAAAAAAATGTAGTACGACTGCATAATGCTCAGGATCAGCTGGTCAATGTTGGGGAATTAAAGGTGATGGAACAGAAGTTAAATGAATTGTTGCTCAAAGAAGAAATTTTCTGGAAACAAAGGTCTAGAGTGGAATGGCTAAAAGCTGGAGATCAAAACATAAAATTCTTTCATCAAAGAGCCAAGAAAAGAAATAAAATAAATAGAATTGAAGGTAAAAATTCTTATGGTAGCTAGTAATTGGCATTGTTTTTTTGGTATAATTTAGAAATAATAATGAGTATATCTGTTGTTTGATTTTGTTATGAGTTTTACAGGGGTAATTGCTGTTATCAATATGGCCATGTTTGTTTCAAGGGATTATAATCCCCAAATTATTACCTTATAAATCCCAAATGTAAGGGATTATAATCCCATGAATTCAAATTTTGATCATTGTTTTAGTTCACTCCCATGGGATTATAATACCTTGTGAAAGAAGGTATTAT
The DNA here is from genome assembly GCA_036435485.1 of Saposhnikovia divaricata. NCBI lineage: Eukaryota > Viridiplantae > Streptophyta > Magnoliopsida > Apiales > Apiaceae > Saposhnikovia > Saposhnikovia divaricata. The sequence continues at coordinate 114,957,120 of CM071596.1, forward strand.
AATCCCATAGAAATGAATCAAAAAGATGATAGCAATATACCTCCATGGGATTATAATCCTTTAAATTTAAGAAAGATAGTGTAATTTTTCAAGGATTATAATCCCCTAAAACAAACATGGCCTATGAGTATATATATAAGGGCTCTTGGTAGTGTGTTATTAGTTTTGATACTACTAGGAAAAGTTCTGAGTCTGTTTATAAAGAGGAGATAGAAAAACTGAATAGGATTAAAAAGGTTATAGTGGTTTAATGAAGGAATTTGGTAAGGACAGATTAGTTGTTTTAATCCAGGTGAAAATAAACTTTACAAGATGGAGGTTCTAGTAAAATGACCTATTTCCTAATTAAAGGATCAATAATACACAGACTACAATTATGAAGTTGTTGACTGATAATGTAATATGTTGATACAGGACGAGGTTGTAAGATTAACTCAAGTAAATGTATGAGAACAAGTAACTGAACCTAGATTAAAGTGTTATATTAAGTTAAGTATAAGTAATTTATTTTTAAGATGTTATGATGGTGGACTGGTCTTGAAAATTGATAATAAATAGATTGCTGATTAGAGAGTTCAGAGAAGATCTGTTGGATGTCTATAAGTGTCTTGTCTACTATGAACTTATGTATGTAAAAACTGATCCTTTACAATTTAATTATAGGATTACTAAATGAGGAGAACGAGTGGTGTTCAAACGAAGAGGATTGTGGTGTAATAATTCAAAGGTTTTATGAGCAACTATTTACAACGTCAAGGCCAGATATAGAGAAGATTGATGAATTGTTGACAGCAGTTTACCCACTAATTTCAGAGGAGATGAGCAGGCGTTTAGAGAGAGCTTTTACCTTAAAAGAAATTAAAAATGCAGTGTTCTCTATGTCCACGGATAAAAGCCCGGGGCTAGATGGAATGAATGCTATGTTTTATCAATAACATTGGGATGTAGTAGGGCCTCTTGTCTCAAAAGCAATTTTGGATTGTTTGAATGAAAGAGAGGATTTGGACATAATCAATTCTACTCTTGTTACCCTTATTCCTAAGGTGAAGGACCCCAGATCAGTTGGGGATTTTCGTCCAATAAGTTTGTGTAATGCGTTGTATAAAATAATATCAAAGGTTATAATTAACAGACTCAAGCCAATATTACCGATGATTATACATGGTACGCAGAGTGCTTTTGTGCCAGGGAGGCTTATAACAGACAATGCTTTGATTGCATATGAGCGTCTGCATCATTTAAAATTAATGAAGGAAGGGAAAAGGAGTTACGTAGCAATGAAATTGGACATGAGTAAAGCCTATGACAGGGTGGAGTGGATCTTCATAGAAAAAATGCTAAGTAAGATTGGATTTTCGCAACGGTGGGTGAACAAAGTTATGAGGTGTGTTACTTCAGTGCGATATTCTTTTCAATTTAATGGCACGATCCATGGGGAAGTAATTCCATCAAGGGGGTTGCGTCAAGGGGATCCCCTCTCGCCATATTTATTTCTGATATGCACGGAAGGTTTTTCAGCATTGTTACGACAAGCAGAAGATAGAAGGGATATTCTGGGCCTGAAAATAGCAAGGAGTGCACCATCCATCAGCCATCTATTTTTCGCAGATGATAGCCTACTTTTTCTCAAAGCATCAACAAGATCATTGCATACTATTCAGAATATATTTGCTCTATATTCAGAATGCTCCGGTCAGGTAAATAAGTCATATGAATATAGCTAAATGTTCTATGCATGGGCATTTAGTTTTATATGTTTAGAAGAAGAACTATAAAAGTTTCTTTTTGTGAAGTTTAATAGTATTAACGCTGGTGGTTTTTACTTTCATCTTAATTACAGATGATCAATTTTAACAAGTCCTTATTGTTCTTCTCCCCTAATACTACGGAAGACGTACGAACTGAGTTTATAACTGGCCTTAATATGCAAACTACTGAGGCTATTGAAACTTATCTAGGACTTCCAATGTTGGGGGAAAAAAGAAGAAGGTAATGTTCAGATCAATAAAGGATAGAATATGGGAAAAGTTACATTCGTGGAAACCCAATCTTTTTTCACAAGCAGGAAAGGAGATCCTTCTAAAAGCTATCATCCAAGCCATGCCTACTTATTTCATGTCCTGTTTTAGGATACCAGAAGGGCAAAGCCAAGAAATTGAAAAACTAATGGCACGTTATTGGTGGGGGTCTCTCCAATCTAAACGGAAAATACATTGGAGAGAGTGGGGGAAGATATGTGTCCCGAAAAGCAAGGGTGGTCTTGGTTTCAGGAATTTTGTTAAATATAATCAAGCTCTATTGGCAAACCAGGCATGGATACTAAAAAATCCTACTTCGCTTGTCGCACAAGTGTTACAAGCTAGATATGTCACAAACTTAAACTTTTGGGAAGCTAAGGAAGGAAACTGTCCGTCACTAACATGGAGGAGTATTTCTTGGGGAAAAAGTTTACTACTTAAGGGTTTAAGAAGGCGTATAGGAAACGGACAAAGTACTAAGGCTTTTAAAGATCCTTGGATTCCCAGACCACCATCATTTCTACTTAAATCTCAATGCTTAAATGAAAATATGTTTGTTTCTGAGCTGATCAAGGTCCCAGGCAAGTGGAATATTGAACAAATCCAACAAAGTTTTCTGACTCCGGATGCCGAGCTTATTTTAGCACTGCCTCTTAGTCCCTTCAATCATAATGACTCATGGCTTTGGCATTATAATAGGAATGGAAGTTATTCTGTTAGAAGTGGCTATAATCTGGCTGTAGACATCGATAATGCTGATCCATCTTCATCATAGGTTCTTTCCACATGGTGGAAAGCATATTGGGCTTCTAAAATTCCGCGTAAAATCTTAATTTTTGGGTGGAGAGGATACCATGAAATTCTGCCAACAAAAAAAGGCTTATACACCAAAAATATATCGATAAATAGTAATTGCCCTCTGTGTGGTTTTGGCGATGATTCAAATGCACATGCGATTTTCTGGTGACCTGCCTCACAAGAAGTTTGGGTACAATTAGAATATCCATTTCTAGTAGGTCAAAAAGAAGAGATTTCATTCAAAGGTGTGTTGATGTATGCTTCTGAACTTCTAGCAAAAAATAATTTCGCTAAAATGTTGGTTATGGCATGGGGAATTTGGACTGAGAGAAACAGAAGAACACATAGGCAACTACAAAGAACTCCTAAACAATTAAAGATCTGGTTATCCACATATTATGAGGAGGTTAAAAATGCACTGGCATCGGAAGGTGGAGCAATTTATAACGAGGATACAATTAATGCAGGCCCAGAGGAAGTTGAAATTCATGATCTTGCACTTTTTGTTGACGCATCAGTTTCTACCACTTTACGGAAGGTAGGTTTAAGAGCTGCTATATTTACAGCAAATAAGAGGATGCAGGCGACTTTGTCTAAGCCTTTAGAAGGCACTCTATCAGTGTTTCACGTAGAGGTTCTAGCATTGTTAGTGGGTTTACGGTGGGCACAAACTATAGGTTTACCGATTAAAAGAATTTCAAGTGATTCTTTATCTCTGGTCCAAGTCTTGAATAATGCGACCGAATACCAGAATGAAGTTGGTATCCTCCTGACGGACATTCGGAACTTGCTAGAAAATTTTCTGGAGGCTTCCATTTGTCATGTTAGACGTAATTTTAATGTTGTGGCACATAATTTGGCTAAACAGGCGCTTCAAATAGAGGATGAATCTACTTGGTTGGGAGGAATCTCATTCTAAATTGAAATACGTTTAGTAACAATATGAAAGAATGAAGATAAAAACTGTTCGGGTAAGTCCAGATGTCAATTTTGAACTTGGTTTGTTTTTCATCGTAGTTCATATCTAAGATTGTTGATAATATACTGAATTTATGGGTCCAACAAATTGGTTATTTTTTCTTAGGAATAAAAGTAGTCTCATCACTATTATTCTCTCTTGGGTGAATTTTAAATTATTTTTTCTTATTTTCTGAACAACAAGTGTGGAGTAAGGTATAAACGTGTTTCTTAGGTATAATTTTTTTGCTTGAACAGTTTTGAACATAGCTTTTAATTTACCAGGGAAGTGAATTGTATCGTATTGTCCTGAAAACAAGTTTACTAAAGAAACTGTTAGAGGCCTAACTTCTTACTGGGCTGGACCGAAGGCCCAGTCATGGAATGAGTACCGGTTTGGCGAAGGCCCATGTCATCCGGTCCCTTCATTTACAACGGTTCGTTCGGTTGTATATCCCTGGGAACGTGGGAACGTGGAACACGTTCACCACTCACTTTACTCTCCGGTAACTGCCAACATCGAGGATAAAGAGGTGAACAAAGGTTTGGGTTCATTCATTCAATTACTGACACACAACACAAACACTCTGCGTTTACCTTTACTCAAAAAAGAACCAGTTAACTTATTCTCACACCGGAGGTGAATCGGGGGGCCACACCCTCGCATTCTTCTTCAATTGCAGGTCCGACCGAACGGATACACCGACAGAAATTGGTTACAACATTTGGCGCCGACTGTGGGAACGCAGAGTTACGTTTGTGTTGGATTATATTGTTAGTAATGGCGAACGAAACCGAAATACCAACGGCTGATGATGGCACTATGGCTGTAAACACTCGCACCACTCCTCCCATCACCCCAAGACATTTGATTTTCGACGAAGAGGGGGACGTACCGTCTCCCGAAGAGCAACGGGAAATTCTGATGAAGTGGCGAGAAGAACAAAAAGCCAAGGGGAAACGGAAAGAGATAGAGAAAGAGAAAAGCAGCAGGGAGGCCGAACGTCTGGCCAAAAAAAGGGAGGCCGACCGTTTGAGGTTAGAAGCCCTAAAGATCCAAAGGGAGGAGATCGAGTTACAGGAAAAGGTACTCCGCGAGGCTCTAGAAGCCGAAGACCCGGAGTTGGACGACCGAAGAGACAAAAGACCAAGAACCAGAATTGATGAAGATGAGTCAGGGGACTCCGAATCAAACTCGAGGAGAACCCGGTCAAAGGTGGTTTATTCCTCCGATTCGGAAGAGGAGGGTCCACATACGGACGATCGCATCCGGAGAATTGAGAAGGCCATGTTTGGAGAGAGAAAGGTTAGCCACGAGCCAGTGGTGACCGAAGACGTCGAACACTTTCGACCGCCTCCCGGAAGGCAGTTCCCGAAGATGAATGAATTTAACGGAAAGGGTGACCCCGAAGATCATTGTGAGAAATATGAATCGCTCATGACTGGGATGGGGCACTGCGATGTGATGCTGTGTAAGATGTTCAAGACCTACCTGAAGGGAAATGCATCCATGTGGTACAGGTCGCTGAGACCTAGGTCGATAGGCTCGTATGAGCAAGTGAAGAAAAAATTCTTGAGGCACTACTCACATTTGTGCCGAAGAGAGAAGGATACTGAAGCACTGATCCACTGCAAGCAGGGGCCGAACGAAGATTTGGGTGATTACTTAGCAAGGTTCAAAGAAGAAGCTGGCATGGTCACCAACTTGGACAAAGTCAAGGCGGCTGGATTCCTCGCAGCAGGCCTCGACCCTGTCAAAGGTAAGAAGCTTCGGTCCTCTCTTTATGATATGCCTCCCAAATCTTTAAATGATATATATGTGAGAGGAGAGGCCATTAGAAGAAAATTGGAATCAATCGGGGGGTACAAGGAGAAGAAAAATGATAGGTATGACAGGAGGGATGACCGAAGGGATGACAGAAGAGACGACCGAAGGGGTCGAGGAGATATCAAGAGCAGGTTGAATGATACAAGGCCCGACAAAGGGGCCGAACGAAGAAGAGATAGAGATAGCACTGTGTTCACACCATTAAACACACCTATCTCGAAGATTCTCCATGAGATAAAGGGTAAACCTGGGTTTGTCAGACCACCCAAGTTGAAGACCCCTGAGAACAGAAGAAGCGACAGCAAGTATTGTGACTACCATCGGGACAAAGGTCACAACACCGAGGAGTGCTATCATTTGAAGAAGTTAATTGAAAGAATGATCAAAGATGGGGAACTGACCCAATTTGTGGGCGACTTGAGGGACAAACTCGAGTCCAAGGAGAAAAGGAAGGAAGCTGAGAGTTCGGAGAAGTACAGAGGGGAGGTCAGGACAATTTCCGGAGGAACAGTGCTTGATCGGGATAGTAAGACAGCAAGGAAAAAGTACGCCAGACAGATCTCCAACCTGTACCAATCAAGTTCAGCTAAGCAACCATTGCCTATCTCCTTCACAGAAGATGACTACGAAGACGTGATATGGCCGCACGAAGACCCACTTGTTATAAACCCAGTAATCGGGGAAAACAAGATATGGAGAGTGCTGATGGACGAAGGGAGCTCAGTCAACATTCTATATCACCGGACATATTGCAAGATGAATTTGGGAGGTGAACAGTTGGAGCCATGCCACGAGGCGCCCTTGTATGGTTTCGGTAATCAGCCTGTACCGATAGAAGGGACCATCACTTTGTCTGTCATGATGGGAAAAGCGCCATACACGGTGGTGAAGGAAGCAAAGTTCTATGTCGTCCGGGTCGATAGTCCGTACAACGGAATTTTGGGAAGGCCGGCCTTATCTTTGTTCCAGGCCGTGTCCTCTGTCCCTCATCTAAAGTTGAAGTTCCCAACAGAACATGGAGTTGGAGAAATGAGAGGCGATCTGAAAGCCGCCAGAATAATCATGTTGGAGGATTTGGAAAGAGATAAAGACATAGAGATGACCGAAGCCGGAAAAAGGAAAAGAAATGAGACCGAAGCTGGGGGCAGCCACCAGCTGCTGAACATTGAGTTGGAAAAGTTTGGGGCCGACCTGTCAAGCCCGATTGCTGAGCCGGCTGCAGAGACCGAAGAGGTAGAACTATACGTGGGTCAGTCGGGAAAGATGATCCAAATTGGAAAGAACATGGAGCCGAAATTAAAAGAGAAAGTCATCAAGGTCATTAGGGAATTCCATGACGTATTCGCATGGAATCCCGAAGATATGCCAGGTTTGGACCCTGCGGTTGCCAAACACTGTTTAAATGTAGCTCCCGAAGCCAAGCCCGTAAGACAAAAGAAGAGGAATTTCGCCATGGAAAGGCAGAAAGTAATCCAAGTTGAAGTCGAAAAATTGCTGGAAGCAAAGTTCGTTGAAGAGATAGACTATCCCGACTGGTTGGCAAACGTAGTGGTGGTGAAGAAATCTAATGGCAAGTGGAGGATGTGTGTCGACTACACCGACCTGAATAAGCATTGCCCAAAAGACCACTATCCCTTGCCAAACATTGACCAACTGATAGATGCTACTTCGGGGCATCAAATACTCAGTTTCCTGGATGCATTCTCAGGATACCACCAAATTGCCATGAATGCCGAGGACGTTCCCAAGACAGCATTCATCACACCGAATGGCACTTATGCCTACATCAAGATGCCTTTCGGCTTGAAGAATGCCGGGGCAACATTCCAAAAGATGATCAACAAAGTGTTCAAAGCCCAGATCGGCCGGAACATGGAATGCTACGTGGACGATATGATTGTTAAGTCCCTTTTCAGGGATCATGCAGAAGATCTGAGAGAATGTTTTGAAACGCTCAGAAGAAACAACATGAGGATCAATCCGAACAAATGTACGTTTGGAGTGAATAGTGGGAAATTTCTGGGATACATGGTTAGCGCCAGAGGAATTGAAGCCAATCCGGAGAAGATTAAAGCAGTCATTGAAATGGAGGCACCGAAGACAATCAGGGACATTCAAAAGCTGACCGGACGGCTAGCAGCCCTGAGGAGGTTCATCTCCCGATCGGCCGAAAAGGCCTTACCATTCTTTGAAGTGCTTCGGGGGTCCAAGAATTTCGAGTGGGGGCCAAATTGCCAGAAAGCATTCGAGGATGTTAAAGAGTACTTAGTGAAAGCCCCACTCTTAATGAGACCCGACCCGAAGGAGACATTGCAGCTGTACTTGGCTGTGAACGACCGAACGCTTGGAGCCGTGTTGGTCAAAGAACATGAACGAAACCAGCATCCGGTATTCTATGTCTCTCATATTCTCAAGGACGCAGAAACAAGATATCCGAATGCAGAGAAGTTCGCTTATGGACTGGTAGTGGCCGCAAGAAAGCTAAGGCACTATTTCCAGGGAAGGACGATCAAAGTTGTAACCGATCAGCCGTTAAAGAAAATATTGCAAAGGCCAGAGGCATCGGGCAGAGTGGTTGCCTGGGCGATCGAATTGGGGGAGCATGATTTGGAGTATACACCAAGGACTTCGATCAAAGCCCAGGCATTGGCGGATTTCATAGTAGAATGCTCTTTTTCGGGGCCGAATGACTTAGCTCCTGAAGAACAAATGATTCAGACACCGGGAAAATGGAAGTTGTTTGTCGATGGTTCGGTCGCCAAGGAAAAGTGCGGGGCAGGGCTAATTCTTACAAGCCCAGAAGGATTCGAGATTTGTCAAGCCATCAGGTTCACTTTCCCGTTGACGAACAACGAAGCCGAATATGAAGCACTCTTGGCCGGGCTAGATTTGGCAAGAAATTTGGAAGTTAAGCACATAAGGGCGTTCAGTGATTCAATGTTGGTGGTAAAACAGTTCTCAGGAGAGTATGGGCAAAAAGATCCCCGAACCAAGGCATACGCCCTTAAGGTACGTGAACAATCTTTGCTGTTTGAAACTTTCGAGTTAACTCAAGTAGCTAGAGAAAACAACAGTCGGGCAGACGCCCTCTCGAGGTTAGCTTCGGCAGAAACCCAAAACCTAAGTGGGTCCATCTATCTGACCGAAGTAAAGACACCTTCGATAGACAAGAAGCAGTGCATGGAAATTCATCAAGGGGTCAATTGGATGACTCCCATCAGGGCCTTCTTGGAAAAAGGCATCCTACCACTTGACCGAAGGGAAGCACAGAAGGTTAAGTATCGGTCGGGAAATTACACTCTGGTCGGGGGCCGTTTGTTCAGACGATCGGTAAGCCAGCCGCTACTCAGATGTTTGGACAAAGATGAACAACAGCTTGCTTTGGAGACGGTTCATGAAGGGATTTGTGGAGAACATTTGGCAGGACGATCCTTAGCCTTCAAGATCCTTAGGCAGGGATTCTTCTGGCCAAAAATGAAAGAAGACGCCACAGAGTATGCAAAGAAATGGAAGCAATGCCAGATATTCAGCACAATCCCGAAGCAACCTCCCGAAGAGATGTCTTCAGTCCTTAGCCCGATCCCATTTGCTATGTGGGCGGTCGATATTGTGGGGATCCTACCCACCAGCGCTAAGCAAGCGAAATACTGTATTGTGGCAATCGACTATATGACAAAGTGGATAGAAGCAAAACCCCTTTCGGCCATTACCGAAGAGGCCGCGAAGAAATTCATGCTGGAACAGGTGATCTTGAGGTTTGGCATACCTATGGTTTGTGTGTCCGATAACGGTACTCAATTCATTGGGAGCAAGTTCAGAAAATTCCTGGCTCAATTCGGGATAAAACAGAAGTTCAGTTCAGTAGGGCATCCCCAAGGAAACGGGGCGATCGAGGCGGCCAACAAAATCATTTTTGATGGAATCAAGAAAAGGCTAGGGGAAGCTAAGGGACTTTGGGCTGAAGAACTACCATGGGTCCTATGGGCTTACCAAACCACTACAAGATCTTCAACCGGGGAAACACCTTTCAAACTGGCCTTCGGAACTGATGCCCTTCTACCTGTCGAAGTTGGTTTAGAGTCGTACCGAACAGAAACGTTTAACGTGGAGACAAATGAGTTCGGACTTCGAGCAAATGTGGACTTACTAGAAGAAGAAAGAGAGGCTGCCCACCAAAGAAACTTAAGGTACCAACTGCAGGCAGCCCAGTACTATGATTCGGGGGTGAAGAAGAGATCTTTTCGAGCCGGGGACTTAGTGCTTCGGGAGTTAGCCACCTCCATGCCAGCAAAAAAAGGCAAGCTTATGCCCAACTGGGAAGGTCCATATGTGGTGATTGAAGTGGTCCGACCAGGCACCTACAAATTGGCTCATCCGGACGGCAGCCCAATCAAAAACACCTGGCACGCCGCTCGCCTTCGCCGTTTCTACCAGTAAGCATACTGGTCCAACTTTTATTGCTTTTTACTTCAGTATTTTGTCTTATGCAACTTTATTCTGAATTCTATAAGCTAGCATCAATCTGTAATCAAATCTATGTAAGAGTTGCATGGTTAATGAAAAGATTGTTTTGCTCCATTTTTTATCCGTTATTGTTAAGCCAAGTACATTTATAGCCAAAAAGCTAAGTACGCAATATTAAACTTAATAGACCCATGTTTGGGGCCGACCGTATAAAACATGCGACCCTTAACTTATTGGTAGTGTTCAAGTACATTGTGTTTTAAGCTACAAATACTTGACGAATCCAAATTTGGGGCCGACCGAATAAAATTTGGCCTCTTACAAAATTGTCTTAGTATTCAAGTTGCTTTGACATTAAGGCCGGGAGAAAATATTTTTCAACCGACCGAATGAGACCTTAATCATTTACAAAACCCCTTAAATACTTGGGGGCAGCTAGGTTACGACCAAAGATGCACAAAAAGGCAAGAATGGCCGAAGAAGCACAAAAATACAAGTAATTATGCTAAGGCGAAAATGGCCGAAGATGCATAAAAATATAAGTAATTATGCCAAGGCAATATAATGCCGAAGACGCATAAAAATAAAAATAAAATAAATATGCTAAGGCAAAATGAAGCCGAAGAGGCATAAAAAAGAAAAATCATGCCAAGGCAAAACATAGCCAAAGACGCATGAACAGAAACAGAAGCCAAATTAAGGCCGAAGCCGAAGACGCATAAAAGAAGAATATTATGCTAAGGCAAACTTAAATAAAACAAGCCCGAAGGCAAAGTAAAGTATTACAAGCCCGAAGGCACGAATAAAGAGCCCGAAGGCAAAGTTAAACATTACAAGTTCGAAAATATTAAAATCTACAAAATTACAAGGCGTCACCAGCTGAAGGATCGTCGGAAAGAGATTCATCTTCGCCCGAAGAAACCTCCAAGGGTTGATCAGACTCCTCCCGACCAACCGGATCCGTCATCCCGAGCGAAGGATCTACCAGCTGAGTATGATCGAAGCCCAAAGAATGTGCCTTCAGCACAGCGCCGTCATACCCCAGTTGGTAGCATCTTTCTTCGGTCAGCTCCAGGGTCTTCTGCAGCTTCCGAACCTTTTTCCTTGAAAGCTTGAGCTGCTTGTTTCTCCACTTGACCCTAGCCCTCAAGGCGTCCATCTCCTGCAACTTTGCCTTCAAGGCATCATTTTCGGCCTTCAAGGAGTTAGATTGGCCGGTGACCCTCTCCAAGTCAGAAGTTGCATTCCGGAGGTCCTCTTCAGCCTTGACTGCCCGAACTTCAGTCAGGTTGGCCGCCTCCAGCTTTTTCTGTATACCCTCCATCCGTTCAGTCACTACGGCCGACCAAGAGACCCCCTGGAAACAAACAAGGGAAAAGAATTAAACACTGAATACAAGTGAAAGAAATAACACCGAGAAAAAGCAAAGCTTACCATGGAGAGCAGAGCCAGCATTTCAGTACAAGCCTCAAGGTCGTTTGCCTTAGCAAACGTGGGCCTGTCGGCTGGCAGAATGAGACCCCGGCAAAGATCGGGACCTACTATGGTAGACAGCTGGGGGGCAGGGACAATGATTTGATCTGTCTCAAGTACTCCCCAGGGAGGATGGTATACTTTCAGTCCGGCATCTCCCGACTGACCCCTCTTTCGGGAATCGGTTGAGAGGGCCTGGACGATACCATCCCCCTGATCTCGCGGAGGAGAAGCCACTGGAGTTTCGCTTCTCCCACCGGTGTCGGGAACAGATTCCAGCTCCTTGCCGGCCGATTGATCGGCAGCATCGGCTTCGGCCGTAGCAGCTATCGAGAGTTGAGCTGCCTTCTTGCGTTTGCGCTCAATAATATGACCAAGAGAAGACACTGCACAAAAACAAGAGTGTTAAACATTGGCAACAAGAAATAAAAATACAGTAAAGGAAACACTCGGATGGAAAGGAGTAAGGATAAATGTTACCACTACCCCAGAGGGAGACCAACCAGGCGTTATCCCGGCTATCCGATAGGGGAACCCTACCCATATCGAGTTCACAAAGAAGACGATAATCGTGTTTGTCCGCCTCCAACATCTCGGGATACTGCAACCTCGACGGGTCCAGATCCTGCCAGCGGCCGTACTTCTCCATTTTCGGGCCCGAGATGAAAACCCACTTCTCATGGGCCCCCCTATTGTTGGAGTTTGTCTGAGCCCAATCGGCCCTGCCGGTCCGACGAGCGATAGTGTAGAAACCGTTGCTTTTGGAATTCCTCCGAAGCTCATAATGATGCCAGAACAGGGTTGTCCTCGGAGTCATCTTTTTAGCTAAGCATCGGGCTTGGAAAGCATTTATATGAAAAAAGCTGTTCGGATCCAGCTGTCCTATGGCGATCCCAACTTGCCTCAGCAATTTTTTCAGTATTGGCAGCATCGGCAGCCGAAAGCCACACTTGAAGGCCATTTCGGATATGCCGGTGGCCACACTTCCGCCGAAGAGAGGTGGAACCTCAGGGTTGTGCCAAATACGGTCTTTCTTCCTGGGAGTGAAGAAGTACCAGACATTCCTCTCTACTAGGTATTTGGAATGGAATTCTTCTATTTTTTCCTCAGTCAGGTGCGACCGAAAGTTCGCCGCAGGATACTCCCCGACGTCACTGAACGGTGATACCTCCGAAGGACCGGCACCTTCGGTTGACCGATCCATGTCCCTGCATCCGGAAATGAAGAGACATTAGCTTTGTACTCGGACAAAGAAGACGAAAACAAAAAGGGGAGAGGCCGAGTACAGTGAGCCAGGATCGGTCGGAGAATCCTAAAATCTAAGGTTTGGCAAATTACGGGTCGTCTAAAAGTTATAAAGATCGGGACAGACCGAAGGGAGTTCTCAGGGTTTGGAAGTCCCGAAGGACATCTCAACCCTAACAACTTCCAAGCAAATCTCAAGGTTAAGTAAGGGGTTGTATCAGAGCAACACAACGGAAACTAAAAGGAAAAGACACGCGCATGTTCTACTCAAAACGACAAGAATAAACTGCACGGGTAACTTTACATATGTGTACATATAGATGCATACATGTGTGTATGAGTACGGAAAGCAGATATGAACACAAAAGCAGGAAAGAAAGTAATTCAAGTGTGCGATGAATCGAAAAAAGAAGGGAAGTAATGAGAACTTACTGATTTGTTTGAGATCTCTGATAAGATCGAGTTCGTGGGGGTAGGCTTCTTGAACGTGAATGTCGATTGGAATCGGCGATTTGGAGGCCTCCGGTGATGAAACAACGCTCCCAATTGCTATTTGAGATCTCTCTGGAGGGAGTTTTTCCTTTGAATGTTAAAGAAATGATATGTGCGTAAAAGAAAGAAAGAAAGAAACTGTGGAGTTTAAATAGAAAAGATGTGACGTTTGGACAGAGCCGTTTCATATTCAACGGCGGGGATTGAAGCGCAAATCTCGAGGACAGACAGCTGTCAGCCATAAAGGGACACGGCTCCCTAGGAGGCGTCTCAGTCTTGTCCATCGCCGTTCTTATCCGAAAGGAACGTACGAACACAGAATTCCGAAGATGGGCTTGGGCTTTAGCCTTCGTCCTGAGGATAACTCCGAACGAAGCCTAGGGACATGTTAGAGGCCTAACTTCTTACTGGGCTGGACCGAAGGCCCAGTCATGGAATGAGTACCGGTTTGGCGAAGGCCCATGTCATCCGGTCCCTTCATTTACAACGGTTCGTTCGGTTGTATATCCCTGGGAACGTGGGAACGTGGAACACGTTCACCACTCACTTTACTCTCCGGTAACCGCCAACATCGAGGATAAAGAGGTGAACAAAGGTTTGGGTTCATTCATTCAATTACTGACACACAACACAAACACTCTGCGTTTACCTTTACTCAAAAAAGAACCAGTTAACTTATTCTCACACCGGAGGTGAATCGGGGGGCCACACCCTCGCATTCTTCTTCAATTGCAGGTCCGACCGAACGGATACACCGACAGAAATTGGTTACAACAGAAACTGAATATTAAATGTATTGATCGAACAAAATTAATTACTACATAACACTTGGCTGATAAGTACTAAATATTTTAGCACTTGAAATGAAACATAATGGATATAGGTAAACAGGCAGCATATTTACTCTAGAATAACAGGCAGGTTGAGTCTTCGGCTGAGGGGTTTCTGGTTGAAATAATGTTCAGTGTTTAGGTGGTCAAAAAAAGGTGGAATGATGTTAAGATTAGGAGCAAATTAGTGTTGGAATATAGGAATTAAGAATGATGAAACAACACAGGGACATAATTACCAATGATTCTCTTGATACTGATAAATAGGCTGAGTTGCAGGGAATAAATTTTGATTTGGTAGAATAGAAAGTTTTAGTCTTAATCAGAGGATTTTTATTGATATAACTGATCTTATGAAAGGGATAAACAATAGAGTAGATTATGTTTACAAGATGCAACTTTACAGGTATATAATTATCAAATTGGTTTTTTTTCTTAGGAATAAAAGTAGTCTCATCACTATTATGCTCTCCTGGGTGAATTTTAAATTATTTTTTCTTATTTTCTGAACAGCAAGTATGGAGTAAGGTATAAACGTGTTTCTTAGGAATAATTTTCTTTGCTTGAACAGTTTTGAACATAGCTTTTAATCCACCAGGGAAGTGCATTGTATCGTATTGCCCTGAAAACAAGTTTACTAGAGAAACTGAATATTAAATGTATTTTTTTGGAGCATAGACTATAGGAATCTGGATTCACATCATCAATGCTAACATCAACACAATCATGGTTAAACTACACTAAGATAGTCACTACAAAAATTTTGTAGGAATGAACACTGTTGTGTTGTAGAAATCACTCATTTATCATCACCTGACTACATCGGTCATTGCAAATTTTAATTTGATGAATACACGTTTGCTACTAGCTTCTCCATAATAGAACTCTGTCTTTGTCCCAGCATCATGTGACGACTAGTATGTCTCAAGAATCTAAACAGTCTTCTCCTGAATTTCACTTTTGTTGTGACTCTGCAAGTTCTTTATTTGGCTTCATTGATCAGGTGAGCATAGTAGCTAATTTCCATCTCCATTAAGCTGCTCCTAACCTTAAAATATTCGATAGTCGTTCCAAACAGACGATACCATTCCTAGATTCAGGGCAGCCTAGTAAATCACACAAAGTCTTGAAGCTATAATTAACAATTTCTTAATTGGATTATTAGTAATTAGATTATCTAGTATGACTCTTAGTTATTGCATTATCTTACTTAGTTGCCATGGTTCTATACAGGCCCAAGAGGTTATCTGCTGGTTGGCATCATTTTTCATTACCTAAGTGTTCTGTTTCTGTTAGCTATTTTTACTCGACTACTTTCTTATCGGCTTTCGTCCCAATAATGGTGTCTTTCTTGTTATATTTGAATTTATTTTGACCAATTTTTTCTTAATTAGTTGACTATGTAGTGTTGTAATTGGTCGCAACTATACATGGTCAAGTTTGCAGGATTTTGAAAGAGATATTCTCAAGGAATTAGACTATTAGGGAGGTCCAGTAAGGATTGGAAACGTAAGCCCTGAACAAACTCTGGTTTGTTTTAGTTCAATGTAAACTTGATTTAGCTGAGGTGGCTTGAAGTAGTTGCTTTCAATTTGTTACTATTTTTTGCAATATCATAGTAATTTAATGGGTGGAGACAGTTAATATACAGACTCTTATATTGAAGGAGCTACCAGATTATTAACATTTGGATAGTAGAAGTAGTGTTAAGATTAATTATTTATATATACTTTAGGAATACATAATAATTATTGGTGTAATTTGTATCAAATTCACTACAATAATTATAGATGTAATTTGTATTTTAGAGTTAAAGAAGCTATATAATTCTTTGTTTTCTTATTTTTAAAGAAATTTGTTAACTCATTGTCTGTCTAATCAAAGATATTCCCTTTGGTTGAGACTTTAGTAATAGGGTTGAGTTACTTTCTAAACTGTTATTGACGGTGTATAGATTAGATTTTGAGTTGTTGAAGCAAGGCTGTTGGCAAGCGGATTTTGAGTTAGCTAATGATCGGCGATTTTGTTCTTATGTAGTGTTGCACTCACGTAGCTTTGGGCACTATTTTGTTGACTTTTTTGCAGTTTCTTTTTTCCCTTTCGGGTGATTTCTTTTTGGACTTAAAAGTTCTATTTTCTAAATATTTGGGGGCAACATGCGTGCCTTTCGGTTAGATAATAAACTTTTTTGAATGAAAAAAAACCCCTTTTTACGAATATTGTATTCGATACATTTCATCTATAGAATAATTCTATATACCCCTGACAAAAAAAAAGGAAAAAAAAAAAGAAAAATAGTAATAAGTGCCATGATTTTTGGCTTGTTGAGTTGTATGATATCAGGATCTGTAACTAGTATATAATGTATAATGTCAGAGTTCAAGGGCAAAGTGCCGCAATACAGAAATCAAAGCAGACTTCCACGAACTATTGCAGAAGTTTCATAAAATCAAATTATTTGTTTTTAGAGTTATTAACGAAAAAAACCAATCAACTTTCAAGATTTTTGCACTTTAACCATTGAACAATTTTTTCAGCATATAAAACCAACTAACTATCAAATATAATGGAAAAACTTTAGATAAAAAGGACTCTGAGATAGATCTTAGGGAACTTTTCCTGAGATACATACAAAATAATTTTAAATTTTACTGGACCCGCATGGCTAATTAAAAATTTTTGAATTTACTAAAACTTCCATCCCATTTTTACATATAAAATATAGGTATCTGAGGGAATTTACCTGAGATATATCTCAAGCTCCCTGATCTCAAAACTTTAACCATGATTAATATTTAAGGACATGGAAGTGTATATGTCTAATAAATTTAGTAATAATAGTAAAATTAATAATTATTTATAATCTCATTACTAAAGAAGCTGAAAAATATCAAAGCAAATTTTCAAATTTTTTTATTAAATAATTTTAGTTTCAAGATGTAAAATAAAAATTACTATGATTGATTTTCTAACAATGTTGTTAAATGTTCAATTAAATTTAAATGACTTGAAAAATTCACATCATCATTCTTAACTACGGTTAGAGTCTTCCAAATTTTCTAGTATAGTTCAATTGTTTTATACGCTAAAAAAAGTGTTAGATGGTTAAAGTGCAAAATAAACTATAGTTGATTGATTTTTTCCGTAAATAACTCTTGTTTTTACCCTTGCATCTACAGTTTTAAATCAACTCACTTTCCTACAATTCTTGTTCAGGATCATATATAAGTGACTGTTAAACTAATAAACGATCCTTCCTTCTTGTCTAACATTAAATTTTTTAAGTTATGATTTATTTCATATGGCTAGGCCATGAAAACAAATCACAGGACTTCTGAATAGTTGCCACAAATATTGACAACAGTAAATACAATAACTGTAAATAGATGATTTGCATTTAAGTTTAGTAAATCAAGTCCGAGAGATCAACTTCAGAGGCTTCCAACTCCTGTATGACTTTGTTGACATCATCATTCCCAGACATCTCAGAGAAGTACTGTTGATTTGCACCACTATTGCCTTCTCAAAAGTTCGCATGGCTCATGTTCGCCAGGTTACCTGCATTTCCAAAAGCCATACCCGTTTTAAAGTCACCTGCTGGCTCTTGGTTCGGATCCTGCAAACCATTGGTCATCAGAGCCTGAAAACCATTTGTCATGTGAGCGCTTTCATTGCCATTTGCATTACTCTCATGCTTCGGGTCAATGTACTGAGCAATTTGAACTCCTCCATTTCCCTCTCCTGCATTTCCAAAAGCCATACCTGTTTTAAAGTCACCTGCTGGCTCTTGGTTCGGATCCTGCAAACCATTGGTCAGCAGAGCCTGAAAACCATTTGTCATGTGAGCGCTTTCATTGCCATTTGCATGACTCTCATGCTTCGGGTCAATGTACTGAGCAATTTGAACTCCTGCATTTCCCTCTCCAGCATTTCCAAAAGCCATACCTGTTTTAAAGTCACCTGCTGGCTCTTGGTTCGGATCCTGCAAACCATTGGTCAGCAGAGCCTGAAAACCATTTGTCATGTGAGCGCTTTCATTGCCATTCGCATTACTCTCATGCTTCGGGTCAATGTACTGAGCAATTTGAACTCCTGCATTTCCCTCTCCTACTTGAACACTTCCCTTGTTGCTGATTGCCTTCGTAGTATTGTTGCCAGAGTAGTTCAAGGCATCCAGCTGTTGTTTCACATATTCAATAGTATAGCCCGCAAATTTTGGAGCATTTAGCTGAATCGTAGACTTTGGGATTTGGAAAGCACCTTGTTTTGCCATATAGTTTGTGGGAGTATCAGAGGTTTGTTCTTTCTTACAGTTGCCCAATGGTACAGTAGGCAACACAGCTGGCACAACTGGAAGAGAAGTTTCTTGTGGATTAGGGTTGAGCCTTTGACGCTTCCCACATATCTGCAGTGAAGAAAAATAACTTGATCAATAAGGCTCCGTTTGTTTTCCATAAAATAACTTGATTTTGGAAAATATTTTTCCCTCCCAGAAAATTTTCTCTTGAAAAATATTTTCTTGGAAAATAATATCCCCGAAAAGATTTTTTTTCCCCCCCTTATTTTGGTATTTGAAAAAAAGTTAGGAAAATGTTCATTTTGGAAAATGTTTTTCCTTTCTATAAAGGGGATTCATTTTCCAGAAATTCGTGACTTTTCTCAAAGGAATTTTTCTCCCTTGAAAAATATTTTACTTTCTTGAAAACCAAACTGACACAGGAAAATTATTTTCCAGAAAGTCAAACAAACACTAAAAAGACATTTTATGGAAAATATTTTTCGGAGGCCAAACAAATGCCGGAAAATCTGGAAAACATATTCCATGAAACAAACGGAGACTAACATAATGTAAAATATACATATTTATTGCAAAAGAATGTAATTTTCACTAATTTTTTATTATCATTTCTTAACTAAAATAATCTATTGACACACAATTATTATATTGTCATTTTTCATACTGTAAACATGTAACATGTCAAAGTACCATCATAGATGCATACTTTCAACGTCACGGCATCATTAAGGTAGTAAACAGGGGTAACTGACAATCAAAACAGTTATGGACTCGACTAGGACATTGCCAATGCACTCTAATCCGAAATGACATATGAGCCAAATTTAGTACCCGGTCCACATACCAATTTATGTACTAATTACAAATAACTAGGCAAGAGACACAATAATAGTGATATCAATATTAAATAAGTATGCATACATGTGCATATAGAATAACATTATAGATCCATACCTGCAGATGACTGGGAACTTGTATATTTGTCAAGCCAGGCTCCTTTATCATCCCTAAAATTGAATTCGGATGAGCCCCTGCTTCCGTAAAACAAATTAATTAACATAATTAGTTATATATTTAACAATATTAACAAACATGACAATACTATTGATAATAACTTACTGTTTTGTCCTAGGATGTTAGTTGGTTGCAAAAACTTCGCCTGAGGAGAAGCAGTCCAAGTCATTCTTGACTTCTTTGGGTTGCAACTAACATCCTCACCAGTGATGTTTTCTTCATCAGAATTCATCATTTTCCTTTCCATGTTCCTCATATTTCGATTTATTACAGCACCACCACAACTGCTGCCACTACCAGGATTGCCATATTCCTCTCCATCAATGGAACTAGTAATATCACTTAAGGCAGGCAGTTCTCCTGTCTCTCTACAGACATGGTGCCATGTATACTTGATATCACTATCGCTAAGTGGTTTTGAGAACAAGAAGCAGACCCCATTTCCCATAGCTTCCCTTGCTAATTCCATTGTCAAATCCTCAGCAATCACTACAGATACAAAAGTAAATGAAAAGCGACTCGTGCATATCAATAAAATGGATTTCAACTGTAATTAGGTATAATATAAATGTCGATTTGTAATGATAAATAAAAAACAGAGGATTGTGTGTGTCAGTTGATTGAGCTTACAAATGACTGGAATTGTTATGCTTTGAAGGTGAACTTCCCGTACAAACTCATAGATTGCCATTCCAGGCATGTCAAAGTCAGCAATGACAATATCGAAATTACTGGTTCTCTTTTTCATAATGTCCAGCGCACCACTTGCTGACTCCGCAGTTGTCACTGGAACAAAAGTAAGAGACACATTCTTAACACTTACTGGATTGAGACAATAGTATAATTTTAACATTCTTACTGATATATACCAAATATATGTTTGACTTTCACCACATAGACTTTTATAAATATAAATATACTAGAGATTTACAAGTTCAAATTTGAAATAAAATTTATACAATTTTCGCAAAGTGCAATAAAAGAAAAAGAATCTTTATATATGCAGTCTTTTTGTAAAATTTCAACTAATTTTCTCCATCAAGCAGTAGTTGATTGTAATAAAAGTCAGCGAAAAAATATAATAGGTCCACAAACAGTTTGTTAGTGTAACGTTTTCAACACAGACACGATATCTCTAAAGTACTGTAAACTAGAGATCATTAAAATGAGATCAGCTGACTTTTACGGTTTTACCAACACATAAACATATATCTCAATAACAACCAAGACTATTGAGATTAGTTCAGTAGTCTTTATCAACCACATAATCCATTAAGTATTAGAAATTGAGCAAAATTAAAAAAACACAAAATTTGAATTATTTACAGACTTGTAAAATGAGAAAGAGTAATAAAATATAAATCTGAAAGAATCCATTGGAAACAATTCCGAACTTCTTCTTAAAAAATTAAAATACACACATTAAGCCATCACCTTGGTATTGTTGTTTCTCAAACCGAGATGCAAGGAACATGAGTGAAGCTACGTTATGAACTACTAACAAAATGTGAAGATGCTGAGCTATACGCTGAGATATACTAAGTACGGCCCTGTCATTTCTTGATCGAGTACTAACAGTATTCATGTCCATTCTTACAGAAACCAAAAAATCGAAATCTTATGTGAAAATAGTTGATATATATATATAATGAATATAGGTTTGTAGAAATGAAAAAGGAGGTGAGAAAAAGCAAATATTGAATGTCAAAACTAGCTATGAGAGTGCACTATATATACATGTCTAGTGCTATACCGATAAAATCTACTGGATTTTCGTAATCTTTTATTGAACATTTTGATTCAATTTTAGATATTACTAGGATTTTGATTTACTTGTATTTTATTGTTGGCATTTAAAACTCATTGACTATTCATGACGCGACATAACTAAGATTTTGGTTTAATTGTAATTTATTGTTCGCATTTAAAACTCTTACTATTCATCACGACACAAGTACATGAAGCGGAGACTCCATATGACAATTACACAATACCCGACGAGTTCCAATCCAATTGGATTTTATTACCAAACTTAAAATTTTGGATTTGGATTTATTTTTTAAAGTCGAAAGATTTTGAATTTCAATATAGATAATAGGTGTATCGAACCGATACCTGATCCAAAATCCGAAACACAAACCAAACATGAAACCGATAAGAATCCGATATGTACAATTATATAATATATTATTATAATTTGAAAATTCTTGTAAATAATATTTTAGAAATTATACAAAAAGTCTATTTTTTATTTAACATTAATCGATAATTAATACTCGTTTAGTGAATTACGGCTTGTCTTTTTTAGTCTCACGTTTTATTAATACTAGCTCATATCTCGTGCATCGCACAGGTTTCATTTTGTAAAGTACTATTTTTTTGGGTAAAATAAATAAAAATATTAATAGAAAAAATAAATATTTATAATTTTATAATTCTTATATATTTGAAATATCAACAATACATTATTTTTTAAAAGACTTTGTATTTTATTAGGCTTCTATCAAGAGTTTTTTTTTTCTTTGAGTCATAATCAAGTAAGAGTTTGTAATTGTAATAGAGTTCTAATAGACATTAAAAAGCCCAAATTTTATATCAGATAACTTGTCTTTAAGTTTGGAAGCTCAAAAGGCCCATTGTACCGACCAATGTACAAAACGATTATCTCTAATTTGGTTTTAATATCATACTTTATATAGTTTCTTTAATTAATGGTGCCATGATAACGCTCGTATAATAATTATTTTCTCTCCATATGTGAGAGTTGAGTTTTTCTCTCCGGGTATCATTTCGCTGTGAGAGGCCATTCTATTATGGCAAATTCTGAGAATCTCGATGTTCTTATGACTGGTTTAGATATTTCAAATGAGGAGGAGGAGTTGGTGTTTGATGTTGATGTGGAGGAGAACACAAATCGATTTGAATTGTGTCTGGTGGGCAGATTTCTGACAGAGAAATCTATAAATGTAAGAGCTATGAGTACCAAGATGGCTGATTTGTGGAAGCCAGCGATGGGCATTAACATTAAAGTTCTGAAACCGGGGATTTTCCTATTTCAATTCTACCACATAGATGATTTGAAATGGGTGATGAACAACGGGCCCTGGACGTTTGATAATGTTATGCTGGTTTCAAGCACTATAGGTATAGGCAAGGACCCTGTGAAGGTACCATTGAATGATCTGGAGTTTTGGGTTCAAATTTATGATCTACCGAGTGGGTTTATGAATGAACAGGTAGGAAAGCAGCTGGGAAACTTTTTTGGGTCTTTTATTCTGTACGATCCTAATAATAATGCAAGCATTTGGAGGGAGTATATGAGGATCAAAATAAAGGCTGACGTGAGAAGACCTTTGAAAAGGAAGAAGAAGATCTGTCGTAGGGATAAAACTGAGTTTGTAGTACAGTGTAAGTATGAGAAGCTGGGTGATTTCTGTTTCATTTGTGGGCTGGTATCGCACACGGAGAGATTTTGTAGAAAGAAGTTTGAGGAAGGGGAGGGACAGCTAGTGAGGGAGTGGGGCAGTTGGCTCCGTGCACCACCAATGAGGGGGGCGGCGCAGGGGAGGAGCAAATGGCTCAGGGATGAGGGAGACGTGAATTGGGGCGAAAAAAGGGGGAAAGATTGCAATCAGGATTTCAAAAATGCTAATTTGGCGCAAACTGGTAGGGGGTGGGATAAGTCTGGTAGAGATGTTGAAAATCTAGCGAACATTACGGGAGGTTCAAATTTAAGGGGGAGCGGAGTAATAGCAGGGGAGGGAATTTCTGTTTTAAAAAAGTCTATTTGGCCTGGAATGGGTGAATTAGATGGGCTGGACTTAGATGAAAGAAAACGTAGGAGGACAGGGCTTAATATTACGATGGATACGGAGGAAACAAATAAGACACAACACCATGATTCCATGCTTTCTAATGTTGATTGTATGGACTCTTCTTCAACTGATTTGGCTAAGCTTGCTGTGCAAGCTAGCCAGCTCCAATGATTTGCTTAAGTTGGAACTGTCGGGGGTTGGGGAACCCTCGTACAGTTCGTGTGCTTCGCGACTTAGTTCACAATCGTAAACCTGATGTGCTTTTTTTGATAGAAACGATTTCAGTTAGAAGTAGAATAGAGGAGCTTAGAGTGAGACTGGGGTTTGCTAGTAGTTTTGCAGTTGACAGAGTTGGGAGAAGTGGGGGGCTAGCAGTGTTTTGGAAGGCTAATGTTGAATGTAGTATTTCGGGTTATTCACAAAATCACATTGATGTAACGTTTTATGAGAGGAGTATAGCAATTTGGTGTTTGAGCTGTTTCTATGGATATCCAGAGAGAGCTAGGAGAAGGGAGTCGTGGAATTTGATTAGAAATTTAGCTAATCTTTCAACGCTGCCTTGGTGTATTATGGGGGATTTTAATGATATGTTGTATCAGTCGGATAAGAAAGGGAGACATCAACACTCGAGGTCTCTTATGGAAGGGTTTCGGTTGGCGATTGAGGATAGCTTATTAACAGAGGTGGAGTTGCATGGAGGGTTGTATACTTGGGAGAAAAGTCGTGGGACGGGGGATTGGGTTCAGGAACGTATCGATAGAGCATTTGCAACGAGTGAATGGCATTCTAAGTTCCCTCTTTGTAAGTTGAATGTTTTCAAAACCACTGTGTCGGACCATGATCCTATTTCACTCGAGCTGGTTCATGTTATGAAGTCTAAAAAAGAATTTAGATTCAAATTTGAAAATACGTGGTTGAAAGAGGAATCGTTCATAAAGGACGTTTCTTTGTTCTGGGGAGAGCTTCCTAAGACGAGTTTACTGCCTAAGCTTCTTTCGGTGTCTAAATATATGGGGAAATGGGGGAGAAACTTTTTAATAAGTTTAGGGAGAAAGTTCGTTTGCAGAAGGGTGTGATTGATGCTTTGAAAGACAGGACTGATGACAGAGGGGTGCAACAGTACCTTATTGAACGAGATAAGCTAAATGATTTGCTTCTTCATGAGGAGCTATATTGGAAACAAAGAGCGAAACTTTTCTGGCTAAGAGAAGGGGACGAGAACACTAAGTTCTTTCATACTAGTGCAACGGGCAGGAGGAAATCGAATCATATTTCGTTTCTTGAAAGTGATGATGGTACAAGGTATGAAACGTAGGAGGATATGGGTTTTGTAGTGCAGGATTACTTTTTGAAGGTGTTTGGGGAAGCAGGGGGATCAAACGAGGCTAGACACATGAGTAGTTCGAGAAGAGTGACAGAAGAACAGAATGTAGAATTAACTAATGAAGTGACTTTCAAAGAATTTTCTGAGGCTGTCAATCAGATGCATCCGGATAAAGCTAGTGGACCCGATGGTTTGAATCCTGCCTTTTATCAAAACTTCTGGAAGGTAATGGGGAAGGAGGTTTATGAATGCTGCAACGGATGGCTTCGGGGTGAGGCATTCCCAGCTGACTTAAATAGTACGAATGTGGTCTTAATTCCAAAAAAAGAAGGTGCTTGTCGTATGAAAGATTTCAGGCCAATAGCACTTTGCAACGTTTTGTATAAAATTATGGCTAAGGTGTTGTCGAACAGGTTAAAAACCATCCTACCAGACCTCATAACCGAAAAGCAATCGGCGTTTGTTCCTGATCGGAGCATTACAGATAATGTTATTGTGGCTTTTGAGGTTGTTCATCACATGAGAAGAGGAGGGGCTAGGGGCGACGGAGAGGTTGCTCTTAAGTTAGATATCAGTAAGGCCTATGATAGAGTGGATTGGGGCTACTTGAGGAGACGGATGGAGGCTATGGGTTTTTGTGAAGTATGGATTTCCTGGGTTATGAGATGTGTAACGACTGTTGCATATAATGTTTGTCTGAACGGAGATTTAATTGGGCCAATCTATCCTAAACGAGGACTACGGCAAGGAGATCCCCTATCTCTGTACCTCTTTCTTCTATGTGTTGAGGGCCTGTCTAGTGCAATAGATGAAGCAGCTGAGAATGGAAGAATTCATGGCAGTCGTATTAGTGTTAATGCTCCGGAGGTCACTCATCTGTTATTTGCGGATGATAGTTTTCTGTTTTTCAGAGCAACAACGGAGGAGGCTACTATGGTGAAGCAAATCTTGGCTAACTATGAGAGTCTATCGGGGCAGTCTGTTAACTTCCAAAAATCAGGTGTGTTGTTTAGTTCTAATGTTAGGAGGGACAAGCAGGCAGAACTGTCAGGAATTTTGGAGGTAAACAATGACATTTCTAATAGTAATTATTTGGGCCTTCCTTCTCTAGTGGGTAGATCTAAGAAAAGGGTGTTTGGTTTTATTAAAGAGAGAGTGTGCAAACGAATTCAGAGCTGGGAGGCAAAACCTATATCACGTGCAGGGAAATTAATTCTCATAAAAAACGTGGGGCAGGCAATCCCCTCGTACAGTATGTCTTGTTTTCTACTACCAAAGACGATGCAACAGGAAATTGAGAGGTGTTTTAATAGATACTGGTGGAGTTCTGGTGCTGGTCGTAGCAAAGGGATTAGTAGGCTTTCTTGGGGTGCTATGAGTATGAGTAAAAGCAGGGGGGGTCTGGGATTTCGGGATTTGCAGGGTTTTAATATTGCCCTACTTGGTAAGCATGTGTGGAAATGCTTGGATAAACCGAACATGTTAGTCTCCCGTATTCTTAAAGCTAGATATTTTCCTGATTGTAACATCTTAATGGTGAACAAAGGACAGGGGGGAGCTATATATGGTCTAGCATCTGGCAAGCTAAAGAGGAGGTGAAAGCTGGTTTTAGGTGGATTTTAGGCAATGGTGATGATATTGTGGCCACCAGAGATCCGTGGTTGAGGTTAAAACAAGATTACTGTGTGGAAAATGATTCTAGGTATGTGGGAAGGGAAGGGAAGGGAAGGTGGCTGAGTTGTTTTATGCAGGTACGAAAAGCTGGGATGTGGAGAAGGTTCGAGGTTTGTTTACTGCAACTGATGCTAATGCTATTCTAGCAACGTTTGTGCCGCAACGTCTAGTGGGCGATCGAGTAGCATGGACCAAGTCAAATGATGGATTATATAGTGTGAAGACTGGGTACCGGTATTGGCAGGAAAGAAATAGTGCAAACCTGGGGGCAATTCCACAATATGAGGGTTGGAAGAAAATTTGGAAGTTACCAGTTCCTCATAAGATGAAAGTGTTTCTTTGGCGTTTTTGTCGAAATAATATTCCTGTGCGGAATAGACTGAAATCTAAAGGTGTTCGAGTAACCATCTTGTGTCCGTTTTGTAATGCAGATGTGGAGCATCTCACCCATGTGTTTTTCGATTGTATCTTTGCTGCTAGCTGTTAACATTATAAAGGTTTACAGTTTGATACGAGCATGTTGGAATCGTCTCCAGATTGGCTGCTGTCAAAACTTGGGTCTGCTGGAAATGAGGAGATTATTAACATCTGCACCATTCTTTGGGGTGTGTGGTTTTGGAGGAATAAGAAAGTATGGGAGGGAAAGACAGTTTCTGCTTCAGTTGCTATGGATGGGAACTTCAATACGGTGCGTGAATGGAGAGAGGCTAGAGAAGTGAGGGGAGGGATTCAGGGTGGTGCGAGTGCAACTACTATTAAGAAGACTCATCGTTGGCAGAAACCTCAAACTGGGACTCTGAAATGCAATGTTGATGCTTCTTTTTATCCTGGGGCTAGCACTTTTTCTTTAGGAATGGTTATCAGGGATTGCAATGGTGTCTTTGTGCAGGGTAAGTGTATGACTCTGATGAGTCCTGCTACTGTGTTTGAAGCGGAGTGCCTAGGTGTTCGGGAGGCTCTCTCTTGGATTCTTGCTCGAGATGATGCTTGTGAAGTAATGGTGGAATCAGACTCGTCACTTACAGTAGATGCCATTACTGGTAAGGAGTACAGACTCGAGGTTGGACATGTGGCGGATCAGTGCAAGTTTATGCTTCAGCAATATCCTCGTATCAAGGTTTCTCATATTCGAAAGCACGCGAATAGGGTAGCTCATGTTTTGGCTAAAATTCCCTGTTTAGTTAATTGCTTTAATGTTTTTTCATCTCCTCCTGATCATTTGGTGGAGACTATTGTGTCTGACAATTCTTATTAATGAAAGCTGGTTTTCTTTGTTTCAAAAAAAAATATATATAATACTTTATAACATAGTTCTAGTTAAATAGTACAAAACCTAAATATTATACCCGATAACTTATGTTTTATTTTATAAGAGTATCTCCAATGGGGTTGACTAAAATAATACAGAATAGTGATTGGCTAAAATTTACTGAATTTGTAAGATGTTGCGGTCTAACGAGGTTCGCAATAATGATTAAATTTATATGTGCAATTTTGGTACATCTTTTGAGAGATTTGACAAATTTAACCAATGTGAGGAAGTTGGGTATAATTTTACCTAAGGGTTTTGCATGGCTGGAGCTTCACAATTTATACAAATTATGTATAACATTTTCCACGTAGGAATTTTTTGCTAAAGGTTTCTCCCAGGGGATGCTCTAAGCCCATAAGGTCCATAATATCGACCAATGTACTAATAAATTATCTCTAGTTCAATTTTGACATAATAGTATAAATAAATATGTATAATAAATACGCACAATTTTATAATATTAATAATATATTATTATTTAATCGAATTTGTATTTTAATAGACTTCTATAAATCAAGAGTTCACAATTATAATAAAGTTCTAGTTAAATGCTCAAATTTTGCAAGTGATAATTTGTATTTAATTTTGGAAGCCCATAACACCCATAGTACTGACCAACATAAATAAATAAATATTACAACAGAAAAAGCATATTATAATTTTATAATTCATATGTAATTAAAAAATCAATAATATATTATTATTTAATAAAATTTGTATATTGTTAGACTTCTATAAAGTAAGAGTTTGTGATTATAATACAGTTCTAGTTAGACATTTAAAAACCCAAATTTTACATCCAATAACTTGTGTTTAAGTTTGGAAGCCCAAAAGGGCCATAATGTGATAGTACCGACAGTGGCGGATCCAGGGTCCGCGTTAAGGGGGGTTCAAAAAATTTTCATGAACATTGAATCGAAGCAACTTTTTCGACGAAATTAAGAAAATTTTGATAATAGAACCCTTTTTCCAATACCAATAGTTAATTTTTATTATATGTATAATCTCATTTTTTAATATTTCGAAAATGTTATAATATAAATGGTTTGATAAAAATTGGGGGCCTTCAAGAAACTTTTTTAATCATCTAATACTATTTTAATATTTTCGAAAAACAATAATATTTTCAAATATAACTATTACGTGTGGAAGTCAGCTCATGCATCTGTAATGATGAGATTCGTTGATGTTTTATTTATGAATGTATTGGCCCCAACTATGTTCCAATATTGAGGTTTTATTTCTGGATGTATTGGCCCCAACTATGTTCCAATATGGCCCTCTAAAACATCTACTCAACTATTATATATGCATTAGACTAAAAAAAAAAAAAAAAAAATCAAGTGGGGTCCTTAACCCCCACCAGACCCTGCTGCATCCGCCCCTGAGTACCGACCAACATACAAAAAGATCATCTCTAATTTGGTTTTAATATAGTAGTTTATAATAAAGTTCTAGTTAAATATTTCAAAGCCCAAATAAATTTGTTTAAGCTTAGAAGCCCATAAGGCCCATAGTACCATCGTACCGACCAACCAACGTACATAGTATCTCTAGTTCGGTTTTATTATAATAGTTTATAATAAATTACGTCTGACTCGGTTCAATATATTAGTACTGGGATCTGTTCCCCGCTACGCATGGTCGTAGTTTTAAATTTTTTATATATATAAATGATGCTTAATTTATATGTTGTTGTTCTTCTGAATTTCCATTTTTTATGTTTTTTAAATGCATTTTTGTGAATTTTTATTTGATTTAATGTATTTTTGTGAAGTTTTGAAACATTAGGTGTTCATGAATTGGGTGAGTGAAAGGAAAGTAAGACCTTTTTGAAATGCACTGACAAAAATAATAAATTTAATAAGGGCACCTCTTTTATAATTAATTAAAATATAATAAATTTGAAATATTAATATTATAATTATTTTCATAATAATGTACCTATTTGATGAAATTTTTGGTGAGTATTATAAAAATCTCCTATTTTCAAAATCTCATATTGTTTTGTACCGAATATAAGTTTCCCACATTAGGTCCATTTTGAGTGAGCGTTTAGTTGGTCCCTCGGTTTCTGAGAATAAAATGAAGAAAAAGTGCAAAATTGTGTAGATATTAACTTAATGGAAATATATTATTTTATCGAATAACACCTTTCAAGGTGTTTGGCAGACAATTCATTCATACAATTTTTAAAATTGTATTTAATGTACTCCCCAATTTTTTGTAATTTAAGCACATTAAATTTTGTGAAATGAATTTAATTAGAGCCCGTTGGGTAAACTTAAAAAAAAAGGACTTATGACTTAAAGTCTTTAAAGATAAAACGTGAAAATTTTAAAATTTTAAGTTGATACCGGTTTGGGTAATTTTATTATTTTGTATAACTTATAAGTTGTTAAAAAAATTAAATTATAATTATAGTTATTAAGTTGAAGATATGAATGATGATAAAAAAAAAATTTCAAATAAAATTACAAAAAAAATGAATAGTTAAAAAAAATACCTTCTTAAAATTTTGATTGCAAGTTGTTTTTACAATTTTAAATCAATTTTTAGCTTATTACACAAATAAACATTTTCCAACTAAAAGTCGTAAATGACGTAAAGCCCCCAACTTTAATAAAAGCCAAATAGGATTTCAAAAAAAAAAATCAATTGCTACTAAATGAATTTGAATGTTAAAAATGAAATTACAGTTAAAATAAAATACTTTATTGACAGAATTATAATGTAATACTTAATATTTAATGTGATACCTTTTTTTCTCAAAAATTATTGCAAATTGTAAATGAATTAATAAAATAAGTACATATTTTTGCTTATCTCATGTAAGAACCCTAATTTTTGGTAATATTCCCTTTTATTTAATATCTTGTGGCATTGTCAATATAGAACCTTTCTAGTCATCCCTGTTGATTAATAGAATTGATTGTCTGAGAAACTGTGTTGTTGCATTTATTATGTAAGATAAAAAGGAAGATTGTGAAGGCAGGAGTCTTATTGTTAGTAAGATTTATAAAACTTGGGATTTGAGAATGGTTAGAGTATTAAAAGATTTATTAAGAATTATGACGAGGAATTATGGACATTCGAGGAATTTACACAATTAAGTACTTAAGGAATTATAGGGGAAATCTCTACGCGACAAAATATTATTACGAGAGATTAATTAAGATACGATACGAATTAAAGATTAAATGACAAACATTGGTGGAAGAATAATGATACAAGGAGTAGTATTGCATGCAAGTCCCATGCAACCAAGTGCTTAGGAATAAGCAAACTAGTTGACAAATTGGAAGAGGAATAGTATCTAGTTACTTCAAAAAGGGGAGACAAGGAGCACATGTGACCATACCTTGCTAGTACCTTGCCTATACATACACATTATGTGTAACACCCTCACTTACCAATATTAAGATTATATGCTTTTATAATTAATTAAACATTTATATAGAAGAAATTTTAGAAAATTCGGCATGATGTGTTCGCAAATAGGACTAACCACC
The DNA here is from genome assembly GCA_036435485.1 of Saposhnikovia divaricata. Taxonomy (NCBI): domain Eukaryota; kingdom Viridiplantae; phylum Streptophyta; class Magnoliopsida; order Apiales; family Apiaceae; genus Saposhnikovia; species Saposhnikovia divaricata. The sequence continues at coordinate 114,988,173 of CM071596.1, forward strand.
TGTCCAAATCAACCAAACCAAACCAACTATAACCAAACCTGCTCACAGGCATAATAATAGCAAAACTTATAAAGAAACATAACTCTGACTAGCCAAGACAACTCACAGGTCACAGTATGAAACAACTACTAATTAACTATTACAACCCAAGTTCTGAATAAAAATAATATACAACCCATTAAATATGATATTCTGCCTACAAATACAGACATAATATAAACAAAAATATATGCTCACTACCCATCCAACCACCTCGACCCTCTGACTGCCTCGGAGACTACCCCAACCAGACGGGCCACTTCTTCTAGACATCTTCAGGCTTAGCTGAGGAAACAGAATTAGCAAGCAAGTGAGCCAAAATGCTCAGCAAGTATATATATATATATATAATTAAAACATCAACAACTGAAATGTCTGCAAGATTGTCAAGAATTAACAATCAACATTATATAAGTTCAACTGAAGGTTCATCTTTTGTCTGAGTCATAAAATAGAAGAGGATTGGACTATCATGCATTTTATAAATAAAAACAATTATAAGGTTAGGCTGCTGATCAGTCACGCACTAACCCCGGACAAACGCACACAGCAATGTCCTTAATGGATCCACGGCACACATTGGCCTTAATAATTTCTGACCACGAATCTGGTCCGACCCTTACGGTCCACATTTAAAAAAAAAAACTAATAGTCCAATCCTAACTAAACATCAGGTGTCGGAACAATCGACCACCTCAACTGCCAAACACCCTGGACACTTTCGTTCCAGGTCAATATCTCAAATCTCACCAAGTAGAATAAGGTCAGGTAATCTCTGAATTAAATATCGACAAGTTCGATATGGCAAAAAGGGGTATTGATTTAAGTCAAGCTACTAAAAGGATCAACGAAACGATATAATCGACTTGGGGGTATAGCCATTGAATATTCAAAATTAATGGAAATTATCAGAACAGTTATATCAAGGATAAATCAAATGCATAAGAATCAAGTTATGATAATCAGAATTCGCTAGAAATATAAGTGAAGTGATTTACTTGAAAGAGAGGTGGAATAATATACTTGCAAGGGATATGGATGTAAATCAATTCACTAAAAGCATCAACAACTCAGTAGAATCAATTTGGGGTATAACAATTAAGTATTCGAAATTTCGGGAAATTAACGGAACAATTATAGCAAGAGTAATTCGAATAAGCATATGAATCAGGTTTTTATAAACATAACTCATTTAAAAGATAATTGAAGCAATTTACTTGCCTTAACTAGAAAATCACAGAATCCGAAGTGTCTTTACGTCCTCAGCTTTAGCCTTCCCTTTATCCACGGAATCTACACACAATATAACACTATTTTAGAATCCTGCTCAATATTCACTAATCAATGTAAACATTCCACTTAGTCTACCCCTGCGAATAATCTCCTAATTTTCCTTTATTTAATCATACATCAATAGTTAATAAGCTTCAAATATAGGTATTTAATTATTGCCAACAAACGTACTCACAAAATCGACTAAATAAATAATAAGGTAAATAACCCAACACCTTGATCAAATTGTGTAATTATATGCACACATATATATATATATACAAAGAAATTATTTAAGATTTTTAGAAAATTTTGACGGCATCCCCTTATACGGGTAACTGCCAGTCGGAACATAACCAACACCAACCAGTAGGAATCATTGTATTCCAAATAATTTTCTCTACAAATAACCATATACTAACCATTAGAATTAAATTTATTCTAATCCGAATAATCCACAATATTTCCAATAAATCATAACAGTCGAATATACAATTTAGAATTTATGAATACGAAATAAATAATATGATACTCTATACAAATAATATAGGATCGATTTTAACAATCAATTTGTCTGAAATAAAACAAGCAGAGCATCCAATTCAAGGCATCACAGAATTCATAAGAATTATATCTTAGCTACCAACCACAATTTACAAAGCCTAAACCCACACATTCATACAAACTCGCACAAACTCACACAAACTCGCTCACCAGCCATGAACCATACTCCCCTGGTATCCATAAAACACACACATACGTATATCCCACACACACATTAACGCACGCTGCTATTTTACTCCAACACACCAAACATACTACTGCCCTCAGCCACTGCAACACACTCACACCCAGCTTCACATGAACAAAAATTAAGCCCCCCAATTCAAACCTATATACCACCATACACAGGACAAGACACGCACAACCAGCAGTGACACATGGGAAGACCGGACCTTCAATCACACACACGCACACGATATCTACACACACACGAAGCCAGCTGCTACCACTCAAACCCCAAACACCGAGCACAACAAAACGATTAGACACACAGCTCCACAACTCATGCACCCCAGAATTTATCTATACCCACACACAATTGCAATACTCGGCACACACACTCTTGTCTCGCAGAAACAGTGGTAAACAAAGCACACAACAACGAACACAGCAAGGAAAGGACAACAGGGAAGAAACATCGAGAGGAGGGAGAAAGGCCAACCGAGCCGAGGATATTCCGAGAGAAAATGAGGGAGAGAGGGAGGAGGTTCTAGAGAGCTAGTGAGATTGATGTTGTCTGGGTTTAGGAAATTCAATTAGGGATTTAAGATTTAAAAGATTTGGGGGAAAAACTAAAAAACATTTTTTGTAAATTCTTTTAAATGAAACTCATAAAAATCAAACTTGTAAAAATCACAATTAAATACAAAATGAATGGAATATTAAATTTAAAAATTTAAAAAATGAAGAATGTGAAATTACGATCACCCACATATTTTTAAAATATTTTTAGGATTAAAAACGAATTAAATAAGAGTTTTACAAGATTAAATCCTTAAATTGGAAAATAATTCGTAAAATCATTTTAAAATCCTTGAAACCCAAAAATAATTCACCAAGTATTTTTAAAAGTCATATAAACTAATAAAATCAATAATGAAAAAGATTTCAGGATTTCTGCTAATCCCGAGAATTTTATAAAATTCACAGAAGGTAAATATAACGCAATTAAATAGAAAATAAATCCCAAAAATAAAATTAAAAACGGTCGGGCTTACATAACATATATAAAACATCAACCAAACCTCCAAATATTATTCCACAATTATAATACTTCCTCAACCAATTCACACACCACATAATTTATTTAATATTAAATAGATAACTTTTAGTAATTAAATATTCTGAAATTTCTAAGGCGTTATAACCTTCCCCCCTTAAAAGGATTCTGTCCCCAGAATCTCACCTAAGAGAATAATTGAGGATAATTCTCCAGCATATCGCTTTCCAACTCCCAAGTTGATTCTTCCACCTTGGGGTTTCTCCACAAAACTCTCACTATAGGAATTGTTTTATTCCTCAAAACCTTTTATTTTCGATCTAATATTTTGATAGGCTGCTCCACATAAGATAAATCTGGCTGAATCTCTATCGGCTCATATTCAATGACATGTTTAGAATCCAGATGGTATTTCTTAAGCATGGATACATGGAACACGTTATGGATATGTTGCATATGAGGCGGTAAAGCTAACTCGTAGGCGACTTTCCCGACTTTCTTCAATACCTCGAAAGGCCCAACAAATCTTGGACTTAATTTTCCTTTCTTACCAAATCTTACCAACCCCTTCCACGGAGACACTTTCAACAAAACTTGTTCTCCTTCCTCAAACTCCATATTCTTTCTGGCCAAATTAGCATACTTTTTCTGTCGGTTCTGAGCTGTCACTAACCTTTTCTGAATAAGTTGAACCACTTCCTTGGTTTGCTGCACTAACTCAGGTCCGAGTATCTTTCGCTCGCCAACTTCTTCCCAGTATACTGGAGATCGACACTTTCGTCCATATAACGCTTCATACGGTGGCATACCGATGCTAGCATGAAAGCTATTGTTGTATGAAAATTCCACTAACGGCAAGTGTTCATCCCAACTTCCTGCAAAATCTAATGCACAAACTCGGAGCATATCTTCAATTGTTTGAATCGTTCTTTCACTCTGGCCATCAGTTTGAGGATGGTATGCAGTACTCATTTTTAATTCGGTGCCCAAACATTCTTGAAAACTCCTCCAGAATCTCGAATTAAATCTTGGATCTCGATCTGAGACTATTGATACTGGAACTCCATGTCGCACCACAATTTCTTTAATGTATAGATGAACTAATTTGTCTAATGAAAACCTCTCATTTATTGGGAGGAAGTGTGCAGATTTCGTTAATCGATCAACAATTACCCAGATAGCATCATGATTAGCTCTCGTCCTTGGCAATCCAGCCACAAAGTCCATTGCAATATGTTCCCATTTCCACTCGGGAATCTCTAATGGTTGTAGCATCCCACTTGGCCTTTGATGTTCTGCTTTTACTTTCTGATAGGTCAAACACTTACTTACCCATTCAGCAATATCTCTCTTCATATCCGGCCACCAGAAGTTTCTTTTCAAGTCTCGATACATTTTCGTACTTCCTAGATGAATCGAATATTTCGAACTGTGGGCTTCCTGTAGGATCTCATTCTTCAACTCTGTCACATTGGGTATCCAAATACGTGAAGAAAATCTCAATATCCCCTTGTCATCTACCTGTGTGCATATTTCCTCACCTGTTAACTTGGTCACATCTCCACTCATGACTTCCTCCTGGCATCTGCGAATCTTTTTTAACAATTCTGGCTGAAACGTCATAGTGTACACCGTATCTGTACTACTTGCAGGCATACACACCTCTATCTCCAATCTTTCAAACTCTTTGTATAATTCCTCAGGCATTGTCAACATACTGATTTTCTCCTTCCTACTTAAAGCGTCCGCCACCACGTTCGCCTTCCCAGGATGATAGTTGATGGTACAATCATAATCCTTGAGTAATTCTAACCATCTTCTCTGTCTCATATTTAGCTCCTTCTGGGTGAAGATATACTTCAAGCTCTTATGGTCTGTATAAATTTCACACTTTTCCCCATACAAATAATGTCTCCAAATCTTCAAGGCGAAAACAATCGCGGCTAATTCTAAGTCATGAGTAGGATATTTCTGCTCGTGAGGTTTCAATTGTCTCGAAGCGTAAGCAATTACCTTACCGTGCTGCATTAGTACACATCCCAAACCTTTGTGAGATGCATCACTGTAAATCACAAAATTTCCTTTTTCATCTGGAAGTGTCAATACAGGTGCAGTCACCAATCTCTTCTTCAATTCCTGGAAACTTTCTTCACACTTCTCATTCCACACAAACTTTTCATTCTTCCTTGTCAACTTTGTTAGTGGGGTGGCTATCTTCGCAAAGTCTTGGACAAATCTTCGATAATATCCCGCCAATCCTAAGAAACTTCGAACTTCTGTGGGTGTTTTAGGTCTGTCCCAATTCATCACGGCTTCAATTTTAGCAGGATCCACCTTAATTCCTTCACTGCTGATGACATGCCCTAAAAACTGCACTTCTTTCAACCAAAACTCACATTTGGAAAATTTTGCATACAATTTCTCTTTCCTCAACGTTTCTAAGGCTATTCTCAAATGCCCTGCATGCTCTTCTTCGGTCTTCGAGTATATCAAAATATCATCTATAAACACAATCACAAACTTATCCAAATATTTCTTGAAGACTCTATTCATTAGGTCCATGAACGCTGCTGGTGCATTAGTTAACCCAAAGGCCATCACTAAGAACTCGTAGTGCCCATACCTAGTCCGAAACGCTGTTTTTGGAACGTCTTCCGGTCTAATCTTTAATTGAAAATATCCTGACCGCAAATCAATCTTCGAGAAACAAGTTGCTCCTTTTAATTGATCAAATAAATCGTCAATTCTTGCAAAGGGTATTTATTCTTAATGGTCAACTTATTTAGTTCCCGATAATCGATACACAGTCTCATACTTCCATCCTTCTTCTTTACAAATAATACCGGAGCTCCCCACGGCGATACACTAGGTCTAATAATACTTTTATCCAGAAGATCTTGCAATTGAACTGCCAATTCCTTCATCTCTACAGGTGCCATTCGATAAGGAGCCTTTGACACGGGTTCAGTTCCTGGGGCTAAATCAATGATAAATTCTATTTCTCTATCCGGAGGTAATCCGGGAAGTTCATCCGGAAAAACATCAAGAAATTCATTCACCACTGGAATTTCCTCTATCTTAGGCACCTCTTGACTAGTATCCATGACATAAGCCATATAGCCCTCGCATCCTTGCCTCAACAACCTCTTTGTTTGAATGATCGTTAAAAATCTCCTATTTTGCCTCTGACACCTAAAGGTAACCTCTACATTATCAGAGAGTTTAAGGATCACCTTCTTATTCTTACAATCAATTTGGGCATTATTCTCTGTTAACCAATCCATTCCTAAGATAACATCAAATTCACCTAACTGAAAGGGTATCAAATTAGCGTAAAAACAATGCCCTGAAATATCAATCTTGCAACGAGGACACACTTGAGTAACCAGAATTCGTTCTGAATTAGCTATTTCTATAACTATAGCTTCACGCAACATGCATATCTCACAGTTTAACCTTTGAACAAATTCTTTAGATATAAAGGACTTCGTAGCCCCAGAATCAATTAACACTTTAGCTTGAACAAAATTTACAGGGAGCGTACCTGCTACCATATCCGAATTCTTAATAGCTTCGTTCAGAGTCATGTTGAAAGTCCTCGCCACTGGTCTGACACCTGCTGTTGGGGGTGCTTCAATTGCTTGCAGTATTGGGTTAGCCAGAACTGGAGGTTTCACCACAGGTACTTTACAATCCCTCATTACATGCCCTGGTTTCCCGCAACGGTGACATATAATCCCTACCTTGCACTCTCGAGCATAGTGACCTTTCTGATTACACTTGTAGCACGTCACCTCCAACTTTGCACACACTCCTGGATGCCTCTTTCCACAAGATTTGCACTCTGCCAAAGGTGGCCTAACCAGTTTCTGCTGATTCGCATCTTGAATTCTATTTCCTTGGCCCCCATTCCCTGATCCCGGCTTCTTAGGGTTCCCATACTTTCCTGGCTGGAATCCTGGCTTTTTATTTGGCACATTCTGAGAACTGCCTTGCTTTTGTCGTTCCCCCATTGACCCAGCCTTTCTTTTCTTTCCTTCTTTTTCCTTGAAGTATAATTCGCTTTCTCCTTCAGCTATCATGGCCTTCTGCACCACCGCTGCATAAGTCTCCAGCTCCAAAACTGCTAGTTTAGTACGAATCCATGGTTTCAATCCTTGTTGAAACCTCTTAGCCTTCTTCCTCTCTGTGTCCACATAGGCCGGAGCAAACCTAGCTAGTTCAGTAAACTTGGTTTCATATTCCGTCACCGACATTTTCCCCTGTTTCAACTCCAAAAACTTCATCTCCATCTGGTCTTTCATATAGTCGGGGAAATACTTTTCCAAAAATAGCTCTGTAAACCTTTCCCAAGGAATCACCTCAGTAGCTTCCAACATCTTCACCGACTCCCACCAATAAGTGGCTTCATTCTTCAAGAAATAACTTACATATTCGGTTTGTTTATCTGCTGGGACCCCCACCAGTGCAATAGCTTTTTCCATCTCTTTTAACCAAGATCTCGCCTCCACCGGGTCCGCTGTTCCTTTAAACTCAGGAGGTTTAACTGCCTGGAAAGACTTAAAAGTAACCACCGGAGGAACAGGTGGCTGCTGCTGCTGCTGCTGTTGCTGTTGTTGCTGTTGTTGCTGCTGCTGTTGTTGTTGCTGCTGTTGTTGCTGCTGAGCCAACAACTGCTGCTGTAATTGCTGCTGTTGCTGTGCTAGAGTAGCAGTCTGCTGAACAAGAGTTTGTAATATTTGTGCTAAGGCAGGGTCCATCTGACCAACAGGAGGTGGATTAGCTTGTTCACCCTGATTGGTGGTTCGGGTATTTTGTTTCTTCTTCCTTGGAGGCATATTTCTGAAATCAATGAACAATTATATTAAATTCAGGTTCAGAAAGTAATAGCTCAAAATGATCCAACTTAAACAAACAATGCATATATTACTGAAAAGTAATTCAAGGTCTCCAACCAATATTCCGGTCAACAACTGATTCACAGGGTGCAATAGGATATCAATCCAAGGTTACACAAGGTATTCACAAACGTTCGGTAGGTACCATAAAGAAACAATAGTCATAATGCTAAGGTCAAACATAGTATCGAAAGTAAAAACAATGCTAGAAGGAAATGGTGCTGAAAGTAAATATGAAACGAGCAGTAAATAAGATGCTTAAGTAAATGACAGTATAAGGAAATTTAACACAGTTCTGCAAAAGTGATAATGATATATATAGATAGATCTGATACAAGCGTAATAACAACGCTTCGATAAGAGTACAACATAATACTAAAAGAGGAGACTGCTAGCATCTAGTCACAGTACAACAGATATATACAACAAAACTGGTCGCACTGCAAATCCTGACGTACTACTACTACCATAACATTCCTCTATATACCACATCATCATACTACCCTAATCATCACTGGTCATCATCGTCATCCGACTCTCCCCGCCAAGCTGATCCCAGGATGCTCTCCAGCTCTGCCGTCACCAGACCTAGAGTCACCTGCTGTGTCACGAATGCCGGCTCATCTCGGGATCTAATCCGTCCCCGCCTAATGACAACACGTCTAAGAGCTCGTACTCGCCTCCGGACATCCTCCAGCTCAGCTACCGCTCTATCTCGATCTCTAGCCCGGTCCTCCTCCCCAGCCCTCATAGCCCTCAACTCTGCCATCTGCCCTAAGAGATAGTCCCTCTCTCTGTCCACTCGCTCGTACACATGGTATGGAATAGGCTGAGGAGTGTACTGATATGCTGGCCCATTCACCGAGCCCTGTGATCCTACAAATGGCTGCCTAGCCCCTGGGGAAATCTGCTGCGGTACAGAAGCCCCTCCTTCCGGATCCTCGTCCGGGTCTGAATCGGAACCAGAAGCAGGTGCCTGAAGTATACATATATATATATATATATATATTATAATTAGACTTCCTATCTCTCACGAAACAATCCTAACCTTTCTCATAACTCTACCCCGACTCCCCACCTAATTGTTTCAGTGACTGTGACCGGTGGCTCTGATACCAACTTGTAACACCCTCACTTATCAATATTAAGATTATATGCTTTTATAATTAATTAAACATTTATATAGAAGAAATTTTAGAAAATTCGGCATGATGTGTTCGCAAATAGGACTAACCACCTGTCCAAATCAACCAAACCAAACCAACTATAACCAAACCTGCTCACAGGCATAATAATAGCAAAACTTATAAAGAAACATAAACTCTGACTAGCCAAGACAACTCACAGGTCACAGTATGAAACAACTACTAATTAACTATTACAACCCAAGTTCTGAATAAAAATAATATACAACCCATTAAATATGATATTCTGCCTACAAATACAGACATAATATAAACAAAGATATATGCTCACTACCAATCCAACCACCTCGACCCTCTGACTGCCTCGGAGACTACCCCAACCAGACGGGCCACTTCTTCTAGACATCTTCAGGCTTAGCTGAGGAAACAGAATTAGCAAGCAAGTGAGCCAAAATGCTCAGCAAGTATATATATATATAATTAAAACATCAACAACTGAAATGTCTGCAAGATTGTCAAGAATTAACAATCAACATTATATAAGCTCAACTGAAGGTTCATCTTTTGTTCGAGTCATAAAATAGAAGAGGATTGGACTATCATGCATTTTATAAATAAAAACAATTATAAGGTTAGGCTGCTGATCAGTCACGCACTAACCCCGGACAAACGCACACAGCAATGTCCTTAATGGATCCACGGCACACATTGGCCTTAATAATTTCTGACCACGAATCTGGTCCGACCCTTACGGTCCACATTTAAAAAAAAAAAACTAACAGTCCAATCCTAACTAAACATCAGGTGTCGGAACAATCGACCACCTCAACTGCCAAACACCCTGGACACTTTCGTTCCAGGTCAATATCTCAAATCTCACCAAGTAGAATAAGGTCAGGTAATCTCTGAATTAAATATCGACAAGTTCGATATGGCAAAAAGGGGTATTGATTTAAGTCAAGCTACTAAAAGGATCAACGAAACGATATAATCGACTTGGGGGTATAGCCATTGAATATTCAAAATTAATGGAAATTATCAGAACAGTTATATCAAGGATAAATCAAATGCATAAGAATCAAGTTATGATAATCAGAATTCGCTAGAAATATAAGTGAAGTGGTTTACTTGAAAGAGAGGTGGAATAATATACTTGCAAGGGATATGGATGTAAATCAATTCACTAAAAGCGTCAACAACTCAGTAGAATCAATTTGGGGTATAACAATTAAGTATTCGAAATTTCGGGAAATTAACGGAACAATTATAGCAAGAGTAATTCGAATAAGCATATGAATCAGGTTTTTATAAACATAACTCATTTAAAAGATAATTGAAGCAATTTACTTGCCTTAACTAGAAAATCACAGAATCCGAAGTGTCTTTACGTCCTCAGCTTTAGCCTTCCCTTTATCCACGGAATCTACACACAATATAACACTATTTTAGAATCCTGCTCAATATTCACTAATCAATGTAAACATTCCACTTAGTCTACCCCTGCGAATAATCTCCTAATTTTCCTTTATTTAATCATACATCAATAGTTAATAAGCTTCAAATATAGGTATTTAATTATTGCCAACAAACGTACTCACAAAATCGACTAAATAAATAATAAGGTAAATAACCCAACACCTTGATCAAATTGTGTAATTATATGCACACATATATATATATACAAAGAAATTATTTAAGATTTTTAGAAAATTTTGACGGCATCCCCTTATACGGGTAACTGCCAGTCGGAACATAACCGACACCAACCAGTAGGAATCATTGTATTCCAAATAACTTTCTCTACAAATAACCATATACTAACCATTAGAATTAAATTTATTCTAATCCGAATAATCCACAATATTTCCAATAAATCATAACAGTCGAATATACAATTTAGAATTTATGAATACGAAATAAATAATATGATACTCTATACAAATAATATAGGATCGATTTTAACAATCAATTTGTCTGAAATAAAACAAGCAGAGCATCCAATTCAAGGCATCACAGAATTCATAAGAATTATATCTTAGCTACCAACCACAATTTACAAAGCCTAAACCCACACATTCATACAAACTCGCACAAACTCATACAAACTCGCTCACCAGCCATGAACCATACTCCCCTGGTATCCATAAAACACACACATACGTATATCCCACACACACATTAATGCACGCTGCTATTTTACTCCAACACACCAAACATACTACTGCCCTCAGCCACTGCAACACACTCACACCCAGCTTCACATGAACAAAAATTAAGCCCCCCAGTTCAAACCTATATACCACCATACACAGGACAAGACACGCACAACCAGCAGTGACACATGGGAAGACCGGACCTTCAATCACACACACGCACACGATATCTACACACACACGAAGCCAGCTGCTACCACTCGAACCCCAAACACCGAGCACAACAAAACGATTAGACACACAGCTCCACAACTCATGCACCCCAGAATTTATCTATACCCACACACAATTACAATACTCGGCACACACACTCTTGTCTCGCAGAAACAGTGGTAAACAAAGCACACAACAATGAACACAGCAAGGAAAGGACAACAGGGAAGAAACATCGAGAGGAGGGAGAAAGACCAACCGAGCCGAGGATATTCCGAGAGAAAATGAGGGAGAGAGGGAGGAGGTTCTAGAGAGCTCGTGAGATTGATGTTGTCTGGGTTTAGGAAATTCAATTAGGGATTTAAGATTTAAAAGATTTGGGGGAAAAACTAAAAAACATTTTTTGTAAATTCTTTTAAATGAAACTCATAAAAATCAAACTTGTAAAAATCACAATTAAATACAAAATGAATGGAATATTAAATTTAAAAATTTAAAGAATGAAGAATGTGAAATTACGATCACCCACATATTTTTAAAATATTTTTAGGATTAAAAACGAATTAAATAAGAGTTTTACAAGATTAAATCCTTAAATTGGAAAATAATTCGTAAAATCATTTTAAAATCCTTGAAACCCAAAAATAATTCACCAAGTATTTTTAGAAGTCATATAAACTAATAAAATCAATAATGAAAAAGATTTCAGAATTTCTGCTAATCCCGAGAATTTTATAAAATTCACAGAAGGTAAATATAACGCAATTAAATAGAAAATAAATCCCAAAAATAAAATTAAAAACGGTCGGGCTTACATAACATATATAAAACATCAACCAAACCTCCAAATATTATTCCACAATTATAATACTTCCTCAACCAATTCACACACCACATAATTTATTTAATATTAAATAGATAACTTTTAGTAATTAAATATTCTTAAATTTCTAAGGAGTTATATTATGTATCACCCAACATAACTTTATCAATTATTTCACCCAACAAACAAAACACAAAAATCAAAAACTCCTCCCCCCCCCCCATTTTCAAGGTGCTCTCGGCCAAGCTTAGTAAAGGGAGAAGAAAATTCTTCCTCCCCCATTTCCCACCACTCATACATCAAGATATAATTACTAGGCCCTCTACAACATCTAAGCAAGGTATGTTAATAGTTTCAAGCCATTTCATCCATCCAAATTCAAGTTATAAATTGTTAAAGATTTGGTGAATAGTAACCATGTTTGATTTTCTTTTAGATCTTGGATTGTAAGGGTTGTAGGAGACCATTCAAGGTGTTATTAAGTTGTGTAAGGCTTGTCCAAGACTCTTAGGTGCTCAAGAAGGTATAAAAATCTCAAACCCTTTTGGTTATGTAGTGTTTATAATGTTTGGTAGTAGATCCATGTATATATGAGTTAATCTTGGTTGTATAAGTAATGGATGACATGGATCTTGAGTTTTGATGTTGTGATTGTGACTTTTATGATTATGGATAGTATATATATATCTCCATGAGTGTTATAAACCATGAACTAAGTGAATTAAGTGTTGGTTGTGTTGTGGAATTGTGAAAAATGGTTGATCTAAGTAGTATATGCTTGCTGAGTTTTTCCAGGAGCATTGACCTGTCTTGTAACACGGTTTTGAACCCCCAAATGTTGTCCCCTGATGTCATACCATATATTGTTGGAAAGATAATTGAATGTAGTTTCTGGAAATGTAAGGTTCATGGCTAGGTGATGTATAGATTTTAAGTTATGGGCGGAGAAGTGAATGGTGTTTCTGGATTCCGGACTGCACTAAGTGACCCCCTTGTGAACCTTGTTTAAACCCCTAAAAATATATGTGGGATCATGGAAAAATTTGAGAAGTTAGGGACTGCAGTGGTGAAGACCACCCAAAAAGAATTGGATTAAAATATGAATTTTTGGATTTTATAAAAATGCTAGAGTAAATTTTGCGCAAGGGAAAAAGTCGTTAGTGGAGCATAATTCTAGGGGTAATGGTTATGATTCGAATGTGGTAACTAAATTAAGTCGATTAAGTGACGAGCGTAACCGAGTGACGACATGAACCTATAGTGGGGCTAGAGTGTCATAAGACGAAGTCGTTAAGTTAATTTCGTACCCCCCTAAAACCCCGTAATTAAAGAGATATTGTTAAGGTACTAACGAGCGGTTATTGCTTATGTATAGATCGTTCGACTCCGCACGCTCGACCACCCCAACCAAACCAAGGCAAGTTTACTTTTCAAAACTTATCCATATACAAGGACTTTCACTGTTGTGTTTGTAGTTTTCAATCTTATCAAATGCTATGTTTATCAAAGTATCGATGCAGTTGAGATTGTATAAGTACATATATGCTTGTACCCCTTGAACTTAGATTGAAATGTTTTCTTCGGACAACGACTCTAGCAATAGAGGTCGTAGCGGTCCGTATATACTATTGACCGGGGAGCGGTATATTATTATATCATATCTAGATTGCGAAAACCCGAAGGGTCATTCGGGTAGTATCGTGTACTCAAGTAACTATTGTTATATCTTCGTAAATACTCGAAACCCTATCTTGGATTAAAAGTTTATTTTATCGAATAATTATTTTATTTATTATTAATATTAAATCTTAAAATATTATTTATTAATTATTGTTCATTATTTAAAGACAAAGTCAATCCAAGATACATTTAATACTTTCAAACTCGAACTCTTTCGAACTCAAAACATTTTCGAAAACCCCCGGTCAGGTTCTGCTTCTTGTATGATTTCAAGAATCATCGGTCGACTGATGTCGGACCTCAATTACTCTGTTTTCAATCAAAATCAAGTTTTCAAAAGAAAAAGAAAAAGGGACTCTGGCAGGTGTGGGAACCGTTGATGAACGATTCCCGGGATGTGTAAGCGGCCGTGAGCCAGGCGGTCCATCAAATATTATTCCGGCCCAGGTGTTGCCGAAGGATGATTACGGATGTAGTTTTCATCGAGGGTGATTACGGATGTAGTTTTCACCTGGGGATAGTTACGGATGTAGTTTCTATCCTTCTACCGGTAGAGAAGACCCGCGGATTATTGGACTTGGATGTGGCGACTGATCATCGTCAATCCCTGTCAGGTTTTTATGTTTTCTTCCAGTCCCATCCTCCACTTTGGAAAAACACTCAAACACTGCTTCTTGGGCCTAAGTGCCAAGTTGCTGACAGTGTGGTTTTTGATGAGAAAATATTGACATCGTGCAGTATCTAGAACTGCAAGATTTTCTATAAAGATTGGCACGTGTTAGTGCACTCTTGCAATTGTTTCAAAGAATGACATGTTTTTGTATGAGAAACCTTCTAAGCTAATGGAAGGAAAGAGGTTTGCAATGATGTATTCCCTGTACAGTATGTTAATCGTAGAGTGTTTTGCCGAAAATGATATACTCATATGTATATACTTTCAAACTTGAGATATATTGAAATGGGAACCTTATAAAGGGTTCATATGTTATTCTTAAAGCTCCTTAGTGAGTATAGATGTTTTATTCAAACTCGGACATATACATTGTCCAATTATGTTTTGAAATCTGAGATATATACCCATATAGTTGGGAATGTTTTCGAGATAAACCACATTATTAGTTTGCAAAATGGTGAACTTACAGCATTATGTAGCTCATTCTTGCTTTATAAAAACTTTTCAGAAAGGAAAGAATTTGGCCGATTAACTCTGCACCAGCAGAAGAGGAGTAGAAGATTTACCCCGGAGATGATTTAGTTCCTGATAAATACTACAGAGTAGTCTGATAGGTTTCCAACTGTAATAGTAAGACTTGTCTCCAAGTGTAGTTGTATAAGTGGAATTGTGTAAGACTCTGCTTTGTACAAATGAATTGTAATATTTAGTGGCACTTTTGATTATCGTTTCTGAGGCTCTAACTTGTTTGTGCTTAAGATTGAGGTCTGAATGGATGTATTGTTGAGTTGTACAGTTAATACAGGTATGATATGGTTGGATGGTGATGTGACGACCTGAATCTTTGACCTCAGATTTGGGGGTGTCACATCTCACTTTTCAACTTCTTTTTCCTAGAAAAACATACAATTTAATTCTAACTAACTATATTAATTTTTTTACAATCTAAATCTACATAATTCTAGGAAAACTTACTCAATATTGGAACCTCCATCATGTTTATCCTAATTATGGACCTACAGCAGTAGCTACCAACTACCTCACCTCGCCTTACTACGTGATGCAAAATTCAGAAGTACCCGTCCTTAATGTTGCATGCATAGGTTTCCCTTCATCATTTAACATGGAAACCAGCAATCAATTTTCTCAAACTGAAGCTCCAGTTATTCCTCAGGAATTGTCAATGTCGACTGCATCGACTACTGCAATTTCATCAACTGATTTTGTGTCATGCTTAACTGAGTCGAAAACTGAATTTATGTCAACTGGTTTGGCTTCAAGATCCACTGAATCAATTTCCGTATTATCGTCAGCTGGACCAGTATCAGTTTCAACTTAGTCGAGGAGTGCAGTTTTAGCTACAGTTATTGGCACCTGCTTAGCAAGCGAACAACTTTTTAAAAATAATTGTGTATAAGGTGAAACACCATAAAAAAGATCTTCTTACAATAGAGGCTAGATAAACAAAGTTATAGCAAACTAACAGACATTACCTCCCAAGTTAAAGAGTTTGTAATGTCCATCAAATTGCGTTTAGAAGTCTCCAAATAAGTTTTCAAGCGAGGTCAATGTCAATGTTCCTGATAAACTCTCAGCGTCTAGACAGTCCAGGACCCAAACTATCTCTTTCAAATCATCAAGCTGCTTTTGTTGGTAAACAACCTCTCCCAAACCTTTCAGACATGAACCACTAAAATAAAAACATATGTCGATCAGAGAATTCCATAGCAAAATAGCACCTTTTACAATTCAATTCTGAGAGTTAGACAATGCATGCCAATATCAACGCAGCTCACCTCTTCAGCACTTTGGAGAGATAGACACTACCAATAACACCGGATTTCAGCCTCTTCAGAAGTTATATGTAATATTTATACAATACTAATATTGTGCACTTCGGTTTCCCATCATTCCCTAGGTACCCTGTACATGATGTTGAAAATATAAAGTAGATGAAGTATTAACTTGAACTGCTTGAACAGCCTCTTCAGCAAAATATAATGTGACTTAAACCTAAAGCCTCACATTGGCTACAATAGCTTGAACCGCTTTCCATACTAAGTCATATGGTCTAAAAGGTTTTCTAACACTACCATTCAAGTATGAATATCTGGCCTGGACGCTCAATATCGGAACAGGTTTGCACAATGTATATACTTTTAAGACACATACAACATAAATTTTAGTGGCCACTTTCTTTCGAATATAAAGAATATGTTATGCTTGTAGTTATAGGAAATTGATACAATCTCATTTCCTATATGCTTGATTAAGGACAGAACTGAAATTGGGACTTTCAAGTACCTGAAGAGTTCCAAGGCAGAACAAAGTTATGCCAATATTTCTGTGCTTGTCATATGTAATTCCAGGGGAATCACTTGACAACGATGTAGTGCTCCATCCGGCAACACCAACGATGTAGCTTGAAGATTGACAGAAAGCGTGAAGGTAAAACCAGGTCGGATCAGCTGATTGAAATACCTTCAAGTACCTAGCTGTCAATGTCCCCAAAGGCACTAAAACTGTGTTCAGCACACCATGAAACTGTAAAATCATCACAATCAGAATCCAGTACCGATCATACCCTGATCTATAAATTGATTGCTAATTTTTTGTAAAAAAATCTGTGCACCATATATGAAAAGTGTCCCCGATATTAGACTCTTCATCAACAAAGACTTAGGATTAGATCTAGGATCATGGGACAGTTTGGTAGTAATAGAGTATTCCCAAGGTCGAACTTAACTCTAGTTCGATCTTCATCACCCTCTAACTCTTATTAAAAAAAAATCTCACTATAACATGGTAGATATTCCTATTCTGTTAGTAAACATGAAACTGAGGGATACCCCTCTATCATCTGACATTAATTTGACGGATCAAAACACAAGGGAGTGACAAAAAATAGGGGGGTGCTAAAGTTTGACTCTAAAAACAAAAATTTCAGCGGCATGAAATCCATTACACTAAATTAAATTTCCAAACGCAATGATTATAAACGTAACATTACTCAAATTTAGAACCCCTCCAAAAGGACCAAGACTAACCGAGTAACAGATTGAAACTCTGGAATTGTTCTCCAGTTTTTGTGTAGCCTCTCCAAAGATTCATTATTCTTGCAGTTACTTTCCATTCATATTTGCCTTTTCTTAAATCTCGGAAAAAGTCATACTTTTTAGGAGACATGGATTTGTTTTGAAAATAAGTACTTGAAAATGAACTACAGCATCACTAAACCGATTTATAGATGGTGAGTCTGAAATTGTTTTAATCAAGCAAAAATTTAACTGCAGTAGGAGGACCTAAGGATGCATAACCATCTGGTAAACACAAAACATGACAACATTTTAGACTTGAAGATTATGATACAACACATATTGTCTCCACAGATTTAAATATGAGGCTACCTGGAATAACGCGAGCAATCTGATCATTCAACATAACTTCTTCTCGTACATCATCTTCTATATAATCTGCATGATAAAAGTAATAATATTCTTAATCTAGAGTAGAACATAACCCAAATTTTCAACTTAATTTATGATATTCCTACCATCATCCCAAAATAAATCTTCATCTTCATCACTCGATCCATCAGTAAAACCATCACTCAATCCAACAATAGTAGAATGCTCTGTTCCAAAGGAGTAAAAACAACATTCATGATTTTGTAACGATTACAGTTTAATGTTTTCAAGAAAAATATGTATACTCAAATTCATACCAACATTCTCATAGGCATCCTCGGATACATTTTCTTCAAACAAACGTGAGGCGGATTTCTTTGCGACTTCTGCATCAACAGTCCGACTTTGTTTCTTACTTGCATTGGTATCAGTTAAACATGATTTCCCAGTTGAAGTACCTAAACAACCAAAATATGCCTTATAACATGGTTAAAAACAACTAATTTACAATCAATATGAAAATGCTGCACACTTAATGATCTGTTTAATTTCTCAGAAACATCGAAAAAGGGAAATCTTACACCAGTACAATCATTATTAACACCTGCACTTACACAAATGGAAAATATGAATCTAAAAAATAAAACATTTATAGCAAAATAAAAAAATTACACCGAATACAAAGGAATATGATATATGTGCAAGTTGTGTTGTTTTCATACTGTTCCCAGATGCTGTAAACCTATCATTGTTTGAGTGGAGATGTTTTTTGGGTTTTTTGCATATTGAGGATGAACCTGGTGTTTTCAACACACTATTGGTGTTACCACTGGCATGCTTTGGATGAAGTACACCTGGAACAACATGAACGTAATCAATATTAAATAAAATATCAAATCACCAATCATTTCCAGAAACATATAAATAGTATAACACTCATAGGCATTATTAAAAAGCAATTCAATTTGTGAAGTTTAACTCTTCTTATAAGATCTATGTCTTCAATTTGTTGGCATGGAACATCTTTTGGGTAAACTACTACTCTAAACTAACTATCTCAGTTTGTAATAATTATTAAAAACACCATCAGAAATATAGGCATCCAAAATTTTCACAAAAATTTAATCAAACGGTTGTACTACAAAAAATTTAATCAAACGGTTGTACTACAACAAAGCACAAACATAATAGCAGTGATTTACATAAGAACATATATGACTTTATGTATAAACTTCGTATCTAATATCATAAAAAAAAATTAAATTCAAACTTTGTACCTAAATCGTAGTAGATATATAAGAGTGATTCCAGTATTACCACAACTCAAAATAAATCTCGAAATAGTTTGTCACTCTCTTAGGACTTCTATCAAACACATTATCTACTTTCATTACAGTTATATGCTTCGTATTAATCATCGAAACTTGAATAGTTGTATTAGAACCATTTTATAACATATAATCGAGATATACATACAAATATATGCAAGAAAGATGTACCAATTTTGAGAAGATTTTCAGATTACATACATCAGGTTCGTATGCATTCCATATCTGCAAGGAAGAAAGAAAAATTATTAACATACATGGTAATAAATATCATATGAGATTTGAAAAGATTAGAGTGAAAGGGAATATTAGAGAGAAAGAGATGAAGATGTATAGTTGAATTTTAAACAAAAACCGAGTTTGATGTATGATAGAGAGAGAGAGAGAGAGAGAGAGAGAGATTTATTTGAAATCTATGTAATTGAGAAATGAGAGAGAGAGACAGAAGTTTAAAATTTTGAAATATAGGATAGAAATCAGAGGAGGAGATGTTTGAATTTTGAAATTTGAATTTGATCAGAGAAGTAAAGAGAGAGTATTTTGTCAGGAGAGATTAAAGAGAGAGTATTTCAAATGGGGGAGAGTAGAAGCATACGTGCAGTGAAAATGAAGCATGTGGAATGGCAAAATACAGTAGATACTGAAAATGTTTAAGGATATTATGGTAAAACAACAACCAAAAAGCCTTCAGGCTTTATCAATTAAGTAGATAGATCAATATGCATAATAAAGCCAATTTTATAGATAATAAGTAGGCCCAAATTCCAAAATTTGTATACCAAAAAAAAGAGTATAGATAGGTATGTAAAACAAGTAGACCCAATTATATAGATATAGAAATGTATAATTTGTAGGCCCAAGTACTAAAAATTAGGTACAGTATCGACCGACTACCACACTACAAGTTTTTGCCTTTAATAATATAGTATAGATAGACTAACTTATAACCCGTGCAATGAAGTAATTTCTTTTAATATTTATTTGATTTTTATATCCTACTGAATTTTAAAAATTTAATCATATGATCATGATCGGAGATTGAGTAAAAATGAATATCTACACTATTATATTAAACATGGAACATTAAAAGTTTCGTCAATAGTCTGGTCACCTGTAGTTTGGTCACTCAATTCACAACCGTTGGATCTTTGGAATCAAATTGATGGAAATCATTAGATATAATATTAAAAGTTATTATATTGGTGAACTTCTCCGTCTATGATTATTCTAAGCGAAATTAGTATTAAGTGATTTATTATATATTAAATTTTAAAGTAGTAGATAGTACTATCTCTCTTCTTATATTAACGAATATATTAGATTTAAAATTATTGTTAATGAGTATCGAATCCTCGATACATGGTAGTAATTTAATTTTAATCCTTTTACTCTTATTATATAACAGGATAAAATGTTACATGTGATGTTTTTAGATTACGGGTTTTAGAGTTTAATTAGAATAAGTAGAAAATTTAATGTGTTTTAGTAGGAAACGGCAACTTAATAGTTATTATTAATTATGATATTACTATTTATTAATTAAAGAATATAAACCAATTGAAAACCAAACGGCAATCTTTCAATGCTTCAAAAGTAGGTATATGTGGAGTATTGAGTCAAAAGGACATCCTATAACTTTCTTCAGTGAAAAGTTTAATGAGGACAAGAGGAAGATACCACCTATGAGAGGGAGTTTTATGATTCAGTTTAGGCGCTTAGGTATTGATGTCATAATTTGTTGCCTAAGAGGTTTGTACGTTACTCCAATCACCAGGCATTAAAGTATATTAACAACCTCAGAAAAAGCTTAATCATTGACATGCTAAGTGGTTCGAGTTTGTTCAAGACTTTACTTTTGTGCTTAGGCATTGAAAAGGTAGCGAAAACAAAGTGACTGATGCACTTAGAGGGTATCCAATCTTTGTAACATTTTAAGTACAGAGGTAATAAGATTTGCACATACGATCCAGGATTACCCCTTGTATCATGATTTTGGAGAGATATTTTCTAGTTTTTCAGAAACCTAGTTCCCACCTTCGAGAGAGTATTGTATTCATGATTGGTACTTGTTTCGAGAGATCAACTTGTGTATCCCCGACACATCTTTGAGGAATCATCTTGCGATAAAGTTACATGCAGCCGGGGGGTATAGCTAGTCACTTTGGTCGGGACGACACCAAATCCATTGTTAAGGATAAGTTTAATTGGCATAGCTTGAAGAGGTTGTGGCCTGTATAGTTGCAAGATGTCATACTTCTCAAGCGGCCAATGGTAGGAAATATAATTCAGGTTCCTACACTCCTTTTACTTCCTCAAGTTCATTAAGAGGATGTTAGTATGGATTTTGTACTAGGGTTGCCTGGGACACGTAATTGGCATAATTCAGTTATGGTTGTGATGGACAATTTCAATAGGATGGTGCACTTCATTCTTTGTACCAAGATTGATAATGCTGCTTATATTGCATCTGTCTTCTTTCATGACGTATTTAGGATACATGTTGTCCTATTAATCATATTTTCTAACAGAGATGTCAAGCTAGTGAGGTATTTCTAGAGGATTCTCCAAAAGTTAGTTGGAACTAGTCTCAAGTTCTCTATCGCCTATCATCCAGAAACCCGCACAATTCGTTAAATTGGACGAGCCGGTTACGAGTCGAGTATCTGAAACCCGGAACCGGTCCGCTCGCAAGCTGAACCCGGACCGCACGAACCCGCATAGCTCACCAGCCCGCTCGAACTTATCTGCACTAATTTATTTATTTGCATTACAGTTCGATTAGTTAAAAAAACATTACAATTTCGATTTATCCACTATAGTTATACTTTACCTTATTTTAAAATTGAAAAGAAATAATTAAAATGTTGTTTAAAAAAATTGATGTAAAATTTTGAATAATTAAACTCTCACAGAACAGCAAAACTTTAAATTAGTTTATTTAAATGAACTTTGAGCAGTTTATTAGTTTTTTTATATGATAATTAAAATAAAAAAAAACTCGAAGCCCGCACGGCCCGCGTGAACCACACAGCCCGCTCACGGGTTGACTTGCCTAGCCATTGTTCTAGTAGCCGTTTTTTTCTGCCCATTGCCTAGTGCTTCTGTGCTGCTGTCATCCCCTGCTCCAACCGTTGGCAATGGCTCCTTCCCCCTATAAATACCAACCCACCCTCCAACATTTTCCCCCACCCACTGCTCTCTCAATCTCCCCTCTCTATTTTCTCTTAATCTCTCTCGGTCTCCAAATTAAAATTTACATTTCCACTGCATTCTCTCTCTACTCTCTCAAGTCTCTCCTCTCTCACTCTCTCACTCTCACTGTCTCACTCTTTACTAATTTTGACGAGCTTTAAAAAATTTCGGGAATCTTTAAAAAATCCGATCAAGCTAAAAAATGGAAGAAGGAAGGGGCAGTGTATCATCTCAAGGTTCAACCCAAGCAACCTCAATGCCACCCCCACCACCAATCGAAGCCAGTATATGTTTATTTTGTTAATTTCGTTTTTTGTTTATAGCATTCGATTTTTTCATTTTAAAAATATTTGGTTTTTATGTTTAAAAAAATTCATGAGTTAGTATGTTCTAAAAATATCCGGTTTATGATTAAACTTCTTTTTTAAAAATGTGAAGTTTTTTAGTTTTAAAAATATTCAATTTTTAAATATTCGGCATTATTAAAAATATTCGGTTTTTAAAAAGTTTCGTTTTAAATTTATTCGTTTTATGTTTAATTGATTTAAATTTTATTTTATATTTACTCGTTTTAAATTTAATCGATTTATATTTCGTTTTTGTAGGTGCTTCTTCTCGACAGAATTCACACGTTTGGACTAATTTTTCGAGACAACCAATGGACAATCCGAACAAATTTAAAGCTTTTTTTTTGCTTTGTATTCAAAGTGATCGACAACAAGCCCCTTTTATTCACTCTAAGTGGAGTGGTACGGGTACACTTGATCGGCACTTGGTTAAACATCATGGAATAACGAAGAAAAGTCACGAAAGTGGAGCGGCACATGAAGGTTCACAACAAACACAAATCGGTGGTTTCCCACGGTGAGAGTCCGAATTTAGAGCACATGGTTAAGCATTCACTAAACCCAGCATTTAGACGAATTCCTAGGAACACACTTAAACGTCGCACACAAAAACAATATTATAGTCAACGAGCACAATTAATTCAATATTTCAAAAATTTGATGGTATGGTTTCTTTAACTAGTGATTATTGGAGTTCGAGTCAAGGTGAGCCTTACATTTGTATTACGATTCATTGGATTGATGTCGACTACTTATCACAAAAACGAATTATTGCTTTTGATGTTATGGACGAGTCACACACCGGTTATAACATAAAACAAAGAATTTTAGACACGATAAAGGAATTTAATTTGTATCACACGGTATTTACAATATCTTTAAATAATGTTGCTGCTAATAACAAATGTATCGATTACATTAGGACCGATATTCCTTTAGTTTTAGATGGAGTATTTTTACACATTAGATATTGTACTCACATAATTAACTTGTCGGCCCAAAAGGGAATTTCACAATTAACTTATTAATTACAACCTATTCGGAAAGTAATTAAGTATCTACGTCTAGCGAGTACATATAGGTCTAGGTACAAAAAACTGTGTCAAGATAATGGATTAAGGCCGAAGAAATGGGGTATCGATTGTCCTACTAGATGGAATTCGACTTGTAAATTACTAAATGATGCAATTAAATATAGGATATTATCACCGAATTATATAATGACGATCCAAGTCACCAACACGAAGATGGATTTATTACCGAATTTGAATGGGAGTTGGCATCTACCGTACGTGATATACTTGATTGTTTTGCACATGCTACTAAGGTTTTTTCTTATGTTTATGAACCAAATGTACATAAAATTATCATTGAATGTGTTCTTATTGTTACTACTTCACGTAATTATGAACAAAATACCTATTTTAGTGATGTTATTCGTGATATGAAAATTAAGTGGATCGAATATTTTACAGAATTTCCTTATATTTATGGTGTTGCATGTCTTCTTGATCTGGGTGTTAGGAAGGAAGGTTTAGAAAATATGTTAGAGCATTATTATCAAATGTTAGGAGTTTCATATAATCATGAATTATATGTAATTAATTGTTTAGACTTCTTGTATCGTCTTGTAGATATGTATGATCCTTAAACTCAAAGTTCTATACCACCTAAGAGTACTAGTAGTTTTAGTAGGTTTAATAGTACTATTTCATCTATAATAACCAAAAAACAAAAATGTAGAATTTCCACTTCATCGAATGTCTCTTCTTCTACTTTTAGTATGTTTATCGAATTTTTTCTTATAGTTATGAGTTAAATGAGGACATTGAAATACTAACATGGTGGAAGAATCATGAGTTACAATTTTCGGGCTAGCAAAAATTGCAAAGGACATTTTAGTAGTCCCCACGTCTACAATTTCGTACATCTACAATTTCGTTCGAGTCCGCTTTTAGTGCAGGTAGAATAGTTTTAGACAAGAAGAGATCAAGTCTTGCACCGGACGTGGTAAAGATTTCTGTTTGTAAAAAGGATTGGAATCACACCGAAAAAAGACAACAAGGAAAGAAGACTCGGATGGAGAAGACGACCCATAGTTGACAATGGATACTTCATCGGAATCAGGTCAAGAATGATAAATTAATTAGTGTGTAGAATTTTTTTTATTTTATATTTTTAGAATTTGTTTGCTTTGTAATTTTTTAAATATGTTTGATGCGGTTTGTTCCGTTTTTTTAGAGAGGAGTCCTCCCAAAATGTTTGTAAAATATTTTTTTAATTAATAAAATTTACACGAGGTACCGTCCTCTTTTATTCCAAAAAAATTCATATAATTTTAATTAAATATTAAAATGTCAAATAAAAAGTAAATATATATATATATATATGTATATATATATATATATATATATATATATATATATATATATATATATAAACGCCTACCTACGCGTGCCGTGCATGAGTTCGGCAGTGACTGTTTCCACCGTCACGGCACGGTCCGCCTAGCCTATACGTGCAATTCCCGGGGTGCTTGCTCAACCGAACCGGCCCGGTTCAAACCCGACACGGCACGGACGGCACGCTCGTTTGGCCACCTCTACTTGTAGGTAAATATAACGACCTAGAAAATTTCGAATTTAGAATTATTTATTTATTATGAATTATGAATTTTATTATGTGAATATTGTTGTAAAGGTGGAATGTTTGTGAATTGATGCCTATGTGTTTATATGATGATTTGGATAAGTGGTAAAGGTCAATTTATTTTTTTATTTGTATTTTTGAGGATTTAAGTATATTTAAATCATGCATTTTTGATCCTCTGTAATTTTATAAAATTATCGGAGGAATTAAAAATAATGAAATCTTTTGTAATATTATCTTCATAATATTATTTAGTTTTTAAAATGGTTGGGTGAATTAATTTGGATGTTCCAGTATTTCAAAATTATTTTAAGAGTTTTATTGTATTTAAAGGATCAAAACTTGGAAAATTCTTATTTAATTCATTTTTGATCCGAAAAATATTTTGAAAATATGTGCGTGCTCGTAATTTCATATTCTTTATTTTAAAAATGAAAAGTGTAATTTTCTAAACTTTCTATTTAATTTCGATTATTGAGAATTGTGTATTAGTTTTAATAGCGTAATAGTAGTATTATTATTAGAGGTTATATATAGGTAATGGGCCAAAGCCCATTAAGAGGTAATCAGGCACAGCAGCAGTCCAGTTAAGAGAAACATCGAGAGAACAGAGCAGGCTTCGAGAGAGATCGGGCAAGAAGAAAAAAAAAAAACGAAACTGGGAGAAAGATTGAAGAAGAAGAGAGATGAGAAGAAATTGGAATTTGGGGGAAAATTAATTAGAAGTATGTATATGTATATGTGTGTAAGGGTGTGTGTGGGGGATACAATTGTGTGTGTGTATTGGTGGACGACTGTAATCGACGGGGAGAGGGGCGGGGGCAGCCCCACCGTGCGCGGCGGTGGTGCGGCGGTGGTGGTGCTCCTCGAGCCGCAGGTAGCAGTGGCGAGCTCCGGCAGGAGCAGTGGAGGCAGAGAGAGAGAGAGAGAGAGAGAGAGAGAGAGAGAGAAAGAGAGAGAGAGAGAGAGAGAGAGAGATGGAGGAGATGAATTTCCGACGAATCGAACCGGAATCGGAAAGGTATAATACGTTTTTTTTAATTTTTTTTATTTTTATTTAATTAATTTATTTAATTTCGATGTAATTGTTTAATTCCTCATTTTAGATTAATTATGAGTATTGTTGTAGTTTAATTAGTTGCAAATTGTGAGATTATGTGTTAATTTCTGTAATTAGATTATATTGAATTTTGAGAATATTGTTGTGATTTAAGTAGTTAAATTGCGGGTTATTGTTTAAGCTCCGTGATTAATTCGGAGAGTATAGTGATTAATATTATTGGTTAATTGCTAATTGTGAGCCGGTTATGTGCTCGGAATTTTGTGATGATTATTGGTTAGTTATGTCGGATGAGTTGTAATTGCTAATTTTCGTAATTAGATTAATATGGTGGATTGTGAATATTATTGGGGGTTTCCGTATTTAATTCGGAAAGTATATTTACTAAGTGATAAATGTTTATGTGCTAATTGTTAGTTTTCAATTGTAAATGTTAATTGTTAATTGTTAAGTGCTAAGTGTTATAGGTCGAATAACAGTATTTGCTAAGTGCTTATCTGTTAAATTCTTGGTGGTAAATTATATGTGGTCGAGTGATTTTGATTAAGAAATTATGTATTGTTGTATAAAACTGTATATTTGTATAAATGTTCAGTAATGGTTTCTGAAAAATACCAATGGCCCTCGAGGCTATGTGGTTTGTTTTAATTTAGTTTTCAAATGTAAATTATAGTATAGTTAAGTTATCAATTTACTTTTCTTACCTGTTGAGGTGCCGCATGTCTGGGCGGGTAAATTTCTTTACATGTTTAGTTGCCGCATGTCTGGGCGGATACTTTTCCTTATGTGCTAGTTGCCGCATGTCCGGGCGGGTACTTTTCATTATTTGTTTATTATTTTTTTTTTTTTATGTTGCTGCAAGTTGAGGCAGCTTTATTTTTTGTTAAAGCAGGGTTGAATTGTATTTGAGGGGCTGTGCCCATAGTCCGATAAACGAATACTTCATGCCAAAATTTTCTAAAAATCCCCTGCAATCTATTTAAAATCTATTTAAATCATTTGATTTGGGGAGTTAAAAAGTATATGGTGATTTTCGAGGGTCGATGTAAATGTTATTGTTGATATGTATTGTTGTGAAGTGGTTGCCTAGATGGTATCTAAGTGTCGAGTAATCATATGTGTTAAGTATTTATGTGGAGTGAGTATTTGACTTAGTGGTTGTCTTGAAACTATATTATGAATGTGATTAAGCATGTTTGTATAAGTTATATAAGTAAGCGTTATAGGACACGCATGGGTAGAATAGAGCAAACGATAAGGTTTTTGCTTGAATGAGTACTAGATCGTATTTGACCTTGATAATGGTTCGAATAGGAAACCTGGCCAAGGGCAAGTATCAGAGTTGACAGATGTACGAACGTAGAAGTGGTGAAGCATGAAGGAAAATGGAAGTAGAGCCGAGTAAGAGAGCAGTATGTAAGGAAGTAAAGAATGACATGAAGCTGAGTTGAGGATCCATGTTAGGATCGGGAACTTCGAAATCGAGGCAAGTGTTTTGCTCTTCACTTATCATTCAAGTGATGCAGTTCAATTCCTTTGTTATATGATAGGATGTGGTCAAGTATATTTAGAAAACGATTTATTTCCTCAATTAGCGTGAAAGCGTTTATTTTCCCCACCTCGATTCAAATACCAATTTTTCAAAGAACCTTACTAATAGTCTTTTTCCGCATATCATTTTATACATGGAATGTTATTGGGCTCCTCAGTGGAATGCCCTATCTTTTATTTTTCTCGAAAAATGTTTAAAGGATTTTCTAAGTAGAGAGAATCCGAGTTTTAAAATCCCCCTAAATACCTGTTAATGAAATTTATGATTTTTAACATAATTTCTCCAGTGAACCCCTTCTTGAAATGTTTTCTTCAAACTAATTTGCAATTGATCATCCTGTAATCATTTTTTTATAAATAGACGTTTAATCTATTTTACTCGCTTACGTTGATTCAAACCTTACAGTGTGTTATAAAATTTTATTAAATGCGTAGTGCTTGACCATGTCCCTGCTCTAACTTAGAATTTCAATTATTGATAATCTTGTTGCAATTTATAACTTTTAATGTTGCTCTAAGTTGATTTTCCTTTTCTTCAAGTTAATGGTTTTATGTCCCCAATTATTCATCTAGTTGATACTTATTCGAATTGCCATTCTTTATATTCTCCACCCCTGTGTGGTATCGAACTTGTCGATATCAGTTGAGAATCTTGGTTGTTCGTTTGCTCCCTGTAGTTTTATCGAACCTGTCGATACCGTTTGAGATTGTTGTTATATATATTTATCACCCCTTTTATCGTGTCGAACTTGTCGACACTTATTGATCTTGAATCTTACATTGACTCTTGGATTATGAGTCATTATTCATGGAACGTGAGTATTCCAGTTATTGGTTGGTAAAGGTGGTCGATTGTTCCGACACCTAGTGTGGACGATTTAGAATTGGAATGTTTTTAAAATGTGGACCGTGAAGGTCGAATGTTTTTAAAATGTGGACCGTGAGGGTCGGACCAGATTCGTGGTCGGAAATAATTAAGGCCAATGTGTGCCATGGATCCAAATAAGGACATTGCTGTGTGCGTTTGTCCGGGGTTAGTGCGTGACTGATCAGCAGCCTAACCTTGATGTTTTATTTTAAATAAAAAAATAAAATAAAATTCCAATTCTAATCTATACTCTGAGACTGTGATGTCTAGTTCTTGACTCCTTGGAAGTCAGTCTTGAAAATATTTCGATATCAGAACTTTTATCAGTTTTAATCTCAGTTACTCTTTATTAATGGTGAATTGTTGGCCTTTGTGGCAATTTAAAAATAATATCACAGATTCTCTCATAGACTGAGTTGAAATTCTTTTGTTATCACTTTTTTTTCACTTGCTGAGCATTGTAGGCTCACTTTTGCTTTTGTTTGTTTTCTCCAGTTAATAGTGGAGTATAGTAACCCAGTAGTGGACAGTGAGTGTTGATCTTCGGACAGCAAGAAGAGGCGATCGGGATGCGGATTCTCATTGGTTAGTGGTTGGGATTTGGTCAAGGTTGGATATCTAGATTGATAGTGATTTTGTTTATTCATAGAAATTGTATATTATTTTATTTGGATTCGGGTTGTAATAGTTAATCAGTAGTTGTTTCATACTGTGACCTGTGAGCGGTCTTGGATAGTTAGAATTTATATTTTGTATAAAGTTGCTATTAGTATGTAAGTGAGCAGGATTGATTTGAGATTGATGGATTTGTTGATTTGGACAGGTGGTTAGTCCTATTTGCGAATACATCATGTCAAATTTTTCTGGAAATTTTTCCTCTGAAAACATTTATTTTCTTATAAAAGCCTGTTTATTAATATAGTAAAGTGAGGGTGTTACAAGTTGGTATCAGAGCTACAGGTCACAGTCACTAAAACAATTAGTTGGGAAATTTGGGATAGAGTAATAGAAAGGTTAGGGTACGTGTATAAGATAGATGTCGGGTAGAACGACTTAGGATAAGGATCGCGAAAGGATACTTGGGCAAGCGTTGTGACGTTGGACAGCTTTGGCATATCGCGCAAGTAGAAGTTCGAATCGTTTAAGGATCGAGCTATTAGTAAAACAGCGAACCCAAAGTGGCATAAGCTAAGTGGGCAGCTGGAGCTATCAGTCCGGGAGACGTTATCTCGAGATTTCTGCATCGAATTTAGGACATTTTGTGATATTAGTTTTGATGTAAACGTTTCGGAAATGATACGTGAAGGTTAAGAATGCGAAGTGAGAAACGATTATAAGCAAGAATCGAAAGTTAAGCATCGACGCGCACCCCTAATTAATGTTTCGTTCAAAGTTATTACCTGAAGAAATTTCCTATTCTTTCTTTGAATTATCGTAAATTAATTCCCGATTGGTACCGTTGTTGAGGCATTCGTTGCGCAGTGATGGTTCACAATCGAGAATGAATTGAGATCTTCTTATTTATTCAACTCATTATGGGCAGGCCGGTTTGGCAGCTAAGTATATTAGTGCTTAGTTGACAAGAGTGAGATTATGAATAATTAAGAATTTCTTGAATGTTTGCTTGATCAACCCTTGAAGTATCTATTGAAAAGTCTTTTATAAATCAAACGATGATGAGTTTGGTATGTTAGATTTATTCGAATTCAATTCCATTCTGTTAGAAATATCTATATCTTTCAAAGGATAATTGATCCGACTTTACTTGAAAGTTTTTGAAACTCTTGAACCCCTTCCATTTTCATGAACATTTGATTTTTCTCTATTCCAGCTGAGATGAACAACCTATACAGATAGGGGATTCAGGGACGTCTTATCTTTGTGATAGAAGTCCAGTGGGACGCCACTGATTGTGTTTGTCATGAAAGTACTAAAGACTGGCCATCTTTATGCACTATGGTGGTTAACCAAGTGACAAATGCAACCTGAAGATAGTTCAAAGATCATATTGATCTCTCGGTTAAATTCCCTTATAAAAGCTTTATCAAATACACTCAGTGTCTATCCATGCTTAATGTCCATTCATTTCATTGACTTCTTTGTCGAAAATTAGATGATTTCAAGATTCCTAGTGATGAAGAGATGCGAAGATAGACGTGACGACGTTTTAAATGATAAACTACAACTGCATGGACGAAGAAGTGGTATGCAAGTTTGAGAATTGGTGGTTAAGGCGGAGATGTTATGTCAAATTGGAATAAGTACCGGTTCGAGGAATTACGAACAAGAATTGAGGCTAATGAGAATTGAATAAAGGAGAAAGGATAGTAAATAAGAGCCATGATGGTAAATGTTGTTAAAGGGCGAAGGGAGAATGGAAATGGGGTTGTTGGATATAAGTTGTACAATGCTGACGGAAGATGATTGTAAACATCTTTTGTATGGCAGAAGTAGTAAACGGAATGTCATAAGAATTTGAATGTTTTAAATCAGTCGTTAGAACTAAGATTTTAGAAGCAAGAAGGCTAACTTGAGTAAATCAGAGTGGCGCAGCGGAAGCGTGGTGGGCCCATAACTAAGACTGAATGAGGAGTAAGGTGAATACGTGGAGTAAATGACTTATGCATGGTCAGTGTAAGAAATCATGGTTATCAAGGACGGTGGGAAGTTAACCGATATGAAGTAAAATGTCATTAAGGTGGAGGGCAGAGAAATCAGAAAGTTTCCAGAAGTGACTAAATAAGACATGCAGAATTTAGTTAAGAAAAGAACGTGGAATCCCGAAGATGTGAAGTTAGAAGAGAAAAAGGGCACTGTGGTTGCCCACAGAAAGAGAACTAGCAAAAATTAACGAGATCCCATGATTAGAAAATAAGATTTCGGGAGTAGAATCCCTAGAGATTTTATTAAGAATAATGTGGGAAGTTGTGGTTATAACTAGAAGGGCAGTATGATGACAAGTAGTAGAGTCAGAAGTCAAAGCTATGTGTTATGAGCTTGGAAAGATGGAAATTTTTGCCAGAATAGTATCATCTTAATCTTAGCGGAATTATGAAGAGAGTAATAAGACTACTGTTATAATTATCAAAGAATTGGGAAATTCAATGCAATTATAAAGGAAGTTATCAGAGAGTGGAACTGTGATGATTATAAAAAGAGTCAAATTTGAGGACTCGCCGAGTATGCAAGGTTATGAATTGGAAGAAACTCTGAGGACGCAAGGCAGTGAAGTCATAAGCGAGTTTTAAATATGTTGTACCATAAGGGATTAGGTCGAAGTCAAGGTCATGGTTTGCTAATTGATTTTTTTTAAAATTTTCAAAAATATTTTGGTCCCAAAAAAAAAAAAAAGGCTTTTTGATTAAAACCCTATTATTTTAAATGTTTTCTCTTAAAATGATTTTCTAAAATATCTTTCCAAAAAGGATTTTCAGTTAGTTCAAATGGTTTTTAAATTGTTTTAAATCAACAAAATATTTGAGGCTCTCTTTTAAATGTTTTAGCAAACCGATGTTGTATGAAGGCAGAAATTGAGTATTAAACCGAATGGTGGCTGGCGCAAATGCCATGCGATAAGAGTTGAGCTTGTTGTTTACGTTCAAATTACAATTAGGAATGGATGATATAGGGTTAATTTTCCAGGATAAGTACTCAGTGAAACAATGAGATGAAGGATGGATAGAAGTTTTCGATTATTCCCTTCTCAAGTAACATTGCACGTGAAAGAGGAGTAAGAACGATCGGGGAATTTCTTGATGTTCTTTCTCTCAAAGTTTTAATTGAGGAAGATTTTGTTTTAAGATATATCAAAAAGTGATGATGCATGTTAAGTGGAAGAATCATGTTGATGAAAACGAGAGCTTGTTAAGAATTGATTCATGATTAATATCGAATAAGGTTGTGACCTCAGAAGATTGATATTATAGATTGAACTCATTTCAACTTTGTTTTGGTATTGAGTGAAGTCACAGTCAAGGTGACGAGTATGTTAGTTATCAAGAGCTGTAAATGATCAAGGCTATACTTCAAAAGACTTAGCAAAACGAAATATTTTATAAGAGTGAAAAATCGAGTTGTTAATTGAATTAGGCCATCTAAGGACGTATGTGGTTGGTTATAGTATTCAATTGCAAAGATGCGACAGAGAATGAACGAAATGATATTAAGTTCCCAAATTGGGTACTCGGTAAGAATATGGGATTAAAGACAAGAAGAAACTTTTAATTATTCCATTCTTGATCGACATAGTACTTGAAAGCGGAGTGGAAGCGATCAGAGAATTTCTGGAGATTCTTTCTCGAAGTTCTATTTAAAATCGTGTGGCTATAAGTAAAGCGTGGGAAGTTATACCAAGTGTAGGTCGTTGTAAATCAAAGCAAATTATGCGGTTGCGTTATTTCGAAGGATTGGCGTGGTGATATCAGTTTTGACATGAGGTATAGCTCGTTTTACGACAGGGTCATATTGATTTCGGAATTAGATATTCGTTCACGTATGATAGACGCTTGGGGCTAATGAGACTCGGAAACCAAAGTTTAAGGTTATTTCGGATAAATGGAGGGCTCAAGGAATGAGCTTATAAATTTATGAGATGGTATGATGGAATCCTAGAGGTTGAAAGATACGACCTGGGAAGTGGAAGTAAGATGTTTGATGAGAATTGTTATTTGTGTCCTTAGGATTGATTCTGAGGGCAGAATCCTATTAAGGGGGGAAGGATATAACGACCTAGAAAATTTCGAATTTAGAATTATTTATTTATTATGAATTATGAATTTTATTATGTGAATATTGTTGTAAAGGTGGAATGTTTGTGAATTGATGCCTATGTGTTTATATGATGATTTGGATAAGTGGTAAAGGTCAATTTATTTTTTTATTTGTATTTTTGAGGATTTAAGTATATTTAAATCATGCATTTTTGATCCTCTGTAATTTTATAAAATTATCGGAGGAATTAAAAATAATGAAATCTTTTGTAATATTATCTTCATAATATTATTTAGTTTTTAAAATGGTTGGGTGAATTAATTTGGATGTTCCAGTATTTCAAAATTATTTTAAGAGTTTTATTGTATTTAAAGGATCAAAACTTGGAAAATTCTTATTTAATTCATTTTTGATCCGAAAAATATTTTGAAAATATGTGCGTGCTCGTAATTTCATATTCTTTATTTTAAAAATGAAAAGTGTAATTTTCTAAACTTTCTATTTAATTTCGATTATTGAGAATTGTGTATTAGTTTTAATAGCGTAATAGTAGTATTATTATTAGAGGTTATATATAGGTAATGGGCCAAAGCCCATTAAGAGGTAATCAGGCACAGCAGCAGTCCAGTTAAGAGAAACATCGAGAGAACAGAGCAGGCTTCGAGAGAGATCGGGCAAGAAGAAAAAAAAAAAAAAACGAAACTGGGAGAAAGATTGAAGAAGAAGAGAGATGAGAAGAAATTGGAATTTGGGGGAAAATTAATTAGAAGTATGTATATGTATATGTGTGTAAGGGTGTGTGTGGGGGATACAATTGTGTGTGTGTATTGGTGGACGACTGTAATCGACGGGGAGAGGGGCGGGGGCAGCCCCACCGTGCGCGGCGGTGGTGCGGCGGTGGTGGTGCTCCTCGAGCCGCAGGTAGCAGTGGCGAGCTCCGGCAGGAGCAGTGGAGGCAGAGAGAGAGAGAGAGAGAGAGAGAGAGAGAGAGAGAAAGAGAGAGAGAGAGAGAGAGATGGAGGAGATGAATTTCCGACGAATCGAACCGGAATCGGAAAGGTATAATACGTTTTTTTTAATTTTTTTTATTTTTATTTAATTAATTTATTTAATTTCGATGTAATTGTTTAATTCCTCATTTTAGATTAATTATGAGTATTGTTGTAGTTTAATTAGTTGCAAATTGTGAGATTATGTGTTAATTTCTGTAATTAGATTATATTGAATTTTGAGAATATTGTTGTGATTTAAGTAGTTAAATTGCGGGTTATTGTTTAAGCTCCGTGATTAATTCGGAGAGTATAGTGATTAATATTATTGGTTAATTGCTAATTGTGAGCCGGTTATGTGCTCGGAATTTTGTGATGATTATTGGTTAGTTATGTCGGATGAGTTGTAATTGCTAATTTTCGTAATTAGATTAATATGGTGGATTGTGAATATTATTGGGGGTTTCCGTATTTAATTCGGAAAGTATATTTACTAAGTGATAAATGTTTATGTGCTAATTGTTAGTTTTCAATTGTAAATGTTAATTGTTAATTGTTAAGTGCTAAGTGTTATAGGTCGAATAACAGTATTTGCTAAGTGCTTATCTGTTAAATTCTTGGTGGTAAATTATATGTGGTCGAGTGATTTTGATTAAGAAATTATGTATTGTTGTATAAAACTGTATATTTGTATAAATGTTCAGTAATGGTTTCTGAAAAATACCAATGGCCCTCGAGGCTATGTGGTTTGTTTTAATTTAGTTTTCAAATGTAAATTATAGTATAGTTAAGTTATCAATTTACTTTTCTTACCTGTTGAGGTGCCGCATGTCTGGGCGGGTAAATTTCTTTACATGTTTAGTTGCCGCATGTCTGGGCGGATACTTTTCCTTATGTGCTAGTTGCCGCATGTCCGGGCGGGTACTTTTCATTATTTGTTTATTATTTTTTTTTTTTTATGTTGCTGCAAGTTGAGGCAGCTTTATTTTTTGTTAAAGCAGGGTTGAATTGTATTTGAGGGGCTGTGCCCATAGTCCGATAAACGAATACTTCATGCCGAAATTTTCTAAAAATCCCCTGCAATCTATTTAAAATCTATTTAAATCATTTGATTTGGGGAGTTAAAAAGTATATGGTGATTTTCGAGGGTCGATGTAAATGTTATTGTTGATATGTATTGTTGTGAAGTGGTTGCCTAGATGGTATCTAAGTGTCGAGTAATCATATGTGTTAAGTATTTATGTGGAGTGAGTATTTGACTTAGTGGTTGTCTTGAAACTATATTATGAATGTGATTAAGCATGTTTGTATAAGTTATATAAGTAAGCGTTATAGGACACGCATGGGTAGAATAGAGCAAACGATAAGGTTTTTGCTTGAATGAGTACTAGATCGTATTTGACCTTGATAATGGTTCGAATAGGAAACCTGGCCAAGGGCAAGTATCAGAGTTGACAGATGTACGAACGTAGAAGTGGTGAAGCATGAAGGAAAATGGAAGTAGAGCCGAGTAAGAGAGCAGTATGTAAGGAAGTAAAGAATGACATGAAGCTGAGTTGAGGATCCATGTTAGGATCGGGAACTTCGAAATCGAGGCAAGTGTTTTGCTCTTCACTTATCATTCAAGTGATGCAGTTCAATTCCTTTGTTATATGATAGGATGTGGTCAAGTATATTTAGAAAACGATTTATTTCCTCAATTAGCGTGAAAGCGTTTATTTTCCCCACCTCGATTCAAATACCAATTTTTCAAAGAACCTTACTAATAGTCTTTTTCCGCATATCATTTTATACATGGAATGTTATTGGGCTCCTCAGTGGAATGCCCTATCTTTTATTTTTCTCGAAAAATGTTTAAAGGATTTTCTAAGTAGAGAGAATCCGAGTTTTAAAATCCCCCTAAATACCTGTTAATGAAATTTATGATTTTTAACATAATTTCTCCAGTGAACCCCTTCTTGAAATGTTTTCTTCAAACTAATTTGCAATTGATCATCCTGTAATCATTTTTTTATAAATAGACGTTTAATCTATTTTACTCGCTTACGTTGATTCAAACCTTACAGTGTGTTATAAAATTTTATTAAATGCGTAGTGCTTGACCATGTCCCTGCTCTAACTTAGAATTTCAATTATTGATAATCTTGTTGCAATTTATAACTTTTAATGTTGCTCTAAGTTGATTTTCCTTTTCTTCAAGTTAATGGTTTTATGTCCCCAATTATTTATCTAGTTGATACTTATTCGAATTGCCATTCTTTATATTCTCCACCCCTGTGTGGTATCGAACTTGTCGATATCAGTTGAGAATCTTGGTTGTTCGTTTGCTCCCTGTAGTTTTATCGAACCTGTCGATACCGTTTGAGATTGTTGTTATATATATTTATCACCCCTTTTATCGTGTCGAACTTGTCGACAATTATTGATCTTGAATCTTACATTGACTCTTGGATTATGAGTCATTATTCATGGAACGTGAGTATTCCAGTTATTGGTTGGTAAAGGTGGTCGATTGTTCCGACACCTAGTGTGGACGATTTAGAATTGGAATGTTTTTAAAATGTGGACCGTGAAGGTCGAATGTTTTTAAAATGTGGACCGTGAGGGTCGGACCAGATTCGTGGTCGGAAATAATTAAGGCCAATGTGTGCCATGGATCCAAATAAGGACATTGCTGTGTGCGTTTGTCCGGGGTTAGTGCGTGACTGATCAGCAGCCTAACCTTGATGTTTTATTTTAAATAAAAAAATAAAATAAAATTCCAATTCTAATCTATACTCTGAGACTGTGATGTCTAGTTCTTGACTCCTTGGAAGTCAGTCTTGAAAATATTTCGATATCAGAACTTTTATCAGTTTTAATCTCAGTTACTCTTTATTAATGGTGAATTGTTGGCCTTTGTGGCAATTTAAAAATAATATCACAGATTCTCTCATAGACTGAGTTGAAATTCTTTTGTTATCACTTTTTTTTCACTTGCTGAGCATTGTAGGCTCACTTTTGCTTTTGTTTGTTTTCTCCAGTTAATAGTGGAGTATAGTAACCCAGTAGTGGACAGTGAGTGTTGATCTTCGGACAGCAAGAAGAGGCGATCGGGATGCGGATTCTCATTGGTTAGTGGTTGGGATTTGGTCAAGGTTGGATATCTAGATTGATAGTGATTTTGTTTATTCATAGAAATTGTATATTATTTTATTTGGATTCGGGTTGTAATAGTTAATCAGTAGTTGTTTCATACTGTGACCTGTGAGCGGTCTTGGATAGTTAGAATTTATATTTTGTATAAAGTTGCTATTAGTATGTAAGTGAGCAGGATTGATTTGAGATTGATGGATTTGTTGATTTGGACAGGTGGTTAGTCCTATTTGCGAATACATCATGTCAAATTTTTCTGGAAATTTTTCCTCTGAAAACATTTATTTTCTTATAAAAGCCTGTTTATTAATATAGTAAAGTGAGGGTGTTACAGTAAACAAGTGTCCAGTTGGGATATATTTTTAAACAACTGAGTTTGCCTATAATAGTTTCTTCAATAGGTCTATAGGGGTTAGTCCTTTTAAGGCCAAGATTGGCCATCAGCCTAAGAAATACGTAGATTTGGTTCCACTTCCACCTGCATATATATAGCGAGTCTGCAGAGTCTTTTGCACGTCACATTCATGAAATGCATGTTGAGATACAATCAAAATATCATTTTAAGCAATGAAAACTATAAGTCTGTTGGAGATGTTTATCACAGGTTTTGTGAGAATAATATGGGTGATCTGGTTTTGTTTCGATACCACGCTGAGCGGTTACCAACCTAAGAGGATGGGTCCACTTTGAATTTGCAAGAGATTTGTACTAATGCTAATGAGTTGAACATTTTACTGGTAAGATTGTTGGCCTTGTAAAAGATTTTACTCCTTTCATCGACCAGTTGATATTTATCCATCTTATTCTCACTATATTCGATTGATTTATCTCCATCTTCACCATCTACTACTCGCCAGTTCCTTCTAACTCCATTGATCCTATATCTACCAAATTAGTAATTGTGCCCCCTACACCCCTTATAATTCTTCAATAGCGGACAATTGATGTTCTGATGATTAAGGAGGTATGTGCCAACTCAGCATGGTGGTGGTTATCATGAATATTTGGTTCGTTGGAGTGGGAGGCGTAGGATGAACGCACTTAAATCAATGCTTTGCTCCTAATCTTTTTGAGCAGTACACGGGGTTCAGTTTGACAAAACCAAAGTTTCATAGTCGGGGAGAGTTAATTGGTATCAGTCCCGTTATTGTTAGATATTCGTTTATTATGTTGGACTTATATTGTTATTGAGTTTTATTATTACCCCGCACGTTTTGGGCTATAACATGTAGGGGTTTATCGCAAGATTATTTTTACCTGACATGTACACTTTATTAGACACACTTTGATTATGCATCTTTTCTTGGAAATAATATCGACTAATTTTTCTTGGAATATCATATAAATCTTTACTTATTACTCCCTTTAATCTTTTGTCCTGCGACATGTTGCCTCATCAATTTCAGATGTGAACTGAGATCATGGTTGCTTGTGCTCTGACCCTGATGGTGGTATGTACTTTTCTCCCTATTCCAATATAATGGATCTAATATGAAAATTGTTAAGATCTTTTTGGATAAAAAAATATTTGCTCAGATTGATGTGTTTATCAAATAACCTGATTTCAGGGGTTTTGTTAATATTATTTTAGGGTGGATAAATGGTGATTATGTGGCAATTGTGGAAAATTAATTTCATGGGTTTTAATTTGAAGGTTTGGTTATCTAGTATAGCTTGTTGTCCCCCCCAGAATGGTTTCGAGTAAGGGTCAAAAGTCTACTATGGGTGTATCTCGTTGGCACCAAGTGGGACACTTTTCAACCCAACAATAGGATTCCTAAGTGATAGACATAGGTTGCTTCACCTAGTTTAATTCCCCATGAGCTCTATTTTCCATGTCTTGTCTCCATGTTACGACAAGAATCTTAATTACCCTTTACCTTCAAAAGTATCGTCCTCAAGTTTCAAGCTAGTCCATACCTTCTCTCCACAAGACCCTACTCACTAAACAAGAGTCTTGATGATTCATGGTGTCATGCTTAACTTAACTGTAAGTATTCACTATAATTATATTAGGGGTGTTTGGAAGTTAGAGGTTTGAGAAGCAATTAGAGGTTTGAGTCAAATTAGAGGTTTGACCAAATGAAACCTCTAACATTGGTGTTTGGTAGTTAGTGGATGTTAAAATTCAAACTCTTCCAGATGAAGCATTAAAAACACAGCTGGGTTATAACAGGAGTAATATGAAAGGAAGAAAATAAAAGCAGTAAACCCATAAAATATGGTAGGCTAAAATATGTGTAATAAAGGTAGCAGAATTCAAGCAGGAGCAGCAGCTCTGAAAATATCATGCACCAGATACACATCTCTAGAAAATAAGGTGGGCTAGTTTGAAACTGGCATATGGAACTGAAGAATACACACTGAACACATATGCAGGCTTCATGCAGGTCAAAGCTTCTGGAGAATATATAGAACCTAGTTGCTGGAAATAAGGCTGGTCCTCAGACAATATAGTAGGCTAGTATTAAATATAGCTTATGTAATGGATTAGATCAGCAAGTTAAATTAGGTAAGCATTGACTGATTGACATAATCCTCTGCAGGACTATAAATAGAACTTCCCAGCAGACTTGTGAAATATATACGAGACTAGTAAAAAAGAGAGCAGAGAAACAAAAGAGAGCTGAAGCTCTGTGTAAGGAAAAAAAACAATGGTGTAGCCTTAGTGTGAATCAAAGAAAGATTTGTAGCTTTATATATTATAAATAAAATAGAGTTTGTGTTTGTATCATTATACAATCATATTATTTTGTGGTTGAGTTGCAAATAATTTAAGTTCGCCCATTCACGTTTCCAACAGTGGAGTGAAATAGCTTTTTGGACTAAAAAA
Source organism: Saposhnikovia divaricata (assembly GCA_036435485.1). Classification (NCBI taxonomy): domain Eukaryota; kingdom Viridiplantae; phylum Streptophyta; class Magnoliopsida; order Apiales; family Apiaceae; genus Saposhnikovia; species Saposhnikovia divaricata. Next base: position 115,028,921 of record CM071596.1, read on the forward strand.
TCTAATTTTGAAAAAGCTACTTGGAGGAGTGATAGGTCCATAATTAATCATATTTTTAATACCTATTTTATGTTAGTTTTCGTAATTTTATTAATTAATAAATTGTTTTATTTTGTTTTGTAGGAAAATAAATAAAAACAGATTTCAAGTAGGAAAAGGTGCAAAAAGGGAAAGGAGGTGGAAAATACTTGAAGTCAAAGAAATTGGAGGAAAAATCGAATACTTATCCGAGAAGAAAAGGAAATTGAAAAAATTATATTCAAGATTGGATTGTAATCAAAGGGGCTAAACCCAATATTTTCCCCTATATATATGGCCTTCTCCCTTGTAATTGGGACACCTAAAATTTTATTATCAGTTAGCTTTGTATTCGACATATTCTTTTGCTGCATGTTATTAATACTATTAGTTCTTATTTTCTTTCGTGCATCCTTTTCTTTCAATTGCTTCGACTGCTATCGCTACTATTTAATTGTCTAGTACTTGCATGTTAGCTTAACATTAGTTATTATATATATTTAGTTTGTTTATACAGTTAAAACCTTACGCCAATTCACTTGTCCACTCACCCGTAGATTTATATCGTTAGTTTATTCGTATTATATATATATATATATATATATATATATATATATATATATATATATATATATATATATATATATATAACTTTATTTAGCCATTATTATTATGTGTTATTTATATAAGTGTTTTGTTAATTTCAGAATCATGAGTAGCTAATTTTCTTGTCCTAGGATGAAGATGAAGTTAAATTAATTCCCCTTGATTTCTTCTCGTTTATATTAATTGATTCTCATAATTTTTCTTGGTGCTTAATTATTCAGTTGACAAAGTGATTTTGATATATTATTGTTACCGGATTTGTTTTTCATAGCCTATGCTTGCTCCTTGAAGTTTTGATAGGTTATTGTTAGATAACAAGTTTCATAGTATATGCTTGTCTCGTTGATTGATATATCTTATTTGTGAAGAAAAGATGATTGATTTTAGGGCGAGTTGATATTAATTGTGATTGATTAACGGATTCGGATTCCTAGGTTTTCCATATTAATTGATAATCTTTGTTAATTAGTTTAATTAGGTTAATTAAAACTCATCTCAAACCTATTTGTCTAGTTCGCCTGATTTAATTATTAGGGTTTTGAAAATTCATAGTCTCTGTGGATCGACCTGTATTTGCTACAATTAACCACTGTGCGCTTGCAGTTATTTTACACATCAAGGAGCTTTTTCAGTTAGAGGATTGTGATGTATCTAGTTGATACAAAAAGCTAACTCAAACAGCTAATTACCAAACAATTTCATATAAAACAACTAATTTAATCCGCTAGTCAAAACAGCTAACTCAATCCACTAACCGCTAACAGCTAATTGCCAAACAGAACCATTAAGGCTTTTAAGGTTTAATCGGTAAAAGACTATGTTGTTTGCTTTATATCTAACAAGTGGTGCTTAACTTAATTGTAAGTATTCACTATTCACTATAATTGTATTGGCCGTTTTAAGGTTCAATGGTGAAGGATCATGTTGTTTGCCTTATATCCAACAAGTGTATGCTTAACCCAATGTACTTATACACTATAATGTTTTTGGCCCTTTCAAGGTTCAATTGGTGAAATATTATGTTTATTTTATATCTGACACCAAGTATTTGTTAAATGCTAAAGATAATTAACAGTTTATCACGAAACATGTAATCTGCTCGGTTTGACTAAAGTTTGATCCATCACTTTATTATAGACTTTTCTTGCTCGTGGACAATTTTATGATCTGTTTACATGCTAGTTTGGTGCTTTCTTGTGGGTTTTTTTCTCGCTGCATATGTTGTTAAGCCATTGCTCTTTTGTGATTGTGTTGCCTACAGTTATCTAAGTTTTAGGTACATCTCTGTCAGGATAATGTTATACAAGCTATGCATTTTTTGGGCACACTATGAGCATTTTGGACAGCTTGTTTGTGTTGTTCCTCTGAGATTATATGAGGATGTCCCATATTCTGGACAATCTGGTTTTGTCCCAGATTGTCGACCCAGTTTTGTAGAAGAAATATGAATCTAGCCTATTGCTTTCCAATCTCTGTTGTCCCCAGGATTATATGAGGATGTATAACATGTTGTTTCTGTGATTGTTCTGGCTTTAATGACTTTCTAGGGTACTCTATCCCTATTATCATTGATAAATTTGATAAAATGGAGGCATATATTAGGACACAGTTGCGAGATCAGTACAGGTAGACGCAACAGTGGGATGAAGAGGATGTAAAAGCCACGTTGTCTTGTTAAACTTGTTATGTTCTACCTACTTACTCCGAAGCTATAGGCAACAGTGGGGATGAAGAGGATGTAAAAGCAATGTTGGTCTTCTTAAACTTGTCATGTTCTACCTACCTACTCCAACGTTAAAGTTTCATTTGGTTAAAGGCATACTTTAGGGCATTAGTCCCTTTATAACATTATAACTTAATTACTTATAAAAAGTATGAAACTTATAAAAAAATTACTCTGTAATATGGGAGGAGACCCTATCTTCAGGAAGGGGGGGGGTTAAAAGAAACCAATTTAAATAAATATTGATGCAGATTATTAATAGATAACCATAAATGAATAACTATTTCCATATATCAAGAATTTGATTAATAAAGTAACTTTTGGTTTATACTTATTCATGTAGATTCTTTGTAGTCTATTTAAATCATATTGATTCTTAACCGTCTATTTCTCAAATTCATGACTGAATAAATTTCCCCTGGTAGTATGTACAATTTTCTAATTATTCGTAGCTGGATATTTAGTAGCATGGTTGTGGTGAATCCTCATCTGCTCAGTGTCTATTTGATGGCTTGCTACTGCATTATTTTTATTTTGTTAAAACTACTTGTTCTTGTAGAATTGGGTGGCTTTTAAGAGGGAGTTGTTATTTGAAATTACAGCAAATGAGCTCGTTCTTCCCTTCTTAGATATATAGCTTGCTGAGATCAAACAACTGAACTTCAATGAGGAATTTATTGAATTATGAATGAGAGATCCACTTGTAATGCTCCCTCTTCTCTAACATGATTATCATTTCTACTATTATATCCCCAATATTGAAATTATTGCAATAGAGCAGTAACTAAATCCTGAAAAAATAGCACAAAGAGAATATATAATAAATTCTAATATAGTAAAAAGAAAATTTTAGATTGTTTCATTTAAAAGGTATAACCAGTTTTTATGGCATTAGGACGAATTTGTTTGGGGCATTTTGATTATATGAGGAATATACGTGGGACAAGCACGTTGAAAATTGGGTAAAATCATCGTTGACTCCAGAGAACCAACTACAAGAAGTTTAGAAAGTTAATTGCAATCCAGTTTCTGTGGAATACAGATCACTGGTACTAAGAATGTAATGTATATAGGATATGGGAGATAATAACATTTCTTATCATAGTAGGTTCCAAGAAAAACAGCATAAGTATAAGCGCTATCAGCTATTCTGATGTTAACTCTTTAATGCAAGCAAAAGAGAATGGTTTAATTAGTAGACAGTCTTGATAACAAACACGTATATTAAATGTGCTTAATTCAGCCAACGCATATACTACCTGCAATTCAGTTGCTATCTTTTCATATGTAAAAAAACAATGTGCAAGAACATGCATTTGATAAGAACTTTTGTTACCAGACTCTACATTTTGCCTTAGGACACTTGACAATCGAAAATGATATGGAAACTCGGAAACTTTTGTTCGGCCAAACACACACACGTGTATATATATATAGGGGCTACTCCAATACAAACCTCCTTAAAATACAAACCTACAAACCAAGCATAATCCAATATTTCAAGCTAATCTAATGACCAAACTAGGGGTACCCCAATACAAAAAATGCTTAAAATAATTGGCTCTATCCAACAAAAAAAATAAAAAAAAAAAAATCACTGTTCACGTGATGACGTGGCAGTGGATTTCACTGGTTAACGGTGCTTCGCACTTTCTTGTACGGCGCTTCGCGCCTTTATCATTCTAAAGTTGTAAGGAATGGCAATCAATGGTAAAGGCAATAGACGATTGACGGGTGTGTCGAGAGCCTTCGGCCCTCATGACTACCTAACTCATCCGTTTACTGTCTTAAATGCTTCGCATTTCCACGGCAAGTTTTTTTTTTTTTATGGATAGAGCCAATTATTTTAAGCATTTTTTGTGAAGGTACCCTTGGCGGGAACCTTAGAATAAATGAAATATAATTAATTTAGTGTTGGTTTGTAGGTTTGTATTTTAAAAGTGGTTTGTATTTGAGCACTTGCCTATATATATATATATATATATATATATATATATATATATAGGTCTTTGCTCCATACAGAACACTCTTATATAACAAACAACAAAGAACACCTTAGATCTATTAGATCCTTTGGTCCCGCCAGGGGCACCCAATACAAAAAGTAATTATTTTTTTATCCTCTATCAAGTCTGCAAAAAAAAATGAAAATTACTGTTCACCTGATAACGTCATGATGACGTCATCAGGTGAACGGTAATTTTCAATTTTTTTTTTGCTGGTTTGCTAGAGGGTAAAAAAATAATAACTTTTTGTATTGGGTGCTATGACGGAACTCTTAAATTATATTAGATATAAGGTGTTCTTTATTGTTTGTTATATAAGGTGTTTGCTATGGAGTGCAACTCTATATATATATATATATATATATATATATATATATACAAACACTAGAAAACGTATCCATGTTAGAGACTTTTTGTCGAGTCTGGGTAACAAACAGAGGGGTGCCTGAGCATGTGCGAAGTGGTGTGCGACCGCACAGGCACTCCGATCGAAGAGGGCACACTTTTTTTTTTCAAACATGTATATTTATCCAGATATTTAAATTAGGAAAAAAATTAAGATTATGAAAAATTGAAGAGTAAAATATTTTCAGCCATATTTGAATTTGCCCCCAGATTTAAGTCATTCCCATTTAAAATGTGTGAATGTGTTTAGTACTACATTATTTTAAGGGTTTCATGTGCCGCAGGATGACCTTAGAGTTCTACATGAGGTTAAAACATTTTCAATATAAATTTAAGGGTATTTATGTAAATTACTGATAAAAATTTAATATTTACAAATATGCCCCTGCGGGGCCCTTTACTTTATAAGTACATATTTGTTATAACCTGAGGGGAGATCCCTGAGATTGTCCTCAGCCCAATTTTCTCTTATTTTAATTAATGTTCTAAAAATATGTAATACGGATATTTTGAAGTAAAAGGCACATCATGTCAAAAAGATTGAAAAGTTAAAAACTGTTAAATTGCTCACCAACTACTCACCAACTAAGCACCTTCACCTACTATGACATCATCCATGACCTCATGATGTGAATAGTAATTATTGTAGTTAGCTGACTTACTGTAGCACTGTAGGTGTAGAATTTTCCTATATATTGAGACGTTGTCTCTATTGTAATATTAAGATCAATATATACAATCCTCTCTTATTTTATGCATCTTCTTCTATACTACTGCTATTGAGATGGTATCAAAGCAGGTTTAACATGGAAGAAAGGAAGAAATCAAAATCAGAAGTTCAGAAAACCAGAACAGCAAACAAGAAAACAAGAAACCTAGAAATACTCCTCTGTTGAAAAACTCGAAATTCAAAACACACTCAAACACAAATACCACTGGAAAGAGCAGGAGAAGAGGATTCAGAAACAGAACTGGAAATGAAGCAGCCACGCTCCCTCACCTCGGGTCACACGCGCGGCAGCGCCGTCTCACGCGCGCCACACGCCGGCGCGTGAGGTTTCTCCGTCCATTTTTTTGGAAAAATTTCTTCAGACAACCTTGTTCTCCTCCTCATTCCGAACCTATTCCTGGTACTCTTTTTTGAAACTAAACTATTTTATTTACTGCTGTTCAAAAATTGTGTTCCCTGCTGTACTGCTGCTCAGTTTTTTGTTCGTGGGTGTTTGTGTAATGATTCTTGGTCAGATATTTGCTTAAATTAAATATAAAATGGGGGAAACTATTGATAATACCCCCGAGAGTAGTGATATAAGTAGCAGGAAATCTGGATTTTACGGGACTCCGTATGTAAATCCTAAGTTCAATGGGAAGAATTTTCTAGAATGGTCCAAAGCTTATACAATGGCACTAAAGTCTCATAAAATGATGAAATACATCAATGGGAAAGCTAAACAACCTTTAGGAGAAGATCATAATTTCGATGATTGGGATTCTGAAAATGCCATGGTGTTCATGGTTATCTAACTCTATGGAAGTAGATATTCGAAAAAGTTATATCTTCATTGATGCCGCTGAAGACGTGTGGAATTCTCTCACTCGGACTTATTCCTTCGGACTTATTCCTTCTCTGGGAATGTAGCCAAGCGATTTGAGGTAAAGCGGAAGATGTGGGCATTGACTCAAGGAACCTACACACTAGCTCAGTATTATTCTAAGCTAACATCATTATGGAGTGAATTGGGACACTACACTATATTTGAGTGTAAAACTGCTGAAGATCAAGAAAAATATCAGAAGATGATCACTGAAGAAAAAGTGATGAAATTTTTTGATGGATTGTCGGATGAGTATGATTCAATTAAAAATCAACTTATTGGACAAGTTCCATTTCCTACTGTGGAAGAGGCCTGTGGTCATGTCAGCCTAGAGGAGCAGCTGAAAAAGAAGGGGGAGGAGTTGGTTGATGCTCAGGAAGAGTTGGTGGCATTGAAGGATGACAAGGAAAAGCTGATTGATGACTACTTGGATTCGGCTGAGTACAAGAGTCTCATGGACCAGCATGATGAGATGCTTTTTCCTAGGCATTTTACTGAGGGGTGGAACAAGGCTCTTGAGGCTGTTCTGAGGAGCCATCCTGGCTTATTCCAGCTTTCAGACTTTGTGAGCCCTCATCTTCCTGCCACATTATTAGTTAATGAGCCTGGTTCCAGTGAAGAGCTATTCGGGGAGGATGATGCTTTGGTCAAGGAGCATGCTACTACTTCAGCCTTGGATCCTAAACTTCCTCTAGTTCGGTCCAGTCCTGCTAATTCTGCTGCGGATGGTTCCACTACAGCCACCAGCTCCGAGGATGATTCTCATGCTAAGGAGGCCCCTAAGTCCTTTTAAGCTTTATTTATTTATCTTTTCGCTTATCAGAACTATTGGTTTTTGCAATTTAACTCAATAGCCTTCGGGCTTTTATTTATGTAACCTTTTAACTTAACTATTTATGTAGTTAGTTTCTGTTGTGTTCATTTTCTCGCCTTTGCTTATAGTTTGTTAAACTTTAGAATTTTTCGGGTACTTGGCCCCTTGGCTGGTACTAAACTCACAAGCTAGTTCAACATTTGTCTTTCGTGTTTATATTAACAAAAGAAGTGACTCAGAAGAAAAGCCAAACAAACTTCATTAAGCAGTCGAAAAATGTTGATAAAGTGGGTTCAACCCTTACATAGATAGTATGTCTCCTACTCGGGGCATAAGGCCCTGAAATGGTTTCATTGAACCTTTATTTCTACTTCTCCTATTAAATAGATAAAAATCTAAGTCCTTACAAGGATAGCTTAAACATAATAAATCTTCAGGTTAAAAGCATGCCAGGTACGTGGCACCTCGTTTCCTTCCAATTTCTCTAACTTGTAGGATCCTCGCCCCTGTGTCTTCTTGACTCGATAAGGCCCTTCTCAATTGAGGGCTAGCTTTCCCTTCTGACCAACTCCAGAGGCCTCTATTTTCCTTAGAACCAAGTCACCTTGTTGAAAGTATCTCTCTTTAACCCTTTGGTTGTAATGGAAAGATGCTCTCTTCTGATGTTCTGCATTCCTGGCATTTGCTTCATCCCTGACCTCGTCAATCAGATCAAGGGCTAGTCTCATTCCTTCTTCGTTAGTCTCTGGTTCATATGCCTCAACTAGGGGTGATCCATGCATAATTTCGAGGGGCACAACTGCCTTGGCTCCATAAGCCAACAGAAACGGGGTTGCTTCAGTCGTCACTTTACAAGTGGTGCGGTATGCCCAAAGTATAGGTAGCAACTCATCCACCCAAGTGTTCCTTGAACGTTCGACCCTCTTCTTCAGTCCATCAAGGATAATCCTGTTGGCTACCTCTGCCTGACCATTAGCTTGTGGATGAGCCACTGAAGTAAAACGAAGATCAATTACGTTCTCTTCACAATACTTTCTAAACTCTTCATTGTTGAACTGTGTTCCATTATCCGTCACAAGTATCTGTGGGATTCCATATCTGCAAATTACGTTCTCACAAAAGAACTGGGCAACTTGTTTGGTGGTTATCTTGGCTAAAGGTTTAGCCTCAATCCACTTGGTGAAGTAGTCAATGGCCACTATCAAGAACTTCCTCTGTGCCGAGGCTACAGGGAAAGGGCCAAGTATATCCATTCCCCACATTGCAAATGGGATAGGGGAATTAACTGGTGTCAGCATCTCAGGAGGCTGCCTCACAATTGGGGCATGCTTCTGGCATCTATCGCACCTCTAAACATAGTTTTGTGCATCGGTCAACATTTCCGGCCAATAGAATCCCAAATGAGTTATCTTGTGAGCTAAGGCTCTGCCCCCCAAGTGCTGTCCACAGATTCCTTCATGAACTTCCTCCAAAGCTTCCCTTGCCTCTTAAGGCCTCAAACACTTCAAATATGGGATGACAAAAGACCTCTTGTAAAGGATGCCTTCAATCAAGGTATATCTCAATGCTCTCACTGACAGCTTCCGTGCCTCCAAGGTATTGCTAGGAAGCCATCTGGTTTCCAGATGGGCTTTAATAGGATCCATCCAACAGCTGCATACATCTATCGGAGCCACCAACTTTGAGTTGATGGTTGGGGCTTTTAAGACCTGGAAGTAAACACTTCCTGAATAATTCTCTATCTCAGAAGAAGCGAACTTAGATAGAGCATCAGCCTTAACGTTCTCTTCTCTCGGAATGTGCTCAACATAGCACTCCTCAAACTGGGTCATAACAGCCTTCACGACTCTTAGATATTTTGCCTTAGTTTCATCCTTAGCTTCAAACTCACCATTCACTTGCGATACCACTAGTCTTGAATCCCCACAAACTTTGAGATTCTTGACCCTCGTTATTCTGGCCAAGCCTAATCCGGCTATCAAGGCTTCATACTCAGCCTCATTGTTAGTTGTTGGAAAGTCCAATTTCAAAGCATACTCGATTGTGAAACCATCGGGGCTTTGCAAGACTAAGCCTGCGCCACTAGATTTTGTTTTTGATGCTCCATCAAAATAGAGCACCCAATACTCCTTCAGGTCAGGTACAAGTTCCTCATCCTTATCCACTTTCCCAGGGGTAGTTACCACCTCCTGCCCCCCGACTTCTTGGTTGTTAATGGTACATTCAATGTAAGAACCCAGATTTTGGGTAGAATTAAAACTTTTATTTATTTAATGATGTAAGAACGAATAGTGGTTGACAACTTAGGTAAGAATAATCTATCTCCTAGAGGAATAAGATATGGCAACTCCAAGCAGATGAATACTCTCATGTCATCCAGATCGATAACGATTAGTCCAGTGGTTCCGTAAAAAGGCGAAGGAACGATCGAAAGAGAATACGGACAATTGTACAACCCTAAGAGAATAAATAAAGAATAAAGAATGAATAGTGATTTGGTGGAAGTAAGAATAATATCAGACGACGCTATATTGAAGTATTCGGAACGGATTTCCGAGTTCGTATTAGTGATCCAGGGGGAAAATAAGTGTATGTAAAAGCTGTCGGATTATGAAAAAACCGCACTTTTATTTTCTCCGAGAGTTCCCTGGACACTGATAGCCCTAAGTATTTAACGAATGGATTTAAGGAATATAAATTGGAAAGTTAGAAAGAAAGATGGAGAATGATAGTATTAATATTAGAAAGATTCCCGGTAAACCCTAATTAGAAATCCGTGAAATATTCCTACGAACGATCAATCGAAACGGGCAATAACGGGACACAGAAACAAGCAGAGGAAGCAAGAGTCTTGTCCAAGCTACTAGAATAAATATCTAGTAACCAAGTGGGCAAGAGTAACTAGATTAATTGGAACATAACTAGAACTTAGAAATCAAAACACTTGGTTAGTTTTTAACCATGCAAAACACAACACTTGTCCTCCAAAACTCATCATCCATGACATCACAACTTTAATAAAGCTACTTTATCCAAGATGTTAACCAAGCAAGGTGTGTTAGATAAGATTAGACCAAGCAACAAGGCAAACAATTCATTTTCTCTCATTCTCTCAAACTTCCCAGCAAGAGCACCTCAAAGAAGAAAATTCATATTTCCATTTCTATCCATGATAAAATAACCAAATTTTTACCACAGCCTCTCCACTCCATGGGCAAGGTTCTTTCAAAATTTCATTGCAATCCAAGTAGTATAGCCTTGTCAAATCCATGCTCAAAGTTGGGAAACCAAATCTGACCAGTTTCTGTCCAGTAGGAAAAACGGGTTCAAAACCATAGCTTCCAAGCTTCAAATTTCATGATCTATAGCTCAAAAAAAATCTTATGAAGAACCCAAGATGTGGTAAAAAATTGAGAGCTAAACTCTTGTTTTTCGATTTTTTATGATTTTTACAAGTTGAGTGATGAATAGTGTTCTTCAAGAACTAATCTTGTTTTCTTTGATTCTTATGGTTGATTTAGCTAGCTTAAGGCCACTCAAGGATCATAAAAAGCTTAGTGAGGCTAGAACATACTCCAAGGAAGGTAGACCTATTGAAACCCTAGCATTTGATTTGAGATTTATATATGTTTTTGATGGTTTTAGCTTTGTATGATTATAGTGGTGATTATAAGCATGATTATGTAGTTAGTTATGTGATTTAAGAAGCATGATGATTTTGAGGTTAAGATCAGTGGTTCTAGGGTTTGTTGAGATGAGAATCATGTTTATGAATTGTGTTGATGCCCGGTGTGGCTTGGTTGTGTTGTTACGTTTTTAAAAACGTCCGATTTATAGCCGTCGTAATGCCGAATTTTTGTTAACACTTAGAAACCGAGCATGACAGTAAATATAAATTCATGACCTTGATAATATTATGACTGGTCCTTGTAGATATCGAGCCATAGATCGTTTTGGCGTGAGAATCGAAAGATTCCGACTTACGGTTTAGGAGTTATGGTCAAATTACGAAAAGTAGTTCGAATCCGTAAACGAAAGTTCGTAACTGAAATTGACCCCTCGTAAAATATGTAAAGTCATGAAGAATCTTGGTAAATAAATACTAGAGGTAAAAAGGAAGGTGTGAAAGAAAACCGTATGTCAAAAGGATCGTTTTTCGATTTATTAAAAATATTCGAGTCGAGGTTAAACGCGAACGAACCCATAAAAGACGACTCTATTATAACTTCGGTAAAACACTTAGAAAACGGGCGATAAAACTCGGAGTATAATATTGGTTCGTAACGATCGACCTTAGAACTTGTATGACTTAAGTATGTCCCAAGTGTAAGTACAGTGACATGTCTTATTAACGAACGAATGTCGGGTCGGATCAATGATAAAAGGAATCCACAAAAAGGGGTATAACGAGATAACTCGAGAACGTGTTTCGATTTAAGTATAACTTAACTTTTAAGATGTTAAGTGATTAATCCCAAATGCCTTGGCTATTTATAGATCACCAGGCTGATCCGGGACCCGCTACCACTACCCCTTATCGTACTCGACTACCAGGCAAGTTTCAATTCCCTTCTTTTAGGCTGTTGTTGTGATTGAATATATATATATATGTATGTTTTATGTTATAATATGCCATAGCATGCATGCCTACTTTCAAGTTATATCATTATGCTTGTTCCCTGATTGTTATTGGCTTATAAATTAGATAGCTATCGTATCAATTATAAGCCGGTTATTATAAGACCCTCAGAGAAGGGTGTATACCTCTTATTCATCAAATATAGACCGGGAGTCAATATTTCTTGACATATCCAGATTACCTCGAAAGAAAATATCTAAGTAAATATTTTCCATTATTCGGGCGACGAATATTATTTGAATATTCGTTCGAGATTATTTATTTAACGATCCTTACTTCAAATAATTATTTGAACGTAACTATTCGACGAATAATATTTTTTAATATTCATTCAGAGTCGAATTATTTATCGATTATTATTTCGAATATTCTTCTAAAGGTTGGACTACTAAATGAATATTATTTGGATATTCATTTAGAATATTATTCATTAAATGAATATTACTTTTGAATATTCATTTAAGATAGTAATTACCTGATGAATATTATTTTAATGTTCATCTGAAGCTTGATTTATTTATCGAGTCTTATCTCGAATATTCCTTTAAAGCTTGGATTACTAAATGAATATTACTTGATATTCATTTAGAATATTATTCATTAAATGAATATTACTTTTGCAATATTCATTTAAATTCCTAATTAATTATGAATATTATTTTGAATATTCATCCAAGGTTCTATTTAATCATCGAATATTATTTTAAATATTTTAAATATTCCTTTCAGGTCTTATTAATTAATGAATATTATTTTGAATATTCATTTGAATATGTAATTATGCAATAAATATTCTCTCGATATTTGTTCAAGGATTATTTGAGAAATACTCTGATTAAAGATATTCTTTCATATTCCTAAATATTCTGTAAAATATTTTAATTCAATAAATATTCTCTGAATATTTATTCCATACTTAGAATAACTTCGATAAGGTTTATCTTCTTCGATTATTACGGAAAATACTTCGGAGCCATATTATTATTAATCTTATATCAAGAAAGGTTCTCAGACATCATTCTTCTTTGAGTCTATCTCCCTAATAATAAGGGAACCTTACTTGGAAAATGTTATTTATCTGGTCGACTTCCCGGTCAATAAAGTATTCTATTCACTCGCAACTCGGGTGCTATTGACTTATTAAGTCGTTGTGTACCTTCTCATCTTTCGAGGGGTAAGATTGTTGGAATAAGTTGATATTCGTTACCAAGCAATAGCTTGGAAGTTATTGGTGAAATTTTCCATTCCAACTAGATACGACTACTTTGTGGAGTCTTATCAACAAGTATTATACTTGGGGAAAGGGGGACGAACGTTACATTCAGAATCATGAATTATATTTGAACTAGGAGTCGTGTAAGAGGCCGAGTAGCGCCGGTCCATCCCCTTTGGCCCAACCGTTGGCCGGGGAGAGCTAGTAAGGCGGTAGACAAGTAAAGCCGTCAGTTCTTCCTTCTACCGGTAGTAAATCTAATTTGAGCTGTACGATCTCGACTGATCATCAAGATTGGAACAGCGGGCGCGGTGAATACTCCATCATTGGTTCATCATCCAAACTTACTTATTTCCTGCAACATGATTATTGTTGGCAGAGCTGGAAAAGTGTTCGTAACTGAAATTGCAATCTTTTCATGCAAGTTCCTCTTATTAATGACAATGAGAATATCTCGCTTACTTTTGATGTAGCAGATATTATTACAAACAAATACTTTGAGTTGCCTGGTAACTTCATCCTTTATATTATACTGGCAATAACTTCGTTAATGCATGGCATATGATTTCAAAGGATATTTTGAACTGCTGTATACATGTATCACTGTTCAGTTATATTATTGTTGGTGGGCTTTCGCTCACCCTTGCTTTGTTCATATTATGTCACAACAACAGCTAGGACAGATGGCCCGCGTCAGGCGTACTCGGCGCAAGCAGGTTACCGCCGTTCGAGGACTACCCGCTGATGTCCTTGCTGCCATTGCTGAAGTAGCATAGATAGGCAGCTTTTGTTTATCAGTCTATTTATATGTAACATTAACGTTAATCAACGGCAAAACCTTTAAACATATCTTTTGGCTTGTAATAACTTTTATTCGTAAACTCTGATATTATGGACTTATTTCAATTTCATCTCTGGGACTATAACTGTTGTGTGTGAGAGTGGATATTATTGTGGGGTCACAGCATGTGATTTATTTATTGTGGACTCAAGTCAAGTATTATGAATGTATGTAAGACCGTAACCACCAGATCCCTGACCCCGGATCTGGGGGTGTTACATTCAACCACGAAGTCAGCCAATGCCTCAGCCTTAATGGCTGTTCGAGGTTTATACGTGATGTCAAATTCTCCAAGTTCAATTGCCCACTTGATTAGCCTTCCACTAGCCTTTGGGCTATGCAATATGTTCCTCAACTGTTGGTCCGTCAGGACTTCAATTTTATGTGCCTGGAAGTACGGACGTAGCTTCCGCGAGGCTGTTATCAATGCCAAGGCAAACTTCTCAATGGGAGAGTAATTCAACTCAGCCCCGTGCAACACCTTGCTCACATAATAGATAGGTTTCTGGACCTTTTTCTCTTCTCGAATGAGAACGACACTCAATGCTTGCTCAGATACTGCCAGATATAGATAAAGAGTCTCACCGGGACTAGGTTTGGCCAGCAACGGGGCTTCAACCATGTACTTCTTCAGTTGTTCAAAGGCCTCCTGGCTCTCAGGGGTCCACTCAAAGTTTTTCACTTTCTTTAATGCCTGAAAGTATGGCAAACATTTGTCACCAGACTTAGAGATAAATCTTCCCAGTGCTGCAACTCGGCCGGTTAATTTCTGTACATCTTTTACAGAATGGGGCGGTTCCATGTCCAAGATTGCTTTGATCTTATCTGGGTTGGCCTCTATGCCTCTCTTCGAAACCATCAACCCCAAAAATTTTCCTGATCCAACTCCAAAAGCACACTTGGCTGGATTTAGCATCATCTTGTGGTGCCTCAGCACTTCGAATGCCTCTCTGAGGTGTTTGATATGGTCTGCCTTGAACAGGCTCTTGACTAACATGTCATCAACATAGACCTCCATGGTTTTTCCAATCAGATGGGCGAATATCTTATTCACCAGTCGTTGATAGGTAGCTCCTGCATTCTTTAGACCAAAAGCCATAACAAGGTAGCAGAAAACACCAAAGTCAGTTATGAAGGATACCTTTGGGATGTCATCCTTGTGCATCTTAATCTGATTGTAGCCGCTGAACCCATCCATGAAGCTTAACATCTCATGTCCAGTTGTGGCATCTATCAACATGTCTATCCTTGGCAAGGGAAAACAATCCTTCGGGCATGCATCATTCAAATCAGTGAAGTCTATACACATCCTCCACTTCCCATTTGCTTTCTTGACCATCACAGGGTTAGCCAACCATTCGGGAAACTGAATTTCTTCCCTAAATCCAGCTTCTAAGAGCTTATCAAATTCTTGCTTAATGGCCTCTTGCCTTTCAGGAGCAAAGTTTCTCTTTTTCTGCTGTATTGTCTTTCGGTTAGGGTCGACATTCAATCTGTGAGTTATAAGTTGGGGATCAATCCCTGGCATATCAGCCGCTGTCCAAGCAAACACATCACTATTTTCTTGTAAGAATGTTATCAATTTGCCCTTCAAGGGTTCCTTCAGAGAAGCTCCTACATAAGTAACTTTTCTAGGGTCGCCCAACTCTAGAGGTATGAGAACCAATTCCTCTACTGGCCTTCCTCGGTGTTCATCATCACCGCGGACATCCATGTCTTCAATCGGGAGTACCTGCCCCCCGGCTCCATCAGCTCTCAAAGCAGTCACATAGCAACTTCTGGCCATTTTCTGATCTCCTTTCTGTTCTCCAACACCACTCCTGGTTGGAATTTGACCTTCATGTGATAGGTAGAGGCAACAGCCTTGAATGCATGAAGTCCGGTCCTCCCCAAGATTGCATTGTACGTCGAGGTAGCCTTAATCACCAAAAAATTCAGCATCTGAGTGGCTTCCTTAGGTTCTTGCTCGATTGTCACGGGCAGCTGAATAGTCCCTTCAACCTTGGACTCAACTCCATTAAATCCGTAGATAGGCATGTTGGTCGGGGTCAATTGAGAGTCAGTGTACCCCATTTTTACAAAAGCGTCATGAAACAAGATATCAACAGAAGCTCCATTGTCTATCAGGACCCGCTTCACTTCTGAGTTTCTAATTACAGGAGTTATGACCAACGGGTCGTCATGGGGGAACTTCACCCCTTCAAGGTCCGAATCATCAAAACCAATTACTATCTCGGTCTTAGCACGTTTCGGGGCCTCTCCTACAATGTGCATCACTTCTCTGGCATAGGCCTTCCGAGAGTTTCGGGTTGTGCCGGCCGCTTTCGGGCCTCCCCAAATCATATTGATAACTGGCCCTCGGGGCTGTGGGTTACGATCACGATCGTTATCCCTCCTATCATTGTCTCTCCTATCATAATCCCTTTTCTGGGTTCCACGATCTTCACCCTTGATGAACTTGTTTAACTTTCCCTTTCGGATTAAAAATTCAATCTCGTCCTTTAAATGTCTATAGTCATCTGTATCATGTCCCACATCCCTGTGAAACCTACAATACAGATCCTTGTTTCTCTTTTCGGGGTCACCCCTGAGTGGCTTCGGCCACCGAAAGTCTTTATCTTTCTCAATATCTAACAAAATCTGACTCCTAGGAGCGTTAAGCCTTGCATAATCAGAAAATATCGGCCCCAAACCCTTCTTCGGTGGTGACTCAGAGTCCTTGCTAGCCCGGGGATACTTGTCCCTAGCGTCGTACTCTTGCTCTTGCTTTCGTTTCTTTAAGTCATTGGAACCTTTGTCATTGCCTCCTGCGGTTTCCTTCTTCATGCTGTCCTCAGCCTTGATATACTTATCGGCCCTTCGTTGGAGCTCGGCTATGTTTTCAGGAGGATATTTTGCCAAAGACCTTTTAAAGAAGAGATCAGTGGTTCTATGTTCCAGGGCTACCATGGCCACCTTATTTTCCAAATCAGTGAAATTCAACGTCTCTTTGGTGAATCGCTTGAGATAATCCCTCAAATAATCATTCTTCCCCTGCACCACATTCATGAGGGATGCAGAACTCTTTTCATGAACTCTTCCACTAATGAATTGGCTGACAAAGGCAGCGCTCAACTCCTTAAAAGAGCCAATCGAGTTTGCAGGTAGGCGGCTATACCACCTTTGAGCCATGCCCGACAGGGTTTGAGGGAACACCCTACACTTTAAGGCGTCACTCGCAGGCTGCAGCAGCAGTGCATTTGAGAATGTCCTGACATGGTTTGCGGGATCGCCCGTTCCATCATAGGCCTTAATAGTCGGCATCTTGAACTTCCTTGAGATATGGGCATTCATCACCTCCTCATTAAACGGAGGTGTGGGATCATCAAGATCCCCAAGTGGCATTAGATCTTTGGGGTTGCTTCTGGGGGTCTTCACCCTTATCGATTTTTTAATTCGGGCATCGGCCCTTCTCTGTCTCCTTGAAGGCCTGTCCAGATTTATAATGGGAATCCTCTCTGTAGTTGGAGGAGGCTGAGTTTGATTCAATCTAGTTTGTTCTCTCGCCATATCGTCCTTCAACTTTAAGATCTCAGTCTCATAAGCCTTGATCCTCTCAGTAGTTGTCAAGGGGGGTTCATCATGGATCCTTCGTGTCCTCCTTAGAGGTTCTTTGCTAGCACGTCGCCTCCTCGGGGCTTCATCTCGATCATCGTCCTCAGATGATGATGAATCATCAGTATAGGGACCAGAGTAGTCATCATACTCTCGATCTCGGATCTGTAAGGCATGACCGCTTGGTCCGGGTTCCCTTTGTCGAGGGGGATAATTAGGCAGCCCATACATCGGGTTGGTATTCAAGGGGAGATCCATAGTGTGGATCTGTACCCCCGGGGGTAGCATACGATCAACGTTACCAAGAGGAGAAACCACCATCTGAAGAGGGTTAGTTTCTTGGCTTTGATGGACGACCACCGGTAGAGTTCCCTCAACATGGGGAGTCGTCCCTGAGGGTTGAGAGAGTAGAGGTTGAAAGGCCGCCCCTGTTGATGGGGGTAATTGTCCTTCTTTAGTAGTGATAAGCGGATCAGAAGTGGAAGGTGGAGCAGAGCTAAGGGGTATGGCCTCAGTCGAGGTTGATGTTGTTCTTCGTGTTTGAACCATGGTTGAGGTTGTCTTCTCACAGACGGCGCCAAATGTTGTGGAATAAAAACTAGGTTATTAAATTGGGGCTAGGGTTTGATTTTGTTTAATACTAAGGTGCGTGAGCTTCGTGCTTTCAATGGCTGCTCTTGTGCTCGTGGCTGGATCTGCCTTCACAAGATGCATACGTACTTTGATGAATATCAAAGATCAAGCCAAAAAACGTAGTTCTAAGGTGAGGGGTCTGTCCCTTTATATAGGCTGAAAAGCCTCAAAATCATAGTAGGGTTAGGTGACTTAATGGGCAAGTCAGCCTTAAGGAAGGTAATAGACTCCTTCCTTGTAGGAGTCTGTTTCCTTGTATGACTATGTGCCCTGGAGGCTACTCCTTGGAGTGATAATATCCTTATTTGACTTGTACTTCCCACCTGTTAATTATCCCTCAATATTAATTACGAAATAAATATCTAATTAGGGTTTTTGGGCCATCTGGTAGGCCCCACGCTTGGACCATACTGGGTCTAATTAATGCCACATTTAATTTGTCTTTAGGGCTTACTTTTAGCCTATATCAACGTTAAACATGGTTATTCCTATTGAGCCGCTCTCTCATTAAGATCAAGACCCTAACTTTTAAATATATTACTTGTATAACAATATTTATCCATAAACATCGAATCCTAAAAATGAAATAAAATTTATAACGTCAATATAAAATTCTAATAGTTGATACAATCTTTTCTAGTGGGTCGTCTTCCCATTAAACACGTTTCGAGCCGCTTTCGTTTAGGATCGAAATTCCAATTTTATTACATATTATTGATGATACTTATCTTATACAACTTTTTACCTTAAAATCAAAACCTAAAAATAGATTGAATTCTAATTTTTATTTTCTCCAAGTTTTATAAAATTTATGGAGTTTAATAAAAAATAAACATCTTTTATTTCTTTATATAATAGATACTCCTATATTTATTTAGGGTTCCCGCATGCGAATGTTCTTTTATTATATTAGCACATCAGTTCTTTTCTTTTTAAATACGAAGACTTTTTTATGAGATTAGTACTAGATTTATGAAAAAAAATCCTAATAGAAGTATAAATAACTTGTATAAAAAATATATAATTTTAGAATATTGTAAAAAAATGTCACCACCGTCCTTGTATTATACTTCCAATAAAATTTTTAATTATATGTCTCCTTTATATATTCAAACACCTATTCTACTTCCAATAGAACTTATAATTATATATTTTTTCTATAAATTCGAACTCTTATTTCTATAAATTCGAACCCCCTATTCTATTCTAGTAGAACTTTTGATGTGTAAAATTATGTATAACCGCAAGCGCACGGTATCAATTGTAGTAGATACTAGCAAATACGGGTCGATTCCTCAAGGAGACAGTTTCAGTTTCAATTCAATTATTATTAATTGTTTCTAGTCACAAACGATTATTAGAGGATTTTATTAACTACTAAAACAAATTTAACAAAGATTTTAAATCAATTAATTAAGGGATCTAGGGCAATTCAGGTTCACCATGCTTACACCAAACAAATCACAAAGGTATAGCTTTTTAATGGGGTTAAGTAATTAAAGCAATGGTTAATCTTTTTCAAGCATTAACACTCTCAGAATATCTAATGATGCTTTCACACTCACCTTCAATTCTGCTAATTGTATGTAAGCCTCTAGTAGTAAAATCTTTCGATCTATTACTCCTATTGCAATCAATTAATCCGTGATATTGCGCAATTACACAAATTCAGAATTAGAACATATCAATCAGAATTACTTTTTACCCATCAATCTACTAATCAAATTAAACCCAAATCATGGTGCAAACATGGCTCCCCTTGATACCGTAGAATTAAATTACTCACTCATTCTAGGATTAGAACTAATAATGATAATCAAGAAAGCCATAATAAACATGTAATTAATAAGGAGAAGATAAGAAATACCTTAAATCTTTGAATAATGAAGAACAATTAAATCCAAGAATTAAATTGAGCTTGCAAAGATGGAGAGAAGAAAATAAAACCCTAGCTTTTAATATTAAGAAGTATGTAAAAATTGTGTGTCCTGGATCCCTTACAATGTATCCCTAGAAGTGTTTATATAGACTCTAGAAATCTTGCCCAGCAAGGAAACATCCTAAAATACAATTAGAATTCAATTTAGGTGCCAAAAGCTACCCAAAATACAATTAGAATTAGAAAAAGGGCAAAACTGGAATTTTTCTGCTTGGCTTATCATAGAATACGTGCGCGATTTTATTCAGCACGTCTCCAGCACCTGATTTCTTCCTAAGGTTGTAGAAAATCTCCCAAGCTTCGTGTGAGCTGTAAGATCACTGAAAACGGACTTCTAGAACTCCAGATATGGCCAAAACAGTGTAGACTGCGCAACCTTCCCGGAAAATCTGAATTTAAATCAATTAATCCTCCAAACACGATAGAAGCATCAACCTTAATCAACATTCTCGTAAGTCTGCACAACTAAGCAAAATACATCAAAACTACAATAAACTTGAGTCCAAGACAATCAATTTAAGCCGATTTATAATGCTTCAAGTAGATATAAATTCCACTTATCAAACACCCCCAAACTTAAACTGATGCTTGTCCTCAAGCATTAACAATTACAACTAACTGATTAGTACCACTTCCGTAGGTTATCACGGTTGCATTTAGCATATGCAACAAGCCCTTTAAACCCCT
Source organism: Saposhnikovia divaricata (assembly GCA_036435485.1). Taxonomy (NCBI): domain Eukaryota; kingdom Viridiplantae; phylum Streptophyta; class Magnoliopsida; order Apiales; family Apiaceae; genus Saposhnikovia; species Saposhnikovia divaricata. The sequence continues at coordinate 115,049,634 of CM071596.1, forward strand.
AGGCAGCCCCAGTGGACGAGTAAGGTCTCGTGAGGGCCTATAGCGAATGTACCCACAAAATCCATTTAACCTAATGCAATGCAATGCATGAATGCAACTAGAATGAAAATGCAACGATCCCCTTCAAACTAACCAAAACCAACTAACAAGCAAATATCTCAAAGAATGCAACTAAATCCAAATAGAGCTCGACCAAGTTCCAGTATACTAACAATACATGAACAGAAACGTGCGTGTGTGCAATGCTCATCAGAAATACTCCCAAAACTAGGTCAAAAATCATACATGTTCTTCGCCAAGACAATCACAGGTTTATAAATAGAATAGATTGTAGACACTTCATAACCTAAGAACACCTCCATCCTTATCCAAGGTAGACAGAAATTCATGCTTTATTACTACTACTACGACACATATATAAAATCATGCTTATTTAACCGTGCAATGGATGAGACCCCGAAAGGCTTATACAATAATACCCATGTAGCGAGCGTTGGGTTAGTGGATCCCAAACTATAAAAGTCTTAGGTCACTAGGCACAAAGTCCCCTAGAACTTAATTGCTCGAGTATTAAAGAGCTCACCCTAGTTAATTTTGCATATAAACAATTGACACTTTTTACCTTTTTTTCTGCTTTTTTTCTTTTTTTTCTATGCAATCTGGAATGAGAATTCTCAATTCCAACCCTAGACTACTTATATAAATATGAGCCGGCTACTAGCCATTTGACGCCTAGCCATTATTGACAATTATTTACAATTAAGCATGAAATCCCTGTTTTCCCCCAAACTTAGACTTAAGTGTTCTAGGCTATCAAGGGAATAACGAAAATTCTAAATATAATCAAGTGATTAAATCTCAAAACATCCAAACAAGCATGACCTCAACCTAACCCAAAAGCACCCAATGAGACTGTGTAATTGTTTTGTTTCTGAAACACATAAGTCAATTTCTTAGAAACTATAAGTCAACCCTCTATTCATCATTACCACACTCAATTAGACACCTACCTACCAATCAGAATTAGGTCATTCTAAGGGATCATGAAATATGCATGCCATGAAATGCAACTAATATGAACTCACATGGTATACGAAAAATAAAAACGGATGTCCTACATGAAACAAACATAATTATTACGAACATATATGCATGAATTACTACTACTAATATGCAAAACATGAAATCCTACATGAACACATAATACAACAACAACTGCTAATCCCTCAAACCACCCCCAAACTTAAAATATTCAATGTCCGCATTGAATGGAAGTAAATACGAGGGATAGCAGAAAACATACCTACTCGTCCAAATCATCACCCTTCTCGGGTGAATCTGGATCTGGCGGTGGATAAGGTGTACGAGATCCATAGACGGGCCACCGAGCCTGAATACCCGCATCTGTCAAAGCTGTAGCCATATCCTCAGCATACGCCTGATTACTAGCATGTATAGCATCCATCCTCCTAGTCATAGCATCCAATCTCCTAGTCAACCCACGAAAATGAGCATCCAACCCTGACATATCAATACCTCGACGGCTAGGACCTGCTCGAGCAACCCTAGGAACATCCACTCCCGCTTCACCAGGACCATGAACCTGATAACCTAAACCATGGTGATGTGGAATGCCGCCAGGCCATTCCACCATCGCATCAATCGTAGCATCAACAATCGGATTAGCCGACATCTGCACCGGCTCATCTGCATCCCAACTAACTCCAGCCTCCATACACAAACCCCATACAATAGAAGCATGCGGAATAGCGGACTGTCCACCACTTTGCAAAAACCGAAGTATGTTCTGATGTACTAAATAAGCCACGTCAATATACTCGCCTTGAAGAATGCCCCACAAAATAATGGCTCTCGGCACAGTCACATCGGCCGGATGAGATGAAGGCAACATGTTAGCACAAATAAACGAGTTCCACGCCCGTGCGAACTTGTTCATAGCCGAGGCCGGAAAAGTAACCTGCTCAAAAGTGTCCGGCCTTAATTTCCAAACTGTACCCGGTACATAAATCTCGGCCACAATAGCATCCAAATCAACATCCTCTCTAGTCTTCGTTACCCAATTTACGGCCCCCCTCGGATTTGGAGGCTGTTCCACAACCCGGCGAATAGCTGCCGGCCGATAGTCTATTTTCTTACCTCGAACCATACAAATACCACTCTTCTCCATCTTAGCATTAGCATAAAACTCCCTAACACCCAAAGGAACTGGAGAAGGTGCCTCACAAAACCTTTCGAAACCATGCCCTCGAATCATACGAACCAACTCCGAATGGTTAACCGGCAAAAACCCACGTTCTCTAGCAATCGACCTCTTCATCAATTTATCATACTCGTTTTGAGCTTCCACCGACATAAATTTCTCCCCATTACCTCCATTAGTATCCTCATCCGAGGTTGGACGGGTACTAGTACTACCTCGTCGACGCTTAGGTGCCATATAAATCAATACCCAACTCACAAAATTCACCAAAATCCACAAAAAATTTGAATTCACAAATACCCCCAAATAATCAAGAACACACAACCCTAATAATGCAAGAACACAATTCGTAATATCAAAATAAAAGGAATAAATATACCCCAAATACGAACCGGAGAGGTGAAGCTTGCAATTAAAAATCCCCCAAACTTGAATCTTGAAGCCTTGAAATTTTGTGTAGAAAAATATAATTGGAATGGGGTAGGATTGGTGTGTATATATAGGTGTACATATAGATGGGTAAGTAGATTTGAGGAAAAAAAAATATGAAATAGGAGATGAATTGGGAATGATTTGGAATTAATATAGGACTAGAATTAGGATTTTAGGTGGAGAAAATAATTAGAAAAGGAGTAGGAATTTTTTTTTTTATATATATATAGACAACACAGATACACGGGCTGGACAGAAAGTTTTGTGCGCGGGTTCCTGCAACTAGCGCAGTAGCGCTTGTAATTTTATGCTAAAACTTTTATATATATATATATATATATATATATATGTGTGTGTGTGTGTGTGTGTCAACATATACAACTTGGACACAAAGGACATGTACAGAAATTGTGTCGGCGCTTAGGCGCGTGTATGCTGCAAAATTTTTTTTTTTTTTTTTTGAAAATAACACTCAAATTTTTTTTTTTCACTACACTCTTCTTCTTCTTTTTTTTTTTTCAACACTCTTTTTTTTTCACAACAATCTTTTTTTTTTTAGTAATAAAATAAAAAAAAAAAACAAAAAAAAAAACAAAAGTAAAAAAAGCTTACACATATACAACGTACCTGGACACTGGACAGAAATTTTGATGGGATACTGCGCCAATTGGGCGCTACGGCGCGTGAGAATTTCTGTTCAACACAAAAAAAATTTTGTTTTTTTTCTTTATGTGTTGTACACACATTCACGGGACAACAGTACTAGTACTTGTGTGGACAGGAAAGTTTGGATGCAGGTTCGCACTGTTGGCGCAGGGGCGCGCGGAGATTTCTGTTGAGATTTTTTTTTTTTTTTTTTCAATAACAACTTTTTTTCCACAACACTCTCTCTTTTTTTTTCTTCAACACTCATTTTTTTTTCTACACTAGTGCGTGGGTTGCCTCCCACGAAGCGCTTCTTTAACGTCAATAGCTTGACTGAGCTGGTTCAGATCTCCATGGAGGGTTTGTCAAGATAAATCACTTCCATCTTCCCTACAAATGCACCATCCACATATAATTTAAGGCGTTGACCGTTGACCTTAAATTTTGTTCCATCTCGTCCCATAATTTCGATAGCACCGTAAAACTTGACTTCGGTGACAGTAAAAGGTCCGGACCATCTTGATTTGAGCTTCCCCGGAAAAAGTCGAAGTCTGGAATTGAACAACAACACCTTGTCACCAACCTGAAAATCTCTTCTCTGAATCATCTTGTCATGCATCTTCTTCGTTCTCTCCTTGTAAAGCCGAGAGTTGTCATAAGCATCAAAACGAAGATCATCTAACTCATTAAGTTGAAGAAGTCTCGCTTGCCCCACAGCCTTCAAATCCATGTTGAGTTTTTTTATAGCCCAAAAAGCGCGATGTTCCAATTCCACTGGCAAGTGACATGCTTTACCATAGACCAACCGATAGGGAGTGGTTCCTATAGGTGTTTTATATGCCGTCTGATAAGCCCACAAAGCATCATCTAACTTCAAGTACCAATCTTTCCTTGACTTTGCAACCATTTTCTCCAAAATGCTTTTGATTTGGCGGTTAGAAACTTCCACTTGGCCACTTGTTTGAGGGTGATATGCAAGAGCAACCTTGTGCGTAACGCCATATTTCTTCAACAAAGTTTCAAACGGTCGATGGCGAAAATGAGAACCACCATCACTTATCACTGTTCTAGGAACTCCAAAACGTGGGAAGATAATATTCTTGAAAAGCTTCATAACTACCTTGGAATCATTGGTTACCGATCCAACTGCTTCAACCCACTTGGACACATAATCGACAGCAACTAAGATGTATCTCATCCCACAAGAACTTGGGAAAGGTCCCATAAAATCAACACCCCATACGTCAAATATCTCGACCTCAAGAATACCGGTTTGAGGCATCTCATGGCGTTTAGAAATATTACCCGTCCTTTGACATGCATCACACGCCAAACAGAAAGCACGAGCATCCTTAAATAGAGACGGCCAAAAGAAACCGGATTGAAGTACTTTAGCAGCGGTTTTGGAAGGACCATGGTGGCCTCCACATGCGAGAGAATGACAATTCTTGAGAATGTCATGTACTTCGAACTCAGGAACACATCTTCGAAAGATTCCATCAGCACACTTTCGATACAAGAAAGGGTCATCCCAAAAATATTGTTTAGCATCGTGATAAAACCTCTTTCTTTGCTGATAAGTCAATTCTGGAGGGTGAGATCCACTAACACAGAAATTTGCAAAATCTGCATACCATGGAGTTTGAGTAGCAACCGAAAACAGGTGATCATCTGGAAAAGAATCATCAATAGGAGTACTTGACGCAATATCAGATTTGAAACGCAACCGTGAGAGATGATCCGCCACTACATTCTCAGCACCCTTCTTGTCTTTGATTTCCAAGTCAAACTCTTGAAGTAAGAGAATCCAACGAATAAGCCTTGGCTTTGCTTCTTTCTTCGCCAACAGATACTTAAGTGCCGAATGATCAGTGTGAACAATGACTTTGGAGCCAATGAGATAGGCTCGGAATTTGTCAAGAGCGTAGACCACAGCTAGAAGTTCCTTCTCGGTCGTAGCATAATTGACTTGAGCTTCATCCAAGGTTTTACTTGTATAGTAGATAGCGTGCAATACCTTGTCTTTCCTTTGACCGAGAACTGCTCCAACTGCATAATCACTTGCATCACACATGATTTCAAATGGAAGATTCCAATCTGGAGATTGAATGATTGGTGCACTTATCAAAGCTTCCTTAATCCTGTTAAAAGACTCCAAACAAGAATCAGTAAACACAAAGGTGGCATCCTTAAGCAATAATTGAGTGAGGGGTTTTGCAATTTTTGAAAAATCTTTTATAAAACGACGATAAAAACCCGCATGACCAAGGAAACTCCTCACTCCCTTGACATTAACAGGAGGAGGAAGTTTCTCAATCACCTCAATTTTTGCTTTGTCAACCTGGATGCCACGTTCAGAAATCAAGTGACCAAGTACCACTCCCTCATTGACCATGAAGTGGCACTTTTCCCAATTCAAAACCAAATTCACCTCTTCACAACGTTTAAGCACTTTAGAAAGATTATGCAGACATACATCAAAATCAGACCCATAAACACTGAAATCATCCATAAATACTTCCATGATAGACTCTATGAAATCAGAAAATATGGCAGTCATGCAACGCTGAAAAGTAGCAGGGACATTGCACAAACCAAAAGGCACTCTACGATATGCAAAGGTACCATATGGGCAAGTAAATGTAGTATTTTCTTGGTCATCAGGATGTATAGGGATCTGAAAGAACCCTGAATATCCGTCTAAATAGCAAAAGTACTTATGCTTAGCAAGTCTTTCTAACATCTGATCAATGAAAGGGAGAGGGTAATGGTCTTTTCTAGTAGCAGTGTTTAACTTACGGTAATCAATGTACATTCGCCATCCGGTGACAATTCGAGTGGGAAATAATTCATCTTTATCATTCTTAATTACCGTTGTTCCTCCTTTCTTAGGGACTACCTGAACTGGGCTTACCCATTTAGAATCAGAAATCGGGTAAATGATGCCCGAATCTAACAATTTCAAAACTTCTTTTTTAACAACCTCTTGCATGTTAGGGTTCAAGCGGCGTTGTCCCTGTATGCAAGGCTTATGGTCATCATCTAAGTGAATTCTATGCATGCAAAAGTCTGGGCTAATCCCTGTAAGATCATCAATACTATACCCAATAGCTTTTCTATGCGCACGCAAAATAGTAAGAAGCTTAAAAACCTGGTTATCATCAAGACTAGAGCTAACAATCACAGGACAAGTCTTTTCTTCATCAAGAAACACATATTTCAGATTAGGTGGCAAAGACTTTAGCTCTAACTTGTTTACCTGAGGTTCACTACAAGAAGTGACAGTGTTGGTTACCTCACAATTTGGATCAGCTACACCATCCAACTCAAGAATAAATGAATCGACTTCAGCATGTCCTTATCCTTCGTATGCTTCAAGCATGAGCACTGCTTCTAATGCATCATTCAATAGAATCTGAGGCGTCTCATCTCGGACAATTCCATCTATAACATCAATCCTGCAGCAAGTATTCTCAAGCAAAGGGGATTTAAGAGCAGAGGTTAGAATAAAAGTAATTTTATCATCACCAACACTCAATGTGAGAGTCCCACTTTAAACATCAATAACGGCACCTGCAGTACAGAGAAATGGTCTACCCAAAATAATAGGTATTTGGCTGTCCTCTTCCATATCTAGAACTACAAAGTCTACAGGAATATAAAATTTTCCAACCCTAACAGGCACATCCTCTAAAATTCCAAGGGGATATTTTATCGAACGGTCTGCCATTTGCAAAGTCATCTGTGTACATTTTAATTCTCCCATATTTAGTTTTTGAAAAACCGAGAGAGGCATGACTGAGACGCTAGCGCCTAAATCACATAAAGCTTTATCAATGAACAATGCACCTAAATGACACGGGATTGAAAAACTACCAGGATCTTTAAGCTTAGGTGGAGACTTATTCTGTAAAACAGCACTACACACTTCAGTAAAAGCTACTGTCTCCACCTCACCAAAAGACCTCTTCTTAGTGAGAATATCCTTAAGAAACTTTGCATATGATGGAACTTGAGAAATTAAATCAGTGAAAGGAACTGTTACCTCAAGATTCTTGACAAGTGTCATGAATTTACCAAACTGCTGGTCCACCTTAGTTCTGTTCATCCTGCTAGGGAATGGGAGCTTTGGCACAAACGGTGGAGGAGTAACTGTAGTCTTCTCTTTGCTTTCCTCAGTTTCACCTTCGTTTGCATCTTCAACGACGTTCTCTACCTTGTCTTCCTCAGAATCCTCTTTTTCTTTCTCAGTAGGAACATCGTCAATAGGCATTGGAGGAGCATCATATGTACGACCACTCCTAAGAGCAATGGCATTCACATTTTCCTTTGGCTGAGTTGGTTGTGCTGGTAGAGAGCCTTGTTGCCTTGTAAAGGAAGAACTAGCCATTTGAGCAATCTGAGTTTCTAGCATCTTATTATGTATCTCCATCTGGTTCATCTTTGTTTGCATTTGTAATAATATCTTCATCATATCACCTTGATTATCAGCCTGTGCAGCTTGATTTGCTTGAGGAGCATAATTCTGAGGAGGCCTTTGGAATCCAGGGGGATTCATAGGTCCTTGATGAGGCCTATACTGTTGCTGTGGAGGAGGCTGATACGACTGCTGGTATTGCTGCTGCTGATTAGGAACATTTAAATTCTGAGTATTATTGTTCCTATATGAGAAGTTCGGATGATCTTTCCAACCAGGATTGTAACTGTTGGAGTAAGGATTGTACTGCTGCCTCTGTTGGAAAACATTTGCTTGCTCCATCTGAAAATGTTGTGAATTTTGAGCATGGTTCTGGCAATCGTTACCATAGTGGCCTTGGATGCCACAGACTTCACAAACAAGATTATTCATAGGAGCCATGGATGACAATGCATTGATACTCATAGGTTGAGTAGAGGGCTGAGATGTCTTCAATGAGTGGATCTCCTGAGTTAATGCAGCTAGTTGAGATGATAATAGAGAGTAAGCATCCACTTCAAGTTTACCCCCTTTCTTGGCTGCTCTCGGATTACTGAAGTGATTGGCAGCCAAATTGGAAAGAAAAGCATGTGCATCATCAACTCCTTTGTCTAAAAACACGCCACTTGTAGCGTTATCAACCATCCCTTTTGTTTCAGGATCAAGACCATTGTAGAAGCGTTTAAGCAGAAACCACTTCTCAAGACCATGGTGAGGGCATGCACGTTGATAGTCCTTGAATCTGTCCCAAGCATCCCGAAGAGATTCGCCATACTCTTGCTTAAAACCCATCATCTTGTCGATCAAATCGTCGGTTCTGTTAGGAGGGAAGAACTCAGTTAAGAAAGCCTGAGCAATCTTATCCCACTCGGTCAGGTCAATATCATTCAACCATTTTTGAGCTTTGTCACGAAGGGAGAAACAGAACAACATGACTTTCAACTGGTCTGGAGTGACTCCCTGATGTTTAATTGTAGAACAGAGCTGTTGAAACCGTTGCAGATGATTTGTAGGGTCTTCGGAGGCAAGCCCAGCAAATTGATTCTGTTGGATCATAGTGAGCAAAGCAGGCTTGATCTCGAAATTTGCTGCTTGAATCGCTGGCATAGCAAGGCCAGTAGGTACCCCACTCGGAGAGGGCTGTGAGTAGTTCTTCAAAGATTTGGGAAGGTCCGCCATCTCAATCTTTGGTTCAGGTATCTCTTGCTGCTTCTCTTTCCTTTGTAGATATATGTATTGTTGACAAGAAAGTTTAGAATCTGGACTAAGAGGAGTTATATCCTCTTTCGCTTGATCTTCTTTCGTTTGAGACCTGGTCCTGGGCATCAACAACTAAACAAGGAAAAGCAGTAAGATCGGTCTCAGTTGGAACAAGAGTTCCAAAGAGACAAGAGAAACAATCTAAAACAATCGAACTAAAATTATAGAAACTAGGCGTCTCCCCGGCAGCGGCGCCAAAAACTTGATGTGTAAAATTATGTATAACCGCAAGCGCACGGTATCAATTGTAGTAGATACTAGAAAATACGGGTCGATTCCTCAAGGAGACAGTTTCAGTTTCAATTCAATTATTATTAATTGTTTCTAGTCACAAACGATTATTAGAGGATTTTATTAACTACTAAAACAAATTTAACAAAGGTTTTAAATCAATTAATTAAGGGATCTAGGGCAATTCAGGTTCACCATGCTTACACCAAACAAATCACAAAGGTATAGCTTTTTAATGGGGTTAAGTAATTAAAGCAATGGTTAATCTTTTTCAAGCATTAACACTCTCAGAATATCTAATGATGCTTTCACACTCACCTTCAATTCTGCTAATTGTATGTAAGCCTCTAGTAGTAAAATCTTTCGATCTATTACTCCTATTTCAATCAATTAATCCGTGATATTGCGCAATTACACAAATTAAGAATTAGAAAAGGGCAAAACTGGAATTTTTCTGCTTGGCTTATCATAGAACACGTGCGCGATTTTATTCAGCACGTCTCCAGCACCTGATTTCTTCCTAAGGTTGTAGAAAATCTCCCAAGCTTCGCGTGAGCTGTAAGATCACTAAAAACGGACTTCTAGAACTCCAGATATGGCCAAAACAGTGTAGACTGCGCAACCTTCCCGGAAAATCCGAATTTAAATCAATTAATCCTCCAAACACGATAGAAGCATCAACCTTAATCAACATTCTCGTAAGTCTGCACAACTAAGCAAAATACATCAAAACTACAATAAACTTGAGTTCAAGACAATCAATTTAAGCCGATTTAGAATGCTTCAAGTAGATATAAAATCCACTTATCAACTTTTAATCATATGCCTTATAAATACTTATTATATTTCCAATAGAACTTCTAATTATATGTCTTTCCTATAAATTCGAACTCTTCTCATATATAAATTCGAACACCTATTTTACTTCAAATATGTTAGAATATTTTTATATTTATATATTAGTGTTTATTCAAACTCCTATTCTATTTCTAATAGAATTTTTAATCATATGCCTTATAATTAAATGTCTATTTTACTTCCAGTAGAAGTTCTAATTATATGTATACCCTATAAATTCATTCAAACTCTTATCATCTATAAATTCGAACACATATTCTACTTTTAATATGTTACAGAATATTTTTATATTTATTAGTGTTTAAAATCCTAAAATTCTAAAAAATTAGAAAAATAGATTGATACGATCTTAGAGCGCCACCTAAACTGTCGCGTATCCTCATATATATATATATATATATATATATATATATATATATATATATATATATATATATATATATATATATATATATATATATATATATATATATTGATTTAAGATTGCACGAATTTTGTTTTAATATTATATAATTTTTTTTAATTTTGAATTGTGTTTTTTAAATGCGAATTTGTAGGCTTAAATGTTTAAATAATATAATTTAATAATATTACATAAATAGAAAAGGTAACGTATTTTAGTTGAAAAAAAAAAATTAGTTTGGTATTATTAACTATAATATTATTAAATAGAATTGTCAGTACTGTTTTTAAAAAGAAGGGAAATTTTAGTTAAAAAAAATATAGAAGAAAATGTGTTTTACCTGAAAAGAGAAATTAATTAGCAATTGAAAAATTAGTAAAAATAAAATGCTTTACATAAAAAAAGAAACTGATTAGTTATTTATAATCAACTTTTTTATATCTTTTAATATTTTGGCTTTAATATTGTAGTATAGATAGATATCAGTAAGGGTATTTAGGTAAAAATATAATAAAATATAAGTAAGGGTAATTAATTAAAAACACGAAGTACCAAAAAACAGGTATAAAAACTTTTATGTTTCGGTTATCATGATATAGTAATCTTTCATGACGCTCCATCACAGAGAAAGATATTATATATATATATATATATTAGAGGTTTAAGTACCCAACAAAATATCCTCCTAAAAAAGAGTTCCCAATAAAATATAATTGTATAGAAATAGATAAGAATAGCAATGAAAATAATAACAATGATAATCCGACCTTTTTTCGGAAAGCTCAATTTTATAATTTTATTTATTTCTTAAAATCATGAAAAAAAAAATTAATTTTCAGTATTACATATTAAACTAGCATCTCGTTGCTAGTGACCTTAATACACTATAAGCCGATCTATTATGTTACATATAGTTGTAACTTCCTCGCTCAATTTATCTGCAAGACCTTCAAATTCAAGATCCCATAAAACATACATGTAGTTAGTTAATTTTCTCACATAATATGTCAGATATTAACAAAGCTATGATCTTCAATCTTATATAGATTTTTGTTATGTCACTATTCAATATGAAGAAACTAAAATATAGAGTTTAACCAAATAAAAAAGATATATAAATTATTCAGTAATTTTTAAACTATTTATAAGGAAAATTGGCGCTTGATCTTACATGTTAGAAAAAAATTAAAAATACTAGTAACGACACAGATCAAATGACCATGCTTGTCATATATTTCTTACCTTTGTAAATGAAGTAATTTATATAGAGTACATATTCTATTAGTGACATATCTTTCATTACGTATGTTCTGGTGACCTGCTAATAAAGCAAAATGGAAGATTTCATTTTTCAAAAGTTAAAAATGAAATTCATTTTATATTCTCAGAAATACAATGACAATCATTAACTCTGGCATGAAATTCACTCACATTAAAAAAACCACAACTATTATACGGATCCATCAAATATTGAAAAAAAAACTAAAACTAAACATTTTTGGAGGAATTAAGCAATTGTAGAGTTTTATTTCTTTAGGTTACATAATTTCTTGACCGGAGCTAATAGAGTTCTTATGTTAAAGTTAACTACCAAAATATAGAATTGGTTTTGGAGAATATAGATAGGTGTTTCTTATAAGTACTCTCGTAACTAATATGTATTTAACACATGAAAAAATATATTAACATGAGTATTTATTAAGTTGAAACAGTCATATAAAATTTAAAAACCTTAAAAGTAAAAAAAAATACCTATGAAATCAATTTTCATGCACACATATATCACATCAAATTTACATATATTTAACTAATTATACATCTAATTTAATATTAAATTTAATGTGAAATTACTAAATTATGTTTTTATATTCCTGGAATTTTTTAATAAATGGTAAACCACAAATGAAATTTAAAGATAAATATTTAAAATACTTATCATGAAAAAAATGGATGCATCTGATTTTAAAAGATAATTATAAAACATGCATTTAACTATTTTTACAACTAATTTAATATTAATTTTAATATGGACTTGCTCATTAATCATCTTTAGGTTCCTGGATTTTTAAATTATAGAAAATCATTAAACAAAATTTATGGGCAAATAATCGAAATAATAGAAAAGTGAACGGGTTGAATTATAAATGATAATTATAAAAAAAATGGTTAAAAATAAATGTTATTGGTTTTAAGATTGTTTCCCTACCTTAGGCGACTAATTTTCATGTTGTGGAGTCAAGATGCCTTCTGAATGATTATGGTCGTTCATGATGCACCTTTGAATATTAAATTAGTAATTTGACAATATATACAATGTTTTAACAAATAAGTTGATGATGGACATAGATTTTTGATCGATATACCAAAACAAACTATTGAATGCATTTTCACTGTATGTGACTTGTGTGTTTTGCTCTAAAATCGACTTTAAAAGGTCTACGAAATTTTTTTTTCGAGGAATTCAGAAACTAAATCTTATTTGGGAATTGATCCCTCGAGATAGGCCATATGAGGAAAGCTATATCATACTTTCAAATGTTATCATGCAGGTAAGTTATGAATGATAAAAATTGACAATCCAACACTGTAAAAATAGCATTTATTTAAAGCACGTCCAATAAGGTGGATAAATTAGTGTTATATGCGAATGATTGATGCTGGTAATTGAGTTATCGTAGAATTTTTGGAGCTGACCACTTAATATTCGAATGGGAAGTAATTATGGGAGGATTAGAATTGAGGATGACAGAAACTAACAAGGAACAAACATAATAACCTGATAGTCAATGTGCCAATTTGTATTGATGGATACGGTACATTAACTGAAAGTGATGTGAGTTAGGCAGGCTGAGAATTGATGTAGGCACGTAATTCATAGGAGTTTGCTAGGTCCGATGGAAAATGGGGAGAAGTGGCTTATATTTGATGTAAAGATTAAATTGATATAATAATTCTTTTTTTGGTTTTGTTGTTTTCTGATTGTAATATGAATTTATTTTATGTAAATTATTTATTAGTTAATCGTCAAAATTAAAGTTATTAGTTATTATGTTTAGTTAATTGATATAAAAAAAATTAAATAAATTATTATTGAGTCTAACTTGTGTCGAGTTTAATCTTGATTAAAAGGTAGAATCTAAATTAAATAAGGATCAGGTTAGATTTAATTTGATTGGTATAAAATTTAGCAATGGACTTTGATTGATGCTAAAATCATTTATAGTTTTTTGACTAATTAACTTATATGTGATGGACTCCTGTATTATAATAAAGGATATTTTAAATAATTTCATAGTTAAAATGTATATAAACTTTTGTAATCTATTGGTATTTACATATATTAAAAATATTATTTAGGGTTTATTAGAAACTTTTTGAATTATACACATGTAATATAGGAATTTATTAAATTAAGAGATTATTATAATTGCCTCTAAAACCTTTTTTTTTGTTTGATCATTTATTCACCAAACAATGGTAATACTCTTTTAACGTATATTTTATAGTTAAATAATCAAATTATAGATGTAGTATTGGTTAGATACATTTATAAATACATATAATTAACAAATTATGAATTATTATTTTTTAAAAACTTTAAAAAAATTGAGTCTTTGAATTTATGAATTTTATCCAAGTTATTTAATTTCTCGATCCAAATCCGAATTTTTCGAAATTCAGATTGAGTTAGATTATAAATATTTAAATTTGGTTGATGATTGTATAATTTATATTATGAAAATCAATTTATAATGTATAATAATATAAGTGTTTGACTTTTTACTAAATGAGTGGTTGATAATAATTGTTTAATTATAAAAATTAATTTACTATACATAATAGACTGTCTTATAGGGTTGGATCCCCTTTCCAACAATAAAATGTTGGGAGAGGGGAGTACCAACCATTACGCCAAAAATCTTGGTTAAATTTTTTAGTTCTTTTTTTTTGAACCAAAGGAAAATTTTCAATTAAACCATAGCATCCGACACAAGTATCTCCAACACATTCAATGGAGGAGACGTAAGATCAATGAAGCTATTAGGCATACAAGGTAGTCTACCTAGTTTATGAGCTACCCTGTTAGCTTGCTTCTTACTAAAAACAACTGAGACATCACTTCTACTACTGAGAATAGCTCGACATTGAGCTACTAAATCACCTACCTCCAGCTGATTTTGCTTGGCCTTTATAATCGCCTGAACACTTAGCAAAGAATCACTCTCTATAATGAATGTCTGGTCTTGATACTCATCAGTCGACACCAAGGCTTCTAAGATACCCACCAATTCTGCCTCCAATACTGTCACCTTTCCTGCATATCTCTTCGTCCTACCACGAACAAAATCTCCTCTATGGTTTCTCATAACCATACCAATAGAGAACGAATCAGCATCCTTAACAACTGAGGCATCGACATTCAATTTTAGAGTTCCAGCTACAGGAGCTATCCACCTGGTATTATGTTGGACAGTAGGCTCTTCCAACTGGACATTATTGCCTTACCTACATTTTTGAGCTATCCTTCATTCCACTATCTACTTAGAGCTCCACTCCATCGCAATCTGAGGAGCTATTGTCTTTCCCTCCCAAATTCGTTGGTTCCTAGCCCACCATACACCCCAAACCACCATGGCTATTTTGATCAGGTTTTCACTTGACTCGGTACTCGACTTATCCAGAAACCATTCCGGGGCACTTTCAACCTCCCTCGTGTCGTAAGATAGACCAACCCTTTGCCAACAAAGCTTAGCAAAACTGCAGTCTAAAAACAAGTGCATTAGATGCTCTATGTCACCTACACACATCTCACAAGAAATGGGTACATGATTGCCTTTACCTCTTAGGACATTCCGAACAGGGACATTATTACGACAAATTCTCCATAACAGGACCTTTACCTTATGTGGAATTCCCAGGCGCCAAATCTTACCCCATCCCATTGATTGCTGCAGAGATACATCCCTCATATGACGTGAATGCCAGTCGTGGTAGGCCGATTTCACAGAGTACTGTCCATCATTAGAATGAACCCAGGCTATCCTGTCACTTGTACTATTCTGTGGAATTCGAACTGCTAAAATGGCTTCAGCATCTACATCGCTGAATGTGTTTCTGATTTTTATTTCATCCCAATCCTTCATCCCCCTCATGAAAAAGTCACACACCCTTTCGTCACCTCCATTAATGTTATCAACACAGAAATTCTCCTTACCACGCAGCCACCTATCTGAGTGCACCCTGATTGATTTTCCATCTCCTAGCACCCATCTTAGACCAGTTTTCATATTTTCTTTAGCTTCCCATAACCCTGACCACGTATAACTCGATCCCCCTGTTCTTCCAACTTGGAGCAGGCTACAATTCGGATAGTACCTAGCTTTAAGCACCCTTGAAAGTAAAGCTTCCGATTTCTTCAAGAGATTCCAGCATTGTTTTCCAAGCATCGCTAGGTTAAAACCATGTAAATCGCGGAAACCCAATCCACCTGCCTTCTTATTCATACTCATTCGAGTCCAAGAGAGCCATTTGACACTCTTGCTGTTTGAAGAGCTAGAGCTCCACCAAAAGGCGTTCATCATTCGCTCAATTTCTTGACACAGAGACTTTGGAATTAAGAAGCAAGACATCGTATATACAGGGATAGTCTGAGCCACATTGCGAAGCAGAACCGCTTTTCCAGCTCTAGAAAGAATTTTGTTATTCCAACCCTTAATCTTCGACCAGACCTTGTCTTTTACATAACTAAAGACTGACTTCTTTGATTTGCCTACAAGAGAAGGCATTCCAAGGTACTTACTAGCGCCAATATCATTATGAACTTCAAGAACAATTTTAATCTCATTTTGCTTATCTCTTCGAACATTAGAGCTAAAGAAAATGGATGATTTTTGGTAGTTCACTGCTTGGCCAGAAAAAGCCTCATAGCTACTAAGAATCTGTTTAATCTAGTTCGCCTCTCCTACTGTAGCTTTGAAAAACAGAAAGCTATCGTCCGCAAAGAGTAAGTGGGTCACAGCAGGGGCTTGAGGACAAATTCGACAGCCATTAATAGAATCATTACCAGCTGCAGTTTTAAGAGATAGAGATAAACCTTCAACGCAAAGTAGAAAAAGGTATGGCGACAGCGGATCACCCTGTCTTAGACCCCGTTTAGGAAAAATAGGACCTATGCTGGAACCTTGAAAAGAAATTGAATACGACACTGATGTCACACACATTAGCATCCATTTTATCCACTTCATTGAGAATCCCATAGCCACCATTCTACTTTTTAAATAGCCCCAACAAACTCTATCATAAGCCTTGCTTATATCCAACTTTAAAGCCACCTCTCCCTCATCACCATTCATATTCCTCTTCATGAAATGTATAAGTTCAAAAGCAACTAACACATTATCAGAAATATTACGACCTGGAACAAAAGCACTCTGCTCCTCGGAGATTAGCACCGGCAAGATTTTTTGAAGCCTATTAGCAAGGACTTTGGCCACAATTTTGTATAAAACGTTGCACAAAGCAATAGGTCTTAGATCTCTAGCATCTTCCACTTTTTCTTTCTTAGGGATGAGCACCAAAGTAGTATCATTAACATTTGCAGAGAACTTTCCCTCCAACAACCAATCTTGACAACATTTAAACACTTCCTGACCAATCAACTTCCAAAAATGCTGAAAAAAAAGCGGGGTTTAAACCATCCGGGCCACTAGCTTTGTCAGGATGCATGCTTTTCACTGCTTCAGTAAATTCCTCGAATGAGAGATCTGCTACTAGAATCTTATTCTGATCTTGAGAAACTTGACTTTCATTCTCATTAATCGGATAACTTACCACCTGTTCTCCTGCAGAAAAGAGGTTCGAGTAGTAATTCTTGAGTAAACTACATAACTCCTCATGTTTAGTGACAACTCGCCCATCATTTGACTTTAAGGAATGAATATGATTCGCTTTCTTTTTGCTTGAAGCAGATGCATGGAAAAATTTTGAATTGGAGTCTCCTTCCTCTAACCAAAACATTTTCGCCCGTTGTTTCCAGTAAATTTCCTCCTGCAGAATTAGACTCTCCAACTTAGCTTTCTCAAGAAAATACTGCTGAATTCCCTCATCATCTTCTTTGTCTTTCAATTTGTCGATAACCTCCTTCTGTTTAATCACTTTCTCTCTGAATTTATGAAAAAAAGTTCTCCCACATTTAGCCATAAAAGAAGAAACTACAATCAGCTTAGGTAACAGATGCGAAGGAGGAAGACCCAACCAACACTTAGACACTTCTTCATGAAAGCCAGCTTCTTTCAACCATGTATTCTCGAATTTAAACCGGAATTGCTTCTTTGTAACAGCCGTGTTAATCATGTTAAGCTTGATGGGATCATGGTCAGATTTGATCACATGAGAAATTGTAAGCGTACATAGAGGAAAGATATTCCACCATGAATCTGTAGCGAATGCCCTGTCAAGCCTCTCTCTGACCCAGGATTGGGTTCCCTTACTCTTCTCCCACGTGAAAGCTCCACCTGATAACTCCACTTCGATCAGATTGCAATCTTCAATGGCTTTTTTAAAACCATTAAGTAAGTTCTGAGGATGCGGATGCTGACCCTTCTTGTCGTCCTTAGATAACAGATCATTAAAATCTCCACAAATGCACCATGGCAATGTGGATTTAGAGGATAATTCCCTAGGAAAATCCCATGCCTCAGTACGTCTCTCTCTCCGGGAAGCCATAATAACACGTGAGCCTCCAAGAAATTAAGTTATTTTCTGAAATCACCAAGTCAATATGATTTGAAGATGACTCGAAAACTTCACAAACCATTTTGTGTTTCCACAAAACTGCAATGCCACCTCCTCTACCATGCTTATCTACTGAAAAAGAATTTGCAAAACCAAACTTCGAAGCAATCTCTTCGATTTTATTACTACAAGATAAAGTTTCACATAAAAATAACAAATATGGCTTGTGGGTTTTCAACACCTCACCTAGAATTCGAACTGCCCGGTGGCTGCCAAGACCACGACAGTTCCAGCTTAGGATACTCATTGAGAGGGCTGGCCTGCAATGTAGACTCAGCCGGAACATTTGTAGAAGATGCAGCCAAATCACCATTAGAAATGTCAGCATCCATATTTTTTTTATTCTCTTGAGGCCCAGTAGAGACTAAGCCCATCTCAACATCCATAATTGTTGACCCACTTATATCCTCTCTCCTTCTTTTATTACTCTCATCAATTTTCAGTCCAATATTCTCCTCATCGGCAAGCCCATAAAGAATATTTGAATTTGACTTAAATCCCGCCAGAGCAACATCCTTATGGATAATACGAGATTCTGTATTAACCACTTTCCTTGAACTACTCCCCCTGATTATCAGCTTTCCACCTTTAGAGGAATTATCGTTCCTACAATCTTGGGAGGTTGTTACTCCACGAAATTTGTCCTCCCACGTGTCATCCCCTTCCTCCCTTAGCCAACGACTCTGGTTCTGAATCGCCGCCCTACGTGGAGGTGCTTTCAACCATAGACCCCATTCCTTTTCCCCTTCAATCCCTCTTTTATCAATGAACTTTCTACAAAATCGTTCGGTATGTGAAACCAAACCACATAAAAAACAAAACTCCCCTAAGCGCTCATATTTGCACGTCACAGTGATTTCCTTCCCATCTTTTTTGGTGATCTTCTTCTTCCTCTTAAGGGGCTTCCTCACATCCAACTTGATACGCAGTCTCATACATTCACGCCATATTGAAGTGTTATTCTTTGTATCGTACTCAAGAAATTTGCCAAAGAAATTCCCCAGTGCTTTACCTACACTCTTTGTCATTAAGCCCATTGGTAACTCATGAATCTGGATCCAAATACTAACATGCCATAATGGGACCTTCACTGGATCTTCATACTCTGCCACCGGTTCCAAAGCTAACATGGTGTTATCAAAACTCCAAGGCCCCCCTTTCACAACCCAATGCATATCCTCTTGATGAAAAAACTGGAAAAGATATAAGCCCTGTTCTAGCTCCTTGATGCTTATCCCCATGGTAGGTTTCCAGACATCTGCCATCATCGTATGCATCGCTCTTAAATTGATTGATTTCTCCGTAAGAAATCGTCCTACTAGACATAACTCGTACCTGTTACTCCCATCTCCACTCTCATCATCAAATACAAAGCTTTCATTTTCCTCCTCTTCAATATCAAGATTTGCCAGTTGATCCTCCAAACCATGATATCTCGCCATTGGAAAAGAAAGAAAAGACTCTTACTAAATCAAACTCACAGAAATGACATGTGATTTAGAAGAGGAAACTCAAAACTCTCACACGAAAAATGGAGAGAAAAAATATTACTTTTTAAATATAAATTTTTTAGTTCTTAAAATATATTTTAAAAAGAATTTATTTAAATTCTTCAAAACTCTCCTAAAATATTTCTTACTTAAAAGTACTCGCTCATATCTGATTGTTAACATTTGGATGGGACCAAGAGATTAAGAAAGGATACTGTAGAAAGCGGATAAGTTAGTTGGACTCGTGGAAGAAAAATATGCTGGACTCATGGAAGAAAAATATGTTATTTTAGGAAATGTTAATAATTGGATATTATGTTTCAAAAAGGAAAAATGTTAACATTAAGTTGGATTGAGAGAGTATACAATCTGATACTTTTATTTCTTTTGATGTGTGAGTATTTAGTTTTGAGAAACCTAATTTGCACATGTGCATGTGTAGATAACTCGATAGGTAAAAAAAGATAGAATTTGGCTTGCTAGTATTTTGGTTGACTTTATATCTTGACTTGTAAGAAAATTTTGGTTCAAAACTAACATATTATTACTTTTGTTCTTTTTTCTTAGAGTTAAATGCACTTTGCATCCCCTAGCTTTACTTTAATTTCAATTATATATATATGTAATTTCATAAATTGCACTTTGCATCCCCAAACTTTAAATCATAAGTCAAATCACAATTTCTTATACATTTTCTATCAAAAATAATATTGCTTTTAACGAATACATTAACAAATGTGATATAAAATTATTGCAATGATGATATAATTATAGATTTTAAACATGTAACTAATTTTACACTTTTTAAATTATAATTTAATATTATTTTTTGACCATTAATTAATTATATTATATTTGTAAAAAATTAAACTAATATGTTTCCATTAAATAAAGTTGTGACTATTATGATATATGATACGTATAAAATCATTAAAATATATTTGTACCATCTTGAAATATAAATTATATAATCACTACACAATTTTATATCGCATTTGTGAATACAATCGTTAAAAGAAATATTATTTTTGATAGTAAACGTATAAGGGACTGTGATTTGACCTATAATTTAAAGTTGGGGGATGCAAAGTGCAATTTATTAAACTACATATACATAATTGAAATTGAAGTAAAACTAGGGAATGCAAAGTGCATTTAACTCTTTTTCTTATGTAGAGTTTATAAATTTTGATTCGTTCACCATATGGTGTGGTTAGTTTATAAAAAGTTTAAATGACGAAAATAATTATTCTCTTGGTTTATAATTTATTGATGAAATCAATAAATAAATTAAAAATGCGGACGAAGGAATAGATCATGTAATATATGAATTTATTAAATTAAGAAATTTTATATTTAAATTTCGTTTAACTATGATTAGTAAATTAGAATAAGTGTGGTAAATAATAAAAAAAATTGTATATGAATGATAGATTTAAAATTTAGAAGTGAATTCTAATTGTCTGTAAATTATTTTTAATTTTTTTTTGACACTTTTTAAAAAAATTCGAGTCCTAAAAAAAACCAAGTTATTTAAAATCTCGGTTCAAATCTAATTTTTTCAGATTTGAGATTGAATTAGATTGCAAATATTTAAATCCGTTCAATAATTATATATATATATATAGTATGACAATCAATTTATAATGTATAATAATACCATTGTGATTACTTTATATTAAAAGTGTGGTTTATTAATTAATTTTTTATTTAATATAATTAATTTAACATATATAATTGTTTGTCATGATTGATTTCAAATTAAAATAGTGATTTGTAGTAAATATTTTTTTGATTTCGAGAATATGCATTATATGGATATGTTAAGCAAAATCATTATTATATTTAAATTAGAATTACTAACTAACCATGATTAGTAAAGTAGATAAGAATGTTAAATAAGGAAAACTCTTAAAATAATAAGATCTGAACAGAGTTCTAAGAAGTCAAATCTGTAGCAGTTTGGATGTTTACTAAAATAGGATAGACAAATTAGAAAGCAAAATTTGTTTGCTATCTTATTTGTTGTAAGGAAGTTGTTCACATGATATAAGTGAACAACCCTACTTCTTTAGCAAGTATCAAAAAGAGAGTGATCAATAGTTTTTACAAGTAATATCTCTCTGAGAAAGAAGCTGTGAATACTAACATTTGTATTCACAGATTGTAGCAATCTTTATCTAATTCAATATTAGATTAAAGTGAGTGATCGTGTTCTTGTGTTTATATTCCGCACTTACATAATCTGTTAAACACAAACACACACTTTGTTACACAACCAGATTCAAACCCTTAAAACAACCTTCACCTAAAACACTTATCAGAAGAAAAGTTTGAGAATCCATTCACCCCCCTCTGTATTCTCTTCGGTATATTCATACTCAACAAGTGGTATCAAAGCAGGCTGTTTATTTAAAAACAGTAAAAGATCATGAATACACCAAATATTACAGGAACAGTGAAGGTCCCTAAGTTCGACAAAGAGAATTACAACCTCTGGAAGATTAAAATGCTGTTGTTCATCAAAGCTGCTAACCCTCTATATCCTGAGATACTCAAGAATGGTCCCTCTGTTCCACAAAAGGAGATTCTTGAAAAGACTGTTGGACCTGTAACCATTCCAAGATCCTATGTGGCTAAAGAACCATCCAAATGGACAGAGACAAAAAAGGAGATGGTTGCTCTCGACAGTCATCTCATGTAATTAATCATAGATTCTATGGAAATGTAAATGTTTGCTAACATAGCCTCTTGCAAAACAGCAAAGGAGATGTGGGATCATATTGAGGTGTTATGTGAAGGAACAGAGGAGGTTAGAGAAGACAAGAAACAGATACTGGTCACACAGTATGAAGCTTTCATGGCTCAGACCAAGGAAAGCATTACTGACATGTTTGAAAGGTTTCACAAGCTGGTGACTAAGCTACAGATGAATGGGAAGGTTTACAGCACCAAGGAGTTGAACATGAAGTTTCTACTTTCCTCACCAAACCATCTAGAGCAAAGGGCCATTTCTCTAAGAGAAAGAGATTTGAACAAAGTCACATATGATGTGCTCTACGGGGTTTTAAAGACTCATGAGCTTTAGTTGCTTCAGAAGAGGGCTATCCAAGCCAACCAAGGCAGAATGGTAAACACGTCATGTGCCTTGATTGTCAGCAAATCTGTTTAAGACCTAGAAGCATCTACAAGTCAGCTGAGGATAGAAGAGATAGTAGATAATGAAGAAAATGAAGGTGAAGTGACTGAACCTGTTGAGGAGAAGGAAGAATAAGAGTTCTATACTCTTGAAGAGCTAGATGGCATGGAAAACACTTCATATGCTTTCGTGGCCAGAAAGTTTCCAAACATCAGATTCAAGAGGAACCGACCCTTCAAACCTAGACCCCAAAACCATTCATTCAACAAGAGCAAGGCACCTGTGAAAGCAAACAAGAATAAATTCAAAACCAGCCATGTGGATAGGTCATCTGTAAGGTGTTATAGATGCAATGACCTAGGGCATTTTGCCAGTGAATGCAAGAAGCCTAAAAAGAAGGATAAGGAGTTTCTAGAGCTTGAAGTTAAGTATGAGGCCCTTCTGAAAAAGCAAACACAAGGCAAGGCCTACATAGCTGAAGGGAAGTGTTGGGATGACTCTGATAGTGATGGAGAGGAGCAAGAATTCTGCAACTATGCCTTGATGGCTGATTCCAAAGATGAACAATCTATGTCTGACTCTTAGGTACCATCTCTCACTACCATAGATATTCTGTTTCTGAGTATAAATGCATGGTTGAACAACTATCTATTGAAATGTTTAATATTCATACTAGTATGACTGCTGCTAATGAAGAGATTGCCAAACTGTCTGCTAAGAATGAACTGTTAAACAAGAAGAATGAGGAACTTGAGCTAACTGCTATGCAAGTAGATAACCTTAAGAAAGAAGTTGAATATCTGCAGAATAAGGTTCTATGTGCTAGTCAGGTTGAGAAGGCTCTTAGGGATGAACTAGCTGAAAATGAATTCAAACTAAAAACCTTTAAGAACTCCTCTAGTCTATTGTAGTCCTACCATGAGAAAAACCAAGCTAAACCCAAGGCTGCCATTGGACTTGACTATGGCACTCTTAAACAGAGGAAAGGCTATGTTGTCATTGAAGATGACATAGTTGTTCAGAATGAAGTGCCTCACATTTTGAAAAAGACCGAGTCTCCAATTTTTAAAGAACCAACATTTGCAATTGATGAGGATGCCTTAGTCATCAAGCAAATGTTGAATGATGAGGATGAGGCACAGTCTAGTGAACAACCAACATCCTCTAAGAGTGAGAGTGTCAAGGCAAAAGCCAAGAAGCCAGTAGGAGGTAGACCTAGACCTGAGAAGTTTGTTTCAGCTGGGAAAAATGAATCTGAGAAGAAAGTGGCTAATAAGAAACAAAACAGGAATGGCAAGCTAGGGATAAACAAGAATAATAATTATGCTTATATCCCAAATGCCCCTAGGAAAGTTTGTCAAAACTGTTTTAGCACTAATCACTTAACTTATGCATGCAAGAAACCAACTGGTAGTGTAGCTAAGCCTTTCTATTATTGCTCTGTGCCTTTAAGACATAGAGATTCACCTTTCTGTGATAAACTTGACTGTATGCCAGGCAACATGAATGTTATGACTAGCTGTTTTAATTTGAGAAGACAATTCATGGATGGTTGCATCAGTCACAACATTCACACACACTACACAAGGCCAGAGTCTTCAAGTCCTCCTAGAGTTAGGAAGGTACCTCTATCACCTAAGTCTAAGAATTCAAATTCTTAGACTTCTAACAGTGACAAGAAGACTAGTCCTAAGAAAGTTGATAAGCATGCTGTTTTTGATAAATCTGTTTCTAAGTTAAGTGGACCCAAACTTGTTTGGGTACCAAAGAAAAAGTAATACCTTTGTGCATGCAGGGCAAAGAAAGTGAAAAGAAGGTCATGCGGATTTTGGACAGTGGATGCTCAAATCACATGACTGGTGATATGGCCCTGCTATCACAGTATGAGGAGAAGGCTGGCCCAATGGTTGCTTTTGGAGATGACAGCAAGGGTAACACATTGGGATATGGTAAGTTAAAAGTTGGTAATGTCATCATTGAAGATGTAGCGCTAGTCAAGGGTCTCAAGCATAATCTGTTAAGTGTTGGTCAGTTTACTAATAGAGGATTCAAGGTAAATTTTGACAAAGATGAATGTTTGATCACCCACAAGAAGACTGGTGATTTTGCTCTATCTGGAGTAAGAAAAGGAAGCCTATTTGTAACTAATATGGACTCTGCAAACAAGGACAAAGGTTGTTGCTTCTACTCAAAAGCATCAAATGAAGATTATTGGCTATGGCACAAGAAGTTATCACACCTGAACTTCAAGGCCATTAATTCTCTAGTCAAAAGAGATTTAGTGAGAGGCATGCCCACACTTGAATTCTGTCAAGAAGGGGTGTGTAAGGCTTGCCAAAAAGGAAAGATGAAAAGGTCAAGCCACAAGTCAAAGACAGTGACATCAATCACCAAGCCTCTGCAATTAATTCATATGGATTTGTTTGGGCCTGTCAATATTATATCACTCTCAAGAAAGAAGTATGCCCTAGTGATGGTTGATGACTACACAAGGTATACATGGGTGGAATTTCTAGCATCAAAGGATGAGGCTCCACAAGTAATCATTGAGCACATAAAGAAAGTTGATAAGGAAGCAAAAGCCAACAAATGCAAGTGTGATTGCATTGAGAAGTGATAATGGAACAGAGTTCAGAAATGCCTTACTTGAAGAATTTTGCAAAGAGAATGGCATTTCTCAAAAATTCTCAGCTCCAAGGACTCCACAACAAAATGGAGTAGTTGAGAGAAAGAATAGAACTATAATTGAGGCTGCTAGAACAATGTTGCTTGATGCAAAGATGCCTACATGTTTTTGGGCTGAGGCTGTGAGCACTGCATGCTATATCCAAAACAGAACCCTCATCAACAAAAACACTGGAAAGACACCTTACAATTTGATGACTGGAAAGAAGCCTACTCTAAAGTATGTTCATACTTTTGGAAGCAAATGCTTTGTGTTGAAAGACAATTCAGAATATGTTGGGAAGTTTGATGCAAAGGCATTGAAGGAATTTTTCTTGGTTATTCTATGGAGAGAATTGCATACAAAGTTTATGTCATCAGTCAAAATAAAGTTATGGAAAGCACAGATGTGACATTTGATGACAGCAAACTACCTGGATTAGAAGAAGCCAATGATGAAGATAGAGATCCATTAAAGTTTGAAAATCTAGATGATTTTGATGAAGAGATTGAAACTGAAGTTGAAACTCTAGCTCAACAAACTCAAATGAATGATGAAACAAGAGAAGAATCTGATCCAATCAACAGTGAAGAGACTAGCATACAAGACACACATGTGAATAGTAGCAACTTCACAGGGGGAGGAAATGAAAATGATCATGACTTGGATGATGAAGCAACATCAAGGTTGAGAAATCAAACTGAACACTCAAGAAAATGGGATAGGTCACACACTACAGAGCAAATTATTGGAGATCCAAATGCAGGAGTGAGAACTAGGAGAGCAACTCAAAATGAGTGCCTCTACCGTTGCTTTCTATCTCAGATTGAGCCTAAGAAACTTGATGATGCACTGCTGGATCCAGATTGGATTATTGCTATACAAGAGGAGCTGAATCAATTTGAAAGAAACAAAGTATGGGAACTTGTGCCTGCACCAAAGAACAGAACCATTGTTGGAACAAAATTGGTTCTGAAGAATAAGATGGATGAAGATGGTGTAATAGTAAGAAACAAAGCAAGGTTGGTTGCAAAAGGATACTCTCAACAGGAAGGTATTGACTATGATGAGACATTTGCTCCTGTTGCTAGACTGGAAGCCATCAGAATCTTCTTGGCATTTGCTGCTCATTCAAACTTTAAAGTCTATCAAATGGATGTCAAGAGTGCATTTCTGAATGCGGAGTTGGAAGAAGAAGTTTATATGCAACAACCACCTGGCTCTGAGGATCCACATTTCCCAGAATTTGTCTACAGATTGCTTAAGGCATTGTATGGACTTAAGCAGGCTCCAAGGGCATGGTATGACACTTTATCACAGTTTTTTCTTGAAAATCAATTCACTAGAGGCACATTGGACAAGACTCTATTTTACAAGAAGCATGGTAATGATATTATCCTAGTTCAGATCTATGTGGATGATATCATATTTGGCTCTACAAATGAGAAGCTATGTGAGAAATTCTCTAAGCTCATGCAAAGCATATATGAGATGAGTATGACGGGAGAGTTAACATTCTTTCTTGGATTGCAAGTTAGTTAGAGGAAGGATGGTATCTTCATCAGTCAAACCAAGTACATCAAGGATTTATTAAAGAAGTTTGACTTAGAAGATTGCTCACCTGCAAAGACACCCATGGCCACTGCCACCAAATTGGATGAAGATGTCAAAGGCAAGAGAGTAGATATCTCAGTCTATAGAGGCATGGTTGGTTCTCTACTCTATCTCACTACAAGTACGCCAGACATCATGTTTGCTACATGTCTGTGTGCAAGGTTTCAATCAAATCCAAAAGAGTCACATTTTATTGCTATAAAAAGAATCTTTAGATATCTGAAGGGCACTCCAAACTTGGGTTTATGGTATCCTCAGGACACAGGGTTCAATCTGGTTGGTTATTCTGATGCTGATTATGCTGGATGCAGAGTGCATAGGAAAAGCACCTCAGGTAGCTGCCAGTTTCTTGGACAAAGGTTAGTCTCTTGGTACAGCAATAAACAACAATCTGTGTCAACTTCCACAGCTGAGGCTGAATACATAGCTGTTGGAAGTTGCTGTGTGACAACACAAGTGCAATCTCTATAGTTGCCAATCCTGTCAATCATTCTAGGACAAAGCACATTGACATCAGATATCATTTCATTAGGGAGCATGCAACTAATGGAACCATTGAGTTGCATCATGTCCCTACAGATAAATAGTTAGCTGATATATTCACTAAGCCAGTGGATGAAGCCACCTTCACAAGGTTGGTTAGTGAGATTGGAATGCTGAATTCTTCAGAATCTGGCTAAGTGAAAATATCAACTAGATTGTTGCAGCAGTAAACACTTACTTTATCTAAATTCTCAATATTTTTGAAGTAAGTGTTGGCTGAAATATGATTTATAAATATTTCAAATCTGTTGCATATGTTGAAAATCATATTCGAATTAGCTTGAAATTTCTATGAAATTTTAAGATTATCACTATTTAATTTGTTAGAATATTCTTCATTTGAATAATTCTGGTGAATTTTGAAAAGGTAATGAAAATTAACTTTTATGAGTGGAAAGTGTAGCTCGATAAGTCAGACTTCTCTAATGACTTTCGTGTCTATGGTCGACTTCTCTAACAAGTCTATTTGGAACACTCTTGAGTTCTCGAATAGTGCATTTTGGAGAAATCGAACAGAGACTTGCTTGACTTCTCGAACAGGACATTTGAGTTCTCTAATGACTGAGTTCTCGAATAGAACATTTGAGTTGTCGAATCATTTGAAAAGGCTGAATTTTCGTTGTATCTTAACCGTTTTTGGATTTTTATTCAGAATTTTAAATCACTCATAAAAACATATTTTATTTAATTTGGAATTATTTCTAAGTTAGATAATAGCCAGCTGTGGGTTACAAACTGCTTGAGATATCGATTAAGCCTCTCTTGACTTATCGAATAATTGATTTCTACTTCTCGAATGCCTGACTTGTCGATAAAAAACATATATCTAATCGACAATTCAAGTACTTTATACTTATACAGTTTTACATCTATTCGCTTCATTTCACTCGATTTCTCAAGCATCTAAAGTTCCAAAACCTCTGAAAACCATAACTTCAAAAGCTAAATTTCTTCTTCAATCTTCATTCTTTTCTCTCGTCTCTCTGTGTAACAATGGCAAATACCCAACTCACAATTCCTAACCACACCAACTTCATTGCTATTACTAATGATGTGGAAGCACCCAATGCTAACTTCAAGTGCTTCGTTCGCTGGATGTCTGAGTCATACATCAACGATGCACTCTCAGCCAACCCAACTCTGTACCTAGATCTCCTAGAACAGTTTTGGAGGATAGCCACTGTGGAAGTTATTGTTCTCGAGAATGCAGTAACCTCTTATATCATCTACTGCAAAATACAAGAGAAAGAGGTTACTATCACTACAGAGGATATGAATCAAGCACTAGGACTTCATCAGGAGCTGTATCACCCTCTGGTATCTGATGATGATTTGATTACATTCTTCAACTTTATCAGATATGATGATACAATCAATATTGGAAAAATGAACCGGAATTGTCTCAGAAAGGAATGGAGTTTTGTGTTCGCACACTGCTACAGGTGTTCACTGCTAGAAAGTCAAGTTTTGATCAAATCAGTGCACCTGCACAGCAAATCGCATACTCCCTGGCATATGATAGGAAAATCAATGTGGGTAATCTAATTATGCAGGAGCTATATGGGATACTTGGTAAGAACTCAACCAAGAGAGGTAATGAAATTTTCTTCCCTCGTTTTATTCAATCTACTCTTAATTTTGTAGATAATAAACTGATTGAATTACCTGGGATGAATAGAATTAGAATAGGCTATCCGAAATCCATGACCAAACTCATTTTTGGTAACTTGGAGACTAGGAATGATGTGGATGTTAGGCTTGTAATAACCCCTCATATGCAGAAGTTATTTGAGTCTTACCCCTACAACATGCCAACATTTGCCTCTAAGTCTGAGTTAGCACAACCCAAGCAAGTAGAACAAAATGCTAACCCAGGGCCAGCTAACCAACCCCCTCAACCAAACACTGAACCAAACACAGAGCCAACTGCATCATCCTCTCAACAGGGTGGTGTTAGTAAAAAGAAGAGAAAGGAGATAGCCTTTGAACCCTTGGAAATGCTAACAGAAGCAGCATTGAATGCTGAATTAGGCTTAAAAAGTGAGGCACCTGTGTCACCCTTGCAAAAGCCAAAGAAGAAGAAAGCTAAGAAAACCACATCTTCAGTCACACAAATGGCTGAAGTTGTAAAATCAGGGGCAAACATCTCACTAAATGTACCCTCTCAACATGGTGCATCTATATAATCAAGCATCCTCCCCAATGCACTATCCTGTAATGAGTCAGCACCTGGGAGTGATAAGGCTGGCACAACACTGAGTGGAGAGCACATCACACTTGAAACTCCCTCTATTTCTCAGGGGGAGTTGCCAAAATCCAATCTACAAGACACTCTTCTTTCAGAATCTTACAATGATATTTCTTTGGAGCCTGCAACTCAAGCAATTGAGGAGCAAGGCATTCATCACCAAGAATTTTCTTCTCTTGGTGAGCCAATGGACTCAAGTGACTTAGTGCATGACACTTTGCTCACCACCCAGGAACCACATTTAGATGGTGAGGGAATGCTAGCTGGGGCATATCCTAATGACACCATCACAAACACAGAGGATTCACTAGTTTTCACTAGAGACTCTGTGCCTGTGTCAACTACTGGTGTAACTCATCCCACTTCTGTGGAGACACCAGTAGTAGAGTAATTCCATCCGGTTGCAGAAGTTGCATCTGTAACTGAGGAGTCTAGCTTGCCTAGCTCTAGCTCTGACTTCTTGTCACAATGGCTGAAGCCTGTGCAACATGACAGTGCTTCAGGATCAGGGTCTGCTCCACCACAATTGACGGTTGAATCAATTCAAAGCTTAGTTGTGGATCAGATTCCTGAGTTTGTAAAGATAGCCCAAAACCTTGTCACATCCAATATGTCAAACCCAGACTATGAAGCCATTCTACTGTATCACAGGGATGATGTAGAGATGCAAAAAGAGAAAATAGCAGATGTGGCTGAGAGAGATGGGAATGTAGATGCCTGGCTGCAAGGGAAATATGATATTACTCTGAATGAAGCCCTTTAATATCTAAGAGAGGAATACCTCACTTCACTGGGTTCAAATGCTAAATCTCTGACTCCTGGTGAAGTGTATGAAGCCATGAATGATTCTTACAAGGGATTCCTCAAGGCTGCACACTATCTTGGCAAGGGTGTTAAGACAGAAGTCAACAAGGTATGTGATGAAACAGCCAAGATAGTGGGAGAAATCAAGAGAGAATTTGCTGCCAAGTTTCCAACTTTAGATCTTGTCCTCAAAACCATTCAAGACTGCAAATCTACCTGCATCAAGATGGATAATGGCATGGCTTTGCTTCGTGAAACTGTTAGAAATCTAGCAACTCAAGTTCAGAATCTCTCTGGTCAGACAACTGATGCCAATGCCATGCTGAGGACCATGTTTACAAATCAATATGGAGATAAACTGGTGACTGAGGTCCCTGTGCATAATATGACCAAGTCGCTCAAGGAACAATCATTGTCTGGCTTTAAAGCTAATGACTTATTCACCAAGGTGGATACTCTAGAGAAAGAAGTGAGCTTACTCAAGCAGTCAAATGCTCATCTTACAAACACAGTAACAACTCTCAGTGAGAAGTTGGACACTCAAGCTACCACCACAGCTGATGTTCTTCTTCATCAACAACTGATGTTGTCTGCTATGATGAAGCATATATGGCTCCCTCTACCTGATGAATCTGTTAATCCCACCTCTTCCAACCCAAGGGTCTCTACCAAAGCCTCTGTGCCTGACAACAAGCCTAAGGGGGAGAAGAGGAACTTAAGGACATCAAAGCCTAAGGGGGAGCAGCAGACTAAGGGAGAGAAGCCTAAGGAGAAAGGCATTATCATAACTGAGGGTGGTCAACCAAAAATCTCAAAACCTACAACCTCTCATGTTCAAGGCAAAGGCAAAGCCAAAGTCAATGCACCTCTACCTTCTCTACCAACTGTCACTCTACCTCCTGTACACATCACTACCCCAAGTGGCCAAAAATAAACCATCACCTCTACAGTGGTTGTAGGATCTATGCCAACTGAGCAAGCTAAAACCTCCAGAAATGAAGAAGATCAACCAGTTGAAGTGGATGTAGTTACTGAGGCCAAGCTGATAGAAGTAGCAAATTCAGAAACTTATCATGATGCTGCCTTCTTGAAGTTTCTGCAAGTCTCTCGAGCAAAGGTTGGAGGGGATACATTGGAGTACAGAAGGAGTCTGAGAGAACAAATCAAATTTCTGACAGTGATTCCAAGGAAGCTAAATCAAATCTATCTCAAGGAGATTATGATGGTGACCAGTGGTAAAATATGGCATCTATCTTATGACACCTTGAAGGCTCTAAAATTCACAGAGATTGATGCTATCCTGGGGTTGATAGAGAAGAAGGGAGAGAACAATAAGAGTCTATATGCTGATCTGAGGAATGGTCAACAAGCTAGGTTGCCTGACGTTTACACTTATCCAAGAACAATTATCTATCAGTCTGGCACAAAGATTTAGGATATCAAACAGCTGGTCATTCCCAAGGATCTCACTCTCCAGAATCACAGACTTATCATTGACATTATTGATAAATTACAAAAGAAGAATGGGATAAGAACTGGTAAAGAAGTAGAGGCATTGCACATTCTCAAAACCTTCATTGCCACAGGTGAGATTCTAGAAATAGCCAAAGGAAAGAGAAATAAGGATGATGAAGATGAAGACAAAAGTGATGGGAGAAGAAGACATCACAGGAGTGATAAGGGTGATGAAGACAAGAAGAAGAAGAAGAAGAAGAAGAAGGACAGCAAGGACAAGAAGGATGATCATGACCAAGGTAAAGTCTATGAGAGGAAAAGTGGAAAACAGCAAGCCTTAGGCATTGATAACTGTAACCTCACCATAACACAAGACTCTTAGTCTAGGGTGAATACAGTTAGTAGTGACCTATCAAAATCTATATCTATGGCTTCTACAACTGTTTTGGCACCTCAAGAAGAGAAGGATATTCAACTCAAGAAACCATCTGTATGTTTCCAAAAGTAAACTGCTAATGGTGTACTGCAATGGTCTACCAGCAAAGGTCACAAGTTTCTTCCAAGGAACCAAGTGAAAAAGATCAAATTCAAACATGCTGCAAGAAGAGTGAAGCCATCTAAATCAATGACCCTAACTATCATTCCAGGATTAAAACTCCAACCACTAGATGAAGACTTTGATGAAGACCGACTAGATTTCCTATGGGCTCAAAGAATCTATCATGTTTCCATTGTTGATGACTGCCCTGAAATTAAATATACTGATGGAAGACAGAAGAAATTCAGGTAAGGGACATGTCAGCGTTGGGGCAAGCTAGATGATATAGAAAGGATTATTGTTATGTTGGATTCTAAAGATAGAGTGGAAAGAGTATGGAAGCTGGAGTTGATTGATTTTGTCAAGATGAAGAGAGATCACTAGGCAAAACAGAAAAAGAAAAGTGAGGAGCTGTTAAAGAAAGGAGAGGAGGAGTTTGTTGCTATGGAAGCTAAGGCTGATGAGTTAAGAGCCATGGGTCTGTGTAAAGTCAAGTATAATCCTTACATTATTGAATACAAGAAATATGGAAGAACTGTGAAGATTAGAATGGACTACATCAGTTCCTACTCTGAGAAACAGCTGAATGAAGTTCTTAAAGATCTATCAGGCTCTCCTTTAATTGAGGAACTCACTGCTATAGAAGACATTGTTCTTGCTATGGAAGAAAATGCAAAGAAGAAAGCTAAAGAAACTGAAGAAAAGAAGAAAAATGAGAATCTGCAAGCCAAAGCTCAAGAGATGAATCCAAAAGGATATGACTAGTAATTCTTCATAACTTGTAAGGATGCCTCTTTGTATTTTCAATCAAATTACATACCTGTACTTTTCAAGTTTTATCTTTATGTATGTTAGGCTTGTTATCAGACATGAAATTGTGACTAAGGGTCTTACTCACAATTTGGGGGAGATTGTTAGTCACAGAGGCATGCCTGTATACATCTAATAACAAGCCTAATTGACTGTAATGCTGTGCATTACCTACATGACCTCTTGACTGAGGGAACCTCTAGTTGTAGAGTTTCTACTTGTTGTAGTACTTGTAATAGGCATCAAATTCTACCTGTGAAACTGTAATTAAAGTCAGAGAATAATGCCTGAAAGAAGTTCCAAGGATCATGCCTCAAGCTTGAAGACCAAGACTTTCAAAATAAATACAGTTGGAATTTGGAGAATGAAGATTTGCCTAAGTACCAATTCGAGAAGTGTTTTGATCTATTCGAGAAGTCTAGCTTTCGAGAAGTCAGGGACTCGATATCTAAAAAGACATTATTCGATATCTCTGAATGCACTGTTCGATATCTCATTCGATATCTCAGAGATTCGATATGTCTACTACTCTATTCGAGAACTCAGAAAGTCAACAAGTCAAAGTATCACTCGAGTTCTCTAGGAGTCAACAAGTCAATGTTCCATTCGATATCTCAATGACTCAGGAAGCTATTCGATATCTCAGGGATTCGATAAGTAAAATGCTCTATTCGATATCTCAAGGATTCTTGGAGAAAAGACTTATTCGAGAAGTGATTCGATATGTCAGCTCAACAGTATTCGAGAACTCAGAGTTATTGATTAAGCCAATTCTAGTTCTCGAATCACCAACAGAGTTACTTCTCGAATACAATCTTGGAGACAAAATACTGAAGAATTGTACAAGTCAGAAACCTGCAACAAGCCAAGACGCTTTATGGACCACATACTGTAAAGCACGTTGGAAAGCCTACAAAAAAGCTTGGAGAGATAGTACAAGAGACAAAGAGCTAAAGAAGTGGATCTGAACAGAGTTCTAAGAAGTCAAATCTGTAGCAATTTGGATGTTTACTAAAATAGGATAGACACATTAGAAAGCAAAATTTGCTTGCTATCTTATTTGTTGCAAGCAAGTTGTTCCCATGATATAAGTGAACAACCCTACTTCTTTAGCAAGTATCAAAAAGAGAGTGATCAATAGTTTTTACAAGTAATATCTCTCTGAGAAAGAAGCTGTGAATACTAACATTTGTATTCACAGATTGTAGCAATCTTTATCTAATACAATATTATATTAAAGTGAGTGATCGTGTTCTTGTGTTTATTTTCCGCACTTACATAATCTGTTAAACACAAACACACACTTTGTTACACAACCAGATTCAAACCCTTAAAACAACCTTCACCTAAAACACTTATCAGAAGAAAAGTTTGAGAATCCATTCACCCCCCCTCCCTCTGTATTCTCTTCGGTATATTCATACTCAACATTACGTATTTCTGAAATATGTCTATTTCTGAATTGTTATATATAATTTATTATACTCTACAATTTTTACGTAACCTTTTTACATGTACGAGTTTTTTTGAAAAAGAATGTGGATTTAAGGATATTTGGGTCAAAAAATTTATAATTGAATTGATCGAATGAGATTTGAATTTTGAACTCTATATCAAGTATCACTTAAATAATTAGATAAAACACATATGCATAATCAAGTTAAAATACATTTACATAAATATAATTAAGTTAAAGTGATTACAATACATAAAAAATTGGATTATAGACGCTCAATACGGTCTATACATAACCGTATATACCTTTGTAGTTTATGCATCAAAAATATAGTCTCATATCTCAATTTTCAAACAAAATTCACTACTAAAATTTTCACAAAAGTCGTGGTTGTCGATTTTTCCAAGTAAACCCATCATCATATATTTGATTGAAATACATGTGAATTAATCAAAACACTTACTAGGTAATTTTATGCATATTTTAATGTTATAACTAACATGCAAGATGTCAACTGTTCTCAAATTAAACAAATTAAAAAACAAAGGATTGTCATGTATACACTGTACTGCAACGTTCATGATAGTTATCACAATCTCAGAATGTACAATGCTGCACTCGGATTTCAAAACAAACTTGAATCAAATCATTATAACTCGTAACGAACAACCATCAAATTATGTGTGTTTTTTCTACTCACTACAAAACTCGATGATGGTGTATTCATGATTCCAACTACTCGACAGCGAGGTTTTTTACTCCTCAGTATCAACATGTATCATTATTCATATTACAATATTAGAATTACGAGTACCCAATAAAACTATTAATAAACCAAATACCAATATCTTTCTAAAAATAGAACTAGAAACCTAACCTTCATATAAAGGCCCATGTCGGGCTATTATGCTAGTTTTTTATAAGATGGCCTTCGAGCCATTTTTTATAATTATATCCTATATATAATTGACGTAAGGAGGTTTAAGTGATCGTCTGGTGGTCAGGGTTAAAAGATAACTTCATTAAAAATTAGACATGGGCTAAAAAACAAGTTGGGCCAGGTTTAAAAGTTAAAAACTATGCTATAAAGTAACTAATAGTGTTTTTAATTTAGCAAACAAATCAAAAAAGAATCCACTAAAATAAATAACACATGATAAAATAGAAAAAATTAAAGCTGAAAAAATTATTGTTAACTAAAATTAATATAAAGATAATTTATACTAAAGTTTAAATATAATTTTACAAAAACCTTACCACAAAAAAGAGTTTCAAGAAAATCTAATTTTTAAAAAAAGTCATAAAAAAAAATTTAATATTAGATTTTACAACAAACATGTTTTTAAAATTTGTACTAACAAAATTATACACAAATCATTAAATTAACATTTTATTAATTTGCAAAATTTTTAGATTCGGTACTAAATTTGTAAATAAAATAAAAACAATCCAAAAATCCAAAATAAAATAATTAATAGAGAATCTAAATATAATAAGTACAAAAAATTCTATAATAATTTCAATTTTACAAAAATATTAAATTTCATCGAAAATGAAATTTAAAGTAAATTAATAAAGAATAAAACTAATAAAATATTCATCATCAACTTAATCAATTATTATTATTATAGGAAAAAGAGTTGTAATAGCACAAACTTACACACAATTAACAAATAAGGATAAAATAGAAAAAATCCATAATGAAAAATAAATCATAAATTCATTCTTTATATAAAATAAACAAGTATACAAAGCATACCATCCGAATTTCAATTCAAAAAATAATTTTTTAAAAAAATAAGAATTTACATTTAATTACAAAACCAATTTTTTTAAAAAAGAAAATATATGATAAAACAAGATATTAAAAAAGTAATCAAAAAACATGTTATAATTGGAAATGACACAAAAATTCAACAAAATATAATTTACAAAACAAACGCTAATTCAAAACAAAAAAAATTCTAAATTTAAAAAATTAAAATAAACAATAAATTTAATATAATGCACTTAAAATAAATAAAAACCAACACAAAAATACAAAAGATAGTACAAACTTTCTTTAGAAAAAGTACAAATATATGTGTGTTCACATGTATGTTAAATTACAATAAGTTCCCACATGTCAAATATATTATATATTCTAATGAATAGAAGAAAACATGCTAAAAAATATGAAACAATAAAATATATGTTAGGCTAACCTTTGAAATATAATTTTCAAAAAAAGCGTTTACCAAATAAAAGTGTTTTAAGAAAAATATTATTTTAATAAAAATCATTAAAGATTCTATTATTTGGTTTTACAACAAATATGTTTCTAATATTAACAAATAAGGATAAAATAGCAAAAAATCATAATTAAAAATAAATCACAGATTAATTCTTTGTATATAATAAACAAGTAAACAAAGCATATCATCAGAATTTCAATTAAAAAATAATTTTAAAAAAAAACAAGAATGTACATTTAATTACAAAACAAAGAAGAAGATTTTAAGAAAATATATGGTAAAATAAGATAATAAAAAAGTAATAAAAAACATTTCATAATTGAAAATGTCATAAAAATTCAACAAATTATAATCTACAAAATAGTCTCCAATTCAAAAAAAAAATATCTAAATATAGAAAACTAAAATCAGCAATAAACTTTAATATAATGCACTTAAAACAAATATATACCAACACAAAAACATAAAAAAAAAAAATAGTACAAACTTTCTTTAAAAAAGTACTCATCACACATAATAAACAAATAAACACCACACATAATAAACAAAAACACATAATAAACACCACACATAATAAACAAGAACACATAATAAACATCACACATGACAAAAATATAAAATTAACATGAAAAAATAATCAATATTCAAAAGAATAAAAAAAATTAATAACACATTTATTTCAAAAAAAAATTTAAAAAAATGTCTTTAAAAACTATAAAAACACTATAACAAAATATCTAAAAATTTTAAGATAACCATTAAATTACATAATAAAAAAGATAATAAATAAATAAATAAATTGCTCTTCGAATATAGTACCTATATATTTCAAGTATATCACATGTAATCTAATAAAATAAAAAAAAATAATTATGAAATACTAAAAAGTATGTTAGCCTAAATTTTGAAATATAAATTATAGAAAAATCATTTACAAGAAAAAAATAATTTATTCAAAATGCTATAAACTAATTTTTCAAGAAATAAAATTATAATCAAAATTGTACTATATAATATTTAAATATTAATAAAATTACCCGGGCACGGGTATAAAGCTAGTAAAAGCGGTAGTTCATGTAAAACCTAAAAGATTGGTAAACAAAATTTTCTTTTGGGAGGTAAAAATATTACAATAGAACATTATCCCTCATGACCGAAATGATAATAAATAAATAAATCACACTAATAAATGTGAAGTACAACCTCAAAAACTTTTAGACATTTACAATTCGCATGACCAAGAACAAAACAACAAACCAAACAAGTATAAAACAGAGTCTAACAGTAAGTAATTTTCAAAATAGGGATGAACAGTAAATCACACACAAAATATGTTCTATTCCCACGCAGGGCAAACACAAATAGCAATCGATAATACCACCAACATCATGCTAAAGTGTTATAAATCAAAGACACAATACACATTATAGTAAACCACGGATATCCATCAATCCACTGGAAATAAAAAAAGAAGCAAACCATACTAAATCCTATTCCACAGAAATCCTACATGCTATTTGTTCATTTTAGTGCAAAGGTGCCCCATCTCTCATGCCAACATACTAGTCCTTTCACTAGCAGCACCTAGCAAGAGAACTGGGCTACTTATACGAAAACAAAGATGCATAAATATATGACAAACAGCTGATCATACTTTGTTGCTGAACTTCTGAGACAAACATGGCTCCTAGATCTTGTCAAGCTTCTCAGCCTTGACAATGGGGTTGGCTTTGGTGATAGCATCCTTTGCAGCAGTCCGATAATCATATGAGCACTCATGCTTGTCAGAGTAGCGATGATCTGCACAATACAAGTTTCCACACCTACAACTGAAACCCGTTAAACCCACACGTTTGCGACAAGTGCTGCATCTATTTGGGCCCACTTTAACTTTCACCTCTGAATTCTGGTTTGAGGATGATGAATCACATGGTGCTAATGTCGGGGCGATCTTTGACTCCACTGCTCCAGCTTGCAAGTTAATGGCATCAGTAACCACAGGGTCCTTGTCGGTACTTCCAGAGCCACCGTTCACAATATTTTCAATGGATGTTGCTGCGAGTTTGGCCTGTTCCTGTTTCAATATCATGTCTTTGTGGCACTTGGAGCACATGTTCATAGTCGCTGCACTACCAAAGAAGCCACAGTTGTTGACACAAAGAATGGGTCCTTCTGGAGCTTGGCAGCCTGTCTCTTTGGGAGCCTCCATTTGTTCAACTACCCTGCATGTGATCATCTCAAAATCTATAGGAAATGATATACAAAATCTCACAGCCACCTAGAACCCTCGTATCAATAAAAATGTATTGAAAATACAAATAAATCAATACTTATAATGCAATTATCACAAATACTAGTCCTTAACATTGGAACCATGTGCAGGAAACATACATAAAACATGTAGAGACTAGAGAATACACACACTAGGTCAGTCTTCGCCTACCGAGTGGAAAAAATCTACTTAATTCTATAGAGTTGACACAAAATAAGCACACTCTGACCATAACCTTCTCATTACATAAAACATGTAGTTAATATATGAGAACAAATCAACATAGTGAGTGCAAGACATATGAAACATGATCAAACACGATGGAGCTCCAAATTGTAGTAAGAAAAAGTAAAATCAACTTAAAAATCTTTTACTCCAAATTTCAGTCTCAAGATGGTACTCGCTAAGATAACCAGGAGTATATGCTTCCTTAGCCACTCTTGGCATGGAAAACCCCTGTGAATACCTTAGTAAGTCACACAGATGATCCATTTAAACCATTGCATAATACAGCTAGAAAGAGACAATAATGTCTACAACATGAAAATAAACATCATAATTGTTTAAAATGTACACAAAAAGTTGTAGATGTAAGGAAAATTAACTTTATATTTGTCTTCCTACGCAGACGTAGTATGTACACTCATAAATTTTAATGTAAAAGAACAGTTTCGTAAATGCCATAATTTAGACCACATCAGCAATCGTAATTGAGAAACTATTTAACAATCAGCTTAAAAAGAGGATTGCTTGGAATACCCCGACAAAATTTAAGATTCCCAATATCTTACAAGTTGTACAAGGCGGCGAAAAGTATACTCGAAACATATCATCATACCAAATCCTCTATCGCCCACATACACGTGTTAGTTCAAAAATCAAAGACACAAAACAAAGCCGCAATCTGATTCGATATCCAATTAACAAACAGAACAAAACCAACAAGTCTCCCAGAAACCAGAACTTGAATCACCAATCTATGTAAACACAACTCACACTAATAGTAATTACAAACCTCAATCCCCGCATACAAAACAATCCTTCACAACTTCTTCAAAAACCTCCCCATCATTTCCAAAAAAAAAATTCAAAAAAAAAAAAAGAAAAGAAAAACCAAATTTTCACAAAACCCATAATTCTTTCCCACAAAACCCAAATTTTTACACCCAAACAACCTCATATAAAAACCCCTTATACATCAAATAAGATACAAACAATCAAAATTGAATCTTTACAATGAAACAACCATCTAACCACAATTAAACAAACAAAAATGTAAAATTTTGATAAAACAACCTCAGTCCACTTAAAATTAACACCTTTATCACCGATCTTCCCACACAAATCAAATCAAAACAGAAACAAATAATTCACATACTTGCACAGAGAATTCAAATGAAACACACAAATATATATCAAAAAATTCAAAACAAAATACAAAAAGTGGATAAAAATCAATATAATATGTGAATAGATATGAGTACCTCAAGGAAAACGGTTGAGATAATCGGAAAAGATCGAGAAGCGGTGATGGTAGTTCGTGGCCCCGTTGAAGTAATAGGTGTCGACAGGGGTGTATGTGTTTATATATGTGCATTACTGGAGATGTATCAAGTTATAAACTTTTTGCGTCATTTGTTATAATTTCCTTTTCCTTTGATTTTCTATTTCAAATCACCAAAATGAAAGATATTAAGACATAATTTTAGATTAAATATCTCAGTGATTTGATTATTTTTTTTGAATCTCAGTGATATGATTATTGTTCATTAAGATTATATTAAGGATTTTGTTAGTGAATTTGTTGATATATTATGTGTACTCATTTTCTTTTGATATATTATGTGTATTTATATATAAAAAATAAGAAATTACTTACTATTATATCGAAAATTTTATTAGATCGCTATCTAATGACTTCATTATACTTAATATGCATAATAAAAATGTTATTATTGTATTGGTTAAAATATCAACTAAATCATGTTAGATTATCTCATTGAAAAAATTACTATTATTTTCAATTACCAAAATGTTGGTCTACACAATAAGATAATATATTTTGATTTAAAATATTAAATATAATACTTTTAGCCTTATATAATCAAGTATCATATTAATTATTTGTTTGATAGAAAAATGATTAAAAATAAAGAGAAATTGCAATCATCTTTTTTGAAATATAAATCTACAATTATATTTTTAAATGACATTTATATTAATTTTTTAAAAATAATAGTCCCAAATTCAACAAAAAAAGTATTATTTTATCAAATTTATTACTTTTATTGAAAATAAAAATATATTATCTCAATTATGGTGGACCGGGAAAAAATATTATTTTAACAAAATCATCACTTAAACAATAATTACTTAATCAATATTCAATTGTGTGTAATTTATCTTTTAAATCTGTTTTAATTATTATTAGTTTGTAGTATAAGTAATGATGATCAAAAGTAGGGTGAATGCCCTATATATCCAAATTTTAACTTTCTCTCATCAAAATGCCCAGATTCGGGAAGTACAGTTCAAAATGTCCACGGGATACGTCCATGACAGAGGAGTGTCCTCGGATACGCCAATGGAAGAGGAGTGAATGGTGGGATACGCCTATTGTATAGCCTGTTTGGCATGGCTTTTTTTAAGAGCTTATGAACTTATTTTCGGGTAAAAATTTAATATTTTGATAATTTTCTTTTATACAAGTATTTAATATATGTTTGAGATTCTATAAGTTGCAAAAAAAGTTAACTTTTTTCAGAAAAAAGTTAAGAATCTCTAACTTTGTGTTAAAATAAATTGACTTATTCTAGAAAAAAGTTCCCCCAAACACCCCTGTAGAGTAGTAAACCGTGCATTACGCATTTGTGACATGCGCGATGACGTCAGATGACGTCAGATGTCACTTTGTCTCAGTTTTATGCGAGCTCTCTCAGCAATGGCGATTTTCGCCGGAAAATTGAAAATCCGGCCACCCTCCGTTCCATACACTTTACCATAGTGTATTATACACCAATTGAATCGCCCTTCGACGATCTACATGACTACACCAATTTTAAACCATTTGTTTTGCCAGATTTGCAACGTCCGGGAGATTAGTTTGTTTTTTTCCGATTTGTTTATTTTTTCCGATTAGCTTCGTTCGAGCTCTCCATGCATCCTCCGTTCACGAATTATACGTCAATAGAATCGCCTTTCAACGATCTACATAACCGTGAAACTCCTAGGTTTTGATGATGACAATTAGTAAGGCTTGGCCTTATTTTCAGATATAAAACAGCATGCCATTTGTACTTACTCTAACCAGGTTTTGCAGGAAATACAGCTTACTGTTTATTCTATCAGTTTAAATCAAACAGCAAGCCATTTATACAAATGGCGTACCAGTTTCAAAAACAGCGTGCTGATTTCAGTCTGGACAGTTTTGCCGATTATAAAGTTTTCAAGGAACATCAAGTGGAATCTTTGTTAGGGTTAATTGTATGGGTCCTCTGATTATATATGAATATATAAACTCCCATACCTCAATCATATTTGAAGACAAACCAATATTCCTTTTGTTATTTTAGAAAAGTAAAGTTTCTACTTTTCATTAATTTAAACATACACTTGTCTTCCACTCAAATACTCACATGATTCATATCACTAACATATGTTTCTTGTCATACATATTCTATATACCAACTGCTATACACGTTGTCATCACTTCTTCTTAAAAGCTTCCTTCACGTGATTCCTTCATCATATCTCTGGCACACTCAGTCCATACAACACTTTCAACACACGTGAACATCACTTCTTCAGGCTCCTCTCTTTCGTTGTTCTTCAAACAGAATCTGTTCAAGCAACGGTAACATTTATGTCCGTTGGAGCTCAAGAAATTAATTTCCACTCTTGGTTTTCATTCGCCTATAAAGAGAACTGATTTCATTCAGTTCAAATAATGATACAGAGCTGAAAACAAAAGAGCCTTACAGAAATTCAAAGCTTTCATTGCTATATCCTTCAAACCTTTCGAACCCTTTTTCATTCATATATATCTATATATTCAGAGGGTCATAGGTTGAGTTGTATCATTCATTTGTATTGTTCAAATTGTATTGTTTTGTTGCTGTACAAGATTGGCTTCAGGTTTTAGGGTGAGTCGAACTAGACTAGAGAAGTATACTTGGGAAGTAGTACTTATAGGGTTGGTTCAGCACAGGTAAACAGCAAGCCATTTGTAAGCAGCAAGGGTTAAGGGAGATATATTGTTGTATCTTGTAATTGGATTATAGTTGATCAATAATATATTCTCTTACCAAGTTTGGTAAGGGACCAGGACGTAGACCATAGGGGATTAGGGGTCGAACCTGGCTAAAAGATTGTGTGTCTCTTTTACTTACTGTTCTTGCTCTTTCTGCATTACATTTTAGACTCAAACAGCGTGCTGTTTGTGAACTGTGTTATTACAAACAGCAAGCTGTTTTCAGTAATTTTCAAAACAGTTCATAAATTCACATTATTAACCATAAACACCTATTCACCCCCCCTCTAGGTGTTGTTTTTCAATTGGTATCAGAGCGTGGTTTACTAACAATTCTGTAACAGGAAAGTATCGATCATGGCGGAACATTATCTTGAAGCAAAAGCCGATTATAGGGCTCCTCTCCTCACTGGATCAGAAAATTACAATTGGTGGAAATGTAGAATGGAAACATTCTTATCCAAGATGCCACTGGTGTTAAGAGTTGTACAGAAAGGAGATTATCAATTCCTGGACGAAAAGAATCAACCAAAAGACGTTGATGATCTCACCATGGATGAAATTATCAAATGCGGTTTTAATGGAGAAGCTAGAAATTCCATAATGAATGCTCTAGATCAAGCTGAGTATGACAAAGTCTCCTCCCTAAAAACAGCAAAAGAAATGTGGGATGCTTTGGAAACCTATCATGAAGGATCAAAAACCTTGAGGAAGGTAAAGCTTAGCAAACTAATGAATGATTTTGGAAACTTCAAGCTCAAGGACAATGAAACTATCAAAGAAGGTCAAGCAAGGTTCCAAGTTACTATAAACTCATTAAAGAGACTTGGAAAAGACATTCCACAAGATGAAATTAACATGAAAGTGTTAAGTGCGGTACCATTTATTTATGAAGCAAAGGTCACGGCTTTGGAATCATCCTCAACAATCGACACTATGGATCACCTAGCTGTGTTTGCA
Organism: Saposhnikovia divaricata; assembly: GCA_036435485.1. NCBI lineage: Eukaryota > Viridiplantae > Streptophyta > Magnoliopsida > Apiales > Apiaceae > Saposhnikovia > Saposhnikovia divaricata. Next base: position 115,094,411 of record CM071596.1, read on the forward strand.
GAGCTAGAACAATTTGAAAGCAAGATAAGCAAAGGTCAGACTGAAGATGTTCGGGTCCCCATAGCCAAAATGAGGAATTTGGCTCTTCACTCTACAAACAGCAAGCCAGAGTCTGCAAACAGCAAGCTGTTTGAATCTGATGAAGAATCTGACGAAGAAATGGCACTCATCTCTCAAAAGATCAAGAGACTAATTGAGAAGAAAAATAGAATGAAAAAGGAAAGAGGTGAATACTCCAAAAGGAAGGCCAAAGAACAAACTTGTTTCGAATGTGGCAAGCCTGGCCATTTCAAGAAGGACTGTTTTAAGCTAAAGTCCAAACAGCAAGCTGCTTTCAAGGACAAGAGAAAAGCAAAAGCTCTACTGACTTGGAGTGATGATGATTCAGACTCAAGTGATGACTCAAGCGAGGACATGGTGAATCTGGCCCTTGTAGGTCTACATGATGAAGAAAGCTCACTAGGATCCATAAAAGAAGATTGTGTGGATAGTGATTATTCGAGTTCAGAAGATGATGCAAGTGAGGTAAATTCAATATATTCTGATTTAAATTCATCTCATAATATGCTAGAGGAACTAACCGTGCAGGTACCAAATCATGTATCCATAATTGAGTTTATGGAACTAAAACATAAGAATAGCAAGCTGGAAAAGAACAACAATCAGTTGAAGAAAATGATTGCCGATTTAATGGATGAAAAAAATCCAGAAACAAATCACAATGATCTTATTACTGATTTAAAGGAGAAATTAGTTCAATTCGAAGGAGTCAACAAAGTAATTCTACAAAGAAATGAAGTTCTTATGAAAGAACTTAGGAGATTGAAGTCAGAGATTGAAGAAAGGAATGAATGCATACAATCATTCAAGAACTCAGAGTCAAACCAAGCCGAATCCTCAAAATCTGTGGAAAAGCGAAAACAGCAAGCTGAACTTATCAATCAGCAAGCTGATTTGATTTCTCTTCTGGAAAAAGAGGTCAAGGACCTCCAGAAAGGAATGGAAACTTTTGTACTAGGAGAAGACACCTTAAAGACAATGATGAAAAAGGCAAAAGTTCCGGTAGTAAGAGAAGGAGTTGGCATGGACATACACAAGAAGCTTGGAGTCCTCAAATATGATGGTAAAAATGGCATACCTTATGATTATGCCATGCCTTGGAAAACATGCAACAAATGTGGAGGAAAAGGCCATCTGGAAATTCATTGTGTGGTCAAAATCAATGGTAAAGGGAAAACAGCTTACCAGAATGGACCAGCCAGGCGACAAACAGCATACCAAACTGCTCCTGACAGAAGACAAACAGCACGCCAACAGTCACCAAAAGTGATCCAAAAATGGATCAAGAAAGCTGAATTAAATGTGTTATATATTCTTGCTACTAACCAGTTTGGACCCAAACCTATATGGGTACCAAAACATTAAGTTTGTATTTGTTTGTTTTGTAGATATGTCTTGCCGCCAAAATAAAGTCGAAACAATGGATCTTGGATAGCGGTTGCACTAGACATATGTGTGGAGACAAGTCTCAGTTCATAAGTCTCAACATGAAGAAAGGAGGAAGGGTTACAATTGGCAACAATAAAACTCTTCGAATCCTTGGTATTGGTTCGATTGGCAATAGTAATATTTCGATTGATAAAGTTCAATATGTCAAGGGTCTTTCATATAATTTACTTAGTGTCACTCAATTATTTGATGATGGACATTTTGTTCAATTTGGCATAGACAAAACTATTATTACTATTGGTGCTAACAAAATCCCACTAGTTGCTAGAAGGGAAGGAAATATATATGTATTAGACTTCGAAATGCAGGAAACAGCATGCTGTTTGGCTGCAATCGATAATGATCCATATATATGGCATAGGAGGTTGGGACATGCACACTTGGACTTGATCAATAAACTTTCAAGGAAGAATCTGGTCAGAGGGCTGCCAAAACTGAAATATTCTAAGATCGAAGTATCTTCAGCATGCCAATTGGGTAAACAAATTCGAAGCACTCACAAAGCTAAGAAAATGGTATCTACTTCTAAACCCTTAGAGCTTCTGCACTTAGATTTATTTGGTCCAGAATCTTATAAAAGTATTGGAGGTAAACAATACGGTTTTGTAATTGTAGATGATTATTCTAGATTTACTTGGGTATTGTTCCTTAGTACTAAAGATTGTGCTTTTGATGAATTTGAGAAACTGATTAAACTACTTGAGAACAAGCATGATGCAAGACTTGTAGGTATTCGAAGTGATAGAGGAGGTGAATTTGTCAATGACAAATTTATCACATATTGTGAACAAAAGGGAATCTCTCATGAATTTTCTGCTCCAAGGACTCCTCAACAAAATGGAGTGGTGGAAAGAAAGAATAGGTCACTCCAAGAAACAGCAAGGACTCTACTGCAAGAAAGCAAGCTACCTAGAAGTTTCTGGGCCGAAGCTGTAAATACAGCATGCTATTTGTTGAATCGAATCATAATCAGGCCATTATTGGACAAAACTCCTTATCAACTGTTGAGAAACAAGAAGCCAAATATCAGTTACTTCAAGATTTTTGGTTCAAAGTGTTTTGTCCTCAAAACAATTGGTAAAGATGGTAAATTTGATGCTAAATCCTATGAAGCTATATTTCTTGGTTATTCTTTAACAAGTAGAGCTTATAGAATTTATAATATTAATAAACATATTGTTGAAGAATCTATTGATGTTACTTTTCATGAACCTAACAATGATCTACCAAGAGTTGAGGAAGGATTTGCAGGTGAAGAAGAAAATGAGCATCCTCAAGTCACTGACAATCAGCAAGCTGGAAGTACAAATCAGCAAGCTGGAAGTGCAAATCAGCAAGCTGGAAGTGAAAATCAGCAAAATGACAGTTCAAATCAGCATGCTGAAGATGAAAGTGACACTGAAAGTCAGCAAGCCAAAGAAGATGCAGACATTGACAATCAGCAAGCTGAAAGTTCAAAACAGCAAGCTGAAGTAGAAGATTCCATTACAAAAATAGCAAAAATGACTTTGGAAGGTCCTAGAGGATCAAGGGCTACTGCAAAATTGCCTCTATATGATGGAGAAGAACAGTCACCACCATCAAAGATGAGAAAGACAACTCATGAAGAAATAGCTCGACATTCTTTACCAAGGGCGACAAGAACGGTTAAAAATCATCCACCTGAGTTAGTCATTGGTGATATTACTGATGGAATTACTACAAGAAGAGGGAAGGCAAATTATTGTGCTCATGCAGCCTTCCTAGCTCGAGAAGAACCCAAAAATATCAATGAAGCATTAGAAGATGATAATTGGATCGTGGCCATGCAAGAAGAATTAAATCAATTTGAAAGATGTGATGTTTGGGAACTTGTCAAACCTCCAGAAGATGCTTCAATTATAGGAACAAAATGGGTGTTCAAAAACAAAGTTGATGAATTTGGCACCGTTACTCGAAATAAAGCAAGGCTTGTAGCTCAAGGCTATAACCAACAAGAAGGCATTGACTTTGATCAAACCTATGCTCCTGTTGCTCGTTTGGAATCAATAAGAATACTTCTAGCCTATGCATGTTTCAAGAAAATCAAGCTATATCAAATGGACGTGAAGAGTGCCTTCCTAAATGGCGTGCTGGAAGAGGAAGTTTTTGTCAAACAACCTCCTGGATTCGAGCATGATCAATTTCCAAATTACGTATTCAAGCTAAAGAAGGCTCTCTATGGATTAAAACAGGCCCCTAGAGCTTGGTACAAAAGGCTTAGTAAGTATCTAATCCAAAATGGATTCATTCGAGGTAAAATCGATCCCACATTATTTATTATGCAAAATGGTAAAGACATTTTAATTGTTCAAATATATGTGGATGATATTATCTTTGGAGCTACTAATGAATCAATGTGCAAGTGGTTTTCAAAGTGTATGCATAGTGAGTTCGAAATGAGCATGATGGGTGAGCTCAATTATTTCTTGGGTCTTCAAATCAAGCAATCTAAAGATGGAATTTTTGTACACCAATCCAAGTATACAAAAAGTCTACTGAAAAGATTTGGTTATGAGGATGTTAAGCCAAAATCGACTCATATGGTTCAAAACAGCAAGCTGTTTGCTGATGAAAATGGTAAGGCTGTCGATATAAAAAGGTATCGAGGTATGATTGGTAGCCTACTTTACTTAACTGCTTCCAGACCTGACATAATGTATATTGTTTGTGTTTGTGTAAGGTTTCAATCAAACCCTAAAGAATCTCATTTAAATGCCATTAAAAGAATATTTCGATATCTAAGTGGTACCATTTCTCTTGGTTTGTTTTACCCTATCACAAATACTTTTGATCTTGTTGGGTATAGTGATGCAGATTATGCAGGGTGTCTAGTTGATAGAAAGAGCACTAGTGGTGTTTGTACATTTCTTGGACAAAGTCTAGTTTCATGGCAAAGCAAGAAACAAACCTCGGTTGCTTTATCCACTGCAGAAGGAGAATATCTAGCAGCTGGGAGCTGTTGTTCTCAATTATTATGGATGATACAAACACTAAGGGACTTTGACATCAAATGTAGAAAAGTTCCAATCAACTGTGACAATACTAGCACCATTAGCATTTCTAAAAATCCGGTAAATCATTCAAGAACGAAGCATATTGATGTTCGACACCACTTCTTGAGAGACAATGTTGCTAAGGGGAAGATAGAGATGGTCTTTGTACCAACAGAATTCCAACTAGCTGATATCTTCACAAAACCCCTTGCTGAAGAAAGATTCTCAGTCATTCGAATGCAACTTGGTATGTGCTCTATGTAAAACAGCGTGCTGGATGACAGGTATTAGGCAAAATGGCTTACCATTTGTCTTAATCACAGGTTACAAATGGCATACTATTTGTCAGTTTTCTAGCTAATCACTTAATTGCAAGTAAACGTTTTGATGATATTTTTGTGATTAACATTATTTTAATAAAGTTCATAATTCATGTCCTGCTGGTTATCAATATATTATGTGTTACATGACTATATGAATTATTTTATGTTTTCATGATTTTTTATTTGTATTGTTGCTAAAAAGGTTTATGTGGAGAATAGTTTAGAGAGACATGCTCCTAAATTTTTAATTACATTAAGTCAAATTGAGCTGATATTTGGTTTTTAATTAATTCTCTAAATTCTCCCCTAATGTTTAATCAAAAACAAGAGAAACGGGTCATATCCCAACACAAACATTTCAATTAGGGTTCTCTCTCTCTCTCTCTCTCTCTCTCTCTCTCTCTCTCTCAAGCGGCGATTTGTCTCAAGAACAAAATCATGGTTCGTACTCGTGGACGCAAATCAGGTCTCCAAGCTAATCAAACCCCCTCCAAGAAAGATGAATCATTTGTTGATCTCGCTAGTCCTGGTAACGTCAGTGGCGATGAGGTTTCTCAAACCCCTGAATCGAAGAGGCTCAAAGGGGTTCCACACTTTGCCGGTCCTGAATTTGAATCAAGATACACTGATATGGAGCTAGGGACTCGTCAATTGATTCATGGGACTCCTCTCTCTGGTAAGCTATTCCCTCTGTTAACTGAGTGTGGTGTTATGAAGCTATTCAATGATATTGGGCTTGGTAATTTCATGCTAGATTTACCAAAAGTTTACTATCCTGATCTTATGCGTGAGTTTTATGCTAACCTGCATGAAGACTCTTTTGGAAATGTTATATCCTCTGTTAGTAAAAGGAAAATTCAGTTAAACCCTCCCCTGCTAAACTCTTTTCTATCCATTGAAACTGAGAGCAATGAGAATATCTATACTGCCCAGAGTGCTGTTACTTTACCTGACTTCCCAGTTCAAGACCAATTAAAGATTCTATATGATTCTGAAGAGCTAATTACTGCCACCTCTCATGCTACCACAAATGTGTCTCCTTTAGCACATCTTGTATTCAAACTGGCTAGATCCCATATCTGTCCTAGGTTAGGAAACAAATCCAGTTTCACTAATCAAGATATTATTGTTGTTGCCATGATTATATCTGGTAAACCTTTTGATTTGTCTAACCTCATTCTGAAAAAGATGATTGGGACTGTTGAGAAAGCTCACACTGGCATTCCATATGCCCAGCTTCTCACAAGGGTTTTTGAGGGTTTCAAAATTGATCTTAAGTCTGCTTATAAGTTAACCATCAAGGATAACTTTGATCAGAAAACCTTAAGCCAAAACAATCTTCAACTTACCAATGGAGAAGTGTCTCGGGTCATAATCTCTCCTCCAACTGAATCTATCCCTGATATTGGAGAACCTTCCAACCCCACCCCTGGTGCTACTGAGTTTGGTTCTTCTGACTTGCTCTTGTTGAAATCCATCCAAACTGATACTATGATCAGCACTGGGAACATTATTGAAATAAAGAAGGACATTCAGGAAATCAAAACTGAGCTTCAAAATGTCAAGGCAGATTGTCAGACAATCAAGACAGTTATGAAGGGGTTTATCAGTGATATGAAGACTTTGAAGGATCTAATGATGAAGACAGGTGGAGCCACCTCTGCAACCCATTCTGCAATGGATCATGATCACAGCCTTGATGACTTGGCTACTGCTGCTGCTAAAGATGTGGACAATCCAGATGGTGACACTGAAGCCACCAATACTGATGAGGATGTTGATGATAAGGCTCCTAAAGAACCTTGATTTTTGATGGATTAAGGGGGAGAACATTTGGAGAATTATTATCTGCTAATTATGTTAAATCTGAACTTGTGGTCTGTTGGTCTGACTTTTCTTAATTATGTCGTTAATTGTGTGAACCTTATGTGAATCTTGATGCCTAAGTGTGTTGTTGGATACTGCTGGTTTTATTTATTAATGGCTTTATGTTATGCTAAGTGGCTATATACTCCTTTCATTATTATTATTGGTTTTATATCTAACATTGACTGCAGGGGTTTAGGGGGAGTATTAAAATTCTCCTAAAATGCGTTGTAATCATCAAAAAGGGGGAGATTGAAACTCCTAGGTTTTGATGATGACAATTAGTAAGGCTTGGCCTTATTTTCAGATATAAAACAGCATGCCATTTGTACTTACTCTAACCAGGTTTTGCAGGAAATACAGCTTACTGTTTATTCTATCAGTTTAAATCAAACAGCAAGCCATTTATACAAATGGCGTACCAGTTTCAAAAACAGCGTGCTGATTTCAGTCTGGACAGTTTTGCCGATTATAAAGTTTTCAAGGAACATCAAGTGGAATCTTTGTTAGGGTTAATTGTATGGGTCCTCTGATTATATATGAATATATAAACTCCCATACCTCAATCATATTTGAAGACAAACCAATATTCCTTTTGTTATTTTAGAAAAGTAAAGTTTCTACTTTTCATTAATTTAAACATACACTTGTCTTCCACTCAAATACTCACATGATTCATATCACTAACATATGTTTCTTGTCATACATATTCTATATACCAACTGCTATACACGTTGTCATCACTTCTTCTTAAAAGCTTCCTTCACGTGATTCCTTCATCATATCTCTGGCACACTCAGTCCATACAACACTTTCAACACACGTGAACATCACTTCTTCAGGCTCCTCTCTTTCGTTGTTCTTCAAACAGAATCTGTTCAAGCAACGGTAACATTTATGTCCGTTGGAGCTCAAGAAATTAATTTCCACTCTTGGTTTTCATTCGCCTATAAAGAGAACTGATTTCATTCAGTTCAAATAATGATACAGAGCTGAAAACAAAAGAGCCTTACAGAAATTCAAAGCTTTCATTGCTATATCCTTCAAACCTTTCGAACCCTTTTTCATTCATATATATCTATATATTCAGAGGGTCATAGGTTGAGTTGTATCATTCATTTGTATTGTTCAAATTGTATTGTTTTGTTGCTGTACAAGATTGGCTTCAGGTTTTAGGGTGAGTCGAACTAGACTAGAGAAGTATACTTGGGAAGTAGTACTTATAGGGTTGGTTCAGCACAGGTAAACAGCAAGCCATTTGTAAGCAGCAAGGGTTAAGGGAGATATATTGTTGTATCTTGTAATTGGATTATAGTTGATCAATAATATATTCTCTTACCAAGTTTGGTAAGGGACCAGGACGTAGACCATAGGGGATTAGGGGTCGAACCTGGCTAAAAGATTGCGTGTCTCTTTTACTTACTGTTCTTGCTCTTTCTGCATTGCATTTTAGACTCAAACAGCGTGCTGTTTGTGAACTGTGTTATTACAAACAGCAAGCTGTTTTCAGTAATTTTCAAAACAGTTCATAAATTCACATTATTAACCATAAACACCTATTCACCCCCCCTCTAGGTGTTGTTTTTCAAACCGTGCCAGTTTTGAAACATATTCAACCCCAGATTTAAAATCCCCAAAACGAATTTGGGGGAGAGAGTCGACGGAGACGTGAGAGCGAAGCAGATGGAGTTGCTACAGTGAAGGGGATGCGCCGTTCCGTAATGCGTGTTCAGTGGGTAATTTGGGCACTTTTTTCAAATCTGGGTATTTTGGTAAGTGGGTACCCAAAAATTGGGTATTTAGGGCATTTTTTCTCAAAAGTATTCATATTTTAAAGTGTAAAGGTAATCCCAAAATATTTATTTTTATATTTTTGTAATTCAAATTTTGTAATTAAATTATAATATTATGCATATTTAATTTTTTTTATAATAAATAAAAATATATAGATAAAACATAAATGTTTTACTTCTTAAAAAAAGTTATGTATCCATAGACCATAAGTAATGTATATGCAATTTTTACCAAAAAAATAAATCATATTGGTTACATTTATTTAGGAAACACGTTTTTTAAATATAATAAAATCATGACTAAACTATTGAAAAACTGTTATGTTATTGACATTTTTTATCTTATAATCTGTGTAGTACTTGTAACACCCTCAGATCCGGGGTCAGGGATCTGGTCGTTACGACCTCAATATTCATCCACAAAACCAATATAAATGAGATTACAACCATGTGATCCAAAACAACAACACACCGGTTATAGTCCCAGAGATGAAATCAGAGTAACAACCAATTTTATTAATCACAAGTTTGAATTCTTACAACCCAAAGAATTTTCATTAACTATAACATGCTTTTTGCCATCCACTTACATATGCCAAATAATTACATTAGCTACTTGAAAGCTAATATCAAGCCTACCAATAGCTTCTTACTCAGCAGTGGCAGCTATGGTCTCAGCAGTTAATCCTCTGACTGGCTTGCACCGATTTCGACTTGTGCGGACCATCCGGTCTAGTTGTTGTTGTGATATAATAGATAATGCAGGGGTGAGCAATAGTCCACCAATAATAATATAACTGAATGATGTGCTAAAAATAAGGATTTAAAAATTGATTGTCAGTGCATAATCTCGTTTTAGTAATTTTAGATTCGATCCACAGGGATTATTTATTTTCGCAATCCTTACTTTTTAATTTAATCGAACTACACAATTAGTTTGAGAGAGTTTGATTTTACCAATTAATTAATTTTACTAAATAATAAAAAGTGAACATAATTAAGAATTGCATACACGCGTAACAAAAACAGGGTTCATAAATTTAAAGCAATCATAAGCTAATAATTATGCAATGATGACAATAACGATATTAAAATAAAATTCCAACAAAACACTACACGCATGCATATGGACTTAAAGATGGACCACCTAATTAGTATGGGCCAGGACTATAAAACATGGACTAGAATTCATCTTGGGCCAGAAAAAAAACTAATATAAGCCGAGAAATTAAATTCTAGAAAATGAAAGCAACAAATAGGAGAATTAATGACTAGAATTAAAAACTAGATTTACCAATAATGAAGAGAGTAAAAACAACAATTAAATACTATGTAATTAATAACCAGATATTTAAGGATTGACTAATTAATGAATTAAAGCATGCAAATCAAGACACATACGGATGAAAACAAAGGAGATGGGCCAAGAGTTTATAATGGGATAAAAAAATGGGCTTGTCTTGATTTTAAGCTAAAAAAAATGGGCTTTAATGTGAAGGACATCTACAAGATTTTAAAGGCTAGAAACTAAACAGAGTAGCACGAATTATAAAATGAAAGTAGAAGAAAACTAAGTTTATTTAACCGGACAATTACACTAATGCATAATTTAAATAAAGACCAGGATTAATCATATTTAAAACAAGAGAAAGAAAATAAGTTGGAGGCGAGACATGGGTTAATAAAAAAAATGAACAGAATGAAGCAGTGAATTAACAAGCATGATAACAAACAAACGATGAAACTATTAAATGAAAAATCAAAACCCATCCACCAAACTCGTTGGTGAAAGAATGATGAAATTTCACCCGAAACAAAATAGATCTCACCGGAAAAATAAAAAGACGAACAAGAAAAGTAGATCTAAATGGAAAATTGAGCTAAACATTATTTTAATTAAGGGCTCCTTTCATACAAATAGTATAAACTATCTTGTAATAGGGAAAGATTTCATAGCCAAAATATAAAAGGAGGAACAAGATGTAGAGAAATAGAGAAAAACTGCATTAAAATTAAAAAGAGTGTTTACAAGATTTGAAACTAAAAAAATACAAGAAATTAAATCTACCCTAAAATCTAAGTTAATAAATACAAGGGGGGTGAGGGGGTATTTAATTTATAGGATAGGAATTAGGGTTAAGGGGGGTGTTGGGTAAATCCCCACCATACATTTGTGGTGTGTGGTGGTGAAATCCTAGCCATCTATTTGTTTCCTTCCCCCTTAAGCTTTGAAGAGTTGATCTTGGTCATACACTTATGTAGTGTGTTGAGATGATCTCCACCTTCCACATGTCCTCCAAGATTCCTTTTCCACCAAGCTCCTAATTCTTTTTCCTCTTTTCATGTAAGTCCTTTTTCTTCCTCTTTTTCCCTTCTTTGCTCTTTATTTCTTTATTTTTCCATTTCTTTATTTATTTACGAATTTCCTAAAATGTAACAAAATAAATTATTAAAATACGAGTTCAAGTAATAAATAGGTAATAAAAATATGCAAAAATATGCACTTATCAAATGCCCCCATACCTATCTTTTCCTCGTCCTCGAGTAAAACAAAAACAAAAAGAAAAAGAAAATCTAGATAAAAAGTCCTATACTCCTTTTCGTAGGTGTGACGGTTGCATTTGGCATATGCAACAAGCCCTTTAAACCCCTAGGCAGCCCTAGTGGATGAGTGAGGTCTCGTGAGGGCCTATATTGAATGTACCCACAAAATCCATTTAGTTTGTATAAAAGATTACATGGCAATGCAACACCACACATACATGTCCTCTCATGATACATCAACTTAAGAATCAAAATGAAGTTGCAAAGTCTTAGTGTGGAAAGTGCAAGGATTCACATAGTCTACTTAAAGAAGCATGCACGAGTGCTTACAAGTTCATGTCAAGTGCAAAAATTATTGGAAACCATGATAAGTTTACAAGAGCACACCTTAGAGTCAAAACTTAAGATCTCATATGTAAAAGAAACAAGAAATACCTCATATTTCACTCACAAAAGAACATTCACTCAAGAACAAGGGTAAGTGTATCACTCAATTCCAACAAAATCAAAGGCATGCTTGACATTTGGTATCATTCCAACTTAAACACAACATACATTAATGATGACAATCAAAAGATCTTTATTTGGGTTGTAATGGGGCTAGGGATAGGGTATGTCAAGTAAGGCCAAACAAGGTGAAGTGTCAAAAGCTAGTAGTCACCATGGAAATCATGCACAACACCAAACTTCTTCCCCACACAATTATTTTTCTATTTTCAACAATAAGACTTGACTAGTCGGATGAAGGAGGATTACAAAAACATAAGTATGCTCTCATATATATATATATATATTATTTTTTTTATTATTATTATTTTATTTTTTTTATTTTTTTTATGAGAGCTAAGAACCATAACCCTCCTTTAGATTTATCTTGAAAATCGACTAACAAGTTAACCAACAAAACATATATTTCCTCAAAAGTTATGAACAAAAGTATACCCATCTCACACACCATATTACTCCCTCAAGTTCCTACTAGCCTTTGACAAATTGGGATCAAATATATGTAAGGCTGTACAAGAAAAAGGTCTTAGGCGAGTAATGTGGTGTGTTACCGAAAGAATTTGATTAAGCTCAAAGGGGTAACTAATTGATCACATAAGAATGGTGTGGATATTTTGGAAATATTGGTTATTCCTAATGCCTTTATCATCTTATCATCAATCAATGTCATGTGTTTCAAGAAAGAACTCAAACAAGTGCTAGCAATGCAAATGACAAGTGTACACTCAAGCAAAAGAATATAAATACAAAAGATGTGCATATAGGCTCAAAACTCACTTGGTGTGGTAGAACATAATCAATCTCAAGTAAAGGTATCCTCAATGCACCTACTTGTACTCAAAGCATGAAAACCAAATCATCTTACACCTAATCATGACCTTCTAATTTCTTGCACAAATCAAATAAGTCAACTAGTTTCACCTTGCTAGTGTAAGTGTGTGGACAAGAACTTAGCAAATCACTTCTCAATCAAAAGCTAAAGGATCACAAGATTATCATAGCATGTAAGGGTGCATCAAGCAACTAGCAATCAATTAACAAGACTATAATAAGATTAGAACTCTACTATTTACAATTCTACAACTCTTTTTGTGATTTTTTCATTTTTTTTATTTTTTTTTCTGATTTTTATATTTACGCTAAAAACCCTCCCCCATACCTAAATCATGCATTGTCCTCAATGTATACAAATGAAAGAGAAATGAGTAAAGGAGAACGAGGTAATACCTGATAAGGGATGATGGAGAGGAAAGAAAATGAAAAACAACTAAGTAACACTACTCACACACACTTATACTCCCCCATACCTGAATTCTTGGGTGGGGAATAACAAGAAAAGCTAATTAACCGATACCACGTGGATACAAGGAATGAATTTCCGAGAAGAGCTCAAGATGCCGTTGAAGCTCTAACACCTTAGTGAATTTTGCAAGAAGACAAAAATATTCTTTCAAAGTAAAAGCATTTTAATCACTAGTGTTTTCCACAGACCAAAGTAAGGCTTCTTTATGTTGTTTAAGCAGATTAATTAATTGGATTTCTTGGTCCGGGTTTAAATCACTATTGATAACAGCAGAGAGAAGTTTGTCTTTTTGCAAGAAAATATGATCGAAAGTGGATGGGTGTGTTACGAAATCAAGTGGAGGTGGCTCACTAACGGGAGTTGTAACAATGGTACTAGGGTTGACATGATCAGTATTAGATTCATCTTCCCATTTAGAACAAATGTGATTCAAAGCCCCTAACAACTCATCGAATGTAGGTGGTTCACCAACGGGAGTTTTGACAACGGCTTCAACATTAACATCCTTGGGTGGAGTCTCCCATTTGGAACAAATGTCATCCAACTCTCTCGACATCTCTTCCGAGGTCATATCTCTTAACGAATCAACATACTCTCGGTTAGACTCATGGTTGACTTTGAAATCCTCATTGAGAAGAGACTCAATCTCACTATCCTCAAGGTTCGACCAATTAACAATGTCATCAACAAGATTAACCCCTATTGTTTGTTCATAAAGCTCATTGGGTTCTTTTCTGACATTAAAGATGTTAAGGTTAATTGTCATATTACCAAAAGTGAGTTTCATCGAACCATCCCTACAATTAATCAAGGCATTGGATGTAGCAAGAAAAGGTCGTCCTAGAATGATCAGAATTTGGTTCTTAGGATTCGTGACGGGTTGAGTCTCGAGGACAACAAAGTCAACCGGGAAGATAAAATCACCAATTTTAATCAAGACATCTTCAATTAATCCCTTGGGCATTTTTATAGAACGATCGGCGAGTTGAAGTGTCATATTTGTCTTTTTGAGCTCGCCTAAACCTAGGGCTTGATAAACGGAAAATGGAAGCAAGTTCACACTAGCACCTAAGTCAAGTAAAGCCTTATCCACGAAAGTATTACCTATGACACATGAAATAGTTGGACAACCGGGGTCCTTGTACTTCACGGGAATTTGGTTAGAAAGAATTGAGCTCACTTGGGACGTCAAGAAGGCTTTCTTAGGGACTTGGGTGGTTCGTTTATGAGTAGACAACTCTTTAAGACATTTCGCATATGAGGGAACTTGTTGAATTACGTCTAAAAGAGGAATGTTTATCTTGACTTGTTTAAATACTTCTAGAATTTGCTCCATTTGGGCCGTTTGTTTAGGAGAGATGAGGCGTTGTAGGTAAGAAGCCTTCGGTTTAAAGATTTGTTCTTCTGGAACAGGTTCCGAGGTTGTTCCATTCGAAGAAGATGGTTTGCTAGAAGGAGGTGATGATACGGGAATTGGAGTTTGATTTGAAAGATCGAGAAGAGGGGTTGGTTCAATGTTTGACTTTTCCTTTTAGGGGGACTCGACTCCTACTCGGTTATCAACTCGATTTCCCGATCTTAAAGAGATGATGGCATTCACATTCTCATGAGGGCGTTGATTGAGAGGAAACTTAGGATTGACCTCAGTTTTACTCGGAAGCTTGTTTTTCTCACGCTCATGGATGGTATTAGCTAATTGGCTCACTTGAACCTCTAACTTAGATATGGCTTGGGTGCTAGCATTTAAGATTTGCCTATTTTGAGTCATGGTTTGCATGAAAGTTTGTTGCGATTGAGCCAAATTAGTGGTGGTTTTGAGAATCGCATTGAGACTATTTTCTAACGAAGTAAGTCGCTTATCCGACTCAGAAAAGCCGGGAGGGTGGGAGGGAGCTTGAGTCGGATAAGGAGCATGATTTTGATGTGAAAACGAATTTGAGTGAGGTTTATAAAAAATTGGAGGTTGAGATTGGAATTGAGGAGGTTGATATTGTTGACCTTGACCTTGACCTTGATTCCATGAAACAATATTGCTACTGATGCCAAGCTAGCCACCCTTACTAGAAGACTCGAAGCCTTAGAAACTAGTAAGGCCCCCTCAAATGTGTCTATGTGCTCTAATTTTAATCAAGGTTTTTCGGACTTTCCCGGGCATGATCAAATTAATGCGGTGTTTCAACCAACCCCTAGGAATGATCCTTTTGCACCTACATACAATCCTGGTTGGAAGAATCACCCGAATTTCTCGTGGAACCAAAGCCAAAACTACCAATCTCCGCCACCTTCTTTTCAACCTCCTTGTTTTCAAAAGCCCAATCAAAACTCTTACCCAACTCCGAATCAAGGTCCTTTTCCAAACCCGACTCAAAATCATGGTCCTTATCCGACTCAAGCTCCCGCCCACCCTCCTGGCTTTCACGAGTCGGATAAGAGAATTAATTCCTTGGAAAAGACTCTTGATGCGGAGTTGGGTAAGAGTTTTGATTGGGATTTTGAAAACAAGGAGGTTGAAAAGAAGGTGGCGGAGATTGGTAGTTTTGGCCTTAGTTCCACGAGAAATTCGGGTGATTCTTCCAACCAGGATTGTATGTAGGTTCAAAAGGATCATTCCTAGGGGTTGGTTGAAACACCACATTAATTTGATCATGCCCGGGAAAGTCCGAAAAACCTTGATTAAAATTAGAGCACATAGACACATTTGAGGGGGCCTTACTAGTTTCTAAGGCTTCGAGTCTTCTAGTAAGAGTGGCTAGCTAGGCATCAGTAGCAATATTGTTTCCAATTGAATGCATACCCCTAGAAGAACTAGACGACTCGTTAGACTTATGAGGCTCCCTAGTAGACTCCCACAACATGGTCTTCTCGGCTAATTCTTCGTAAAACGCCCACCCTTCGTCCTTATCTTTCTCCATGAATTTACCTTGGCACATAGACTCTAACAACGCGGTTGTTGGACTATCTAAGGCCTCGTAAACGATCTTACAAAGTCTCCATTTTTCTATTCCGTTGTGGGGGCATTGTGATAAAAGATTTTTAAAATGATCAAAATATTTCCAAAAAGACTCATTTTCCTTTTGATGAAATTGGTTTATCTCGTTTGTAATCCTTGTAGTCTTATGATTTGGAAAATATTTTTTAGAAAAATTACCACAAATCCCTCCCACGTCGAAATAGAATTAACCGGTAGGCTATACAACCATTTTTTTTAGCATTTTCTTTAAGCGCAAAATTAATGAGTCTAAGCCTAATCGAATCCTCGGTTAATTGTTGGAGTTTTTTCAATGCGCAAACCTCTTCAAATTCTTGCAGAAAAAGATAAGGATCCTCACCGTCACTCCCGTGAAAATTAGGTAACATGCTAATTTGATGACCTTTGATTTCGAAATTGTTACCATTTACGGGAGGTAGGGAGATGCAAGAGGGTTGGGCCGAACGGGCAGGGTAACAACGATTTCGTAGAGGAACAGACATGGTCAAAATTGGAAGTTCTACGGGCTCGGGCTTGGGAGAAGAAGGAATCACAATCGTTCTAACTAGCCTTGATGAATTATCCCTAAGCCATGTAGTTCGCATAAACCATGTAAGGAAACACGTAGCAAATAAGTGCGATAAAATAAACACACAAAAAGAAAGGGGTGAAAAAATAAAAGGAAAAAAAATATTCTAACCCTAGGGTTCCTTAATAAAATAACTAGACCTTGCTCCTAACTTTAAGGGCTACCAAAAACTAGGTAAATCAATAATTATTCGAACCGGCTTGGCCAGGTAGGTGCAAGCATTGCCAAGAGGCTAAACACCAGTCTAGACACCAAAACCTTAATTGGCCAGGTCAGCTTTCGCTTTCTTAGACACCAAAAAGTCGGAATAATTAAAGATTACTTCATTTCTTAAGTACCTTCCTAAATGAGCGTGAGATTCCTAGGGGCAAACGTCTAATTAATTTTATTAAAGGTTAGGTATGCAAAATGAGGGATTAAATTGTTTTTGGGCTAAGGAAAGAGTGATGAAATCCCTTCCCTTATCTTTTGAGAGGTTTTGCCCTTAAGATTTATTTACAAAATGATGCAACAAACAAAGAGGTATAAACAACTATAAACATTTATGGATGCTTAACTACGTGCTCTAACTAAAGAAAAGAAAGAATTTAACGTACCTTGGGGTCCTCCAGCGATCACCACAATTATAAGGTACGAAAAATTAAAAACAAGAAAATAAAAATCTAGATGATGTGCCCTAAGTGATTAAATGCATGATGCAACAATTATGTAATTACAGTTAATTTTTTTGGATTTTAAATTTTTATTTTTTTTGTGATTTTTGTGATTTTTTATTTTTTGTGATTTTCTAAATAAAAAAAAACGAAAGAGGAGAGAGATACGGTTTACCAAAGCAAAGCTTCCAAAATTCTGAGAAAATTCTTCTACTTTAATCCAAGTTTCCGAATTTTCCTCCAAATTCCTCGAAAAAATGCAAACAAGAAAAAGGGTGAGAAAAGAGCTAATCCGAAAAATTAAAAACTAAGGTGCGAAAAATAATTAGTCCCCGGCAGCGGCGCCAAAAACTTGATGTGCTAAAAATAAGGATTTAAAAATTGATTGCAAGTGCACAATCTCGTTTTAGTAATTTTAGATTCGATCCATAGGGACTATTTATTTTCGCAATCCTTACTTTTTAATTTAATCGAACTAGACAATTAGTTTGAGAGAGTTTGATTTTACCAATTAATTAATTTTACTAAATAATAAAAAGTGAACATAATCAAGAATTGCATACACGCGTAACAAAAACAGGGTTCATAAATGTAAAGCAATCATAAGCTAATAATTATGCAATGATGACAATAACGATATTAAAATAAAATTCGAACAAAACACTACAGGCATGCATGTGGACTTAAAGATGGACCACCTAATTAGTATGGGCCAGGACTATAAAACATGGACTAGAATTCATCTTGGGCCAGGAAAAAAAACTATTATAAGCCGAGAAATTAAATTCTTGAAAATGAAAGCAACAAATAGGAGAATTAATGACTAGAATTAAAAACTAGATTTACCAATAATGAAGAGAGTAAAAACAACAATTAAATACTATGTGATTAAGAGCAACTCCAAGAGCCTCCTTGTGTTTACAAGATTTGAAACTAAAAAAAATACAAGAAATTAAATCTACCCTAAAATCTAAGTTACTAAATACAAGGGGGTGAGGGGGTATTTATAGGATAGGAATTAGGGTTAAGGGGGGTGTTGGGTAAATCCCCACCATACATTTGTGATGTGTAGTGGTGAAATCCTAGCCATCTATTTGTTTCCTTCCCCCTTAAGCTTTGAAGAGTTGATCTTGGCCATACACTTTTGAAGTGTGTTGGGATGATCTCCACCTTCCATATGTCCACCAAGATTCCTTTTTCACCAAGCTCCTAATTCTTTTTCCTCTTTTCATTTAAGTCCTTTTTCTTCCTCTTTTTCCCTTCTTTGCTCTTTATTTTGCCATTTCTTTATTTATTTACGAATTTCCTGAAATGTAACAAAATAAATTATTAAAATACGAGTTCAAATAATAATAGGTAATAAAAATATGCACTTATCATTGAACAGTGACTATATATAACAGTTCTGAAATATCGAAAAGACCATATGCCATGCATTAACGAACATGATGCCAATATAAAGTAAAGGATAAAGTTACAAGGTAACTCAAAAATATACTTCTGTGGATATATCTGCTATGTCAAAGATAAGCAAAATAGCATCATTTATCATAAAAGAGGAACTTGCAGAAAAATATTGCAATTCCAAATTCAATCACTTTTTCACCTGCCAACACCGATAGTGTTGCAGAAAATTTCCAACATTTGAAAGGTGAACTAATATTGGAGCATTGACGCGCCAGGAGACATAACATTCACGATGATCAGTCGCAGGTTATGCTCCCCACCTCTTGTTCTCTACATGTAGAAGGAAGCACCGACAGATTTACTTGTCTACCGCCCTCTGGAATCCCCCGACCAACGGTTGGGCCATTGCTGGACCGGCGCCACTCGGCCACTTACGCGGCTCCTAGTTCATATAACATCCATAACTCTGAAACATAAAAGTTCGTTCCCCTTTCCCCAAGTATAATACTTGTTGATAAGATTCCACAAAGTAGTCGTATCTAGTTGGAAAGGAAAATTCACCAATATTTCCCAAGTTGCTGCTTGTTAATGGATACCAACTTGTTCCAACACTCTTACCCCTCGAATGATGAGTGGGTACACAAGATTCAATGAATAATAGCAATCAAGTTGCGAGTGAAAAGAATAGTTTCAAAGAATTTATGACCGGGTAGTCAACAAGATAAATAACATTTCTCAAGTAAGGTTCCCTTATAATCTAAGAGATAGAATTGAATAAAGAATAGAGTTTCTGAGAACCTTCCTTGATAAAATAATATTAATAATTAGGCTCTGGAATAACTTACATAAGATTCGAGGGTCGAAGATAATATTCGAATGAAATAAATCAATTTTTAATCGAGTCAGAAGAATTAAATAAATATTCTAAAGAATATTTATTGAGTAAAAAATATTGAAGGGATAATCCTAATATAAAATATTACTCGGAATAATCCTCGAATAAATATTCACAAGTAATATTCATTAAATATTTAATGGATATTTAAATAAATAATACTTAATAAATAAAGCTCGAATGAATATCCGAAATAATATTTACTAAATAAATAGTGAATGTTCAAACTAATAATACTTATTGAAGAAATAATTATCAATTGATAGTGTTTATTGAATAAATAATGAATATTCAACTTAATAATACCTATTGAAGAAATAATTATCAAATGAATATTTGAATAATATTCACCGAATAAATAATGAACAAATGAATACTTGAAATGATATTCCAAATGAATACTCGAAATTATATTCGATAAATGAGTCGACTTTAAATGAATATTGAAGATAATATTCATTGAATAAATAAAGTTCAAGTGAATATTTAAAATAATATTCATTAAGTAAATAGGAACTTAAATGAATATTCAAAAAGTAATATTCATTTAATGAATAATATTCTAAATGAATATCAAAATAATATTCATTTAGTAATCCAAGCTTTAAATGAATATTCGAAATAATATTCGTCAACCAAGTAATGGAAAATATTTACTTAAATATTTTCCCTCGAAAGTAATTACGATATATCAAGAAGTACTGACTCCCGGTCTATATTCAACGAATACGATATATATGCCCTTCTCTAAGGGACTTAACAACATCCGGCTTATAACTGATAAGTTATCTATCTGGCTTATAAGCCAACAATAATCAAGGAACAAGTATAGCAATATGAATTGAAAACAGGCATGCATGCAATGGCATATGTATAACAACAGTCATATATATATTATCACAACAACAGTTCCAAGTATTGGAAACTTGCCTGGTAATCCTGTAGGGGTCGTGTGCCTCGGGTCAATCCGGTGATCTATAAAGAGTCACAATATCCGAGGTTAAACACTTAATACTTTTAAAGGCTAAGTACAAACTTAACTTAAGTCTAAACACGTTTTCGACTTTTTTCGTTATACACCTTCTAGTGTAACTTTTATTTACTTCGTTAGGATCCGACATCCGCTCGTTATTAAGGCATGTCATCACACTTACACTTGGTATATACTTAAGTCGTATAAGTTCTAAGGTCGATCGTTTTCGAACCAAAATTATATCTCGAGTTTTATCGCCCGTTTTCTAAGTGGTTATTCCAAAGTTATACCAAGTATCCATTTTAGGGGTTCGCTCGCATTTAACCTCGACTCGAACATTTTTATAAAATCGAAAAACGATCCGAATGACATGTGGTTTCCTTTCACACCTTCCTTATGGCCTCTAATATTTAATTACCAAGATTCGTCACAGAATTACACATTTTATCGAGGTCCAATTTTAATTTCGAACTCGTACTTACGATTTCGAACGACTTTTACGAATTTAACCATAATTCCTAAACCGTAAATCCATTTCACATGATCTTTATATCAAAACGAAGCTTATAACATAATCTATCTTATAATGGCAGGATATGAAGCTGGACAGGGAGTTATAGCTACTGTCAAACACAATTTCTTAAGGTTAACAATATTTTTACGACGGCTATAAATTGAGCATTTCTAAATTCGTAACATCAAAACCAAGCCACACCGGGCATATATCCAACTTATACACATGATTCTCATCTTAACAAGTCCAAGAATATCATGCTTCACCATCATAATCATCATATTACTAAAATAACTAAACCATTAACTAATCATGCTTATAACATCACCATAATCATAACTAAGTTAATATCCATCAAGAACATGCATAATATCAAAGTAAGGGCTAGGGTTTCAAGAGTGTTATACCTTCCTTGGTGTGTATATGAGCCTAACAAGCCTTGATCTAGTCCTTAGAACACTCTATGATAGCTTAGATCAACCAAAGGATCAAGAAAAACAACATTAGTTCATGAAGGTTACTATTCATCACCTATTTTGATGATTTTTTTGAAAATGGAAAACATAGAGATTGGAGCTAAGATTTCTAGGAGATTACTTTTATGAATTATAGGACTTACCATAAAAATTTGGAGATCAAACAAGGGGTGGAAGCTTGACTTTGGTTCTTGAATTATGGCATAAGCCGAATGGTCTTCAAGGGGGAGGAGGAAGGAGTTTTTGATCTTGCTTGCTTGGTTCACTTGCATAAAGTGATTTCCTTGAATAATATCCCTTCCTTTTTCATAAATTAGCTTTATTAAAGTGATCATGTCATGCCTTGCATCATTTTATGGACAAGTGTTGGTGTTTTAGTAGTAAGATGATAAGATCAAGCTAACTAATTGGTTTGATTCTAATTGTTCTAGTTACCTTGGTAACTACTTGGTCACTTGCTCTTATCCACTTGCACATGCATGCATCTTGGCTCTCTACTTGTTTCTTTGTCCGGTTATTGCCCAGTTTCATTGATCGTTCGGAGGAGTATCTGTGACGCCCCTAGATCCGGGGTCATGGATCCAGGTCATCACGGTCCAATTTCCATTCATTAAAATTCTACTCTTGGCAGCTGGAATATAAATGCATAATAAAACTCACACAATAGACTCCACACCTTAATATTAACACACACCAATCATATGCTCAGAGAACAACATCCACAATATTAAAAGTTTAGAGTTATGGAGTTATTACAAACCCAGAATCTTACTAAGTACGTTGTTGAATAATACTTCTACATGAAGCATTCCAACAACCAAAAGTTTATTACATGAGCTTACACACTTAATGTACATAAGTCTACCAGGACCCGCCTATCTATACGCTACCTCCGGGATAGGTGCCAGCGTTCTCTCAAAAGGTCGTTTTTCCCTTACCCTCTTGCGGGGTGTAGTGCGAAGTATCGGCATGCGACCTAGCTTTTGTATAAGTAAATAGCAAGAGTGAGCTATAATAGCTCAGCAAGGTAAATTCTATCAACTAGCATCAAAGGAAAAACATAAGTATATCTGTATAATAAACAGAAGACAAATCATAATTATTATAAAAAGAATTTATTTTTATTTGATAACTACTCCTTCCAAATATTTTTATACTAAAAGAAATATAAATAGCATTCTAATATCAGTTCTCTTCTAATATAATATCAGTTTTTCTTCTAAAATAATATAATATCAGTTTTTCTTCTATAATAATTAAAAACCATTACATCACCTCAGCATAATATTTCAAGATAATATATCATCTGCACATCATCTCGCAATACAATCTTTCCATTTCCCTTTTTATACAACAATTATATAAAAATAATATAAAATCAGTTTCTCTTCTTACTGTAAAAACAATTCCATCATTTCATACCATTTTTCTTTTTCAGGATACAGATCTGAAAACCATTATCAATTCTTTCTTTTAAGCTTTGGGGATATCTGCCAGCGCCAGATACGTAGGACGATGATCAGTCACCTAACCGTACCTGCTCTCTATTTACTACTAGTAGAAGGGATGATCCCACCTGGTCATCAACCCTGGAGGAAGGCTACCTGCTACATCCTCCTTCGGCAACTCTTGGGCCGTAATAAATATTGAGTGTTGGACTGTGCCGCACACACCCTCTTACGCTTTTTGTTGCAATCCCCCTTTTTTTGTCAATCAGTATTCCATTTATACCAATACCATTTCACATTTTTCATTTCAATTTCCATTTCCACTTTCATTCACATATGTCATCACTTTTCAAGCTTATGCCATAATACTCTGATTATGACTCAGACATCTTCTCTGTATTTAATGGAATCCAGTACACTTATATATATATATATATATATATATATATATATATATATATATATATATATATATATATATATATATATATATATAAATATAAAATATTCCATCCTTTTTTTTAGAAATAGTAAATAATAATCGAATAATATTTATTAAATCACAATATTTAAAAAGAATATTTTTAACATAATATTATAAATCATATAACCCTAGATAACAACTGATACCATTCTTTCATATTCTTTTAATCATAAAGCATGTTCACTTTATGTATAATCATATCTGTATATCCATATCCATCTCTCTTTAATTCCCAAAATCAGGAAGTACATTCTCAACAATATAGTAACAATAGAATCACATATATATTCCATGAAATCATCTTTCTTTGAAGGTAAATAATTTTCCAAGTAGAGATAGAAAAATCTTGCCTGGATCTCTAAAGCGAGTAGGTATGATCCTGTGTTCGTCTCCCGTCTCTATAGAAACGAAAGGATCACCGTTAGTATATATCCTACTTAATCACCTCATCTTTATACAATAACACCCTTGACACATAATATATGTTTGACATAGCTTTTACGCACCAAAAGTTCCAAGAACTTAATCATTTTTAAACTCGATCAAAGTTTTAGTGTATTCCACCATTTCCCTTAATAACTACTCCCGACTGTAAAAATTCTCAGAAAATATCAATTCCGAATTTTAATGCAAGGTCAACTGGTAATGGTCCTCTGACCACCCTACTACAATATCCCAAAATTTCGTAACTTTTAAAAATGTTTAAGTATGGTAATTATAGCCTCAAAGTTGATACAATTACGTTTTATCGGTTCTCGAACGTCTCTCACTAAAACTGACTTTTCTCCTAAACCGTTCATTAGATTTTAATGTACTTTATATCAAAACGATCTATGAACTAAGCTCTATCATCTCATGGTCACTTGGTACCCTAGGCAGAATGCTACCGTACGAATATCAGTGTCTAAAATAGGGCATCTTTTGGTTTAACGAAAATCGGGCATTATAACGGCTATATTTTCATACTTTCCAATATATTACTCCTCCAAATCCATCATCCACCTTATACACCATCACCTACACCATGTGGTCATCTTACCAACCATGGTTACAAGCACACAATACTTCCATAATCCATAAAAACACTTTTAAACACATATATGATCATGATTTCATCACTTATAACAACTTAACCACTAACACAACCAATATTCATCATAAATACAAAAGGGCAAGAACATTTATACCTTCTTGAAGCTTTAATCACACTTAATAAGCCTTGGGAAATCCTTAGACTACCTTACACTAGCTTGGATTAACTAAAGAAACCATAGAAAACAAAGTTAGTTTCTTAAAGTTACTATTTACTACTATTCACCATCAACTTCCATGAATTTATTACCTTATCAAATGTTGCTTGATGGCTATGAAACTTTGTGTATGTATTATCCTCCATGAATTATCTCTTGATTTCTTGTTGGCTAGAACTTGGGTTTTGGTTTTTATTTTCTCCTTTTTCCTTGAAAATTTCGAATGGAAGAGATGATGGAAGGGGAGAGATTTTTGTGTTTTTGTCAATCTTATCTTGCCTTAGATATTTTGACTTGGTATTAAGATAATTATATACTAATCTTACTTGGTAAGTCTTGGCTTAAAGTAAGTGGAAAATGATGTAAGAAGTGATGTAAGATGAGTGATGTAATAAGGATTCTAGAATGCTTGTTTTCTTGATTTTCTAATTAAAGTCTTAATGATTTTGGTTATTAGTAATGTAATGTATATCCTTGTAATTATATCAACCTTGGTTGTTTGGTTTCCATACTCGTCTAATTGTGATTCGTTTCGTATATACCTCATTATCTCAGTGGTTCTGAAATCATTTAACAATCCAAATTCCTTTGGTATTTCCTTAACTTAATAATCCCTTATTTTACCCTAATTCAATAATTCCTCAAAATATAATTCCTTTAATATCTCCATACTCCTTAATATCCAATAGAAGCTTATTCGAAATCAAAATTCTCAAGAATCCATATTCAGGAATTTCTGAAATCTATCGTCATTTCGAGTCACTTATTTTCCTAGCACAACACTAATATGGTTTCTGTTTACTCATTTTTTGTTTCAAGTATAGAGTACTTACATACCATTTCCCTAAATCCTCAAATTTTACTATTCATGTGATCACTGTAGCATTGCTAAAGTTAGGGTTATTACAGTCTTCCCCCCCTTAAAAGGATTCCGTCCCGGAATCATGTTGGAAATATTGAAAAAATATCTTTTTTCACATTCACCTTCTACTTCTCATATTATTTCATCCATCCTTTAATTTCTCCTTAAATATCTCTATCTTGTTTGCGCAGAAATACACCAACATAAACTTTCTTGTCATTCATCAACATGCCATTTAGTTCATCAATAGTAGCACTTTCACTATCTTTTTCTTACAAATTCCCTCCTATTTTCAGTCATTCCATATTATCTCGTCTCTCCTTCCTCTTTCGACTCAGGGTATCCGCCACCACATTGGCCTTTTCTGAATGGTAGTGTATCTCACTATGGTTTGTCTATATTTTGATCTCTATCATGACATAAATATTAACACCTCAATATTCCTATATCTCATCTCTGTAAAATTTTCCAGAAAATAAGCTCTACTAATATTCTTTAAAACAATTGTAAGAAAATATTACCTATAATATATATTTCCTGTTCGTACTTAAACAAGAATGTACTTTTCCTTTATCCTTGAAGAATATATTTTCACACTTTCTCTCATACTCTTAATCTCCTTTCTATAGAGTTCTCTGACCCTTAACAGATACTGATTTTCCTTATCTAGATTGTTAACCTTCCTACACCATTCATTGACTTAGTCGATCCCTAACCAAACATTTACACTTACAAGGTTAAATAATAAAAGAAAAATATTTTACCTGCATCTGTATCCGGCTTTTTCAACGCTTCTCTTAAAGTCATATTGTACACCCTGGCAGTAGGTCTATTTGAAGCAGTCATACTTTGTCCTGTCGCAGATGGCCCACTAGAACGACAATCTCGAGCTATGTGTCCTAGTTTCCCACATTGATAACACTTGATATCACTCTTGTCAGTTGATGGGCACTGGTTATAATAGTGTCCTTTTTGTCCGCACTTAAAGCAAGTTATGCCCAACATTCTACACACTCCCGTATGCTTTCTACCACACGTGTTACAATCTGGTAATGGTGGTCGTGATTGATTAGATTGAAACGTTCCTGAGGATTTACCACCTTGATTTACAGTCTCACCAACAGCCCTATTAATTCCTGACTTTCCCACAACCTGAAATTTTTGTCCTTTACCGACCTTGCTAAATTAACTTCCTTCACTTGCACCTCCTTTCTGACCCTCAAACTTTATTTTCTTATTCTCTCGACCTATTTGAGTCTGTTTACTCTCGGCTTCTATAATAGATGCTTTTTGAACTACTACAGCATAATCGGTTAACTCAAATGGTGCCACTCTCGTCCGTAGCCATGGTTTCAATCCTTGTTGAAACCTTTTCGCTCGCTGTTCTTCAGTACGCACAAATTCTGGAACAAACCTAGACAGTTCAGTGAACTTAGTTTCATATTCTGCCACTGTTAGGTTATCCTGCTTTAACTCCAAAAAATTTATTTCCATCTGGTTTTCCAGGTACCTAGGGGAATATTTGTCTAGGAACACCCTAGTGAAACGCTCCCAGGTTATCACTCCCGCACCTTCTAGATTCTTCTTAGCTTCCCACCAATAATTTGCCTCCCCCTTTAAGAGATAGGCTGCAAAGATTGTTTTCTGATCCTCCTCTATCCTCAATATCTCAAAAGCTTTCTCCATCTCTTTTAACCAGGTTCTGGCTACTACTGGGTTAGCAGTTCCCTCAAATTCTGGGGGGTTTTAATGACTTAAAGGTACGAAAGGAGTTAGCTACCTAATTGGGGAGAACAGGTGGTTGTTGGGGATTCTGTGGATTAGCTAAATTCTGCCTTAATAGTTCCATGAATTGGTTAAAGGGATTGCCTCCCGGATTTCCTTGTTGGCCAGTTGATTCCTCTTCTTCTTCCTCATGATCTCGTTCATTATGAGCATTTCCATCCTGCCTATTCTGACTTCCTTCATCTCTCTCATTTTCCCTTGCATTCGCTCTACTATTACGCTTAGGCGGCATGATTCTGTATATAACAATATTCTCCATTATTTACCCGAATTTAGGGTACAATATACATCATTTCTATATACACAATTATATAATTAGTTAACTCATTTCTACATCACAATATTTTTATCTCCACGCGGTTTGCATCTAGTTATATTATAACTTTAGCAAGTAAGTGTATCGCCTTTAGCACGATAACCTTTTCATTAAGTCAATCACCTTATATACATCAATATTTTTGAATCTCAACATCTAATATTAAAATACAGTAAAAATTTAGACAGAATGCACAAACTTCATTAATTTACATAAATATTTTACAACTTGGGTACAACGTCTTTTACTACTAATATTATACATCGTAGAGTACAAGGTTCAAAACCCCAAAACATAACCGTACATACTAATATGCTATAACAAAAGTACTACTAGCCGTCCTCTAATCAGACTGGGATTAAGACAGTGAACAACTAAACTAATCCCCAAAATGACATCAACGAGATGACTAGTCTGATTAGTGACCAAAACTACTACCCCGACTCACGGTAATGCCGCTCTGACAACATCCCTGATCTGCACTACCATAGAGGTGACTGTGTCTACTATCTGAGCTCTCTATGCTGGGTCCCCTCTATCTGCCAACAACCTCCTAATATCGTCGAGTGCTCGCAGCTCAATACTAACTAAGCCCAAAGACAAACCATCGGGAATAGTACCTCCCCTCCCTCTGTCCGATCTCTGTAAAAGAGTATCTATCATCCTACGGGACTCCTCTAGCTGTCCCTGTAAGACAAAGTACTCTGACAATAGAATAGCTGGAAGTGGATCACCTGCCTGAGGGGGTATAGCAGCTGGGGGAGGTGCATCTACAGGTGGAGGTGGTGGAGGTGCAAATGCTGGTGGGGAGGGACGAATGGACTCTATCTCCTCATCCTCAGATGGGTCCTCCTCCAACTCATCCCCTAAAAAGATAAAGTGTCCCGGTGGGGTGAACTGCTCTGCTGGGTCCTCTAAAGGATCAGGGCTCGGTAGAGGAGATGGAACTGGTGATGGCACTGGGACAGGTAGGACAGGAGTGGGAATCATGTGTATGTCCCTCCACTCACTCTGCTCCTCCGCTATAACCGATAACCTAGACCTCTTAAGCAATGGCATCACCTCCTCTGGAATCTCTGACCTCACTCGGGAAGGACCTGCCTCATCAGATCCTACAAGGGGTCTACTGGTGTATGGTACCATAGCCATAGCGTCTCTCTGTCTGCGCTCCTCTGCCTCCTCAACTTTCAGTCTGTGCTCATGTCTCTCTCTAGCTCCCGCGCGAACTCTCTCCCTGAGGTCAGTGATAGCATACTCTGGAACCTCTACACCTGCTAGCTGTAAGTCTACAATATCCTGCTCTGATAGTCCTAGCCACTGGGGGTCCTGACTCGGCTCGCCCATCTCCGCTCCCTAAAATAAAACATAAAATTCTATTAGTAATAATCTATAAAATTATAATCACTTCTTAAAATAAATGCTACATGCGATATACCACCCCTGAACTCGATGAGAGTTCAAAATTTTAAATTATTACTGATACATTATTATTATCACTTTTGTTCCTGAGCATTATGACTCTTAGCTCTGATACCATCTATGACGCCCCTAGATCCGGGGTCATGGATCCAGGTCATCACGGTCCAATTTCCATTCATTAAAATTCAACTCTTGGCAGCTGGAATATAAATGCATAATAAAACTCACACAATAGACCCCACACCTTAATATTAACACACACCAATCATATGCTCAGAGAACAACATCCACAATATTAAAAGTTTAGAGTTAAGGAGTTATTACAAACCCAGAATCTTACTAAGTATGTTGTTGAATAATACTTCTACATGAAGCATTCCAACAACCAAAAGTTTATTACATGAGCTTACACACTTAATGTACATAAGTCTACCAGGACCCGCCTGTCTATACGATACCTCCGGGATAGGTGCCAGCGTTCTCTCAAAAGGTTGTCTTTCCCTTACCCTCTTGCGGGGTGTAGTCCGAAGTATCGGCATGCGACCTAGCTGTTGTATAAGTAAATAGCAAGAGTGAGCTATAATAGCTCAGCAAGGTAAATTCTATCAACTAGCATCAAAGGAAAAACATAAGTATATCTGTATAATAAACAGAAGACAAATCATAATTATTATAAAAAGAATTTATTTTTATTTGATAACTACTCCTTCCAAATATTTTTATACTAAAAGAAATATAAATAGCATTCTAATATCAGTTCTCTTCTAATATAATATCAGTTTTTCTTCTAAAATAATATAATATCAGTTTTCCTTCTATAATAATTAAAAACCATTACATCACCTCAGCAAAATATTTCAAGATAATATATCATCTGCACATCATCTCTTAATACAATCTTTCCATTTCCCTTTTTATACAACAATTATATAAAAATAATATAAAATCAGTTTCTCTTCTTACTGTAAAAACAATTCCATCATTTCATACCATTTTTCTTTTTCAGGATACAGATCTGAAAACCATTATCAATTCTTTCTTTTAAGCTTTGGGGATATCTGCTAGCGCCAGATACGTAGGACGATGATCAGTCGCCTAACCGTACCTGCTCTCTATTTACTACTAGTAGAAGGGATGATCCCACCTGGTCATCAACCCTGGAGGAAGGCTACCTGCTACATCCTCCTTCGGCAACTCTTGGGCCGTAATAAATATTGAGTGTTGGACTGTGCCGCACACACCCTCTTACGCTTTTTGTTGCAATCCCCCTCTTTTTGTCAATCAGTATTCCATTTATACCAATATCATTTCACATTTTTCATTTCAATTTCCATTTCCACTTTCATTCACATATGTCATCACTTTTAAAGCTTATGCCATAATACTCTGATTATGACTCAGACATCTTCTCTGTATTTAATGGAATCCAGTACACTTATATATATATATAAAATATTCCATCCTTTTTTTAGAAATAGTAAATAATAATCGAATAATATTTATTAAATCACAATATTTAAAAAGAATATTTTTAACATAATATTATAAATCATATAACCCTAGATAACAACTGATACCATTCTTTCATATACTTTTAATCATAAAGCATGTTCACTTTATGTATAATCATATCTGTATATCCATATCCATCTCTCTTTAATTCCCAAAATCAGGAAGTACATTCTCAATAATATAGTAACAATAGAATCACATATATATTCCATGAAATCATCTTTCTTTGAAGGTAAATAATTTTCCAAGTAGAGATAGAAAAATCTTGCCTGGATCTCTAAAGCGAGTAGGTATGATCCTGTGTTCGTCTCCCGTCTCTATAGAAACGAAAGGATCACCGTTAGTATATATCCTACTTAATCACCTAATCTTTATACAATAACACCCTTGACACATAATATATGTTTGACATAGCTTTTACGCACCAAAAGTTCCAAGAACTTAATCATTTTTAAACTCGATCAAAGTTTTAGTGTATTCCACCATTTCCCTTAATAACTGCTCCCGACTGTAAAAATTCTCAGAAAATATCAATTTCGAATTTTAATGCAAGGTCAACTGGTAATGGTCCTCTGACCACCCTACTACAATATCCCAAAATTTCGTAACTTCTAAAAATGTTTAAGTATGGTAATTATAGCCTCAAAGTTGATACAATTACGTTTTCTCGGTTCTCGAACGTCTCTCAATAAAACTGACTTTTCTCCTAAACCGTTCATTAGATTTTAATGTACTTTATATCAAAACGATCTATGAACTAAGCTCTATCATCTCATGGTCACTTGGTACCCTAGGCAGAACGCTACCGTACGAATATCAGTGTCTAAAACAGGGCATCTTTTGGTTTAACGAAAATCGGGCATTATAACGACTATATTTTCATACTTTCCAATATATTACTCCTCCAAATCCATCATCCACCTTATACACTATCACCTACACCATGTGGTCATCTTACCAACCATGGTTACAAGCACACAATACTTCCATAATCCATAAAAACACTTTTAAACACATATATGATCATGATTTCATCACTTATAACAACTTAACCACTAACACAACCAATATTCATCATAAATACAAAAGGGCAAGAACATTTATACCTTCTTGAAGCTTTAATCACACTTAATAAGCCTTGGGAAATCCTTAGACAACCTTACACTAGCTTGGATTAACTAAAGAAACCATAGAAAACAAAGTTAGTTTCTTAAAGTTACTATTCATTACTATTCACCATCAACTCCCATGATTTTATTACCTTATCAAATGATGCTTGATGGCTATGAAACTTTGTGTATGTCTTATCCTCCATGAATTATCTCTTTATTTCTTGTTGGCTAGAACTTTGGTTCTGGTTTTTATTTTCTCCTTTTTCCTTGAAAAATTCGAATGGAAGAGATGATGGAAGGGGAGAGATTTTTGTGTTTTTGTCAATCTTATCTTGCCTTAGATATTTTGACTTGGTATTAAGATAATTATCTACTAATCTTACTTGGTAAGTCTTGGCTTAAAGTAAGTGGAAAATGATGTAAGAAGTGATGTAAGATGAGTGATGTAATAAGGATTCTAGAATGCTTGTTTTCTTGATTTTCTAATTAAAGTCTTAATGATTTTGGTTATTAGTAATGTAATGTATATCCTTGTAATTATATCAACCTTGGTTGTTTGGTTTCCATACTCGTCTAATTGTGATTCGTTTCAAATATACCTCATTATCTCAGTGGTTCTGAAATCATTTAACAATCCAAATTCCTTTGGTATTTCCTTAACTTAATAATCCCTTATTTTACCCTAATTCACTAATTCCTCAAAATATAATTCCTTTAATATCTCCATACTCCTTAATATCCAATAGAAGCTTATTCGAAATCAAAATTCTCAAGAATCCATATTCAGGAATTTCTGAAATCTATCGTCATTTCGAGTCACTTATTTTCCTAGCACAACACTAATATGGTTTCTGTTTACTCATTTTCTGTTTCAAGTATAGAGTACTTACATACCATTTCCTTAAATCCTCAAATTTTACTATTCATGTGATCACTGTAGCATTGCTAAAGTTAGGGTTATTACAGTATCTCGAAGATTTCTAGTTAGGGTTTCACCGGAAACCGTCTTAATATTTATACTATCATTCTCCATTCTCTTTAATAATTCTTGAACCTATATTCCTTAAATCCTTTCAATAATTCCTTAAGTCTTTCAGTGTCCAGAGAAATCTCGGGGGAAAATAAAAGTGTTATTTTTTAGAATCCGATAACTTTTACATACACTCTTTTTCCCTTTGGATCATTAATACGAACTCAGAAATCCGTTCCGGGTAATTCTATATAGCGTCGTTTAATAATATCCCTAATTCCAGCAAAAACACCATTCATCCTTTTTTCTTTACTTCCTCTCTTAGGGTTATACAATTGTCCCGGTTCTCTTTCGAACGTTCCTTAATCCTTTTACGGAACCATTGGACTAATAACAGATATCGATTTGGATGACATAAGAATAACCTCCTCCTTTGGAATTACCAAATCTTAATTTC
The DNA here is from genome assembly GCA_036435485.1 of Saposhnikovia divaricata. Taxonomy (NCBI): domain Eukaryota; kingdom Viridiplantae; phylum Streptophyta; class Magnoliopsida; order Apiales; family Apiaceae; genus Saposhnikovia; species Saposhnikovia divaricata. The sequence goes on from CM071596.1 coordinate 115,127,360, forward strand.
CTAGGAGATAGATAATTCTTATCTGAATTGTCAGCCAATAGCATTCTTCATGGCATATAGCAATTGAATCCGAATCCATTAAATATTCGTTCATTCGTTGAACCCATTGTTACATCGTAATCGTAACCACTATTCATTTCTACACTTATAATAAAAGTATTAATTCTACCAAAAATCTGGGTTCTTACGGTACTAGTACGAAAGGTCAGTCTCATTCTGTATTCTTTTCCTACGGTTTAGTAATTAGTATTGAGTCTATTGACGGTGATATTTGGAGAGATCATTTTTTAAAATAAGTCAATTTATTGTAAAAATAAAGTTAAAATTGTTATTTTCTAAAAAGGTAAAATTCCAAAATTGGGCGTGCAACCGAAAAAATGGTGTTTGCCATGCCTCAAAAAGAGGCCCAAACATATAACAGATCGGGTTGAAATTAAAAGGAGCCCAGATACAAATACTGAAAACCCTTGATAAAATTACAAGGACCCGAAATCTTCACCCGGCGGGAATTGTTGAAATCGACGAATGTTAACGCGGGAAATCAAATCAAATCAAATCGTCCTGTATGTAACTCTATATAAAGCCATCCACACTTTGTTGTTCCCTCAATATTCACACCCAATTTATATATAATAATAGTTTAACTGGTGGGAGAGATTCAAGGAGATGGGGAAGAGAAAGAGGAGTAGGGTTTCGGAAGACATCACTGAAGAAGATGAGGAACAACAACAGCAGCGTCACGACCAATCGTCGTTTTCCATAAACGAAAAGAGCTTGTATGAGGTATATGTTGTTTCGTATTTGTCCAATTTAGTTGCTGTAGTTAGTTCTTTTCAAGGGGCTTGTTATAGCATTTACACTTTATTAACAAAGTGGTTGTGTGCAATTGGAAATTTTATTCAAGGGGGTTTGATTTGTGATGAAATGTGGTAATGTTAGGCCAGTTATCCTCTGTTTCAAAAGAAGGGAATGAAAAATTGTTAACAAAATTTAAGGTGTAAGACAAGATCTAATAGTTGGTAAAGTGAACCAGATGTTTATTCATTAGGTTTGTTGAAGAAAATGAATCCAAAGGAAGAATGAACATCTTTATCATATTTGTGTGATAGACTATACTTGTTTATAAATGTTTGCCTCCGAAATAGTACAAGTTCCTTTACACTCTCAGATTCCCCACCCAATTAAGTTTTGTCGGCCTAAATAGGGATATAGTGGTAGCCAAAGCCTTGACAAAAATTTGAAATAACACCATGTATACTCCTTATGCTTCGAAGGAAACAAATGAAATATTGTTAACAGAATTAAAGTTGCGAGAGAAGATTTATTTTTAAGGTAAGAATAGTCAGTAAACTGAACCAGATTGTCTCTATTTAGGTTTGTTTAAAGTAGGAAGAAATGGTTAAACATCTTTCTTGAATTTGTAGGATTGAGCAGTTGTTTAAATTGAGATGAATTATAACTTTACCTCCAATATAGTATAATTTACATTTCATTCCCACTTCCCCACCGAATATAGTTCCTTCCAACTTAACGGATCATTAGCATGTATAAATTTTAGTATACTGGCTTGTAGCTTAGCTGGTTTGCAATTTTTGAGTAGTAGTTTGGCTTGGGTTCATTTGTTGTCATCATGTCATTTAATTTTTCTTGTTGAAAAGGTTTGCTTACTTATATTATTAGCATACAAGTTAAGAAATAGATAAGTCAGTTTTTGATTCTTATAAACGGGATGATAAGGCAAGTACAAACTAGTTTAAGATTTTAAAGATTATGTTAGTACTTTGACGGCTTAATGACCTTTTAACCCTCAAAGTTTCCACCAAAATACCCATCAGCCCTTACTGTTTCAAAACGTTCCTTTTGACCCTCCAAGTATCCGTAAAGGTCCAATTAGCCCTTATACCGGATAGGAAATGGTGAGTTTGGGTGACTTTTGGTTCGTTTTAATCGGTTTCTAGCCGGAATTTTGCTGTATTGTTGTTGTGTCGATTAAAACGAACCAACAATCACCCAAACTCACCATTTCCTATACCGGTATAAGGGCTAATTGGACCTTTACGGATACTTGGAGGGTCAAAAGGAACGTTTTGAAACAGTGAGGGCTGATGGGTATTTTGGTGGAAACTTTGAGGGCTAAAAGGCCATTTGCCTACTTTGACAGTTTGACTAACCAAAATTTAAAAGAAAATGTTGACTTTGTGCTGCCAGATTGATCTTATACTTGTTCAGACTGCATACAATTTAAAGTGTTTTGGATTGAAAATTTTCATGATCCAATACAAAGTGGAAACATATGCTGAATAAGTTCTATACCTTTTAGGTTCTTGGAGTTGAAAGGACAGCAACTCAACAGGAGATAAAGAAAGCATATCATAAGTTGGCATTGCGACTACATCCTGATAAAAACCCTGGTGATGAGGTAACAATTTTCCCATTATGGAATTGGAACTGAATGTCTTTTGCATATATAATGTTGCAGTACTTTGCCCTTACACTTGTTATTTAACCATTCTTTTAACTTTGTATCTGCAAAAGGCCAAGGAAAATTTTCAGCATTTGCAAAAGGTGATATCAATTCTTGGTGATGAAGAAAAGCGGTCACTCTATGATCAGACTGGCTGCATTGATGATGCTGTGAGTTTATTATAGAGAACTACTGTGACCACATTTTGTGGACTGTTTTGTTTAGTGCAATTTTGAGCACTTATCATCTTATAAATTAGTTACAACCTGTGTTCGTGCAATACATAATACACCAAATAATGAGTTTTTATATCTTTCCAAAGCTTACCTCAGAGGGTTTGCATTTTCATTAAAGTCAGTTTCCCATTTGTTACGAGCAAGTTAACCTAAACATCCTTGTTACAAGATATTTCTGAAATAGACTCTTAGTCTTGAGTTTAGTGGTTTTGTATGCTACAGATGAAATTTGCATCCCATGAAGCTCTCTCGAGTATCTGGCGAGGCATTAATCATTTTGTTGTTTTTCTGCAGGAACTTGCAGGAGATTCTATTCGAGATTTGCAAGAGTTTTTCCGAACTATGTACAAAAAGGTTTGTGTTGATGATTTAATGTTGCATTTTTTTCTTGCTATTCTTTTTCTGAGAGTTCCTTGAATAAGCAATGACAAATTATATATATGCATTTCAATTGCAGATAACTGAAGAGGATATTATCGAGTTTAAAGCACAATATAGGGGGTCAGACTCCGAGAAGAAAGATTTAATTGACCTCTACAAGAAATACAAGGGTAACATGAAGAGGTATAACCGTACCTCTTAGTCAAATGGGTCCTTTAATTTAAGTTTTTTTGTCCTAATATATTCCTCTGCTTTCAGGCTCTTCTGCTCTATGATATGTTCAGATCCTATACTGGATTCACATAGATTCAAGGATATCCTGGATGAAACCATAGCTGCAGGTGAGGAGACACATTTGCTCTTTTGAGTTTTTACTGGTGGTTTGTAATGACATGTATGTGAGTTATCTTGTGTTGTTACTGTATGTTTCTCAGGGGAGATAAAGTCAACTAAAGTATATCGGAAATGGGCAACTCAAGTGTCTGCGACAAAACCACCTACATCACCTCTGAAGCGCAAGGGAAAGTAAGTCAATCCGTTATACTTAAATCTGTTATAATTAAAATTATGTCAAATTAACATTATATCACAGACTAACTATGCATGTACTGGATTCTAGATCGAAGAAAGAGTCTAATGATCTATACGCTATCATCACACAACGACAGAGCGAGAGGAAAGGCTGCATAGATTCTATGTTCTCATCTTTAATTAGCAAATATGGTGGTGCCCCTATGGCAGAACCAAGTGAAGAGGAATTTGAAGCAGCTAGGGCAAAACTTGAAAGCAGGAAGGCATCCAATAGTTCCAAGAAAAAGAAGAAGCTAAACTAAGATTGTGTAAAGATTTCGAATTTCTTTGGAACAAATTCTATTAACTTTGTATTCGCAAGTGTTCCTATTATGAACTTCAACTTGAATTGGTTTTTTAAGTTCCATGAACATTTTATGAAAACCAATATAACAACAACCTTGTTGGTCACCCCACCTGGCTCCGATATCAAATATGGTGGAAAGTGACCAAGTGAGTTGAGTTTTTCTAGTCTACATTGTTCAATCAACTATAAACATTTTAAGATAAGTTGGACCAAATTCGGTTCCGATATCACTGTGGTTGCAGAACTGGACTCAAATGTGTGTGTTTATATGGAAACTGCTGGTCCAGTATAAGCTGTTCTTTAGGGGTTGAGAAAGGAGAGATGAACTCAACCGACAAAATCGACTTCTTTATTCTCATACATGATGAAAACAACTTCACACCCTACAAAAGTCTGAAAGTTGTTAATGAGTTGATTGTATAAAAACCAAAGGGCCTACTTTCAACTTCTTGATAATGCAAGTTCAGTATGTACAATAAGAACTAGTGGCCAGTAGTTGCCAAAAGTGACATTGAAATATACAAAGTTCAACCGACAGTCTAATGTAGCTGGAAATAATGTTGACCAAACCATAGGTGAGGGACTAAATAGAAATTCTACATTTACTCGAGAACATGAAATATATAACCTCCTTGTCTAGATTTCCGGATACTTAACCTTAATTTTTGTAGTTTACTAGTCAAATTACAACATGTTATATGTAAATTTTAAAAATGATTAAATATTTACATGTTATATGTAAATTTTAAAAATGATTAAATAAAATTAAATTTGAACTATATAACAGGTTTTATGACTTCTAGTTTAAACTGAAATAAAAGATCAAATTGCCTTTTATAAATGATACCCAAAATGAATACTATAGAAAATGATATAATAATTTAATAATTACCTTTTATAAATGATACCCAAAATGAATACTATAGAAAATGATATAATAATTTAATAATACCATTTGGAAGCAAAAAATTTTTTATGTACAATTTAAAAAAACCAACTGTAAGTAGGTACAGTTAAGAATTTTCCTTCTATCAATCCAAGCAGTTACTCATACCACGCCTCTTTTCTTTCTTTTCTCTCTCATATTTGTATCTACTTCGAACACTTGAATAGTTGAATGTATCCATCTTTAAGTAGACAATTCAATACTCCCTCGGTCCCAATGATTTGTTATCGTTTGCTTTTAACACGGAGATCAAGAATTAAGATTAAAATAAGTGAAGTAGTGGGTGTAATAGTGATTTTATTGTTAAAATAAGTGAAGTAGTGGGTGTAGTAGTGTAAAGTATTGTTAAAATAAGTGAAGTAGTGGGTGTAATAATGTTAAAACTTACTATTTTAGGAAACGTAAAGAATTGATTGGGACGTCCCAAAAAGGAAAGTGTAAACAATTGGTTGGGACAGAGGGAAGTACTATTTAATTCAACAACCACATTCTCAAGTCATTCTTAAGTGGAGCCATCTATTTTCTACATTTCTCTCTCTTCAAACCAAGTGTTCTTCCCTTTTATTTATACTTCTGCAGGTATGTCTTAAATCCAATTAGTTGTTCAATATTTCCTCATGAAATTTGTAAATAATATTGATTTAAGTAAATCTTGATAAACCCATGTGTAAAAATTTGATCTTTTGAAGGTTTGGTTTACAATGGAGAGTGATAATGGTGATAGTGATAAGTCCAAGATTGAAGATTATCAAGTGATTGAGCAAATTGGAAGAGGGGCTTTTGGTTCTACTTTTCTTGTACTCCATAAATTTGAAAACAAAAAGTATAAATCTTTATCTCTCTTTAAGTTTTATGTGTCAATATGTGTTTATCTGCTTGTGTATATTTATGTAATCTTAAAGGCCCTCCTTTTTTGTAATATATTTATGAATCTTGATTATTTGTATACTTGTGTATGTGTGTAATGTGCGTGTTTGTATGTATAGTTATCTGTGTCCAAGGGTTTATGGGTTTCAGAACTAACATGCTTTAGTTAACTCTGTATTGATGTAGTTACAACACATGGTATCTACTCCCTTTGTTCCATGCCGTTCTGTCTTTGTCTTGTGTCGTAATGATAAATTCAGTTATTCACCGCTATAGTATGTGGCACGTAATTGCTAGATTCACTTCGATAAATTGCAAATTGAACATCCATCTTTTGTATTATTATTATAGGTATGTTTTGAAGAAGATTCGCTTCGGGAATCAAACAGAAAAGTTCGTGGATACTGCACACCAGGAGGTTATTTCCATCTTAATTTTTCTATTTAATGTTATGTACTGAGCCAGTAATAGGGTAAACGACCAAACTTGCACACAAGTGAGGGTCGACTTATATTCTAGTATATTATCTGCTGAGGTTTGTTGGGGAAAATGAGCAAAAATAGATATCTTATCTCAATGTGTAACACATTCATTAGACAAAATCTTATATACTATCAGAAATATGTGACACATTTATTTAGACGAAATCTAATAAGAACTCCGTTGATCCTTTCTTCCCTTCCTTATTGCAATAGTGGGCAAATGCTGGGATTAGAGCCAATGTAGTTTATCGGGTCGTTCCTATGGAAAGTTGCATCCATGTTTTCTGGCCCAAGCAGTAAGGGAAATCTCTCTTATATATAAGGCAAAAGCAGGAATTTCCTATAAAAACAGTGTTTTGGCTTCTCTTCTTACGAAATTTCGGGAACGTAGAATGTCAGAGAAATTCAAATGAAAAACAACCTATTATCACCCAACTTACGTACCACTTGAATCGGCAAACAACCGAACCCTTGGGACCTTCTTCAACCCCAGGATGTGATGAGTCGACATCGAGGTGCCAAACGACTCCCTGGACTTTCTGCGCAAGATAAATACTAAGCCAATAAGAATAATTAGTAAAATAACAATTAGATCTAAAAGGAAAGGGTCATAGAAGAGAGGCTCTTAATTCACGACAAATCGTGTTTTAAATTGTCCTTAAATATCAGCATCCGAAGTGAGTCATGGAGATGTATGTTTACTACTTTACTATCTCTGGACTTTCTTTGTTTTTGGGTAATTGTGACCGTCTATATTTTGGTTCCTACTTAATTTGTTTCGAGCATCTACATCTAGACGTCCATATCTCATCCAGTTAGTACCATCAGATATTACATGTTGGCTGTCATCTACTGGAGTACTGGACTACTCTATAGTCTAGATATGTGTAATATTGTCAATTCCTGGTTAAGCAACATAGTGAGTTTCCGAAATGTATTTTATCTGTTGCAGATAAATTTACTATCAAGATTGAACCACCCTTATGTTGTGGAGTACAAAGATGCCTGGGTGGAAAAGGTAATCAAAGTTCTGAATGTATAGCCAATAAGCAACTTTATACTTAATTTGTTGCTAACTAACTCTACTCTAGGCTTCTAGCATACCTAAATTTCTTATATTTTTCAGGGGTCAAGTGTATGTATCGTGACTGGATGCTGTGAAGGAGGAGACATGTAAATAACTAACCCATATTTTTTCATTTTGTGCAAGATTTATGGTTTTGGTGAGACCTTAAAAATTTCTTGATATGGACAGTTTCTTATGTTATTAAAATTGCAATCTAAGAGGAAATTAATCATATAATTGTTTTTCGTCTTTAGTAAATTTTCAAAGGGAAAATATGCGTATCTGAACAAATAAGTATTTTCTGATGAGCATACTGATAAGCCTACATTTCTTTGCACAATTGGATGAGGTAATAATGTTGTCTCTCTATGATCAGGGCCAAGTTTGTTAGAAAGGCTAGGGGAGCATATTTCCCGGAGGAGGTGAGAGTGAAAAACAATTTAAAGTTCAAGCTTGACTATAATACTTGCATTGGCTAATTCCACATGTGACTTGTCTTGTATTTTTTCTCTGTAGAAACTCTGCAAATGGCTAGCTCAAATGTTATTAGCATTGGACTACTTGCATTCAAATCGAGTTCTTCACAGGGATCTTAAGGTCTATACCTACTTCTTTAGTAAAATCATCCCTTTACTTGCACCAAATTTGATACGAGTTTATCTGTTCACAGTGTTCCAATATATTCCTCACGAAGAATAGCGATATCTGTCTTGGTAAGAAATCTACAGTAACTTTAAAAGACTAATTTGTGTCTATTAATTCACCATTCCTTTTCACTCTGCACCTTCTTGGATGAACAGGTGATTTTGGGCTAGCAAAGCTGCTGCACTCAGAAGAACTTGCTTCTTCGGTATCTAATTTAATCAACCTTCCTTAGACTAATAGTAACTTCTCATAACAGCCTTAATAGGTGACTTCGGCTTGTGTAGGTTGTTGGCACTCCCAACTACATGTGTCCCGAGCTCCTTGCAGATATTCCTTACGGATACAAATCTGACATATGGTCCCTCGGTAGTAAACACAAACTTTATATGTTTGCACCATCAGTGTAAGATTTTTACTAAAAATATAATATGTTTGATCAGGTTGCTGTATGTTTGAGATTGCTGCACACCAACCTCCATTCAGAGCATCGGTAAGTTCTGAGCTACTATATAACATGAACAACTTTCAAGCCAAACTTAAACAAGTTTTAAGATATTCCTACTATTAACTATATTGAACAGGATATGACTGGACTTATTAACAAGATCAACAGATCCTCTTTCTCTCCACTGCCGATTGTATATTCCTCAACATTGTAAGTGTTTTCTTGTCTTACCCAACACAAAATCAGTTCTTTTAATATATTTAAGAGTTCTTCTGAAGGGGTAGGATGGGTCAATGGAGGCCCAAAGAACTGTTCCAGATAACATGCATAAATGTAATTCAATTATTGAGGCTGCATCTGCTTCTAATTTTGGTTAAGGTTACGGCATTCATTTTAATGTCATTGGCTAAGGTTATGGCATCCATTTTAATGTCATGGAAATGCCCAGGATAATTTTCACCTTGTCACTTATTTCGACCTCTTCCCCCCCCCCCCCCCTCTTTCCTTCCCTCTTAACTCCCCCTATCTTTTCTTTATAAAATAAGATCTTGTATATGTACGTCTCAGCAGTCTCGTACCATTAACATCATGTTTTATAGACACTATCCTTGATGTTTCTCTTAGTTTACCACCATAGATTTTGAAGTGATGACTTAAATATTGCAGGAAGCAGATCATCAAGAGCATGCTAAGGAAGAGTCCAGAACACAGGCCAACGGTGAGTTTCATAGAGTATGTTAGAGTTTAGTCAACTACTGATGGATTGTAATACTATATTTTCCTAAATTCATTATTTGTCAAAATTTTAGGCTGCAGAACTTTTGCGCCATCCCCATTTGCAGTCCCACCTTCTTCGGTGTCACAACCCGTCTCCTGTTTTTCTCCCAGTCAAGTCTCCTAACAGCACAAAGGAGAAGGTGATGAAAAGATCACCAGCTCGAAAACCCAATTGTAGCAAAGAAATTATTGGGAGGGAGGTAAGAGTGCTGAATGACATGGAACCACTTCCCCTATATGAGGAAAATGCTGATGTGCTAGTAAGAAATTCAGCTTACAATGATAATCTAGAGACAAAACGTGTTGATCCGACAAGCTATTCTGCTAAGGTCTTTGTTATCAATGAAGACTCAAGGAGTGGGGATGCAAGTTTTGGAACAACTACATGCAATGGAGATGAACAGGAAAGTTTACATTTTCTAACACCAAAAGAAAGCACAGAGACTCAGAGTTCTAAAGCCGGTACATCATCGCAGCATGGAGATCAAGAAGAATTTATCAATGGAAACAATCCACAATATCAGGGAAGTGGTTCAGAGAGAGAAACAGAAACAGAGATGGAAGCATTCCTTAAAGAACGTTTGAAACTGGAATGGGACTCTAAGAGGGAGGAGATTTATAATTTAGAAAGCAACAGTAGGATGACAATGTCTAATGCAGGCTGTAGTGATAGGGGTGCTTCAATTGAGGAAGAGAATTTATCATCAACAACGCACATTTTTGGAGCTGATGCGGAACCAAGACACTCTGTGGACAATTCAGTAGAGGTTCCCTCGGATAACTTGTTACCTGAAAGTAATGGGAGTACAAATGGAGTGGAAGCAGATACTAGTTGTAACTCGATGCAAACACCAAGAGCTGACATTCATGTCATTCCAGAGCAGGTACCAAGTGATATTTCAGTGCGGAGTGCAATTTCTGCAGTTGGTGACAATGATCGCAAAAATGGATGGGCTAATCCTACGCAACAAAGAGCGGATGCTTTAGAATCTTTACTTGAGCTATGTGCACGGTTACTAAAACAGAACAATCTTGATGAGCTTGCAGCTGTGCTAAACCCATTTGGGGAAGAAGCTGTGTCATCCAGAGAAACAGCAATTTGGTTGACAAAAAGCCTAATGACTGCACAGAAATTGAACAAGGAACCATAACTTCTTTCAAAAATTTGTGATGGCCACATAAGTTTCCTTCCCCTGATTATATATTTTGGTGGATTGTGCCTGTGTTAACATTGCTTTTACTTCTTTAAAAGAATTACTATGAAAACTTAGAGGTTTTGGATCATGTTGTTTAGCTGCACTGTGGCCCTTTATGGCTTTTTTTGGGTGAAATGTGTTTGGACCCTGCCCCCTGGCAATACATTTGTGTCATTGTATGCATACTAGACATCACCACATCTTCGTATATTCTTCACTTGTTTATCTTTGCTGACAAGTTTTTTTTTTTCCTTGCTGGCAAGCTGAGAATAATATTGGTAATTTGATATGTTTATCAAATAAGAATTTATGATTTGAGAAGAATTGAAATGTTAAATTTAGAAGTTGGCAAAAGAATTATATTATCTTTGTAATAGTATGTAATTTTGATTATTTCATTAATTTTGTTTTAACTTTTAGAATGTACGCTACACTATATAAGATAAAACATTAAAATTTTGGTTGATGGGTTGGCACGATACATCATGTTTTTACTTAATTATCCTTACTTAATTACATATAAAATCCTTACTAATAACTAATCAATTTACTTTTTTCAGGTTAAACATACTACTTTTTTTTTTTAAATAAATAATCAATTTTCTTTTTCATTTAAAACAGAATATCTTTTATATTTTATCTAACCAAATTTCTCTTTTTCTAAAACACTACGGACAATTCTAAATAAAAAATAAAATAATTACATTATAATTACTATTAACTAATTAATTATCTTTTTTCAGCAAAAACATGTTAACTTTTCTATTTTCTCTAACTAAAAATCTCTTTTTTCCATTTATAACACCGACAGATTTATTTAATAAATAAAATATTATTATTACAATTACTAATAATTAATCGATTACCATTTTTAGCTAAAACATATTATCTTTTCTATTTTTTTAAACTAAAATCCCTCATTTTTTAGAAATATCACGGAAAACATTTATATAAGAATTATCAAATAGTATTATTTAAAAATATAAGGCTACAAATTCATTTGTTAAAAGTTTCAATTTAATTTAAAAAAAATTATAATAAAATAAGTCCGTGCATCGCATGAGTTTTAAGCTATTATTTGTAATGCGTAAGTTACATTTTTTTTGAAGAGGTACAATGATAGTTAAAACAAACCGCATAAATCAATGTAATATATAGTTCCTACTCTCCCTTTTGAACAGTACCATTTTCTGCAAGCTTTTGACGCCTGAAGTTGGTAAATATTACGGGAGATGCCATGATGCCACTTGCCTCAATAACGTGCTGCTTACCATGTGTTTGTTGGACACGTTGCCAACTGAGTTTACTTTATTAAAAAATAAGATTAAGACAAGAAATGAAAGGAAGCTTACCGAAGAAGTTTGTTTAGTCACTTAGATTGTTTCTTGAACCACCTGCCTTCAAAGTTTTCAAATTTGAATTACCAGTGAAAACATCTAACATCTAAAAGTAGCTTAATTAGTTAATCATGGTTGCTGAAAAATAGAGAGAAACATACGAGTATATTTTGAAGATTATCATGGATGGTGAAAAGGCTTGGCATTTGTTCAGTTCTGAAGATATGATTAAAGGTTATGATCGGACGAAAACAAGGACAAAAACAAGGAATGGGTTTGCAAAAGAAAATAAAGAGAATGAATATACAAGCAATCTGGATACAACAATCGTTGGTAGATCGTCATCTTCTTCCTCTGTTAATCTTCAGAATCGTAAGTTATCGTAATTTATTTAATGTTCTTTATGCACGCCTGTTTATCCGAATTTAGTGTTTAGTTGTCATATAATTTGTAGTGGATGGTCATGTTGTTCTACCTCGGACTGCAGCTTCAAGGACTAAAGGTTTCATATTAACATCAAAAGCTACCTCTACTACTATACTTATTTGTTTTTGGTTGTTAGAATTTAGTGACTGTTATAGGAACTATGATGTTTCATTTGCTTTGTAGGAACGTTGAAACACCCGGTACCTAAAATTCCAACTCCAAACTTTGGTTCCCCACAAACAGCTTTGTCTAATATAACGAATGATCGTCACATATCTAAACCTGTTCCAAAGATTTCGAGGCAAAAAATTTTGGCGCCCTCTATTGTTAGTACAAATATTGAGGACTCAAGTAACAAGTTGAATCAAGGTGAGTGTTCAACTTTTTTCATTACACTAAAAAAGTGAAGCACTGTTTACTTTTCAAGAGCCTAAATAACATATAATAATGATTTAATGCTTTGTGTATTTCACAGGAAGAACACTCACCTTGATTATTTTCGTTGATGTCTCTTGGTTATTTTTGATAACAGGAAGTAATGTTTTAAATTAAGCTGATTGTTATGTTTTTTGCAATATATTATTGATTTCATGGTTTGTTGTGTTTATAGGAACGTTGCAAGTGACATCAACTAATGTTTCCGAACGAACCCCTCTCGCTAATATAACCAATGATGGCCAGACATCTAAACCTCCTCGAATGTTATCAAAGCGAAAAGCTCTGGCAACTTCGGTTGATACTGGGCGTACCTTATTTACGGAAAGATCACCTGATATCGAGGATGGAAGTAATGATTTCAATGAAGGTGATTGTTCTGTTTTTAGTAGAGAGTTATGATGTAAAAAAATGTACTTCATATATCATAGTTCTATTTAATACATATTAACGATGTGGTTATAACGTTTTAAAGGTTCAACTGTTGTTGCTGACAACATGTGGACTGATGACTCTGAAGATTCAGATTTTGAATGTAGTGGTAAGGAAATTGACATGACTAATAAACAGTTAATTTGAATGCTTTTAGATGTTAATAGATTGCCTATGCTATGCAGACATGGGTAGTAGTGAAGATTTAAATTTAAGCGACGGTTCTTATGCTGTTGATGAAGAAATTGGAACTGATGATTTAACAGGTACTTCATCTTGACTAACTTTAATAATGTCCGTTTGCAATAATATTGTAATGCAAACACTGAAATGTAACACAAACATTGATTTGCAGATAGTGAAATGCATTTGTTCTCCACTGTGCGGCAAACAACCCGTGCCACACGGGTTGTTCCTGAAGAGTATGCTACTCTGGGAGGTCATTCTGCCATATGTGGGAAATGCAATGCTCGGATGTGGAAAGAAGAGAGAGTAAATAAAAATGTTACTAAAGGCACACCCATATTCTCACTTTATTGTATGAAGGGCGCAATGAAATTGCCTCAAGTACCTCCTACACCACCTTACTTGATAGGTTTGTATAATGACAAGAAAAAAGGTCCAGTTTTCAAACGAATGATACGGTTGTATAATGCTATGTTCTCCTTTACATTTACCGGTGGAAACATTGATCATTCTATAAATGGTGGAAGATCGCCGTATGTTTATAGGTTGAATGGTCAAAACCACCATGTATTTGGGACTTTAGTACCAAATACGAATGAAACACCCAAATTTTGTCAACTATATATATACGACACTGTTAATGAAGTTGATAATCGTCTTTGGTGGGTAAACGTTGAGGACAGAAAAACTGTTGATGCAGAGGTAGTACAAGGACTCATTAACATGTTGGATGAAACTAATGAATTGGTAGGAGAGTTTAGGCAGCAGCGTGATCGATATGAGAATGATGAAATAATTGATTTGGAAATTACTCTAAAGGTTTGTCGGTCTGAAAGTGGTCGAGAAAACCATATTTCCAGTACTGATGAAGTTGCTGGAATCATGGTTGGGGACAATGATGATACATGTGGAGAGCGTGATATTGTTATTGACAACAAAAAAACAGGTTTCGTTCGTGTGTCATATGTACATCCCAAGTTAATGTCTCTGCAATATCCATTACTTTTTCCACTTGGTGAAGATGGTTTCCATCTAAAAATACCATTCCAGAAAACAGTCGATAGTTCTAACAAGGTTCGGGGATATTTGTCAATGAAGACTATTACTCATATTCATTTCAAATTAGAGAGAATGATGGTAAAATTCTGTTTTCCATGTTTGTTATTGTTTATTAAAGTTTGTGTTGAATCTACTTTTAATAATCCTTGCAGTGTGAACCAATTTGACTTTGCTAAGCTAAAAACTGAAAACACTTTTCAGGTTTAACTCCTCGCCTCGGTGGAAGACTCTTTCAACAATACATGGTTGATGCATTTTCCTCTATTGAACAAACTCGACTATGGTGGTTTCGTACTCATCAAACCATTTTACGGAACGAGTTATATAGTCACATCTGTGACTCTGTTCGTAGAGGCGATGCTGACACGGCAAATGTGGGAAAAGGTATCATTTTACCAGCTGGTTATGTTGGATCGAAGCGATACATGCAACAGAATTTTCAAGATGCATTAGCAGTTTGTCGGTATGTTGGTCATCCAGATGTATTTCTTACAATGACATGTAATCCGCTTTGGGATGAAATTATGAAAATGATGGAATTTGTTCCCGGATGCATTGCACCTAATTGTCCAGACATTATTTCTAGAGTTTTTAGATTAAAGCTTGATCAGCTAATGATAGACATAAAGAAGAAAAGTCATTTTGGGAATTGTATTGGAGGTAAATGCTTAGGTTGATCAGTTAATTCAACTGCAAAACTGTATGCTGCCCCATGCTAATAATTTATTTAATGTAATATTATGCAGTCATGTATGTTGTAGAGTTCCAAAAACGCGGCCTACCACATGTGCATATGTTAATATGGCTTGATAAAGATTCAAAACAGTTCCTTAAGGAGAACGTCAACAAATTTGTCTCTGCTGAAATTCCCGACCCCCTTTTAGATCCCGTTGGTTATGCTGCTGTTAAGGAATTTATGATTCATGGACCCTGTGGTTTGCAAAATGTGAAATCAGCATGCATGAAAGATTTTCGTTGTATACGTCACTTTCCCAAGAAGTAAGTGTTAGCATACTTTTATATTTTTAAAAAAGACCTGGTGAGATTTTTTTAGTGAAAGTAATGTCATGACAATATCATAATCAATGTTTAGATATTTGTATATGGCCATTGTAACTATGTTCATGAGTTTTTTATGTTTTATAAGTACTATGCTCAAACAACTTTTGATGATAGTGGCTTTCCTATATATATGCGACGGCGCCAAAATATTACTGTGCATGTTCGTAAGACTGATTTGGACAACCAATGTGTTGTTCCATATAACCGTGATCTGTTAGTAAAATATCAGTGTCACATGAAAATATGTTGTCATGCTCGAAGCATTAAATATCTTTTTAAATATTGCCTCAAAGGTCATGATCGAGCAACTGTTCATGTAAAACAAAGGAAGAAGCAAAGAGTAGTTGATACTGATGAGCAGTGCACTAATGAGATCAATGCTTACTTTGATGGGAGATATCTATGTGGTGCTGAAGCTGCGTATCGGATCTTTGGTTTTCCTATTCATTATCGAAGTATTTCTGTGGAACGCCTACCATTTCACTTGCCAGGTCTGAAAAGCTGTACTTTTAAATCAACTGAATCATTGGGAAAAGTAGCTGCTAGAGAAGAACACAGGCTAAGCAAACTTGAAGCATTCTTCCTTTTAAATACTGTTAATATTGAAGCGCGCAAATACACTTACGATGAGATACCTCGATTTTTTGTTTGGGATGATAGTGAGCGCAGATGGACTCCAAGGAAAAGAGGTTTGCACATAGGAAGGTTGTGTTATGCTCACCATACTGCTGGAGAACCTTGGTTTTTAAGATTGTTACTTACAAAAGTACGTGGCCCTACTTCTTTCGAGAGCTTGAGGACTGTAAATGGTAAAGTTTTTGATTCATTTCGAGATGCCTGTAAAGAATATGGTTTGTTGGATGATGATAAAGAGTGGCATGAAGTTTTGACTCAATGTGCTGTTGGAGGTTTACCTCCTCAGATTCGACAACTTTTTGTACATATCATAGTTAATTGCAAAGTAACCGATCTGAAGAAATTGTGGCTGTGTCATTGGAAAAATATGGTTGACGACATTCTTTTGAGGCATCGTCAAATTAGCAGGAATTTGCATTTGACCCTTAATGAAATGCAGCTTCAGTTCTATGCACTTGCAGGTAATTTTCGTGCTACTTCAAATCTTTATCAGAATTAGTTTAATATTTTTTACGAAATTCACTTCAACTATTTCATTTAAAAGTTAAGTAAACAAATGTCTGTTTTGTATTGCAGAAATAGATGATTTGCTTAGGTCCATTGGCAAGTCTTTGAAAAATTTTGACCAGTTGCCGCAACCACCAATTACCTATTTGAATAATGGGTCTAATAACTTGATTGTGGAGGAGACTAATTATGACGTCTTAAAGATGAAGAATGATTACATGAAATTGTTGGAGAACTGTACTGAAGAGCAAAGGAATGTCTTGAATGCTGTCTTAAAATCTGTAGGAACTGGTTCTGGTGGCCTTTTTTTTGTATACGGCAGTGGTGGTTGTGGCAAGACTTATGTGTGGAGAACACTTATATGCAAATTACGCTCTGAAGGAAAGATCGTGCTACCTGTTGCCTCATCTGGCATTGCTGCAACTTTAATGCCTGGAGGGCGGACTGCTCACTCACGCTTCAAAATTCCAATTGTTCTTGATGATTTCTCAACTTGCAACATTGCACATGATTCAAACATAGCTCAACTAATCAAACAAACGAAGCTCATAATTTGGGATGAGGCTCCTATGCAACATAGGTATGTTTTTGAGTGTTTAGATCGTTCATTGAAAGATATCATGAAATCTGTTGATCCCGCACGCTTTGATATGCCTTTTGGAGGTATTAGTGTCGTTCTTGGAGGAGATTTTAGGCAAATTCTACCTGTAATAACATATGGTGAACGTGGAGATGTTGTTGCTGCTTGCATTACTAGGTCACGTCTATGGTCCATTTGCCAAATTTTTTTACTGACAGTGAATATGCATCTAAATGAAGGCCAAACTACATTAGAGAAACAAGAACTTAAAGCTTTTGCGAAGTGGGTACTTGATATTGGTAATGGTAAATTTCCACCTGCATTAAATTCTGATGCGCCTACTGGTGAGAATGAAATAATAATTCCTCCACAATTCTGTAATTTGAAGAAAGAAAATTCTGTTGAAAATATGATATTAAGTACTTATCCTAACTTTTCTGAGAATGGGAAAGATTCCAAGTATTTAAGTGAAATGGCTATTCTCACTCCTACGAACCAAACAGTAGGTCATCTCAATTCGCTTATTGTTGATAAGCTACCGGGTGAATCTGTTTCCTATTTGTTCGTGGATAGTGCTGAAGAATTTGGTGGCACAGAAGATGATTTGAATTGTGCTTTTCCTGTGGAGTATCTAAATTCTCTCAATATTGCCGGTATGCCACCCCATGACTTAAAGTTGAAAACTGGTGCTGTTGTGATGCTTATGCGGAATTTGAACCAGACTTTAGGTTTGTGCAATGGGACTAGAATGATAATTACCAAATGTCTCAAATTTTGTGTTGAATGTGAAGTCATTTGTGGTTCTTTCATCGGTACCAGACATTTTATTCCACGTATGGAATTATCTCCGACGGACACGAAGATGCCTTTCAAACTGGTACGTAAGCAAATGCCTCTTCAGATATGCTATGCAATGACAATCAATAAATCACAAGGACAATTTCTTAAGACTGTTGGTTTGTATTTGCCCAAGTCAGTATTCACGCATGGTCAGTTTTATGTGGCTATTAGTCGAGTTACTTCTCCTACTGGCCTCAGTATTTTCGTGAATGATGAGAGTGGAAGGCCTACAAATATAACAAAAAATGTTGTTTACAAAGAAGTATTTTATGCTCTGCCTCCAACTTAAGTTGTATTATGTTCAGTTACTGATCCTTTTGTACGCATAACAATTTATGAATGTTATTCAATTGTTTGTCATTAAAAGCATCTTTTGGATTAGAGTAAAGTGTTTAAATTTGTAGCATACTATTTACTGCAAAACACATAGCGATATAAACTTCGAATTAAGAGTTTACAGCGTCAACGCCCATGGTTCGTACAAAAGAAAAACAACATAAAACAATTTTACTTAAAGTATGCATACTTGAGTGGCTATATAGCTAGCATGAAATGGATGTTTACGCCACTAAAATAACTGTGAAGTCTTTGTTTCCTTCATAACTAAATCGCAGCTTCTGGCCTATGTGAAAATTGTTGTCCTTTGTAAAATCATTCCACCCCAAGCCAAATCTACATTTTTTTTATCGCGCATGAGAGCTACTTTCCACATTCCTTCATCATAAATCAATGTTGTAATAGTAGATTTCTTCCAATGATGATATATGCTCATCATGTGTCTAGCAAAGTACTGCAGATTCATGACACATTCAAACAATGTTGGAATATTTGTTGTCACATAAAAGATAGTGAGATGAATGAAGTTTCAAAGTACATACCACTCCATGTCCTCTTTGGTCTACATGGGAGGATGTTAGAGTAACAGTAAAAGACTGAAGACTTGGTCTATAAACAGGTGTAGTGGTATTGCCTTCAGAGTTTGATATTAGAAGAATAATAATTCATATTAGTTCCATTTGTAGTACCAAATTGTAGTGTACAAAATTGCTTTAAGATTACAGAGACATACGTTGTGCAGAATTGGCATGTAATACATTATTACTGTTAGAAGGCAAACTGGAAAGATCTGATGAATAAAACTCTGGAATAAAAGGAGAAGCATACAGAGTTAACATAGATTACATATAAAGTAGCGAAGCAAAAACAATTTGTATAGAAGTGCCATGTATAAAAGGTACAAAAGTTTGTCAACATACCGCCGATGTCATGGTCAGTTACAAAAGTATTACCAACAGAAGCGAAACCTAAATCATCTGATGAAATTAATTCTACCACAGCTGAAAAAGAAATAAAACATTTTTTTAGCAAAAACAGAATCAGCAGAAACAGAATGAGCAAAAAAATAATTACTAAAAAGAAAAAGGCTAATGATCCTTACAAATAGAACGAGTAAAAGATTTGTCACTTGAAGTTTCAGAACTTTCCGAAGATTCATCTTCTTACATTCAAACAAAAAAGTCAGTAACTTGGTCTACAACATATATAATGGAGCAAGGCTTAAAGAAATCACGAGACACCTGAAGAGGAATCTTCACTGCTATTGCATAGTAATATTGGGTTTTTTAGCAACTGCTTACGTACATCTCTTAGAAGCAATTTTTTTCCCATACCATTCAATATGTCAACACATTTATTTGAGTAAATGGATATGTAAAAAGTACCACTCCCAACATAAGCAAATGAAATCAAGTAACCTTCAACGACTGCGTAATTTGCAAACAAATTTTACAAACCATATATTAAGTTATTATATCGACAAAACTGAACATTATACTCCTTCCCGTCAGCCAAAATGAGCTTCACTTTCTTACGCAGCATTCCACCCACAAATTGTATAAACTGCAGTGGTAGTTGCTGCATATTACAAAATAAGTTTAGGTACGCAATAAATTAAAGAAGATAGGATTGTTAGAAAGAAATCTATATTATAGGAGTTCATTACCAAGTCACCAGCTTCTAACATATGACTAATAACAATTTTCAATGATTTCCTTTTCCAGTTGTCACCTTCCACCCCTAGGAAAGATGTAAAAAACTTTTAAACTTCATTGCTAATATACAGGTATTGAATGCAAGGAATTAAAACATTACTTAACTATACCTTCATCATTATACTGAGTGGTATTAGGATGTTCTAAAATTGCAAATTTGAACAGTCAGCTCTGCGAAGAACGCGTAAGTACCAAAGTCTCCCCTTCTCTTAAATGTAGTGTTTCTGTAAACTTAATCCACTCTTTGTCAAAGAACAAAAGACCATTATTCCACTTCAAGTTAATCACCCACTTAAATTCCCCCATAGCTAACTCTATTGAACTCATTTGCTCATTCAAAAGTAACTTTGAAATGCTGTCTTCAGACAGAACCTGATATAAAGAATATTTTCGTAACTTATTTTATGTAGTCAACTATTTATTAGAACCACTATATGTTAGTGAGTGTAAGAAAATACCTTAGTTAAAGACGATTTTGTAAGATGCTCTTTTTGGATAATAACATTATAACTCCTTCTTGAATTAGTCATCACATTATAGAAGAATTTGGCTCCCATTTTATCAACATCAATGTCACTAAAATCTCCTTTACCATCATTAGAAGTTGTAGAACCAATTAACCGTGTTTTTTTCCAAGGAATAGTTCTGAACGGATAATTGATTTCCACAGCATCATGATTAAAGATTTCTGTATTAAAATTTCCATCTCCATTGTATTGAAGCAAAATGATATTGTAAGGTTTTACACAATAAAAATCCATCATAGAATCCAACTTAGAGATGCATGCATTTCTACGACAAAAAAAACCATCCCAAGCGTTTCCAGTTGCAAACAACATGTAAACTTTCTCAGGAATTTTGTCACCAAATTCCACACAGAAATCAGTCGGTAACATCTGTTCAATTATAACGAACATATAAAATTTCCTTTCGGTTTCAACAAACATATAAAAATGAAGAAAATAAAAGACTGATAAACATCGAAATACGAAAATGATTTCATGTACCAGTTCTCCTCTCTTAGTAGAGAATCCATAATTCAAGCATAATATGTTGATTCCTTCCATTTCACACTTCAAAATACATTTGTACAAGGAAGTTAAGAATTAAACTTAGTACAAACATTTAATACGAAGTGAAGTGAAGTTTACATGGGAGTACATAGAGTCAAGTTGATAAACTTTACCTGTTGTCTCTGTACGAAGTGAAGTTTAAGAACCCTAAGTCTTCTTTGTCTTTATAATTATAGAAGAAAACTTATGGAATGGCAGTTACAAAATTCCTTAAATGCTTCCTTTTAAAACAAAACAAAAGTCTTCGGTTGTCATCTCAATTACATGTAGACTCCCAAAAAAGGTAAGTGAGGTTTTCTATTTAATGACTCCAACTGCATCTTTTCTTACTTTTTTTTTTTAATTTTTGTCAAAACATCTTTTCTTACATAAACCCATAATTGCTCATTTTTTTTGGCCCACAAGTATTTGCGGTTTCCAAATTTTGTCATTGAAGTTTTTTTAATAAAATGTAAAAGTTATTCAACGAATCCAATCCTTGAATTTTGTTTTTAAAGTTAAGTTCAAAATTTAGAATTTTGTAAAAAATATTGTAACGTTTCCTATTTTATTATTTCAGATTTAGAAATTTAAGTTTCCTATTTAATTTTTAAAGGAACTCAAATTTTCCAAGATTTAATAAGATAAGAAAATTAGTATTTCTTCTTCTTTTGTGTAAATAATGTAATGTCCATTTTTTTTAGAATAAAATTTATAATTTTTAATTGAACTTATTAATATTTATTTTTTTAATATTGTCTTCTCGAAGTCGGTGATTTTGTAGTTGCTTCATTATGATTTAAGCTTATGAAGTATTTGCCTTGATAATTCTTAGGCTCAACATTGTTGAAAGTGGATAGTGTGACATGAGAAAACTTTATTCCAATAAGATATAGTTTGTTGTTCGTATAGAGTTCCAAGCAATATGACAATCAACGTATACTTTAAATTTTTTTTACAATTTTGTTTTTTAATAAGATAAGCAAATTAGTATTTCTTCTTATTTCGTGTAAATAATGTAATGTCCGTTTTTTTCTAATACAATTTGTAATTTTTAATTCAAGTTTTTAATAATTGTTTTTTTAATATTGTATGTCTTCTGGAAGTCGGTGATTTTGTAGTTGCTTCATTATGATTTAAGCTTATGAAGTATTTGCCTTGATACTTCTTAGGCTCAACATTGTTGAAAGTGGATATTGTGGCATGAGAAAACATTATTCTAAGAAGATATAGTTTGTTGTTCGTATAGAGTTCCAACCAATATGACAATCAACGTATACTTTCATTTTTTTTTTACAATTTTGTTTTTTAATAAGATAATCAAATTAGTATATCTTCTTCTTTCGTGTAAATAATGTAATGTCTGTATTTTTCTAATAAAATTTGTAATTTTTATTTCACGTTTTTAATATTTGTTTATTTAATATCGTGTGTCTTCTAGAAGTCGGTGATTTTGTAGTTGCTTCATTATTATTTAAGCTTATGAAGTATTTGCCTTGATAATTCTTAGGCTCAACATTGTTGAAAGTGGATAGTGTGGCATGAGAAAACATTATTCTAATAAGATATAGTTTGTTGTTCGTATAGAGTTCTAAGCAATATGACAATCAACGTATACTTTACATTTTTTTTACAATTTTGTTTTTTAATAAGATAAGCAAATTAGTATTTCTTCTAATTTCGTGTAAATAATGTAATGTCCGTTTTTTTATAATAAAATTTGTAATTTTTAATTCAAGTTTTTAATATTTTTTTTAATATCGTATGTCTTCTGGAAGTCGGTGATTTTGTAGTTGCTTCATTATGATTTAAGCTTATGAAGTATTTGCCTTGATAATTCTTAGAGCATCTCCAATAGGGGTTGCCAAAAGATTGCCAAATCCTATGTGGCATGGCAACCTTGGTTGTCCACCTATTGGAGTATCAATGTTGCCAACAACTTGCCGACCAAAGTTGCCAAAAGTTGGGAACTTCCCCATTTAGTTAAAACACATACAACTCCCTAACAATGTATTTAACTTTACCCTTTTTTATATCTCCCATATTTTAAATGTATTTATAAGATAATATAAAATTTATGTATGGGACCATATTGGCAACTTTTAAAGTTGCCAACTATTGGAGTAGATTTGTAACAAAAGTTGCAAACAATGAGATGGAGGAGAGAAGAAATAAAAAAAATAATATATATGATGATGTGGTAGAATTTGGCAACCATGTTGGCAACCTCTATTGGAGATGCTCTTAGGATAAACATTGTTCAAAGTGAATAGTGTGGCATGAGATAACATTATTCTAATAAGATATAGTTTGTTGTTCGTATAGAGTTCCAAGCAATATGACAATCAACGTATATCTTTATTTTTTTTACACTTTTTTTTTTTAATAAGATAATCAAATTAGTATTTCTTCTTCTTTCGTGTAAATAATGTAATGTCCGTATTTTTCTAATAAAATTTGTAATTTGTCATTTAAGTTTTTAATATTTGTTTTTTTTAATATTGTGTGTCTTCTGGAAGTCGGTGATTTTGTAGTTGCTTCATTATGATTTAAACTTATGAAGTATTTAGCTTGATAATTCTTAGGCTCAACATTGTTGCAAGTGGATAGTGTGGCATGAGAAAACATTATTCTAATAAGATATAATTTGTTGGTCGTATAGAGTTCCAACAAATATGACAATCAACGTATACTTTCATTTTTTTTTTTTACAATTTTGTTTTATTATAATCCTTTTCATAATATAAATATATGTTTTGTAAAAAATTCCATTCCAATATTACCTTTTTTAATAATATCCTTTTTAGATTATAATTTCCTTTTGTATATGATATAATCTTGATCGTTTTTTTTAAATATTATATTCAACATTTGAGTCCATTTTTTTAATCATTCCATACATTTTTTAAAATTGTTTTTAATCAATATAGGTTTTTATTATAGCAAAACGCAAAAAATTTACAAATTTATTATATTATGGTATAAGAAGATGCTTCCTTACGTCACTATAAGAGTTACACACCGTGCACAAGTAACCGAACCACAACCACCACATATTACATTGATTGTAGATCTACAAATAGCAGAAACCAAGTTCATCTACTCCCATTACAGCACTTAGATCTCAGACATTCACATCTACCAACAACCAGGTATGATTTAAGAAACTTACAACTTTGTGTAAGTAAGTGGAAACCTCATTTATAGTAAACACATCAACTAACCAATTTCACTTTACTTTATTGTAGGTTCATCATAAATGGAGCTCAATCAGTACGACAATGTAATTGACCTAGATGTGTCATCGTATGACTGGGAATGTCGAGTTAGAGCTCAAGCTGTGTGGAAAGGAATGAACAGAGAGACACAAGAATTTTGGGGATTAAATATGCTATTCATTGATGATTCGGTAAGCAATTATTTTTTGACAACATTTGTTTTCTGCACCATTAAGTTGCAAATAATATCTTTTTTCCCATTATTTGGTAGAACACCCGCATACATGCCTTTGCAAATGCTAAATATTGTGCTGCTTTGGACGAAGAATTAGTTGAAGGTCGAGTTTACATTATATCGAACTTTAAGGTCAAAGACTTTCTAGGTGACGAGACTTATCGTCCTGTACGAAACCGTAAACACATATATTTCACCAAGGAAACAAAATTAAAGGAACACAAAGGTGAAGGACTAAAAATTGAGAAATATGCTTTTGATCTTTTCCACATGACCGAAATGGAAAAGCTGGTGAAGGACAATAGGTTCTTAATTGGTAAGTCTACTTATATTTGCTTTTATTTAGATTGTGTACTATTATAAATGTAATATACCATTCTGTAGATATGGCTGGTATGTTAAAGAATCGTAGACCACCCATCACTACAAATAAAAATAATCAAGACAAGCAACGACTCAAATTTGATTTGGTGGATGGAAGGTTAGTAATAATTTTTTATTACTTAATGTGATTCTCAGTTACTCTTTTTGTTAATTCCTAACTAATATATTATTATTACATAATGGCGTAACAGCAATAGCGTTGCAGTTACTCTTTTTGATGACTTTGCATTGGATTTCCACAAATCTTTAGAAAAAACTGCAGATGCTGATGATATCATTGTAATAATAAGTTGTGCTCGAGTTAATCTTTTTGAAGGTAAATAAATCGTTGTATTTCATCAACTTTGTATTTGTTTCAATGCTTTCTTGCTACATACGTTTCTACAACATTAACTAATATCAAATTATAGGAAAGCCGCAACTAAGCAATTATCGAGCTACAAGAATTTATATTAACCCCGATCACTATAGTGTTGATAACCTAAGGAACAGGTAAAATTGTTAACGCCTTTTTTTGTTTTATTAAGTTTAATGTTTATGACTAATAGGACGTTCAATTCTGTTTAGGGCGGTTGAGATGTCGGACATATCAAGCACTGAAGAAGAAGAAGTGAAACCTGTCCTCAATTTGAAACAAATTACAATGCTAGATGAAACATACATTAAGGTTTTTGCAAAACACATATTACTTAGTTCAAACATATTGTCGTCTATTTCAAATAAGTTGTATCAAATGTTCTGTGCAAAAACAAGTCTGTTGCGAAATATTGGTGAACAAAGTTCAGAAGGATGAGAAATGGTACATCACTAAGTGCTCAAACTGCCCTAATGATGTTATCTATGAGGGAGAAAAGTTTAAATGCCATTACTGTAAACTGTTTATCCCTCATCCAAGAAGAAGGTTTGTTTAGATTTGCCTTTTATGTTATGAATATGTTTACTATTCGTATATTCCTTAAATGATCCAATTTTAAATGTTGTATGACAGATTCCACCTCCAAACATTGTGTTCAGATACAACTGCTTCTGTAACAATAATTTTTCCAGATTCAGAAGTGAGTAGAATATCACAGAAAACAGTTGAAGACCTGTACTTTCCTGAAAGAGAGGTAAAAGCTTACATCTCATTCTTATATAGTTGCAGTATTGGAACTAAATCCTAATCACAAACTTCATTTGTAGGAACTTGGAGAATAGCTTTTTCCACCACATCTCTTACTATTTGAAAACCAAAAATTCAGCACCACGTTGCAAATTACAGAAGAGAATATCAGTAAAGGTTCTAATGTGTATGAAGCAACTGAAATTGGACAAATCATGGAATCTTATGGCAATTTTACTCCATCACAGCAACATTACATTGAAGCAGAAGAAACATCGGAGATGAAAGTAAGATCACTTTTGGCTTAAGACTTCTATTAAATATTAAATGTTTATTTCTATCTAAAATTTTTTGGCAGGACCTGGAGACTTCAGAGTTACCATAAGAAACTCCACAAACCCGCAGGTCCATAAACAAAAAAGTTCGAGTCAGAAAAAATCCACAACCAGTACCATTTGATGAAGAAGATAATCTTATCAAAGGAAACAAATTTGACCGGGTAAAATATTTTCTTTACCAATACATGCAGTCCCAAATTATTATTGAACAAGTAATATAAACATTTTTCTTGCCTTTGCAGAAAAGGAAGACCAAGTAAAGGACCAAGCCCATGCTTGCAACTGTTAAGCTATGGAATGCATCAGTTTAAGTGACAAAGAATATGAGATTTTTCATAATGTTTTGTACCCATCTCATTTCAGTTATGTAAGACTTTAAGTACTTTGCCTTGCTTTTGTAACCCTGATGTTTCGTAATGACCTAAACTATGTCATTAATAGGTTGCCTTTAAGTACTTTGCCTTGCTTTTGTAACCCATCAGAAGAATGCTATTAACTTGAAAAATGTCATATAACTTTTGCACGGTTTTTTTTCATTGGCAAGGCAGAATAAAAATGTCATATGTATACATATGCCGTGTTTCCGATCAGTTTCTGCAAACATACAGTTTTAACTTTCCCATAAATGAGAAGTTCAAATCATTGAAGAAAATTCGATACGTAAAGAAATTACAACTGTCGAAGCAAATCTTTTAAACTTCTTACAAGACATTTGATATTAACAAATTCCATTGCAGAGCATCTCATCCAAAAGTTTATAACTTCTTACAACTGATTCAATAATCGGAAATATGATTACAAAACATCAAATCCAAAAGTTATAAAGTACATTGCTCCCACATGATACTAACAAAAGTTGGAAATTGCAATCTCTGTCATAATACAAACTTAAATGATTCAAAGCATGTAATCCAAAAGTTTTAAAGTACATTGCTGCCACATGATACTAACAAAAGTTGGAAATCGCAAACTCGATCATAATACAAACTGATACAATTCGAGTTCAACTGCACAGCCACAACCCACCAACGTTGTAAATACAACAAAATCACTTCCATACCACTATGGTACACTATTATAACCATCAGCACTTAGAGAGATGTCACTTGAGCATTGCATACCCACTAATACTGTCATCAGACAAAGGTTCATGGGATCTTACTGTCAGGTCCAAACCTCAATTACCAGCAAGACAACTTTCGCTCGAATCATCTGTTTACATCACATGAAATAAAGCATTCAATCCAATATAAACAAATCTATTCAATCATAAAATCACTTCAAATTATATACAAATATACCTGATGACTCCTCACTGCAATCAGACATATCATTCCCCAAGATCATGTAATCTTGACGAAAATGTTTCAACAATTTCTTATTGCGATAACAATCGAAGATATCCAAACATGACGTATTAAAAACTGATAGGTACAAATGCGATGGACCAACATATTCAAAGAAAATATAAAATCCTTCTCCCAAAGCATATTTGACAAAGAGGCCTTCAAACCATACAATAAGTTGTTCATTTCACAGAATTGTGCTTGGTAATTTGACCCATCAGCCATGAATAACATCACATTTTTACTTAAGTTATCACCGTACGCTTTGACAAAAGCCCGTGGAAGTTCCCGCTAACCCATAATTGACAATTCAATACCTTCAAATTTTGCTTAGTTGAAACAAAGAAATGTCTTTAGATAACAAAATTACCAGATCACCAGCATCCAACCTGTCATTGGTTAGAATTTTGAAACTTTTAAAGTAAAAATGACAGTTAAGCTTAACTGCAAATTGAAGTAAATAATTCAATATCAGAATCTTCGTAAAAAATGTTAACTTGATTAACTGAAGGTAATTAAAAAATAACCGTACCTTCTTCACTTTTCTCAAAAATTGCAACATAGAACTTTTGAAAATGTGTAGATTGTGATATTACACAAATATCACCTTCTCTTAAGTTTAATGCTTTCGTAAACGTAATCCAATCTTCATCAAAGTACAACCGACCATTTTTCCAGATCAATTTAATCACCCACCTTGATTTTTCCAAGGCCAACTCTATCCAACTCATTTCCTTTTGTAAACGTAACTTAGAAATACCTTCTTCCGACATAACCTATTAATACAATGACATCATATTATTTGTCTACTATTCGAAATAAATAAACCAATGTAGCAATGATTGGTTAATTGAAACAAGAGTTTACCTCTACCAAATTTGTTATTTGAAGATGTTCACTTTGAATAGCTAAATCGTAACTCATCTTTGAATTACCAGAAGCACTAAACAGAAATTTCCCTGCCAGCTTCTCAATTTCCAAATCACTAAAAGTTCTCCTACTTGCTAAGCGGGGTTTCTTTGTACAACAAAATCTAAGTGGATACTAAATTTCAACATTTTCATTGAAGATTTGCATAGTAAAATTTCCAGCCCCCTTATATCGAAGCAAAATAATGTTGTAAGGCTTGAGCATATAGAAAGACATCATTGCCCCCAAATTTACAAATGTTGCAGACTGCTGACGATAATATGCTCGCCATGCTTCACCGTTTCGAACAGCAAGGTAAACATTTTCAGGTATTTCACTCGAGAATTTGCTACAAAACTCTCGAGCCAATATCTGAATACAATAATCAATTATTACTATACTGGTTTCAATTCAATTAGATATCACTATTTTTACAAATGAATTTCATTACCATCTCTCCATTGTTACAGGATGAAGCACAAATGCGGCATAACATACTCTTCCCTTCCATTCTATGTTTAACCTGATATTACTTCCATATTTAAACATATAATGCGAACAATCAAGTCATAAGTTATTTTCCAAAGGATAAATAAGTTAAGAAAGTAACACATTTGATGTACCTTTACACGGCCAGCAAGCAGTAATGAAATTTCCGATCCGTTTCGTACTGAGCTCACAGATTGCCGAAATATACCAAAGTGAAACAACTACTTTTGGTCCAACTTAACTCTTATTTCAGCAACTTAACTCCCACTTATAGGAAACTGTTTTTTTACTTTTATGAGTACATTTATTAGCTTCAACTACCAATATAGAAGAGTTACAAATCCTCTGTATGAAAAAGCTTGAGTTACAAATAGTTGTACGCTTTTAATAATTGTGCAATTTCTTTCTTTATTGTTCGCAAAGTCACATTAAAAAAATTGTCATTCCTCATTCCTCATTAATGTAGGGTTTATATTTTGTTCCCTTAAATCATCCAAAATTACTTTTAATTATAATATAAAATCTTTATTTGTTAAAAAACATTATCGTAAAACTTTATTGTTTCATTATTCTTTATTATTCATACATACTATTTTGTATTATCAACTTACTTCCTTTGGAAATGCTATTATAGTAGAGAATATTACGTTACAAACCGATATGATAGTATCTCCATTACCAAACCAATATCTTTTTTTTCCCTAAACCTAATATAATTATTAAATTTCTATTTTCGTCGAACAATTTTTTGGGAGGAAGCCCAATGTTTATAGAGCATCCCAAAAATATCCAATTTATTAACGATCAAATCGGATAAAAGTACGATCCAATAACAACCGTATATGAATTTTGTATGATCCGATCCAATTACAATCCAAATCAAAAAAAAATTATTCATTATATTTTTTTAATATATATTATACATGTCATAAATGAAAATTTTAATCTAATTCGCATCCCACCAGTGGACAAAGCTATTTGCTACTCCCTCCATCCCGATTTAAGTGAACCACTTTGACCTTCACGGAGATTAAGAAAATGTAGTAAAAAAAAGTAAAGTTGGTTGAAAAGTGAGTAAAGTGGTCGGACCTATCAATATTTAATAATAGATTTGAGATAGTGGAGGAAGTTAGTGGGTGTAATAATGTTTATTTAATAAAAAATTAGAGAAGTAGTGGGTGTAATAGTGAAAAGTAGTGTTCAAAAATAGTAAGTGTATTATGTTCATTCTTTTTGGGACGTCCCAAAAAAGAAAGAGCTTCACATAAAATGGGACGGAGGGAGTACTACTGAAGATCCTCTAAACAAACAAACTATTAAAAATTATAAAAGGAGACATTGTACGCAACCATAAAATACAACTCAATTACTAAGCTTATTTAACAACATGAGTAGTTGGCACCATTAATATGCAAAGCTAATCACTTAACAAGTGTTTATAATCCTAAAGCACCACTCACATCAAAGTAATACTTATCTCCCCATCAAACTTACACACTCGGCTTTCTCACTACAAAAATATGTCCAAGAATAGATTTGATGAACTCTGTAATCTTACCGCTGGTATGTTCGATTGGAAAATCAAAGTAAGAATTGTTAGACTATGGAGAGGAGCAACAAAAACAGGAGAATTGTTTAAAGGTTTTAACATCATCCTATTAGATTCGAAGGTAAACTATCTTATTTGCTCAAACAAATATTTGTTAAGCCTCTATGTTCTTCTCTACTTGATTATTTATCCTATTCCTATAGAATAATAGAATGCACGCGTTCGTTCCAGCAAATAGTGTTGATCGATTAGAACCAAAGCTGACTCTTGCCAAAGTATGTGTAATAAAAAAATTCACTGTGCAAGAGTATAAAATGGAAGACAAATTCAGATGCCTAAGAAACAATGTACAGTTGATTTTCTCCAATGAAACTCACATTAAAGATGTTGATGATGATGGGAAAAGTATTGAGCAGAATGCTTTTGATTTCTACGACCACAGTGAGTTAAAAGAACTTACAAAGCAGAATACTTACTTAGCAGGTACAAAAACAAAGTATGATACATTATAGCTAACACTTTCTTTTTCAAACTCACATATGATCTCATCCTCTTATAGATGTTGTTGGCATAATCAAATATTACCAACCGCTATCGGATTTAGTTAACAGACTTGGTAATCCCCAGAAACAGGTCAAGTTTACTATTACAGATGGAAGGTTAGTCCTTTCTCTTGAATAGTACTATCTTCTTTATGTTTCTTCTTCTAACCACTACTATGTTTTAAGGTCATCTGTCAATGTGACTTTCTGGGATTCATTTGCTGAGAACTTTAACAAACAAATGAATCAAGTCTCTGAAAAACCAGTGATAGTAATTATAGCCAGCAGTCGTGTTGGTTTATGGAATGGTAACAGTAACAACAACATTTTATCCCATGTTTATCAATGTATAACTAATTTTATACATTCTTTCTTAGGTTAACACAACCAGCATTTTCACAACAGATGTATGCTATGGACAAGAACAGAGAAGTTGAACTTCTCAATGTCGCAACAATCAAAAGCCTGGGAAAAGATTACATTATGGTAATTTACTGTACATATTTGGTGATTTGCTGAATGTACACTTTCTCAATCGTTTCTTCTCACTTCAAAGAACATATTCCTACCTTTCTATCCAGAGAGATGTCTGTGCACATCTAACAATAAGGTCTGTAGACGAAAGCAAAGGATGGTATTCAACCGTTTGTACTGATTGCGACCAGGAAATTGGATTGGAGGAAGATAATTGGTTTTGCAACAATTGTAATCGCATCCTGCCGCACCCAGATAAAAAGTATATTTATTGATAATTACTTCATTGCAGATCAACATTGACAGACTCTACTTACAAATTTTTTCCTATAATTGTACAGGTTCAAGGTTTCAGCACTGGCTTCTGATGACACAGGTAACATTGAACTACTCTTAGGTGACCAGCAAATTCGTGCCCTTCTTGACAAGAGAGCTGTGCAACTTCTGAAAGAGGTAACTATTACTTCTTTTTTAAGTCTATTCCTCCAAATTCCAAACTTATAAATTGTATATAGATGGACGAACAAGAGAGTTTCTCTCCTGATATCAAGAAATTGAGACAACAAAGAATTACTGTCAAAATTATCATCAAAGAAATCAATGTCATCAACAACGCCCCAATGTATTGGCAACAAATATATGCAAAGGATTTGTCAACCCAAACAAGAAGAAGGAAGATAACATTCAGTCGACACAACAACATACGGGCCAGGTCACAATCTGATTACTATATCAAACATAATTCATCACCTCCTACGTAAACACATTTCATGCACATAACCCCTTTAATTTTTACTTTCACAAACAGGCTTCAAGTTCTACATACCACCTGGATGGATTGTCACAAATGAATTTCGATTCACCTATGAACACAAAGAACAGCAAGGAGTAAACAACCAAAAAGAAAACAAGCAACATCACCTTTTGACCAGTTCAGTTTGTATCAGCTAGCAAAAGCGAAACTTATGCATTTCATGTTTGTACTTTTAACTAAAATAATGTATGACGATCCCATGTTTTGACAAGTTTTTGTAAACAGGAAATCAATCTAAGTAACAAGTTGAGTGTGATGATGTTATAAGTAAGAATCAAACCCCGGCGAAGCGGGCAACCATACTAGTATATTTTTTTTCTGTCAGAAAATAAAGCGGTTTTCATTCAATTTAAACCAGAAAACAGCTAAGACAAACTCCCGACTGCCAATTGGAAAACAAATAACCAACTAAAAATAATTAGCTGATTTGTTTCCTGATCGTTAACACACATAATTTAAAAATTTTTGAAACTAAAAATGAAATCGAAGACATCCCAAGCGATCTAAACTGCATCAACATCTCTAAAAGCAGTAACATTACAATTGACCTTATCACATAACAACCGTTATTAGCCTAATATTCAGAAGCCCCAATTGAATAAACTGAAGTTAGAGGAACGGCACACCAGCTATCTACATGCCGGATACCAGCTATAGACATGCCGAAAGTGGAAACCCCTAAAGGATGGACAGTCTTTGGTTGTGAAAGGTGAGATCTTGCAATATTCGCCACCACCCCATCTTCGATGCAGACTTTCATATCCCCAAAAACATCAACAAAATCATTTTCAATAGATACAACATCAGACAAACTCAAACATAATTGATTAAGAACATAACAAAACACCCCCAAAAGTAGATACAAACAAACACTCCAAAAGGAGAGACACATAAACACCCAAAAAATTGGGTTTTATTGAAAGAAAATCAATGAAAAACGAAAGAAAATTAAAGGATTGGGGCTTCCCACCGGAAAAAACCCAGTAAAAGCCCCTCGGCTAGCTTGAGAAAAAACACAAGGAATGCGGCGCGATTGAGAGAATAAGGGTTTTTCCAATAACAACAAACTCTAAAAATGTTTCGAAACTAATGTGGTATGTGTTGAGTTCGTAAAATAAAATTTTTTAAATAGTAGATTCATATGAATGCACGTAGGTCCATCACACTAATTATTTTTTCAATCAATGGCAAGAAGACACGTGACATTTGGAATTCATATGAAGGCACACGGGGTCCATCACATTAATTATTTTTTCAACTAATGATAAGAAGACACATGACATTTGGGAAAGTTTTTGGTAACATTTTTTTTAATTCTCTAGCATTTTCTTTCAAAAATAAGGTGTACGAATCTATATAGGAGTATATAAATTAGTGGATAGCCGCACCTTCATATTCACGTTTAGTATAAATTTTGCATTGATTTTGACCTATTGAATAATCCATTTTTTACTATGGTATATATATTTATGTTTGGATAAGATCACATCAATTATTTGATCCACCATTAATTATAGAAAGTTTATATATAAATTTAAATATGATTAATATAATTTCAAAATTTATGATAAGCTCATTAAGAAAAATTTGAAGTAATATTTCAATTTTGGTAAGCTCATTAATACATATTATTATACAATTTATATAATAAAATTAGACAATATATCCGCGCTTCGCGCGGTTTATGAATTTTTATTTTAAAGTATTGAAAATAGAGATTTTTATTATTTTTAAAAATTAATTGGTCTCTTATTAACTTTTTAAAAAAATTGATTTAAAAAAAATTTACATGAATTATCAGTTGGAAAAATACTCTCATTATATATTTAAAGTATTGATAATCTTAAAAATATCACAAACATATAAAAATAAAAATTACGATACGAGCGTAATCTTTACGATCAAAAGTTACAAATATTAAATATAACTTAATAACGTTTTTTAAAGTCTACACCCCACTCATAATATAAATGTTCAGTAATAGTGTAAGAATTTATTTAATTAGAATATTAATTTATTTTGACAACGGGTGTGTAAATTGTTTATCAATTTAATCTTCCAATAAAATGGTTAGGTTTGTCAATTTAATTAGTTTGGTCATAATCCATGTGTAATTTATTCATATGCAAAAATAAAAATCTGTTTGTATTATTTGTATACAAATTTCAGATATTAAGAAAAGATTCGTGTACTTCCATAATTTATTACGGCTCCCATAATCATTGATAATAAAGATTGTTTGAGAAGTTAAGGTTAATAATGTTTTTTAAAGCGACACCCATCTCACAATAGAGAGAATTACCAAAATGCCTATTTTTCACAAGTTTTTGCCCAAAATACTGATTTTGAAAAAAATGACCCGAAATACCGACGGGATACGGAGTTTCGGCTTCCGTATTAGCTGAATACGGTATACCGTGTACCGTATTATACATGATACGGAACACGGTATTCCGTGTTACCGTGATACGGAACACGGTGTACCGTATTCAGGCATGATACGGAACACGGTGTACCGTGTTCGTGCATGATACGGAACACGGTGTACCGTATTATGCATGATACGGAAGATCGTGTTCCGCAACACCCCTTATATCACGGTACACGGTCTACCGTGTCTGGTCAGTAAAAAGGGCCAGCATGGCTCCCTTATGAATATTTTGGGCCATCACCCCTCACAATATACATATTCAATAATAGTGTAAGAATTTATTTAATTATAATATTAATTTATTTCGACACAATATAATGAAAAAATGGGTGTATAGCCTTTTTATCGATTTTATCTTCCAATAAAATGGTTGGGTTTGTTAAATTTAATCGATTTTATCATAGTCCATGTGTAATTTATTCTTATGCAAAATTCAAAATATGTCTGTATTGTTTCTAACAAATTTCATATATTAAGTAAATATCTTGTACTTCAATAATTTATTACAACTTTCAAAATCATTGATAATAAAAATTTCTTGAAAAGTTAAGGTCGTATGCCCTATAGTCATCCGAAAAGAAATTGCAGTGATCTTGAATAGGGAATAAAAAAGAAATTGCCTCTTGAATAGGGAATAAAAACGAACGCAGTATAAACAATTTTAGTCACCATTTTATCTAAAATTAAACTTAACTATATATAATTAATATTTAATGGTAAAATAATAACTATAATATTCAAATAAAGTTGGCTAATTTTTAAACAAATTAAATAGAGTAAATTTAATATATGTTTAATATATGTAATTAATGACTAATTAAAATGTCATTAATAGCTATTTAATGCAAAAAAGAATTTTAATTAAAAATAAAAAAAACTAAAATTCAAGAAAAATACCTTGAACTAATTTTATCTTTAAATATTGTAATATATAAAAACAATATTGTATTATTATTTTTATTTCAAAATTATATTATTTGACTTTAAATAAAAAAGTTAGTTTGTATATTTATTTTACGTTTTTTATTGATCATAATTATTATTAAATAAAATATTAAATTATCATGTGTGCGTAGCATGAATTATAATTAAGTATATTCTAAGATATGATGATAAGCTAGCATAATATTTTTCAAAAGATAATCAATAACAATGAACTCTATCATATAGTAGTTTTTAAAAACAAGTCGCACAAATATAGGATAATGGTTAAAAATATCATTTTTAAAATTTTATTATATAAATATCAGTTTTAAAATTTTTGGTAAAAAATATCTGCCTATTACATATTTTCAAACAAGGTATTTATAATATATATTTGAGAAATAAGTATCATGTAAAAAAACGAAAAAAAAACAAAGTTTAAAAAAAATGAAAAGAAGACCCAATTCCACGAATGCCTATCACCCTCACTTTTAAAGTGTAACATCACCAACTTTTTTTTCCCAATTTTTTAATTTTTTATACAATATCCATTTGTCAAATGAATAATAATAATATCCATTTTGTAAATATATAATAAATTAATATTTTTGTTCGTAAAACTCAAATCAATATTTTTATCAAAAAATCTAAAAAAGTGATATTTTTAACATTTTTTTCACAAATACATCATCATATAATTTTGGTAAGTGAATATCAACTTCTTATCGACCTTTATGAACGGGCCTACAAGAAATTTTCGTGTCCCCGCAAAAGTAGTAAACTTTTTCTGAATGTTTTTTTTTTTAAACCAAACTTTTTCTGAATGTTGAATGAAACACAAGCAAAACATGGAACGAACGACTATCCATTAATTAATTTAAAATCAGGTTAAGTTCAATCACAATATCATAGAATATTATACATCGAAAAATATTAAAATTTCAAATTATTTCCTAAATAAATCTCAAATGATTGGTATCACATTGGATGCACCTCATGTTCTGTTACATTGACACAATTTTTTTTTTTTTATTAAAATATTACGTTATCAACCATATTATTTGAGATTTTTTTTTACTCCTAGTGCTCGGTTAGTACCATTTCTCTAAGAAAAATGTTAGGTATCCAAATTGGTTCGCAAAAATTTTTTCAAAGTCAAGTATGTTAATTTAGTTGGTTACAATAATGTGGATCCGCCCTGCATTCGCACCAACCACCCAATCAAAAATTTTTATTATATCATGTAATCTTTGTCATATCATTTGAGAGTAATTTTTGGATAACAATTTAGGATACCTAGCATTCTGCTAAAGCTAATGTCTATACCAGTGTTCCAGAAATCGCTAGGCGGTCCAGGATGGTCGGGGTACCGCCTAGCGCTTAATCGGGTAGGCGGGGATTAATCAGACGGATTAATCGGAGCATTAATCGGTTGTATTTAAATACTATTTTTAATATTTTTATTTATTAAATATTTTTCTAAATATTTTTGCCGATTTTTGAATTTTTCAACATATTTTGCTAATTTTTGTCGATTTTTGACCGCCTAGACCGATTTTTTGCCGATTTTTGACAATTTACACAAAAAACGTTTTTTTAACTGCCTAGACTCGAGTCGGGGCGTTTTGGGGACACCTAGCGCCGCCTAGGCGGCCACCTAGGCCGATTTTTACAACACTGGTCTAGACGAACAATTCGCACTTTAATTTGCTTAACTTCAATTTCATATTTTTCTTAATTCTCATAATCGATCATTCAGACGATCCTGAGGACTAAACAAGTAAATGTTCTATATTTGATTTATTCCTTTGAAACATGGAGCCACATCATTGAATTACTAGTACTACACTACAGCACTACTACGAGTAGGAGAAAATAATTTCTGCAGTTTTCTTTTACAAAATATTGAGGCCCAATAATCTACAAGTGGTGGGGAAATAGGAGATGCAATTCACAAAAGGTGCAATGCAGCAAAATACATCTTGCCGACCGTTGTTCCAGTGGTTCAACGATGACAGTTCAGTAGGTCGGTCACTATCCACGTTCTTTCTGTTATTTTATGCATTCTAGCTGTTACAATTTTATTTTATTGTTTCGGAATGAAAACGGCTGTAACGCTAACATAATAGTTACAATACTTTATTTTTTGACAATAAAGTGCTTATAAGTTTAGAAATAAATATTTGTTCTAACAATTTTTGGGATGAGCGAGGGTCGAACCTACGACTTGGATCGACAAAGATACACTCTTATAATCACTTAAGCTATCCAATCTTGCCCAATTACAATACTTTATTGATTTCTTTTAAAACAATGTTTGCCACCAGTTGAATTTGTAAACGAATATGAGACGTATCAAATTGTGTACATAAAATATTTAACAGTAACATATTGATATTTGATGGCTGCAATCCTTACCTACTTACGGTCCTAAGGATCGGTATCCCATCGGATTAGAGAAACTCGTTCTGATCCTCGCCGTGGAGCCACAGAAAATATTTACTCCGTCACCCAAACACTTGAATACGTATCATTCACACTGAGACCCAGCCATCTCGAAATTCTTGACTGGAAACCTACTTGTCCTCCTAGTCCAGGTGAATCACCAGTTCTAACACTAGCCTGCCATCACTGAGCAAAGGACTAGATAAATAGGAGAAGGAAAGAGAAAAAGAGGGATAAGCTCAAACACACACACACTTACGAACAAAAAACACCTAGAAAATAGATTGATGATCACTACGAATCTATATTAGAATTCCTACAACCATCAATATCATTAATAAATATTTTAAAACAATGCATTGATATGATTAATAAAAATATTTTAAACTAACAAATCAATAACAATACATCATTTTATAATAATTTTTGTTATCGAGATCTATATACCTATTCCATTATTTTTCTTTGATAAATATACATATACAAGAAGATCGTTTGAACTTTTGGATTCGAGCCCCGCCAACAAAAAGCATAATGAGACAATAAATTTTAATTCTATATTAATTTTTTTTCCATATTACCCTTAACCAAGTTGAAATATTTTGACAAATAGTCAAATAGGCATGTTGAAGGAGACGTTGATGATATACAAAAAGTAATCCGATTTCACATATTGTCCACATTTACACTCGATGGCGGTGTACACTTGAAAACTTAAGGGCAAAGTAAAGTACACACTATAAATACATCCATTGCCCTTCCTTTTCCAATATTCATATCTATAGTTTCACACGCTATAACTCAGTACTATAATCTCTCTCTCTCTCTCTCTCAAGAATATACTTATAGGGAAATCGACCAAATGGCTCAAAACATGAACCTATTTTTTGTAGTACTGGCTATTATAGCAATGGTGGGTTCAGCTAAGGAACTGGCCCGAGCTCCCTTACCCCATGCAGGCTCAGGATTCTCCCTCCCTGTTTCCACTGCTTTCGTTGCAACTTCGCTCCTTTTCTTTCTCCTCGTTCTCTTCAGCCACTGAGTCATATATAAATTATGTCATTTTTTATATAGATCCGATTAATATGCATGAATGCATCCCTCTATTGGGTGTTGATATATTATTATTGTATTTATTTATTTATACATGCAGTAGTCTACGCTACCTATGTGCACTTGAGATTCGCTTCATCATATTAATATATCATTCACTCTTGTAAAATTAAAAATATTGTGAGTGTCTCTACATATCTATCTATCTTGTTGATGTTAAGTTAAAAAAATTGATGACTTATACTTTTTTTTAAAGAAAAATAGATTTCATCAACTCAAAATGTTATACAAGATGATCTCCAACACATCAGAAGGAGGAGACGTAAAAATATTGAAGCAACCTACCGAATAAGGTAATCTAGCTATTTCATGAGGCACCTTATTTGCTTGCTTTTGAACAAAGTTGATAGAGGTTCCGGGCTTAGAATGCATACTACGATAACTTTCCATTACATCTCCCACCTCTAACTGGTACTCCACATTCAACTGAACTGCTTTCATTGTCAACAAAGAATCAAACTTGATAGTTATTCTCTGAGCTTGGTTATTCTTTATCCACGCTAAAGCTTCTCAAACTCCAATTGTTTCCGCATCTAAGACTATATAGCTGGGTTGGGCAAACACAGAGTCTTCCTTTGGACAAAGGTACCATTGTGATCTCGTTGAACCATACCAATCACAAAGGAATCAGCTCCAGGAAACACTCTGAAGTATCAATATTAACTTTAAGACACCCTCATAAGGGGGCTTCCACCTAAATATTTCTTTAGGCTTGATTATGCTAGTTGTTTGTAACCCTCGATCACCTAGCTTCTCTCCATTCTGATAATGCTTTAAAGCTATCATCCATAGCAACTTTTGGTGTTGTCTCCTTGCCCACAATTTTATGTTTCGCCAAAACTAAATACCCGACAATGTAGTGCAAATCTTAGTGAGCTCCTCAATCGAAGTAGTGCCAAGCTTGTCAATGAGCCACTCTGTGGCTGATTCAACCTCCTGCATATTGTACATTAAACCAACTTGTCTCCAAAATTGGTTAGCAAACGGGCAATCAAAAAATGCATGAAGAAAGTGTTTAACATCTACCAGGCAGACTGGACACGTGATTGGAAGTGAAACACCTCTGGACTTGAGCCGATTACGCACTAGTATATTATTACGGAAAAGCCACCAAATAAAAATTTTCATCTTACGTGGGATTGACAACTTTCACACTTTGTTCCACCCTTCAGTTTGAGTAACACTAGCAGTACCAATATGATGGTCATGTCAGAATTGATAGCCCATATTCACATTATATTTACCATCATTAGAATGGACCCAAGCTATTCTATCTCTGACTTCTCTTTGAGGAATGTGGATGGCCAAAATAGCTTTGGGATCTTCCTCGAGAAACTGATCATAGACTCGACAGGTATCCCATTGTTTGGAATTAGGAATAAACAAAATCATTACCCTCTCCTCCCTTCCCTCATACATAGGACTGTTAGAAACATGAAAGTCATTCTTCAATCTCAGCCACAAATCTTGCACAACCACAATATCATAACCATCCCCCACTATCCACCTAAAACCTTTGAATAGAGTTTCTTTTGCAGTTCGTAACCCCGACCATATAAAACTCATACCCTGACCCTTTTGAGCTTTCAAGAAATGAGTGTCTGAGTAGTAACGAGCTTTGTACACTCTTGCTACCAAGGATGTTGGGTTCGTCATGAAATTCAAACAATGTTTCCCAAGCAATACATTATTAAAACCGTACAAGCTCCTGAAACCCACCCCTACTCTTCGATATGCTCATAGAATCCCAAGCCAACCAGTTAATCCCCTTTCCTTCCCTCATCCCCAATTTCCAACAATAGTTGTTGAAACTTCTCTTTAGTTCCTGGCACAAAGATTTTGGGAACAAAAAACATGACATGCAGTATGAAGGTATATATT
The DNA here is from genome assembly GCA_036435485.1 of Saposhnikovia divaricata. Taxonomy (NCBI): domain Eukaryota; kingdom Viridiplantae; phylum Streptophyta; class Magnoliopsida; order Apiales; family Apiaceae; genus Saposhnikovia; species Saposhnikovia divaricata. Next base: position 115,168,539 of record CM071596.1, read on the forward strand.
GTGCTACATTTTTGATTAAAACAGTTTTACCCGCCCTTGAAATTGGTTTGCTTCGCCACCCTTGTATGCGTTTGCTTACTCTCTCCTTTAAAAAACCAAAAACTCTCTTCTTCGACCTTCCCACCAGAGAAGGTAGTCCAAGGTAATTACTATTGCTTATATCATTAAAAACTCCCAGAATCATAGTCAACTCTGTTTATCCTATCAAACATTTGCACTATAAAAAATCCCTAAATTTTGAAAGTTGATTGACTGTCTTTGAACATTTCTCGTAGGAAGCAAGGAACTCCTTAACAGTTATAGCTTCCTTCGTAGATGCTTTGAAAAACAAGAAAGAGTCATCCGTAAACAACAGGTGTACTATAACAGGTGTTGAAGGACTGACACAGCAGCCATTCAATGTGCCATTCATAGCAGCTTGATCCAAAGAATTTGAGAGACCCTCCACACAAATTAAGAACAGATAAGGGGACAATGGGTCCCCTTGTCGTAGACCCCTCCTCGGAATTATAGGCTCAATCGAAGTACCAGTAAAACAGAACTCGTATGACACTACGACACTGTCTTCACACACAACATGATCCACCCAATCCACTTTTCACAAAATCCCATCAATCTCAATCTGTGACATAAAAAACTCCAACTCACCCTCTCATACGCCTTGCTAATGTCAAGCTTCAACGCTATTTCACCTTTCGATCCATATTTCTTCCTCTTCATATGGTGAATTAGTTTGAAAGGAACCAACACATTATCCATAATACTTCCCCCTGGAACAAAAGCTGATTGGTGTTCCTAATATAACTCCTGGAAGAAATATTTTTATTCAATTTACCAAAACCTTAGCCAAATTTTGTACAGGAAATTGCATAGTCCGATTGGTCGAAGATTTTTCATACAACAAGCCCTTTTTTTTGGTATAAGAACCACATTAGTACTTTTAAGGTCTGTATGTAACACCCCCAGATCCGGGGTCAGGGATCGGGTCGTTACGGTCTCATAACTCATACATAATACTTGACTTGAGTCCAAAATCAATAAGTAGCATGCTGTGACCCCACAATAATATCCACTCACACACACACACAGCTATAATCCCAGAGATGAAATTGAAATAAGTCTTACATAAAAGGATTTACGAATAAAAGTTATTACAAGCCAAAAGGATAACATCATAAGTTTAAAAGTTTTGCCGTTAATTACATTAATTATACATATAGTTAAACAGGAAACAAAAGCTGTCTAACTATGCTACCTCAGTAATGGCGGCTAACATCTCAGCGGGGAGTCCGGTGGATCGGGTAACCCGCTTGCGCCGAGTGCGCCTGACGCGAGCCATCTGTCCTAGCTGTTGTTGTGACATAATAAATAAGCAAGGGTGAGCAATAGCCCACCAACAACAATATAACTGAACAGTGATGATATATATATATATATATATATATATATATATATATATATATATATATATATATACAGCAGTTCAAACAACTTTGAAACCATATGCCATAATAATGCCAGTATAAGGTAAATGATGAAGTTCAAAACTTATATATTCCAATTATGAATACTTTTCCAATACTGCCAACAATGATAATGTTGTAGAAAATACATGAATCTGGATGATGAACTTATGCTGGAGTATTCACCGCGCCCATTGCCAGAAAATACAGCTTCCTTTTGTAATGCCCCATAAGGAATTTCTACGTTCGTGCTCTCGTGTGGCCCATTTCTACGTCTTTTTCTTTCCCCAATATTGACCCATCTAATTCATCATCACCAGACCCATTTTTATAACTAGTGTTTGGGTTTCCTCCCTCCAGTTTTGAATTATAAAGACTTGGTCCTCTCGTATTATTTTCCTTTTCAAAACGGGTTTTATATCAAACTACCCACTCATCTCACAAAAAAAAATATCAAGTAACTACCCAATCTCCATGGCGACTCATTTAAACCACTAAAGTGATAAAATATATCATTCCATTAAATTTATTTCAAAAATTTGATGATTAAAATAAAAAATGCGATGATGTGTCATGCTCGGATGGCACATAAAGGATAATTGGAGATTTTACTAATCAGGTAGAACATGACCGCTAATTTTCTTTTTATATCATACTTGTATTTATACTAGTATATTAGGGTTCATCCTAAAATTTCATAATTTTCTTTCGTTTGCATATAATTCTCCCTTTTACGTGAATGTAATGCATGTGTTTTGTCATAACAACGTATTTACTTTTTGTTTTTTTATCAATAGCGTGTTATTTAATTATTTTTTATTTTTTTCCTTTTTCTAGGTAGTCTGTCCAATTAGTATACTAAATGTCAATCCAAAATCAATCCAAAATCTTAACGTTGACCATCAATTTTTTTTATCCATGTTAGTGGGAGGCCTTATATAGACCTCTAACAATCCAAATGATATATTTTGATACTTTAGTGGTCTAAACGAGTCGCCGTGGAGATTGGGTGGCTAGTTTGATGTAAAACCCTTTTCAAAACTACTCAGCCCATCTTTTCGCCCTTGGCTAATTGAATGCGGGATATTCAGGATTTGATCTCCCAAGATTTGTTGATTACTGTTATCTTTGCCATATCTGTCTCCCAATTATCGTCTCCTTCCTCCCGTAACCACTTACTCTTATTCTATCCAGTCGCCCTTCGAAGTGGTGCACGCAACCAGGTACCCCTATCATTACTTACTACTTGAGAATCCGAGGCTAGTTTCTTGCTGCAAAACCTTTCCGTGTGTGACATAATACCACACGTAAATCAAAAATCTCAAAGCTGTTCTTACTTGCACTGAACTATGAACTTCGTTTTATTCTTTTTACATATCTTTTTCTTACGTTTCAATGGTTTTCGTACGTCCACTCTAATTCTCAACCGCATTCATTCACGTCATATACTCGTATTGCTGTTTGGGTCATACAATAGATGCGTTCCGAAGAAGTTGCAAGCTATTTACCCACTGATTCTGACATATAACCAACAGGCAGGCCATGTATTTGAATCTAACTCTACCAATGGTCTTCTGCTGAGATTGTGTTCATGGCTAACATGGCATTGTTAAAAGACCATGGACCCCTTTTAAGACCCATTGTAAATCATCCTTGTGGTAGAATTGAAATAAGAAAACACCTGGTTTCAAGTTTTTAATATTAATGCCCATTGTAGGTCTCTAGACATCTGCCATCTTCGACTTCATTGCTCGCAAATTTATGTTTTTCTCTGTCAAAAACCTCCTAACCAGACATAGATCGAATTTGTTGGCGTTTTCCTCTATGTCCTCATAAAAAATCAATTCATCATTTTCCTCATTCTCGATGTCCAAATCAGCCATCTGAATATCGATATCATTCATTGTTGCCATCTCAATAAATGAAAAATCTCATTATTCTCACGTAAAAAGAGGAGAGAAAATCTCAAAACTCTCACATAAGGAGAGAAAAGTGGAGTTTAAAATGAGCTCATTAAAAAAAACCTCAAGTAGTGACGCATAGCTGCGACGCCAAAATGAAAAAGATAGTAACAAGTAGGGGAGAACACGGATCTGATCGGGTTTATGGTAAAATCGAAACCGAAACTGAAACTCTTCGGGTTTTCAAATCTAAAACCGAAACCACAACCGAAACTGACAGTTCGGTTTCGGATTCAAAATTGTCAGATCGGTTGCAATCGATTTGGTTTCAGTTTTAAAACTGCCTCAAATAAAAATGATAAAACCGACATACCTTACTTAAATGAAAAGTACGTAAAATTTAAAATTACATCAATGAAACATTTATTTTCTCGAAACATACAGAGTTTTAATAATTACCAAAGTCTAAGATAAAATTTGTAGAAATAAAGGAGTTGTAGACACTCAGACAGTTCCATTCCATTACTACAAAAACAATACAAAACCTTTCCTAGGTGGTACTGGTAGTCTGTCTTGGTAGGCCAAAATGTCACATTTGTAAAATGTGGATAAGTATGATCCTACTATGAGCGCCACAACTTGATGTTTTGAAGCCCAGACAGTGTTCTGGAATGTTTGTCACGGGCCAAGAATCCTGCTCCCATAGCAGCAGATAAAATTATAAGGATGCAAGCTTTGAGGCCCAAGCCTATTTATGTTTACAATATATCGACACAAATACATACTAACTACAAAATCTTGTATCATATTTATAATTAAACCTACCTACCATAATTTCCACAATGAAACATACTGCCGTCTATGGAGCAGAATTTTGACAATATTTAGTAAGAAGGTTAAATGTCAGAAGCATCAACAAATTAAAACCTTTGACTTCCAATGTGGACCAACTATATCTTAAGATCAAGGAAAGAACAAAAAGAAATCATTCATTCATTGCAACACTCAGGAATGTATACGATATATTTTTTCTCTTCCTAAAATAATTTAGGTGGCTTTTAATAGTTACTGTCTGGTACTAAATGTGGTACTAGTATATATATAATACACTTGTACCACAAGTACTAGATAAAATTTGGTCACATGGTCTGGCAAATGCCAAGCAAAATTAGTATCAACTACTAGTAATAACCATACAAATACAGATTCCCAAAATAATATGTAATATCGCAATGTACCAACTGAGCTAAGCTAGTAGAGTTTTAACCTATCATGGCATTCTAAACTACATAAATCAAAAAATAACAAAATAAGCAAAAATAATCAATAACTAGGATTCAAAGCATAGCTAATAAACCTTGCCCTTTTAAACATTCTTCATTTGTGTTCTGTGACATGTAGAAGGCCTGTCCCATTGCCAGCAATGAAACTATACACCCATATTAATCAAAATATACTGTCAGTTTGGTGTCTTTGTCTACCAAACCGCTTGCATATGTTGTAGATACTCCGTTGGTTCCCCTCTTAGAAAGGTTAAGGAAAAAAGTTGCATATGTTGTAGTATCCTTTGTGAAGGATACTCTATGAAAGGCCAAACTCTTTTCAATTTACTAACTCTTCTCCGTATATTTTGAGACAATCCCTTGCAACGGTCCATCTATTTGGCATCTTAAATCTTGGTTCCACTTCATTCAATAACTCACGAAACCCTTCGTGTTCTACAATCCTAAAGGGTTGATTGTCTTTGATACACATTAGGGCAACTTTTTTCCTTAACCTTTCTTGATTAAAGGTGTGAGGTTTTACGGTGTGAAGTTTATGTTCCTTTGATATTACTTTGTTAGGAATAATTCATGAGTTGTGATGTTAAGAATAGAATTTGCATATACTTCTTGTAATATCCTGATCTTATAAAGGATTTAGCACTTTGTATAGGATGTATGTTTTAGACAGTAAACTGTAGAGTTTAGTCAGGAACATGGTGTCAAGGACTACATTTCAGGAACTATGAACAGATCCTGATATGACAAGTCAAATCCTGATGGATGTCAAGTCCTGATGCAATGTGAAATCCTGATATCAATCATACTACTGATGATGTCATTATGGATGCTACAGAAACTGAAAAGTGCTATAAAACAGGATCGTTGTTGTGAAGAACAACAAGAAGTTATCATGAAGGAAAGAGTTTACTATTGATGGAAACTATCAACTGGATGACAGAACATTATCATGTATAGATTATTACTTTCTGTTATTAGTTGATAGGAAACATTATAAATACTCTCTCTATATCATTGTAAAAAGAGTTCAAAAATACGAGAGCTTAGTGTAAGTTTAGTATTCGAGAGTTCGAAACAAACAGAGAGAGATTTATATTGTCAGCAGCTGCTAAAGGTATTTGTACACCTTTGGTAGAGTTTGTATTTGATCTTATTAATACAAACAAGTTTGATTCATTCGTTTGTTCTTGTTTATTTGATCGAGCAAATATCAGATACGATTACTTATAGTTGTATGCAACCCCCCTTCTACAAGTATATTCAAGTTAACATACTTCAAATCCCAATATCTTTTGTAATTTATCAAGATTGGTACGAAGTGGTGATTTAGGACACACGTTTTTTAAATGATTCAACATTGTGGATGTACCATTTCGTGAATTACAACCCATTATTACACTACATAACTTACATTTAGCTTTCTCTTGACGACATTGACCACGTGGACAACCTTGAATCCTACCAAAATAATCCCATACCACTGAACCCTTTTTATCCTTATCACAGATTTCATCATCTTCTTTATTATCACATTTTACTTCATCTTCTAAGTTCACATGTATCTACAATTGAAAAAAATGAAACTAATCTTTAAACAACTTATAAAACTAGCATAAACCGAAAGTAAAGAACATAGAACATAAAACAAAAATCGCAAATTGTAAATTAAAAAACATACCACTTCATTTGTTTGTTTTGTAGGTGGTTCTTCTTGAGGATTTGATTCTCAGTTGGAGCTTCCATGGTTGTGAATACACCTAGGTTGTTGTTGATTGTAGTCTTAATCTTGATCTGTAATTTGATATCTAATTTGTAGAAGCAGAAGCAGAAACGAGCAGAGCCGCAGAGACTCAAGAACAGAGTGTGTGTACTGTGCGTTCACTGTATTGTCAATTTTGTGTAAGCGTTTGCGTCTGTGTTGTGTTGTAGCCTGTAGGTGTAAACTGTAAACAAGTAATAGATAAATATTAGGTCTTAATTTAACTGGGCTGCTGCCTGCTGGCCCAAATTGTAAAGACAGAGCAACCCACTTCTAATTTTTAGAAATTATATTTCAAAAAATATATGTATTTATTAATTAATTATATATATAATTTATTTATTTATTTTAATCGGATCGGTTTCAGGTTTTTTCGGATCGGTTCCAACAAGAAACCGAAACAGCATAATCGGATTCGGTTTCGATTTTTAATTTTTCGGTTTCGATTTCGGCTCGGTTTTATACGGTCCGATTTTTAGCGATTTTTAGTGATTTCGGTTTCGGTTTCGGATTCGGATTTTTTCGATTTTTTGCTCAGCCCTAGTAACAAGTACTCTCTCCTTCCCATTTTATATGACACTTATTCCTTTTTGGGACGTTCCAGAAAAAATGAACCTACTAAACATACTATTTTTGAACACTACTTTTCACTATTACCCCCACTACTTCTCTATTTTATACTCTTTTTAATTAAATAAACAATATTACACTCACTACTATCTCACTTTACCCATTTTTATATCCTTTATTTAAACTTTTATCCATCATCTAACCAATTAAATGATGCCACCGAACAAAGTCAAATTTTTTTTCTTAATCATTGTGCAATCTTGACCATGTCATACATTAAGAGCACCCGCAGTGCGGGGTCATTTGATGCCTCGGAACTAGCAAAGTGACTTGGCTAGTGACTTTCTGCGTTGGAGTAGAATGAGAAAACAGGTCCAGGGACACCATCCCGTCCCCGGCCCATTTGTACGAAACGCTGCCACACACGCCTTCTTTTCTTTTTTTTTTCATTTACTTCTTTTGCTTTCTTTCTTTTTTCCTTCTCTTTTGCTTAAAATGTTAATATACATAATATAATAATAATATAAAGGATTTTACAAAATGTGGAAGTGGGCTTTTAGCATTGAATGAGTAGGGGTCACTTTTTTTTAAAAACCCATTTCGGGTGAGGTGGCAAGGAATTGTCAGTTGAGGGAAGGGGAAGTGACCCGGCGCTGCGGGTGCTCTAAGGGACCAAGATAGTAATATTTTAGCCCTAGTAACAAGTAATATTTTTTCCTCCTTTGAAAACGAGTAACAAGTTTTAAGCAAAGTAACGAGTAATTTCTAAAAACAAATTCACCGCACACATAAAGTTACTACTGTTTTTAGAACACTACACGCATTTATCCTGTTCATGTCTTTGTTTAAGCAAACTAGTTTAGAAAAAGAGTGGTACCATACTGCTAAGCCTAATAGTCCATTTGGCTTTAATCTTAATCAATGACTTTGACATACTAGAGGAAAGCTTAGAAACACATCATAAGTGTCATTATAATGAGCCTGTTTGGCTGGACTTATTATAAGTCCTTATGGACTTATTTTCGGGTAAAAATTTCACCTTTTGATAATTTTTTTTATACAAGTATTTAATGTATGTTTGAGATTCTATAAGTTACAAAAATAAGTTGGAAAATAAGTTGGAAAGTTAGGAATCTCTAACTTTGCCTTAAAATAAGTTCACTTATTCTAAAAAAAAGTTTCCCGAACACCCCATTTAGAAAGAAAGCTTTGAAACAACCAAAAGATAGAGGAAATATTTTGGAAGGATTATAATATTTAATAAGACACAGTAGTAAGACTTTTTCAGAACTAATTTTAATTAAAAGAATTAAATAATTATTTTTTTTTGAGAAACTGCAAAAGTTGTTAATAGCTAGGAAAATTTTCCAATTCAAAGATACAGAACACTAAATAAATCACTTATTCTAATAATATCCAAAATTTATCTAACTTATTCTAATGATATCCAAGATTTTTTTTAAATATAAAAAATGACAAGCAAGATTGACTGTAATGTTATCGTAAAGTTATATCAGATGTGCGTTGTAAGCAAAGCAAATTACACCATCCAGCTTAGCAAAAGAAAAAGATTGTCTGAAACAATGATTTACTACCTGATATAGGATTCTGTTGGCTGGAGGGAGCATAATTATCATTGTTTGAATAAATAATTAAAGCGACAAAACAGAGACTAAAGCTTAAGTTTTTACACATTAGAAATAAACAAGCATATATGAAATGGCAGCATATAATTAGCACTAACAGGCTCGTATAATTCGAGGTGTACCAAACAAAAACAATTTCATTCTGAGCTGTGCACAGAGAACCGAATCTTCACAGTCGTTGAGCCAGATAATACAGTCAATGTTTAGCTCAGAACTTACATGACACACCTATAAATAAACTCGTTACTTCATTCTTCATCTCATCACTTAATCAACCAACTTGCCAAACACTAGACCAATCTGTATTTTACATATCATAAATGGCACAATTTAGCAGCATCTTGATCTTGGCCATTGTCTCTGGCGCCACTGCTGTTTCGGCTCAGTTGGCTCCTGCACCATCACCTGACGTTGGTGCATCGTTTGCACTCCCTGTCTCAACCGTGCTCATCGCAAGTTCTCTGCTCATCTCTCTTACCACTCTCTTCAGACACTGAGAGTCTGACACCATTTGAAATATGATTTCTACAACTTTTATTTGAGATTTGTAATTCATGTTGTTCATCACTCACTATTATTCTATCGGTAATTTGTTCTTTTTGTAAACAATCAATTAAAATTATACTATTTATTGTTTTCATTGGGTCTTCGTTTATTCAATTATTCCCGAGTTGGTGTTATGCATTTTCCTTTTGATGTTGTTATTACTTCGATTTGCATACTATATAGCATGCATTTTACCATAGTACTTGCAAAACAATTTATCAGAAGACCTCTTACCTAATGCAATCTTCCTCGCTCTCTTTCTAGTTGTGCTGTGCTCACAACAAAAACATTCTGGAATCATTTCATGTTTCAACCGGCAATATAGGAGGTGTTTGAGGGAACTTATTTTCAGAATAAGTCAACTTATTTCAAGATAAATTTAGAGATATATAACTTTTTTCTGAAAAAAGTTAATTTTTTTTTTTTTGTAAATTATAGAATCTCAAACATATATTAAATACTTGTATAAAAAAAATTATCAAAATATGAAATTTTTACCCGAAAATAAGTTGATAAGAACTTAAAATAAGTTTCGCCAAACAGGCCAATAATCCATGCTTAGAGCATCTCCAATCATTACCATTTATTAGTTAAAAAGTCTAGGTGTCAATTTAATATACATATTAGCTAAAAAATATAGCCCTCCAACCATCAGAGCTGTTAGCAATAATTATAGATATCCTCCATCTCGTCTTCTATATTTGTTGAGTTGTAGTCATTAGCTAAAACATCCATGTCAGCTTTATGTCATATTTAAACTAGACCTACACATTAATATATACCATTTAAATCAATTCCTACACATCCATTACACAATATATACTGTTTTTGAATTATAGTTAACCATTATAGCTAATACCATTGGAGCACAACCCCTTACAGGTTCAGCAAATTTTAGCTAACAATTATTATATATTATTTTAGCTAACCATTATACCTACTACCCTTGGAGATGCTCTTACTAATTATGTACGTACATGGACACACAAGCTAACCAAATGTAGAGTACAAAAGTGTTACGCCTTAGCTGGTGTTGTTTTATAATTTATGGGCTGATATCTAGACTTATTTCGTGTAGTTTATGGCTGATTTCAAGGCCTTATTAGCTGTATTATCAGCTTCTGTGTAAACCACACTTTCCAGTTATAGAACAGAGGAAAATCAATTCCTATGTTGTTTTCTGTAATATGCAGCGGATTGATGCTTGAACAATTAGTAATCACAGTGAAGAACAACATACAGAAGCTGAATAATATTGATACTAAGTTTATTTACAATAACTAGATAAAGGCTCCACAATGGAGCTACAATAGCAGGAAAATATAGAGAGATTACATTATAATGGTTAAAACAGAAATGAAAGCTAAAGTCTATATTTATACTACTCAATCTAACTGTCATTGACTATCATCTTGTAACTGATTCAGTTACAAGATATAAGGCTCTGTTTGGAGCTCTGTTTGGATGCTGGATATTATATCTCAACATCCCCCTCAAGTTAGAGGTGATGAAGAAATGAAGAAACATCCAACTTGAAATTTAAAAGTATTTTGATTGATGAACTTTGATGCTGCTTTATTAGGCTCCAACTTAGAACTTGGAAGTGACAGCAGCTACGCATGAGGTGAGGCATGAGGCTGAGTTGCACATTCTCATCAGGACTTCGTCTTTATCAGACTTTAGTAAAACAATTCAGGAATTCGAGAATTTAGATCATCACAGCAGCGACGTTCAGCACGATGACAACATCAAACTTAGGAAAAACCAGAATTTAGAAACTCACAATAGAGTTTAAAATTTAGAAATCCACAAGGATTTAGAAACTTGATATTCATATTCGAATTGCAACAAATCCCACTAAGGGGCAACAACCCTCTAAGGGGCAAATCAAACCCATGAAGGGCATATCAAACTCTCAAAAGGAGTAACAATGACCACAAAAGGGTTTAGAAGGCCTCCAAGGGGTTTAGAACCACAAAAGGTATCAAATCCACAAAGGGATATAACAAACTCATTAAGGAAATTGCTAGCTCACAAAGGAGACAAGCCAAATAAACCCACAATGGGAGAAATTGCCACTAAAGGGCACAAATTCAGAATTGGTGAAGACCTCACAGAGCCACAAAGTGACTCGAACGGCCATAACAGAAAATTGATAACAAAGTAATCACAATATTCAAGGAAAAAATCAGTAATAATAATCCAATAGTGGATTGGATCTCAGAATGAGAACAATCTCAAGAAAATAGAATAAAAAATGAAGTCTGAGGGTAAACCCATCAACCTCAAATCTGGCTTTTCTGCAAACATGATCACAGAGAAAATTGCAGCAGCAAAACCGAAAAAAATCTTGCGATTCTGATGATGGAGAGCGAAGACAGATACCAAGGCAACACCGCCGAAAATGGTGAGGATTACAAAGAGATGAATCCAAGAATCTTCATCTTCTCTTTCTTGGAAGAATAGATGAAGAATATGATCACATAAATTGATTCAATGACTGTGCCAACTCCATTAAGCACTGTAACTAGTATGTTGTTTGGTGACATAAAAGGCAGCCCATACCAAGTAGAGAGCAAGCAATTGAGGAGGGTCATGACGTAAGGTATGCTGAGAACTTCTCTGTACCCCTGTTCACAATGATCCTCTTGAAAGTTGGCATTGGGGACAAGAAGAGAAACAAGCCAGTTACATTCCCAAAAATCTCAAAAACAGAGTGCAAAAGGGCAGTCATCTTTCAAGAACATAGTGTTTTCGTGAAGCCTAGATGAATTAATGAAGAGAAATTTTGTATCAAGAACTTGAAACCAAGAAGAGTGTATGATGGTTAGTTGTGAAGTTGTGAAGAAGAGATTTTGATCAATGAAACTCTATTAGACAATTGATCAAACAGGTTGTGATCGTAAAGATTTTGCAGAAATAACGTAACAATTTGTTTATCAAATGTCCACAAATCAACAAAGAATACCGATGAAGAACACAAACACTGTATCGATAAGTATATCGAAACAGATTTCAAAGAATTAATATAGAAACAACTCAATTCTATGTAGAATTGCAGAAATTAACAGAATCAACAAGAAATCGAGAACAGGTAAAAATACATGTATTTTAGAAATCGCTGTAATGTTTGACAAGGACGATCGAAAGAGATTATTGAAATGAGAAGAAGAAATTGAAAGAGATTATTGAAATGAACCGAATCGTAACAAATTGATAATCGAAATATTACGATCAAGAAAAGAACGAATAAACCTGGAAAATCTGATCAAGAAACGAACGATTGATAGCGAAGGAGTAGAACAACTATCTCCAGAGATGACAGCTCTCACCGGAGATGACAACAGACGTGTCTACGAAGATCGCAGTAAGAAACGTAAATCGAAGAGCACGAGGCTCTGATACCATGTTGTTTTCTGTAATATGCAGCGGATTGATGCTTGAACAATCAGTAATCACAGTGAAGAACAACACACAGAAGCTGAATAATATTGATACTAAGTGTATTTACAATAACTAAATAAAGGCTCCACAATGGAGCTACAATAGCAGGAAAATATAGAGAGATTACATTATGATGGTTAAAACAGAAATGAAAGCTAAAGTCTATATTTATAATACTCAATCTAACTGTCATTGACAATCATCTTGTAACTGATTCAGTTACAAGATATAAGGCTCTGTTTGGAGCTCTGTTTGGATGCTGGATATTATATCTCAACATCCTAACAAAAAGGCATAAAGCCTTTACCTGGTTATAGACTCTAGAGGCAGAGCCTTTGGATTCGTGGACTTCTAAGTTCGTGGCGCTCAGCCACCATGATACAAAGAACGAATCTATACTCTTTCTTAAGGTGGAAAATCATGTTTTAATTACGCGTAATAGCACCAAATTTAATTATCATTGAAGTCAAGTTCAATTCCTTATAACTACATAATTATAAATAATTTTTTTAGCTTTGATTCGGTTCCATTCCTTATAACTACATAACTACATAATTTTTATTTATTAAAAACATTTATTTCTCATCAAGTACAGATTTAAATAACATTTATTACTTATTCCCTTTTAAAATTCGAAAAAGTTCATGAAGTTCATCATAATTTATTAATATTAAAATTTTAATTTCATCTCACGCTCGATCCATGCCCGTAATTCGTACTGATTATTAACTAATATAATAAAAATGTAGTTTTAGGATATATGTAAACCTAATTATATTTCACAAAACTGTTACTTAAATTTCTTTTAAAATTATAAATATTTAATTATAGAACTAAATTCCTGCTATTTGATACAATCGTCGAATCAAGCTGAACATGCGTCCATCCAGCTACATTGGCCTAAGACCAGATGTACATTATCAATCACCAAGAAACAAATTTAAATCATTTTTTTCTAATAATACCTAAGATTTCATTTCATTATTTAAGAAACCTAAGATTCTAATGTGGTATTATTACAAGAAAATGTTAAAATTTTCAAAATCATTCCAAAAATGGTTATCGAATATGGAGCTTCCATACATGATTGATTATGTTTTTATAAATAAAATGAATCCTTTAAGAACATTTTTGAAATTTTGTTTGGATACCCAAAATTACTGATTAGTATTATATTATTGCGCTGTTACCGGCCAAGCGCTGTAAGCAAAAGCAAAGCAAATGGCATCTGCAACCCACCAGGCAGGCAGGCACCAAGCACCAACTCCAGCAGTCCAGCTGCATACTCAGCAAAAGAAAAAAAGGAAAAGAAAAAATAAACTCCAGCTGGTTAGACAAATAGACAACTAACGGATTGCGATCATTTTTTTATACTTCCATTTTAAAGAATTTACGGAATTAAAATTTATATAAAATTTAAAACTATGAATTATATTTTGAAGAATTTATATTTACTAATTGAATTTTAAGAATAAGATTTAAATACAAACATTGCCGTGCAGAATAAGGTATTATACTTAATATTTTCCGGAAAAACCTTCCAGTAAAATTTCCTCCAATATTTTATTGCACGATTCATAGCCAAGTACTCCCTCTCTCCCTCTCATTTCTCATTTCCTTACATTTTAAGCGCCCCACCAATTATTTACATTACTAAAAATAGTAATTTTTAAAAATAAAATACATTATTATATCCATTACTTCACTTCATTTTTTCAACACTTTACACTATTACACCCACTATTTCACTTATTTTAACAACAAAGTCATTATTACAAGCACTACTTCATTTACATCCACTATACTTGGTTTCTGTGCCCAAATCAAATGTAAAGATTTGGATAATAATTGTAAAAAATTCTTCAGCTTTGTGTGATCTATGGTCTAAATCTGAATTTTAGATAGAGCAAAAATAGTAAATTTTAGAATTGAAGATAGAGCAAAAATAGTAAATTGACCGTGTGAATCTAAAAATAATTTTTTTGTATATTTATACTCAAATTTAGTTATTTTTTCTTTAAGTCTTTAAGTGTTTTTTTTATTTTTTCAGTAAAATATTAAAATTTGTCTGATAAAAATCATGTTCAATATAAATAAATGTTAATAAATATAAATATGAAGAAAATATTATTTGATAATATCATTTATATGATTATAAAAATTAAAAAAGAACCACCGGCAGAGGGTGGCTTAGGGCATCTCCAATAGAGGTTGCCAATATAGTTGCCAACTTCTACCACATCATCGTATATATTACTTTTTTATTTCTTCTCTCCTCCATCTCATTGTTGGCAACTTTTGTTACAAATCTACTCCAATAGGTGGCAACTTTAAAAGTTGCCAATGTGGTTACATACATTAATTTTGTATTGTCTTATAAATACATTTAAAATATGGGAGATATAAAAAAGGATAAAGTTAAATACATTTTTGAGGAGTTGTATGTGTTTTAACTAAATAGGGAAGTTGCCAACTTTTGGTAACCTTGGTGGGCAACTTCTTGGCAACATTGACACTCCAATAGGTGGGCAACCAAGGGTGCCATGCCACATAGGACTTGACAACCTCTTTGCAACCTCTGTTGGAGAAGCTCTTAGTACCTGGTAGGCTTTTGCAGGTAAAGTGAGAAAAATAAAGAACACTTCAGTCCAAGGCTGACATAAGTTGGGTTACCCAATTGTTTTCCATGAAAGGAATTAAGCCCATGCTTATGAAAATGGAACCTGAATGAGCCATGTTCTCGCCATAGTTATCAATTGGGCCAGAGCAATTTCTCTCTGTCGAATGTCAGTAAAAGGATTTGAACCCACGCCTGTTTACTGATGATGAACTACACATTAATCTGCCCTACTGAATTTTAGAATTGTAGTTAGAAAAAAAATATTATTTCCAAATATTTTCGTAAACGATTAGCTAGCAAAGGAATTAAATTATAACTATTCTAAAATATTTGATCGCAGTACTCCTATATTATTTTTGATAATAAGAGGACGTGCGAAAAAAATTCAATAAAAACATGAGAAGCATTGAACGAATGTCATTTCACTAATATGACCTAAAATTCCCCTTTCTATTTGCAAGAAAAAGTGAAACACAAAATCTGTCCAAAGACACATACACGACGCCCACGGTTCACAAATAATCTACACGGCATTATATACTCTATTATTATACTACCTAATATTATTATTCGATCAGCATGAATGGCTTTAAAATCGAACAAACAATAAAGGCAGTCAAAGTTGGAATGCTAAACTTAGTGAATGATTATACAAAAAGAATGGGAACAGAAGAATCTGTATCAATTAGCTAGACTGAACAATATTTAAGTAAATGTAGTTGAACTATTTGTTAAAGTGAATGAATACATGGTCCAAATCAATAATGCATACTGGCTTATTGTCATATACTAATTTCATCAATAATTCAGTAGGCACATTTGTACCTTATTCCTGCTCATGCGGGCCAAGTTGATGACATATAAACAGAATTTTAAGTATCTACCTTTTACCTTGATGTAAGAGCATTTTGGATTTCTCTATCAATCTCTCTGTTCGATCCATTGATCAACAATTATATGATCAGCTAGTACTCCTGCATCACGGTTGCTGTAAATTTATCCACAAATTATTGTTTTTCCCGATTGCAGTAGGAATTGTTTAAACGAAAATTCTACCCCTTAGTTACGAGTATTCGAATACCCCGGTGTTTTTGGAAAGGAAAATAAGATATGCCTTTACTACTAAATTATCTCGAATCCACCTCGTAATGATATATAATTAGTAGGATCCACTAGCTAGTAGTAGAATTTAGGTCATATTGATAATTAGCTAGCTAGAATAGGATAAAAGTGAATCCACACACACGCTAATCTATAGTTCTACTCTTGTTGATATGATATGTCATTAGCAGGATCCACTAGCTAGTAGAATTCAGGTTTAATAAGAACAAATCTCTGGCCTATAATTATTTGTCTCTAGAGACATAAACAGTTTGTTTCTTCAGCAAGAAGTTTCTTATTTATTCTTCCAGCTAGCAAGATATGTAATTATCTACAAGAATACAAGTCGGGGAATCTCTAAATTATGATAATGATAACAATAGCAGAATGAAGAAGATGGATCATAACAAGGGGCCAGAAATTAGATATGGCAGACACAATAGCCATGCATGGTGAAAAGAGATCTGATCTCTCCTAGTTATAATTCTTCAAAAGCAAAATTTTGTTTCCTTTGATCTTTTCTCATAAACTATACTGCCAGTACAATATACACATTTACTTTTCTAAGGTGATCATGGGCAGTATTATTTTTGCCTTTTCTCCGCTTTCTCACTTTCACAAGGGGACCTCGTCTAAAGTTGTCCTCAGGTCCTATCTTGTACTATTATACACAAAGTGAAAAGAAAAGACCGTGCGTGTATCTATGTGTGTATAATTTAAAAGGGTGAGCTTGAAACACGGACAAACTGAAATATCTAATTAAGCAAGCTAGGATTAGGACACGTATTAATTAATAGCACGGCCCGTCTAGGAGGGTGTGCAAGGAGTCCAACAGTATAGGCCCCAAAATTATTAGGGCCCCAAATCAGAAAAATCTATATACATATGTTATATATATCCATTTGATTATCAGTAAAATTACACCAAACCTTAACATATTCAGACTCCAACTTCAGTTACACACATCTAAAAGAGGGAGCTTGGAACACGGACAAACTGAAATATCTAATTAAGCAAGCTAGGATTAGGACGGGTGTTAATTAATAGCGAGCGAGCGAGGGAGGGAGGGAGGGAGCGAGCGAGGGAGGGAGGGCGGGCGGGCGGGCGTCCCCCAAAAATCTGAAAATGTAAATTTTTTTATATATATATTTTAATAATCTGAATTTCGTCCCCCCATTTTAATAAAAAAATTCATTTAGTCACCCTATTTTTACAAAAAAATTCATTTAGTTTCCTTATTTTTACAAAAAAATTCATTTAGTCCCTCTATTTTTTAAAAATCTTCATTTAGTTCCCCATTTTTTTTTTCTAAAAATCTACATTTAGTCCTCAATTTTTACAAAAATCTTTATTTACTCCCTTATTTTTTACGAAAATCTTCATTTAGTCTCATATTTCTTACAAAAATCTTTATTTTTCAAAAAAATCTTCATTTAGTCCCCTATTTTTTACGAAAATTTTCCGATATCTTCCGGTTATCAGAAAATTTTCCGATAACCGAAAAATTTGGTCCCCCAATATTTGTTCCTGGTTCCGTCCCTGAATAGCCCCCAAAGTGGTTATATAAATGTAATGAGGGGAGGAAGGAGGACAAACCTAACTCAAGTTCCGGCTAACTCGAATATTTTAGTAAAGAATTTATTTTCAAGTATTAGATTTTAATTAAGAATCATTAAAAAATATTTATTAAGCCCTGATAAATATTAAAATATTAAAGATATTTCATTTTAATGTAAGCTATTTTAAAGTTTCGTTCCGGATGTAATGCATCAGTGATATATTACTGATCACTACGCAGCAAGATCAGCTAAACTCTTTTTAATTAAAAATTGTGTGGTATTAAAATACTCCTAAAACCGTGCATGCACTATAACATTAGGATTAGAAAACGAGTTATTCTTGAACACGGTAAATTAAGCTAGTGATTCGGGCCGGGGGACATAGTTGTCCCCTTTTGTATGGGAATGCAAATACAAGTTTGGGATGAGTGATACATACACACATATTCTTCTGCATGTTTGTAGTGCTTGGTCTCTTTGTCAAGCCATGATAAAAAAACATACAGTATAGTTCGCTCGCGTTTCAACATATATGTAGGTTTCCTGTATTTCAAATAACTTTTTTAAATTTGATTGGTGCATGGGAAATGAGAGAAGACTGAGGAGAAAGGAGGGTATTGGGATTTTAAACAAAGCAGTGTTGTGTGTTGCTGTTTGACATATATAAGGCAATTGCATTTCACATTTCAAGTTGCCAATTAAAGAAAGACTCCACAAAAATACTTATATTTATTATGTTCCCGTGTAACTGTGTTTAGGTTTACTTATAATATAAAATGCTAGTTATAAACATTACAATTTTAAAAATTGTAATGAAAAAATAAATATGTATTCATTTAAGAGAGCAACACTAGGGATTTCAAGATCTTAAATTTGTTTCCAAACATCAAGTATTGTGTTTTAATTTGTGGAAAATATATGCATACATGTGGATCCTTTTTATTTTTAAAATACATATCCAGAGTTCATGCCAATTAAACATTTGGAAACGATTTTAGGAATGACTTTGAGATTTAACAATTTTGAGAATGAACTAGCTCCATGATTAGTTCTCACTCTTATTGATAAAAGTCTAGTAAATGGAAATCTACAAGTACTTAAGCTTACTATGTATTACTTAAGCTTACTAGGGGAGGGGGGAGCTTACTATGAATTACTTAAGCTTACTAGGGGAGGGGAGGGGTTGCAGTTTGTGTATGTGTATTCAAATAGTTGGAGTATTAAATATAGTACTAGTACATATTGGACGATCCAGTAAAAAAGTCACAAAAGATGTTTGTTCTTCAAACCGACAAAGAGTTAGTTTCCGTTTACGAAAGTCTTGGCCTATAAATATTATGCTCAAGTCCATATAGGAGCAAACGCTATTGATAGATGGAAATTGTTAGACACTTATGGTCCGTCCATGGAGAGTGTTAGACACCCATGCTTAAAAAAACACAAGCAAAAATCAACAGATATATGTCCGGTGGGAACTATTGGCACTACAAGAAAAACGGCTAAATATGACCCAAAAAATTCGGTCATATTTAGCTAAATTCGACCGAATTCTGTCGAATTTAGCCGCGGTCGAATTTATTTGGTCATATTTAGCCTTGTTTTCTTGTAGTGGGGTTTTTTCAAAGATTTACTTTGACGGTTTTTCAATGATCAATCAATGTTACTGATTCCATACATGATAACGGTGGAATTGAAATCGGAACGCACCAATATGTTGGTGTAATATTCCGTAATTTTTAGAATAATGATAATAATAAATAATAGAAAAAAAGGGATTAAATTTAGATAATGATTAAAAATTTAAAATTAAATTAGCTTAATTTGATCTAAAATATGGATTGATTTGAATACGGATAACTTGTAGGTTTGGACATAGGGTTTTGAAACTCTAAGTATCTTATTCTTCTTTATTGTTTTAACTATTAAAATTCTTAGGGTTTTGTCCACAGAAAATCAGCTGTCTTGTAAAATTCGTAGAAAATTCATCGTAATTCGGAATTCGTTGATTCTGGACTTGTCAGAAAGCTCTTTTCGTGCTCTACAACTTTCATTCTTTGAGTTTTTCATGAAAACATTGTTTAGAGGGTCAAAAAGGCTAAATACAGACCTGATCAGAATTGTAATCATGGAGTCTTTCAAGATTTTAGATGTTTTGCTACTGAGGGGTTGCTACATGTATTCTTATGTGATTATGTGAATTCTTGATATGCGTAGTTGAGGTAAGTAACTATTCGTTGCTCCGTATTATTATAAGTAATTATAGGTTGCTTCGTACTATTGTGAAACGTGCTATATGTTTATTGATTATGTGTTATCAAATATTTGTGTAACTAACTTTTCGTACCTTTGCTCCATATTAATGTGGAACGTGCTTTGTATTGTTTGATTACATGTTCTCGAATAAGTGTTTAAGTTATCGTAAGTATGATTTTGACATGTGATTAATAAGAAATTAATTTTTCAGAAATCCCCAGTCTTAGTCATGTATAAGAATAAGATTCCGATCACTGGATAGTGTGTTACATAGAACTAGTTTGCACACGTTCCGGAACACATCGATACCTTGTCAAGATTCGGTTTCACTTGACGAGGGACGTAAACTAGTCCCTCATCGAATAAGAATAAGATCCCGATCGCTTAGGAAAGTTTGGCATAAAGCATAAGATGCCGGTCACTGGCAAAATGTGGCGTAAGGTGTGATTTAGGACTGTGGGAATTAAAAGTAAAAGATATAAGATTAAGACTTATTTGTTCGATTCAGAATTTATATTATGTGAGTTATTGAAAATATTGTGTACATTGATTTGATATTTGTTATAGAATATATTGTGTGAATTTTTGTCGCAATTGTTATTGAGTATGTTGTGTGAAACTATGTGATAGATGTTATGTGCTACATGTGGAAATCGTGTTTTTGAAAATTATAAAAATATATTATTTTGAGCCGTCGGATGGTAGTTGCTTGCTCGGCTTGGTAGCTCATTCTTTTAATATTTCAGGATTCGATGTAAGATCGAGTGGGATAGCATTGGAGTTCAAGGATCTTAGATTCGGAGTACATTGTCATCATTGGCTGTGCTTTTGTAATAAGTACCTTTGTAATTGACTTTTTGGATTTAGAATTAATAGTCCGAAAAGTCGGGCTGTTGGTATCAAGAGCAGGCTGTCCTTCGAAGTGTATTAGGTATGCGACTAGTACATTATCTAGGGTGCGATCCTTTAGACTATCGTTAGGACTAGAATTTTAGAATAGATGTGTCATGAACTTTTGGAGTATAGGAGTTTGAGAATTTGGGGACCAAATTCTTTTTAAGGAGGGTAGTATGTAATATCCCGTAATTTTTAGAATATAGATAATATAGAATAATAGAAAAAAAGGGATTAAAATTAGATAATGATTAGAAATTTAAAATTGAATTAGATTAATTAGGCCTAAAATATGGATTGGATTTGAATACGGATAACTTGTAGGTTTGGGCATAGGGTTTTGAAACTCTATATAAGTATCTTATTCTTCTTTCTTGTCTTAGCTATTAAAATTCGTTGGGTTTTGTCACACAAAATCAGCTGTCTTGTAAAATTCGTAGAAAATTCATCGTAATTCAGAATTCGTTGATTCTTGACTTGTCGGAATGCTCTTTTCGTGCTCTACAACTTTCGTTCTTTGAGTTTTTCAATAAAACATCGTTTAGAGGGTCAAAAAGGCTAAATACAGATCTGATCAGAATTGTAATCATCGAGTCTTTCAAGAATTTAGATGTTTTGCTACTGAGGGGTTGCTACATGTGTTCTTATGTGCTTATGTGAATTCTTGACTTACGTAATTGAGGTAAGTAACTATTCGTTGCTCCGTATTATTATAAGTAATTATAGGTTGCTTCGTACTATTTTGAAACGTGCTCTATATTTGTTGATTATGTGTTATCAAATATTTGTGTAACTAACTTTTCATACCTTTCCTCCGTATTAATGTGGAACGTGCTTTGTATTGTTTGATTACATGTTCTCGAATAAGTTTTTAAGTTATTGTAAGTATGATTTTGACATGTGATTAATAAGAAATTAATTTTCAGAAATCCCCAGTCTTAGTCATGTATAAGAATAAGATTTCGATCACTGGATATTGTGATACATAGAACTAGTTTGTGCGCGTTCCGGAACACATCAATACCTTGTCAAGATTCGGTTTCACTTGACGAGGGACGTAAACTAGCCCCCCATCGAATAAATATAAGATCCCGGTCACTTTGGAAAGTGTGGCATAAAGTATAAGATGCCGGTGATAGTGTTAGTGCCCTAGAGACAATGTAATTGTGTTTCTATGAAAAAATATTTTGTTACTTAATAATTATGTTCCATCGATTATTCAATGATGATTTATTATGTTTTTATTTACTGCGAAATAAATATTAGAATAACAAATGTCCTTGGAATATGTAACACGTATTCTATATCTATAAGTATTTTACTTAAAAATGAGATTATATGAATTGTGTTAATATTCCTAAATATCCCTAATCGAGCATTAATAATATGGGACAATTATAATGCATAAAGATTAGTATGTTTGTTGACTGATGATCACATCATTGGTCATAGGTATAATGATACTAAAGTCAAGAACATAGGTGCATGTAATATTCTACATGGCACTGGATAAACCCATAGTGAGATTCTACATGTTAATAATGTCATTAGAAAGACTCACAGTGATAATGGTGTAATGATCCTTAGAATTGAGATCATTATATTTCTATACGAGGATTAATATACTTTGATTACTTCCTCCGTCCCATTTTATGTGAACCTCTTTCCTTTTTGGTACGTCCCAAAAAGAATGAACATAATATACTTACTATTTTTGAATACTACTTTTCACTATTACACCCACTACTTCTCAACTTTTTTATTAAATAAACACTATTACACCCACTACTTTCCTCCTCTATCTCAAATCTATTATTAAATATTGATAGGTCCCACCACTTTATCCACTTTTCAACTAACTTCTTTTCAACAAATTTGGGTTCATATGAATAGTAATTTCAGTTACTATTCATATGAATAGTAATTTCGGATACTGTTCATATGAATAGTAATTTCGGTTACTATTCATATGAATATTAATTTCGAATACTATTCATTTTTCTCTTAATTTGACATCCTTAAATATTCAGCTTCCAACTAACTAGAGGATATCAACACTGTTCTAAACTCAATCATATCTCTTAACAGTTTTTCTGAGTTAGATACTTCGATTCCTTTGTGAAGTGTTGACGCCTAGTGCAACTGGTCTGGTTCACAGATGACTAACATTCACTCGTGGTCTTCATATCATGTCTTTAAGAACACTGCTAAGAATTATGTAACCATAAAAACTTTATCACTGGAATCTTTTGACCCTTCAACTGAATCATCTGTACATATTATTTTGTCACTGAGGCTTAATCATGTCAATGAACTTCTTTCAGCAACTTGATCCTTGTTGATGCCTGTTCTTCAAATTTCACGATCCTTGTATAGAGTTAATATTATTTATCTTTTATCCTAGTTGAGTTATATATGTCCTCTATTACATATTACATTACATTATGCTTTACATAAAGAATTTAACCCTCCTAGAATTAGGAGCGATATTATTGGCCTCTTGATTGAGTAAGACTATGAAATGCATGGCCATGCTCAAATGATGATTTGATTTAATAGTATACTCATTGATCAAGGAAATCTGGATTAAATGTTGAAGAGGATGGAAATAGACATGCGTCGAGTTTAATCTATGATATTTGGTTAAAGGGATTATATTACACGGAAACATTAATCACGAAAGGTTTAATATGGATCACCATTTAAATTATTATTACTTGGGTAGCAATGATGTATTACTAGATGCCGCTCTTTGTTTACAATTTTAATTGAGATTGTAAAATCGTTTCCAACGTAATAGTAACCTATCGGGTCACACACATAGAATGCTCGGTGGATTATTTAATTTGAATTCGGATTTAAATTAAATAAAAAAGGAATTTGAATTATTTATTATTAATTTAAGTTTGACTTAATTAATGTAATAAATAGAATTTCAAATTTAAAATAATTAATTCAGAAATACAGTTGTTATTTAATTAAGAAAGTCGTAGTTAGATAATGATTAGAAAAACTGAATTAGTATGGACTCTAATAAGGATTAGGGCTGATTTTCGTTTTTGTCTCTCCTATATAATATGTCTTTGTGGCTTAGAGAGGTACACACGTTTTTATTAAAAAACCCTAGCTGCTAGAGAGATAGAGAAAAAGAGAGAAAGGAAAAATGAATTATTGTGTTAGTACACAGCTTCCTCCGTTCGAGCTTCTGCGTGGATACTGACAGAGCGTAGATCATTGCATACGGGATACGTGGTGTTCATTCAAAATAGGACCTCCATCTGTCAGTCGAATCGTAAAGCTCTTTAATAGGTATGATTTGGTTCTCCATAATCAATCATGTCATATACACGGATCCTAGGGTTAGGTTTCGGAATTTTATTGTTTTATCATTTTTTTCCATTGCGTTTGCTGCCCCGAAACCTATCAGCCGGTCACTGGCAAAGTGTGGCGTAAGGTGTGATTTAGGACTGTGGGAATTAAAAGTAAAAGATATAAGATTAAGACTTATTTGTTCGATTCAGAATTTAGATTATGTGAGTTATTAAAAATATTGTGTACATCGATTTGATATTTGTTAAATAATATATTGTGTAAATTTTTGTCGTAATTGTTATTGAGTATGTTGTGTGAAACTATGTGATAGATGTTATGTGCTACATGTGGAAATCGTGTTTTTGAAAAATATAAAAGTAAATTATTTTGAGCCGTCGAACGGTAGTTGCTTGCTGGGCTTGGTAGCTCATTCTTTTAATATTTCAGGATTCGATGTAAGATCGAGTGGGATAGCATTGGAGTTCAAGGATCTTAGGTTCGGAGTACATTGTCATCATTAGCTGCGCTTTTGTAATAAGTACCTTTGTAATTGACTTTTTGGATTAATCAAATTGTATTTTACCTTAGTTTTGATTTAGAATTAATAGTCCGAAAAGAGGGCTGTTACAGGTGGTTTACTCGTTAGTTGTTGACTGATATGGTGGTGCGTATTCGCATATTCTAATCCAAAAATTCAAGATTTTGACAGGTCAACTCCAAATAACATCTAATTTTCATTGCCCATAATATATAAAACATTATACGTTGAGTATGGAATACACACAAAAAAATGCAGAGAGGGTGAATGTCTTTTCAAACTTTTCTCGAAGTTTTCTTTTAGAATAGTTTGTTTGAATTTGTTTGTGAATGTGTAGCTAAGTTTATGTTTTTGCTTAACAGATTATATGTACGGAAATGAAACACCAGAACACAAGTACTACTTTAATCTAATATTGTATTAGATAAAGATTTTGCTACAATCTGCGAATACAATTGTTAGTATTCTCAGCTTCGTTTCTCAGAGAGATAGTATCTATAAAATTTTAATGGAAAAACTTCAACTTGCTAAAGAAGTGAGGTTGTACACTTATTGAACATGTGTACAACCTACTTACTATAAATGTAGTGACAGATAAATACACTTTTCTAACTTGTCTATCCCTATTTGGTATATGTCTGGGCAGCATATGATTTGACCATCTCTTTAACCTGCTCAGATCCACTACTTTAGCAGCTTGTCCCCTTTAACATCTCTCTAAGTTTCTTTTGTAGACTTTCCATGTACACTTTACAGTTGTGGTCCTGTAAGTGCCTTGGCTTGTTGTAGGTTTTCTGACTTGTACATCTTCAGTAGTTTTCTTCAAGAATCCATTCGAGAAATGACTAAGTGCTTGATTCGAGAACTAGAATTAAATTGTTCGATAACTCTGAGTTCTCGAACAAATTTTTCTTGACATATCAAATCACTTCTCGAATGAGTCTTTTCTTCAGGAATTCAAGACTTATCGAATAGAGCCTTTTTACCTATGGAATCCTTGAGATGTCGAATAGCTTCCTGAGCCCTTGAGATATCGAATGTGACTTTGACTTGTTGACCCTTTGAGAACTCGAATGATGCTTTGACTTGTTGACTTCCAGAGTTCTCGAATAGAGTATTAGACATGTCGAATCCCTAAGTTATCGAATAAAGTTTTGACTTGTTGACTTCTTGAGATATCAAACAGTGTCTTTTGACATATCAAATTCTTGACTTCCCGAAACCTTGACTTCTCGAATAGATCAAATTACTTCTCGAATTAGCACTTAGACAAATTTTCAATCTTCAAATTTCAACTGTGTTTATTTTTACAGCCTTGTTCTCCAAGCTTGAGGCATGATCTCTGGATCTTCTTTCAAGCATTATTTCATGATTTAATCTATATAGTCACACAGCTAGAAATTTGGTGCCTATTACAAGTACTAAACACAAGTAGAAACTCTACAACTAGAGGATTGCCCAGTTAAGGGTTCATGTAAGTAATGCAAAGCATTACAAACAATTATACTTTTTATTAGATGTATACATGCATGCTTTTGTGACTAACATTATATACTAAATAAAAATTCGATTTTATACCATAAATAACTACTATATATGTAAGGATTAATTAATAATTAAATTCTTACATATATATCAGGCTAAGTCTACAAATTAACCAAGATGAAACTGCCGGGCTGCTAGTCTATTAATTATACTCATTGGAAAATCCTATCCATGTCACTAGGGTATAGGTAGACATGCTTAAGGGCACCTTAAGTGGAATCTCATTTACTGCTTTGATTCCCATGCAAATGATTTGGGTATATATTTTTTGCGTTGGATGAAATGAAAACTGGAGGAACTGTTCCACCACCCTGACTGTCCCACTTCAGCCTTTATTGACTATTTTATTAACTTGTTGTACTCACCAATTCCATTTCACATGGTCTTCTTTGTTTTAATTTTGTAAACCAATATTTTAGTAATACAAATAAGATCACGTTAATGTGGAAATAGGATCTACATTGGATCAACTTACCCATTTACCACCTTTTGCTTACCCGAGATAAATGGATCCAAAAATGTAAAAAATGGAAAAATGTAAAAAATGGGCTTCCTCATTACTGATGCTCTCTCTCTCTCACACACACACACACACACACACACACACACACACACACACACACACACATATATATATATATATATAGACAAGTGATCAAATAGAAACCAATCTTAAATCTTAAAATAAAAACTAGAAACTAATGTAAACCATTCATTTTTTTTATTTTATTAAATCATAACCACCAATTATATACATGTATATCCTTTTTATTTTCTCTTACATCTCTTCCATCTACCCAGGTTCATTTCATCTTCTTCAACGTCGAAATTTTTTAGCAACAAACAATATTCACCTCCATCAATCTACTCCCTCTCTCCATCTTCCCACCCATAATTACATATATACAAATCTGTATATATATATATATATCTCTCCTATATGTATATTGTTAGGTTAGGGGACTTACAAAATTCGAGATTAACAAACACCAATACAGAGCACACACACCAGTCGATTATTTGACAAGATCCACCAAAGCACGGTTACATGTAATTCAAGTATTACTTCTACTTCCCAAAACAAGAACATCAAGCAATATTTGACGTGGAAACACCCACGTCCCAAATTTGTATTATTAATCCAATCAATAATCAATAATACATCAAAACAATAACACCTTAATGTTGTCCCAACCCCGATACTTGAGCCAACAATGCTCAAGCATCTCCCAAACAATACTTAAGACTACATCTCTTAAGCTTTCACACATCAAACAAATACAATATGACTATGTATATATTGCCATCAGAAACTTAGCCACCAAGTTACCATACAAGCATAATCATATTTGGTTTCTAATTACCTACCAAATTGTAATCATACTTGACATCTAATTATCTACCCAAACCCATAACATCATATTGGGTTGAAACCCAACAATCCTCCCCTTCAACCCAATACCCATATCGGATTGAACAGTACCCATCAAGCCATTGACGTCCATTCGCCAACGCCTTCCCTCGAACAAGAATCTACTCATCTTGCTCTTCCGATCATTGCGTGTCGCTAAAACCCGTATAATGACCCTCGAAACCACTGTTCTTTGCCATAACGGTATCCATCTACAAAATCACGTGCAT
Organism: Saposhnikovia divaricata; assembly: GCA_036435485.1. Lineage (NCBI taxonomy): Eukaryota > Viridiplantae > Streptophyta > Magnoliopsida > Apiales > Apiaceae > Saposhnikovia > Saposhnikovia divaricata. Next base: position 115,196,614 of record CM071596.1, read on the forward strand.
CAACCACCATGAGTGCTCTTCCATCAGTTGAGTCATCCGATCCTTGCTTTCACAATCCTTCGGTCTCCTGAAGAAAATCACTAGTATCATCCAAATAGTTCATCTGGTTGATCAAACCATTGAAACAATTGCGATGACCTCTTCCATTTTCTTCCATCTCGAGTCCGAACACAGGATTGATCCACGGTGCAAGCCAACCGTCAAATCGCACGTAACTTTGTCTCTTACCGCCTTAGCAGGAATCTCCTTGTCAGCAAATCCTTCATTGTACTCTACCAGATCAATTGAACCTCGAACTTTCCATTAACCTCATCCATCACGAACCCGAACCTTGGCTTACCACTTGTTAGGTTAGGGGATGTACACAATCCGAGTTTCACAAACTCTGATGCAAAGCACACACATAAGTCGATTAGTTGACAAGATCCACCAAAGCACGGTTACATGTAATTCAAGTATTACTTCTACTTCTTATCAAATCAATAAGTAAAAGCAAAACAAGAACATCAAGCAATATTTGACGTGGAAACACCCACGTCCCAAACTTGTATTATTAATCCAATCAATAATCAATAATACATCAAAACAATAACACCTTAACGGTGTCCCAACCTCGATACTTGAGCCAACAATGCTCAAGCATTTCCCAAACAATACTTAAGACTACATCTCTTAAGTTTTCACACATCAAACAAATACAATATGACTATGTATATATTGTCATCACAAACCTAGCCACCAAGTTACCATACAAGCATAATCATATTTGGTTTCTAATTACCTACCAAATTCTAATTATACTTGGCATCTAATTATCTACCCAAACCCATAACATCATATTGGGTTGAAACCCAACATATATCTAAATGTGTATGTTTATATCACCCTGATAAGTGCATATTTTTACATATTTTTATTACCTATTTATTGCTTGAACTCATATTTTAATAAATTATTTTGTTGCATTTCAGAAAATTCGTAAATAAATAAAGAAATGATAAAATTAAGAAATAAAGAGCGAGGAAGGGAAAAAGAGGAAGAAAAAGGACCAAAAATGAAAGAAGGAAAAGAATTAGGAGCTTAGAGCAAAAGGAATATTTCAAGACAAGTGGAAGGTGGAGATCATCCCAACACATTACATAAGTGTATGGCCAAGATCAACTCTTCAAAGCTTAAGGGGGAAGGAAACAAATAGATGGCTAGGATTTCACCACCACACACCACAAATGTATGGTGGGGATTTACCGAACACCCCCCTTAACCCTAATTCCTATCCTATAAATACCCCCCCACCCCCCTTGTATTTAGCAACTTAGATTTTAGGGTAGTTTTAATTTCTTGTATTTTTCTTAGTTTCAAATCTTGTAAACACTCTTTTTAATTTTAATGCAATTTCATTTCCTTTAATTTCTTGTCTTGCTCTTTCGTTATTGTTGCCTTGTTTCGTTATTTTCGTAAATCCAAGTAGTGGACAAAGTAGCGAAAAGCTAACCACTATGGGTTGAAAGTAACGAAATTTAATTTCGTTTTCGTAGTTTAAATTAGTTTTTAATTCGTAGTAAGCCCCTTTAAAAATCAATTTTATTGTGGGCCATTTAATTCCAAATCAAATCTTCGTTTTAGTGTAACTTTAAATTTTGCATTTAATTTTCTTTATTTTCATTTTTAACTTAAAAAAAAATTTGATCTCTTTCAGTATTTTATTTTCCTATCTTCACTTAATTTAATTCGAAGCCATTTGAGTCCCCTGTTTTTAGCCTCTCTATTTTGTTAAATTAAAACAAAGAAACCCAACAACTTTTCTTCTCCATCTTACAAATTCTTCCTCCCTTCATTTTCCTGCAAACACTCCCTTCTTCTTCTTTTCATTTTGCTTCAAAAACAATCTCTCTCTCTCTCTCTCTTTCTCTCTCTCTCTCTCTCTCTCTCTCTCTCTCTCTCTCTCTCCCTCTCTCTCCCCATTAAACCAATAACTTCCCTGTTCTCATTCGATCTATCCTCTTCACTCTTTTTTTTAATTTATACGAACCACACCCCCTTCCCTCAATTTCATTATAAATTCGCTGAGCTTTTATCGAATTGTAGTTTAATTTTTATTCGAATTCGCTGAATTGTTCGGTTTGTGGCTTGAATTTGCTTAAGTCGAGTTATTTTGCTGTTCGTCAAAGTCTGAGTTTCACCTGGTGTTGTCGTTTTTGTATTGTTTTGTTAAATTTTTTATGCTGAGTCCTTGCCTTGCTGCGATTTTAGTTTTCTCCTCTACGCTGTGTTTGAGTTTTGGAGTGATGCGTTTGGTCGAGTCTGAGTTGTAGTATTACAGAATGTCAAGTCTATTTTCTTCTCTTAAGTTTGTTTTCCAGCTTTTCTTTTGCCCAAGTTCCGTGTTTTTTTTGGCCGGGTTGTATTTCTGTTTTCGTGGAGTTGTTTAGTTCGAGTTTGTTGGCTGTGTTCGGTTGTGAATTAAATCGTTTTTCCTGCCTGCGTGATTTTGGGTTGCTTGCAACGTAGTAATGGCCGCGAGTTGTCTGTTGCCAAGTCTGTCGAGTTGTAGTCCCTATGTTTGAGTCGAGTTATTCATGTCCTTGCTGCGCCATGATTACGGTTTTTTTTTGTGTTGCTTCGTTTGATTGAGTTTTGTACTGTTTCTACCGAGTCTGTGTTGGAGCTGTTGAGCTCGTTTAATTATTTTTTTTTAGAATTGATCTGCGGGTTTTGTTCGTTAAAGTCGAGTTATTGCTGTTGTTTACGTTGTGTCATAAACCGAGTCACTTCCTAGTTAACAACCGAGTCACTTCCTAGTTAACGTTTTGTTTGTTCGAGTCTGCAACTGCTGTTTCTTGAGTTTACTGTGGTTTTAGAATCGATTTGCTGCTTTAGAATTAATTGTTTGGGTTCATTTTCTGGTTTGTTGGAATGGAAATGCTGTTGGTTTCGAGTTTTGTTTTGTTCTCGGTCTTAGAATTAAGTTTCTTGTTTCTGGGTTTTAGGTTGTAAAATCAACTTTCACAACTGAGTTTTGAGTCCAATTTGTGCTGCATTCCCGAGATATGTGCTGAGTTTGACTGAGTCAATTAGTGAGATTGTGGAATGGTTGAGTCTTGTATTTTTTTTTTTTAATTTTTGGGCTAGTTAAATTTACGAATGATTCATGTCGAATTTTCTTTAAATTTTCTGTATATAAAATGAGTTAAATTCGAATTTTTAATTTTAATAATTTTTAGATAATTTTTTTTTATTTAGTTTACAAGTAGAATAATTATTTAATTTCCTTTTAAAAATTTTAATTTCTTTTGGTAATTAAATCTAAAATTCTTAAAAATCAAATTTGTTCTAATTCGATTAAATTGAGAATTAAGGATCGCGAAAATATTAGTCCCTGTGGAACGAATCATTAAATTTTACAACGAAACGAATTGTGCGCTTGCGATTCAAATATCATTTATTTTAGCACAAAAAGTTTTTGGCGCCGCTGCTGGAGACTAATTATTTTTCGCGCCTTAAATTTTAATTTTTCGAGTTAGTTTTATTTCTTGTCTTATTTTTATTTCGTTCTTTTTAGGAAATTGTGAGATTTCGGAACTCCTCTCAAGAAGCGTGGAAAATTGGAATTTATGGAAAGCTTGCTTCGGTAACCGTATCTCACTCTTTTCGCCCTTTTTATTTTTAGAAAAACGCAAAAAAAATTAATAAAAATTCAAAATTCATAAAAAATTGAAAAATCAAAAATCCAAAAAAATTAGTTGTAAATACATAATTGTTGCATCATGCATTCATCACGTAGGTGCACATCATCCAGATTTTTATTTTCTTGTTTTTTAATTTTTCGTACCTTAAATGGTGGTGATCGTTGGCGGACCAAGGTACGTTAAATTCTTCTTTTCTTTAGTTTAGAACACGTAGTTTAAAGCATCCATAAATGTTTCTAGTTTTTTATATCTCGTTGTTTGTTGCATTCATTTGTAAATAAATCTTAAGGGCAAATCCTCTTGCAACATGGGGGAAGGGATTTAATCACTCTTTCCTTGCCCCACAACAATTAATTTTCAACATTTTGCATCCTCTAGCCTTTTAATAAAATTAATTAGACATTTGCCCCTAGGATTTCGCGCTCAATTAGAAAGGTGCCTAAAAATAAACGTAATTAAGACTTATTCACGACCTTCAGTGTCTAAGGTTCGCCTGGCTGTTAGGATTCGGTGTCTAAGTGACGAGTTTGGCCTCTTGGCAATGCCTGCTCTAATCTGGCCGAATCGGTCTGAATAATTCTTAATTTACGGAATTTTTAGTGTGTCTTAATGTTATGAGCAATGTCTAGTTATTTTATTTAGGGAACCTAGGTTAGATTTTTCTTTTGATTTTTCACCATTTATTTTGTGTGTTTCATTTTCGCACTTACGTGCTACGTGGTTTTATCTTTGATCAATCTTTACCATGTCTGTAGCATTTAGGGAGCGTTATTAACAAGGTTGGGATATTGACGAGGAGTTAGCGGATAATACGATGTGGTGTGAGTCAACTAGGGAACCTAGAGTATATAACGAGTCGTCTAGTACTTTTAGTGATTTGCATTATAGTGAAAACGATATTGCAATCGACTCTGAATTAGATGCTCTTACTAGACGACTCGAAGCCTTAGAAACCCTTAGTGGCCCTTCACACACGTCTTGGGACCCAAATTTCAACTCTCCGAGTCTCGATTTTCAACATGGCCCCAACTCTCAACAAGTCAACGCCATGTTTCAACCAACCTCTCGAAATGACCACTTTACATCGTCTTCTAATTCCGGTTGGAGAGATTATCCCGATCTCTCATGGAACCAAGGTCATAGCTATCAAACTCCGCCTCCACATTTTCAAGAACCGAACTCTTATCTAATTCCGAGTCAAGTTACTTATTCGAGTTCAATTCAAACACCCGCCCGCCCACCCGGATTTCATGATTCGAGTAGGAAACTTGACACCTTAGAAAAGAGTATCGAGGCTTTATTGATTTCTCAAACAAACTTCATGCGAACCATAACTTCTGATAGGCAAATTTTGAACTCTAATGTTCAAGCCTTCTTTAAGTTAGAATTTCAAGTGAATCAATTAGCCACCATGTGCGAGCGTGAGACGATAACCACCCCGAATCCACCCGAGGTCAACCCTAAATTTCTTATCACTCAAAGACCTATCGATACTTTCGATGATATCATTTCTCCTAGGTCTAATGTTCAAGTTGACACTCCTTTCGGTGGTGATTCACACGAAGAAGATTCTAATGCTGACATCATTCTTTCTCTAGGTCAAACGAAGAATCCCGATGATTCTGAGTTTGTGGCTTCACCTAGACAACCATCATCTTCTTCTAGTGAACTTTTCCTTTCATCTTCCAAACCTCTTCCTGAAAAACCCAAAGAACTTCATACTCAACCAATAGGAGCTAATCTAGTTAAGGATGTTGTTTCAAGGTCAAATTTGGACGATCATGAGATTGAGTCTCTTCTTAAACAAGATTTTCAATTGCATTACGAGACCAATCGAGAGCTTCACGAATCTTTTAAGGATTTGACCTCGGAAGAGATGTTTGGAGAGATGAAGAATATTTGTTCCAAATGGGAAACTCAACATAAGGATAGTTCTTGTGATCCTAATTCTGTTGGTAAAACATTTTTCGAAGAGCCACCCCCACCCGTTTCTATTTCTTCATTTTCCACTCGTGCTCCACCTTTCATCAAAACTCATGATATTCATGACCAACATCTTATCGTAATTAATTTGCTTCAACAACAAAAAGAAGCATCCTCATGGTCTATGGATGAAGTTAGGAATATGATTTTTATTCTTGCGCCTAATCGGATCGTTCGAGTGGTCTATGCTATTTTCGTGGGTGAGTTTCTGAAATATGTTGGTTGTATAACAAAAATAGTTTTTCCGAGAGCAGGTATTGGTTAGTAAATATTTGTTTTGTACCTCCCATAGTAGAATGTAGGTATGGGGGAGGAGTTGTGTGTGTGAGTTGTTTTCTTTCATAATTTCTAGTAATTTTTCAGTCTCCGTCATCCCTTATCAGGTATTTCCTCAACTTTCTCCTTTTTCATTTCTTTTGCATTTCTTTATCCTTTCTCATTTCTCTTTTCTTTTGCATTTGCATACATTGAGGACAATGCATGATCTAGGTATGTGGGAGGGTTTTTAGTGTAAATATAAAAATCAAAAAATCCAAAAAAATTAAAAAATGAAAAAATCACAAAAAGAGTTCTTTTCGTATTCTAGTCTTGTTAATTGATTGCTAGTTGCTTGATGCACCCTTGCATGCTATGATAATCTTATGATCCATTAGCTTTTGTTTGAGAAGTGATTTGCTAAAGTTCTTGTTCACACACTTACACAAGCAAGGTGAAGCTAGTAGACTTATTTAAATTGTGCATGAAATTAGAAGGATATGATTAGGTGTAAGATGATTTGGTCTTCATGCTTTGAGTACAAGTAGGTGCATTGAGGATACCTTTACTTGAGATTGATTATGTTTTACCACACCAAGTGAGTTTTGAGCCTATTTGCACATCTTTTGCATTTATATTCGTTTGCTTGAGTGTCCACTTGTCATTTGCATCGCTATCACTTGTTTGAGTTCCTTCTTGAAATACATGACATTAATTGATGATAAAATGATAAAGGCACTTAGGAATAACCTATATTTCCAAATTATCCACACCATTCTTGTATGATCAATTAGTTAACCCTTTGAGCCTAATCATTTTCTTTCGGTGATACACCACATTACTCACCTAAGACCTTTTTCTTGTTTAGCCTTACGTATTCTTGATCCCATTTTGTCAAAGGCTAGTAGGAACTTAAGGGAGCAATAAGGTGTGTGAAATAGAGTTTACTTTTGTTCATAACTTTTGAGGAAATATTTGTTGTTACCTTGATAGTCGATTTTCAAAATTAAATCTAAAGGAGGATTATTGTTACATTTATCATTTTCCTTAAAAAAAATATAAAAAAATAGTAAAAAAAAAGAAGAAAAAAATGAAAAAAAATACAAATGAGAGCATACTTATGTTTTTTGTAATCCTCCTTCATTGCGTCTATTCAAGGCTTTTTGTTGAAAATGAAAATAAATTGTGTGGGGAGGAAGTTTGGTGTTGTGCATGATATTCATGGTGACTACTAGCTTTTGACACTTCACCTTATTTTGGCCTTTCTTGACATACCTTGTCCCTAGCCCCATTACAACCCTAATAAAGACCTTTTGATTGTCATTATTAATGTATGTTATGATTTAAGTTGGAATGATACCAAGTGTCAAGCATGCATTTGATTTTGTTGGAATTGAGTGATACACCTACCTTTGTTCTTGAGTGAATATTCTTTTGTGAGTGAAAGGTGAGGTATTGCTTATTTGTTTTTTGCATAAGAGATCTCAATTTTTGACTCTGAGGTGTGCCCTTGTAGACTTAGCATGGTTACCAATAATTTTTGCACTTGACATGAACTTATAATCACTCTTGCATGGTTCTTTGAGTAGACTATGTGAATCCTTGCACTTTCCACACCAAGACTTTGCAACTTCATTTTGATTCTTAAGTTGATGTATCATGAGAGGACATGTATGTGTGGTGTGTGATCTTTTATAAGCTAGATGGATTTTGTGGGTACATTCACTATTGTGTGATCTTTTATAAGCTAGATGGATTTTGTGGGTACATTCACTATATGCCCTCACGAGACCTCACTCGTCCACTAGGGCTGCCTAGGGGTTTAAAGGGCTTGTTGCATATGCCAAATGCAACCGTCACACCTACGAAAAGGAGTATAGGACTTTTTATCTAGATTTTCTTTTTGTTTTTACTCGAGGACGAGCAAAAGATAGGTATGGGGGCATTTGATAAGTGCATATTTTTGCATATTTTTATTACCTATTTATTGCTTGAACTCGTATTTTAATAAATTATTTTGTTGCATTTCAGGAAATTCGTAAATAAATAAAGAAATGACAAAATAAAGAAATAAAGAGCGAGGAAGGGAAAAAGAGGAAGAAAAAGGACCAAAAATGAAAGAAGGAAAAGAATTAGGAGCTTGGAGCAAAAGGAATATTTCAAGACAAGTGGAAGGTGGAGATCATCCCAACACATTACATAAGTGTATGGCCAAGATCAACTCTTCAAAGCTTAAGGGGGAAGGAAACAAATAGATGGCTAGGATTTCACCACCACACACCACAAATGTATGGTGGGGATTTACCCAACACCCCCCTTAACCCTAATTCCTATCCTATAAATACCCCCTCACCCCCCGTGTATTTAGCAACTTAGATTTTAGGGTAGTTTTAATTTCTTGTATTTTTCTTAGTTTCAAATCTTGTAAACACTCTTTTTAATTTTAATGCAATTTCATTTCCTTTTATTTCTTGTCTTGCTCTTTCGTTATTGTTGCCTTGTTTCGTTATTTTCATAAATCCAAGTAGTAGACAAAGTATCGAAAAGCTAACCACTATGGGTTGAAAGTAACGAAATTTAATTTCGTTTTCGTAGTTTAAATTAGTTTTTAATTCGTAGTAATCCCCTTTAAAAATCAATTTTATTGTGGGCCATTTAATTCCAAATCAAATCTTCGTTTTAGTGTAACTTTAAATTTTGCATTTAATTTTCTTTATTTTTATTTTTAACTTAAAAAAAAAATTTGATCTCTTTCAGTATTTTATTTTCCTGTCTTCACTTAATTTAATTCGAAGCCATTTGAGTCCCCTGTTTTAGCCTCTCTATTTTGTTAAATTAAAAAAAGAAACCCAGCAACTTTTCTTCTCCATCTTACAAATTCTTCCTCCCTTCATTTTCCTGCAAACACTCCCTTCTTCTTCTTTTCATTTTGCTTCAAAAACAATCTCTCTTTCTCTCTCTCTCTCTCTCTCTCTCTCTCTCTCTCTCTCTCTCCCTCTCTCTCTCCTTCCCCATTAAACCAATAACTTCCCTGTTCTCATTCGATCTATCCTCTTCACTCTTTTTTTTAATTTATACGAACCACACCCCCTTCCCTCAATTTCATTATAAATTCGCTGAGCTTTTATAGAATTGTAGTTTAATTTTTATTCGAATTCGCTGAATTGTTCGGTTTGTGGCTTGAATTTGCTTAAGTCGAGTTATTTTGCTGTTCGTCAAAGTCTGAGTTTCACCTGGTGTTGTCGTTTTTGTATTGTTTTGTTAAATTTTTTATGCTGAGTCCTTGCCTTGCTGCGATTTTAGTTTTCTCCTCTACGCTGTGTTTGAGTTTTGGAGTGCTGCGTTTGGTCGAGTCCGAGTTGTAGTATTACAGAATGTCAAGTCTATTTTCTTCTCTTAAGTTTGTTTTCCTGCTTTTCTTTTGCCCGAGTTCCGTATTTTTTTTGGCTGAGTTGTATTTCTGTTTTCGTGAAGTTGTTTAGTTCGAGTTTGTTGGTTGTGTTCGGTTGTGAATTAAATCGTTTTTCCTGCCTGCGTGATTTTGGGTTGCTTGCAACGTAGTAATGGCCGCGAGTTGTCTGTTGCCAAGTCTGTCGAGTTGTAGTCCCTATGTTTGAGTCGAGTTATTCATGTCCTTGCTGCGCCATGATTACGGTTTTTTTGTGTTGCTTCGTTTGATTGAGTTTTGTACTGTTTCTACCGAGTCTGTGTTGGAGCTGTTGAGCTCGTTTAATTATTTTTTTTAGAATTGATCTGCGGGTTTTGTTCGTTAAAGTCGAGTTATTGCTGTTGTTTACGTTGTGTCATAAACCGAGTCACTTCCTAGTTAACGTTTTGTTTGTTCGAGTCTGCAACTGCTGTTTCTTGAGTTTACTGTGGTTTTAGAATCGATTTGCTGCTTTAGAATTAATTGTTTGGGTTCATTTTCTGGTTTGTTGGAATGGAAATGTTGTTGGTTTCGAGTTTTGTTTTGTTTTCGGTCTTAGAATTAAGTTTCTTGTTTCTGGGTTTTAGGTTGTAAAATCAACTTTCACAGCTGAGTTTTGAGTCCAATTTGTGCTGCATTCCCGAGATATGTGCTGAGTTTGACTGAGTCAATTAGTGAGATTGTGGAATGGTTGAGTCTTGTATTTTTTTTTTAATTTTTGGGCTAGTTAAATTTACGAATGATTCATGTCGAATTTTCTTTAAATTTTCTGTATATAAAATGAGTTAAATTCGAATTTTTAATTTTAATAATTTTTAGAATAATTTTTTTATATTTAGTTTAGAAGTAGAATAATTATTTAATTTCCTTTTAAAAATTTTAATTTCTTTTGGTAATTAAATCTAAAATTCTTAAAAATCAAATTTGTTCTAATTCGATTAAATTGAGAATTAAGGATCGCGAAAATATTAGTCCCTGTGGAACGAATCATTAAATTTTACAACGAAACGAATTGTGCGCTTGCGATTCAAATATCATTTATTTTAGCACAACACACCCCTACATGTAGTAACCGTTGTAGATCTTAACATCGGTTATCATAAATTCCAGTGTCGGCGTCGAGATAATAATAGTAAAAAAAAGATGAAGATTGAATAGATTGAATAAAATATAGATGGAAGATGGAGATAATCAGAGTGGGAGGTACAAGTTTAATTACGTATAAAAAGTGTTAGAGCTGATACGACGATGGTGATTCAGTGGCCGGAGTAGATCAAAGATTGGTGACGATAAGGTAGGATGTGATGTAGTGGTGGATATACACATGTTGATTTTCAGTGATTTTTGTATTAGATATTAATGATTTTTGTTGGATATATTAGTGATTTATGTAATATTAATTAGTGATTTCAGCGTAAGTTTGGTACTTCAGTAATTGTGTAGCGTAAAATAGTGATTTTGGTGTAGATAGATATGGTATTTCTTGTTTTTATATCATGCTTAAATTTCAGATATGATTGTTTATATGAGAGGTGATGGTTTTTATTGATGTTGGTTGGTGAAAATCGAATTTGTAGAGTACAAAGATATAAAGATCAAATAGGGACAAGTAATGAGCCATTGGAATCAATGATGTTAGATATATGGTCGGAATTAATGGTGGTCGGAGGTATGATCGGAAGTTGTGGTTATCGGAGGTTGGTCAGAAGTAATGGTGGTCGAAGGTGTGGTTGAATAAGTGATGATCGTATAATGATGATATATAATATATGTGTATTCAAATATTTGGGTTTGTTTCTAGTTTTTATTTTAATTTGGTTTCTATTTGAATATGACCATATATATATATATATATATATATATATATATATATATAGGCCATGGTTCAAATGGGAACTCCTATTATCCGGGAAACTACATAATTATGAACATTTTTCTAATGGTAGTATGTCCTGTAACATGTTCTCTATTCTATCATTCAACCTATGTTCTCTAATTTATTTTTATTATGTTCTTGAATATATATTTTGTAATATGTTCTGTATTACTGTCATTTTATAGAACATACTTTAGGACTACAGAACATAGTGTAGAACATAAAAAAAACAAATTAGAAAACATATTACAGGACATATGTTGAATGATATATTAGAAAACATGTTACATGATATACTAACATTAAAAAAATATTGATAATTATGTAGTTGCCCGAATAATAGGAGTTCCTCATAGAACCTTATATATATATATATATGTATATATATATATATATATAGGCCTTTGCTCCATACAGAACACTCTTATATAACAAACAATAAAGAACACTATAAAATCATTTATTCCAATAGATCCATTGGCCCCGCCAGGGGCACCCAATACAAAAAGTTCTTATTTTTTTTATCTTCTATCCATTTAAAAAAAAAATTTAAAAATTTTTTTTTTTGAAAAAAATCACTATTCATGATGACGTCACTGCTGATGTCATCATGAACAGTGTTTTTTCCAAAAATTTTTTTTTTATTTTTTTTTTTGCTAAATGGATAGAAGATAAAAAAATAAGAACTTTTTGTATTGGGTGTCATGACGGAACTCTTATATTGAATTAAATATGAGGTGTTCTTTATTGTTCTTTATATAAGGTGTTCTTCATGGAGTGCAACTCTATATATATATATATATAGGCCATTGCTCCATACAGAACACCCTTATATAACAAACAATAAAGAATACCTTAGATCTAATAGATCCAATGGCCCCGCCAGGGGCACCCAATACAAAAAGTTGTTATTTTTTTACCCTCAATCCATCCAGCAAAAAACAATAAAAAAAATTTTTTTAAAAAATTTACTGTTCATGATGACGTCATCAGTGACGTCATCATGAACAGTATTTTTTTTATTATTTTTTTTTCTGGATGGATAGAGGGTAAAAAAATAATAATTTTTTGTATTGGGTACCATGACGGAACTCTTATATTAGATTAGATATGAGGTGTTCTTTATTGTTTGTTATATATGGTGTTTGTTATGGAGTGCAACTCTATATATATATGGGTGAAAAACCAAAATACCCACCATTTAATTCCGGGTGTCCAAATTACCCATTGGCGGAAACGTCCGCCCAAAATACCCACGGACCACGCATTCCTCTTATGCGTATAGGGGGGTACGCATGTGAGAAATGTGTGGAGCATGTACACGCATTCTCACAGTGCGTGGTCTTCGTAAAAATCAATTCCACACTCTGTGAACAGTAACAATGAATACGCATGTTGAGCATGCGTGGTTTGAGATGCGCATGTCCAACATGCGCATTCACAGTACTGTTCATCTCCTTCCCTCTGCCGCCGCCGGAGCAATTTACGACCAAACTTGTGACCATTCATTCAGTCCTTTCTAGGCTTCATTCACTAGCATGTTATACATCAAAATACTCGCCTCCTTACCCTCTACAACTTGTGACCATTCGTTTTTCATTTCTTTCACCGGATTCAAAGGCCCCAAACCAAGCTTTTTTTCCGATTTAGTTTTCAGATCTTCTCATACACGCCCTTGCGGGGCCAGAATCAACAAACCAAACGGGGTAAAAGTTAGAGGGAGGTGTGGGCTCCGTTTTGCTGCCCTCAGAAGGATTGGAGGTTGCTGGAGTATGGTGAACGGAGGGGTGACGACGTAAAGGCGATTTTGTGGGGGAGAGAGAAACGCGGGAGCTGAAAGTGAAGAAATGACGTCATCACGCATCTGGGAGATGCGTGACCCAGGATACGCAAGTCTGTAGTGCGTATCGTAGGCCACGCATGCCCAGCATGCGTGGTTCGTGGTCAAAAAGGGCGGAAAGTAAGAAATGACGTCATCACGCATCTGGGAGATGCGTGACCCAGGATACGCAAGTCTGTAGTGCGTATCGTAGGGCACGCGTGCCCAGCATGCGTGGTTCGTGGTCAAAAAGGGCGGACAGTAGCGTCTACGGGTATTTTGGGCAGTTGGACTCCAAAAGTGATGTATTTTGATCATTTTTTCTATATATATATATATATATATATATATATATATATAGGCCTTTGCTCCATACAGAACACTCTTATATAACAAACAACAAAGAACACCTTAGATCTATTAGATCCTTTGGCCCCGCCAGGGGCACCCAATACAAAAAGATATTATTTTTTTACCCTCTATCAAGTCTAAAAAAAAATTGAAAATTACAGTTCACCTGATGACGTCATCATGACGTCATCAGGTGAACAGTAAATTTTCAAAATTTTTTTTTTTGCTGGTTTGCTAGAGGGTAAAAAAATAATAACTTTTTGTATTGGGTGCTATGACGGAACTCTTAAATTATATTAGATATGAGGTGTTCTTTATTGTTTGTTATATATGGTGTTTGCTATGGAGTGCAACTCTCTCTCTCTCTCTATATATATATATATAGGCCTTTGCTCCATACAGAACACTCTTATATAACAAACAATAAAGAACACTATAAATCATTTATTCCAATAGATCCATTGGCCCCGCCAGGGGCACCCAATACAAAAAGTTCTTATTTTTTTAGGCTCCATCCATCCAGCAAAAAAAATTGAAAATTCACTGTTCACTGATGACGTCACTGATGACGTCATCATGACGTCATCGATGAACAGTGAATTTTCAAAAATTTTTTTTTGCTGGATGGATGGAGCCTAAAAAAATAAGAACTTTTTGTATTGGGTGGCCCTGCCAGGGGCAATGGATCTATGAGATATGAGGTGTTATTTATTGTTTGTTATATAAGGTGTTTGCTATGAAGTGCAACTCTCTATATATATATATATATATATATATTCCTTGTGGAAAATCCTATCCATGAATGATAATTTTTGAATGAAAAAATAATTATAATGTGCTTCCAATATGACATGTACGTATTTACTCATTTCTTATCTTGTTCATGCATGGTTTCCTTTCTTCCTCAATCTTTCTCTTAAGGTACAAATGATATTTATGGTTTTCAGACTTGTGTGCAAAAATACAAACATATACACCTCTTTACTGTATACCAACACATAAAAATCACAGACCGATATGCCTGTATACATTCAAATATGTGGAGAATTAAAGAGAATTATTGATACGTCGTTTCAATCAACAGTAGTTCATAAGTCAGACATGTTGGTGTATTGTTCATCCATGTACTGTAGCTGAAGCGCGATCAGACCATCATCACTAGCAGTAACAGTAACTATATACACTGTCATACTGTGTGTTGCAATATTTCCCAACCAACTCTATTTAGGGCTCCTTAATTTAATGCATGCTTCTTCACAATTCAATTATTTTTACTATCTTCAACTTTGACCTTTCCATTCACAACATACATGCGGACGATTTGTTGGAACATATATACGTAAGGATAATTTCCCGTATTCACATAAAAATACTCTAATTGTTATAGCTACTGTGATTAATAAGCACGATTAACATGTTATAACAGTCATATCTCCAATAATATATATACCACATTACCGACCGAATCAAGACGGGCGAAACTAGACTAAAATTTCGGCTAAGTTGAAAATTTAAGTAGAATTTTTTTTAAATCCCGTTTTTTTGTTGAAAAATATTTAAAAAATTATTAAATTCCGGCAAGCATCAAAATATTGATCATATTTTATTTCATCCCCGACTGTTTTGAAATCCTTGATTCGGTTACTGCACTGCATGGTTATGGATTTGTTAAGCACCTTCTGTTTAGTACCCTAGCTACGTAGTTTTTATATTCAGCTAGGTACAACTGATGATATGATCCAAGTATTCCTTTACACACGCACACAACTGATGATAATATACTCTTAGATATTAATTGATTGAAAAGTGAATGTTAAGATGGTATAAGTTCCATCCATCAGCAGAAGAAACATCCTTCCAATCCCTCCACTAATAAAGCAAAAGGGCATCATATGCACCCCAAAAGCTGGTGGTGTATATATTTGCAGGATAAAAAGCCTATCTCTCAATGTACTCTCTTGATTAAACAATAAACAACATGACTTTGGAACAAAAATATACTATCAATCTCTTTGTTTATCTGGTCATCACCCTCTCCCTCTGCACATATAATATCATATCATCCTTTTTCATTATTACAAAACTAAATGAATCAATGAAGATACAGTCCTAAAAAAAGAAAAAGCCACTTGGGATTGATCAGCCAATTCATGTAACATCATCATCATTTTTTAAAGTAAAAGTAAAGTAGATCTTGTTATTGTCTCCTTGTTAGCCAATTTTAACTCTGCTCTACTAGTATAATTAAACTTCCAGGCCCTAGCTAGCTAGCTAGCTCCAATCTATTTTCTTAATGAGTACTTATACCTAACTTCACTATTATCTGCCCTTGAATTTCTCCAAACATGCGAATCATGTCAAGAGATTGGTGATCAAAAAAAATGTCAAGAGATTTAATCTCTGCATGCAGTTAACGATCGAGTTCCATACTTTCATGTTAAAAGCAAGGAATTGACTGAAATGATTCGAAAGATGCATGAAGAGATAATCATGTACATAAAACACGTACTGTGTGTCTCTGTAACGTAATTTTTACCATTGACCTCTGTTAACTTTGATAACTCCAAGACCCGATCTAGTGCCTCCTCCGCCGTTCCCACGCCCGGTAAGAGGTGAAGCTGGTGGTTGGGCGTCTGCAAAACAACACCGGAGGGGGGTTTGAGCCCCGCGGCGCCTCCGGCGTGAGAATAAGTGACGGCTTTGGAGAGTAAAGATAAGGACTAGAGTATCTAATTATGGAGGGTGTGTGTATCTGAGTGTGTATGTAAAAGAGAATGTAACCCCCTCACCTTTTTCTCCTTGTCTTATTTATAGGCCAAGGATTAGGGTTTAGGGGTTGGTACCTGCAATCATGAGCGTTGGATCCTAGGTAGGTGGGACACTTGTCCTTCTCTGATAATTCCCACCTGTCCAGGTAATATCTGTGGCGGCGTGTGCCCTGGGCGTGTCAGCACGTGGTCTGATGGGGACATGATTGTGCCAATACTAGGATTTCCTTATCTGTCGCTGTCATGTAGGACCCTAGTCATGACTCGTGTCTCCCGTGCTCTTATGCTCTCTGTGGCTGAGTCGCCCATTAGACCGGTCCAGGCCCAGTCCGGGCTTCCTATAGGCCGGACTCCTGGACTCCTGGTACCTTGGGCCGAGTTCCATGATGGGCCATAACCAACCCCAACTGGACTCGGCCCAAGGTACCAGGAGTCCAGGAGTCCGGCCTATAGGAAGCCCGGACTGGGCCTGGACCGGTCTAATGGGCGACTCAGCCACAGAGAGCATAAGAGCACGGGAGACACGAGTCATGACTAGGGTCCTACATGACAGCGACAGATAAGGAAATCCTAGTATTGGCACAATCATGTCCCCATCAGACCACGTGCTGACACGCCCAGGGCACACGCCGCCACAGATATTACCTGGACAGGTGGGAATTATCAGAGAAGGACAAGTGTCCCACCTACCTAGGATCCAACGCTCATGATTGCAGGTACCAACCCCTAAACCCTAATCCTTGGCCTATAAATAAGACAAGGAGAAAAAGGTGAGGGGGTTACATTCTCTTTTACATACACACTCAGATACACACACCCTCCATAATTAGATACTCTAGTCCTTATCTTTACTCTCCAAAGCCGTCACTTATTCTCACGCCGGAGGCGCCGCGGGGCTCAAACCCCCCTCCGGTGTTGTTTTGCAGACGCCCAACCACCAGCTTCACCTCTTACCGGGCGTGGGAACGGCGGAGGAGGCACTAGATCGGGTCTTGGAGTTATCATTGGCGCTAGAAGGAGGGGAGCTCCGTCCTTTGGTCTCGGTGCCACTGGACTCGACTACATCAACAAGCTCTTGAAAAAGAGTCCTAGTTAAAATCAGTAAGATCTAATACAACCCTTAAACCTTCACCAAAGATGTCACCTTTGCACGTTTCTTTGCCGTGTGTATACGTGTTCAACATTATTTAGCTTTGATAGCCTAGATATTGGTAAAAGTTGCGATCTTTGGCCTATAAGTATAGCTGACATACAGATCTGTGCTCATAGTCACCTGCTTGTCTGTCTATACCTGTTTACCTGTGTTTACATCTGAACATTTAGCTCATACACACCCCGCTTTACTTGAAACTCAGTCCCATTCTGTTACAATCAATATTTTGTGAAATATTTTGTGAGTTTGAAATCATGCCGAGAGGAAGCAAATCTACTCAAAGAAACAATAATCGAGACCAGGATCCGAATCCCGCCCCCGACTTGCCCTTGGTTCCGGCAGAAACAGCTCCAGCTTTGGGAAGGGTAGGGATCGGTCCTGGAGATGCCCGAATTGACATTGAGCTCAACCAATACAAATATACAGATGTACCTCTAGCCGCGGCACACATGCAAGATCTTACTCGGGACGAGTTGGCGGATGCAATCCGGGCATATCGAGCAAGCCGGATAGCACCTCCTCCCGAACCAGAACAAGCTGAAAATTCACAAGGCTCTGAACACTCTCACCGGTCCAGAAGATCAGTCTTCGACCGAATTGGCAACCAAGGAAAACAAACCGCCAACAAAGCCCAAAGCAAAAATCATGAAGCAGAAAAACTCAAAAAGCTGGCCGAACTCAAAGAAAAGATCAGGCAAGAGGAAGAAGCAAAGCTTGAACTCAAAATCCAGAAAAGGATCCAGGAGGAAGAGGACCGGGTATTGAGGCGGTCCGGATCTAAGAGGGCCATGAGAGATATCAGTCCTGAACTTATCTCAGATGAAGAAGAGCCTGAAGACAATCTCATGCAAATGATTCACGAGTTGCAGAAAAAAGTAGGCCAAGACTCTGGACTTGAAATCGAGGGAACTTTGACGCCCTTCAGCCGTTCCTTGGAAGCTATTCCAAGGCAGAAAAACTTGAAACACTACAATTTCGATTCATTTGACGGACTGGGAGACCCGGAAGAACACATTAATTACTTTGAGCAGATTGCACTGATATACTACTATAATGACATCACCAAGTGCAGATTCTTTGCATCAACCCTGAAGGGAGGAGCACAGAGATGGTTCAGCCGCATCCCCTCCCGAAGCATTCACTCCTGGAAGCAGTTTCGAGAATCTTTTCTGAAAAGGTTCAGAGCAAACAGGACACACGAATTACACATGTGTCATTTGGAAACCATTCGACAGTATGATAATGAATCCCTTTCGGATTTCATGAAACGCTTTCAGGAGGCAATCAACAAAATCTCACGATTGGATGAGCGCGAAGCTCTCAGTATTTTCCGAAGAAACCTAGACCCTGACCAGAATGAAAGATATGTTTATGAACTAATCAACAAAGAGCCCGAAAGTTTGGCTGCAGCATACTCTATGGCTGCTCGATTCATCAAAGAAAGCGATGTTCTCCAAGCCATGAGGATGACTCGACAAGGGAATGTTTTTTCCCGGATTACTCAAGATGACCGCTCTCGGGGCGGGTACCAGTCCGAAAAAAGGTTCAAACCGAACAGACAGGCTAATTACATCCAAACTTCCCAACCACCCGCCTCGGGAAGAGCTACCGATCCGGTAACGGTGACGATCAAATCAGATTCGAAGCCTCAAAAACCGCCCAAACCCGATCCAAAACCTGAACCTCAGTGGACTCCACTCAGCCGAACTCGTTCTGATATACTAAAAGAGGTTCGGGATAAGCCATACTTCTACCCACCTAAACCAATGATTACTGCCCCAGAAAATCGACCTACTCACAAACAATGTGATTACCACGGCACACACGGTCATACCACAGAAAACTGCCTCTCCCTCAAATACTTTATTGAAGAACAAATCAAAAAAGGAAACATGGGGCAGTACATAGCTCGGAAGACCATGGAAAAAGGAGAGACATCCGGAGCAGGAAAAAAGCATGTTGTCAACGTGGTCATGGGAGGCTCCAATTCTCCTCCCCCTAGTCCGGACTCAGGAGATGAGGTAATGATGATTCAATCTTTCCCCGAGCAAATAATAACTTTCAGCAACGCAGATTTCGAAGGAATTGATCCAAACCATAATGAGGCTTTGGTGGTCAGCCTAGATGTCGCCGAAAATGAGGTCAAGAGAATTCTGGTCGATAATGGATCCTCAGTCAACATCATCTTCAAACATACATTCGATAGAATGCAACTGGGCAGTATAAGAATGAACGAATGCAGAGAGGACCCACTCTTCGGGTTTGGAAACAACTTAGTACCGATCCAAGGAACTTTGTATCTACCTGTTCAATTCGGAACCTACCCAAAGCAAGTCACTCACATTGTGAAATTTTATGTGATCAACACCCCATCCTCGTACAACATGATACTTGGCCGTCCAGCATTAACCAAGCTCCGAGCGATAACCTCTACCCCACATTTGAAGTTTAAGTTCCCCACTCCATCTGGAATCGGGGAAGTCAAGGGCGATTCGGAAACTGCCGGTCGCTGCTACGGTCAAGCTTTGATCATGGCTGAAACAGACCCAGAAAATAAAAGAAAAGCAACCTTATACCAAAAGAACTTGAGCCGAAAGAAGCACAGAGCCCACTTCAAGAAGGAACCCGGACATGAAGTTCAAAATATTGAAAGTATCGAAGCTCAAACCAAGGAAGAACTAATTGCGAAAGCCCGAAGTTATCTAGAGTCCAATACACAAGCCCGGGTTCAGCAGTACATCTCAAAGAAAGATCTCGGAAAGGTAGAGCCCGCAGTTGAAACCGAGATGATCGAGCTGGAGGAAGGTAGTCCGGACAGAAGAATAAAGATAGGATCTGGACTAGATCCAGAATTCAGGCAGAAACTTATACAGCTGCTCAGAGGTTATGCGGACGTTTTTGCGTGGAGCCCGGAGGACATGCCTGGACTCAAAGAATCTGTAGCCATGCATAGCCTTGATGTTAATCCTGACAAAAGGCCAGTGAAACAAAAAAGGAGGAATTTTGCTCCGGATAGACAAAAAGCAATCGATGAGGAGGTTGAAAAACTTCTCAAAGCGGGAATAATTTGTGAGGTAAAGTATCCAGAATGGCTAGCCAATGTAGTCTTGGTCAAGAAGCCTAATGGGAAGTGGAGAATGTGTGTGGACTACACAGACCTCAACGCAGCATGTCCTAAGGACCCCTATCCTCTCCCAAGCATCGATCAACTCATTGATGCCACGGCAGGTCACGAGATGTTCAGTTTCATGGACGCATTCTCTGGCTACAACCAGATTAAAATGAATCCGGCGGACATTGCAAAAACTGCTTTCATAACTCATAGAGCTGTCTATGCGTACAAATACATGCCTTTCGGATTGATGAACGCCGGATCAACCTACCAAAGAGCAATGGTCGAAGTGTTTAAAGATCAGTTGGGTCGAAACCTGGAATCCTACGTAGATGATATGATAGCTAAATCACGAACAGTGCAGGAGCACATCCGGGATTTGCAAGAATGTTTTGACAATCTGAGGAAGCATGAGATGAAGCTAAATCCGGAGAAGTGCACATTCGGGGTGGAAGCAGGCAAATTTCTAGGCTTCATGGTTAGTCAGAGAGGAATCGAAGCGAATCCTGAAAAGATCAAAGCTATAATAGAAATGGAACCACCCCGGACTCAGAAGGAGATACAAAAATTGGCTGGCTCGCTAGCGGCTCTGAGGAGATTTATTCCTAAGCTAGCCGAGCGGTGTTTACCATTCTTCGAGCTGCTAAAAGGGGCGAAGAATAAAAAAGAGATAAACTGGAGCCCGGACTGTCAAAGGTCTTTTGATTCTATAAAGGCATACCTATCGTCCCCGCCAATCTTATCCAAAGCTGAACCCGGAGAAGCGCTATCCCTTTATCTGGCCGCAAGTCCTTCGGCGGTGGGGGCGGCACTAATCCGGGAACATGACGGGCAGCAAAAGCCGGTCTATTATGTTAGCCAGGTTCTAAAAGATGCAGAAACTAGATATCCCAACCTGGAAAAATTTGCTTTCGCCCTGGTAACTGCCTCCAGAAAGCTAAGGCATTATTTTCAGGGGAGAGAAATTAAAGTTATTACTGACCAGCCCTTGAGAAGAATAATTCACAAGCCAGATGTGTCTGGTAGACTAGTTAATTGGGCTGTGGAGCTCAGTCAGTTCCAACTCACATTTGTACCCCGGACAGCAATAAAGGCTCAGGTATTGGCCGATTTTGTCGTGGAATGCTCTTTTCCTGAACCTCGATCTGGTCCCGTGGTAATAGATGCGAGGGCAGAAGGTGAATCTAATCCGGAGGTTTGGACTTTATATGTCGACGGATCTGCAACAAGTGAAAGGGCTGGAGCAGGCTTGGTTCTGAAAAGCCCCTGCGGTTTCCAGATACAACAAGCGATAACCTTCAAGTTTTTGGCTACTAACAACCAAGCAGAATATGAGGCACTTTTGGCCGGACTCCGATTGGCCAGATCATTGAAAATCCAAGACTTGAAGGTTTATAGTGACTCTCAAATTGTGGTCAAGCAAACGAAAGGAGAATATATCGCTAAGGATCCAAGGCTAGCTCAATACCAAGCTTTGGTAAAAAGTTACTTAACTACAATTCCAAATTTTGAGATGATGCAGATTAATAGAGAAGAAAACACTGAGGCCGATCTGCTATCCAAACTAATCCGAAATGATGCAGAGCTAGACAGCTCGGTCTACTTCGAGGAAATAGAGAGGCCTACCATTGAAAATAGTGAATTAATGGAGATAGATAATCAGCCCGGCTGGATGACCCCTATAATGTCATATCTAGAAAAAGGAGAGTTGCCAGAAGATAAAAACAAAGCCCAGAGACTCAAAGCCAAAGCCGCAAAATTCTTTGTCGAAGAAGGACAACTTTATCGTAGAACGTTCTCTAGCCCGATCTTGAAATGCGTAGGACCTGCCGAAGCGGCATACTGTTTGCAAGAAGTGCATGAAGGAATTTGCGGGGACCACCTATCAGCAAAAGCCTTAGCATACAAAATAATAAGGCAGGGATACTATTGGCCAACGATTCACAAAGATGCGGTAGAGTTTGTCAGAAAGTGTAAGAATTGTCAGACATTCGGCAACGTCCAGAGGCAGAGCCCGGTTCTACCCTCTTCGGTCCTCTCTCCCATACCGTTCGCAGTCTGGGGAATCGACATCATGGGCCCTTTTCCCCGGGCTAAAGGGGATTTGAGGTACTTGTTGGTGGCTATTGATTACATGACAAAGTGGGCAGAAGCCAAAGCTATGAGAACAATAAATCAGCAAGATTGTATTCGATTCATGGACAACATACTGATGAGATTCGGGATTCCCCAAGTGTTAGTCTCGGACAATGGACCTCAATTCGTCGGTTCAGACTTTGAAAATTACTTGAAGGAGAGGGGCATCAAACACAAGAGATCCTCGGTGGCATACCCACAAGGTAATGGTCAGGTTGAGGTAACAAATCGAATCTTACTGAGGGGAATAGAAAAAAGGCTTCAGGAAAGCAAAAACAAGTGGCCCGAAGAGTTACCAAACGTGTTATGGGCTTACCGGACTAGCCCGCGGACAAGCACGGGAGAGACACCTTTCAAGCTAGCTTATGGGTCTGAAGCAATGTTACCAGTTGAAGTAGGATCACCTTCTCACAGGGTAATCAACTTTGAAGAAATTGCAAATGAAGAAGGGCTTCGAATAAACTTGGATTTGATAGATGAGGTTCGGGATGAAGCGGTGGCAAGAATGGAAAAATACAAAGAGAAGACCAGAGAATACTTTGGAAAGAAGGCCAGGGTCAAACACTTTCAAGTGGGAGACCTAGTCCTTCGAGACACCGAAGCCTCTGAACCAACAAACACTGGAAAGCTAATGCCTAAATGGGAAGGGCCCTATAGGGTCAAGGAGATTCTTCGTCCTGGAACTTATAAGCTATGCAACATGGATGATTCGGAGGTTCCCAACACCTGGCACGGCATCCGACTTCGGAAATTCTACCAGTGAACGAAAGGCCTAGGACCGGAAAACCAATCAAGGAGCTGCTTCTGAGTCCAAAAAGTCTTCAACAGATAGATTAGTCTCTGTAATGAAGCAAGAATAAATACTTTGTAATTTGAATATCAAGTCTAATGAAATCGGACCTAGCCTCACAACTTTAATCCGTTACTGTCAAATTAGTATATCACCAACACACACAAGTCCCCGACCGGGAGCCATACGCAAAGTCGGAGCCGGGGCAAAAGCGATCACTCTAGTCCGGTCCACTTTCTATGAAAAGTATCCGGACTGGGGGCAAACATAAAATTTTTCTAAGTAACCCAAAGTTTTCAAACTTTGGACTTAGCCAAAAACGATCACTCTAGTCCGGTCCACTTTCTATGAAAAGTATCCGGACTGGGGGCAAACATAAAAATTTTTCTAAGTAACCCAAAGTTTTCAAACTTTGGACTTAGCCAAAAACGATCACTCTAGTCCGGTCCACTTTCTATGAAAAGTATCCGGACTGGGGGCAAACATAAAATTTTTCTAAGTAACCCAAAGTTTTCAAACTTTGGACTTAGCCAAAAACGATCACTCTAGTCCGGTCCACTTTCTATGAAAAGTATCCGGACTGGGGGCAAACATAAAATTTTTCTAAGTAACCCAAAGTTTTCAAACTTTGGACTTAGCCAAAAACGATCACTCTAGTCCGGTCCACTTTCTATGAAAAGTATCCGGACTGGGGGCAAACATAAAATTTTTCTAAGTAACCCAAAGTTTTCAAACTTTGGACTTAGCCAAAAACGATCACTCTAGTCCGGTCCACTTTCTATGAAAAGTATCCGGACTGGGGGCAAACATAAAATTTTTCTAAGTAACCCAAAGTTTTCAAACTTTGGACTTAGCCAAAAACGATCACTCTAGTCCGGTCCACTTTCTATGAAAAGTATCCGGACTGGGGGCAAACACAAAAATTTTTTTAAGTAACCTAAAAGTTTTCAAACTTTGGACTTAGCCAAAAACGATCACTATGGTCCGGACCACTTCCTACGAAAAGAGTCCGGACTGGGGGCAAACATGATAAAAATCTTCTAAGTAACCCAAAGTTTTCAAAGTTTGGACTTAGCTAAAAACGATCACTCTGGTCCGGACAACTTTCTACGAAAAGAGTCCGAACTTGAGGCAAATGCAAAAGAAAAATTTTAAACCAAACCAAAGTCTAAGAATTTTGGAGGAAAGAAAAACAATCGAAATACAAGCAACAGGAAAGAGAAACGACAC
This sequence comes from Saposhnikovia divaricata, assembly GCA_036435485.1. Lineage (NCBI taxonomy): Eukaryota > Viridiplantae > Streptophyta > Magnoliopsida > Apiales > Apiaceae > Saposhnikovia > Saposhnikovia divaricata. The sequence continues at coordinate 115,221,200 of CM071596.1, forward strand.
AAGAACGACAGCAAAAACTACGACAACGGAATCATAATAAAATATTTATGGCTGTTTTTCAAGCCATTTTTATTTATCATAAGGTGGGGGGTACAATATTATTACAACTAAACGGCGGTCCCGCCAGAAGCAGAACCAGAACCGCCGGAACCCTCCCCACCCTGGCCAGCCTTCCCCTTGGTCTCATCGGCGACCATCTTCCGAAGGGCGAGCGCCTCCTCGATCCTTTTCATTACTATGCCAATTTCCGCCATAGTGGTTGGTCCGTCAAAAACCATACCGTCCACGATAACTTTGTTGTTATCGTAATCATAAACCAAATTTTTGGGATCCATTACGAAGAAAGAGAGAATAAAGGAGAACTTCAAGTGTTTCTGAGAAGAATGTGATAAAAGAAAACATACAAGGGCCGGTATTTATAAAGATGGGAATGAGAGGAGCCCAAGCGATTCAAATTCTCAGTCAATACTTGGAAATTGGAACGGAGTTAATATCAGTTGACAACGTGAGAATCAAGACGATTGACCGTTGAAAATACAATTAACGAAGCATCACAATAAATCCTGTCAAGAATCAGGTAAGGAAAGTACAAATTTTTCACCACAGTCCGAATCCAACCAGTTGGAAGAAATCCGGACTAAGGGCCAAACTACATTAAAACTTCTCTAAGTAACTCAAGGACTTTCGCCTTGAACTGGAGAGAAGTATTTAAAATTTTCATCACAGTCCGGATCCACTCACTTCAAAGGACTCCGGACTGCGAAAGAGCAACATGCAAATTTCCCTAAGTAATTCAAGAGTTTCGGCCTTGAACTTGAGGGATACATTACAAAGTTTCCTAAGTAACCCAAAGCTTCAATCTTTGGACTTAGCCGATGGCAACCACTCTAGTCCGGGTCATTGCTTTGGCATAACAATCCGGACTGAGGGTAACTACAATAACAAACAAATACACAAAGGGAAATATGCAAACAGGAACAATTAGAAAGGAACATTCACAAGTTCGGAGCGCACATAAGGCGCAAAATCTATTGCTGTCTACCCAAAATCCATCGGGAGTCATGCAAGCTTGCCCGGGACCCCGATCTTTAATGCAGAGCTGGGAGAGCACTGGTTTGCCACTCTTCCTCTTCCTGGCCATCAGACACCACTCTAAATCTAATAGTGGAGAAGGTTGATTTACAGAGCTAGTGCTACCGGTGCTACTGTCGGAGCTAATAACAAAAATATCCGAAGGAGGCTTCGATTTCCTTGCCCGGCTTTTGTAACGAACCATAAAACCTGAGGAAATTACCAAAGTTAAGTCTTTTCCTTTTAACCCTATTACAAATTCATCTACAAATTCCCGTTCTACAATATTTTACTACACCTAATCCGGGCAAGGATTTACTCTAACAAGTCAATCTAGTCCGGGTTAGCGTTATTCTCTACCAATATATAGTCCGGGTCTAGTGAACCGTCCCGTAGCAAACAGAAATAACAGTCCGGACTACACACATAAATGAAACCTAAAAACGCGATACAAAAGGAAAACACATCTCACCAAGATCTAAACACAAACACACACGCCCACATACAGGTACAAGAACCAAGAACGCAGAGAATAACAAGTAAAAAACCCCTTAGCCCAGATCTAACATAAACACAAAAAACCTCAATTGCGAAAAGGGGGACAAGCAAAATCGAGTGGACAGCAAAAGACATTGTGAACTCGCACTCAACAAATAGAAGACAAGGAATACATGAAGAACACAAAATCAGAAAGATGAACAGTTGCAAGCGAAACAAGGACGAATCATGAACACATGCAAAAGAAAGGAAAATAGCAAAGAAAAAGGGAGAGAGAAGAACACTTACAAATAAAAGCTTTCCCAAGGGGATGAAACGAAGTTCAGAGACAATTGAGAACGCGGACCAGGGGCGATGGATTCCGGTGAAGTGAACACAAGATATGTTAGAGAAGAAAGGGGGTTTTTTCGTTTGCTTTGATTTATAAGAATGGAAGTACAATTGCAACTCAAAAGGAGTTATATATAATTTGTGAAAGGAAACGGCAGAGTGGCCCACGTGGCACGTTCTGATAGGCTGGAGAATAATTGAAAAGGGTGAAAAGACAACCGCTTTAATGACACGCAGCTGTCGCACGCCTTTTTAGGAAAAATGGAGTAAGGCGACTTCGAAATTGACAAATCAAAAAACCCCCAAATTCGCTTGAATTACCACGGTACATTCCAACCCGAACTACCTCTTCATGCAAGCTACTTCAATCCGAATTGTCTCAACCTAGAAACAATTCGGATTAGGAGGCAACATCCAACCAAAAAACTTTTTCAAGCTACTTCAATCCGAATTGTCTCAACCTAGAAACAATTCGGATTAGGAGGCAACATCCAACCAAAAAACTTTTTCAAGCTACTTCAATCCGAATTGTCTCAACCTAGAAACAATTCGGATTAGGAGGCAACATCCAACCAAAAAAATTTTGCAAGCTACTTCAATCCGAATTGTCTCAACCTAGAAACAATTCGGATTAGGAGGCAACATCCAACCAAAAAACTTTTTCAAGCTACTTCAATCCGAATTGTCTCAACCTAGAAACAATTCGGATTAGGAGGCAACATCCAACCAAAAAACTTTTTCTCTATCACAAACGGTCAACTAAGAAAACATCTACACTGCCACTCCCGAACTCTCACTCCCCCATACGGAAAATCCATATAAGGGAGTGGGGGGCAAATGATGGGCCATAACCAACCCCAACTGGACTCGGCCCAAGGTACCAGGAGTCCAGGAGTCCGGCCTATAGGAAGCCCGGACTGGGCCTGGACCGGTCTAATGGGCGACTCAGCCACAGAGAGCATAAGAGCACGGGAGACACGAGTCATGACTAGGGTCCTACATGACAGCGACAGATAAGGAAATCCTAGTATTGGCACAATCATGTCCCCATCAGACCACGTGCTGACACGCCCAGGGCACACGCCGCCACAGATATTACCTGGACAGGTGGGAATTATCAGAGAAGGACAAGTGTCCCACCTACCTAGGATCCAACGCTCATGATTGCAGGTACCAACCCCTAAACCCTAATCCTTGGCCTATAAATAAGACAAGGAGAAAAAGGTGAGGGGGTTACATTCTCTTTTACATACACACTCAGATACACACACCCTCCATAATTAGATACTCTAGTCCTTATCTTTACTCTCCAAAGCCGTCACTTATTCTCACGCCGGAGGCGCCGCGGGGCTCAAACCCCCCTCCGGTGTTGTTTTGCAGACGCCCAACCACCAGCTTCACCTCTTACCGGGCGTGGGAACGGCGGAGGAGGCACTAGATCGGGTCTTGGAGTTATCAAACTTCGTCAATTATCAATTTCTAAGTCTTGCACTTTTTAGGCTTCTCAGTGATCGAAAAACTTGAACATATTGCTAGATGGATAGATTCGTGTGTAGTGTGAATTTGTAGAACTAGACAACTCCATATAAAAACATTCGATTACCAGTTAATCAGCGAAAGTTCTAGGAGAGTACTACTAATTTTGTGCTGGAGAAATTTATCATGCATTCCTCTGTCGAGTTAAATGTGCGTTTGTATGTACAAGTGCCACTATTTGCCTGCCTTTCTTCGCTTTCCCGAGCTTTATGGTGCTATGTTTCCCATGTATAAATTAATCTAGCTAGATGTATAAAAAAAAGTGTGTGTATCTTTATAAAAAATTTAAAATGATGACAGTAATAATACTAGCAGAAAGCCAGGCCAACATCGTAATTGCTTAAAGCATAGTGATAAAGGGTAGAAAGATTTAGATGAACATGATTAAAAATTTGAACTACCTAGTTGGAGGTACTTTTAATCTTACATTGCTAAAAAAAATACTGAAATACAAATAGAAGGAGAGATTGTACATCTCTTGCATGTTTGATCACATTAAAATACTATAAAATAGTTGACTGATGCATGATTAATATCTACTGCAAAGAGGATTGATCATTATCATCATCATCTTGTTCAACTTCTGATGCGGGGTCATCTTCTTCTTCTTCTTCGAATCCAGCACCACCATAAGATGCATGGCCATGCCCAAAAGCCTTGATATGATCTTTGAGGGATCTCTTGTGCTTGAAGTCAGAACCGCAGATGCAGTACCATAGCTTCCCACAATTCTTCTCATGAGTTCTCCAATCGCCCCTCACCGCAAAAGCCTTGCCGCATTTTCTACACATGAAGGGCTTGATCCCATGCTTTCTCTTGTAATGTGTTTGAAGTGTTCGGAAATCTTTGAGGGGTTTTGCTCTCGGGTGATCGATGTTGTTCCTGCACCCCGGTGCACAACAATAGCAGGGAAGTTTCAACATTCCTGTTGGTTGAGTCCCTTTTAGTGATTCCGGGCCTTTTCTGTATTGTGATCCATGCCCCCACATATGCATCTACATTAAAATATAAACCGCACAAAACAGAATTTTTTCGTAAATCCGCATGAACAAATAAACCCAAGGTACTAGTACATAAAGCAATACTAATTAGAACACGTAAACAGAAATCACTTTCAAACAATTCTAAGGAAAGAACATGCAAATGTATCCGTAAATGTACTGAAGGAAAGAACCCTAATTTTTAATAGCCAAATCAGAACCAATTAATTAGTAACATTTGCATCTGCAGTATCAATAAGATCAGTATAAGAATACAAAGAGGTGATTCAATTTCAATGTGTTCGGGAGGTTCATTTAGCTTGTAAATTTGCCTAGCTAGGTTGTAACATAATTAAAATTTGAAGATTTTCTGTCTTCAAAGGAGTGCAAAGTTTTCAGTTTTACTACCACACTTTTGTAGTGTGAAAGTGAAAAGACCGCACAGAGTTCGAGGAATATGTACAAGGAAAAAAACAATGCAGTGATCTTTGCTGGTCGCCATGAGCAAAAAGGAGTGTGTGCGACTGTATGTTCAACATGTCTTGTTCAATCACCATAAATATATATACTTAATTGCTTCTACTACTCATCCTTATTGTCGATCTATCATAAGCTTGATTTGATCTATCTATATTAAACAGAACCATAATTTCACTAGCTTCTGCTGTTTCTTTCAAGAAATTAAAACTAACCATTAAAATGAACTGATACATTCACACACACACACACACAGACAAAGCTGAAAAGTTTGAAAAGAAGAAAACCTGCATATTGTTGTATCTATTGAAGGTCTTGTAACAAACTGGACATGAGAACTGGGTAGGCCCTATGAGAATCTGTGAAGGGGTAGGAATCCAATACTTGCTGATATGCTGCTGATGCATACCTGTACTAGTACTGTTACTATTGCTATTATTCGATGAATAACAAGTATTCATAATTGAAACATGACCAGCAGTGGTAGAATTAGAATTCGAAGAAGAACAAGAAGCAGACGAATTAAAAAGATGTTGCATATTATAAGTAGCCATATCTGCAGCACTAGGGTTTGGGAGCCCTATGTGCAGTGCTACTGTAACTTCATTTTCGGTTTCATTTTCATCGATACAATCTCCTGAAGTGGATAAAAGTTGGAGCTTGATTGGATCTTTGTGTTCAGATGGTGAGTATATATCAGTATAGTCCATATCCATGTGACTAGTAGTATTCAAGTCGAAACCACTTGTACTGCAAGTGGATAAAGATGGGGTTTGTGGATCTTCTAATTTTCTGATCGGACTCGAGCTTAATAAAGGCAAGGCTTCTCTGAGAGGAGGTGAATTTGGTCGAGGAGGAAGATCGAGAAACGGAATATTAATAGTACTAGTTCTAGTACTAAAAGTATTTGTTTGATCAAAGAAGTTAAGGGGTGGTGTCAAGTGACTGTAATGAGGGTTAATGGGTGGAGGAGGGTTGGTTTGAGGATTAGAAAAGTAGTTGTAGTGGTGGTGGTGGTGATGTTGAGGGGGAGGAGGGTTGAATCTGAACCAATGGGAGTAGAGATTAGAGTAAGGATCAGTCATGGTGATTAATAAAAAAGGTGGAACCGAAGAATTTATTAAAGAAGCAAGGGGATAATAGTTTGGACTGATGGGATTTGATTTTATAGAGGAGAGATGAGTTACAAGATCACTAAGGTGTGGGAGGGACAAGGGAGGGTTATTGATGGATGATCTGGAGTCTGACCGTTTTCAACTTTCAAAGAAAGTATGTGTAGGATTAGGATACGTATATATTTTACGCTGTTACTCCACAACTTGTGAGTACCAGTGCGTACATGCCTACAGGCTACATGCACACTGGAGCGTAGGATACTATACGTATGTGTAGGATTAGAATATGTGTATATTTTACGCTGTAGCCTTGTCCGTAACAAAATTCTTTATTTCTTTACCGAGAAACATGTAAACATATAGTTGTTAATATTTAAAAACGCGTTATGAAATGTGTTTTTCACTTAGGAACTCCTTTTAAAGAAAAAAAAATGCCTTTTTTTGGAAGAAAATCAGGAAGCAGTTCCAACTTGTATTATCATAATTCACCAAACAAGAACATAAACTTTTATTTACGCTAATAACAGGCCGTTCCTAAGGTTTTGGAGGTCTAGGGGTCATACTGAAAAATGAATCCCTGCTAATAATAATAACAATAATTTTTTAAGAATAAAACGAATACACAAATTTAAAATGAAAGTTTTGACTAAAAAGTTAAATTAAAATACGATAAAATATATATTTCACAAAAAAACTAATGAATAAGTAATATTTATCATCATAGACAATAATAATGTCAAAACACTACCATTCTAAGCAAAACAACCAAAAAGACATATATTAATATCAAATCAACTAATCATCCTGTCAATCTGTTATAGCTAATGGCTAAGGTCACCGTGATCAAACAAACAAATTATACTACACATTTAATCTTAAGAAAGGGTAATTGAGAATAACTCATTTTTTTAAAGAAATTTTATCAAACACCTAAAATGTCAAACGCAAAATAAATAAATGCTTAGGCTATACCTTAAACAAATATACAAGTATAAAAGATCAATTCACTTGTGTATGTAAAAATAATGATATAGCACTGTTGTGGAATAAACATTAGAGTTATTAAATTGCGGCTAGGATTTATGTATAATTAATTTTAGGGTTCGTGAGCTTCGCGCTTTAATGGTTGTTTCTGCGTTCGAGACTGATCGGTCCTCACAGAATGACTACGTATCCCGTTGTTGAGAATTAAGCCAAGACGTAGTTCTTAGTGATGCCCTCGGGGCTATGGCGGCAAGGGCACACCAAGGACGTAGTGGCTTGTATGTCCTTATTCTAGGCTTAAGCCAACGTAAGTGACGTATTGAGTTCTGCCCAAAAATGTAGTTCTGAGAATGAGGGGTCAGACCCTTATATAGGCTTCGGGAGCCTTAGAATCGTAGTAGGGTTAGGAGACTTGATGGACAAGCCACCTCCTAGAGGAATGTTCTAGACTCCTGCCTTGTAGGAGTTAGTTTTCATGTCGAATTAGGTGTCTTGGAGGCTACTTATTGTAATTAAACTAGGAGTCGGTGTCATTCAAGGCCTTGATTCTAGATCGTTCCTTGTTAACAGATCAGGCCCATGTTAGAAAACAAGCTTATACCAGGCATCCATGGTTTGGGCTGTTTCTTGGGCTTAATCATTAATTACGAATTTAATGCCCAACTAGGGTTTCGGGCCTCATTAATGGTCCAATTAATATAACATTAATTATGTCTTTAGGGATTATTTTTCACCCATATCATTTGCCCCCCAACTTCTGGGAAAACTTGTTTTCGTAGAAGTTAAGGTCATGTTGGCCCTGCCCGGGTGTCGTCTTACAGTGAAGTATGGAGCGACCTACACATTCACAACGACAAAAATTCTTTCCCAAGTTAATACTTAAGAAAGTTAAACGTTCCTTGGCCTCTCGAACCTTTTTCTTAGGATTCATGGGCCTTTCAGGAATAGGATTAGTGCCGTTTCGAGCTCGTAGACAATAATTCGAGTGCAATTCGTGCATAGGATCCTTTATCATAAATTCATTAGTGATTTATTACCCTCAACTTACCTTAGTTGAGGTTTAATATCAGGTGGTCGTTGCTCATAAGCCTTAATTAAGGCTAATTTTTGAGTAAAAGAAGCTAATTCTACCCTAATCGGGGTTAAACAACCCTAAACGGGGCTATAAAGACCTTAGTCAAAGCTAACTAACTCGTCCTTGATGTAATTATTACTAGGATATCCATTCTTAACCTTAAGATAGGTTAATTTTCGAGTGGAAGTCCTTAAACATTGCTAATCGAGGTTAATCACCCCCTAACCGCGATTAGTGAAATCCTAACCTAAAATTTTGAAGTTAAGTTAATCCTGTAGAGATTCTTATAATCTCCTGGTTGGAGAAAGAATCAGGTGAATATACTCATTTTTGAGTTGTCTAGACAAGAAATACGGTCCTTTGGACCTGGTTTTCAAACAAGGATTTCAAAGTTTTCCCCAAGGGCACCTAGTCATCCACCCCTGGTCATCCTCACGAGCATGGGTGCCTGGTCATCCACCCCTGGTCATCCTCACGGCCATGGGTGCCTGGTCATCCACCATTGGTCATCCTCACGGCCATGGGTGCCTGGTCATTCACCCCTTATCATCCTCACGCCCATGGGTGCCTGGTCATCCACCCCTGATCGGCCGGGCCCTAAATTTTTTTGGTCAATATTTGACTTTTTGACTTTGACTTTGACTTTGAGCAAAATCAAAACTCATCTTTGGTTCATCCCTTTCTTGTTTCTAGAGTGGATTTGCCATTCCTTGGTTGTTTTTGTGATCCTTGATTCCAAACAACCTGCTTCTTTAGCTTTCGTGACCTTCTGGGCCTTAACTCGTCTATTGAATCCTTGATTCCGAACAACCTTGGATTCAACCATGGCTTCTGTTTTTCAATAACCTTGCCCCCTGTCATTAGGATATAGAATTTATGATGAAGCTTTTTCATTCTTGCCCCCTTGTCTCTAAACAAGGAGGCCTTTCTTCTTAGTTTTCTATTCAAGGAATTCCCTTGTTCTTTCAAGTCTAAGATACATTGGTTGGTTTTTGATCCTTGATTTTGATTCTAGGATCCTAACTCTCTTACCTTGTTTGTAGAACCTTGCCTTGGTTTGAATTTCTTAATTCAAGGCCTTGAATTGAAACGACAAGCTCGATTAGAGGCAAACATCCTTGTTGGCCATCAAGGCTTAAATTTTGGGTTGAGATTTAAAGTTCAAGGTTCCAATCCTTAGTCTTGGAATATATACTCCAGACTTTTCTTTGTTTCTATCATGATGCATTAGCCTTTTAGCTAACCTAGGCCCTTATGGCTATTATCTCGTGTTTCTCCATCTAGGATTCGAGGTTGATGTTCATATGTTCAACATTGGTGTTTTGGATCATGGGCCCAGGATCCCAAGTTGATTTTTCAATTTCCAATTTGAGTTATCAACCTTTCTTATTAGTTTTTCTAATAAGAATTCATAATCAATCACCAACACCTTAATTCAGGTTGGGGGTGTTATGGACCACCAACACGAGGTTTCAGGTCAATATGAGGTGTTTTTAACCTCCAAAACATCAATTGAGGTCGGCAGATCAAGACAAGAAGTTTTCTATCTCAGACGAAGCAAACTTAAACAAGGCATCGACCTTCAAATTTTCCTCTCTCGGACGTGTTCAACATAACATTCATCAAACTGAGCCGTTATAGCCTTCACGGTCTTCAAATACTTGGCCATTTTCATCCTTGGCCTAAAATTCTCCTTTAACTTGGGCTATCACCAACAGCCTTGAGCCTCCACAGACTTTAAGATTTTTGGCCCTCATGGCAAGAGCCGAGCCTAGTCCGGCTATCAAGGCTTTATACTCTGCCTCGTTATTGGTCGTCGAAAAATTGAACTTCAAGGCATATTCAATCGTGAAGCCATCAGGGGTCAGTAGAACTAAAGGAGCTCCACTTGTTTTTGTTTTTGATGCCCATCAAAATAGGGCACCCAATATTCCTTCTGAACTTCATCCTTCTCTCCCTCTTGGGGTGTCTCATCTTGTCCTTGTTGGGGTGTGGTACCTTCCTGCCCCCCGACTTCTTGGTTATGAATGGTACGTTCAACCACGAAGTTAGGGAGTGCTTGTGCCTTAATTGTAGTTCGAGGATTGTACTCGATATCAAATTCTTCGAGCTCTATTGCCCATTTAATCAATCTTCCACTAGATTTCGAGCTGTGCATGATATTTCTCAATGGTTGGTCTGTCAAGACATTCGATTTTACGTGACTAAAAGTAAGGTCTTAATTTTCTTGAGGCCATGATCATGGCTAAAACAAACTTCTCTATAGTGGAGTAGTTCAATTCAGCTCCATGGAGCATCTTGCTAACATAGTAGATGAGTTTCTGAACCTTAGTTTCTTCTTTAATGAGCACAGTGCTCAACGTTTGCTCAGATACTACCAAGTGTAAATAAAGGGTCTCTCCGGGACTTGATTTGGCCAACAACGGGGCTTCACCTGCTCAAAGGCCTCTTGGTTTTCTCTAGTCCACTCAAAATCCTTTACTTTCTTCGATGTTTGAAAGAAAGGCAAACACTTGTTTCCAGGCTTGGAGATGAATTTCCCTAAGGCTATAATTCTTCCAGTCAATTTCTATACATCCTTTATGGAATGTGGTGATTCCATATCTAGGATTGTTATGATCTTATCAGGGTTGGCTTCTGTGCCTCGCTTTGAAACTATCAGACCCAAAAATTTTCCAGATCCCACGCCAAAGGCACACTTGGCTGGATTCAACATTATCTTGTGGTGCCTCAACACTTTAAAGGCTTCTCGGAGGTGTTCAATGTGACCTACCTTATCGAGGCTCTTGACTAACATGTCATCCACGTAGACCTCCATGGTCTCCCCGATCAAGGGTGCAAAAATCTTGCTTATTAGCCTTTGGTAAGTGGCTCCTACAGACTCCTCATCTTGGATTGACATCAACCTAGAGTTTTTAAAACAACCTTTCTCAGCTCGGTTGGCCGTCATGGCTTCAATGTTTGTCTTGGTTTCTGAGGCTTCTCGGTCGGCCTCTCGACTGGCATGTGCTCGGCCTTGGGGCTGTTCGAGTGTTGATCGTCGATGTTCGAATGTTTAACGTTGATGTTCGAAATTAAGGGTTTTCAACCTTAAGGAAGTTCTTTAAACTCTATCCTTGAAGTTTGGATTTTAATGAAAGAGAGCATATTGGACTACCATCACATGGTTTTAAGCCAAGTTTTGGGTGTTTTAAACCACCAAAACATCTATCAGAGCTGCCAGTCCAAGACCAGAAGGTTTCTGGTCGGCTGAAGGCCTTCTTGGCTTCTGGTCGGCCCCATTAGGTCTTGAACCTTTCCTATGAGGTTTTCAATTTCCATTTCAGGGCTAATATTCAAGTGTTCAATGCTGCTGTTCAGATGTCGACTTCCAAGTATTCACAACCTTTCTTTTGGATTGATGTCAAACTAAAGTTCTCTAGGATCTCTTACTTGACTTCATGTCTTTCATGGCTTGTCTCAAACCTTTGTTCTGATTTCAGGATTTTCAAACCTATCTTTGCTTTTTATTTTTCTTGATTCCAGGTCAAGGATTTAAGGTTAATTCCTCGATTTAGATTTCGAGAAATACAATCCAATGGGCTTCTTGCTTTTTAAACTTCTGAGATGAGAACTTGCTTGAACTTCTTAATCCTTGTTCAAGGATATTCTTATATCCTTTAATCTTAGGACTGGAATGCAATGTTTTCTGTTGGTCTTTATCCTTGGATTCTCAACCCAAGTGCTTAAAAAAAAAATTGAAGAGTAGCTAGTCCCTAGCCTCCACAGCCTTGCATGGTTTTGATTTCCAGATGTGGCTTTCTATCAGCTTGTCTTTTATCCAGGATCCTTTAAGGACTTAAACTCTTATTTGGTTGTGTTTTAACTTAACTCTCAACCCTTCAGGGTTTGATTTATGCATTTATTTGTTTCCATTCGTGTATTCTTTTATTTTCGGTACTTGGTCATCTTTGACTTACACACATCAGGTGCTTGGCACATAAATAGAATCATAGAACGAAAAGCAAACTTGCATTAATAACTTAAAATGGGTTCAACCCTTACATGGAGTACTACTGTCCTATGAAACTCTATAATTTTGATGATCATACATAGGAAGCAAGCTGGGTATTTGTTCTGGACTAGTATTGTTTTGCAGGTTCATTATTCATATCAATTCATAGCAAAACATAGGGCATCTTAGCTAGCTGGCAGGGCATCTCAGCTAGCTGACAGTACAACACAGCAAGCTGGCAGACTGTCCAGAATATTCAGAATGTGAAAGGGGAGTTCGGCTATATAAATTTCAATTACACTTCATAAATAAGTGTGGCCTGAATTTATTCATAATATGATATATATATATATATATACATATATATTAAAACACTCTTTTTTTACAAAAGAATTTCTAAAAACAACTTTCCTTAGAAAAGGAATCTTTTGAATTGTTTAATGTTCCACCAAGACATCCCATGTGCTTACTTTTCAAGCATGCTTTTATTAATAAACAAATAGTCCATACTTTTACTAACTCCACCATCTGTTGTCATGTGAGTAGTTTCAAAAGAAAACACTTTTACTCATTATCATATTTTGTTTTCTTCATTGGTGTCTAACGGATTTCTTCAAGTTTTATTTATAGAACAAAAAGCTGTGTTATTCACATTCTCATCACTACTCCACTGATTATATTCCTCTACATGAGAATCATGATATCTGTTAAATCATTCTATGACAAACCTGCCATGTGAACGTTAGTAGTGGGATTAATGGAACAGATCTAAACACGTGAGAAGTGCTCTTCAAGACCGTTGCAAGTTTGCTCATTAATTCTAATCTCTTTTGTTTCACTATAAAAATATATACTTGTATGGTTGTGTTTCAGAGCAGCTTACACAACAAGAGCCTTCAAGCAAAATTCAAGAACATACAACAAACAACTCTTCACCTTCATTTCATATTCAACAAACGAGCTCAAGCATTATATTCTATATCGAGATATTAGAGTTCATAGTTTTGAGTTGTAAATCTTCATATCCATTTGTATTGTTCAACTTGTAAAGTTGGTAGTTGCTGGATTGTCAAGCTTATGGAACAAGGGTTCAAGGAGCATTAGGCTAGAGAAGTTTATACTTGGTTTAGTATAGAACTTAGAGAGCTGTGTTCAGGAAACAAGGGGTTCTAGCTAGCTGCAATCAGTAACTGGGGATTGGTTTCACTGCATAACAGCAAGGGGGTCTTGGTTATCACGGAGTATTGTGCTCAAGGGGAGCTCATTGGTCTATACAACAGGTTGTTCAAGGAACTAAAGGAATTCACGAAGTGGGACTTCAAGGAATTCAGTGTTCAAGGGAGCAAGGCTGTTAGAGAGGCATTGAGGTTCAAGGGAGCTGCTTTACTCAGGGGAAAAGTTCATTCCAGCAAACTGTTATCAGTGAATTGGGTGATATATTATTGGATCTTGTAATTGGATTTCATTGTGATCAATAATATATTCTCTTACCATGTTGGTAAGGGACTAGGACGTAGACCATAGAAGATTAGGGGTCGAACCTAGCTAAAATTCGTGGTGTTCTTTACTTTCTGCACCTTTTATCTTTCTGCATTGCATATCTCAGCTAGCTGCTTATTTGTTAATCTGTCGCATCCAGTTAACTCAGCTAGCTGCTTATTCACTAATCTGTTGCATCCAGCTAGCTGCCAGAATAACTTTTCAGGCAGAATTTTTATTTGATCATTGTTAGTCATAACACCTATTCACCCCTCCCCTCTAGGTGTGTATTTTCAATTGGTATCAGAGCTTGGTGTACTAACATTTCTATAACAGGAAAGTACAGATCCTATGGCACACATTTATGTAGAGGGAGAATCATCGAACATGCCACCACTTCTCGTTGGTACAGAAAATTATGATTTATGGAGACTAAGGATGAAGGTGATTCTGAGCAAAAATCCACTTGAATGGTTGGTTGTTAAAGATGGTCCATCTACCTTTATGGATGAAAACGGAAAGCCAAAAGATGTTGATGATTTTACCGAGGAAGAATTAATAAAAGCAAGCTATAATGGAAATGCCAAGTACACACTAATTTGTGGTCTTTCAGATTCTGATGTTGGCAAGGTCTCTTCGTGTGTAACAGCAAAGGAGATATGGGATACCTTAAAAATGCATTATCAAGCTTCAACAAAATTAGAAAAAGTATGTGTCAATCCAAAACAGCAAGCTGAGTGTCACAAGCAGCAAGCTGCCTCAACGGATAAAAAGGAATGTAAAGCTCAAATGACATGGAGTGATGAAGAATCTAATTCCAGTGAATACTCAAGTGAAGAGATGATCAATTATGCATTGGTTGGCATTGACAATGATATGGTTCGAGGAAACACAGAAGACATTCTTGTAGAAAACGAAGATTCGGACTTGGATGTGGAATCTAGTTCGGTAAACTCTTTTCAATTTAATACATCTTCTGAAAATAATATTTTGGAATCACTAACCATGCAGGATCATAGAAATTTATCTAATGAGTTGTTTGAAGAGTTAAAAGATGAGAATGATAAACTCAAAAAGAAGAATACTCAACTTAAGAAGATCATATCCGAGTTAATGGATGAGAAGACACCTGCTAGAAATCATGCTCAAAATCTTACTGATCTTAAGGCTGAGATATCCCAGCTTGAAGGGATAAACAAAGTACTTATCAAAAGAAATGATACTCTCATGAAGGAACTCAGCAAGCTGAGAGCAGAGATAGATGCTCAAGATGCAATTTTAGAAGCATTTAGTCCAAAGGAATCATGCTCAATGGAAATATCTCAACAAGCTGAAAGAATCAAAGAGTTGGAAACTGAAATCAAGAATCTCCAGAAAGGAATGGGAAAATTCGTTCAAGGAGAAGATACACTCAAAACAATGATGAGATATGCAAAAGTTCCAATCGAAAGAAAAGAAGTTGGAATGGCTTCAACATCACGTCTAAAGTATGATGACAAACATGGAATTCCTTATGACTATGCCATGCCATGGAAAATCTGCCACAAATGTGGAAATAAAGGTCATTTTGCAAATCATTGCAAAGTTCAGAATGCTAAGCCAGCAAGCTGGAACAGACAGACAACTCACAGGCAGCTAGCTGACAGAACAGCTGGAACCAGAAATCAAGCATCTAAAGTGGTCCAAATGTGGATCAAGAAAACTGATTTAAATGTTTTATATGTTCTATCAACTAACCATTCTGGACCCAAGCAAATTTGGGTACCAAAACGTTGAGTTGTGTTTCACTTGTTTTGTAGGTATGTCTTGTTGTCAAAGTGAGACCAAATCAATGGATTTTGGATAGTGGATGCACAAGACATATGAGTGGTGATAAATCTCAATTCCTTACTCTCAGTAAGAAAAAGGGTGGAAGTGTCACCATTGGTGATAGCAAAACACTCCAGATTCTTGGGAAAGGGAAGATTGGTAATAGTGTCATTTCTATTGATAAAGTACAATATGTTCAAGGTCTTAAATATAATTTGCTTAGTGTAAGTCAGTTGTATGATGATGGACATTCTGTTCTTTTTGATAAAGAAAAGTGTACTATTATTGTTGGCAATAACAAAGTCCCCCTAGTTGCTAGAAGGGAAGGAAATATATATATTTTGGACTTTGAAATGCAGGAGTCATCTTATTGTCTAGCTACAGTTGTTACAAATCCAGAAATTTGGCATAGAAGGCTTGGACATGCTCATATGGACTTACTCAGCAAGCTGTCTTCAAAGAAGTTAGTTAGAGGATTGCCAAAATTGAAGTATGTCAAAATGGAAACTTGTTCGGCTTGCCAATTAGGCAAACAAATCAGGACTCCACATAAGTCAAAAAATGTGGTATCAACTTCTAAACCTTTAGAACTACTTCATTTAGATTTATTTAGTCCGGATTGGAGGTAAACAATATGCATTTGTCATTGTAGATGATTATTCTAGATATACTTGGGTATTGTTTCTTCGTACTAAAGATTGTGCTTTCAGTGAATTTGAAAAGCTAATTAAGTTACTTGAGAACAAGTTTAAGTTAAGACTTGTAAGTATAAGGAGTGATTGAGGTGGTGAATTCCAAAAAGACTTTATCTCATATTGTGAAGATAGAGGCATTTCTCATGAATTCTCCGCTTCAAGAACCCCACAACAAAATGGAGTGGTGGAAAGAAAGAACAGGTCTTTGCAGGAAATAGCTAGGACATTGCTGCAAGAGAGCAAGCTGCCAAGAAGTTTCTGGGCAGAAGCAGTCAACACAGCTAGCTATGTTCTTAACAGAGTACTAATCAGGCCTATTCTCAACAAGACTCCATATGAATTGCTAAAGAACAAGAAGCCAAACATAGGCTACTTCAAGGTCTTTGGATCCAGGTGCTTTGTACTCAAATCCATTGATAGAGATGGTAAATTTGATGCCAAATCATATGAAGCTATATTTTTGGGTTATTCTTCAACAAGTCGTGCATATAGAGTTTATAATATATCTAAACGTACTGTTGAAGAGTCAATTGATGTTTCATTTCAAGAATCTAATGTTGATCTGTCAAGAGATGAGGAAGATATTGCAGGTTCAGATGATGC
Source organism: Saposhnikovia divaricata (assembly GCA_036435485.1). Classification (NCBI taxonomy): domain Eukaryota; kingdom Viridiplantae; phylum Streptophyta; class Magnoliopsida; order Apiales; family Apiaceae; genus Saposhnikovia; species Saposhnikovia divaricata. The sequence continues at coordinate 115,237,846 of CM071596.1, forward strand.
CAGCAAGCTGCCAAGGTCAGATACAGCAACTCAGCGAGCTGACAAAGAAGCAGATTCTAAAAATACAGCAACTCAGCGAGCTGCCAATGAAGCAGACCCAGGAAATACAGCAACCCAGCGAGCTGTAGTAGAAACTGAATTAAGTTCAGCTAATGATCATCAAGCTGAAAACTCTCCTCCAGTAAATGAAACATGTGATAAGATGTCAAAGCTCACCATGGAAGATTCTAGAGGTCAGAGATCACAAGAAAAGATGCCAATCTATAATGGGGATGAATCCCCTCCACCATCCAAGAGAAGTAGAGCCAATGAAGAAGTCATGGCTCATTACCATTTTCCAAAGTCAACAAGGACAGTAAAGAACCATCCTCCAGAGTTGATTATTGGTGATAAATCAGAAGGCATCAAGACAAGGAGAAACCAAGCTAACTTTTGTACATTTTCTGCCTTCCTAGCTCAAGAGGAACCAAAGAATGTCAATGAAGCACTAAAAGATGAGAATTGGATCATGGCAATGCAAGAAGAACTTAATCAATTTGAAAGATGTGATGTTTGGGAACTTGTAGAGCCACCTAAAGATGCTTCAATCATTGGTACTAAATGGGTTTTCAAAAACAAAGTTGATGAAGAAGGAACGGTTACTAGGAATAAATCAAGGCTTGTTGCACAAGGATATAATCAACAAGAAGGAATCGATTTTGATGAAACTTATGCCCCGGTTGTAAGGCTAGAGTCAATAAGGATGTTACTATCATTTGCATGCTTCAAGAAGTTCAAGCTACATCAAATGAACGTGAAAAGTGCATTTCTAAATGGCTACTTGAAAGAAGAAGTATATGTCAAGCAACCCCCTGGATTTGAGAGTGATCAATTTCCTAATTATGTTTTCAAATTAAAGAAGGCACTATATGGATTACGACAAGCTCCTAGATCTTGGTATGAAAGGCTAAGTAAGTTTTTGATAAAGAATGGATTCATTCGAGGTAAAATCGATCCTACTTTGTTTACTAAACTTACTGGTAATGATATTCTAGTTATGCAAATATATGTAGATGATATTATATTTGGATCAACTAATGATAAGATGTGCAAGTGGTTTTCTAAGTGTATGCATAGTGAGTTTGACATGAGTATGATGGGTGAGCTCAACTACTTCTTGGGGCTCCAAATCAAGCAAACTCAAGATGGAATATATGTACATCAGTCCAAATACATCAAGAACTTGCTAAAGAAGTTTGGATATGAGAATATCAAGGCAAAATCTACACCTATGAGTTCTGCCAGCAAGCTGGCTGCAGATGAACGAGGTAAAGATGTAGATGTTCAAAAGTATAGAGGTATGATTGGAAGTTTATTATATCTTACAGCCTCTAGACCTGATATTATGTATAGTGTATGTGTGTGTGCTAGGTTTCAAGCTCAACCAAAAGAATCACACTTGAATGCTATTAAAAGAATTTTTAAATATTTAAGTGGAACTACTACTCTTGGTTTATTTTATCCCATCACAAATACATTTGATCTTGTTGGGTATAGTGATGCAGATTATGCAGGTTAATTGTCAAAATATAATGTGGCAAAGTCCCCATCTATTGTGAAAATATAAGCACTATCAACATATCAAAGAATCCAGTGAATCACTCAAGAACAAAGCATATCGACGTTCGACATCATTTCTTGAGAGACAATGTTGCAAAGGGAAAAGTTGAGCTGATCTTTGTAAGTACAGAGTACCAGCTAGCTGACATCTTCACAAAGCCACTAGCCGAGGAGCGCTTTACTGTGCTGCGCCGCGAATTAGGCATGTGTAATGTCTAGCCAGCTAGCTGCTATAGATGCCTGGTATATTTTTTCTATGGTAATATATATAATTTTGCTATGCAACTGAATTTTACATATCAAGTTTTATTTTTTGATATGCATACAATATGTTATTATATGTGAACTTGATAATCCATGCTTACTTAAATTTGTATATTAAATGATTGCATGTGGATATCCTTTTTGATGAATAAGGGGGAGAAAATTCAGGATTAAAAGTATGTGTGATTTAGGGGGAGTTGATATTTATTTATTCTTATAACTCTTTACTTCATGTACTTTGCTGGGATCATATGGTTTAATGCTAAATGCTTAGGCGATGCCATGCGATTTTGCTATGTTGCTTGTATAGATTGCTAATCCTTTTGCAGGGGAAGCATAAATTCAGGGGGAGTATTTAACTCCTGAATATTGGTGTGTAATCATCAAAAAGGGGGAGATTGAAACCATATTGGTTTTGATGATGACACAATGCAACAAGCTGATTGCTTGTTACTAAATATATATTAGCCTGCTATCAAATTTTATTTGCAGGATGCTTTGATTGAGGGGGAGTTTTAGCTCAATCTCAAATTGGTGTATAATCATCAAAAAGGGGGAGATTGAAACTCTATAATTTTGATGATCATACATAGAAAGCAAGCTGGGTATTTGTTCTGGACTAGTATTGTTTTGCAGGTTCATTATTCATATCAATTCATAGCAAAACACAGGGCATCTCAGCTAGCTGGCAGGGCATCTCAGCTAGCTGACAGTACAACACAGCAAGCTGGCAGACTGTCCAGAATATTCAGAATGTGAAAGGGGAGTTCGGCTATATAAATTTCAATTACACTTCATAAATAAGTGTGGCCTGAATTTATTCATAATATGATATATATATATATATATATATACATATATATTAAAACACTCTTTTTTTACAAAAGAATTTCTAAAAACAACTTTCCTTAGAAAAGGAATCTTTTGAATTGTTTAATGTTCCACCAAGACATCCCATGTGCTTACTTTTCAAGCATGCTTTTATTAATAAACAAATAGTCCATACTTTTACTAACTCCACCATCTGTTGTCATGTGAGTAGTTTCAAAAGAAAACACTTTTACTCATTATCATATTTTGTTTTCTTCATTGGTGTCTAACGGATTTCTTCAAGTTTTATTTATAGAACAAAAAGCTGTGTTATTCACATTCTCATCACTACTCCACTGATTATATTCCTCTACATGAGAATCATGATATCTGTTAAATCATTCTATGACAAACCTGCCATGTGAACGTTAGTAGTGGGATTAATGGAACAGATCTAAACACGTGAGAAGTGCTCTTCAAGACCGTTGCAAGTTTGCTCATTAATTCTAATCTCTTTTGTTTCACTATAAAAATATATACTTGTATGGTTGTGTTTCAGAGCAGCTTACACAACAAGAGCCTTCAAGCAAAATTCAAGAACATACAACAAACAACTCTGCACCTTCATTTCATATTCAACAAACGAGCTCAAGCATTATATTCTATATCGAGATATTAGAGTTCATAGTTTTGAGTTGTAAATCTTCATATCCATTTGTATTGTTCAACTTGTAAAGTTGGTAGTTGCTGGATTGTCATGCTTGTGGAACAAGGGTTCAAGGAGCATTAGGCTAGAGAATTTTATACTTGGTTTAGTATAGAACTTAGAGAGCTGTGTTCAGGAAACAAGGGGTTCCAGCTAGCTGCAATCAGTAACTGGGGATTGGTTTCACTGCATAACAGCAAGGGGGTCTTGGTTATCACGGAGTATTGTGCTCAAGGGGAGCTCATTGGTCTATACAACAGGTTGTTCAAGGAACTAAAGGAATTCACGAAGTGGGACTTCAAGGAATTCAGTGTTCAAGGGAGCAAGGCTGTTAAAGAGGCATTGAGGTTCAAGGGAGCTGCTTTACTCAGGGGAAAAGTTCATTCCAGCAAACTGTTATCAGTGAATTGGGTGATATATTATTGGATCTTGTAATTGGATTTCATTGTGATCAATAATATATTCTCTTACCATGTTGGTAAGGGACTAGGACGTAGACCATAGAAGATTAGTGGTCGAACCTAGCTAAAATTCGTGGTGTTCTTTACTTTCTGCACCTTTTATCTTTCTGCATTGCATATCTCAGCTAGCTGCTTATTTGTTAATTTGTCGCATCCAGTTAACTCAGCTAGCTGCTTATTCACTAATCTGTTGCATCCAGCTAGCTGCCAGAATAACTTTTCAGGCAGAATTTTTATTTGATCATTGTTAGTCATAACACCTATTCACCCCTCCCCTCTAGGTGTGTATTTTCATCCTACTCAGAGTAACATGCTCTGCAATGGTTTCATCGAACCTTATTTCTACTTCTACTAGATAAATATGAAACTAAGTCCTACTAAGATAGTTTGAACCCATCGGGGCTTTGCAAGACTAGGCCTGCATTGCTTGATTTTATTTTTGATGCTCCATCAAAATAGAGCACCCACTACTCCTTTTGGCCTCCTCATTCTTATTCAAAAGTTCACTTCCTGCTTGAGGTACTATTTCCTGCCCCCCCCCCCCAATTTCTTGGTTACCAATGGTACATTCAACCACGAAGTCAGTTGACGCCTTAGCCTTAATGGCTGTCCGAGGCTTCTGTGTGATGTCCTATGCTGGCCTTTCTTGGTGTTCCTTATCATTTCGAAATCCATGTCTTCAATCGGAAGTACCTACCCCCCGACTCCATCAGGCCTTAATGCGGCTACATAACTGCTCCTAGCCATTTTCTCACCTTTTTGTTCTCCTACACCATTTCTGATTGGAAACTTGATCTTCATGTGATAAGATGAGGCCACAGCCTTAAAAGTGTGAAGTCCAGTCCTCCCAAGGATGGCATTGTAAGTAGAAGATGCTTTGATAACCAAAAAGTTTAGCATCTGTGTAGCCTCTATTGGCCTCTGTCCGATCGTGACGGGTAACTGAACAGTTCCCTCAACTTTAGACTCTACTCCGTTGAATCCATATATAGGCATGTTAGATGGGGTCAACTGAAAGTCATTGTATCCCATCTTCAATAATGCATCATGGAACAAAATGTCCATTGAAGCTCCATTGTCTATCAAAACTCACTTCACCTCTGAATTTTCAATCACAGGTGTTATGACCAACGGGTCGTCATGGGGGAACTTCACCCCCTCCAAGTCCAAATCATCATATACGATTGCTACCTCAGTTCTTTCACGCTTCGGTGTTTCTCTAACAATGGGCATTACTTCTCTAGCATAAGCCTTTCGAGAATTCTTTGTTGTCCCATCCACGGTCGGGCCTCCTGAGATCATGTTGATTACTGGCCCTCGGGGCTGCGGGTTGCGATCTCGATCATCATCGCTACTATCATAGTCTCTTCTCTAATTACCACGATCTTCACCCATAGTGAAGTGGCTCAGCTTCCCTCTACGGATCAAGAACTCGATCTCATCTTTGAGTTGCTTGCAATCATTAGTATCATGCCCCACATCCTTGTGGAATCTGCAATACTGATTTTTTTTCTCTTTTTGACTCCTGGGAGTGTTCTACCTTGCATACTCAACAAACCTCGGTCCTAGAGCAGAGTCGGAGTCCTTTCTAGTTCGGGGATACTTGTTCCTAGCATTATACTCCTACTCTATCTTTCGCTTTTTAGAGTTCTCATTTCCACTACTTTCAGTAGAGACCTCTGTTTTCCTCATGCTTTCCTGAGCCTTTATATATTTTCTCGCCCTTTTTTGGAGCTCGGTCATGCTCTCAGGAGGATGTTTTGCCAATGACATCTGAAAAAAGGTGTTGGTTGTCCCATTCTCCAAGGCTATCATAGCTACTTTATTTTCCAGATAAGGGACGTTCAGCATCTCCTTGGTGAAGCGCTTGAGGTAATCCCTTAGGTTCTCATTCTTTCCTTGTATCACCTACATGAGGGATGCAGAGTTTTTTTCATGGACTCTCCCACTGACAAATTGGTTGATAAAATCCATGCTCAATTCCTTGAAGGAGCCTATCGAGTTTGCTGGCAAACGACTATACCATCTTTTAGCCATGCCCGCCAGGGTTTGAGGGAATGCCCTACACTTGAGAGCGTCACTAGCAGGATGGAACAGTAGTGCGTTTGAGAACATTCTCACATGGATTGTGGGATCGCCCGTTCCATCATATGCCTTTATTTTAGGCATCTTAAACTTTCTGGAGACGTGAGCATTCATCACCTCCTCAGTGAATGGGGATGTGGGATCATCAGGATCTCCAAGTTGCATCAAATCTCGAGAATCACCCTTGTGAACTTCTTCCCTTGTAGTTTCACCTCTTGGGACCTCGGTCCTTCTCTCTCTTCTCGAAGGTCTCTCCAAATTAACAAAGGGAATCTCTCCTCCTGACCTCGGAGGGGGTCGGTTCTGGTTCCGGTTCTGGTTCTGCCGTTGTTGCTCTCTTGCTATGTCCTCCTTCAACCTCTGAATCTCTTCCTCATGGGATTGGATTCTTTCCATAGTCGTCATCGGTGGTCCATCATGGATTCGTTGAGTGCGCCTTACAGGCTCCTTGATTGGATGTCACCTTCTCGGGGCTTGACCTCGATCTTCCTCCTCGAAGGAAGATGTAAGAACCCAGATTTTCGGTAGAATTAAAACTTTTCTTATTAAGAATAAGTATATACGTGAATAGTGTTTATCATGCATAAATAGTAATTTATGGATGAATAGTGATTTTGAGGACCAAGAAAATTTTCACGCCACCCTATTTACAAGACATGGTATGGGTATTTCGAAGTCATATTAGTGATTCACGGAGCAAAAAAGTGTATGTAAAGACGATCGGAATTCAGAAATTCCAATTTGTATTCTGGTGTAATATTTGACCGGGCAGTGAATTATATATTATTATATTCAAGAAATGAGATATTAATTTTGAGGAATTAAGGATTAAGTGACAACCATTGGTGGAGAAATAAAAATACAAAGAAGGATATTACATGCAAGTATCATGTAACTAGATAATTAGGAGAGTAAACTAGAAAGCAAAAAGTAACTAGATGAATATTGTAAAGAATGTGCACCATACTTTAGGGGACAAGGAGGTATGACTTGAACCTAGGCTACTAGACTAGGGTGGAGACATGTGAATGATATACATATCAATAATACATCCCATAATTCAAACCACACATCAAACAAGAAACAAAACAATTAGCAAGCTTGTCCAATACTCCTTGCACAAACCCCAAGGTGATAAGATCAGCCATACATCTCTAATAATATCTAGATATCACATTATTTTGTCACTTGACCTTTCAAGTAACCAAGAAGCAAGCAAAACACTCCATTTCTCTCCATTCTTTCCAAGCTGCTAGCAGAAACACTCTCAGGAAGAAAATTCATATCTCCATTTATATCCATGATAAAATCACCATATTTTAACCACATCTCCCTCATACTATGAAGAACATTCTCTCAAAATTTCATGTCAAGATGATGAGTATAGCCTAGTCAAATCTCCTCCCAAAGTTGAAGAACCGAGCTGCCCAGAATCCTAGACAGCTTCTGTACTGATTTTCAAACGGCCATATCTCCTTCATTACTCAATGAAATTTGGTGTTCTTTAGCTTGTTGGAAAGCTGTTAAGATGCTCTACAACTTTTTTTTAGAAGCCTCAATCAGAAAAGCTCGGTAAGGGCCTCGTTTTCCATGATCTTTCAGTCGGGTTCTAATAACTCCGAATTACTAACTTTGTTTTCTTCATTTCTTTTGATCATTCAAGCTTACCCAAGGCTATACAAGGATTATACAAGGTTTAGAAAGCTATTACACACATCAAGGAAGGTATAAAACTCTAACCACTCTTAGTCATGGATTGTTTATGGTTTATAATGTTAGATCTAAGAGTTTTAGTGCATATCTTGGTTATAGGAGTTATGGATGATGAAAATCTTGAAGTTATGTGCTTGTTATGATAGTTGTAAGGCTTGCACTTAGAGTATGTGTAACACCCCCAGATCCGGGGTCCGGGATCCGGTCGTTACGGTTTCCAATTCTGTCCACAACACTTGAACTTTCCTTAACATAAAATAAATTACATCTCTATGACCCGACACAACAATGTAAAACACACCCGTTATAGTCCCAGAGATGAAATCAGAGTAATAATCAAATTTTTATTAATCACATTATGAGTTCTTACAATCCAAAAGAATTTCAATATAAATACATACTCTTTGCCATCCATTTACATAAGTCATACTAGACCATATACTTGGTACTGAAAGAATAAATATATCCTACCAATAGCTTCTTCTTCAGCTCTGGTAGTCTCATCGTCCTCGCCCGCGTCGAGTGCGCCTTGTGCGAGTCATCTGGTCTAGCTGTTGTTGTGATATAATAATAAAGCAAGGGTGAGCAATAGCCCACCAACAATAATATATAACTGAACGATAATATAAAACAGTTCAAAAGTATCTTTCAAACCATATGCCATGCATTTACGGAAATGATGCCAGTATAATATGAACGATGAAGTTACAAGGTAACTTAAAGTATTTGTTTGTAGAAATATCTGCTACATCAAAAGTAAGCGTGATATTCTCATTGTCATTAAAAAGAGGAACTTGCATGAAAAGATTGCAATTCCAGTTATGAACACTTTTCCAGCTCTGCCAACAGTAATCATGTTGCAGGAAATAAATAAGTTTGGATGATGAACCAATGATGGAGTATTCACCGCGCCCGCTGTTCCAATCTTGATGATCAGTCGAGATCGTACAGCTCAAATTAGATTTACTACCGGTAGAAGGAAGAACTGACGGCTTTACTTGTATACCGCCTTACTAGCTCTCCCCGGCCAACGGTTGGGCCAAAGGGAATGGACCGGCGCTACTCGGCCTCTTACACGACTCCTAGTTCAAATAGAATTCATGATTCTGAATGTAACGTTCGTCCCCCTTTTCCCAAGTATAATACTTGTTGATAAGACTCTACATAGTAGTCATATCTAGTTGGAAAGGAAAATTCACCAATAACTTCCAAGCTATTGCTTGGTAACGAATATCAACTCGTTCCAACAATCTTACCCCTCGAAAGATGAGAAGGTAAACAACGACTTAATAAGTCAATAGCACCCGAGTTGTGAGTGAAGAGAATACTTTATGACCGGGAAGTCGACAAGATAAATAACATTTTCCAAGTAAGGTTCCCTTATTTTTAGGGAGATAGACTCAAGAAGAATGATGTCTGAGAACCTTTCTTGATATAAGATTAATAATAATATGTCTCCGAAATATTTTTCGTAATAATCGAAGAAGATAAAACTTATTGAGGTTATTCTAAGTATGGAATAAATATTCAGAGAATATTTATTGAATTAAGAATATTTAAAGAATATTTAGGAATATGAAAGAATATCTTTAATCAGAGTATTTTTCAAAATAATCCCTGAAGAAATATCAGGAGAATATTTATTGAATAAATAAATATTTACACGAATATTCAAAATAATATTCATTAAGGAATTTAAATGAATATTCAAAAAGTAATATTCATTTAATGAATAATATTCTAAATAAATATCAAGTAATATTCATTCAGTAATCCAAGCTTTAAAGGAATATTCGAGATAATATTCGATAAATAAATCAAGCTTCAGATGAATATTAGAATAATATTCATCAAGTAATTAATATCTTAAATGAATATTCAAAAGTAATATTCATTTAATAAAATAATATTCTAAATGGATATTCAAATAATATTCATTTAGTAGTCCAATCTTTAGAAGAATATTCAGAATAATAATCGATAATCTATTCGACTTTGAATGAATATTGAAAAATATTATTCGTTGAATGGTTACGTTCAAATAATTATTTGAAGTAAGGATCGTTAAATAAATAATCTCGAACGAATATTCAAATAATATTCGTCGCCCAAATAATGGAAAATACTTACTTAAATATTTTCCTCCGAGGTAATCTCGATATATCAAGAAATATTGACTCCCGGTCTATATTTGACGAATAAGATGTATACGCCCTTCTATGAGGGTCTTACAATAACCGGCTTATAATTGATACGTTAGTTATCTAATTTATAAGCTAATAAACAATCAGGGAACAAGCATAACGATATAACTTGAAAGTAGGCATGCATGCTATGGCATATGTATAACAGAAAACATATATATATATATATATATATATTCAATCACAACAACAGCCTAAAAGAAGGGAATTGAAACTTGTCTGGTAGTCGAGTACGGTAAGGGGTAGTGGTAGCGGGTCCCGGGTCAGCTTGGTGATCTATAAATAGCCCAGGCATTCGGGATTAATCACTTAACATCTTAAAAGTTAAGTTATACTTAAATCAAAACACGTTCTCGAGTTATCTCGTTATACCCCTTTTTGTGGATTCCTTTTATCATTGATCCGACCCGACATTCGTTCGTTAATACGACATGTCACTGTACTTACACTTGGGACATACTTAAGTCATACAAGTTCTAAAGTCGATCGTTACGAACCAATATTATACTCCGAGTTTTATCGCCCGTTTTCTAAGTGTTTTACCGAAGTTATAATAGAGTCGTCTTTTAGGGGTTCGTTCGCGTTTAACCTCGACTCGAATATTTTTAATAAATCGAAAAACGATCCTTTTGACATACGGTTTTCTTTCACACCTTTCTTTTTACCTCTAGTATTTATTTACCAAGATTCGTCATGACTTTACATATTTTACGAGGGTTCAATTTCAATTACGAACTTTCGTTTACGGATTCGAACTACTTTTAGTAAATCGGTCATAAATCCTAAACCGTAAGTCTGTTTGATTCAATTCTTTTTTTAAAATGATCTACGACTCAAGATCTACAAGGGCATGTTAGATACTTGTCCAGTTTCAGCCATTAGACCTACTGTGATGCACGGTTTTCAATGATTAACGAAATTTCGGCATTATAACGGCTATAATACGAACGTTCCAAAAATCGCAATCAACAACCCAAGCCACACCGGGCATCAATACAACTTATACACATAATAATCATCTCACAAGTCCAGAAGCTACTGATCTTAGCATCAAAATCATCATGCATCTTAAATCATATAACTAATTACATAATCATGCTTATAATTATCACTATAATCATACCAAGCTAAATCCATCAAAAACATTCATAAATCTCAAATCAAATGCTAGGGTTTCAAGAGATCTACCTTCCTTGGAGTATTATATAACCTTAATAAGCTTGGTATGGTCCTTGTCTAGCTTAATCAAACCTTAGATCATCCAAAGAAATCATGAAAACAAAGTTAGTTTCTAAGATCCACTATTCATCGTCAATCTTGTAAAAATCATATAAAATCAAAAACTAAGAGTTTGGTTCTAAAATTTTTACCACACCTTCTACTCTTCAAGGGCTTTCTTTTTAGCTATAGAACACAAGAATCCAACCATGGGAGCTATGGTTTTGAGCCCCATCTTTCTTCTGATCAGAACCTGGACAGTTTTGGTCCTCCAACTTTAAGCATGGATTTGACTAGGCTATACTACTTGGATTTCCATGAAATTTGGAACGAATCTTGCCCATGGAGTGGAGAAGCTATGGTTAAAATTTGGTGATTTTATCATGGATAGAAATGGAGATATGAATTTTTCTTTGATCTTTGTTCCTGCTGGGCAGTTTTGGAGTGTTTGGTGTTTTTGCTTTGTTCTCTTGTTCTTGCTTGCTTTATGGCCAATAATGCTAACATCTTGTAATATATATCTAATGTCTTTGGATGCATCTCTTCAAGATGTGTTGTCATGCTTTGATTGGTCCTTTTTAAAATATCTTAACCTCACAATTACACTTACGTACTCATCTCTTGCATTTTAGCACTTAAGTCCCTGGGTAAACTGCAACTAGGTGCTTAGATATTTCTATAAAGGTGTGATGTCATCTTCCACTATCTTTGGTGGATGCATCCTATCTTGTTCGTTCGTTTCTTTGTTCGGTTATCGCTCAATTTCGCTGATCGTTCGAAGAATAACCAAGTAGTTTCACCTCTAGGGTTTACCGGGAAATTTCTCGATATTCATAATACCTTCCCCAATCCGTAATATAATCCTCGTGATGACCATGTAGGATATTTAATCTCGATACGAACTTAATCCCTAATCTAGGATTCGTTCGCTTTATTGATTAATCTCGTTATAACGTTTTAGCGGTTTCTAGAACGCTTGTTTCACTGCCTCAGTGGTTTCCTACCTTCATTCTTAAATCAAATATAATAACATCCCAAAATATCAAATCCTCAAAGTTAATATCTCAATTCTTGGATTATAATAATATTTAATCCACTGTCCGGTCAAATATTATACCGAAAAAGAATTTGAAATTTCTGAATTCCGATTGTCTCTGCATTCACTTATTTCCTCCGCGTATTACTAATATGACTTCGAAACATCCATATCACGTCCCGTACATAGGGTGGCGTGAAAAGTTTTCCAACTTACAAAATCACTATTCATCCACCAAATTACTATGCACGTATGGGAAACACTATGCACGTATGGGAAACACTATGCACGTACGGGAAACACTATGCACGTATGGGAAACACTATGCACGTACTCATTTCCCTTCAAGGATCCATTAGCTCCTTCCTGGATGGTAGATTATTCTTATCTAGGTCCTCAACCATCGAATTACTCTATTCTGACAATATACCAATGCATCAGGATCATCGTCCAAAGCAATATCCATTCATTACAATCATTGTTCTTTGAAACCACCATTCATTAGTGCTCTTTAACCACAATAAGAAAAGTTTTAATTCTACCCAAAATTCGGGTTATTACAGTATGTAACCCCATGTATGCTATAGAGACAAGTCTTGGTGGTTTTGATGATAGATGTGATGTATAAAGTGGGTTCTTGAATGTTTAAGAAAAGATGTGTGCTGTGTTAAATCCTGGGAGTATGTACTGTCTTGTGAGAGGGTTTTGAACCCCTAAATCTGGTCACCCGAGGACCTAATTTATATGGTTGGAAAGATAATTGAATGTAGTTTCTAGAAATATAAGGTTCATACCCAGGAGATGTGTAGATCTTGAGTTATGGCCGGATTAGTGCACTGTGGTTCTGGAATTCGGACTGCACTGTGTTGTCCACTTGTGAACTGAGTTAGGACCCCTTAAAATTATGCTAGTGTTATGAAAATTTGAGGGTGGTCATATTATACAGTTTTGAAGGCTGTCCAAAAAGAATTGGAGTAAAATTTGTATTTTTCAATTTTATAAAAATGTTAAAGCGAAGTGCGCGCGAGTGAAAAATCACCTAGGAGGTTAGTTTAACGTAGTTTTAAGAGTACTCACTTGTGTTTCAAGTTTGAGGAATGGATTCGAGTCGAATGGGTAACGAATGTGATAAAGTGATGACATGGTCATATGGGAGGGTTAGTGGTCACAAATTGGAGTCTTTAAGTTGGTCTTTACATCCTTTAAAACCTTACGATTAAGTAGTGTTGTTAAGGTACTAACGTACGAATATTGATTATGTATAGATCTTCGTTCCACGTCGCGAGCTCGACCACCCCACCCTACCAAGGCAAGTTTACTTTTCAAAACTTATATATAAGGATTTTCACTGTATTGTTTGTGGCTTTCAAACGTATTATATGTTGGGGAATATGGGTAATTACTTGGATTTTTCTGAAGTCGTGTGAACACTTTCAGATTGAAGTTATTTGTGGTTCACCCAAATAATTCAATCGGATAAAGTCAGAAATTCTGCAAGAAGAGAGAATGTGTTTTGCTGTGAATTTCAAATGAACCTATGCAGAAAATGATCAATGCCACACCTATATATAGATGTCAACAGATGTGTCTTTTGCCAATAGACACATCTCAAGATGTGTCTTTTGCCAAAATACACATCCCATTTCCAACAGTCATGTCCAATGCTAATAGACACATCTCAAGATATGTCTTTTCCCAATAGACACATCTCATTCTAGCAGATGTGTTTGATGCCAATAGACATGTCTCATAAGCAATAATTCTGAAATCATAAAGAACTCGAACAGAGCATGCACTCCGCATTCTCCCGACTTGTTCGATGTAACATTACGATTACATTGATCAACTAGCCAATCCAATTACACTAAAATATCCAACAATCCTCCCCCATTTTAGCGTAATCCATGATTAACTAAACAAAATCACAACAAACAACAAACTTATGCATAAATGAAATATCGTGACGATTGAATTTCACATTAGTATATTACACATTCCAAATATTCGAATACCAAGGTGTCACTATGGATTGAACCTTGGTTATTCATAGTGAATACATGAAGATAATATACACATAAATTTACATTCTCAAATGTTCTTACTCGTCACTATGTTTTACTAGCCTAGTGTCCTAATCCTTCTTAAGCATATCAAAGCCAAGTCCAAGCTTCTTGAAGCGGCTAAACTTCATGCTCAAATAGGTAGTTCTTTTATTCTCGCACCTGCATATGCAATTTTTCAAAAGAACTATTAAGAAGATAAACTTCAACCTCCTTAACTTGCAGGTCTGAACACATACCTTGGGATGATGCTTTAATGTGTTCCAATCTCTAGATGTTAAGCTTTCCACATTGAATTCAACACCTAATGTCATATTAGATGGGAATTGGGTATCTCAACATGAGAGGTTATTCGATGGACTTTAATCCCATCCCCACAGCCGACTTGTGCACAAGATCTCTACTCAACCCTTTGGTTAGATGATCGGCTAAATTATGTTGAGTTCTTATAAACTCCACTGATATAACACCATGCGTGATAAACTCACGAATCATGCTATGTCTAACACCTAAGTGTCTAGACTTGCCTCTGAACACTTGTCTATAAGCATTAGACAAGGCAGACTCACTATCACATCTGATAGATATGGGTGATATCGGTTTAGGCCACAATGGAATCTCATAAATCAGATTTCTTAACCATTCAGCTTCTTTACCAGCCGCTGATAATGCCACAAATTCAGATTCCATCGTTGAATCAGTAATGCAACTCTGTTTCTTTGATGCCCAAGAGATAGCACCTCCCCCAAGTAGGAATACCCATCCACTTGTGGAAGAATGATCTTCCTTATTGGAAATCCAACTTGCATCTGAATGACCTTCAATAACCGAAGGAAATCCAGTATATGTCAAACCATAATCCATGGTTCCTTTCAAGTACTTGAACACTCGGCTTAAGGCTTGCCAATGATGTGAACTTGGTTTGCTAGTATACCTACTAAGCTTTCCAACAGCATATGCAATATCTGGACTAGTGCTTATCATGGCATACATGAGACTACCAATAGCCCTTGAATATTCAAGTTGTGATACTGCAACACCTGTATTAGGTAGGAGTTTAATACTAGGATCAAGAGGAGTGCTAACAGGAGAACAATCCTTAAAGTTAAATCTTTTCAGAATCTTCTCAATATAATGAGATTGAGAAATTGAAATGCCATTGTTCTCACGCTTGATTCTTATACCAAGAATCACCTCAGCCTCCCCCATGTCTTTCATATCAAAATTAGATGACAAGAACTTCTTGGTTTTATCCACTTGATTTTGGTCAGTACCAAAAATCAACATGTCATCCACATATAAACAAATTATAACTCCTTTACCAGAAGCATCAAATTTGCTGTATACACACTTGTCTGCTTGGTTAAGAAAATAACCGTTAGACAAGACCACAATATCAAATTTATCATGCCAATCCTTCGGTGCTTGTTTCAGACCATAGATTGATTTCTTCAATTTACACACCTTGGTTTCACAACCAGGCATAACAAACCCTTCGGGTTGTTTCATATAAATCTCTTCATCTAATTCACCATTCAAGAATGCAGTTTTCACATCCATTTGGTGAATGACAAGGTTGTGTATAGCAGCAAGTGCTATTAACAACCTAATAGTAGAGGTTCTAGCAACAGGAGCATAAGTATCAAAATAATCAATCCCTTCTTTTTGTCTAAAACCTTGGATTACCAATCTTGCTTTAAACTTATCTATGGTACCGTCCACCTTCATTTTCCTTTTGAAGATCCATCTGTTTCCCAATGCCTTACAGCCAGGGGGCAGATCACTCAATTCCCAAGTATTATTATTCATGATAGAATCCATTTCATCTTGTATAGCTTCTTTCCAGAATGCAACATCCCTAGATTTCATAGCTTCGCTAAATGTATTTGGATCCTCCTCAATAACAAAACAATATTGGTATTGATATTCAATTTCATCTCTAGAGCCTTCTACTAGATAAAGATGAAAATCATCTCCAAAAGACTTTGCTTTTCTAGCTCTAGTGCTTCTCCTTGGTTCAGACGGTCCATTCACATCTTCAGTAGAAACTGAGTTCCTACTAGAAGAATTCTGAAGCATGTCCCTTGGTCTAGGTATAGATGTAAATCTGTTTTCATCAAATATAGCATCCCTTGACTCGATAATCGAGTTCACAGATACATAGTCATTAGATTCTAACACATAGAATCTATATGCTATGGAATGCTCAGCATAACCAACAAATATGCAATCTATACCTCGTTCACCCAAGTTTCTTCTTTTGGGTTCAGTGAGTCTTACAACTGCTCTACATCCCCAAACTCTCAGAAAACTCAATTTTGGTGACTCTTTATACCAAAGTTCATAAGGGGTAATCTTATTCCTCTTGCTAGGAATTCGATTCAATAAATAACAGGCTGTTAACATTGCCTCACCCCAAAAACCCTCACTCAATCCCGAGTAGGATAACAAGGAATTAACCATTTCTTTCAAAGTCCTATTCTTTCTCTCTGCCACACCATTTTGTTGTGGTGTATAAGGAGCCGTGGTTTGATGTATTATACCAGTAGATTGAAAATAAACCGGATCATAATACTCACCTCCTCTATCAGTACGTAGATTTTTAATCATGGTACTCTGATGTAGCTCTACTTCTTCTTTATAAATTTTAAAGAAGTCAAGAGTTTCATCCTTAGCATGCAATAGATATACATAGCAATATCTAGTAGCATCATCAATAAAAGTACTACATACTTTTTATTTCCTAATGATGGTGTAGAATGGAAATCACACAAATCACTATGAATTAGTTCTAAAACATCAGACACCCTATTAACCTCTTTAAATGGCATTCTGGTTATCTTCGTTAACATGCATGTTTTGCATTTTTCATTATCTAAATCAATGGCAGGTATGAGACTCATTTTTGACATATCCTTTAATCTTTTGTAATGTACATGTCCTAGTCTAGCATGCCATAATTCAGATTTATTCAAATCATTGCTAGTACTAGTAGAAGCCATGCAAGCAGATTCATCAATAAATGGAGTATTTACATTCAACATAAACATACCATTACACAAATAGCCAAAGCCAACAAAAGAGCCATGTTTTGACAATAAATATTTGTCACTTTCATAAACTTGTTTATATCCACAATTGTTCAATACAACACCAGACAAGAGATTCTTCCGAATCCCAGGAACATACAACACTTTATTCAACAATATACATTTGCCAGAAGTAAAAACTATCTTGACATTTCCTAGTCCTTTGATCGGTTCAGTTGCAACATTTCCCATCTTTAAGATAGATCCATCTTCGATTGGTTGAAAGTCTATGAACCAACGAAGATCTTTGCATACGTGACTCGTTGCTCCTGAATCAATCCACCAAGCAACATTGTCATCCTGCACATAAAATGCCTCAGATATTAGTGATACATAATTCTGACCAGAATTATAATTCTGTATTAAAATCTGACCTTGTTGCTTTTCTGGATCCTTGGATCCACTTGGACCAGCAATCTGCTTCTCTTGCTTGCCTTTACCAACCCGACAATCCTTCTTGAAATGTCCAGGTTTGCCACACTTCCAACATGCCATCTTAGGCCTTTTATTGGAAGAATTGTTGTTGTTTCCTTTAAACTTTCGTTTATCACCCTTGCCATTCTTAGAATTCTTGGAAGATCCACCATCTTCAACCATATTCACAGAAGAGTTACCGACTTGGTTCTTTCCCTTAGGATTATTCTCAATTTCTTGAGTCCTCAAAGCCTCTTCAATTCTGAAGTGACTTCCAAGTTGAACCAGAGTCATATCATCTTTATTATGTTTCAAGGAGTGTTTAAAATCCTTCCATGATGGTGGTAGTTTGTCTATAACACCAGAAACTGAGATAGATTCATCCATCTTCAGATTGTGTTGGGCAAACTGCCCCAGAATCCTTAACAATTCATTGTATTGTTCCATCACTGGTCTAGAATCGACCATTTTATAATTCATAAAATTACTAACCAGAAACTTCTTACTAGAAGCATCTTCTGCCATGTACTTGGATTCAAGAGAATCCCACAATTCTTTCGCTGACTCAACATTTTGGTATATATCGAAAAGGGAATCAGACATACCGTTTAAGATGTGGCCGCGACAGATGTAGTCATCGTTTTCCCACTTGCACCGCTTCCTAGTCTGTTCAGCGGTTTCATTTTCGATCACTTCTGGAATGGGGGTACTCAGAACATACACAACTTTCAGCGTGGTCAACAGAAAATGCATCTTTTTCTGCCATCTTCTAAAATCCTGGCCCTCAAACTTGTCCAGTTTTGCAAACTTGCTTGTCATGTCTTTTGCAGATTCTGCGTTCGCCATCTTCAGAAACAAATGACTTCAATCTTTGTTGGGGAATATGGGTAATTACTTGGATTTTTCTGAAGTCGTGTGAACACTTTCCGATTGAAGTTATTTGTGGTTCACCCAAATAATTCAATCGGATAAAGTCAGAAATTCTGCAAGAAGAGAGAATGTGTTTTGCTGTGAACTTCAAATGAACCTATGCAGAAAATGATCAATGCCACACCTATATATAGATGTCAACAGATGTGTCTTTTGCCAATAGACACATCTCAAGATGTGTCTTTTGCCAAAAGACACATCCCATTTCCAACAGTCATGTCCAATGCTAATAGACACATCTCAAGATATGTCTTTTCCCAATAGACACATCTCATTCTAGCAGATGTGTTTGATGCCAATAGACATGTCTCATAAGCAATAATTCTGAAATCATAAAGAACTCGAACAGAGCATGCACTCCGCATTCTCCCGACTTGTTCGATGTAACATTACGATTACATTGATCAACTAGCCAATCCAATTACACTAAAATATCCAACATTATATGCTTATGCTTTATGAGGTTATGTTGAAGTTTGAGATATATGCACATATGTGTTTGTACACCCTTGAACTTAGAATGAAAATGTTTTCTTCGGACAACGACTCTAGCAATAGAGGTCGTAGCGGTCCAAATATGCTATTGACCGGGGAGCGGTATATTATTGTATCTTGATTAAATTGAGAAAACCCGAAGGGTCATTCGGGAAGTATCGTATACTTAAATATTTATTATTTTTTTTTACGTTATTAAAAATACTCAAAAATATTCATTTGGATTAAAGGATTAATTGAATTAAATAATTACTTTATTAATTTTTATTAAATCCCAAAGTGTTATTTATTAATTATTAATTATTATTTTAAATAAAACTAATCCAAGATACGTCTAGCGCTTTTAAACTCGAATTCTTTCGAACTCAAAATATTTTCGAAAACCCCCGGTCTGGTTTTACTTCCTTGCACGTTTTTAAGAATTATCGGTCGACTGATGTCGGACCTCGACTACTCGATTTTTATCAAAACACGTTTGAAGCAAAGAAAAAAAGGGGACTCTAGCGTGCAGGGCCGTTGACGAACGATCCCGAGTTTTAGTGTAAGAGACCGTTAGCCAGGTGGTCCATCAAAAATTCCGGCTCAGGTGTTGCCGAAGGATGATTACGGATGGATTTTTCATCGAGGGTGATTGCGGATGGAGCTTTTACCCAAGGGATAGTTACGGATGAAGTTTCTATTCTTCTACCGGTAGAGAAGACCCGTGGATTATTGGACTTGGATGTGGCGACTGATCATCGTCAATCCCTGTCAGGTTTTATGTTTTCCTCAAGTCCCATCATCCACTTTGGAAAAATACTCAGACACTGCTTCTTGGGCCTAAGTGCCAAGTTGCTGATAATGTGGTTTTTGATAAGAAAAATATTGACATCGTGCAGTATCTAGAACTGCAAGATTTTCTATAAAGATTGGCACGTGTTAGTGCACTCTTGCAATTATTTCAAAGAATGAAATGTTTTTGAATGAGAAACCTTCTAAGCTAATGGAAGGAAAGAGGTTTGCAATGATGTATTCCCTGTACAGTATGTTAACCGTAGAGTGTTTTGCCGAAAATGATATACTCATATGTATATATTTTCAAATTTGAGATATATTGAAATGGGAACCTTATAAAGGGTTCATATGTTATTCTTAAAGCTCCTTAGTGAGTATAGGTGTTTTATTCAAACTCGGACATATATATTGTCCAATTATGTTTTTAAAATCTGAGATATATGCCCATATAGTTGGGAATGTTTTCGAAATAAACCACATTATTATTTTTTTCAAAATGGTGAACTTGCTGAGCATTATGTAGCTCATTCTTGCTTTATAAAAACTTTTCACAAAGAGAAGAATTTGGCCGATTAACTCCGCACCAGCAGAAGAGGAGTAGAAGATTTACCCCGGAGATGATTTAGTTCCTGATAAATACTACAGAGTAAGTCTGATAGGTTTTCAACTGTAATAGTAAGACTTGTCTTCAAGTGTAGTTGTATAAGTGGAAGTGCGTAAGATTCTGGATTGTACAGATGAATTGTAATATTTAGTGTTACTTTTGATTATCGTTTCTGAGGCTCTAACTTGTTTGTGCGTAAGAGTGAGGTCTGGATGGATGTATTGTTGAGTTGTAAAGTTAATGCAGGTATGATATGGTTGGATGGTGATGTGACGACTTGAATCTTTGACCTCGGATTTGGGGGCGTCACAGGAATGGTATCAAAACGATAAGTTACAGTACTCAGAAACGAGAGTGTTGAGAGTTAAGTCTAAGTAGGAGAATGACATACGAGATCGTAGTAAACTTATTATTGGACTACCGGAAGAGGTACCGGTGAGTAGAATGGACTGGAATGTTTACTGGAGGTATTATACTAGGGTCGATAGAATTCTTAGAGACCTTCAGAATGATGAATAGAGGTTTGAGAGTCGTACATGACCTATCATAAGTAATGATATAGGAAGCAGAGCGAAATCTCAAGAGCAGCTGAGGTAGAGGCGATATTGCCAATATTATCGGATGACTAGGCTGGCATAAATTTTGTGGCCCATAGTCCTCCACAGTTTAGGAGGCGGAATTTTAAGAATCAAGAAGTTTAGACTTCCCTACATAATTAAGGGTACTTAGTACTTGGAATAATGAAAGTCTTTTACTTTGGTTATAAGATCCGATTTTCGATAAGTAACGGGTTTACTTGAAAGTTGGTCACTATGTCGTTGTGGATTTCATTACCCTTGATGGCGAATTTTACATGCGTTATACGAGAATGTTATCATAAGACGAGCGTGCTAGATAATTCCATGCATGATTCGGACGCTAGAGCATGGTAGTTTAACTTAGAGAACAAACAAGTAGAATTAACAAAGGGACTCAAGAGAAGTTGAATATGGTTGCAACGAGCGATACAGTGATCTCAGAGTCTACCAAAAGAAAAGACCAGTGGGTCTAGAGTGGGATCCTTTGATAGAGATGTTATCAGGGACTATGTATATATGTATTGTAGACCTCAATATTTTTGGTATATGTTCACATACACACACCCGCCACTGAACCTATGGACTGTACTGAGATCCCTGAGAGATCTCTTTGATCTGTTCCCAGGGGGAACTGGCCACTTGTGATTCATGTCGGAAGGCATGAAGTAGGACCCTATGGACTTAGCAGGTGTCCCCGGAATGATGTGAAGCTTGGTCTTCAAGATAAAGCACGGAAATGATAGATATATTTGTGAAACCCCAACTCGATAAATGACTTTAAGATGATGATTGAGAGACGCACTAGTTGGTGTCTTGTATTACGAAGACGAAGAGATGGAGTTACCCTCATAATGGTGATAGTGAGATGCACGAATGATCATTAACTTATTTTGGTAACTACCGGCAGGTGCCCTACTTCATTTTAAACTGTTCACTAACCCTGTTACCTCGATTAGTTTATATCAATTAACCCTTCTAGCTTTCTACTTCAAACTTGTGGAATAACAACCAGTGAGATACTTTCCCTAAAGCAGGACTTATTCGAAGTAATTTTATTTGATCCATGAACATTCTATTCAAAAATTTATGATGATCTTGTTCGGCTCAAGACTATTTACACTTTCTTTCAATTATCCAAGGAATGTTCAACAAATATTTCCTTAATTAATCGACGAATATTACTTAACGAATATTGATATTTGATTGCTTCTTTCATACTCGCACTCTTCAGTTGAGCTCATAAATATTTAACAAATTACTCAGGACATGAATGATCTAATGTCCAGACATCCCTCATGAATTCTTTTCTTCTATTCAAGATGAGATTGTACATCGTACATTGAAATCATAGTAAGGATATCATTTTGATATTGGTATTCTGAATTTAATTCTATTGTAGGATCTGATAAAGC
The DNA here is from genome assembly GCA_036435485.1 of Saposhnikovia divaricata. Classification (NCBI taxonomy): domain Eukaryota; kingdom Viridiplantae; phylum Streptophyta; class Magnoliopsida; order Apiales; family Apiaceae; genus Saposhnikovia; species Saposhnikovia divaricata. The sequence goes on from CM071596.1 coordinate 115,260,298, forward strand.
ATGTGTACGGAGGCACCCTTGGGTGGACCGTTTCACTGGTAAGTAATATTTGATGAGAGGTTATCGATTGTTCCAATACCTAGAACATTCTCTTCAGATTTTATAGTTTTCTTTTTCAAACTTAATAGCTTCTTATTTCCATTCGTTGTCCGAGTAGCCTAAAGTTTCTTCAGTGGCTACGATGTTGAAATTCCGTTCTAGCCAATTGAAACTGCCTAGTCGATATGTCAATATGAATGACTAGTTGATTGTTCTAACTAGTCAAAATTGTAATGTTATGAAGAACACCTAGCTAATTGTCCTAGCTAGTGGTGATGTCTCAAACAGGTGAACTAATAAATTTTGTCTAGCTAGTTGCTAGTGTTTCTTGAAAAGGACTAGTTATTGTTTCACTGGTCCAACTCCCAATTTAATTCTTTCCGCAATGCATTTTGCATGTGGTAAAGTATGATGATGAAAGTTTTGACGAATAACTTGATTGAGACCTAGTGAGGTCGCCCACTCAACTTGAATTCTACCCATCTTCGTATCAGACTTTATGTCACATGAATATTCTGTTCTTTCATTCATATAATGAAGATTCATTTGAAACCATAGATTACTTGAATGATAAACTGCTTCATTTTTTTTTGTCATAGAGTAGAATTACTCTGGCGTGAAGGGCCGTTGACGAACGACCCCGAGTTTTAGTGTAAGAGACCGTTAGCCAGGCGGTCCATCAAAAATTCCGGCCCAGGTGTTGCCGAAGGATGATTACGGATGGATTTTTCATCGAGGGTGATTGCGGATGGAGCTTTTACCCAAGGGATAGTTACGGATGAAGTTTCTATTCTTCTATCGGTAGAGAAGACCCGCGGATTATTGGACTTGGATGTGGCGACTGATCATCGTCAATCCCTGTCAGGTTTTATGTTTTCCTCAAGTCCCATCCTCCACTTTGGAAAAATACTCAGACACTGCTTCTTGGGCCTAAGTGCCAAGTTGCCGATAGTGTGGTTTTCGATAAGAAAAATATTGACATCGTGCAGTATCTAGAACTGCAAGATTTTCTATAAAGATTGGCACGTGTTAGTGCACTCTTGCAATTATTTCAAAGAATGAAATGTTTTTGAATGAGAAACCTTCTAAGCTAATGGAAGGAAAGAGGTTTGCAATGATGTATTCCCTGTACAGTATGTTAACCGTAGAGTGTTTTGCCGAAAATGATATACTCATATGTATATATTTTCAAACTTGAGATATATTGAAATGGGAACCTTATAAAGGGTTCATATGTTATTCTTAAAGCTCCTTAGTGAGTATAGGTGTTTTATTCAAACTCGGACATATATATTGTCCAATTATGTTTTGAAATCTGAGATATATGCCCATATAGTTGGGAATGTTTTCGAAATAAACCACATTATTATTTTTTTTCAAAATGGTGAACTTGCTGAGCATTATGTAGCTCATTCTAGCTTTATAAAAACTTTTCAGAAAGAGAAGAATTTGGCCGATTAACTCCGCACCAGCAGAAGAGGAGTAGAAGATTTACCCCGAAGATGATTTAGTTCCTGATAAATACTACAGAGTAAGTCTGATAGGTTTTCAACTGTAATAGTAAGACTTGTCTTCAAGTGTAGTTGTATAAGTGGAAGTGCGTAAGATTCTGGATTGTACAGATGAATTATAATATTTAGTGTTACTTTTGATTATCGTTTCTGAGGCTCTAACTTGTTTGTGCGTAAGAGTGAGGTCTGGATGGATGTATTGTTGAGTTGTAAAGTTAATGCAGGTATGATATGGTTGGATGGTGATGTGACGACTTGAATCTTTGACCTCGGATTTGGGGGCGTCACAGAAGAGTCATCAGTATAGGGGCCAGAGTAATCATAATATCCTTGATCAGGGCCCAAGCCTCTAATGTAAGGAGGGTGATACGGCTCATGTATCTGCAGGGCATGGCCGCTTAGTCCAACACCTCCAGTATTCGGTGGGTAGTTAGGCAAACTATATGCCAGATTCGTGCTTCTGGGGAGACCTGTGGTGGATATCTGTACCCCCAAAGGTACTGAACGATTAACAAGGGGAGAGACCATTATCTGAAGAGGGTTGGTCTCCTGGTTTGGATGGACAACCACGAGTAGAGTTCTCTCAGCATGAGGAGTCATCCCTATAGGTTGAGAAATTTGAGGTTAAGTAGTTGTCTCCGTTGATGGGGGGGTACATACCCTTGTTCAGTGATGATAGGCGGAGCAGAGGTGCGGTGGTAGCCTCGGTTGAGACTGGTGTCCTTCGTGTTTGAACCATGGTTGATGTTGTCGTCCCATAGACGATGCCTAATGTTGTGGAATAAAAACTAGAGTTAGTAAATTGCGGCTAGGGTTTATGTATAATTAATATTAGGGTTCGTGAGCTTCGTGCTTTAATGACTATTTCTGCGTTCGAGACTGATCGGTCCTCACAGAATGCCTACGTATCTCTTTGTTGAGAATCAAGCCAATACATAGTTCTTGGTGATGCCCTCGGGGCTATGGCGGCAAGGGCACACCAAGGACGTTCTGGATTGTATGTCCTTATTCGAGGATTAAGCCAACGTAAGTGACGTATTGAGCTCTGCCCAAAAACGTAGCTCTGAGAATGAGGGGTCAGGCCCTTATATAGGCTTTGGGAGCCTTAGAATCGTAGTAGGGTTAGGAAACTTGATGGACAAGCCACCTCCTAGAGGAAGGTTCTAGACTCCTGCCTTGTAGGAGTCAGTTTCCATGTCGAATTAGGTGTCTTGGGGGCTACTTCTTATATTAAAACTAGGAGTCGGTGCCATTCAAGGCCTTGATTCTAGATCGTTCCTTGTTAATAGATTTGGCCCATGTTAGAAAACAAGCTTATACCAAGCGTCCCGGTTTGGGCTGTTTCTTGGGCTTAATTATTAATTACGAATTTAATGCCCAACTAGGGTTTCGGGCCTCTTTAATGGTCCAATTAATATAAAATTAATTATGTCATTATGGATTATTTTTCACCCATATCAAGCACAAATAAACTAATTACTGAAACAAGCATAAAACTTAAAAGATCATTAACCTTTGTATTTTGTGATATTGTTCAGGCCTAAGCCAGGAGTACGAGATGATTTTAGTGATTTGATTACAAGCAACTAGCTAGTTTCCAGTATGAGCGATGGTAAAAACGGTTTAAATAAAAAACAATTGGTGTGATTTTTTTAATTTGTTTTCCTTTTTTGTAATTTTTTTAAAAATTAATTTAATTATATTGATCAATATACAAAAATCATGACAAAAAATAATATATACAAGTTTTTTTCTAAAATCACATATGTATATAACTATTTAGTAAAATTTTTAAAAATATTTGGGCCATCGACGATCGCCCTCCCTGCCCTCCCGTCAGGTTCGGCCCTCGCTATTGTTCGATCACTTGAAATTGAAAAGTATTAATTCCTTCCTAGTAAAATTGATGAAATTGGTTTTGAACTTGAAATTTCATATATCAATGCAATAAGCCACTACAAGAAAAAATGGTTTTTTCTACCATCTATTTCCCACCGAATCATTTTTTATCGAGCAATTTTTACCGATTTTCAAGTTAAAAGATCATTTTCTACCGATTCAAGGATTGGTAGAAAAAGACCAATGAGACCCTTTCATTGTGATTCTGACAATTGCGAAACAACGTCATTTTTGTAGGAGCATTTCCTACCACTTAGAGCTGGTAAGAAATGGTTCGCTTATTCAACAGATGATGAACAAGTTGTGCCAAAAATAAAGTCTTATCATTTTTCATTACATATTTGACGAAAATTTAAAAATGACGCCCAATTTTCTTTAAAAAAATTTAAAATTGGTGCCCCACCTCATAACCTACCGAAATATGGTAGGAAATAGGTCACCCAACCAACCACATCATGCATACGTGTACAACACCCACTCTAAATTTTTAACATTTTAATTTTTTTATATGTGTTAAATGTTTCTAAATTTTTTTAAAAAAATATAATTAATTTCTTAACACTTATGTGAATTGTAAGTACTTGATGAGGATTACAATGCTATTATAGATGAATTTAACTTCATAAATGATGGCAAGACAAAATGGCCAAGGAAATTGGTGTGAAGACAATGATGATGGACCAAGAAAAATGATGCTACAGTGATGAAGATAAGAACAATGATGTTGAAGGCAATGATTAATTAAGTTTGTATAAAATGTTATTGATTTCTTGTTATTATTTTAGAATAATTTTTAACTTTTGAATATTATAATTGTGATAAGGAACAATGATTGTTTTTATTTATGTTAAATGTTTGAATGTTTTTATATAATGAATGCTTTTTTTTTTGTGGTAGTGTACTTATGATCTAGATATTGGTTTGTAATTTTTATTATGATTTGAACATTTTGATGTAATGGAAAATTAACAAGACCATTTTTTTATATTTTAAAAAATCTAGTAATTCCTACCAATCAATGTCATTTCTTACTGTCTTTAGCATTCAAAACCTAGTAATTCCTACCGTCTTCAAACCATTTCTTATCGCATTCAAAGACACAATAGGAAATGGCTTGCAGGAAATGCTAATAGACTGTAGGAATTGAGGATATGAAATACCATTTTACCCATTTTACAAGGTGCCTGAAACAATTTCTAACAAAGTATGTAAAGATAGTCGGTAGGAAATGACTTGGCAACTTGCTACAATTTCCACATCAATAGCTGATGTGGCTGCCGATGTGTTCGGACCCATCCCACGAGACCTATGACATGGCATCTGACGTGATTCCACATAATTTTCTATGTTAGCATGTGGATCCATGCCAAGTGTCTGTCCACGTCGACATTGACCCGGTCACTTTTACTTCCTATCAAAGACATTTTTCACTTAAGCAATTTCTATCGTCGAATATTGTTAAGAAAATGTTGCATTTTCTATCGATTTAGTACCTATTCCTACTGATTTAATGGTAGTTTTTCTTGTAGTAAAGCGTTTTTATATATCACGTAAATGAAACACGTCATTTTTAAATTTTTTGATGAAATTCAGTTATGATCCGACTAAAAGTTGAAATAAAGTATGTATTGAAATATTTTCTTGTGACAATTGATCTTGTATTACTCTTTCTATATATATATATATACAAGCCTCTAACCTGTACAGAGCACGGGATATTATATATTATTATTATTAATTAATATATTAATTAATTGATTAATATTAATTTATTGTATTTTAACAAATTTGATTATTAATTTTAAATTTACATATGTTCCATACTTAATTTCATTACATAAATAAATATCATTAATTTAACGCTATTTTAAAATTTATTGTTAAATATCTTAAGAATATAATAGATACTTTTAAAAATTATTAGTGTAACCTAAAATTGTAGAAGAAAGAATTGTAGGAAGAAGTGTGTACGTTGATGATTCTAATCGTGATATAATTGAAAATGTTTATAACTGAAAACGTTTATAATTCTATAAAACGTTTAACACGTTTTCTAATTTTTTTAGAAATATATTTTTGAGCATTATTGGTAAATTTTGTTGTTTATAATAAATAAATTAATATTTTTAATATAATTTTTTAACTCGTTATTTTTAGGAAGACATTTATTAATATTTTAAAAATATTTTTTTGTGTCTTATTGGTAAATTTTGTTATTTATAAAATATTTTTAATATAATTTTTTTAATTTATTATTATTAGGAAGGTGTTGATAATTTTTTTAAAAGGCGTTAATCAACCAACCAACTAATTAAATATACCTTGCTTGTTTTGCTTATAATGGTATAGTATAGATAATATGAAATAGCAACGGAGTGAATATGCATTGGATATGCAAATGTTAATCGGATATGTAATGATGGTATTATCAAACATTTTAGACAATTTGAATATTTAAGAATAAAATTGATTTAACCAACTCAGAAATATATATAAAGATTAACATGAAAAAGAATAATATATAAGACGAGTGACAAGTCACATCTTTTCAAAATGCTTTTGCACACATGAAGTACAAAAACATGGCGCCAATAATAACATTAATATACAATCAGCTATTTCACTCATATATCTGGAAAATGTAGAAATTCCAAAATTATTCCCAATTTTTTTTTTCAAAAATTAGCGAGTCACATTTGTAATTGATAACTTAATAATAATAAAAAAAAATTGCGTATATTATGCCACGTCATTTGGGACAAATTTTGGAAAAACAATTTGAGAATACTAGTATTATTTATAATAATTCCACAAATTTATTTGAAACGTTATGACCCATGTCAATTGAAATATTGTAAAATTATTTTGATGCATACTAAAACTGAGAAACTTTCTATATGAAAATGTCAAAATGTGAGATGTTTTTTTTTTATTTAAGAAACCTGTATTATTTTCCTTCTTTTAAATTTTACCCTACAAAATTTTTAAGGTGGTAACATATTCTTACACTGATCACCTTGCCCATTAAGATTTAAGAGGAAGTGTATAAGCAATTTTTGTAATTACCTTATTCACAATCATATGTTATATTTTTTTAATATAATTAACAAAAAACTTATCTGTTTATTTTATTAGTAGTTATATATAATTCTTTAAATTAACACTTAATTAGAGTGCATCGATTTCGTAGTTACCCCTAACACATTTATAGGTGGGTACATGGCACGTATACCAAGGCGGACCAATACCTAAACAAGAGTTTTTTTTATATATATATATATATATATATAAGCCGATTTATATATACTAGCTTATAGCCCGTGCAAAGCACGGGTTATTTTTATTTTTTTAAATTTGTCTATAGTTTAGCATATATAATATTTTAAACATTATTTTTAGTTTAGTATTAAATCTAAATTAATATGTTGTTGGTGGGAATCGAACCTTCAACCTTTCTATATAACATAATCTAGTATTAATTTTATATTAAAATGTTGTTGGCGGGATTCGAACATTAGACCTTCAACTTTTAGTATTGTTGTATCTAACGGTCATGATCTATTTGAATTGAAGATCTAACTGTTGTGAATGAGGATAACCAAAAATAAGGGAATAACCAAAAATAAGGGGTAACCAACTACAAATTATACCCTCTTTCGCTTATTATAATATAGCATAGATAAGAAGTCAAGGGTGATACCTTTGACTGGTTTTTACAAAATCGCTTGCATTTTTTTTGACAACGCAAGCTATGCATGCTACAAAATACATACTACTACATACTAGTACCTGTTATGCCCAAATATGGCATAATAATTATCATGATTTAATTAGTTAAATTAACGGTTCATAATTGATTATGGGCCTAGAAGATGACAATTGGGTCACTAAAGTCCACTATTGGAATCAGCCCGGCACAACTACAGGGCCACCTCGCTCATGATCCGATCTAAGGGATCGCTTCGCTAATACCCCCTCTCAAGGATCGCTTCGCGCTATTATCACATCTACAGGCTAAACGAGATCGCTATCTCCTTCCCTACTAGAAGGCTCGTAGCTAGGCCCCTCACGGTTATATGAGTAATTGGATATTTGGGACTCCTTCGCATGGCCAGGCCCCTCGGGGTCGCATGCTAGGCTCTACTTCACTTCTCTAACCATGCGAGACCATCGGTTTCCTTCTATAAGCCATGGATCATGGATAGAATTGAGGACTCATTGCCACATCAACCCTATACGATTGGGCTTGGACTATAACTTATCTTCTAAAACCCTAGCCCGTCTAGGTAACTTGTTGCCCAAGAACTACGTATGGCTTGATCCCTATAAATAGGGTACGTAGGCACCTTGATACGGACGAGAAACAGTTCACCCCTGCAAACACCTATCAAGCTCAGCCACATTTAAACACACAAACCTTAATCCCCTATTCTTTTTTCATTAACAAAATATCCGTATTTTGCTCCGTTAATCCAGTAAACCTCCAAAAATATTGTTATAAAATATTCTCCCTATAACATTTGGCGCTAGAAGGAGGGGCTAGTCATTGAATTGGGAGAAGCGATGACTAAATCACACAAAAAGAAGAATGATGGAGAGACTCCGGAATCGCATAGGGTTAACAGGGATGATCCCCTAACGAGGGACCCCTTAGAGGACGAGGTATCCAAGGACAACTCTAAGACTGGGTACAAGGTGCAAACACCCCTAGTATAGAAGGTGGCGTTGACCAGCGAGGTAATGTCTTTTCTAAAAGGCCTCGGCGATCAAGTGACCGCTATACATGATAGGGTCGCAAAAGTGGAGAAGCGTTATAGTTCTAGAGGATCGAAGAGGAATGCAAGGACAGGTGGTCGAACGTATCAAGGGGAAGGAAGCAAAGTCCCTGTCAAGAAACTTATTGATGATTTCGAGGATGTTATAATAGATCAAACGAACCCTGACTGGAACGAGGAGGAGCATTCGCTCGAGAAGAAAGGAGGATCGCATGACAAGGTCGCCTCATCTGAGGGGAGATCGGTTAGTGTTTTTGATCGTCTCGGAAAGAAGCTAACCGAACACGACCTCCGTCTCAAATTAGAAAAGATTAATGCACCTCGAAATGAAGAATCTAAGAATAAAAGCAAGGGCCCTCATCAACCATTGTCTCCTCATCGAGATCGCGAGGGGTCATATCATCGCGATGACAGACCCCCTCTCCTCGTAGAGAGCGCGAGCGGTCCCATCGTCGCAAGGACAGACCCCCATCTCATCGAGACCGAGAACGATCCCAATACCATGAAGAGGATCGTAAAAAGAAGGATCGCAGGAATGACTAGGAGGAGTCTAGCGTCCCAAAAAAGACTCAGTCACACCATGGGAGTACTAGGGAGAAAAAGGAGGGGGACAAGGAGGTCAAAGTGGGAGACTATAAGCTGGAAGAGTTGAAAAAGGCCTTGGACGCAATGAACAATGAGAAAGGGATCTTTAGCACTATGGGCTCTTCTTCACCCTTTACCCATGAAATTCGAACTGCGCCACTCCCTGCGGTGTTTCGTGGGCATCATTCAGATATGACCTATAATGGAGATACTGATCCAGCTGAGTTCGTAATTCGATTCAACAACGAGATGAATGTATACCAGGTCTCGCAGCTAGCGAGGTGTAGGTTGTTCACCGCCTCGCTAAGGGGAAGTGCCCAGCAATGGTTTTCAAAACTAGGGGCCTTGGTTACCATCGACTCATGGGAGCAATTTGTTGACATCTTTATCAAGTAGTTCCAATCTTCGATGCTCTATGCACCCCCTGTATCTACCTTGGCGAACATAAAACAGAAGGAAGGAGAAACTCTTCATGACTATTTCAAGTGATTCAATGCTGAAGTACCTCGCGTACGGGGGGCGAATGATGAAGCTGTAAAGAATTTCCTTATCGCTGGAGTAAGGAAGGGACTGAGTTCTGGAAGAAATTACAAGAGCAAACCCCTAGCACCCTTTCTGAGTTGCACAGGGTTGCTGAGCCTTTCAAGCGCGTTGAGAAGTCACTTGTAGATCTAAAAAAGAATAATGAAAGGAGTAGTAGTTGGAGTAGAAACAAGGGAGTGAAAAGGAAGGACTCCAGGAGTCCGAGGCGAAGACGTGATCGAAGTCGGAGCCCCAGTCCAAAGAGAAGAGAACGCGATCCACCAAAATGATCCCCACCTCGAGCTCGCCCTGCAAGGAGTGGAGATAAATATGTCCCTCTGGTCACCCCAATTGATCACATCTATGCAGTCAATGCGCACAAAGGGGTATTCAGGAGACCTGCACAAATTGGTCTGAAAGGAACTGCAGATACTGGTAAATACTGTACCTTTCATGAACAAACAGGGCATGATACAACGAATTATCGGGAGCTCAAAAAGCAAGTGGATCAATTAATTCGGGATGGAAAGTTAACTTAGTGGGCGGTTCGAGAAGTGAAGAAACATAATCCCAAGTCTGGCCTTGGTTATAATCAAGCTCCACCACCTGAACAGAATCCAGTCATTAAGGAAAGAGAAACGCGAGGTGGAAGTATTCATGTGATAATTGGAGGGCCCCACATCGGGGGAAACAGCAATAGGGCCAGAGAGAGATATGCTCACGAAGTTAAGGATCGACCTCTCACTAACGTTCATCACCTGCAGGAACGACCCCCGAAGCTCTTCAAGGGGGATGATACAAATATCATGTTCATTGAAGAAGATGCGAAGTGGGTCCACCACCCCCACTCGGATGCCCTCGTTGTCCGAGTTCGCATTGGATTGCAAAATGTTTACAGGGTCCTTGTGGACAATGGAAGTGCAGTGAATGTTCTAACATACGAAGTCTATCAGAAAATGGGGTTCGTGGACAGAGACCTTATCCCTACCATAGGACATCTTTATGGTTTTACTGGAGCTTCAGTCAATGTCAAGGGCCTCGTAAGGCTCCCTATTACCTTAGGGGACGAGCCCTGTATAACTACATAGATCGCTGATTTTATGGTAGTTGATCAGCCCTCGGCCTATAATGCTATTGTGGGGAGGCCAATTCTAAAAGAAATGAGGGTGGTCACTTCTATTTACCATCTCTCTATGAAGTTCCCTACCCCAAATGGAGTCGGATATGTTAAGGGAGCGCAACATGAATCTCGTGAATGCTATAACAAGGCCCTTAAGTCAGCAGAAAAAGGGAGTAACTCTATGATTGATAAGATAGAATGCGAAGAGGAAGACAAGCCTCGCAAGATAGCCCTCATGCCTTCACCAAATTGTAACATGATCTCAATCGAGGAGCTTCCAGATGATTACTTTGATAACTTGGGTATCCAATTAGAACCGGTCCCAGGAGCTAACAGAGCAGTGATGAAGGAGAAGATCATACAAGAGCCCAGAGCAGGCAGCTGTGCGAGCCCGAAAAGGTAAATGGGTTCGCAAGGAAACTTCCACACTAACAGATCTACCAAGCGGAATCATACAAGAAACAACTGTTGTGAATGAATATAGACATGCGGGTGCAACCCCAATGCCGGAGGATGGGATCGCAACCCCCCAACATGAAAAAACTAATACCTACGAGGCCGAGCCAAGCCGGGCTCGCGAGTATGATCTAGACCTTGATCCTCGCATCCCAGAACATGTAGAGCGAGCTGGAGCAGCGGAGGATACTATTCCTATTCTTGTTGATGTACAAGATCCTTCTAAGTTGTTGAAGATAGGGTCGCAACTCAACCCTAGTTTAAGGGAAAGGCTTGTCACTTTTTTGAGAGATAACTTGGATGTGTTCGCCTAGTCCCACGAGGATATGGTTGGGATTGATCCTAACTTTATGTGTCACAGGCTCAATCTCGACCCCAGCAAGAAAGGAGTCAGACAGAAAAGGCGACCTATAAGTGGAGAACGAGCCGAAGCTCTCAAAGCAGAAGTGGATAGACTCCTCGAGGTCGGGCTCGTTATGGAATCATTCTACCCTGACTGGCTCGCAAACCCAGTCCTCGTGAAGAAACCCAATGGAAAGTGGAGGACATGTGTAGACTTCACTGATCTCAACAAACACTGCCCAAAAGATAGTTTCCCATTACCGAGGATAGATCAATTGGTGGATGCAACAATGGGGCATGCGCTCCTTAGCTTTATGGATGCTTACTCTGGGTACAATCAGATACCCATGTATGGCCCTGACCAGGAGCACACCTCGTTCATCACAGATAGAGGGCTCTACTATTACATAGGGATGCCCTTCGGCCTCCTTAATGCTGGGGCGACTTATCAAAGGTTAGTCAATATGATGTTTGAAAAGCAAATTGGAAAGACAATGGAGGTGTATGTGGATGATATGCTTGTAAAATCCAAGAAAGCTGGGGACCACATCGTTCACCTGGCAGAAATGTTCAGTATCTTGAGAAAGTATAGGATGAAGCTCAACCCACAAAAATGTGTATTTGGGGTCGAGTCTGGGAAATTCCTTGGGTTTATTATCAACCACTGGGGTATCGAGGCCAACCCCGCAAAAATAAAGGCTCTAATGGAGATGAGGTCGCCAAGATGTGTGACGGAGGTTCAAAGCCTAACAGGAAGGATAGCTGCTCTCAACAGGTTTGTCTCGAAATCATCAGACAAGTCTCATGAATTCTTTAAAGCTATCAAAAAGGTGGGAAAAAACTTTGAATGGACCCCTCAATGCGAGGAGGCTTTTCAGAATAACAAGGAACAGCTAGGCTCGCCACCTTTGCTCTCTAAGCCCAAAGAGGGAGAGACACTCATTGTCTACCTCGCTGTGTCAACGCATGCGGTCAGTGCAGCATTGGTTCGCGAAGAGGAAAAGGTTCAATATCCGGTCTACTATGTCAGTAGAAGAATGTTAGACGCTGAGACTCGCTACACAAACATGGAAAAGCTAGCCTATGCCCTGGTGTTGGCCTCGCGAAAGTTAAGGCCCTACTTTCAGGCTCACTGCATTTGAGGTTCGTACCGCCTACCCATTGAGGCAAGTAATTCACAAGTCGGAGTCTTCAGGGAGATTGTTATAATGGACAGTAGAGCTTATTCAATTCGATATCGAGTTCAAGCCTCGTGGCCCCATAAAAGGACAGGCACTTGCAGATTTTATTTTGGAGTTTCCTCCCCAATCTAAGGGAGATGACTGGGCTATCATAGCAGCACCAGAAATAACAGTTAGCGAGGACAAAAAAGAAAATTCAGCCTCGTGGTGGGAGCTATACGTAGATGGAGCATCTAACAAGGAAGGAGTAGGGGCCGGCATCGAGTTGGTAACTCCAGAGGGTCGTAAGATACAAAGTGCAGTACACTTTGCCTTCGAAGCCACCAATAATGCAGCAGAGTACGAAGGCCTCATTATTGGTCTCAAACTAGCATTGGAAATGAAGGTGGAAAACCTCAAAGCTTACAGCGATTCTATGCTGGTAACATATCAACTCTGGAGTGGGTGGCAAGCTAGAGGTGAGCAGATTGAGCTATATCTGTGATGTGCACAAAGGTTGATCAAAAAGTTTAACAATGTCAAGGTGGTTCATATTAGAAGAGAAAAGAATCAAGGAGCAGATGGACTGGCAAAATTGGGGTCGCGCCGCGAGGCCACATTACTTGGAATTATCCCACTGGAAATTCAGACAAAACCCAGTGTATCGGAGGAGTTCATTATGGAGATAGCGACCCAGGGTTGACTTGGATGACCCCAATATGGGAATATGTGAAAAACAGAGCTCTGCCTCAAGACAAGAAAGAAGCAAGGAAGATTAAATATCAGGCTGCTCGCTATGTCATTTATGATGAAATCTTGTATCGAAGAGGATTTAACATCCCACTCCTGAGGTGTGTAGATGGGGAAGAGTGTAATTACATTCTCAGAGAAGTCCAAGAAGGGATATGCGGCAATCACACGGGGGGTAGCTCGCTAGCCCATAAAATTCTTCGCCAAGGGTATTATTGGCCTACGCTAAAAAGGGATGCATTTGAGTTTTCAAGAAAATGCGATGCTTGTTAGAGGATTGACAACTTCAGCAACGTTCCTGTCTCTCAGCTTACCTCACTAACGAGCCCATGGCCCTTTGCTATGTGGGGAATTGATCTAATTGGGGAACTCCCAAAGGGTAAAGCAGGACTTAAATATGCAGTAGTGGCCGCTGACTATTTCACCAAGTGGGCCGAGGCCGAGCCACTTGCAACTATCACTATAAAGAAGCTCAAGGACTTTATTTACAGAGCAATTGTGTGTCGCTATGGGATCCCATATCAACTCATTTCAGATAATGGGAAGTAATTTGACAGCAAGGAAATGAAGGAATTCTGTGAAAATCTTGGGATAAAAAAGAGTTTCTCAGCTGTGAGCCATCCTCAGACGAATGGTCAAACTGAGGCCATAAACAAAATCATAAAACACACTTTGAAAGCTAAACTGGAAGAGAGCAAAGGTAATTGGCCTGAGGAGTTACCAAGGGTTTTGTGGTCATACAATACGACCCCAAGGTCGACCATAGGGGAAACACCATTTTCACTTACTTATGGATGCGAGGCCATGGTTCCAGTCGAAGTGGGCTCAGGGTCGTTTAGAAGAGAACATTACGATCCCGAGGCAAACGAGGTCAATCATAGGCTTTATTTGGACATGATAGAAGAAACTAGAAGCGAAGCCCAGCTACGCCACGCAGCCTATAAACAATGAACAACGAGGTACTATAATGGAAAGGTCAAAGCGCGATCTCTACATACAGGTGACCTAGTACTTAGAAGAGTCATGCCTAACACTAAGGTCCCAGGTCATGGAGTTTTTGGCGGTAATTGGGAAGGACCTTACAAGATCTATGCTACTCTTTCAGAAGGGATCTACTATCTCACTGATATGAAAGACAAAGTTATTCCGCGAGCTTGGAATGCGGAGCATTTGAGAAAATACTATCAGTAAAGGCCTCCCCCACTTGGAATGCGGAGCATTTGAGAAAATACAAAGTACTGGGGGGTAGTGATCATATAGACACCTCCCCTTTATGATGTAATGACTTTTGGGCCTCGCCCCACTTATCAATGCATGAGTTCGTTTGCTTTATGAATTGCTTTATTGTGCATTCAAAATTTGCTTCCTTGTCTATTAGCATTTACATTTCAAGGTCCAAGCCATCTCAACGATGCTGGAATCGCACTTGAAAACAACTCAAAGTAGCTGCTCACATCTTAAATTATTTGCAACAATCAAAGGAATCTAAGGAAAGGAACACATGTTTGAACTACTCAAAGCACTTTGCATCTGCGAGCACAATCTATATTCTAATGATCCGTGAGAAGAACATCAAAGTTACTTATGTAGTATGTTAACGAAGATAATCCACATGAAGATTTAAAGGAAAAGAATACTTTTACGAGGCTAAATGAAATGGAAACAAAAGCAATGATATTGAATGAAGCAAAGATTAAATTAAAAGTTAGCAGATCGCTACGCGATCCCAGAATTCTTGACCAGCAAAAAATATTGTTACAACTTGCGAGGAATTAAAAGGGAGCCCGCATCCCAGATTCAAGTATTCAAATTGTCATTACAAAAGTAATTCAAGAAGCTGTTTCATTCTGATTGGCATTAGTGGCGGCCTCATTTGCTAACCTCGCTTCTTCTGCCAACCTTGCTTCCTCGGCATCCTCCTCCGCGATCTCCAGCTTCAGAATTTCTGCATAGTAAGCATTTCCAGGCCCAAGCTGGTCCCAGTCAAAGTCGGGGATCGCGCGAATGAATCCCTTCATGAAAGTGACCTGGCCTGGGCAAGGAATTTCTCTTCAGCAAATGCTAGCAAGGCCTGTGCAGCAGTCAGATCGCTTTTTAGCTTCGTTATCTCCTCATCCTTCTTTTTCATAGCCTCCTCGCTGGACTTCTGCAATTCCTTGAGAGATTTCTCAAATTCGTTCTTCTCCCTGCGAGCAGTTTTTAGATCTGTACGAATTTGGGCAGTATCGTGAGAGAGTTTCTTTTTATAGGTCTCCTCTAAGGATCGCTTGTCCTCAACCTTCTGGAACTCAAGCACCTTATTCTTTTTGTCCAGCTGAAAAAAGTGTTTAGTGTGCGCAGCCTGGCGGATAAAGGCCTCAGCAAGGCATCGGGTCAGAGCGTTAGCATTTTCTTCTGGGGTCGCTTTCCACCAGTTAGAAGTCTCGGCTTCTTTATTGTACTTATTTCCCAGCGCAGCGAACAGATGCTGAGAATGGGTAGCGGCTGTGACCCCCGAAGGCAATTGGGAAAGTAAATCTAGTTGCCCGTCTTTTTTGGCTCGCTTGAGAGGGCTCTGTTCATCGAGGCCTAGGACTTGATCTTCAGCGAGGCTGGTTTGAGGAGGCGGATCTTTGATAATTTTTTGTTAAGAAGCTATTTTTGGGGGAATTGGTGCTTTTAGCGCAGAGGCTACCTTCGAAGTTAAATTTTTGGAGGCACCTCGTTGGAGAAAGGGAGGAAATTGACCAGTTCGGTTCGACATGCCTGTACAAGAAAAATAAAAGACAAGTTAAAAAACAGTTCAAAAAATCTGGCACAAAGTATGATAATTAAGATGTAAAATTAAATGACAGTTATGCATGTAGAGAGAAAAAGAAATGCGATGCAATATGCAAAAAGTGTGAGGGATCATATCACTATATAAGAGTACCCTCTTCATCTGTTATCTCAACATGAGAAGAGGAGGCCTCTTCTCTTAACTTTCTTTTCTTCGAGGCCCGCCTCGCGTTCGAAGGCCCCTCTTCAGGAGAGAAACCAACTCCCTCCTTGAGGAATCCGCATTCTATTAAGTTATCCAAAGAAAGAAGAGTCCTAATGTTTCTCTCTTCCTTAGTGAATTTTACTAACACATCGTCAGCTCGTTTTCTCTCTTCACCTCTCAGAACAGTGCGAACTTGGCCGACTGCGATGCCAGAGGATTGTTAGTTTATAAACAAAGAACAAAGAATAAGGCAAAGGATTACAGCCTCGATAGCTTACCAGGAAAGTAGTTGAAACTTGTTTTGACTCGGGGAACCTCGTGGACATAGAAGAAGGGCTCTTTCCACGAGCCCGCATTGCTTATCCCACCAGGAAGGAGGTTTTTCTTATTGAACTCCGGCCACACGGAGAAATAGACATAACCAAAGTCCTTGGCCCCACACCGCTTGAGTTGCAAGAAATAGCCCATGGTTCTTGCATCAAGAGGGGGTAGCCGAGTTTATGATAAAGGATATAGAGAGCAATCATAGATCTATACCCATTAGTGCTGATCTGGATGGGGGCTAGGTGGTAGACCTCGCAAACATCCCGTATGAATGGATGAAGAGGGGATGAGATGCCAATTTTCATCAAAGGGACCGTTAGCACCATCCGTGGGACTCTACCTCCATTCTCTTCATGATCGAAGCGGTAGCATTGCATCGAAGCGGTAGCATCGCATCTTCTTCTTGGGGAGAATAATTTTACCTTCGGGATGGAATTTCTTGACCACTTCTGTGATGGACTTCACATTTAAAGTCGAAGATAGGTCTCTGTAGGCCAAAGTGCGAGGTTCGCCTGGTTTTGCTTTCAAGCCAGGCTCGATGTCATCTGGGCGAGGCCCCCCTACGTATATAACTCCCTCTAACTCTGGTTGAGGGGTCGGTATATATGGTTCTGGTGAAGCCTCTGGAATGTAATCATAGTCCTTGAAATTTACAACTCTTGACACCTCGTCAAGACCTCCATCATCTGAAGACGGCTCTTCATAATCATCATCATCGGAGTTGGCTTCGTTATCGGCACCTCCTTCAATATCGTAATAGGCATCGCCTAATGAATTTATCGGAGAGTCGCTTATATGGATGGGCGACATGGCTTGAGGAGGGGGTATTCTAGCAAGGATTTGTGTTGCTTGCGAGCTAAATGCCTCTCCTTTCTTCTTCAACGCTTCAATCTCACGTTCGGCATCTGTCATCTCGATTTGGGGCTCATTCTGAGCTGGAAGTACATCTAAGGATTGATCACGTGAGCTCGCAGGGCGCTTGGATCGCCACTTATCTAAGGGTACCTCTCTAGTGTAATCCTCATGCGACCATTGCGAGTCGAAATATAATTTAAAGGAGCTTTCGCCCGTACTCGTTGCCCTCACAATATTGGCAGCGGCCTCGTTGCTAATTCGAACGTTTGGGAGAGGAGAAGGAGTCCTCGAGCTATCATCGTTCGACATCTGAAAGAGAATGTGAACAATTAAGTGTGTGCCCTTACAGAAAGCAAAAAGGTATAAAGAGAAGAAAAGAATAAATGAGTAGAAAAACTCTACGTGTCCTCACATCGCTCACGAATCGGAATAAGAGATCGTAATTCTACCTAAATTAAGGGATCGCTATTTACCTAAGCGAGGATGGGATCGTTAAATAAATTAAAGGTAAGGGATCGCAGTTGTGAGGGATCGCATCGCGTACAATTAAAGCTATTTAATCATGCAATTACAATGAAGAACAATAATTTAATTATGAGGGAAGAATGATGACTTACTTTTTCTTGAAAAACGTTGAAGAAATCTGAAAAACTTTTGGGGTCACGGATTCTGGTGCCTTCAAATTTTCGTTGTTTGATCTGGAAGCAATTCGACAGCACTTCGACAGTTTGTTTGTGAGAATGAAAAAAGGAAATGATAGTGACAGGAGTATATATAGTCATCAGAAGAGAGAAAGACATGGGACACGTGTCAAGATCTCAACCGTTGAATTCACACCTCGAGATGCAACAGCTGTCAAACCCTTTCACATTCTTAGGATCGCGACGTCTCCAACGGTCATATCTATATCAACAAAAGGCCAAGGCTTCACCTCGTGGTTTCATACATCCTCTCTTTGAGTCCACATCGCATCTTCAATGACAACATGGACTCGGGGGTAGTTGTTATGCCCAAATCTGGCATAATAATTATCATGATTTAATTAGCTAAATTAACGGTTCATAATTGACTATGGGCCTAGAAGATGACAATTGGGTCACTAAAGTCCACTATTGGAATCAGCCCGACACGACTACAGAGCCACCTCGCTCATGATTCGGTCTAAGGGATCGCTTCACTGATACCCCCTCTCAGGGATCGCTTCGCGCTATTATCACATCTACAGGCTAAACGAGATCGCTATCTCCTTCCCTACTAGAAGGCTCGTAGCTAGGCCCCTCACGGTCATATGAGTAATTGGATATTTCGGACCGCTTCGCATGGCCAGGCCCGTCGGGGTCGCATGCTAGGCTCTACTTCACTTTTCTAACCATGCGAGACCATCGGTTTCCTTCTATAAGCCATAGATCATGGATAGAATTGAGGACTCATTGCCACATCAGCCCTATACGAGTGGGCTTGGACTATAAGTTATCTTCTGAAACCCTAGCCCGTCTAGGTAACTTGTTGCCCAAGAACTACGTATGGCTTGATCCCTATAAATAGGGTACGTAGGCACCTTGATACGGATGAGAAACAGTTCACTCCTGAAAACACCTATCAAGCTCAGCCACATTTAAACACACAAACCCTAATCCCCTATTCTTCTTTCATTAGAAAAATATCCATATTTTGCTCCGTTAATCCAGTAAACCTCCAAAAATATTGTTATACAATATTCTCCCTATAATAGTACCAAAACAAGATCGACCATCCTGCATACTTAACTATACTAGAGGAAGAACACTGGACTGATTAAATCTACCTCCTAGATACCACAAAATTAGGTAAGTCAACCTACATACATTTTTACATCGTCGTTAATCCAGTACAACCAGTGGGGTGTCTCCCACGAACACCAGCCCTTGGCTTGCTGCGAAACCACCCTGGATTGCTTCTTCTACCATTGCCTATTCCAGGTTGTTGTTTATGTCCATTTCTCTATCTATACCCACGTCTGAAGGAGCGTCCACCTATCCCAACCCCATCATTTCAGTCTGGTCAGATGGAAGATTGTCTTCCTCGAAGTGAACCGGGCTGGTGGCTCCATCTGGTATTATGATATCTTGGTATGATGGGTCATCTATCCCCATCCCCTTGTCCAAATCTAGTAGCTCCTCAACTCCTCCAACTGGCTTATTGCACGTGTACAACAAGTTACACACCCTCTTGCCCAGTCATGATAAGAATCTTGCGACCTTGTTTCGTGATGGCACGACGTACGGAATGGTGCAAAACCACCTAACATCTCTGAGACGGATGTCTATTTGGGAGGCGATATGATAGACGCCTGGTGGAGCTCCAATGTGAAAGTTCTTTATTACCAGAAAAGCTTCTAAGTTGTCTGTCTCCAGGATTACATCGCGGTACCCAAACTTGAAAGCACGACGAAGAGCGATGAAGATTGCCCATAGCTGGTTCCCCACCATTGAGAGTTGAGGTATCACTCCAATGGTGAGATGCGTAAGGGCTCCATCTAAATTTCTGTATGCCGCCCCTATGCCAGTGTCCATACATTGAAGATGTCCTTGAAGAGGTTCCGTGCACGTTGATTTTGAGTATCCCCGGAGGAGGAGGAACCCAATGGTATGCCATTTCTGCTTTTAGAAGTAATGAGTTTACTGAGATGGTTGTATGATGTAGTTTGCTAAACTCTCTGTGTGGAGCTATTTATAGCCTAACGTTTCCCGCCAGTTTTGATCCCTGTTCATCATTGAATGATTTTGAGTTAATTCCACCCACTAACATTCATGTACCATGACTGGATGCCTTAATATCGTATCTAATGATGAGATATAGGTGGTAATAGCTAAGACACTCCTTTTGCTTTGTTATAAATGAATTTGGCTTTTCTAAGTATTTTGTCTCCTAGAGAGAGTGCAACTATATCTGTATAGATGTCCTCTCCAGTCGAATTGCTACACCTATTACTCTCATGCTCTGAAGATGCCCTAGGGATAGGCCTTTTGAAAAATGACGCTATATACTAGAAGATTTTAGGCCCTGTACCGGCTTCAATCTTCACTGGTTATCTCTTGTTGGTGGTCATGGTTATTGGGTCAGCCTGTTAGCATGTTGGTTCTTTTAGAGCCTTCTTTTGTTAGCATGTCCGCTTCAAATTTCAATTCCATCCCAACGTGATGTAGTTGAAAATGATGGGCCTTATGCATTGAGCTTAATAGATTAGCATTCAGGTTGTGTCTTAGGTTACCTGACATTACGTTGCTTACCAGCAATTCTGCATCTGAGAATATGACAACATGGGTTTTGTTGATGCCTTTTGCTAGTATACTCGATATTATATATTCCACCACCTCACATTCAGTTTCATAACTTGTGTTCTTTTGACTAGGCCTCGAAAACTGATAGAGCACCTTTCTTGAATGATCTAGTATGAACCCTCCAATGCCCACTCTTTTATTTCCTTGATTGTCCTTGGTCCACGAAGCATCTACAAACCCTATCAATGAAGCATATCCAAACCAGTCTTGCAACATTTTACCCAAGTCTAACTTGACCTTTCTGATATATGTTGCTTTAGGGTCTACGAACCATAGATTGTGAAGGTCTGGGGGTATAATGTTGCTTGCCATACTCCACATGAAGGCTCTATATTTTATAAGATGGAGTAGTGATTTTTTCGTTAATTTTGAACATAAATTCGTTTCTATCTAGCCATGCTGTCCACATAGCTGCCACCATGAAAACAGCCCCTCCTGTTTTGAAGTTCTTAATTGCGCATAATTTGAAGCACTCCTGCAGATTTAACGTGCCTTGACCCGATTTTAACGAAATGTTTAGCCAGCTTGCTAGGATATCCCATGCCTGCAAAGCTAGTAGGCATTTCCAAAAGATGTGTTCTTGATTTTCTTCCTCCTTGCCACACCATTTACAAATGTCATCTAATTGGATTCCTATACTTTTTAATAGCGATAGTGTTGGAAGGATTCCGTGTGATAACTGCCAGAGGAACAATTTTGCCTTTGGTGGGACTTTTTGGCACCAAATCTATTTTCATGGTCCATAATACCCTTCGTTAGTTGTGAAGAATTAGTAACATGAGTCTTTGCTGAAGTCCCCTTTCATTTCTTTCCATTGTAGTGTATCTTTCCTGTCTGTTAGGATGAGGTTCCCTAACACTGTGCTCAGTTGATCTAGTTCCTGGGCTTCCCAACCCGACGGGGGCCTTTTCCACAGGCTGATGTTGTCTACACCTGAATTTTCTCAACAATGATGCATGTCTTTTACTGAGATGTATTCATTTGAAGATAGCTGAAATAGCCTTCGTAGTTTTAGGCTCAAGATGCCCATGCTCGTCCAATTATCATGCCAGAAAATCGAGGAACCTTTCCCCACTGTCCAATGGAAGTCTTCATGATTGATGATGATGTTTGATTGGATTCCCTTTAATGATGTCATGCTTTTCATTATTGGAGAAAGAGCATTCTATTTACCAAGCTTAGAATTGAAGACGAAGTTCCTACCATATTTGCCCTCTAGTAGTTTAACCCATAAACTACTTTTCTCTTTGTTGCATTTCCACCACCACTTGGATAATCGCACTTGATTTTTTTTCTCTAGGTTGGCTATCCCTAGACCTCCTTTGTCTTTTGGAAGGCAGACGGTTTCCCATTTGATCGTGTGTAGCTGCCTTTTGTCTATCTTTTCAGATTTTTTTCTCCCTAGAAGAACCTTCTTCTGATTTGATTTATTTCTTTTAATACTCCTTTAAGAGCTCTGTATAGACCTATCCAGTATACCGAGATATTGTTCAAGACAGATTTGATTAGTACTGACCTTGCTTGTTTATTGAGAAACCTCATTTTCCAGTTTGTGAGCTTTGTTTTCACCTTGTTGACTAACAGTTTCCAGAAATTCACTCGTTTTGGTGATAGTCCAATCCTGGCTCCAAGATAATTGAAAGGCCAAGAACCAAGAGAGCGCCCTAAACTATCCACCCAACCTTTTGCTTTGGATATCTCCTTCTTTGTAATATAAATATTGCTTTTCCCATAGTATATTCTCAGCCCAGAAAATACTTCAAATAGTTTGAGGACCACCTTTATGCCTTTGCATGATTGATCATTATTTTTTAGGAATATCACCGTGTCGTCTGCAAATTTCATGTGCGTGATTGATGGACCTGAACCTAATCGAACGTCTTCTATAAGACCCATGCCCTCAGCCTTCTTTAAAATTAAGTGCAAAATCTCCCCCACCAAGTTGAATAGGTAGGGTGACATTGGGTCTCCCTGTCTTAAACCTCTGCTGATTCTGAATTCCTTTGTTGGGCTACCATTTACCAATACTGATAATCTTATAGTATTGAAAATGATATCTATCCACATCATCCATCTATTCCCAAAACCAAACGAAACTAAAACATATTTTAAGAATTCCCAATTGACTGAGTCAACTGGGAATTCCTACGGATAAATTTCTGCATTTGCACTGTATCGTTTTTAAAAAATTCTAGTCTTTATCTAAGAACACATTTGAACAATCATTTGTTTATGAGTTGGTAATTTATAGCTTGAGATTTTTGTGTATGCAACGAATTCATTATCATTAATGAAAATAAACCTATAATAAACCTATGTGCTTTTAAATAGACATTAAAAAACCATTTTTTAAAAAAGATAAACAATGAGAATTTGTAGGAAAAACAAAGTTAGATTTATTTTCCTGACAAACGAAGTGCTATAGAAAAGCATATGTGTAAATAATGTTGATTAGCAGTAATGGACTCATGGGTGCCTGATAAAATAGTTTCGCAAATCCTCTTCTCTTTAATAGTGGAGGCATTCACCTCAAGTTTATTACAATACATCACAATTATTTAAATAACAAATCCCTAATTCTCAGTAATGGAAATTAACATATTAAAGAAACTGTCCCTATCACTACAAGAAACAGAGCCTTTTTCGACAGTTATAACGGTCGGATTTATAAAGAAACGGTCGATTTTAATACTAACGATCGGTTTAGAATGGTCGGGTTAAACCTAGTCGATTTTGTTCCTGAACGGTCGGTTTTAACGTTGACTTCCATTGACCAACAAAAGCCTTTCAGTGCCACGTGTCATGGGACCCATATGTCGTGGTGGGCCCATAATAGTGACATGTCAGTGACACGTATGCGGGACCAAGATGACATGGCAGTCCCATTACAGTGCCATGTCACTGCCACATGGTTGGGGCCCAGAAAATGTGGCACAGCCACATCATTTCAACCGTAGAACAAAACTGACTATTATGGTCGGTTTTAATAGTCCAGTTAAAGCTGTTGGTTGGTTTTATTGGTCGGTTTAATAACAGACTAAAATGGTCGGATTTATTCCATAGAGTTTTTAAACCGACCACATAAAACCGACCAACATATTTATGCACATGATTGGTTTTGCATGAATACGGTCTGTTTAATCTATTATTTGGTCGGTTTTCTGGGCACATGAATGGTAAAAAACGGTCGGATTTGGATTTTTAGTCAGATTAATTGGTCGGTTTTAGTCTGCAATTTTTTTTTGGCTGCAGTTATGGTTCCCCTGTACAATATTACCAATAAACAAAGATTCAACCAAAACTAATGTACATTACCAATTACAAATGCAGTACCAACAAAACAACTACATAAAATTCAGGATATAGCATAATCCATCAAAACCAAATATATACATTAAACCGCAAGTTTTCCAAAATATAGCAAACTTAATTTACATGCAATTTTTTAAAAACCTAACAACCGGCTACTCATGGTCATCATCAGACCCTTCATTACCTTCCCCGCCAGGTTGACTCACAAACCAATCCCGGTTTCGCTCAACTATGTCCGCGTATCGAGCCTATATATACAAAATAAAATTAAAAGTATTATAAATATCATATACATATACTATATTAGGAAGGAAAAGGTTTAAATTTATACCGCAATCAATCAGCTTTCATCGGTCATGAAATCCAAATCACATGGAAGCTCATCTATCTCCACTTGTTTACCATTTTTCTTCAAATGAGTCTTTTTATACCACAAAGATTGGGGGGTTTTTTTCCAACCTTTTCCACATATTTCTACAAATCACAAGTATTCAAAATTACAACAAAACATCAAAAAGTTACTCCCTCTGTCCCATTAGATTCTTTACATTGTTTTAAGACTGTCTGGCACGCATTTTAAGGTGCATATAAAGTATACTTTCATAATTTATTTTTATAATTTTCTTTTTTTGTATAAAAATAGAACAATTCTATTTTTATACAAAAAAAGAAAATTTTAAAAATAAGTTATGGAATTATCCTTAAAATGCACCTTAAAATGCGTGCCAGACACTCTCCAAACAACGTAAACAAATGACCGGGACAGAGGGAGTAGTAAACATAACCAAGAAATGACAATACATACATCTTCCATCTCCGTAAATGACTTTGCACCCGTACTATGCAAAGTCTTCATCTTTTTTCGGTTCTTGGAACCAACTTCAGAGCGATGAGCATGGGCTTCGCTATTCCAGTACTCCACAAGCTCCTTCAAAAAAAACATCATCAAAATAACCCGGGTTAACTTCAAGAATGGTTTTGTTTAACCTCTTCGCATTTGCCTTGGCCTTTTTTTTCGACTCATTTAAGGTGTGCTTAATTTCGCTTTGAACATGCTTATAAAACACTCATAAGCACCCTCGTCGATTTGTTCATCCTCCTTGTGTGTGTAATAACTATACAAAAAAAAAGAGATAAGCATCATCATAATCACACACACACACATATACATATATATATATATATATATATATATATATATGGGTTCTTCTCCACAATATCCCTATAGGTAAACAAACCACGTGGCTACGTTGATCGTATGATTTGTAAGATCGTTTTTTTAGCCACCGGATGCTTGATACTATAATAAATAATAACAATGACAACTCAATAATAACAATGACAACAACAACTTGATACTATATATATATATATATATATATATATATATATATATATATATAGCAATGTCTTTTAATACCAATCAAGGGCATTCAAATTGTCTATTGTTTTGGTTGTACTTGATTACAAACATAAAAATATCCACTCCCTAAGATATGATCGAGAAAATAACATATTCCCTAACATATTCATGCTTAATTAGTCCATTAATATTCCTTATTATTCAATGAATTACGACGAGAGAGGAAACTTACTGTCCATCCGATAACCTTATGGCATGAGGGTGTGTCGGTGCGTTTCCCCAAATTCCGATTGAATGTGTACGCCGAACTGGTGTTGCAATTATTCGAGC
Source organism: Saposhnikovia divaricata (assembly GCA_036435485.1). Taxonomy (NCBI): domain Eukaryota; kingdom Viridiplantae; phylum Streptophyta; class Magnoliopsida; order Apiales; family Apiaceae; genus Saposhnikovia; species Saposhnikovia divaricata. The sequence goes on from CM071596.1 coordinate 115,285,923, forward strand.
TCGCCGTGTCGCTTCTTGCTGCACAACCAACATCCTCCGCCCTTCTTATTCATTAACATCTGATTGTTGATCATCTTCGCCATCCTCCTCTTCGGGTTCGTCCCTCAACCGACCGCTAGTTTTTCGTCTATCCCGACTCGTACGTTGAATTGTATTTGCAGCAGGTGCCTTCTTTTTTCTCTTGCCTTTATCACCTACTCTAGCCATTAGTGCTGAGATAGTGATAACAAGCATACACACCAACAAAAAATACCAAACAACCTAAAAAGTAAGAGTGATCAAAATCAGAATCATGTAAATGCATAAAGTATATATATCCGACCAATTACACAGTCTCATGCATGCATATATATATATATATATATATATATATATATATATATATATATATATATATATATATATATATATATATATATATATATATATATATATATATATATATATCTGTGTGTGTGTGTGTGTGTGTGTGTGTGTGAGTAAGGATCTAGGGAAAGCCTTATTTGATGGAAAATTAAGAGAACTAATCTACACCGCTCATTACTATAATATAGAATCTTACTTTAATGATAAATAAAAATACAAATAAGGTAATTATCTCATTCAAATACATTTAAGATTTAAGTCAATATTCAATAATGGAAACTGTATAATGGCATTTAATTCAATATATACTCTAATTTCAATGAGATTTTGTTGACTATTTTGAATTTATAAAATGTTTCTATAAAGTTTCTATCAAATATTTCATTAATTTACAATTCTATTAAGCATTCTACTAATTACATTATGTGTTCGACTAGGTGTTCTAAATTAAATCAAATATTTCATTGATTAGAAAAAGATTCAATGTATAGGATATATTCTAGTAGGTGTTCGATTAGATGTTCTATATATTCAATCAAAATTATATTAAATATGTCACTATTATTTTTAGAATAAAATTTATTCTTCAATTATTTTTTTAACAAGATTTAATATAATAAATTTTTTAAATAATAAAATTACAATTCTACTAAGTATTCTGCTAATTACATTAGGTGTTCAACAATGTATTCTACTAATTACATATGTTCTACCACTACAAGAAAAACTGAAATTTGTGACGGAAAAATCCATCACAAACAGCCTGAAAATCCGTCACAAATGCCTTTGTGACGAATTTGTGACGGGTTTTTTTTGTCACTGAAACCGTTGTCACAAATCGATTTTTTGACGGAAAAATCCGTCACAAACATTTATGACGGATTTTGTGGAGGATTTTTTCCGTCACGAATTCTGTGACGGATATATTTCGTCACAAGTCCATCGCAAAATGCGTCATTTTTTTTGTCACGAAAACAAATTTGTGACGGCTTTGTGACAGAACTTTTCGTCACAACATTTCGTGACGGAAACAAAATCTGTCACAAAATTCGTCACTGAAACAAAATATTTTCGAATTTTTTTATTAACATTTTTTGTGACGGATTTTCCGTCACTATTGTTTGTGACTGATATTTCCATCACAAATCCGTCAAAAAAATGTGGGATTTTTATTTGATCCGTCACAAATCCGTCATAATTTAGTGACGGAAAAATCCGTCACAAATCCATCACTATTATAGTTTTGTGACGGATTTGTGAAAGTTTTGTGACGAAAATTTATGACTGATTTTTTCCGTCACAAAGCCGTCACAAAACTCTGTGACAGAAAAATCCGTCACAAATCCATCACTATTTGTGACGAAAAAAATCCGTCACAAATTTCCGTCACAAATACCAGTTTTTCTTGTAGTGTACTAGGTGTTCTAATAATTATATGTGTTCTACCAGGTGTTCTACTAATTACATGTAGGTGTTCTACTAGGTGTTCTATTAATTACATGTGTTCTACTAGGTGTTCTCTATTTTTAACTTAAATCTAGTATGTGTTCTACTAGGTGTTCTACTAATTACATGTTAGGTGTTCTACTAATTACATGTATTCTACTAGGTATTCTACTACTAGGTGTTCTATATATTTAACTAAAATTAAATTAAAAGTTCTATCGATACTTTTAGAATAAAATTATTTTCTATTTATTTTTTAATAAAATTAATATGTCTAATTTTAATTATTATTTAATTTACAATTCTAACCTATATTATATTAATTACATTAGATTTTCTACTAGGTTAAATTATATATTTCATTGATTAGAAAAACATTCAATGTACAAGATTTATTTTAGTAGGTGTTCGATTAGATGTTCTATTGTTAGGTCCGATAAGATTGTAGAAGGGGGGTTGAATACAATCTATACCATTTTCTCAAAATTTATTCGTTAAACAATTTTCACTTAAACGAATATTTTGTGCGGAATAATATAACACAAATTTCAAGTTGAATATAACAATATATTAACTTGATGGGTGTTACAAAATCAGTCCAAATGATTATCAAGTAATTAATAACTAATTAGAAAATTCAACATGAACTTTGCTAATTTAGTTAATAAAATCAAGATATCAATTTGTGAACTAGGAAACTTAATTCGCTAGTAGTACAAGAATCACAAGTAAACAAGTTCCAATGGATAGGATATTACAACTGAGATGAACTTGAATTTACAGAATTAAATTTGGAGGTGTTCTTGAGCTTGAGAGAGAGAGAGAATGGCTGCTGTGTGTATTTCTTGTGTTTTGTTCGACTGTCTTTTAATCTTCTACATTCTGCTTCCTCAAATACACAGCCATAGTCATATTACTTAGTTTAAACTGATATGACAATCATTTTACATTAATATGACAATCGGTATGACTATCAATTGAATGTAATATGACTGTCCAGTTTAAATATGACTTTCGGTATAACAATCCAGCTCAATATGACATTCGGTATAACTCTCCATGTCAATATAACATTCGGTATAACTCTTCATTTGAATGAAATATGACTATCTCCTTTGAACTGAATATGACTATCTCCTTTATAAACTGAATATGACTACCGGTATAACTATCAGTTTGATAGTTATATCATCATATTTTTCAGTTTATAATTAATTAAATGACTTATTAAAAATCATTTAACTAATTATTCCTTTTTCATATTAATTCTTATTTAATTAATCTAATAATCACTTTAACAAATATATTAATTCTGATAGAATTAATTTATTTATTAACTTAATTACTTGACTTAATCAATTAAAATAGAATTAATATAAATTCTTTAATAGTCGATACTCTGCTGAAAACCACGTAATTATGATAAGGAACATACACTGGAATGATGTTGACGCTCGATGTACTGTCTGGTTCATGAACGACTAACTCCAATCTCTGTTCTTCATCGTGACTTTAACACTGTGGTCTTTTTATACTCTTCACTCTCATCAATCATTCGGTACTGAAATTGTTTCTTGTCACTAATAGAAATCTCTGTCTTCTTAAATGAATCCACTTGTTTCAATGCTACCTTGAGGCCTGATCAGATATCTGAATCTTCTTCCAGTGTAAGACATCAAAACTATAGATTGACTTGTTGATTTTTTCTTCTGACGGTTATCATCTTTTGAGATTCCTGTGACGGTTGATATTATTTACTTATTACAATCTAGTTTAATTGGATTAGGATCCTCGAACTACAAATAGGCTGAGTCATATGCCTTTCAATCTCCCCTATTTGTTTGTTATACAATAACAAGCAGATACCTAGAGGATTCTTCAACTAATCCCAATTAAACAAGTAAAAGAAAACACTTTAAATGCTAAGTAAATAATGTAAAAGTTCTGGTTTATATTAACATTATCCAGATTCAAACAGAAAAGATAAATACAAGATAGATGATCCTCTAGACTGATCATATAAGACAATTATCCTATCTTGTTCTATCAAAGCTCTAATGATATAACTTGTAGAGCTAATCTTCATTTACCACCTTCTTCCTCGTTGATTTCTCCTTCTTCTTGTTCATCCATATTAGGTAGATTCTTGATCAACTCGGAGTCAACAAGTAATTCCCTTCTGGATGACACATCTGTAGGATAAACCAGTGGTATTCCAAGTTTCTTTCTCAACTCACCTTGATACTGCTTGTACTTCTTCATGTTGGTCTGAGCATAGGATCGAATATGATTTGCAGCTTCAATCTTTTCTTGTGATGCAAAACCATGATTTCGAAGAGCATATTCAACATATACCAAATGTCTGGCAAGGTGTGTATACAATTCGTCTATCTGAAGATTAACAGTATGAATAACTTCTCCCTTAAGAATTTTAACTTGTGGAGGGTCATTTATAACTTCAGGACCAGCACTTTCAGCAAACTCTTGAAATTTTTCATGAAGCAGTATGCCTAGTTCAGAAGATGTTCTTACTTTTGGTCTCAACACCCAAAGCTCTGACAGAGATCTATCATAGAAGAACTGAAGCGATACTTTGTGAGATCCGAGCTTATGACATTCAACAAAGATAAGTAGCTCACCATTCTTAGGATCAGATGCAGTGGTTATTCTCACAATTTCTGTCTTTAAAGCTTTCAAATACATATCATGTATAGGGTTCTTCTTTTTAAAGCTTTCAAAAATAGCAATCATCCGACGATCATCATAATCAGAAGTTTGTGGTGAGTAAATTACCTTTTGAGCACGTTCCCACTTATCACCATTTTTGTACTTGATGTACATCTTCCTAGCTTCCAGCTTTTGAGCATGTTACTTTTGAAGTGCTTCCTGTTCTGCCTTTTGAAGTCTTTCATTATGAGCTAACTGTTCGAGTGTCTTCTTGAGTCTTTCTTCTCTCATAGCCAGATTAGCTTCATTCTGTTCGAGTTCTTTATTTGCTTCAAAATTCATTTGTTGTGTTTCAACAGAATCAGGAATTATTTGCTCTTCATCATCCTAAAAACTGAGATCTGGTTCATCAAATTCTTCACCAACATCAGGAAACTGTAAGTCAGCAAACAGATCAATATCAGGTTCACCTGTATAGTAAAAGCCTTCTACATCATCATCTTCCTGTTCTGCTGCTTGATGAGTTGTCTTCTTCTTCCCTTCTCTCCTATCTTCAATTTTCTCTTTACTTACACTTCCTCCTCCCCCTCTAGATTTATCCCCCTTAGTTGAGGAATCCTCTACAGACTTGTGACTTGTACCAGCTCCAGGGTCACTTCCATCACTACCTCCAAAGAATTTCTTCTCTTCTGCTGTAAGTGAGTGAGTTCTGCTAATGATATTATATAAGTGTCTCAACCCCTTTGCTTGATGATCACTTTGCTTTTCAATCTGACTGAGACGATGTTCAGTGGTTAAGTGATTCTCATTTATGTTATTCTGAAGATCTTCAATCTGATTAGACATAGATGATATAATAAGATCTTGAGCCACTGTGACATCTCCAGAGTCTTCAACTGCTTGTTGTTGAGAGAGTTTAAGTGCATTGATTTTGTTGTTGAAGATAGTTCTCATGTTATCCATATCAAACCTCAAGTTTTTATTGTCTTCTTCAGCTTGAGCAAGACTTTCTTTCATTTGATTGAGTTGTGCAATGAGAGATAAAGTGTATGTGTCATTGTGTGCTCTCACCTCAATCGCTCTCTGAGTATCACTCACCTCACGTGATAGTGTTTCACTCAGATTTGAAGTAATTCTCACATCACTCCTCTCATAATCCTGAGCTGCATCCATTGTACCTGCACTAGAGATCACCCTAGCCTCCTCTTGGAAGGTCAATGGTGGTGCAATGGGAGTTCGCAAATCCCGATCAACCTGTGAAGGTTCTTCTGCCGTAACAATGGCAGGCACTGTAACTTGCTCCTCTTGCATAACAATGTTTTCAGCTTCATGTGAGAAAATATCTTCCCCCATTGTGAGTAACAGGGGTGAGTTGAAGGAATGAATGGGTTTAAGATTGCCTTTGACATGGTTTTACCTTTCTTTTATGATGGCAAATCTGTTTCACTCAAGATATCACTACTAGGGATAGCTCTTTTGAATGACAATTTCTTTCTACGATAGTGTTTGGAGAATTTAGGATCAGTGTTTGGTGCATTGACCTGGGATAAGGGTTGTGGATCTACAATCCCTTGGTCACTTCTCACAATTATTTCACTATCAGAAAGATATTGAGATTGTAAAGTAGTTGAGTCAAATACCTGATCATTGACATGTACATCATCTTCATTCTGAGTGGGTTGATCCACTGGAAGTTGATGTTCAAGAGCATTCAAGGGTTCAGAATCAGGTTGAGGTACTGGAACTTGTTCTGCTTCAGGCTGTGGAGCTTGTTGAATTAAAGGTATCTCAGCATCTGGATGTGGCATGACATTTGGCAAATTTATGTATGTAGACATATATGGTGTTATGACTACAGGAACATGCAACAAGACCTTAGAAGTATCCAGCCTAGTGTAGAACTTCTTGTTTGGTTTACCAGACCATTGAATTCGATCATTTGGAAATGGAGCAGGTTGATCCTTAGGCATAAGATGATTAAAAATTAGTGTAAAAAACCGAGGATAATGACACTTAACCAGTTTACCTTTTCCAAAGTTCTTTGTAGCCTTCCTCAATCGATTTAGCAGAATAGGCCATATCAAGCTGCCAAAATTGATTCTCCTATTGTGAGCAATTGAGAAACCAATTGACTGTAACATACCTGTGATGACAGTATTGTTACTCTTTGTAGAATTAGCAAACACCTTTGCTATGATCTCGAAGAAGATATTCCATTCTTGAACAAGATTGCTTTTGAGTGGTCGTTTAAGATTCAGTTGACCATGATAGTTGAGATTTGTGAAAAATTGAGTCAACTCATCATTTGAAGGCACTTCAGCAAATTGTTCAGTAGGAAGCCTCAGAGCAGCATTGAAGACAGATTCATCCACTGTATATGTCTTGTCATTAAAGTCGAATGAAAATGATCTTTCATCTGAGACAGCTGTAGTACACATTAGTTTGAGTGGACCATATTTCATGGGAACATTTGCAGTTATAGAATGGCTACAAATATTTTGTTCGTTTAGAAATTTTATCCAGGACTTGAATCGATCCACTGGGCAATCCTCGGGATTAAAATATCCAATATAATTGTGATTCACAAGCTCAAAATTATTATAAGCACCAGCCATTCCAAATCAGGGATTAAAATTAATAAATGTTTAAACCGTGGTTTTGAAGATTATTGACTGGGTAATCAAGAATTGTCCTTAGAATCGTGTTTTGAGTATGATTTGAGACAGAATTTCGACAGCAATTCGACCGAAATCTGTGTATATGTGTATATATAATGTTCTCGGTGACTTAACACGCGAGAGAGAGAAACAGAGCACAAATATAACTATAGAATATAACTTAGCTGTGATATGACTATCGATTTATATATTAAAACAGCTAGATATGACTATCGGGTGATAGTCATACCGATAGTTATATTACGTTTAAACGTAATATAACTATCCTACTTCGACAGTTATATTTAATTTAAGCCTTAATATAACTATTAAAAAAAACAAAGAATATGACAATTGATTCAATAGTTATACCGATAGTTATATTACTAGAAACATACACAATATAACTATTAATTAACAACAGTTATATTTTCAGAAAATAAAATTATAACTAATTTATTACTAAGTTATATTACACTACTTATAACTAATATAACTAACACAAATTCGACTATAACAATCAAGTAGATTGTTATACCGATAGTTATATTCAACAAAACAGTTAATATAACTAACCAAAAACAGAATTTTAACAAGTAATAAATTAAAGAAAAACAAAATAATTTACACTATTATTATAAAACCTAATAAAAATTATAAAAACGATCATATGTAGTCCCTTTTACGAAATCAAACATTAATAACAAAAGGACAAACATTACAAATCAAATAAAATCAAATCAAATAACATACTAAATATTTACATAATTATTTCTGATGAATTTATAAATCTATAAATTTTCTAATAAAACAATTTCCATATAGAAAATTATTCAAAAAGAAACTATGATTTATTTAAACAACAAAAATAATTAAACTGAATTTAAAACAAAAACATTTTCAAGAAAAATAGATTTCTCATAAATTACAGCTTGTAAAATTCGAGAAAAATATTTTTAAAGAAAATGAATTAATCTAAAAATACAAGAAGTAATTAAAAATATATAGAGAAGATAATAACAATGATTTAAGATGAAACAAGCAAGAGTATAAGTTGATAAAATAATTATACAAGTGATTTTAATAACAAATATTGACACATCAATCACTTGTAAATTATTAAAGATCAAACCTCACATATTAACTAGTTTAATTACTAGGACTATTTAACATACCCAATTCACCAACAATTCTAGTAAATGTGGATTCGTCAAGAGACTTAGTAAAAATATCTGCTGTTTGTTCTTCCGTGGGTACAAAAAATAATTCCACGGTACCATTCATGACATGCTCTCGAATAAAATGATACCTGATGTCAATATGCTTTGTCCTTGTGTGCTGCACAGGATTGTTAGAGATTGCTATGGCACTTGTATTATCACATAAAATTGGAATTTTATCAAGCACAAAGCCATAGTCTCTCAGCTGATTCCTGATCCACAAAATCTGTGCGCAACAGCTTCCAGCAGCTATATATTCAGCTTCAGCCGTTGAGTTGGAAACTGTTTGTTGTTTCTTGCTGTACCAGGAAACTAGTCTACCACCTAGGAATTGACAACTCCCAGATGTGCTTTTTCTATCCACAACACTTCATGCATAGTCAGAATCTGTATATCCAACAAGATTAAAACCAGAATCTTTAGGGTACCAGATGCCTAGGTTAGGCGTACCCTTAAGATATCTCAGAATTCGTTTAACAGCAATGAGATGAACATCTCTAGGATCCGATTGGAACCTTGCACACAAACACGTAGCATGCATAATATCAGGTCTACTTGCAGTAAGGTAAAGTAATGATCCTATCATACCTCTGTAGCTTGTGATATCTACCTTGGCAGAATTTTCACATGCTCCAAATTTGACAGCTGTGGATGATGGTGTCTTTGCTGAAGAAGAGTCCTCCATTTGATACTTCTTGAGAAGCTCTTTGACATACTTGGATTGACAGATTCCATCTGTCCTTTGACTTATTTGCAATCCAAGAAAGAACTTCAGCTCACCCATCATGCTCATTTCAAATCTACCCTGCATTAACTTCGCAAATTTCTTAAAAGATAATTAGTAGACCCAAATATTATATCGTCCACATAGACTTGGACTATAATTGTATCATTCTTATGTTTCTTTGTGAAGAGAGTTTTGTCTATGACACCACTAACAAAATCATTTTCAAGTAAAAATTCAGAGAGAGTGTCATACCATTTCCTTGGTGCTTGCTTAAGACCATAGACAGCCTTGAAAAGGAAGTAGACATAGTCAATTAAATCTTGATCTTCAAAGCCAGGGGGCTGTTCTACATAAACCTCTTCATCTAGCTTGCCATTCAAGAAAGCACTCTTGACATCCATTTGATAAACTTTAAAGTTTGATAATGCTGCGAATGCCAAGAATATTCTTATGGCCTCAAGTCTAGCCACTGGAGCATAGGTCTCATCATAGTCAATGCCTTCAGATTGGGAGTAACCCTTTGCTACCAGTCTTGCTTTATTTCTCGTCACTGTGCCATCTTCATCAAGTTTGTTTCTGAATACCCACCTTGTGCCAACTACTGGTCTGTCTGTAGGTCTGGGTACCAGCTTCCAAACTTCTTGTTGTTTAAATTGATTGAGTTCATCTTGCATAGCAATCACCCAATCAGGATCAGAAAGAGCTTCTTCAGTTTTCTTAGGTTCCATTTCAGATAGAAACCCTGAATAATTGCATTGATTCTGAAAAGCTCTTCTAGTCTTTACACCAACAACTGGATCACCAATAATTAGCTCAAAAGGATGAGCTCTATTCCAAACAGTCTGTCTGGGAAGATTAGATCTTGATGATTCGCCTTGATCTTCATTGTGATGTTGTGTGTGACCAGTTGACCCTTCATTTTCTCCCCCTGAGTTGTTGCCAGGTTGACTAGATGATGATTGATTATTAGAGACAGGGGAATTTTGACTACTATCATTGATTTCATCACCATTACCCTGATCATCATTGTTGTCATTAGCATCAGCAAAAATCTCAGGTGCATTGTCATCATCTGAATCTGTATCTGTCATGTCATCGAAAGATAGCTTCTCAGATGGATTCTCAGTTTGGATACTAGGGAGTTTAGTGTCATCGAATGTTACATTGACACTTTCCATCATCTTCTGTTCATCAATCACATACACCCTGTATGCTCTCATTGAATAACCAATAAAAATTGCTTCAAATGCTTTGGTATCGAATTTACCACCTTGATCATCACCTTCTTTAAGCACAAAGCACTTTGCCCCAAATACATGAAAGTATTTGAGTGAAGGTTTCTTATCAGCCATAATTTCATAGGGTGTCTTCATTTGATCTTTATTGATTAGAGTTCGATTCTGGGTATAGCACGCAGTATTGATGGCTTCAGCCCAAAAGTACAATGGAAGCCTTGATTCACCTAGCATAGTACGTGCAGCTTCAATCAAGGTTCTATTCTTTCTTTCCACTACCCCATTTTGCTGAGGAGTTCTTGGAGCTGAATATTGTCTGGTTATACCCTTCTCAGTGCAAAAGTCATTTAGAACTGCATTCTTGAATTCAGTTCCATTGTCTGATCTTATAGCTCTCACTGGATACGTAGAATCTCGCTCAATTAATTTAATGTGATCAATCACCAGTTGTGGAGTCTCATCTTTATAATTCAAAAACAGAACCCATGTGTATTTTGAAAAATCATCAACAATCACTAGAGCATATCTCTTCCTTGACATAGACATCACATTAACTGGACCAAACAAATCCATATGAAGTAATTGTAATGGTTCAGTTATTGAAGATGTATCAGTGCTCCTGTAACTTGCCCTTTTTAATTTGCCTTTTTGACATGCATCACACAGTCCTTCTTGAGTGAATTCCGTTGAAGGCAAACCTCTCACCAATTCTCTTTTGACCAGAGAATTCATTGTCTTAAAATTAAGATGAGAAAGTTTCTTGTGCCATAGCCAACTCTCATCATTAGATGCTTTAGTGTAGAAGCAAGTGACTTCTTCAGTGCTTCCTGAGTTCATATTGGCTACGTACAGATTGCCTTTTCTAACTCCTGTCAGTTGTGGCTTTTCATGTCTCTTGTGTGAAATTAGACAATTCTTCTTGCTGAAATGAACTTCATAACCTTTATCACAGAATTGACTGACACTGAGCAAATTGTGCTCAAGTCCTTTCACAAAAGAAACTTCATCAATGATAACATTTCCACTTCAAGTCTGCCATATCCATCAGTTCTACCTTTGCTGTTATCTCCAAAGGTAACTACTGGGCCAGCCTTCTCCACCACATTTGTCAGCAGGGTTCTATCTCCAGTCATATGCCTTGAACATCCACTGTCCAAGATCCAGGTTACTCGATCAACCTGTTCAATACCCTGCAATGACAAATGAGTTAAACCTTCTTCGGGACCCAAATTTGATTGGGTCCTGCGTATTTAAAGTATTGACCTTTATCAGGCAAAACAACATTTTTAATTTTAACCTCTTTAGTCAATAAACATTTAACCTTATAAACAGATTTGAAAATCTTTTGTTTAATCTTGGGTATCCATGTTTCTCTCGCAGCAGTAACACTTGTGTCATTGACTGGACATTTGACCTGGTAGACATTCTTGGTAATCTTTTGTTTAGTCTTAGGTGCAAATGTCTCTCTCCTAACTTGAGGAGGAAAAGCAGTCTTAGATCGAACATTATTGTTCCTGTTCATGTGCTGTCGAGGAGCATTCTGTTTAACACATGCATAATTACCATTAAAATAAGCACGCATACTGTTAAAAGCACAAGACATACAATTGATAATACCACATGCTTTATGATTAAAATCAATAGTAGACATGGTATTTTTCTGTTTTAACTTATTGCTACCTAATCCAGTCTTAGAAGAACTAGCTGATTCAACAACTTTGACTGGTACTTTAGGTACATCTTTCTTGGATGAAACATTTGTTGTGTTAACGTCCTCAACTGATTTAGCCTTAACAAATACTGTGACATTTTTCTTGGATGACACATTCTTTGTATTAGAGTTCTTAACAGTTTTATCCTTAACACATTTATCCTTAACAAGAACTGTGCCATTTGCACTATCCTCATTTCTCATTTCTTCTTGTATAACCATAGAAAGAATATCTGGTGGGCCAGCATCAGATTTTGTAAACATTGGTTTTTCAACATTCTTGAGAATATGTGGTATACCTCTTTCTTTAGCTGAGATGGAATTAGGAGAATGATTACTCAAAGAACCAACAGCTTGACTGTAATCAAACCCTATTCCTACAGTTTGTTCTACTGCTTGTTTATTGAAGAACTCTTTAGAAACTTTAACAGTATTATAACAAGCTCTAACCTGTATTTCAAGTTCTCTAATCTTGGTTTCTTGTTCAGCAATCCTATCAACTTGTTTTACCATGTATTCTCCTAGACCCTTTTCTCTGTAGTTAAGTCGAGCTATTTCTTCTATATTATTATCTTGATTAACCTGCACCTTTTTTAAATCTAACATTTGATTTTCAAGGTTAGTGTTAACAAGACTTATTCTCTCGTACCCTCTTTGTGCATTATTCAAGGAACTACGTAAACTTTCAATTAACTCAGCATCAGTAAGAATTACCGGTGTGGTATAATAAGTTGAAGATTCAGCATTTGCCACCAGCGCAAAGTTTCCATATTCTTCATCTTCGCTATCTGTGTCATCCCAGCTTTTACCAGCAGCTACATAAGCTCTTCCACTCTTCTTCTTTTCAGAAGCATAATCTTTCTTCTGTGCTTGCTTGGGTTTCTGACACTCAGTAGCAAAATGTCCCAACTCATTACAATTGAAACAACGGATTTTGCTTCTGTCAACAGTTCCAGTTTTATAACCTCCCCTGTTACTAGAGGATGAAGAACCTCCTCTCTGAAATCTGTTATTTGACTTAAACCTGAACTTTGGATTTCTTCTGAATCTGAAGTTACTGAATTGTCTCACCATCATTGCCATAGATTCATCTTCCAATTGATCCAGCTCTTCAAGTGAATAAAATTCTCCACCATCCTGAGTAGCTGGTGTTTGGCCAAGTTCTACTTCAGTTTGTTCCTTGTTGAAACTGTTAGGTTGAACAACTTTAGTTTCCAATTCCTTAGGAACCTCAACCACTAGAGCTGTAGAAGAATTTGCCATTCTGCCTTTGCCATAGAATTCCTTTTGTTGTACTTGTTCTAATTCATATGTTTTCAGAACACCAAACAGCCTTTCAAGAGCAACCTGAGTTAAATCTCTAGATTCTCTGATTGCAGTGATTCTATGCTCCAAGTGAGTAGGCATAGTTAGTAAAAACTTCATGTTGATCTCCTTCTGAGTATATTGCTTACCATGAACTTGCAAGTTGTTGATTATCTTGTTATACCTTTCGAACACTTCCTGAATGCCTTCATTAGGGCCAGCTCTAAAGTGTTCATATTCAGAAGTCAGAATTTGAAGTCTATTTTCCTTGACTTCATCAGTCCCTTCATTAATGATCTCAATAGTTTCCCAGATGTGCTTAGCAGTTTTACAATTCCTCACATGGCTATACATTACAGCATCTAGGGAATCCAATAGTTAGAGTCTCAAATTTTTATCCAATCCAGCTTCCTCCTTATCTTCAGAGGTATAGTTCTTAGGGTCCTTTGGATAGGATTTGGCAGGGACTGTTACAGTTACATTTACAACTGTTTCAGTATCATGTTGCATGGGAGTTACTGGTCCATTTTCTAAAACCCACAAAAATCTTGGGTTTGCTACATCAAGAAATAACTCCATTTTGTTTTTCCACATGTCATAGTTATCTTTATTAAAGATAGGAATTTTAACATTGCCTTTGGCTGACATGATGAATTTTTAAGAGAGTTAAAAAATTTGAGCTTGATTTTTGATTGAGTACAAATAGGATCTTGATTTGTGTATCAATCAATAGGCTCTGATACCAATTGTTAGGTCCGATAAGATTGTAGAAGGGGGGGTTGAATAAAATCTATACCATTTTCTCAAAATTTATTCGTTAAACAATTTTCACTAAAACGAATATTTTGTGCGGAATAATATAATACAAATTTCAAGTTGAATATAACAATATATTAACTTGATGGGTGTTACAAAATCAGTCCAAATGATTATCAAGTAATTAATAACTAATTAGAAAATTCAACATGAACTTTGCTAATTTAGTTAATAAAATCAAGATATCAATTTGTGAACTAGGAAACTTAATTCGCTAGTAGTACAAGAATCACAAGTAAACAAGTTCTAATGGATAGGATATTACAACTGAGATGAACTTGAATTTACAGAATTAAATTTGGAGGTGTTCTTGAGCTTGAGAGAGAGAGAGAATGGCTGCTGTGTGTATTTCTTGTGTTTTGTTCGACTGTCTTTTAATCTTCTGCATTCTGCTTCCTTAAATACACAGCCATAGTCATATTACTTAGTTTAAACTGATATGACAATCATTTTACATTAATATGACAATCGGTATGACTATCAATTGAATGTAATATGACTGTCCAGTTTAAATATGACTTTCGGTATAACAATCCAGCTCAATATGACATTCGGTATAACTCTCCATGTCAATATAACATTCGGTATAACTCTTCATTTGAATGAAATATGACTATCTCCTTTGAACTGAATATGACTATCTCCTTTATAAACTGAATATGACTATCGGTATAACTATCAGTTTGATAGTTATATCATCATATTTTTCAGTTTATAATTAATTAAATGACTTATTAAAAATCATTTAACTAATTATTCCTTTTTCATATTAATTCTTATTTAATTAATCTAATAATCACTTTAACAAATATATTAATTCTGATAGAATTAATTTATTTATTAACTTAATTACTTGACTTAATCAATTAAAATAGAATTAATATAAATTCTTTAATAGTCGATACTCTGCTGAAAACCACGTAATTATGATAAGGAACATACACTGGAATGATGTTGACGCTCGATGTACTGTCTGGTTCATGAACGACTAACTCCAATCTCTGTTCTTCATCGTGACTTTAACACTGTGGTCTTTTTATACTCTTCACTCTCATCAATCATTCGGTACTGAAATTGTTTCTTGTCACTAATAGAAATCTCTGTCTTCTTAAATGAATCCACTTGTTTCAATGCTACCTTGAGGCCTGATCAGATATCTGAATCTTCTTCCAGTGTAAGACATCAAAACTATAGATTGACTTGTTGATTTTTTCTTCTGACGGTTATCATCTTTTGAGATTCCTGTGACGGTTGATATTATTTACTTATTACAATCTAGTTTAATTGGATTAGGATCCTCGAACTACAAATAGGCTGAGTCATATGCTTTTGATCTATGTATTCAATCAAAATTATATTAAATATGTCACTGTTGCTTTTAGAATAAAATTTATTCTTTAATTTTTTTTGACAAGATTTAATATAATTAATTTTATTAAATAATAATTACAATTTTATTAAGTATTCTACTAATTATATTAGGTATTCTGTGTTCTACTAATTACATTAAGAGTTCTACTATATTCTCAATCTTTAGCTTAAATCTAGTAAGTGTTCTACTATGTGTTCTATCTATTCAACAAAATTATATTAAAAGTTTTACTGATATTTTTAGAATAAAATTAATTTTTTAGTAAATATAATATGTTTAAATTTTAATAAATAATAAATTTACAATTCTAACATGTGTTATACTAATTATATTAGGTGTTCTAGGAGTATTAAATATTTTATTAATATATTTTTATACTTTTAGAATAAGATTATTTTCTAGTTGGTATTCTGCTCGGTGTTTAAATTTTGCTACATTTTCTACTTATTAATACATTTTGCAAAAGATTATTTTGAAAAAAAAATTATTAGATGTTCTACTAGGTGTTCTTTATTCAATTTAAATTTTGTAATAATTCATTTTAATATTAACATTATAGTAACTAAAATTTCATATATTCAATTAAAATATAATTAGATAACAAATGAAGTTTTTATATTAAGTTACATATCTTTTATAGTAATTACATGAATATAAATAAATTAGATTTCTTTGAAAAGAAAATAGATATTCCATGCAATTATATATGGAAAGATTTTGAATTTATTGAAAATAGATAAGAACAATCTTGTTTTTTTTTTTTGAAACAAATTAGAACAATCTTGTTAAAATTGGCAAGTAAAATTTAGGAAATTTTTCAAATCCGCATTCATTAATGAGTAATTTGATTTACTTTTATATGCTTTTTATTAGGTTCTAACATATTTGATGAAATAGCATGAACCGTCATATTGATATAAAATCAATGGATGAGAAAAGTTTCTTGGTTCTCTCAAAAAATTAGTTTTCTCTTGAGCAATTCTATATTTATATATATATATATATATATATATATATATACGTACACACACTTTTCACATGTATTTACCAATTCATATAACATTTACCAATTTAATCTAAAAATAGAATATAATCAAATTCACAACAATTAATATAAGCATAATTCACAACAATTATACAAAACAAAATCATATCATCATCTCAACAAATATATTCCCACAGCCCTAAGTCATTACCCCATTTCGAAAACAAAACCCATTTCAAAAATTACCTAAACAAAGTCATTTGGAAACAAATTTCATATATAAAAGCAAAATAAATACAAAATTAGAAGTAAACAAGTAAGAATTAGACAAATAAAATCTATGAAAACAAGTATATATATATATATATATATATATATATATATATATATATATATATATATATATATATATATATATATATATATATGCAAGTAATTAAACTATGAAAACAAGTAAAATTAAACAAGTGGATACAAATAAGTTGTAAAATTGAGACAACCATGCTTGAAAACAAGTAGATACCTCCATGGAACCCCATTTTCGAAACCCACTCTTACAACCCACATGCAGCTCTTCGATTCATCATTTTTTTTGGGATTTTCGGCAGTAGATGAGTAGTTAAGCAGCAAGACAAGTGCAATCAGAAGAGAAATCATAGAATTGAGACCCATATTGTTGATTTTTTACAGTTGAGACTTGAGAGAGAAAAGGGAGAAAAGAGAGAAAATAGAGAAGCGAGCAAAAAGAGAGAAAAAAAAAAAGGGGGAAACTACGGTTATTTACCCTAATCAGGCCCAAAACCGACCGTTCACTTTTACAAGGGTCGGTTTAGGATGGTCAGTTTTAAAATTGGCTCGATATTAAAATTTTACTGAAATGTAGAATATTTTCGTTTCCCTCAATTTTAAAACCGACCACATTTTACTAAAAATTAGAATATTTTCGTTTCCCTCCATTTTAAAACCGACCACCATAGTCGGTTTTATATATAATAATTTAAAATTTAGAAAAATACTACACAAAAATTTAAAACACTTAATTATTAAAATGATCAATACAAATATTGTGCTTAGCCATTTTGAAGTGATATTTCAATCCGTAAAGTTTGATTGTAAATTTTTTTCTTTTTTGCAAAAATATTAACAAAAGATAATTTTGATAAATGGCTACGAATTGTATTACGTTGTAATCCTGATAATCCGGTTTTTCACATAAACCGTATCTTAAATGTTGTCAAATAAGATTTTTAAGACATAGCTTTACTTTATATATACAATATAATATAAATAATTCCAGAATTGGTCAAAATTATAGTATTATATTAATTTACAAATATTTTTTAAAAAACACTTAATTATGCATTAAGTACACAATATTAGAATTTTTTTTTAAAAATATGAAAACATTTTTTAATGTTGTTTCTTATGAAGAAAGTCAACACCACGAAAAAAGAAAATTTTAATATTATTTAAGTTGGTAATTTAATTGTTTGTTATTTTTTATTGCCTAAAATAATATATAATTATTGAAAACTATGTAACATTATTAAAAAAATAGATTTTCTTAATTAAATCATAAAACTTAGTACTAATCATATTTAGAAAAAGGAATAATAAAAAAGTGTCTGAAAATCTTTGAAATGAAGAATGGTTGTTTTCTTATTTATGACATAAGCAATAAACCGACCATTACGGTCGGTTATACACCGACCGCTAGGATTTCTTTGGTCGGTTTTAATATTTCGGGCAGAGAGAATTTTGTTCCTTTCGCAGTAAAATCGACCAGAATATTATGAATGCGGTCGGTTTTACTGGGGGGGTTTTATATCAAAGTGGCCACTTGGTTCGTCAAAAACTATCACTTAGCCCACCGTACTCATCAGGGTCTCATTTACACCATTAAACTAAGAAAACATATCATTTACCCCCCTGTATATCATTTAGACCACTGTTAGTAGTATTTTTGTGTGTTCGTTCGCAGGGAAGGACTGAATGTAATATCAAGTTCAGGTTTCTTATCTCTTTACGTCTAGAAGTGTGTGAGAAGAATTTTTGGGTTTGTGTATTAACTAAATTAACCAAGAACTAATTATAAGCACTAAGAATTGATTTTAAACAGAGATTCAAATATGTTGGAAAACAATCTAAGAACTGGGGTTCTTCACTTGGTCTCAATACATGCTCAATATTAATGTGATATCTGTGTTCCTACCTTGCTGAAAACAATTCTTCTAAAGTTATACTGTACCCTCCCAGGCTACAATATAGTGCTTACAGCTACACCCTAATTGTCACTCCCGTGATACAATCAAAGTATATCTATAAACTGTTAAATGCCAAGAATTATATGTCTCACAATTCTCCTATTAATCTCCCGATCTAATATTCAAATTATGTCTGTTAAATCATGTACTAAGATTGCAACTTCTCTCCCAAGCTTATTACAATCCCTAGAATACAATCAAAGGTTCATGACTCCCCTAATTGTGTTAAGATCTCATTAACAGATCAGCAAAGCAGAAAATCACATAATCAAACATGCATGAATACCAAGGAATACTACCCAATCCTCAGATTAGATAATTAGTTACGCATATTTAATAAAGAAAACATAATAATAATGATAATGAATGAAAACATAATATTGAAGAAAGAATTGAAGATCGAAAGTACCTTGATACGATTAAAAGCTATGAATTGTTATGATTTACAATGGTAGGATGTGTTTAAATAGGCTCTACAAATCTTGCCCAACAAGAAATTGCCTTCTATTACAATTTGGATTTAAAGAAGGTACCCAAAACTGCCCAGAATACAATTAGAATTAGAAAAAGGGCAAAACAGTAAATCTAAAGCCTTCTTTTAAAAGATCACGTGCGCGATTCAATTCAGCATATTTCTTGCACTTGTTTCCTATCCCAGGTTGTAGAAAATCTCTCAAGCTTCGCGTGGGCAGTAAGATCGCTGAAAACGGACTTCTAGAACTCCAGATATGGCCAAAACAGTATAAGCTGCGCAGCCTTCCCGGAAAATCCGAATTTTAATCAATTAAATCTCCAAAAAAGACAAAAGCTTAGATATTCTTGCAAACCTGCACAACTACACAAAACACATCAAAACTACACAAACTTGAGTCCAAAACAATCAATTTAAGCCGAACGGAGGCATTCCCAGTGGATATAAAATCCACTTATCAAACCCCCAAACTTAAACTGATGCTTGTCCTCAAGCATAAACAATTACAACTACCTGATTAGTACCACTTCCGTAGCTGATCACGGTTGCATTTGGCATATGCAACAAGCCCTTTAAACCCCTAGGCAGCCCTAGTGGACGAGTAAGGTCTCGTGAGGGCCTATAGCGAATGTACCCACAAAATCCATTTAACCTAATGCAATGCAATGCATGAATGCAACTAATATGAAATATGCAACGATCCCCTTCAAACTAACCAAAACCAACTAACAAGCAAAAATCTCAAAGAATGCAACTAAATCCAAATAGAGCTCGACCAAGTTCCCGTATACTAACAATACATGAACAGAAACGTGCGTGTGTGCAATGCTCATCAGAAATACTCCCAAAACTAGGTCAAAAATCATACATATCCTTTGCCAAGACAATCACAGGTTTATAAATAGAATAGACTGTAGACACTTCATAACCTAGAAACACCTCCATCCTTATCCAAGGTAGACAGAAATTCATGTTTTATTACTACGACACTATATATAATACGCATGCTTATTTAACCGTGCAATGAATGAGACCCCAAAAGGCTTATACAATAATACCCATGTAGCGAGTGTTAGGACAGTGGATCCCAGACTATAAAAGCCTTAGGTCACTAGGACTAAGTCCCCTCAGACTTAATTACTCGAGTACTTAATTACTCGAGTATTAAAGAGCTCACTCTGGTTAATTTTGCATATAAACAATTTATTGACTCTTTTTTTTTCTTTTTTCTTTTTTTTTCTTTTTTTTTCTGCTTTTTTTTTTTCTGCGATCTGGAATGAGCCTTTCTCATTTCCAACCCTAGACTACTCATATATAAATATGAGCCGACTACTAGCCATTTGACACCTAGCCAACAACTAGCATGAAATCCCTGTTTTCCCCCAAACTTAGACTTTAT
Organism: Saposhnikovia divaricata; assembly: GCA_036435485.1. Taxonomy (NCBI): domain Eukaryota; kingdom Viridiplantae; phylum Streptophyta; class Magnoliopsida; order Apiales; family Apiaceae; genus Saposhnikovia; species Saposhnikovia divaricata. The sequence continues at coordinate 115,306,565 of CM071596.1, forward strand.
TGCTACTACGCCATCAAGGGAATAACGAAAATCTAAATATAATCAAGTGATTAAATCTCAAAACATCCAAACAAGCATGACCTCAACCTATCCCAAAAGCACCCAATGAGTTTGTGTAAAAATTTTGTTCCCGTAACATGCAAGTCAATTTCATAGAAACTATAAATCAACCCTCTATTCATCATTACCACACTCAATTAGACACCTACCTACCAATCAGAATTAGCTCGTTCTAAGGGATCATGAAATATGCATGCCATGAAAATGCAACTAGAATGAACTCACATGGTATAAATAAAAACAGAATGTCCTATATGAAACAAACGTAGATAACACGAACATATATGCATGAATTACTACTACTAATATGCAAAACATGAAATCCTACATGAACACATAATACAACAACAACTACTTATCCCTCAAAACACCCCCAAACTTGAAATATTCAATGTCCTCATTGAATGGAAGTAAATACAAGGAAAAGTAGAAAACATACCTACTCGTCCTCGCTGTCGTCACCCTCGTCATCCTCATCAGAAGAGTCCGGTGGAGGGTACGGAGTCTGAGCTCCAAATATAGGCCACTGAACAGGAGTACTAGGTGACTGAAACTTTGCCTCCAAAGCTATGCCCATGTCCTCAGAATACTGGCGACTGCTCGTATGCATAGCATCCAACCGCCTAGTCATTCGACGAAAATAAGATTCAAAAACGGACATATCCACCATACGCCGCTGAGGTTCTGCAACTGCCACTCCCGTTGCCCTAGGAACATGTGGCGGAGCGCCTGCTCCCTGACCACTAGCATCACCAACTATAAAGCCTAGACCCCTAAGATGAGGAATGCCGCCCGACCACTCCCCCATCCGGTCAATAGTAACATCATTAATGGAAGACATAGGTTTATGCACCGGCTCACCTTTGTACCATTTCACTTTCGAAGTATCACACAAGTAAGCAATGATAGAAGCATAAGGAATACTAGCCGACGAATTACTTCCCAAATACCGAAGAATAGCTTGATTAATAAGGTACCCAAGGTCAACATAATCACCCCTGAGAATACCCCATAGCAGAATAGCTCTCTCAACAGTAACATCGGTCACATGGGTTGATGGAAGAATATTAGAACTGATGAAGTAGAACCATGCCCGTGCGAACTTAGACAATGATGCCACCGGAAAAGTCCTCTTCTCGGTGGTACCCACTCTACAATTCCACTCCGTTCCCGGAATACAAAGCTCACCAATGATTGCATCAAGAACAACATCATCCCTAGTGTTTTTCCCCCAATCAGTAGCACCTCTAGGTTTAGGCGGTTGCCTAATCAAAGTACGAATCGCACGAGGCGAATAATCAACCTTCTGACCCCTAACAATCGTGGAGTTATTCCTTGCTATCGAAGCATTAGCATAAAACTCCCTAACCACATTCAATGGGGCATCATTAGCAAACTCACAAAAGAAAGTCCACCCCCGCTCACTAATCATAGTCTCCATCTCCACATATTTACGTGGCACAAGCCTCCTTTCCTGAATAACCCCCTTGACAACCAACCTACCATACTCCGCTTTGGCATCCTCATTCACAAATTGTTCCACTCCATCTCCCACAACATCATTCTCATCCAAAGATGGACGAGCACTAATACTACTACCCATTAATCGTTGTCTTTTAGGGGCCATGACAACTAATATCAAGCAAAGCACAACAATCTCCAAACAATCCACCAAATAAAGAACCCCCAAATTACACACCAAGAACCCTAGCTTGCAAAATTCACAAATTCAAATAAAAGATGAGATAGAATATTACCCAATTGAATCAAAGAGGTGAACTTGCTAGATGAATCCCCAAAAAAATTCGAATTTAATTCCCCCTTGCACTTTGAATGGATGAAAATTAAGAATTTGGGGTAATATAGAAGTGTTTGTGTATGTATGGGTGTATGTATATATATAGGAGATGTAAGTAATAAAGATGAAATTATATGTAGTATAGGATTGGGGTTGTTTAGGATTGAATTTAAGGTAGAATGGGATTTAGGAATGATAGTGTTTAGGATTTGGAGATGAATTAGGATATAGGAAAAAAAAAATAGGTGAAAAGAGTGAAAAATTTGAGGTTTAAAGGCAAAAAATCGGTGGAATACAGGAGAAAGCCGCGCTGACTGCGCGCTGGCGCTTGTTGCGCCGTTCCAAATTGCGTTACTGACCTGTTGCGCTGTGGCGCCTGTTGCGCCGTTTCAACCTGCGTGACAGAGCGCTGTTAGCGCTGTGGCGCTTGTGGCGCGGTCCCTGTCTGCGTTACAGGGCGCTGTCAGCCTTGTGGCGCAGTCAGCTTGGTACCGTTCTGCAATTTGAGTGTTGTTGCTGTTTTTTTTTTCTTTTTTTTTCACAACAGTTTTTTTTTTCTTTTTCTTTTTTTTTTCACACACTAACAACACTCTTTTTTTTTCTTTCTTCTTTTTTTTTCTTATTTTTTTTTCTTTTTTTTTCTTTCACACAAATACTACATCACTTGGGTTGCCTCCCAAGAAGCGCTCGTTTAACGTCATTAGCTTGACGCCGACTCTCAACCGATGATAGGGCCTTGGAGACGAAGAATGCTCATTCCTCGCTCAACTGTTTCTCCTAGCAGGTATGGCTTAAGTCTCTGCCCGTTCACCTTGAATACATCTGACCCTTCTCTAGTAATCTCACAAATCCCATTAGGATAGACCTTCACAATCTCAAAAGGTCCGGTCCAGCGTGATCTGAGCTTTCCGGGGAATAAACGGAGTCTCGAATTAAACAATAGAACATGTTGCCCAGCCTCAAATTCCTTCTTCTAAATGTGCTTATCATGCCACAATTTGGTCTTCTCCTTGTAGATACTAGCATTTTCATAAGACTGGAGCCGAATCTCCTCAAGCTCTCCAAGTTGAAGCAAACGCTTCTCTCCCGCGGATTTTAGATCAAAATTCAAATTTCTTGTCGCCCAAAACGCCTTATGCTGAAGTTCCACCGGCAAATGACATGGCTTCCCAAAGATCAACCTATATGGAGACATTCCAATAGGTGTTTTAAATGCCGTTCTATATGCCCAAAGTGCATCATCAAACTTTGTTGACCAATCTTTTCTCGATGCTTCCACTGTCTTCTCCAAAATTGACTTCAGCTCACGATTCGAAATCTCAACTTGTCCACTTGTTTGCGGATGATAAGGAGTTGCCACCTTTTGTGTCACACCATACTTTTTCAAGAGATCAGCCACCTGTTTATTGCAAAAGTGTGCACCTCCATCATTGATAATAGCCCTTGGCACCCCAAATCTAGTGAACACATGCTTCTTTCGGAACTTCTTCACCACTCTAGCATCATTAGTAGGAGATGCAATAGCTTCAACCCATTTAGAGACATAATCAACTCCCACCAAAATATACTGATTTCCATAAGAAGATGGAAATGGACCCATGAAGTCCATCCCCCACACATCGAATATCTCCACCTCAAGAATAGACTGTAAAGGCATCTCGTTCCTCCTCGAAATATTCCCAACTCGTTGACATCTATCACATTTTGCCACAAAGTCTCTAGCATCTTGATGCATGGTTGGCCAATAGAATCCTGACTGCAAAACTTTCGCCACTGTCTTCATGCTACTGTTATGACCTCCACACTCTAGAGAATGGCAATGTCTGAAAATATGAGGAACTTCATCATGAGGTACACATCTACGAAACATTCCATCAGCACATTCTTTGTAAAGCAACGGTTCCTCCCAATAGTAATGCTTCACATCATAAAAGAACTTCTTCTTCTGATTATAAGAAAGATTATCAGGCACAACTCCTCCCACAATGTAGTTCACAAAATCTGCATACCATGGTGTAGACAAGGACACACCTAGAAGCTGTTCTTCCGGAAATTTATCATTAATAGGTATTTCACCTCCTACCTCTCCATCTCCTTGGTCCAACCTAGATAAATGATCAGCTACCAAGTTCTCGGACCCCTTCTTATCTCGAATCTCAAGATCAAATTCCTAGAGTAAGAGAACCCAACGAACTAAACGAGGCTTGGCATCCTTCTTTGTCATCAAGAAACGAATCGCAGCATGATCCGAATAGACAATCACCTTAGACCCAACAAGATAGGATCTGAATTTATCAAGTGCAAACACCACTGCAAGTAGCTCTTTCTCCGTAGTGGAATAGTTGATTTGTGCATCATCAAGAGTCTTGCTTGCATAAGCTATCACGTGCATCCGCTTATCCTTCTTTTGCCCAAGAACAACACCCACAGCATAGTCACTAGCATCACACATGAGCTCAAATGGCAAGCTCCAATTGGGAGATGTAACTATGGGTGCAGAAGTAAGTTCCTTCTTCAACCTGTTAAAAGCATCAAGACAAATTTCATCAAAGTCAAAAACACGATCCTTTTCAAGAAGATTGCAGAGTGGCCGAGCTAACTTGGAGAAATCCTTTATGAACCGTCGATAAAAACCAGCATGCCCAAGAAAGCTTCGAATTCCTTTCACAGATGAAGGTGGTGGCAATTTTTCAATAACTTCAATTTTTGCTCTATCGACCTCAATTTGTTAGAGATTTTATGCCCAAGCACAATGCCTTCCTTCACCATGAAGTGACATTTTTCTCAATTAAGAACAAGATTCGTTTCAGTACATCTCTGCAACACCTTTGATAAACTGGCTAGACATGATTTAAAAGAAGAACCATAAACCGTGAAGTCATCCATAAAGACCTCCATGTCTCGCCCTATAAAATCTGAGAAAATGTGGTTCATGAGCCGTTGAAACGTCGAAGGACCATTACACAAACCAAAAGGAAGCCTCCGATAAGCAAAAGTGCCATAAGGACAAGTAAAGGTGGTCTTCTCTTGATCTTCGGGTGCAATAGGAATCTGAAAGTAACCCGAGAATCCATCCAGAAAGTTGTAATACTCATTACCCGCCAACCTTTCGAGCATTTGATCAATAAATGGGAGGGGAAAGTGATCTTTGCGAGTAGCGTTATTCAACTTCCTATAGTAAATGCAAACTCTCCAACCTGTTACTGTTCTCGTGGGAATTAATTCATTCTTCTCATTGTGAACAACAGTCATCCCACCTTTCTTAGGCACAACATGAATAGGGCCAACCCATTTACTGTGTGGAACCGAATATATGATACCAGCATCAAGCAACTTAGTGATTTCTTTCTTCACCACCTCTTGCAAATTCGGATTCAATCTTCTTTGTCCCTCAATCACAGGCTTATGATTATCTTCTAAGGCAATTCTATGCATGCAAAGAGCAGGGCTAATTCCCTTGATATCTTGAATTGTCCAACCAATAGCTGATTTATATTGCCGAAGAACATGTAATAACTTTTCTCTCTCATCATCACTAAGCAAGGCAGAAACTACCACAGGATATGTATCATTAGGACCCAGAAAAGCATACCTCAAATTAGCAGGTAGAGGTTTAAGTTCAACCTGTGGTGCCTCTGAAAGTGTAAAAGCCATCTCAACTTCTGTGTCTCGTACAACCAGTGCTTCTTCTTCTACTACATCATCTAACACCCGTTCTGCTCCCACAAAGTGTTCATTCTCGAGCTGCACAATGTCATCCACTATGTCAATGGTAAAACAAGTTGCTCCAAACGGCGTTATCTTCATTGCTTTATTCAGATCAAATTCCACTTTGTCCTCGCCAACATTCAATGTCAATTTTCCAGCTTTAACATCGATTGTAGTGCCAGCAGTAGCCAAGAATGGCCTTCCCAAGATAATGGGTATCTCGACATATTCATCCATCTCTAACACCACAAAATCACAAGGTACGACAAATTTATCCACTTTGACAACCACGTCTTCAATAACCCCCAATGGATACTTAACAGAACGATCCGCCAACTGAAGTGAAATCCGTGTCTTTTTAAGTTCTCCAAGACCAAGCCTTTTGAAGATTGAATATGGCATCAAACTCACACTTGCCCCTAAGTCACACAATGCTTTCATGTTTTCCATCTTCCCAATAGTGCAAGGCAAAGAAAAGCTTCCCGGATCTTTCAATTTCTGAGGAATGGCCTTTTGGATGACTGCACTGCATTCCGCATTAAGAGTAATAGTTTCTGCATCTTCAAGTTTCCTCTTCTTTGTCAACATCTCCTTAAGAAATTTAGCATAAAGTGGCATTTGATTCAAAGCTTCAGCCAACGGAATATTAACATGCAACTGCCGGAACATAGTCAAGAACTTCTCGTACTGCTTCTCTAAATGCCTGTTGTGAAGTCTCTGTGGAAATGGAATAGGAGGAACATAAGGTGGTGGAGGAACATACGGCTTTTCTGATTCTTCTTTCTTCTTCTTCTCATCTTCTTTTTCTGCCGTGTCTACAGCAATCTCTACTGGCTCATCCTCTTTCTCAGCATCACTCTCTTTAGGCTTAAAAATCTCAACCTCGGGCAACTCTTTTCCGCTCCTCAAAATAATTGCTTTACATTGCTCTTTACCAGCCTGGTCGGGTTGACTAGGAAGAGACCCTTGTTCACGAACACCCATCTTTGAGGCAATTTGTCCAATTTGTGTTTCTAGCATCTTTTGAGATGATGCCATCTGATCTATTCTTGATTCCATATTAGCCAATGCCCCAGAAGTCCCTTGCATAATCTTATTTAGTGCAACCTCCCACTCAGCTGGTTCTTTCTTTGGCGGAGGTTGATACTGCTGCTGTGCTTGATACGGTGGTCATGACTGAAAACCAGGAGGTTGATTCTGCCTTGGAAATGAATAGGAAGGATTAGCCGCATGATTGTTACTGTAAGAAAGATTGTTGTTTGGCCTTTGATTTGGATTGTAGTAAGAGTTATTCTGCACAGGCCACGGCTGTCTTCCCTGAATGAAAGATGCTTCTTCTGGAAATTGTTGCACATAAGAGTTCTGACCAGCACCATAATCATGATACCCTTCCATTGGTGAAGAAATGCATTCACATTTGCCCTTTGTCCTCGCACCTCCTGAGTTAGAGTATCCAACTTTTGAGCAAGCATGTTGATAATTTCAGATTCTTTTGCTGCTTTTGCTGAGCTCGTCCCACTAGGTGCCCATGAATAATTATTAGATGCCAATTCTTCAAGGAGTGCTTTAGCTTGGGTAGTTGGTGCCTTCTTGAAATTTCCACCCGCAGCTACATCCAGACTCAAACGAATATCTGCATTCATGGCCCCATAAAAAGTACTGATGATCTGCCAATCTTCCAAGCCATGATGTGGACACTTCCTCAACAGTGCCTTGAATCTCTCCCATGCCTGATATAGACCTTCACCCGGTTGTGCTTTAAAACTCATAATCATAGTCCTCAACTGTTGCGTCTTGTCAGAAGGATAGTATTTGGACAAGAATGCCGTAGAAAGACTCTCCCATGTAGCAACCGCAGTGTTTGGAAGTTGCTGAAACCATTCCAAAGCTCTTCCCTTAATAGAGTAGGGAAACATATGGAGACGAATCTGGTCACTCGTAACACCAGTGATTCTGAATGAGCCACACATCTGCACAAAACGCTCTAGATGTCTGTGTGGGTCTTCTAATTCAATGTCTCCTTCAAAAGCCTGATTGCTGATCATCTGAATTAAGCTCAGATTAATATGGAACTGAGCTGCACCAATTTCTGGAGTTTTGTACATGCAATTGGCTGGATTCGGTGTCTCATGGTCCCAAATAGAAGACTGATCAACATTAACAGCTGGTCGAGGTTCTGGATCTCCCATCTTAGCTTTATCTTTTCTTAGCTTTCTCAAAGTACGCTCGATTTCAGGGTCAAATTCCAATTTTCTAGCGCAAGATGAACGTAGAATACACCTGAAAATCACCAACAAAACAACTTGTGGAACCAATTAAAATCTAAACAATAAGAAACAATTAACCTAAACTCAACTATACTGCCTTCCCCGGCAGCCGCGCCAATTTGTTAGTAGTATTTTTGTGTGTTCGTTCGCAGGGAAGGACTGAATGTAATATCAAGTTCAGGTTTCTTATCTCTTTACGTCTAGAAGTGTGTGAGAAGAATTTTTGGGTTTGTGTATTAACTAAATTAACCAAGAACTAATTATAAGCACTAAGAATTGATTTTAAACTGAGATTCAAATATGTTGGAAAACAATCTAAGAACTGGGGTTCTTCACTTTGTCTCAATACATGCTCAATATTAATGTGATATCTGTGTTCCTACCTTGCTGAAAACAATTCTTCTAAAGTTATACTGTACCCTCCCAGGCTACAATATAGTGCTTACAGCTACACCCTAATTGTCACTCCCGTGATACAATCAAAGTATATCTATAAACTGTTAAATGCCAAGAATTATATGTCTCACAATTCTCCTATTAATCTCCCGATCTAATATTCAAATTATGTCTGTTAAATCATGTACTAAGATTGCAACTTCTCTCCCAAGCTTATTACAATCCCTAGAATACAAACAAAGGTTCATGACTCCCCTAATTGTGTTAAGATCTCATTAACAGATCAGCAAAGCAGAAAATCACATAATCAAACATGCATGAATACCAAGGAATACTACCCAATCCTCAGATTAGAGAATTAGTTACGCATATTTAATAAAGAAAACATAATAATAATGATAATGAATGAAAACATAATATTGAAGAAAGAATTGAAGATCGAAAGTACCTTGATACGATTAAAAGCTATGAATTGTTATGATTTACAATGGTAGGATGTGTTTAAATAGGCTTTACAAATCTTGCCCAACAAGAAATTGCCTTCTATTACAATTTGGATTTAAAGAAGGTACCCAAAACTGCCCAGAATACAATTAGAATTAGAAAAAGGGCAAAACAGTAAATCTAAAGCCTTCTTTTAAAAGATCACGTGCGCGATTCAATTCAGCATATTTCTTGCACTTGTTTCCTATCCCAGATTGTAGAAAATCTCTCAAGCTTCGCGTGGGCAGTAAGATCGCTGAAAACGGACTTCTAGAACTCCAGATATGGCCAAAACAGTATAAGCTGCGCAGCCTTCCCGGAAAATCCGAATTTTAATCAATTAAATCTCCAAAAATGACAAAAGCTTAGATATTCTTGCAAACCTGCACAACTACACAAAACACATCAAAACTACACAAACTTGAGTCCAAAACAATCAATTTAAGCCGAACGGAGGCATTCCCAGTGGATATAAAATCCACTTATCAACCACCATAAATTGTATTATTTTTCTGAATGCAGGGGGGCAAATGATATATTTTCTTAGTTTAGTGGTTTAAATGAGACCTCGATGAGTACGGTGGGGTAAGTGATAGTTTTTGACGAACCGAGTGGCCACTTTGATATAAAAACCTTTTACTGGGAACGTAATGGTCAGTAATGGTCGGTTTGATAACATATCGTATTCAATAAAAATGATAAGAGACCGCAATAGTGTGAGTTAAAAAAAACCTTACCTATACGATGTTTTGTTATTGAATGATTGAAATGTAGGGTTTAAGGTTTGTGTTTAGGGGTTACTCATTCGATATCAAGGATTAGTAATTTAGATTTGTTAAAATTAAAATTTGAACGATCCAACCGTACCGTTGTTAAGATTACTATATTTTAAAAGTTTGTACAAAAAATCAAAAAATAAAAAATAGCACATGTTAAATATTATAATGGTAAAAAAAATACGTTGACTTATTTTCGACCTACTCCAGTCAAATTTATAAATTCGAGGGCAAAACCTAGTTTCTCGAATTTATAAACTCGACCAAAGACAGTCGAATTTATAAACTAGGCCGAAGAGAGTTGAATTTATAAATTTGATCGCAACCAATCGAATTTTTAAATTTGACTGCAACCAGTCGAATTTACTGCCATGTCAGCAAATCCGCGTGAAACTTATCCAACGATCCAGATTGAACATAGTAACATAATAATCCAACAGTCTTAATTCATCACAGCAAATTCTACACATTTATATATAATTACATTCTCCAATCCACTTCATCTTCCTCCCCTTTCTCTCCCTCATCTATATACACATATATACATATATATAGATATACATAAACAAATACAAATATATATACCCAATCTCTATATTTCTTTCAAATATATATATATAAATTTCTTTCATATATACATACTAACACCTTGAAAATCAACTCGTGGTATGTCAATTTCGGTGACAAAAACAACTCCGGTACACTACAAGAAAAATGGCTTTTACCTACCAATTGTAAATGTAGGTAAAAGTATGATATTGGTAAGTAAAGAGAATTACCAACCAATACAGTATTGGTCGAGATTGGTAGGTAAAAGTAGGTGGAGAAAGACTCATTACCAACACATTTAAATATTGGTAGCTATATAATTTATGGACCCCACAATAATAAGTCAGCAGATGACATGTCACTAGCTTATGTGGCAGTACATGTGTTGCTTACGTGGCATACCGACGTGTCATCTAATGGCATGCATATGTGGCACCTTATGGGCATGTTTGGAGCCATGTGGTACCTCTTCATCATGCCACGTGGTGACTCATTGTCGTGCCATGTGGTGCATCTCATATCATGACATGTGGTTCTTCAAGAATGTGACACATGGCACCTCGAAAAGGCACCACGTGTAGCCCCACATAATTGACATGTGACAATTTCTCATTGGTAGCAATTTATTATATAATGATACAAATATGATTTTTTGTAAATAAATTTTTTAAATTAAATAAACAACTCAAAATTTACATAATTGTATTTAACATAAAATAACCTAAAGAATGAAAGTGTCAAATGAATTACACAGAATTTAAAGTTCCAACAACATTTAAAAAGAAATAGACTAAAATAAATCATCTAAATTTTCATCTAAATCTTCATTTGTTGGAGATGTGTTTGGTTGTGGCATAAGATTGTTTTGGCACAGCACGTTAACAACTTCATCAAGACGTTTATTGGCTTCATTAAGTCGAAGAACTAAATCCTGATAACTCGGTTGGTCAGACTTGATATTAGTACCGTGAGCTTTCTTGTTGGATGTGCCACTAGATCTTCCCCATCCTCGCAAGTACATTGAATGGCGACCAAGTACCGCTTCCATAATTTCCTTATCTGGCATTTCCTCTGGAGTATAAATTTGTCTTATATCCATCATTTTATCCTAGTTACATAATAATTATAATTAGCACCTTGAAGCAAAGTATCTATGTACATGTGTGAGTAGAAAATAAAGAGATAAATATATTACTCACATATAAATTTTGAAGGTCTAGCCAGTCCATCCATTGTCATCGGAATGATTTAAACGCCATGTTTCAATTTGTCCTGTTATTGAAGTTAATTCCATATATATATATATATATATTCTTAAATTGGACTTGCATATAAACACAAAAAGGTAAAGATATTGAGAGATGAATTACCAATTAGAGAAAGAAGCAGGACTCGTGTGGCTGTGTGGCTTTGGCAAAAGGTGGGTATATAGCGTAAGCAGTTTCTTAAGAGGTGGAACTGCAGGGATCACGTAATTAGAGGAAGAAGATGCATATTTTCTTTTTGACCGACCTATATACATAAGTTTTTTGTACGTGAGATGTAATAGCCGATTAAAAAATTAACGTAAATAACTATTAAAAGTACTAGGAAAGGAACGTGAGTAATGTTTGTGGGTAAAAGTGATAAAGGTCCCAGTAAGTTTGACCGCATAATTAGTTATCATGACAAAACTTGAAAAGAATAAAAATTTTGGTGGCAAAACTTGAGCGCCAAAAACCAAAATAATTTGCACCGCTAAATTATTTTACTGAAAGGCAAAATGTGCAAAACACCGATTTATATATTTTCTAATAATAATGAATAATTTCACAACTAAAATAATTTAAAATAAATCATAATTTATTATTATTTCAAGTTTATGATTTTAAAATAGCTCATATACATAAATATATTTATATATATTTATATGTAGGGTGGCACTCTAGAAAAAATCACATTATTCCCGTTTGGCTTATCTTATTTTTCATAAATAAGTTACTTAGAGATGTACTTTTTTCTGAAATAACTAACATATTTTTGCAAGTTAATAAATGTTAAACTCCCAATAAATATTTTTACAATTATTTATATGAAAAATTATGACAAAATTTTCTCAATTTTCTCTGCTATTTTGACAAAAAAAATTGTGATCATGCTAAAATTTTCTTCATTTTTATTCGTTTCCATTCTTCTCTCTTCTTTGTTCTTATTAAAAAGTTTATGAAGCACAATGTAATTACATATAGTATCTTAGATTCAAGAAAGAACCACCATTTTCAAAAATTAATTTGAAAATTATAAATATTTTTTTTATTTTAATGATGCTTCCAAAAAGTTAATTTTGAACAATCATTTGTTTGTAAATAATTAAAAAATTATGAAAAAGAATATATTAAAAGAAACAAACCATAAAAGAAAGAACTGAGGACAAGACCCCAGAGTAGAGGGTGAACTATCTCAACATACTAGCGCCACGATGACAATGCCTAACAACCAAAAAAAAAACCTTCTTTAAAAGGGATACCTAATTATTACTCGGTAGAATCTATCAACTAGCAAGCTCAATAGTTGTTCCACTTTGCCCCCACTAAAGCAAGTGTTACACACTTTGCCCCACTAAAGCAAGAAGCAAATGTTTATAATATTATTTAATCACGTAAAAATGAAAATAAACAATGTCCCTTGTAAATGACTCGTACGTGATGCGTGGGATTGACTGACATGTCAGCATATTGTTGGTATTAAATAATTTTAAATTTTAATTATTTCTTTTTACCTACTCATAATTGTTAATATAAAACATTGGTAGGTAAAATATGAGTTTTACCTACCAATATACATTGGTAGATAAATTATTGGTAGGTAAATAATAGATTTCTTGTAGTGGTAACTATACAAATTCCGGCAACCAAAGCAGTTCCGACAATTAAAACTAATCCGGCAAATGAAACAATTTCGAATGTTTCCATGCAATTAAATTAGGAGCACAGTTGTATATTGTTAAATCCTATTAGGAACCTTGAGTTTGAGTTGAATTTGTAATACAGATATTTTTAAAAAAATATTATAAAATTTGATAAGAATCTATTGTTGTTCTTGAATTAGTTTTAGATATGAATTATGTTAAATTTGTTTTGATTAGTTTATTGCAACCTATCTGCAAAGCAAATGCAGCAAATACATTCAAAATAATGCAGTTGAGAGCAGCAAAATGTTGCTGAATTTTCAAGATATGATACAATAAAAATGACTGTTCTCGGTCGAATTTATAAATTCGAGCGTATCTAGTCCAATTTATAAATTCGACTGAGTCCGGTTGAATTTAAGGTAACTTAGGCGCCGAACTTTCAAACTTTTAATTTTTTTTCAAAATTGCGGTCGAATTTAGGCCAATCGAATTTGAGCAGTCGATCGAATTTATTAAATTCGACTGCTTTTTGCTAAATTCCACTAAGTTAGAATCGACTGCCATTTTGCAGTTAAATTTAGCTAAATTCGACTTGATCAATCAAATTTAATTAAATTCGACCACAAATTGGCAATCGAATTTAGCCGAGATCCTGATAGTGAAAACCAACAAGAATTTGGAGGAACATCATCCCAACCAAACAATATCAGACTGCAGCAATGCAAGTAAGCGAAATTTCGAATAAACATTTAATATACACATGCCTTGTATTATTATTTGTTATGGTGTAATTGTGGAGAGAACATACACCATATTATTGTATAGATTTGGGACTTTCGAGACTGCACGAGGTGTTTTTGTCATGGTATATAGCTAGATAGAAAACACTGCACTGAGTTTCTATGTAACTATATATGTCCATGCCTTGTATTGATATTTCAGAACATTTTTTCCCATGTTCCATGCAAATTTCCATATACTTGCATTAGAAAAATGTAAGTGGATGGCATATAGACGGAGATAACTAGCCCCTCTCTAAGGTTTACCCTATCACACTAATTATTCAATATCTCAACCTTATGATATTTCTAAGCTGCTAAAGAAGGATGAGGATTAGGAGGTGAAAAAAATTAAGATATCCCACTTGACTCGTTTCTAATTAATACTGATATTGTTACAACTATTAATAATTACTGTATACATTTAAATTAATTTGAAGTACCCAAAAAAAAGTTAAAAGCCACTTTCATCCACGTTCTCAAACAATTTTAGTATCAGGCCCGTCTAGGATGGTGTGCAAGGAGTTCAACAGCACAGCGGCCCCGGCCCCAAAATGATTAGGGTCCTCAAATCAGAAAAATCCATATACATATGTTATATGTCCATTTAATTGTCAGCAAAATTACACCAGACATTGATATATTCAGACTTTAACTTCAGTTACATACATCTAAAATCAAAACCTCCTCTAATGTCTCTTCAAATATCACGCCTATTTCATAGGAAATTGCATCAGCTATGTATATACGTGTATATCTACATCTTTTGTGCCACACATATGTGTATATCTACATCTTTTGTGCAAATCAATTTTAATGCTTTATTTTAATAAAATAATTCTCTTGTAAAGGTGTTGGAAAAAATAATTATTTTATAAAACTTGTTTAAATTTTAAATAAATTAAGCGCCCAATTTATAATTAGCACAGGGTCCCCGTAAAGTTTAAGACGGGCCTGTTTAGTATGTGAAGCATTTAATATGATGTGATATATATAATACAATAATTAATATGGCTAAACTTAAACCTCTTTGTTTATCATTTAAAAGCCATAGAAACCTAATTTTGAAGCATATCAGATGGTAGGTGTGCTAGAAAACAAGACATGACAGATTGCTTGTCTAGCTCAATGAAGCTTCAAGTTTGTAAAGGAATTTGATTAATTACACCCTGTGTGCTATGTTTAAACTACATAGATCAATATCTGTCATTAAATTGTGAACTTACGATGGACTATATATGGAGGCAAAACATCTACTGCAGAACCACTACAATCTCAAGTCACGATACGAATCTCTCATTTAACGGTGGACTCTAATGCAAATTAAAATGGAGCTCCACTGCTCCGACTATGAAGCTGACAGTTGCGCATGCAAGTTCTGTGCAAAGGGCAATTAATAAGGTATTATTACACATACTAATCTTAGCCAGCCAAATGGTCATTTCAGAAGTATATGTACAGCATTAGCGCTGGAAGTACTTGTTTCATTCACGTTTCACACAAGTCACAATCAATTTATATGAAATTGAGTACTCTTTGGGCCATGCTTGTTTGCCATATGGGAATGAATAGTCAGAGTTTAATGTATTGGGCAATAATATCATTCTAGAATCTGTCCTAAACGATGAATTTCTGGGACATGATATTTTATTCCCAATGCTATACAAAGGTGGACTAAATAATACAAGGTCGATATGAAAGCAACAAGACATTAGTACCTTGCTTGAGGTATCCAATTAAAACTAGGAATTGAAATCAGTCACTTATATTAGGATTCGGGAGTAAACTTTTCAACTGTTCTTATTGTAATTAGTAGTACGGCTTGTTATCAGTAACTCACTGAATATGTCAATATGAAAATATCTTAATGTTCTGCAGAACATAGGGTGAAATAAGAAGGGTTTCTACTATATTTCATACCGACAGAAATCTTAATTTGTATCCATTTATCATAATGGTGTCCCAGCTCTTAAGAGACAAGAGTACTGTTTGATTAAATTCAACTGTTTAAGGCTAGCTTGCACTCATTTTGCCTACAAGAGCAACAAGTAGAAAAATTGTAAATACACAATGCGGAAGGGACGCGCGGCACCAAAAACAGAACTCGTACTATTCAGATTGAGAAAAAAAACAAATAGCATTAATGATCATGTAGTAGGATAAACCTAGCTTGATGTGATGGAGGCAGAAGCAAGGGTAAAGAACCATCACAAGCAAGGATTCGGACCTGATAATTCAGCTAATCGAATTGGTTTCGGATTGGATTAATTTTCGATTTTTGTAAAATCATATCAATAGGATTGGTTTCGAATTGGATTAATTTTCGATTTTTGTAAAATCATATCCACTTACGATCGGGCGGATTTGATCAGGTTCGGGTCTAATTTTGGTTGTGCATTATTTGAACTGTAACACTTGCTTCCGGGGATATATATCAACTAGTGTAAAAGCCCGTGCAAGGCACGGGCCTCTAGATATGCTAAACTAATTTCTCACACGAATCTATATATATTTATTTAAATAATTTTGTAATTAAAAATATGATATAGGATAAGATTTCAATTTTATTTCATATTTTTATAGTAATTTTATAATATTGCGTACCAATTTCATGAACCAAATGTTCGATAATTTGATTAGTTTTTATAAAATTTTGATAATTACCTGTACGATAAAAATCACATGTTTACTTTTAATTGTTAAATGAACTTTATCAAATTGAACATTATTAGTAAAATTGTATATATATATATATATATATATATATATATATATATATTGTAAGACTAACCCTTAAGACATATTACAAAATCTCTCAATATTATGTAAAAGCCATCCTTGTGATTGTTTGATTCCTTCCTTTCATACATATTTATATATGTACACATACCTATACAATTCAAAACTCAAATGTCTAATTTTACATAATCTAATGTTTATTACATAATATTTAAGTTTTCTTTTTAAAATTAGATAAATTGAAACATTTTTTATATTACAAATTATAATATTTTTTAAACTTAACTTTAAATTTAATACCAAATATTTCATTCGATGTAAAATATGTTTAAACGAACTTAAACTCATTTTCAAGTATATGTTAACTATAACACAATAATTATATATTATACTAATTAATCTAATATATCATATAAAATTCATATTACCATACTCCATGGTCGAGTAATAATCTAACTCGTCATTGTTAATAATTATTGCAATGTTGTAATATTATGATCCAATAAATCATATCTTTTTTCATTTAATATTGAATATTAATCACATTATTTGTTATATATAAAATAGATCCCATTTTCAGAATCTCGTATTTTTAACATAAATTCAATTATTTTGCATAAATTATGAAATATTTATTTTTCTAGACAAATCATAATTTAAATCGCTGAAAGTCTAAATAGTTGGTCAACCAAAAATTCTCTAATATAACTCATATGTTTAAAATTTAGATACCTAAATATTATATTATGTAATTATTTATTATGTATAATCTTTTAAATAAATTTAACATCTTTCTTAAAACAAATCCTATTTTTAATTTTATTAATTTAATATCTACATAGAGAAGGGTGTATATAAATCCATGTATTTTTCTCCGGACTCGGTTACCTTTATGTATAACCTAGAATTTTATCTTAAATTTTTATTTTATATATCAATCATTTTACATGGCAAAGAGAAGTGTAAAGCATGTTTAATCGATCAAAATATTTTAAATATATCAATCACTTTAAATGACTTGAATTCTTGTGGGTAGAAGTCAATGGTTAGATTCTTATAGCTAACACAAATTCTTCCATTTTTTGCATGAAATATAGATAGGTGGCACTCTTGTAATTTTCTAACATATAGGGGTAAACTCGTAAATTCACAATAAATTTATTGGAATTTTTTGCCCTTGTGTTATATGGTATTATATAAAAGTATAATAATTAACAAAATAATTTATATATATTCAATTTGAAAAAATATAGGTATCATAAAAATCTATAAAGATGATTGAATAAATGGTTATTTATAAAATTACGATAACTGAAAAAATGGAGTTATATAAATATATTAAACCAACATTTTATTGTACTCAAGAGTTTAAATAAAATAATTTAGGATAAGAGGAGAATATGTGGCATATCTAATAAAATTTTGAAAATAAACTCAAAATACAATGCACCACAGTGTTTATGTCATTAAATTTGTTAGAAGAGATTAGAGGTTTGATTCTCAATAAATACAGAAAATCACACATTTTTAGAATAAATTATAAAATGGTGGCATTTTTGCAATTTTGTGATATGCAGGGGTAAAGTTATAACTTCACAACCACTTTTTTTGGCACTTTTTACCCTTATGTTCTCCTTTAATATATAGTAATAGATATACATAATATATCTTACTAGATCTTTTGAATAAATAATGGCAATATTTGATTGTAGCCTTTGGTACCTTAGCATGATTGGGTCACATTCAGATATATTTCGAATTAGAATATAATTAAATTGGGTTCGGGTCAAATTCGGTTAAGATTTTTTCAGATTTTTTATGTTTCGGAGATGAAAAAAAAATGGTTAAAATAATGTTGAATTAATGTCAAATTAGAATAAAGATCTTTAAGAAAGTTTGCGAAATGAAAATTTTCCTCATTACTCATACGTTTTTTTTTCTAAACGCTCATTCATTTTTTATTCATTAATTAAGTCATGAGATTATTCATTTTTTTGGAAATTAGATTATTCATTTATCAAAGTGAAAACTCTTAATTGTTTTCATTATCAGGATCGTAATAAAATATTTATTTAACGAGATTATTTGCTTACTAAATATTCATTTTTCGAGTCTGTACTACATGTATGTTAATTTTTTAACATAAAATTATTTAAAAATAAATGTTACTTATTAATAAAATAATATAGTTAATTCAATGGATTAATGTATATGGATTATAGGTTAATTTTTGTTAATAAAAAGTGGATTAATGTATATGGATTACAGGTTAATTTTTTATTAATTTTGGTTGGTTTTAGGTCTTTTGTTAAAGTAAATTTTAGATCAGATCAAATTAGTTTACGGATCATTATCAGATTTGAATATATTTAATCAATTTCGGTTTTGATTGAAATATTTCAAATTTGACTAAATTTCGGGTAATCTATTTTGGATTTTCAATCGAATCTCAATTTCATTAATTTTGATTCGATTTAACGAATTTTAATCCATTTTGCTTGCTCTAAACAGGACTAACAAAGAAGTATTAATTGTAATTATGATACCTAGAATGTAAATATTGTTATGTCCAAATCTTGGCATAAGCCCTAAGCATGCCTAATGGGCTGAAATAGTGGTCCACAACTTATAATGGGCCTAAAGATGAAGATTGGGTCACCAAAGCCTACCTCCAAGAGCTAGCTCAACGTTCTACCAACATAATATTCTTTATGAAAGTCTGCGACCACGAGCCACGGGTCGAGTTCGCTAAGGAGCCCCTAGTGTGGGATCGCACCTGCATCATCTCTCTACAAGGTCCAGTGTGGCCTAGCGTATTCTTATTATGAAGGCTCATGATTAAGCCCTGCGAGGTCGCATGAGTAGATATGAAGGCTTATAGCTAAGCCCAGCGAGGTCGCTTGAGTAGATTATGAAGGCTCATAGCTAAGCCCAGTGAGGTCGCATGAGTAGATATGAAGGCTCATAGCTAAGCCCAGTGAGGTCGCATGAGTGTCTCCATACTTTGGCCTACATCGCATGACTAAGTCTAGTAGGGTACGAATGTGAGGCCCTCGTAAGCTCTCCATTAGCCTCACAAATGAGGCCTCGTGATTCTAGCATCATGTTAGCCATAGGTAACCTTTATTGGGTCATGGGTCATGAGCAGAATTAATGGACTATTAGCATCAGCCCAAAAGTGAGTGAACTTGGGCCAGTGCACTATTAGCATCAGCCCAAAAGTGAGTGGACTTGGGCCAGGATGGATCTCCAGAAATCCTAGCCCGTCTAGGTAACTTCTTCTCCAAGAACTACGTATGGCTTGATCCCTATAAATAGGGTACGTAGGCACCTTGTTATGGATGATTGACAGTTAATTTAATGAAATTTTATAGGAAGATGCCGAAAAGCTACTTTATGCATTTGGTTATTTTACTAGTAGCTTTACATGTGTCATTTGTCCATTGGTCCATAAAACCCTACTTTTGCCTATAAATACCAGGCTAATTCCCATCCATTTTCTTAAGCCTCAAGTGCCAAAGAAATGCTTTTCTCTGTAGATACTCACCATATCCCAGATTTTATTTGCTTCAAAAAGTATCTAGCAAACAAGTTTCAATCTTCATATTTTACACCACTTTTAAGCTTGTTTTTCACTCCATTTTTTCACCAAAACACACCCTTTGACCAAGCTTCATTTGGGTAGTCCTTTAGCTCATTTTTATCAGCCCTTGAAGTTTTCTTTCATGTGTCTTTGAGCCACCTTTAGTTTCCCCTAAAGATAACTCTAAAACAACTCTAACCAAGATCACTTCGAAGACAAAGTTTTATCTCATCTATAGCAGGTTATTGAAGTGCTTTGAAAGTGGTTTAAGGATCCTTGTGTCCCCCTTAAATTACCTTTCATTTATTGATCTTGATGGCATTGTTTTGGTTGCACTTTTTGGTGATTTTGTGGTCATTTCTTGCTCTTCTATACACCTCTCAGCCAAACTTCTTTAGGCAGCCCCTAGCAAGAATCTAGGTAGTCCTTAGAGTGTCCTTCCTTGTGTCTTTGAGCCACCTTTGATAACCCATTGAATATCTTTCATTTAGTACTCTTTCGGCCTTAATTTGGTGGTGTTTTTAAGCTTCGATCCTAGCTTGTTCTTCTTGATTTCTTTCTAGACTTCAAGTGGTTCTAAGTTAGTTACTTTTTGTTTAGTGTGTGTACATCTACTCATACTAGTCCCGGAACCTAGTTCGTATCCTTTGAGAATACCTCTTATTTGAGAATTCTTTGTTTTAGACAACCAAGCTGTCGGATAAAGCCAAAGGTGATAAACTAGTAAAATTTCACACACACACACACACAGATATATATATATATATATATATATATATATATATATATTATCAAGACACAAGCCTTGTCCGTATGTGTTTAATTTAACTTATAGTAACGTGGTGAAAGCCAAAGTGTGCGTGTGTTTAATTTAACGCATAATAGCGTGGCTAAAGACAAATATATATAGTATGTTGTATTCACGAATTAATTGCTTTCACGTTTACTTTATTGTTGTTGATACATACATGTCTATAGATGAAGATAACAAATACCACAAGGCAGAAAATGAATCAAGGAATCGAAGCTGACAAATAAATCAAGAAACTAACTAAAATGCAAATCAACTAAAGCAACATCTTAGGAAGGGATCTCTGCAAATAGTTAGGAAGTACTTCTGTAACAAGCCATGAAATGCTAAAATCAAGCATCAGTAATCAGAAGAAAGTTTGCTGTAACCATGCAAGTAATTTCGAGAAATCAAGAAAAGAAGAGTTCGAGAAGTCATTCGAGAACTCTAACAAAAAGGGTTATTCGAGAAGTCCCAGTTTGAGAAGTCAGACTGCTTTCTTATTCGAGAAGTCTACAATATACACTAATCGAGAAGTCTACATAATATGCTATTCGAGAAGTCATTCGAGAACTCAATAAAAGGGACTATTTGAGAAGTCAACATTTCAGATTTCAAGACTCATCAGTTCGAGAACTCAGCCTGGATTCTTAATAATGCCAGATTTCTCTAATGGAACATATCGAATGAAGATCAAAACGCAGAATTACTTTGCAACCCGTGACTTATAGGCAGTGATCAATTACACAGAGGATGTTACGAGTAGGGAGTCAAATTGTAAATATTTGAAGGTTCAAACTCTTCCAAGTGAAAGGTGAAATCAGTCACTGTTTATCCGACTTCAAGGGCAACAATAAGAGTGGAAGCAACCTCCAACATGATTACACTACTACTGAAGAATTCAAAGGATGTCTTGATGAATGCATAAGGATCAGTTGTTTTATCTGGGAAGTTCAAGCACAGCTCAATAAGCAGAATAGCTTATTGACTTTCGAAAAGATTATATTTTTGATTAAAGATACTTTTCAGAGATAAAGATCCAAAGCAAAAAGATATTTTTCATAAAGCATCGCGTGGGCTTGGAAGCTAAGTCAACTCAAGAACTTAGTAACTTATGAAGAAAGAAACATACACTGACTTGAAGCATGCTGGGATTGCCCAAATCAAGGAAAGGATCTTCAAGACATTTCCAGAAATGGCTACCACTTCATGCATGTGTGTGTGACAAGTTATAAAAAAAATGTATCATTACATTCTACGTAGCTTACTTGTCTTCATATAGTTTAAATAAGTTGTATGAGCAGCATAGTTTTAGTAGAGAAGAAAACACTGAGCATAACGCACATTGCATTAGGTTTTCTTGTAAACAATAAGACCTTGTAACCCGCAGCTGTGTATTTCTACACAGAGTATTTTTTTCAAATAGAACCATCAGGTGGACCGAACAAACCCACCTGAGATTTTTTATATCATTTGTTGCATGTGTCTTAGATAATTTGTTTACCTTGTTTACTCTTTGTTCTTATAACATTCTATCTTAAGAACTCACCAAGTCGAAAGAATTTAGTCAAGATTGTATTCAACCCCCCTTCCACAATCTCGTGGTGCAAAACTGGGAAATAACAATTGGTATCTGAGCTAGCTTCTAACATACAAGAAGTCTAAAGATCACCACCATGGAAAAGAAGGATACAGGCGTGAAGATACCAGTCCTTGACAAAGATAATTACTTTCATTGGAAAGTAAAGATGCATTTACATCTCTTATCCATTGATGAAGGTTATGTAAACTGCATGGAGAAAGGTCCTCATATTTCTATGAAGCCTAACTCTACAGTTGGAGAAACAGCTGGAACTACAACTGCAGGAAGGCCTATTCCCAACCTGCCATCAGAATTCACAGATGCGGACAAAGAAGAAGTCCAGAAGGACAAGAAAACAATGTACATATTGTTCAATGGTATTGATCAAGACATGTTTGATAATGTCATAAACTGCACCACTACCAAGCAAGTGTGGGACACTATACGAACACTCTGTGAAGGGACTGGGCTAGTTAGAGAGTGTTATGCTAAAAATAATTATTTAAAATTGATTGCAAGTGCACAATCTCGTTTTAGTAAATTTAGATTCGTTCCGCAGAGACTAATATTTTTCGCAAAACCTTAATTTTTAATTTACTCGAACTAGAACAATTTTGGAGTTAGGAAAATTTTGATTTTTGCTAATTAAACCCTAAAAATAAATTTTATCTATTTTTAAAAGAAAAATTAAATCTATCCTAATTCTAATCTAACTAATTAAAAGTGAAAAGAACAAAAATTAAAATTATTCTAAATTCGAATTAAAGCTAAAATAAATTTCACAACTCGAATTAAACCAAGTTTTATTCTAAAAACTCATTTTTTTTATTAAATTAAAACTTATTTACAGAAATTTTTAAAAAAATTCAGCATCATTCTTTGGTAAAATCGACTAGCTAAATCGCAACAACACAAGAATTTCAGAAACGTCAAAAACAAACAAACTCGTAGAGTAAACAGAACCCAACGAATTAACATTAACAACTCAGACTACCAGCAAAACTAGCAGCAAAATAAAAACCTCAGCACAAACACGAACACAGTAACAACAAGCAGAAAATAAAATAGCACAAGCTCAGAACGCAGCAAGAACGCAGCAAGAACTCGGCGAATTAACGAACTCGGGATTATGACTCAGCAATGACTCAGAACAATCCCAGCACAACACACTGAGTCATCTCACAAACCTCTTAACAAACGAAAACTCAACACTCAGCCATTAGAAAAATTCGACTTAAGAACATTACAAACAATTCAACATCAATTAATTACAAACATTACGACTTAAGAACTAACCAAACGAACAGACAATCAAAATTTAAAACAAACATCACAACCACAACAAACTCCAGTCGAACAAATAACACAGAAACAGCGGCTCGACGAACTGTCAAAACTCATCAATTCGACAACTAGAACTCAAACAGTAATTCGACAATAACTCGGCAACAATTTGAAACCCAACTCAGCACTTTGAAGAACAACGCAGTAGAAGAAAGGAGGACAAAACTTAAAACAATTAAACTCAGCTCAACCAGCGAATTCGACAACAAAACTCGAAACAATGGCAACTAAATCTCAACGATTCTACAACGAGATGGGATGAACAGATAACTCGAATAGAAAATAGACAAAAAATGAAAAAAAAAATGAAAAAGGGGGGTTTGTTGTGTTGAATTTAGGAAAAAGAAGAAAGGGACATGGGAGTTGTGTGTCTGCAGAGAACAAAAAAAAACGAGGGGAGGGGAATTGCTGGGTATGCTGCGATTGAAAAGGGAGGAACAAGGCTAGGGGTGGGGGTTTTTCAGGGGAAAGAAGAGAGAGAGAGAGAGAGAGAGAGAGAGAGAGAGAGAGAGAAGGAGAAGAAAAGAAATAAGTTGGGTTTTTGGGTTCGAATAATACAGAAACAGGGGAGAGGATTATTGCTTCGAATAAAACAACAAATAAAACGATTAAAAAACTGTAAATTTGTAAATCTAATATTTTTGTGTTTTTTTCTTTAAATTAACTATGATTAAAGAAAAAGAAAAGAAATTAACTATGAATTTAAAGTTACGCTAGAACGATGATGGAATTAAATGGCCCACAATAAAATTGAACTTTAAAGGGGCAAAAATTACGAATTAAAACTAAGAGCAAGAAATTAAAATTTCGTTACTTTCAACCCATAGTGGTTAGCTTTTCGCTACTTTGTCCACTAATCGGATTTACGAAAATAACGAAAGGAAAGTAAAATAAACGAGAGAGCAAGACGAGAAATTAAAGGAAACGAAATTTTTGCATTAAAATAAAAAATGTTTACAAGATTTGAAACTAAAAAAACAAGAAATTAAAACTATCCTAAAATCTAAGTTTTTAAATACAAGGGGGGGTGAGGGGGTATTTATAGGATAGGAATTAGGGTTAAGGGGGGTGTTGGTTAAATCCCCACCATACATTTGTGGTGTGTGGTGGTGAAATCCTAGTCATCTATTTATTTCCTTCCCCCTTAAGGTTTGTAGAGTAGATCTTGGCCATACACTTATGTAGTGTGTTGGGATGATCTCCACCTTCCACATGTCCTCAAAGATTCCTTTTCCACCAAGCTCCTAATTCTTTTTCCTTTCTTCATTTAAGTCATTTTTCTTCCTCTTTTTCCCTTCCTTGTTCTTTATTTCTTTATTTTGTTATTTCTTTATTTATTCACGAATTTCCTGAAATGCAACAAAATAAATTATTAAAATACGAGTTCAAGCAATAAATAAGTAATAAAAATATGTAAAAATATGAACTTATCAGAGAGAATAAGAAATAACTCCTCATACAACAGTATGAACATTTTCACTTCAGTTCAGGTGAAAGTCTAACTGATATATTTAGTAGATTTCAGAAATTGCTAAATGAGTTAAAGTTGTATGGGAGAGTATATGAAACCAAAGATTCCAACCTGAAATTTCTGAGGTCTTTACCTAAAGAATGGAAGCCAGTAATAGTCTCATTGAGAAATTCTCAAGGCTACAAAAATTTTACACTTGAGAGACTGTATGGAATTCTAAAGACCTATGAGCTCGAGCTGCAATAAGATGAAGAAGTCAAAAAGAGCCTGAAGAAAGGTGGAAGTGTAGCTTTGGTGGCCAATGCTCCAACAAGCCAAGATGGAGAGAAGATAAAGAAGGTGGAAACCACACCAAGTCAAAGAACTTGTGAAGGTGGAGCTGGAACTAGCAGAGGTAAAAGCAAGATGATTGAAGAACTTGATGCATTGAGTGAGGATGAATCTGAAGATCTAGATGAATATTTGGCATTCTTGTCAAAGAGATTTTCAAAGTTAAGAATCAAGAAGAATCGAACATGAGTCGGGCAATTCAAGAAAAACTACCAACCAAGCAAAGATGTGGTTGAAAGATCAAAGATCAAATGCTATAGCTGTGGAATTGCTAGTCACTTTGTCAATGAATGTAGAAAATCCAAAGCTGACAAGAAACGGTTTGAGACTGTTGACTACAAAAAGAAATATTTTGATCTTCTCAAGCAAAAGGAAAGAGCATTCGTATCTAGAGATGATGATTGGGCAGCTGGAGGAGATTCAGATGCAGAGGAAGAGTTTGTCAACCTTGCACTTATGGCAAATGAAAATGATGAAGAGGCTAGTTCAGCAAGCAACCAGGTATACTCTACAAACCTAACTGATCTTTTCAAAGATGAATGTGATAATGTTGTTAATGAAATGTCTAATGAACTGTACAACATGCATGTCACATAAAATCACTTAGCAAAGAAAACAAAAAGGTTAAATATCTGAATGTTAAGCTAGGTGATATGAATACTCTGTTATAGACTCAGTTAATTGAGTTTGAAATGAAGAAAAGAAATTCCCAGGATGCTAAAAATGAATTACTTGAGGCTCTAAAAAGAGAAGAGTGTTTAAAAGAGCAATTAAGAAATGAACAAGAATTAATCACTAAGTGGAAAGGATCAAAGGCTAAAACTGAAGAAATATGTAATGTTCAAGGAGTTGATTCTTTCTGTAAATTAGTAGAAGCAAAGTTAGGAGTTGATGGGGAGGTTGCCTCAGACAGTGACTCAATGGATGAGGAATATCCATTGAAGGCGAAACCTGTTCGTAAGGCAACCTTGGTTAAATTGAATATGCAATATGGACCTGTCATCAAAAACTTTGTAGTGGGAGAGTGTAGCAAAACCAAGTCAGTTGAACAAGAAAACATAGGCCACTTGTCCATCAAGAGATTGATGGATAAGTTAGAAAAGACTGAATCAAAGGTTAAGGCTAAAAAGAAGAATAGAAATTAACAAACACAACAACTACACACCTGATAAGTTTGCTCCCAGGAAGGAATGTGTAAAATGTGGTAGTGTTAATCATTTATCTGCCAACTGTAAAACTGTGAAAGATGCTTCTGTACCTTGTATGCCTATGTATGTGCATGTGCCTGCTATGAATGTTATGCCTAACATGTTTATCTAACCTTCTCATGCATCTAGTCAGTATGCTAACATGCAATTCATACATAATCCATATCACAATGCCTTTAATATGCCTCAGTTGCCATGGATGATGAATAACATGTTTACACAGACAATGCCTAATTGTACATCTAGCTTTAATGCATATGAGCAAGTGGAACACCCTGTTTTTCAAAGACCTACACCAAGAGTTAAGGTTGACTTAACTCAATCAGAACCCTTGGATGGTAAGGCCTTGAAGAATAGGAGAAAGGCTAACAAGGCAGGACTTAAGGAAACTTGGGTACCAAAATCAACTTGATTTGATTTTGATGTGTGCAGTGAGACAGAAAGAATCTTTGGTATCTGGATAGTGGTTGTTCTAGGCACATGACTGGAGATTCTACCCTGCTCACTAAGTTCGAGGAGAGAGCTGGCCCTAGCATTACCTTTGGAGATAACAGCAAAGGATATACTAGAGGTTATGGCTTAATTTCACAAGGAAATGTCATCATTGAGGAAGTAGCACTGGTTGATGGTCTTAAGCACAACTTGCTTAGTATCAGTCAACTATGTGATAAAAATCAGAATGTCTGGTTTACATCTGAAGCTTGTGTTTTTTTCAAGAAAAACGACAACAAGGTATTGATGACAGGAAACAGAAAAGGAAATGTGTACATTGCTGACTTCAACTCAACGAGTGCCAACTCTGCTACATGCCTTTTCAGCAAGGCAAACATGGATGAAGGATGGCTTTGGCACAAGAGACTATCTCACTTAAGTTTTAAATCCATGAATGAATTGGTCAAGAAGGATTTGGTCAGAGGTATTCCAAAATTGGAGTTCTCCAAGGATGGACTATGTAATGCATGCCAAAAAGGGAAGCAAAAGAATGCCTCTTTCAAATCCAAGTCAATGTCATCAATTGATCAACCCTTACAGCTACTGCACATGGATTTATTTGGAACAGTCAATGTATTGTCGATATCTAACAAGAAATACTATCTTGTAATTATTGATGATTTTTCCAAATACACTTGGACTTTCTTTCTGCATTCAAAAGATGAGGCAATTGAAATCATTATCAAGCATATCAAGACAGTCAACAACAATCCAATCTTCAAAGTAAGAAGGATTAGAAGTGACAATGGAACTGAGTTCAAGAATTATGTGTTAAGAGAGTTCTATGAAAAAGAAGGAATCACTCAAGAATTCTCTACATCAAGAACACCTCAACAAAATGGTGTAGTGGAGAGGAAGAACAGAACTCTTATTGAAGCTGCAAGGACTATGCTTGAAGAATCAAAGTTGCCAACATATTTCTGGGTTGAAGCTGTTAATGCTGCATGTTATACTCAGAATATATCTTTGGTCAATCAAGCAAAAGGCATGACACCTTACCAACTATTCAAAGGCAAGAAGACAACAATTAACTTTATGCATGTCTTTGGATGCAAATTCTTTGTATTAAAAAACTATGGCAAGAGCCTTGAGAAATTTGATTCAAAGGTAGATAAAGCTATCTTTGTTTGGTATTCAGTTGGAAAATCTTACAGAGTCTACAACCTAAGATTTAACATTGTTATGGAATCCATACATATTGTTTTCGATGACAAGAAAATATACGGTCTAGTAGATGAAGGTATTCATAAATCACTCTCATTCGAGAATTAGACAAATGGTGAAGAAAGCGAAGATGATGATGAAGAGAGGTTATCAATCGGTGTACAGAGCAGACCTAGACCATTAGTTGAAGTGCAGAATGGACCATCTGTGGAAGACCAACTCACACTATTTGTTGAAGATTATCTTGAAGCATCTGTTGAGAACCAAAGAGAAATATTTGTTGATAACTCTGTTAGAACTCCACTCAACTCGAGGTCCATGCACTCAGGGGGAGTTTCTCACAGTCAACACTCAACAACAAATCAAGATGGTCAACATAAAGAAAATGAAGTAACTTCATCAAGGTCAAGCTTACCACCACAAAGAAAATAGACTAAGGATCACCCTTTTGAACTTATAATTGGTGACTCCAGTGCAAAAGTCCAAACTAGGAGAGCAACTCCAGAAGAATGCTTGTACAATAGTTTTCTTACTAAAGAAGAACCTAAGAAGGTTGAAGATGCTCTTCTAGATCCAGACTGGGTCTTGCAAATGCAAGAAGAGCTAAACCAGTTTGAGAGAAATGAAGTATGGAAACTTGTACCCAAACATAAAGACAAATCAGTGATTGACACTAAGTGGGTATTCAAGAAAAAGATGGACGAGAATGGCATAGTCACAAGGAATAAAGCTAGACTGGTTACTAAAGGCTACTGTCAAGAAGAAGGAATTGACTTTGAAGAAACCTTTGCACCAGTGACAAGGTTAGAAGCAATCAGAATCTCCCTAGCCTATGCAGCTCATGCCAACTTCAAAGTCTATCAAATGGATGTCAAGAGTGCATTTCTAAACGGTATTCTGGAGGAGGAGGTGTATGTTAGTCAACCTCCTGGTTTTGAAGATTCAGACTTTCCAGAATATGTGTATTATTTGCTCAAAGCACTCTATGGCCTGAAGCAAACACCTAGAGCCTGGTATGACACACTTTCACAGTTCCTCATAGAGAATCACTTCATCAGAGCTACTGTTGCTAAAACTCTCTTTTATAGATCTGTCAATGGCTCTATGATACTTGTCCAAATTTATGTAGATGATATAATATTTGGGTCTACTGATGAGAAGCTTTGCAAAAGGTTTGTCAAACTTATGCAAAGTAAATACGAAATGAGCATGATGGGTGAATTAACTTATTTTCTTGGTTTACAAGTTAAACAAGTAAATGAGGGAATTTTTATAAGTCAAACTAAATATGTTTTCGATCTCTTAAAGAGATTTGACTTAGCAGATTGCTCTTCAGCAAAAACACCCATGGCCACTACCACTAAGCTTGAGTTGAATACTAAGGAAAAGAAGGTGGACATTTTAAGCTATAGAGGCATGGTTGGATCTCTTTTATATTTAACTACTAGCAGACCTGATATTATGTTTGCTACATGTTTATATGCTAGATTCCAAGTTGATCCTAGGGAATCTCATATAGTAGTTATTAAAAGGATTTTTAGGTATCTCAAGGGAACACCAAACCTTGGCATTTGGTACCCTAGAGATGCTGGTTTTAATCTAATAGGCTTTTCAGATGCAGATTATGCAGGTTGTAAGATGGATAGAAAAAGTACCACAGCCACCTGTCAGTTCTTAGGAAACAAGCTGGTTTCATGGTTCAGTAAGAAGCAAAACTTGATTTCTACATCAACAGCAGAAGCTGAGTATATAGCAGCTGGAAGTTGTTGTGCACAGATTTTATGGATGAGAAATCGATTGCTTGACTATAGAGTTAAGGTTGAGAAGATTCCAATTTTCTATGACAATACTAGTGCAATTGCAATTTTTGAGAACCCAATGCACATTCAAGAACCAAGCACATAGACATCAAATACCCATTAGGGAGCATGTGATGGAATGTACTGTGGAACTACATTTTGTTCCAAGTGAGAAACAATTGGCAGATATCTTTACTAAAGTTTTGGATGAAGCAACCTTCTCAAGGTTGGTAAGTGAGCTTGATATGTTAAACTTTTCATAATCTTTGAATATCTGTTCAATTGGTTGCAGCCAGTGAATTTTATTCTATGGATTTTTATTTTTTTATTTGCTTATTTGCATGATTACTCTGGAGATGTCGAACACTTAGTTTTCTGGAGATATCGAATAAGTATAACCATTTTTGAGTTATCGAATGAGTATTGCGCTTGAGATATCGATTATTTAATTCTCTAGAGATATCGAACCAGTCTTTGCTAGAAATATCGAACTAGTTAATTACTAAGAGATATCGAATCAGTCAATATTCGGGTAATATCGAATGGTTAATATTTAAGATATCGAATGGATTAACTATTTGTTGATATCATTTAATTGTTTTATCATTTATCCAGAATGATCGAATGATTTGTGTGCTCTATACTCTAGAATTATTTGTCTCGAATTGATTAGACTCAAGCCGTCAGACTTAAATGATTTTGGAACAAGTTACACACATAATATTTTACTTTTTATCTTTTCTAAATGATCTGTCAGGATTAGTCTAGGACACCGTGTAATCTCTTTTGCATGCGTTAGTGTGTTTAGAGAGGTGTGACCTTTGTTTAACCTTACACTCTCTTAACTCCTAGATATTAAGTCGCGTCTTTCAGAATTCTTGGCTTATAAATAGGCAAGGGTAGAGATCATTTAGACTTACACCTTACAAAAACAACCCCTTTCTCCTTTCTTCTTCAACATCCTTCAAAATGACGAAAAGCATTCTTAAGGTATCAATCGAAGAATTTGAGGCCATGCCTTTTTACCAAAAGGTTATGGCTCTGCATGAGAAGATAGACGAGCTCATTGCCGAGGAGGAGAAGGCCATCGCTGCCATGTGAGCAGCCTTGGTAGTTCTTCAAGCACGCAGCCGGGGGGATTCCGTCGATGACCCAGCCGCAGTCACCTAGTTGGTTTAGGTGGGGGGGACGTCGTTTAGTTTTTGTTTAGGTTGTTTTTTAAGTTGTTTCAATGGTCTTTTTGACCATTTATTTAATGTTTTTTTTTGAATGAAATGATCTTTTCTTCTATCTATATTGTTCTGTGTTTGTTGATTATCTCCCTGCATGTCTCTATGAAGCAACTTCACTGGTAGATTACATTTCGATTTTAATTCAACAAAGAACACTTAGATAAGATAAAGATGGATTGTGCTTAAGTCACCTAAGTTTCTTTAATAATCTAATCCCTATGGGTTAGTAAGATTAATTCAACTTATGCGTATTTCTAATCTATTAGTGACTAGGCACACATTTCATTGAGTTAACTTTAATCTAATCAGGATATTTTGAATTCTTTTGATTCATACTGAATAGATCTGTTAATTTACACCATGTTCATGTTGTTCTTAATTCTAACTTAACACTGTCATCTAACCCAAAAGTGAGCCATAATAGCTACACAGTTGCATAGTTTCTTGTCATATTTACAGTACTCCCAAGGACTTAAACAGACAACAGAGGATGATGATAATGTGTTGGTGTTATAACAAGCAAACTTGGTCATACATCTACCAGGTTCTACAATTCTGTCATTTGCCATGTGTAAAACACCTAGAATTAATGTTAAAAGAAAAAACAACTAATTTGGACACTGTTTTAAAACAGGACTAATTAGTTAATCTTGAACACATGAATAAGTAATTTTATTCCTGCTGATTGAACTCTAATTAAGTTGACTAATTAAGGCATTAGGGTTAAATGTAACATATCTGCAGATACTTAAATGAATATCCATGACTATCTCTGCAAAATTGTTTCTTTTCCCTAAGTACAGCTTCAAGCACACTGTCAATTTACTACGTCAAGTCAAAAGGTGTTCTGTATCTCTAAGAGTATAAACCTTCATGTGGAGAAGGCTCTTACTTCATTACACCTAGTTCAGGTATTGAGTTCTAATCTATCAGCATTTTTCTCTTATTTTCCTAAAATCTTTGCCTTACTATGCTGAAATGAGAATTGTTGGAATGTCCCCCAGATTCTCTACCCAATCAGCACACCACATATTCATAGTTTTCCCATCTTTAACCCCTTCTACAGTTTCTTAACAAACTGTAGTTGACAAAACTTGTATATCTTAACTTGAGGGGAGTGAACAGGAGGAAAGTGAGGGTGAGGGAAGTGGTGAACATCAAGAAACCACAAGAACAAGGAAGGTAAGGGTGTGTAAAACCAGCCTAGCCATCCTATGTCTTCCCAAAAAGCATAGTGATTAATAAGGACATCCACATTTCTAGTTTTAGTCTCTTAACAGACTTCAACTATTGAATTAAGTCCCCAACCAGGAACACACTCAGTGAGGGTAAGGGACACAGTTGTGCAACCTTCTCATACTTGATTTCTAGCTAGGAGTTAGTACAAGTTGCAGGGACACAGGGGAAGCACACACA
Source organism: Saposhnikovia divaricata (assembly GCA_036435485.1). Classification (NCBI taxonomy): domain Eukaryota; kingdom Viridiplantae; phylum Streptophyta; class Magnoliopsida; order Apiales; family Apiaceae; genus Saposhnikovia; species Saposhnikovia divaricata. The sequence continues at coordinate 115,339,421 of CM071596.1, forward strand.
AGTTACTCTTAACTATTTCTCAAATTCAGGTTGATGAATCTTCTATAAATGAGAGGATTCAGCCCCATTCATGGATACCTAATTTGTGACAATGAAGCACTTCAACACACACCAAACACTCTAGATTCTTCATATCATTTCATGAAGAAGCCAACACTCAACCTTGAGATCTCCAAGCTCTTAACAAGGCAGGTTATTGAATTCTATAACCATATCTCTTCAACCTCTATGGAATCTTATGATTTCTCTTTAGGATTGAAGGAAGGGAGTGAAAAATAGGAGAGGCCTGGTTGCTCCAGGGAAAAAGGTGAGTTGTGTACAAGAGTGGTCTCTTATTTCTTCCAGGAGAGCAAAAGGAGAGATTGAGTACCCCTTTAGGAAGGGAAGTTGTTTGTGAGAAGTGAGCCAGGATGAGATCATGATGAAAAAACAGAGAGATTAAGAGAGAAGTCTTTTATTTATACAGATTCTAACTTCTCATTCCTCTGGTTCTCATCTTTACTACATCACTGTTCTTGCTGATAACAAAAAAGGGGGAGAAGGAAGTTCAGAATTTTTCTTCAATTTCAAAGGGGGAGAAGGGAGTTCAGAATTTTTCTTCAAATTCAAAGGGAAAAGGGGTTCAGAATTCTTTTCAATTCTCTTCTTCTACCTGTCTCATCAAGAGGGAGAAGGTTTAGTAATTTCAGATATTTCTATCTTTGTTCAAAAAAACGGGGGAGAAATTTTTGGAATAGAGTAAAGAGGGGAGAGAGTCCTTCAGAACAACCAGTAAGTGGAGGAACAGAACAAACTCTCAGAATAGATGCTTTACATAGGGGGAGCAATTCTAAGTACTCAAGTGAAGTGAGTAGTACAATCCAGAAACTGTGTCATGGAAGCTGGATCAATATTTTCTATCCTAGTGAAAGAAAATCTGAAAAGTGGTTTTTGTTATCATCACTCTCTGGATTTATGTCTTTTTCTTGAAGACATAAATAGGGGAGATTGTTGAGACATACATGTCTATAGATGATGATAACAAATACCACAAGGCAGAAAATGAATCAAGAAATCAAAGCTGACAAATAAATCAGGAAACTAACTGAAATGTAGATCAACTAAAGCAACATCTTAGGAAGGGATCTCTGCAAATAGTTAGGAAGTATTTCTGTAACAAGCCATGAAATGCTAAAATCAAGTATCAGTAATCAGAAGAGAGTTTGCTGTAACCATGCAAGTAATTTCGAGAAATCAAGAAAAGAAGAGTTCGAGAAGTCATTCGAGAACTCTAACAAAAAGGGTTATTCGAGAAGTCCCAGTTCGAGAAGTCAGACTGCTTTCTTATTCGAGAAGTCTACAATATACACTAATCGAGAGGTCTACATAATAGGTTGTTCGAGAGGTCATTCGAGAACTTAATAAAAGGGACCATTTGAGAAGTCAACATTCGAGATTTCAAGACTCATCAGTTCGAGAACTCAGCCTGGCCTTCAGAACAACCAGCAAGTGGAGGAACAGAACAAACTCTCAGAAAAGATTCTTTACATAGGGGGAGCAATTCTAAGTACTCAAGTGAAGTGAGTAGTACAATCCAGAAACTGTGTCATGGAAGCTGGATCGATATTTTCTGTCCTATTGAAAGAAATCTGAAGAGTGGTTTTTGTTATCATCACTCTCTGGATTTATGTCTTTTTCTTGAAGACATAAATATGGGGAGATTGTTGAGACATAAATGTCAATAGATGATGATAACAAATACCACAAGGCAGAAAATGGATCAAGAAATCAAAGCTGACAAATAAATCAGGAAACTAACTGAAATGTAGATCAACTAAAGCAACATCATAGGAAGGGATCTCTGCAAATAGTTATGAAGTATTTCTGTAACAAGCCATGAAATGCTAAAATCAAGTATCAGTAATCAGAAGAGAGTTTCCTGTAACCATGCAAGTAATTTCGAGAAATCAAGAAAAGAAGAGTTCGAGAAGTCATTCGAGAACTCTAACAAAAAGGGTTATTCGAGAAGTCCAAGTTCGAGAAGTCAGACTGCTTTCTTATTCGAGAAGTCTACAATATACACTAATCGAGAGGTCTACATAATAGGTTGTTCGAGAAGTCATTCGAGAACTCAATAAAAGGGACTATTTGAGAAGTCAACATTCGAGATTTCAAGACTCATCAGTTCGAGAACTCAGCCTGGCCTTCAAAACAACCAGCAAGTGGAGGAACAGAACAAACTCTCAGAAAAGATTCTTTACATAGGGGGAGCAATTCTAAGTACTCAAGTGAAGTGAGAGTACAATCCAGAAACTGTGTCATGGAAGCTGGATCGATATTTTCTGTCCTAGTGAAAGAAAATCTGAAGAGTGGTTTTTGTTATCATCACTCTCTGGATTTATGTCTTTTTCTTGAAGACATAAATAGGGGGAGATTTTTGAGACATAAATGTCTATAGATGATGATAACAAATACCACAAGGCAGAAAATGAATCAAGAAATCAAAGCTGACAAATAAATCAGGAAACTAACTGAAATGTAGATCAACTAAAGCAACATCTTAGGAAGGGATCTCTGCAAATAGTTGGGAAGTATTTCTGTAACAAGCCATGAAATGCTAAAATCAAGTATCAGTAATCAGAAGAGAGTTTGCTGTAACCATGCAAGTAATTTCAAGAAATCAAGAAAAGAAGAGTTCGAGAAGTCAGTCGAGAACTCTAACAAAAAGGGTTATTCGAGAAGTCCCAGTTCGAGAAGTCAGACTGCTTTCTTATTCGAGAAGTCTGCAATATACACTAATCGAGAAGTCTACATAATAGGTTGTTCGAGAAATCATTCGAGAACTCAATAAAAGGGACTATTTGAAAAGTCAACATTCGAGATTTCAAGACTCATCAGTTCGAGAACTCAGCCTGGCCTTCAGAACAACCAGCAAGTGGAGGAACAGAACAAACTCTCAGAAAAGATTCTTTACATAGGGGGAGCAATTTTAAGTACTCAAGTGAAGTGAGTAGTACAATCTAGAAACTGTGTCATGGAAGCTGGATCGATATTTTCTGTCCTAGTGAAAGAAAATCTGAAGAGTGGTTTTTGTTATCATCACTCTCTGGATTTGTTATCATCACTCTCTGGATTTATGTCTTTTTCTTGAAGACATAAATAGGGGGAGATTGTTGAGATATACATGTCTATAGATGATGATAACAAATACCACAAGGCAGAAAATGAATCAAGGAATCAAAGCTGGCAAATAAATCAGGAAACTAACTGAAATGCAAATCAACTAAAGCAACATCTTAGGAAGGGATCTCTGCAAACAGTTATGAAGTATTTCTGTGACAAGCCATGAAATGCTAAAATCAAGTATCAGTAATCAGAAGAGAGTTTGCTGTAACCATGCAAGTAATTTCAAGAAATCAAGAAAAGAAGAGTTCGAGAAGTCAGTCGAGAACTCTAACAAAAAGGGTTATTCGAGAAGTCCCAGTTCGAGAAGTCAGACTGCTTTCTTATTCGAGAAGTCTGCAATATACACTAATCGAGAAGTCTACATAATAGGCTGTTCGAGAAATCATTCGAGAACTCAATAAAAGGGACTATTCGAGAAGTCAACATTCGAGATTTCAAGACTCATCGGTTCGAGAACTCAGCCTGGCCTTCACAACAACCAACAAATGGAAGAACAGAACAAACTCTCAGAATAGATGCTTTACATAGGGGGAGCAATTCTAAGAACTTAAGTGAAGTGAGTAGTATAATCCAGAAACTGTGTCATGGAAGCTGGATCGATATTTTCTGTCCTAGTGAAAGAAAATCTGAAGAGTGGTTTTTGTTATCATCACTCTCTGGATTTATGTCTTTTTCTTGAAGACATAAATAGGGGGAGATTGTTGAGATATACATGTTTATAGATGTTGATAACAAATACCACAAGGCAGAAAATGAATCAAGGAATCAAACCTGACAAATAAATCAGGAAACTAAGTGAAATGCAAATCAACTAAAGCAACATCTTAGGAAGGGATCTCTACAAACAGTTATGAAGTATTCTGTGACAAGCCATGAAATGCTAAAATCAAGTATCAGTAATCAGAAGAGAGTTTGTTGTAACCATGCAAGTAATTTAGAGAAATCAAGAAAAGAAGAGTTCGAGAAGTCAGTCGAGAACTCTAACAAAAAGGGTTATTCGAGAAGTCCCAGTTCGAGAAGTCAGACTGCTTTCTTATTCGAGAAGTCTGCAATATACACTAATCGAGAAGTCTACATAATAGGCTGTTCGAGAAATCATTCGAGAACTCAATAAAAGGGACTATTCGAGAAGTCAACATTCGAGATTTCAAGACTCATCAGTTCGAGAACTCAGCCTGGATTCTTAATAATGCCAGAGTTCTTTAATGGAACATATCGAATGAAGATCAAAATGCAGAATTACTTTGCAGTCGGTGACTTATATGCAGTGATCAATTACACAGAGGATGTTACGAGTAGGGAGTCAAATTATAAATATTTGAAGGCTCAAACTCGTCCAAGTGAAAGGTGAAATCAGTCACTGTTTATCCGACTTCAAGGGCAATAATAAGTGTAGAAGCAACCTCCAACATGATTACACTACTACTAAAGAATTCAAAGGATATCTTGATGAATGCATAAGGATCAGCTATTTTATCTTGGAAGTTCAAGCACAGCTCAATAAGCAAAAAAGCTTATTGACTTTCGGAAAGATTATCTTTTTGATTAAATCTTCTTTTCAGAGATAAAGATCCAAAGTAAAAAGATTTATTGCATAAAGCATCACGTAGGCTTGGAATCTAAGTCAACTCAAGAACTTAGTAACTTATTGTGAGAACCCAGATTTTTGGTAGAATTAAAGCTTTTATTATTTAATGGAATATAAGTGTAACAGTTGTTCTAAGGAATGGATTGGATATGGATTCCAATGTTTATATGCCATGAATAATGCAATAGGTTGACAACTTAGATTAGAATAATCTCTCTCCTAGAAAGTAGGATATGGAGATTCTAAGAGAAAAGAATATTCTCATGTCAACCAAATTGATATCTGTTATGAGTCCAGTGGTTCCGTAAAAGAGTTAAGGAACGCTCAAAAGAGAACACGGATATTTTTATAAATATAAGGAATAAAGAGAGAATAAGAAATGAATAGTGTTCTTGATGGAAATTAGAATATTATTAGATGCCGCTATATAGAAGTATTCAGAATGGATTTCTGAGTTCGTATTCGTGATCCAGGGGTAAAATAAGTGTATGTAAACGATATCAGATTCAGAAAAATATCACTTTTATTTTCTCCGAGATTTCCCTGGACACTGAAGGATTTAAGGATTTAATAAAGAGATTTAAGGAATTTAAATTCGAGAATTATTAAGGAGGATTGAGAATGGTAGTATAAATATTAAGAAGGTTTCCGGTAAAACCCTAATTAGAAATCCTTGAGATATTCCTCCGAACGATCAATGAAAATGAGCAATAACCAGACAAAAGAGCAAGCAGGGAATCAAGGTGCATGCATGTGCAAGAGGATAAGAGCAAGTAACTAAGTAGTTACATGAGCAACTAGCATACTTAGCAAATCAAACCAAGTACTTAGCTCCTTGTCAGCATCTTACCAATACAAACCAACACTTGTCCATCCAAACTACATCATCCATGACCTATTACCTTTAATAAATCTACTTTATGGAAGATATTATCATGATAATACATGTTATACAAGATGAGATCAAGCAAAGCAAGCCAACCATCTTTTCTTTCTTTTCTCTCCCATTTCCAACAGTTTGGATTTTCCAGGGCAGGGGGTCTTTGCGATTTTTTTCACCTAGTTCTACTCATCTAAAAATCATGAAAAAATTCACGGAGCTTCTACACATCAAGATAAAGTTGTGGATTTAATTTCATAATTTTTGAAGATCGTTTGGATGGGTAAATAAATTCGTGAAGTTCACTCTGTTTTTCCACTTGAAGGAAGCCCTTCGAATTTTTGAAGTTTTAAGATTTCAAAACCCAACTTCCAACCATTGTTTGATCTCCAAATTTTTATGGTGAGTACTAAATTTCATATAATAGCTATCCTAGAAATCTTAGCTTTAAACTCCACTTTTTCCATTTTCAAATAAATCATCAAAGTCTAGGGTGAATAATAACTTTCAAGATCTAACATTAGTTTTCTTGTTTCTTTGGATGATTTAAGCTTGGTTAAGGTGTTCTAAGGACTAAGACTTACACACTCCAAGGAAGGTATATCTCTTAAGAACCCTAGATCTTACTTTGAGTTTTAAGATTATTCTTGGTGATTTAGATGAGTTTGATTATGATGATGTTATAAACATGATTATGTAGTTAGTTTAGTTGATTTAAGAGATGTGATGAATATGATGGTGAAGTGAGATAATCTTGGACTTATTAATATGAGATTCATGTGTATAAAATGTATGGTATGCCCGGTGTGGCTTGTTTGTGATGAAACAAATTTTGAAACATTCGATTTATAGTCGTCGTAATGCCAAAATTTCGTTAAACCTTGAAAACCGTGCATCACAGTAGGTCTAATTGTCGAATCTGGTTAAGTATATGGCATACCCTTGTAGATATCGAGTCATAGATTGTTTTGGCATGAGAATCGAAGCAAACTGACTTACAGTTTAGGAGTTATGGTCAAAATCGTAAAAGTGGTTCGAAACCATAAATGCGAGTTCGTAACTGCAATTGAACCCCTGTAAAATAAGTAATTCAGTGGCGAATCTTGTTAATTAAATATTAGAGATCATAAGGAAGGTGTGGGAGAAAACCTCATGTCAAACTGACGTCTTCCGATTTTATAAAAATGTTCGAATCAAGGTTAAGTGCGAATGAGCCCCTAAAATGGATACTTGGTTATAACTTTGGAAAACCATTTAGATAACGGTCAATAAATCTCGAGGTATAAGCTTTGTTAACAAACGACCGACCTTAGCACTTTTGTGGCGTAAGTACCTACCAAGTGCAAGTGAAATGGCAAGCCTTAATAACGAACAAGTGTCGGGTCATAACGGTGTTAATAAGAGTTACACTAGAGAGTGCATAATGAGATAACTTGAAAAGGTGTTTTAACCCAAGTTAAGTATAAACTTAGCTTTACGAAAGTGTTAAGTGATTAATCTCGAATACTTTGATTGTTTATAGATCACTAGACTGACCCAGGGCACTCTACCCCTACTCTAGTACCAGGCAACTTTCCAATACTTTGGAACTGGTGTTGTGATAATATATATAGTTTGATTTTGTTATACATATGACATAGCATGCATGCCTATATTTCAAATTATATTGTGATACTTGTTCCGATATTTGGTATTGGCTTATAAGCTAGATATGATATATTAGTTATAAGCCGGATTTTGTTAAGACCCTTAATGAAGGGCATATGATCTTCATTCATTAATCTAGACCGGGAGTCAGTATTTTAAAATATAGAGATAGTCGTGGAAACCCGGAGGGATTCCAGCGACAGATTACTAACCACTCGAGGAATATTATTTGAATATTATCTCAATCGAGAAGTACTATATGGATATTATTTTGAATATTCATTCGAGTTTATTTATTTAATGAATATTATTTTTAATATTCATTTGAGCTTTATTTATTTAAATGAATATTATTTTTAATATTCATTTGAGTTTATTTATTTATTGAATATTATTTTCGAATATTCAATTGAGCTTATTTAGTTAATGAATATTATCTTGAATATTCATTTAAGGTCTTAATTATTTTCTTATATATTATTTTTAATATTTATTCGAGTAATTATTTATTTAATAAATATTTTATATATACTTATTCGAGGGTTATTCAAGAGCAATATTTTATATTAAGAATATTCTGGAATTATTTATGGTTTAATAAATATTCTTTGAATATTTATTTAATTCTTTCAACCAGTTCTAAAATAAGATATTTTATTTAAAAATTTCCTTGATCTTCAAATACTATGTAAATTATTTCTGAGTAGTATTATTATTATTATTTTTATCGAGGAAGGTTCTTAAAACTCTATTATTCATTCGAATCTATCTTCCAAAATATAAGGGAACCTTGCTTGAGAGCTGTTATTTCTTTGACTGCCCGGTCATATACTTGTTAAACTACCTTTTCACTCACATCTTGATTCTTTTCAAACATCGATATGAGTCTTTTTGGTTACCTCCTTAACACTCGAGGGGTAAGATTGATGGAACAAGTTTATATCCATTAACAAGCAACAGCTTGGGAAATATTGGTGAATCTTCCTTTCCAATTAGATACGACTACTTTGTGGAGTCCTATCAACAAGTAGTACACTTGGGGAAAGGAGAACGAACTTTACGTTTCAGAGTCATGGATTTATTCGAACTAGGAGTCGTGTGTAAGAGGCCGAGTCGCGCAGTCCATCACAATGTCCAACCGTTGGCCAGGGAGTTACTATTAAGGGAAGTAGACAAGTAAATCCATCAGTTCTTCCTTCTACTGGTAGTAAACTATATTGGGCTGTACCATCTTCGACTGATCATCGGAGAGTGGGACAGCTAGCGCGTGATAACTCCAGTATTAGTTCATCTCCCAAATTGGGATTTTCCTGCAACACGTATCGAAGAGACTTCTTTCAGGTTGACAGATATTCTCTGCAACACGTATCGAAGAGACTTCTTTCAGGTTGGCAGGAGTTTGAAAGATATTCAAAACTGGGATTGCAATGTTTTCCTGTAATTCCCTCCTTTATGATATATGCCGATATCTTGCTTATGTTTTGCACAGTAGATATTTCCACGGAATATATATTTTGAGTTACCTTGTAACTTCATCGTTTATATTATACTGGCACTATGTTCGTTAATGCATGGCATATGATTTTCAAAGATATTCTTGAATCGTTATATATTATTGTTGTTCAATTATATTATCGTTGGTGGGCTATTACTCACCCTTGCCTTATTTACTATATCACAACAACAGCTAGGTTTGATGGCCCGCGTAAGGCGTACTCGACGCGAGCAGGTGACTTCAGTCGCAGGACTACCCGCTGAAATGGTTGCTGCCATTGCTGAGGTAGACTAGACTGGCAGTTTTGTTTACCAACTTATTTATATGTATCATTAATGTTAATCAACGGCAAGAAACTTTAAATTATGCTGTAATCATTCTGGATTGTAATATTTACATTTGTGGATCCTATTAGTAACGACTTATATCAATTTCATCTCTAGGACCATAACTGGTTGTGTGTGTGTGATGTGATATTATTGCGGGGTCATAGCATGCTGCTTATTTATTTTAATGCAAGTCAAGTATTATGGATGGAATTAAGACCGTAACAACCAGATTCCTTACCCCGGATCTGGGGGTGTTACACTTATGAAGAAAGAAACATACACTGACTTGAAGCATGTTGGGATTGTCCAAATCAAGGAAAGAATATTTTCAAGACATTTCCAGAAATGGCTACCACTTCAAGCATGTGTGTGTGACAAGTTATACCAAAAATGTATCTTTACATTCTACGTAGCTTACTTGTCTTCATATAGTTTAAATAAGTTGTATGAGCAGCATAGTTTTAGTATAAAAGAAAACACTGAGCATAACGCACATTGCATTAGGTTTTCTTGTAAACACTAAGACCTTGTAACCCGCAGCTGTGTATTTCTACACAGAGTATTTTCTTCAAATACAACCATCAGGTGGACCGAATAAACCCACCTGAGATTTTTTATATCTTGTGTTGTATGTGTCTTAGATAATTTGTTTACCTTGTTTACTCTTTGTTCTTATAACACTCTATCTTAAGAACTCACCAAGTCGAAAGAATTTAGTCAATATTGTATTCAACCCCCCCTCTACAATCTCGTGGTGCATAACAGGGAAATAACAAATGTCTTGCATACCGCTTGTGTGACAAGTCTCTTGTGTGACTTATCTCGTGCCATTATTTACTACTTTCCGCACTACGCAAATCGCTAACGTGTAATAGCGTTTTTATAACGACCTAGAAAATTTCGAATTTAGAATATTTATTTTTTTTAATATAAATTATGAATATTATTACGTGATTATTATTGGAAGGTGTAATATGTATGATTTTGTGTTTAAGTGTCCACCTGATGATTTATGTGTGCTGTGGAAGTTGATTTATAATTTTATTTTAATTATTTTATTTTATTGGTATTTTTGAGGATTTAAATATGTTTAAATCCTGTATTATTGGTCTACTAAAGATTTTATAAAATTATCAGAGTTACTAAAAATCCCGAAATCTTTTATGTTATTATCTTTATAATATTATTTAATTTGTAAAATTTTCGGGAAAATTAATTTTGGAGTTTTAGTATTTTAAAATGATTTTAAGAGTTTTATTTTTATTTAAAGGATCAAAACTTGTAGAATTCATATTTAATTCATTTTTGATCCGAAAAATATTTTAAAAATATGTGGGTGCTCCTAATTTTATATTCTTTATTTTAAAAATGAAAAGTTTAAATTTCTGAATATTTTACTTAATTGTGATTTATAGAAGTCGTTTATTAGTGTATAATTGGGCCGAAAAGAGAATAAGGTAGTAATAAAAAGAAATGGGCCAAGCCCATTAAGAGAGGAGCAAAGCCCAGCAGATAGAAGCATCGGGAAAAATGGAGAAGAAGAAAGAAAAATAGAAGAGAGAAAAGAGATTGGGGGAGAATCAAATTGGTGGGTTGAATTGATGAAAGAGGGGGTGTGTATACTATATTCGTGTGTGTGTATGTGTGTGTATATACATGTGTGTGTGTGTTATGCGTGTATATATGTGTGGGTATGAGCAGTGGGTCACGAGGGGAGGGGGAACCACCGCGTGCAGCGGCAACGGTAGCGCGGTAGTGGCGGTTTCCGGCGAGATGAGGTCGAGGAAGGTGGTGGAAGGAGGAGAGCAGGTGTGGTCTGTATGTAATGATGTAGTGGGTGTGTGTATTGATGGTGGTAGAGAGAGAGAGAGAGAGAGAGAGAGAGAGAGAGAGAGAGAGAGAGAGAGAGAGAGAGAGAGAGAGAGAGAGAGAGAGAGAGAGAGATTTTGGTGGAACTCGGAAAATCGGAAAGAGGTATAAATTTCTTATCTTATTTATTTAATTTATTTTCCGATATAATTATTTAATTCACATATTTGAATAAATTGTGTAGTATTATTGTTCAATGGTCGTAATTAAATTAGATTTAATTTCGATGTTATTGTTTTAATTTTCGTAGTTTAATTCGGAAGTTTGTTATTATTAAATATATTTGTGGGATTAATTGTGAGTTCGATAATATGCTTTGGTAATTGTTATCTGCAAATTATTATTATTGTTGTGAAATAATTAGAGTTAATTTGGGGATTTGATGTATGTCGAAGTTGTATATTTTGTGTTAGTTGCTAACTCTAGTGGATAATTTATGTTATTGGTTGTGGTATTTAGTTTCAATATATTAGTCTGAATTATTAAATTGGTGGATGTCGTAGCTCCCGATAATTTAATGTTGGTTCAATCGGGAGTATTATGATTATTAGTTGTTAATCATTATTTGTGGTATAATAAAGTTATTTGAGATTGCTAGTTGTAAATGTCTATGTGTTAAATGTATAAAGTCGAGTCATAGTAATTGTTGGATATTATACTTGTCGAGTATTTGGTGGTAAATTATATATGGTGATGAGCTATTTGTATAAATTTAAAATGTGATTTATATCAAAGGGTAATTGTTAGATTTATTTTATTATGTGTTTATCTGCGAGGAGTTGTAATGAGATCGCAAGTCCTAAATGTCAATATTTAAGGACTTGTGTAATTCTCTTCAACTAGTTCCTCGGGCTTACGAATATCCATGATTAGCTATCACGAGTATAATTAATATACTTGAGTGATGTAATCATCGATATAGCGTAAGTAATAGTTAGTGCTAGGGGTTGTTCCCTAGGGCTTACGAACATCAATGATTGGTTGTCACGTGTATCATTAAAATGCGTGAGAAATACGATCATTGGTGTAGCGTAAGTAGTAGTGTAACGTAAATTATTATGTGCTAGTTGCCGCATGTCTGGGCGGGTACTTTTCATTAATTGTCTACTTTTATGTTGCTGCAAGTTGAGGCAGCTTTATTTTTGTAAAAGCAGGGTTAAATTGTCTTTGATTGATATTGAGGGGCTGTGCCCATAGTCAGATAAACGAATACCTCATGCCGAAATTTTCTAAAAATCCCCTGCAATTTATTTAAAATCTATTTAAGTTATTTGATTTGGTGAATTAAAAGTATATGGTGATTTTCGGGAGTCGAGGTAAATGTTATAGTTGATATGTATTGTTGTGAAGTGGTTGCCTAGATGGTATCTAAGTGTCGAGTAATCCTATGTGTTAAGTATTTGTGTGGAGTGAGTATTTGACTTAGTGGTTGTCTTGAAACTATATTATGAATGTGATTAAGTATGTTTGTATAAGTTATATATGTAAGCGTTATAGGACGCGCATGGGTAGAATAGAGCAAACGATAAGCTTTTGCTTGAATTAGTACTGAAACAGTATCTGACCTTGTAAAGGTTTGATTAGGAGACCTGGCCAAGAGCAGTGTACGGGAAGAGACAAACAGGAGGACAAGTAGCGAAGCCGACGAGTATATGAAGTAAGGACTGTTATGAATAAGAATCGAGGATCAATGGTAGGATCAGGAACTCCGTAAATCGAGGCAAGTGTTTTGCTCTTCACTTATCATTCAAGTGATGCAGTTCAATTTCTCGTTGTATTATTTAGTGAGAACAAAGTATATTTAGAAAAATGTTTATTTCCCCACCCTCCGTTCAACTATGTAATTTTAACGAACCTCACCAATAACTTTTCTACACAATACCATTTCTTCATGCTTCTTTGTTTATGTTAAGAATTTGTTGAATAGAGAAGAATTCCAGATTTCAAAACCCTTATAAATATCTGTTAACGAAATTCCCGAATTTAGTATATTTTACCCAAGCAACCTTAACTGTTTCTGCAATTATATCGAATATTGTTTCATGAGTACTTGATCATGCAACCCTATCTCGGTAGATACATCATATTGTGTTGATTTACTTTCCCTTTTGATATCAAGTCAATTCATTTATATTGAATTATATTCCTTTGATCGTATTCACTTGATTCTAAGTATGTTGAACCTGAATTAGTACTTCTCATTTAAAAATAGAATTTCCCCTTGTCTAATCTGCTGTAGTGATAATTTGAAGTATTCGTATCGGTTTATTTTATACCTTTTTGAGTTGACGTTCTTTATCATTTCCCCCATATGGTATCGAACTTGTCGATGCCAGACGATGATGTCGTTCTTGTTAATTCCTAATTTTCAGTTATTAGTCTGGAAGTGAGTTTCCAGTTGTTTGGAGATCAAAGGTTGTCGATTGTCCCGACACCTAGTGTGGATGATTTAGAATTGGAAATGTTTTTAAATGTGGCCCTTGGGGCGTAAAACCCTTCGGGGTGGGACCAGATTCGTGGTCGAAAGTTAAGGCCAATGTGTGCCATGGATCCAATTAAGGACATTGCTGTGTGCGTTTGTCCGAGGTTAGTGCGTGACTGATCAGCAGCCTAACCTTATTATTTTTTAAAAAAAAATAATAAATAAATAAATACATAAATAAAATTCCAATTCTAATCTATACTCTGAGATTGAGATGTTCATATCTTGATTTCTTGGAAGTCTGTTTGGATAATAGTTTAATATCAGAATTCTTATCAATTCTAGTTTCTGATGCATCTTATGAATGGTGAATTGTTATCCCTTGTGGCAATCTAAAAGTTGATAAAATTGATATCGTTAAAGTTTGATTTCCTTGAAGTCTATAATGCACATTTTGGTTGAACAAAACTCTTATCTATTCCAATTTCCGTTGCACCTCATAAATGGTGAATTAGTGGCTCTCGTGGCAACTCAAGAGTAATATCACAGATTCCTTCATAGTATGAGTTGAAATTCCTTGTATCAGATTTGTTTGATATTGAAATTGCTATCACTTTATGCACTTGCTGAGCATTGTTGGCTCACTCTTGCTTTTGTTTGTTTTTATCAGTTAATAGTGAGTTAAGTAAACCTAATAGTGGACAGTGAGTATTGAACTCCGGGCAGCGAGAAGAGGCAGTCGAGTTATAGACTTCGCCAGACAATGGATTGCGAATTGTCAAGGTTGGAGATATAGTTAGATAGTGATTTCACTTATTCACAAATGTATATTTTTATTATTCTGAGATTAAGATGTAGTAATGTATTCGATAGTTTGTTTCATACCATAACCTGTAAGAGATCTTGGTTTAAGGGGTTTTATTATTAATATTGTTTATTGGTTAGTGGCCCCATATCTGTACCCCGGATTATTGGGATGCTACAGTTTTTCTTAACGGTACTTTTACTTGTGAGTTGATATTTTTCTTTCTTCCTCATAGTTATGAGTTGAATAATTAAGCATTCTTGCACATACCACAAAAGTACCGTAACTCGTCCGATTGACATTGTGACTCACTCGTCTTTTACTAATAACAAATCAATTATTTTAACATGTAATAGCGTCCCCGTGGCTAGTACCGTAACATGCTAGTTTTGCACGGCCTTTATTATCTATCCCTCATATATTGTTTGTTTGTAGCTTGTTGTTGTATCTTTGTAATGAGGTGAAGTGAAGTGAGGTGATCTTCGCTCTAAGACCTAAGTCTTAGACACACCGACGGGGAGTTGGGTGTCTTCGCACCGTGAGGAGGAGGAAAGACCCAAGACTTAAGACCTAAGACCCGAGACCTACAAATGTAGCATCAAGGCTATCTTAAGGTTTGCTAAAATATTTTGAAGAGGTAACTTGGAGTTACGTTTTAAGATAAATATTTTGGTGGTTTGCTGGTTATTTTGAGGAGGTAATGGGGAGTTACGCTCCAAGATAAATAATTAATGGTTTGCTTTATATTTTGAGGAGGTAACGTGGAGTTACGCTCCAAGATAAATATATAGTGATTTAGCTTATATTTTGAGAAGGTAACGGGGAGTTACGCTTCAAGTTAAATATATAGTTGTATTTGTAAAGGTTTCTCCACCTATTAGAAGGAGTGTTTACTTATAGTGGACGAAATCCCAAGCCTGGGGAGGAGTTCGGGGATTGAGTAGGGGTGTTCGAGTTCGTTAGGGGTTTGCGGGCATCACGAACCAGGATAAATCGATCGTGTCATATTTCTCTCTTTTATATTCCACACCTTACATTACATATTTATAAGTAATTAATTTTAAAAGAAAAAGAAAATTTAAAAACGCTAAGCTCAACTTTTAAAAAGGTGATGAGATATTCAACCCCCCTTCTAGCTTATCGTACCCACATTCGGGACCTATCAGATATATAGATATATATAAATAGGCAAGTGAACAAATTGAAACAAAAATTAAAATAGAAACTGAAAACTAATTTTAGTCTTTAGATCAATCTAATCTAATGGCCCCGCCAGGGGTACTACAGACAAATTCAATACACCCTCACATGCACAATTCTACCTAATTCTCTCTGTTTTTTTAATTTAATTTTTTCCGTTAATAGGTGAGTTTTTTTTTTTTGAAAATTGACTTCATTGTATTTTTCTTCATCTCCTAACGACAGTTTGCATACCATATGTGTTATATTTCGACGCGATTTAGAAAAAAATTTATTTAATTTCTAATTTCTAGCATAAAAGTGATTTTTATTATAGTAAAATCCTATATATATATATATATATATATATATATATATATATATATATATATATATATGAAGTAATACTAACATAAATTCTTAATTATTTATGTCATGTTTAATCGTCTTTTAAAGTAAAAAGGTCCAACAGGATATACCGGATATAGTTAGGGAAAAAAATATGTACTCATATTAAAACAAAATATCATGATAACAGATACAAGTCATGGACATCATTTAAATTCGTATTTTAATTTTTGAAATAAAAAACTCATATTTTTCGTAATAATTGATCAATAATTGATATATTAAATAAAGTATATTTTTATGATATTGACTTGAATTGAAATTTATTTATTATCACATTAAAATATTTATTATAATTCATATAAATAATTTATACAAAAGACATAATTTATAAATATTAGTGTGCATGACAAAAAATCAAACCTTTAAATCTTAATTTAATAGACAGATATATATCTATAATATATTATAATAAGTAAAAATATATATTATAATATTTTATAGTTTGGTTAATTAAACCCCTATTTTTTTTCCAAATCTATTTTTTGGTTATCACATTCATTAACAACCGTTAGATCTTTGATTCAAATAAATAATGACCGTTAGATACAACAATACTAAAAATTATTATCAACGAAAGTCTAAGGTTCGAATCCCGCTAATAACATATTAATTTATATTTAATACCAATAATTGTTTTATACAAAAATGTAAGATTCAAATCCGTCCAACAACAAATTAATATTAATATTAATTTTAATAATAATTAAAACGGAGTACTAAAATTAGAAAAAATATATTAAAAATATATATTAATATTAATATAATATTAGTATTAATATTAATTTATATTAATTTAATATTGTTTTATTAATTTTATTTTTAATATTTTTAAAACATATTAAAAGGTTCGTGTATTGGTGTAGTGGTTTGAGTTCTTGACTTCTTTAAATCAGATCAAAGGTTCGAATCCTAAGCTAGTATAGTTAAAAGTCAAACATGTTAACTAACGTAGTGAAACTTGCATTTAGTTCAATAATTTGATTTCAAGATTATTCACGTTTACTTACTTAGATTCAAGTTTTTTAGATTAATTTGACCCAGCTACAGGTTGCCATCCTTAAGTGATCAGATTCCCATTTAATCTAAAAGAAATTGCTATAAAATACATAGTAAGAACAATATTACAAATCTTGGGGTTCCAAATATTGATACATCATAGATGAGAACAAAGCTAGGGTGATCTTCAACTATAATAACTATCAAATGACAACTTTACATTATTGAATGAGAAAAAGATCCAACTATTGATACATCATAGATGAGAACAAAGACTTGTGAAAGGAAAATATGTATAAATGATCGATAAAGAATGTAGATAATGTCTATTCGCAACAGTATTTCTTTTTAGGAATATATCGTGTTGGAGCTAGGGGATCTTCAACTATAATAACTATCAAATTAATGACAACTTTGCATTATTGAATGAGAAAAAGATTCAACTATTGATACATCATAGATGAGAACAAAGACTTGTGAAAGGAAATATGTATAAATGATCGATAAAGAAAATAGATAATGTCTATTCGCAAAAGTATTTCTTTTTAGGAATATATAGTGTTGGAGCTAGGGTGATCTTCAACTATAATAACTATATCAAATGACAACTTTGCATTATTGAATGAGAAAAAGATAATGGAAGGTGCATAAAGTGTATTTTTATTCTAATTTTGACAGTAACATTGAAATAGCATCCACTGTTTGTTATTAATTAAATGTCTTGTGTATTATATATTCAGTCTTAAATTTTAGAAGTTCAGGAAAAAAAGAAAAAAAAAAGTAACGTGAACAAGTTTATAGCCATGATGAGGTGGGAGGGACATAGGATGGAAGTTATTCCATATGTGATCATGAAGACCAAAATCGAGGTCTATTATGTCTTTGCATGTCTCTAAATTCATTCTTGAATTTGGCTTGGAAAAGATAAATGCAAATGTAACCTAAGAGGTGTATCTATTTCACTAGTATAAAAAATAATAATATTTTCAACTGAAGGTTGCGAATATAGCTGGCTAGAAGCAGGTCTAAAAAAAACCTTATTTACAGAAAAGTTGAAGCAAATGAATTAGAGGTTAACTATTCTCCATCAGCATCATCGTCAATCATACTATTATTTTCATTATATATATCAGTACTTCATATATGTATATGATATTGTACATGTTCATTGAATAAGAAATATGGACAATGGACACACATTTTGTGCACACTTTTTGCATATTTTTTGCACACTTTTTGAAGAAAAAAATCGTTGTTCTTTTTTTTTTTTTTAGTTTTTCCTTGTCTTTTTGTGTTATTATTATTATTCTTATTATTCAATATACAATATACTTAAATATAGATTATTATATATTTCTAGAAAATTGTGTCCTCACAATGTTGAGTCACCCTTCTTTACATGTACAAGAAGAACGTTTTTTGAAAGTATATAAATGAAATATTTATGTATGCATATACTATTGTGTTTCACGAAAAATATATATAAGTAGTATTTATTAAATCATGCAGTTGAAATCTTTACTATTTAATGAATTAAATCTTTACTCTTACACGGGTTTCTTTTAATTTATTATAAATTTTATTTAATTTTATAATTATATTTTTACATAAACATTTTTTCTATAATTTTTTAATTCTAGTTTAGTATAATTTGATATATTCATGTTTATGGATTGTACTCATATTTTTTAGGGTTTTTTTTATAAATATCCAAGTCTAGAATTTTTTTACCAAAGACTTTTTTAAAAAAATTATTTTATGAAAGTACTATCTTATTTGCAAAAATACGGTTTACAACCAAATCAATCAAAGCCATATATGCAACCAAATCCAACTCGTTACTTCTGGTTGATTTGGTTACAGACCGTATTTTTGAAATGAGATGGTATTTTTGCAAAATGTTTTCTTTTTAAAATGTATTTTTGCAAATCTTTTGAAAAGATGGTAAAGACGCAAAATAAAGCTGAGAAAAAGTGGTATTTTTGGTAAATATTCTATATTCTTATTATAAAAAATGCAAACTAATTTTTAATATATTTTATTAATGATTGAAATATGTGATGCGATATTTTTGAATATATATTAATGATTGCAAGGTTAGTTTTAAATTAAAAGGTAACGTGTTTTAATTAGATAGAAATATTAATTATTGAAAGATATGCTATGATTTATTTTTATTGGTGTTTATAAATGGTATTATTTTCAACTAAAAGTAAACATGAAAAAGACAATCAACTAATTACCATTAATTACATTATGTAATTATTTATTTTAAAAATTAGGATAACTGTACCGAAAATCAAACCGACAAAATTTCAATGTTCTGACTTTAATATAATAGTATAGATATCTATATAAAGATTAAATACTATTAAATATAGTATTTATTTATGCTATTTATTGTTTGTAAGGTTTGTGCCGAAATGAAAGAACTCATAAATCTTCTTTAAAGTTGGTATTTTATTAAATTTAGAATGTTGTTATAACCTAAGAAATAACGAAGTTGAAATCTCATCTTGTTTCTCAGAGAGAATTCTTTGACATTACAATGAGAAGTTTAACAACTAAGAAAGGGGGAATGTGCACTTATATAAAATGTGCACAACTCACCACAAACTTGATTATATTTAAGACTTGATTATATTTAATAAGAGACAAGATAATTTACAAACTCTATTTATACTATAAATGTGTAAGTTGGCAAACAATGTCACATTCCATGTCCTTGCCCTGTAAAGTCCCCACTTCCTTAGCTACTTTCTTCCTTGAATTTCTCTCTAAAATTCATTGTAGGCTTGCCATGTACACTCTGTGATATCAGGACCACCATACATGCTCACGTTTGTTGTTCTTTGTCCTTGAAAAATCTTTCAAATTTTTGTGTGTTATAAACTTGAAATTTGGCTAAATATAATTCGAGAACTTAGAGATATATATGATTGACTTATCGAGTTGTAGATATATCGAATTGACTTATTGGCATATAGATATCTCAAATTAGTGTTTCTTGAATTATTGAATGAACTATTCATGATTTCTCGAATGAATTCATTTTGTCTTCTCGAATAATTGTTTTTTTTACTTCTCGAATTGTGGACTTCTCTACTAGACATTTCGGGTTTTTCAAATTATGACTTAAAAGTTTTTTTCATCTTCAATTTGCAGCTTCAATATTTATTAGCCTTTCATATCAATCTAGGGCATGATCAAAGTGATTTTTCTCCAAGTTTTATTCCATGTCATAATTGTAGAGTTTATATATAAAATATCTATAACATACCTAGTGAAAAGAGGTTTGAGATTAGGATAGGGGTTTTGATATATACTATGAACAAGAAAATTTTGGTGTAATTTTTCATTGAATATTTCCTCACTATATATAGACTTTCTTAGTATCATCTCCAATCCTTCAATATGTAACCGTCCCATGATTTTCTTCATATAATAAATAAAAATATGTAACCTCCACACATTTATTCACAATATTCATACTCAATAAATTTTGATTTGTAACTTTCGATCTTTATATGTATAAATTAATTTCTCAAATAAAATACACATTTGTAATTTCACATAATTAATATATATTTTTTCTATATTCATCAAATAAAATCAAATTTATAACATCTAACACTTGACTTATTCGATAAATATCTATATAACTCCCATTTTTATCACATATTAAAATATTACAATAAGTTTGATATCTCTCACCGATAAAAACCAATTCTCACCAATTTGAAAATATCACTAGTGATAACATAACACATAACAATTTTATCTTGACACTTAACATACATTAAGCTTTCTGGTACATGGATTCGTACTACAATACCTTAATCGTTTCAAATGATCAATGAGATTGGCACCCGATTGTAATTCTGCATCCCAAACGATTAAACACTTTAACAAAAATAACAACTAGAGATTCCATAGTCTCTAAAATAACTTGTTTGCCTTTCATTTTTCTAACTTCTATGTTGCAACCTTAAAACTTTCAACATTCTTATAGGCAATAATTATTTTCTCACAACATCTTAAACTTACATGTCATACACACACATGTAATATTACAAAAAAAAAATCAAGAAATCCAAATATCACTACCATTGATTAACTCCAACAAAAACTTTAAACACTCCATGGGCTCATATATTCCCATTATTCACAAACTAAAATCATAATTTAAAACAACTCGCGATCAGGCTTACACTTGCCCTTATTCATAAACTTAAATCACAATTTAAAATAACTCACGATCAGACTCACACTTGTCCATTATTCATAAACTTTAATTAACAAATTCAAAACTTAAACAACTCATGATCAGGCTCATACTTTCCCATGGCATATACCTTCTTAGCCTTACCAATTGAAACTCGATTGCTAAAAAAATGCACTTCCAATCCATTCTTAAGCAACGTGGAAACGGAAACAAGATTACGCCTCATTTCAGGAGCGAACATCACATTCTTGAGGACCATCACATTATTCCCAAGATCCAGCCTATAAGAACATCCCTACCATATCTAAGTAGGTGTTATTTTCCATAAAAATTCTTTGTTCACCCTTTTTCAACTCTTCAAACTCGGTCAAGCATTTCTTAGTTTTTGTAATATGGTGGGTTGCTCCAGAATCAATCCACCATCCATCAATGTCTGTGGCTACATGACCAGCATTGCATTCAATAATCCCAACAAATTCTCCTTTATTTTGTCCTTTTTGTTCTTGGTCCTTGCCATCAGTTCTTTCTTGATTCTCAGGACATTCATTTTTGAAATGTCCATACTTTCAAACTTCCAAGCAAAAATTTCTTCTTTTGCTATTATGGCTTAAAACTTCTTCATTTTGAAGGACCAAACCTTCCTTGTCCCCTGTTTTGATAGCCTGATATAAACTTTCCTTGAGCTAAGTTAATTAAGCTCCTTTCCTTGAGCCAAGTTCAACTCAAATTGTATTCAGCTATTAACCAAATCATGATCCATAGCCAAAGCCACAAAAAGCTGAGATGCACTTGTGATAGTTCCATTTAACCTCAAATTTGTTGCATCCATGTTTAGTGAGCTTGGTAGGCTATTCAAAATCCTCATAATTTGTAGATTCTCAGAATCTCGTTTCCCGTGTCGCCAAATCCTTGGCCATCACCAGCATCTTGTTACAATGATCAATCACGATGTCACTCTCATGCATCTTGTAAGTGTTGTACTTGTGCAATAGAAGCTACATATTCACATCCGAAATTGCATCATATTTTTCCTTGAGCGCATCCCAAAGTTTGTGGCACATTCATAAGTCTTAAAAACCTTGATCAAGTTGTCTTCCATGAACATTAACATAAGGCTCTTTGCTTTATTATCACAAATTTTCCATTTCTTGTACTCCCCTTTTTCGACATTACTAGGAGCATCTCCCAAAGTCGGACCATTCTTTTAAATGACACTTTCCAAATTATCATGAATCAAACCATATCTAAATTTTCGACTCCGTCATAGTTAGTACTATTTAATCTTTCAATGTTTGCCAATTCGAATGCAATCAACTTGTTTGCCATTCCAAATCTAATAATAATAAAAATATAAGAGTGATGTATATGTGACAAAACAACAAAGAAAAAAAATATTCCCGGTAGCTATTAATAAAAAAAATTAATGCGCACAAGTGACTATATCACACGCCAATCCGTCAAATAATCAAGCAGTGAATAAAAAATTAATGTATATACAAGGCAGTTGAAAATCATGATAGGATTTATTATCTAAATATGCAGTGTAAGATCATATGATTTGAATTAATTAATAAATCACATAAAATGTACCAATCAAAAGAAAAAAATTGGACAATAAATATAATCATGGCAATGGTGATGATGGTAGATTAAGGAGACTAGGAAAGAGACATAAAATAATAATAAGTTAGGATACATGCAGTGGTCAAATTATTCTAATCATGTTACATGGAACAAGATATAAAACCAGCATAAAGCAGCAGGAGATTACTAAAAACATAAAAATAATAAGCATGGCATATCAAGTTAAACTTATGAGGTACATATATATTAATAGTTTTTAGATTATCAACTAACAATAAATGAAGGGAACAAAAAAAATTAACAATTAGAAAATTACATATACATGACATACACATGCACATCCAAAAAAAATCTTATGATAAGATAAATTAGATAGGATAGAAAATGAACATCGTATTACTAAACACCATGCAAAAACATGAATAAACAAAAAGTATTCACCTTAATAAAGAACAATATCACCGAGATAAAGATTGCAATTTAGAAGTATGGTCAAGAATGTAATTAAAAAAACTATACATCAAAAGCAGTGGAGACACAATAAGGATGGATAGTGTTGAGTATGAAATTCACAATGAAAAAATACAGGGGGTAAATGTTTTTTTAAACTTTTTTGGATCTTCTTCGTTATGAACTTGTTTGAATCTGTTGTATGGTTGTAGCTTTGAGTGTGTATGTTTAATAAATATGAAGTGCGGAATAAGAACACACAAACTCAAATTTGAAGTATATATGCTACAAACTGTGAATACAAGATGAGTATTCTCAGTTTTGTTTTTCTCAGAGAGATATTACAATGTATGCACTGAAAAACTTAGCAACTAAGGAAGTGAAGCTGTGCACTTATAGGACAACTGCACAGTCAACTTTTACAAAACTAGTAACAGTCAAACTATCTTTTCTAACATGTCTATACTACTTTGGTGCAAGTCTAGGCATCATGTGATATGACTTTGTTTCATGCTGACAAGATCCACTTCTTCAGCTACTTTTCCTTGAATTTCTCTCTAAGCTTCTTTGTAGACTTTGCCATGTGCACTTTACAACAATTAGACCACTGTAGGTGCCTTCATTTGTGTATATTTTCTGACTTGAGAATCTTCAGTAATTTGTCTTCTAAAAACACATTCGAGAATTGGCTAAGTACTTGATTCGAGAGCTGCTTTGCATAGCTAGATAACTTTGAGTTCTCAAAAAAGTCTTTTTGAGATATTGATTTACTTCTCAAATGAGTCTTTACTTCTAGAATCCTTGAGATGTCGAATAGTTTCTTAACTTATGAAATCCTAGAGTTGTTAACTGGCTTCTTGATTTATAGAATCTTTGAGTTGTCGAATGGCTTCTTGACTTATGGAATCCTTGAAATATCGAATATGACTTTGACTTAATTGACTCCTTGAGATCTCGAGTGGAACTTTGACTTGTTGACTTCTTGAGTTCTCGAATAAAGTCTTTGACATGTCAAAATCTTAAGAAGTCGAATTGAGCTTTGACTTGTTGACTTCTTGAGATATCGAACATTGTCTTTGACATATCAAATCCTTGAGTTATTGAATCCTTAAGTTATCGAATCCTGGACTTCTCTAATGGAACAGATTACTTCTCGAATTTGTACTTAGGCAACTTTTCAATCTTCATACTTCAATTATGTTTATTTCCTTAACCTTGTTCTTTAGTCTTGAGGCATGATCCATATATTTTCTTTCATGCATTATTATATGAATTTTTGTACAACACACATATAAAGTTGATGCCTATTACTAAGTACAATTTACAAGACAGAAACCTAACTCAAGGGTTCCCTAGCTAAGGGATCATGTAAGTAATACATCGTATTACTATGATCAAGCAGGCTTGTTATTATATGGTTACAGACATGCCTCTGTGACTAACAGATAGCAGAAGCAGATAAATGTCACATATGTTAATAAAAACTAAAATCCTGACTGTCAAAAGAAAAACTACGGACTCAAAAAATGGCACATGCAAGAAATATGCGAAATTCATACTACAACAAAATTATAAAAGAAAACTGACTGGATGACATAAAACAAAATACATATCGTTTATGTATTCTGCAAAACAACTAACGATAAAATAATAATCGAGACAACAATGCCGAAAAGACGACACTGAGTTGTTCAACAACTTGCTTATATTCAGAAATAGACATGTCAATGGTAGTGAGAGTTGGCACTTGAGAGCTTCTTGAAGATTCACCTTCCTTGGAATTGGCCATCAAGGCATAGTTACAGAATTCTTCACTTTCTTCATCACTCTCGTTGTCATCCCAACACTTTCCTTCAGCTATGTAGGCCTTGCCTGGTGATTGCTTTTTAAGAAGGGCTTCATACTTAGCTTCTAGATCAAGAAATGCCTTATCCTTCTTCTTTGGTTTCTTGCATTCATTAGAAAAATGTCCTAGGTCATTGCATTGATAGCATCTGATCAATGACCTATCCACATAGCCAGATTTAAATTTGCTCTTGTTTGGTTTCACAGGTGCTTTTTCTTTATTGAATGTCTTGTTCTGAGGCCCTACTTTGAATGGTTGTTTTCTTTTAAATCTGATGTTTGGAAACTTTCTAGCCATGAAGGCGAATGATGGGTTCTTCATTGCATCCAGCTCCTCAAGAGTGTAAAACTCATTATTAACTTACTCCTCAACAATCTCAGTCACCTCATCCTCGGGTTCTTCAGCAACTATCTCTTCAATTCTCAATTGGCTTGTAGAAGCTTCAAGATCCTGGATTGACTTGTTCACAATCAAGGCACATGAAGTGTTAACCATCTTGCCTTAGTTAGCTTGAATAGCCCTTTTCTACAATAACTAAAGTTCATGAGTTTTCAACACACCATATAGCACATCATATGATATTTTATTTAGATCACTCTCTCTCTCTTAGGAAGATAACTCTTTGCTCAAGGTGGTTTGGTGCAAAAAGCAAGAACTTCATTTTCAGTTCCTTGATACTATAGACTTTTTCATTCATTTACAACTCAGTCGCAAGCCTGTGAAAGCCTATATTATGTGATCAGTATCTATTTTCTGTTCTCTCTAACCTCATCAGTCCATTCACATAATATCTCAATATGATCCCACATCTCTTTTTCAGATATACAAGAGGCAATGTTTGCAAACATTGAAAGCTCTATAGAATCAATGATAATGAGCATGAGATGGCTGTCAAAAGCAACCTTCACTTTTTTGTCTGTCTATATAGATGGATCTTTGGCCACAAAAGACTTTAGAATTATGGTGGTTCCAGCAGTCTTTTCTGGTATTTTTTTATTGTGATAAAGGGACCATTCTTGAGGATATCAGGGTACATAGGGTTAGCATCTTTGATGAACAACATCATCTTTATCTTCTAGAGGTTGTAGTTTTCTTTGTCGAATATTGGGACCTTTCACTGTTCCTATTGTCTTTGGTGTATTCATGTTGATCTTTTACTGTTTTGATTAACAGCCTGCTCTAATACCACTTGCTGAGTATGAAATACATAATAAGAAAATGTAGAGGGGGCTGAATGTATTTTTAAACTTTTCTGATTTTCTTTCGGTTAAGAACTTGTTTTAATCCGTTTTAGGTGATTGTAGCTGAGTGTGTGTGTTTAACAAATATGAAGTGCGGAAATAAAAGCACATATGCAGACTCACTTAAATATAATATTTTATTAGATTGTAGTATGCTACAAACTGCGAAAACAAGAGTGTATGAGCTTTCGTTTTTCTCAGAGAAATATTACAATTGTGTTTTCTATGAAAAACTTAACAGCTAAGGGAGTGAAGCTATGCACTTACTAAACATGTGCACAGTCAACTTTTATAACTAGTAAAAGATAATTTTTTTTCTAACTTGTCTATACTATTTTAGTGCAAGTCTGGGCATCATGTGATATGACTTTGTTTTACTCTTACCAGATCCACTTCTTCGGCTGCTTTTCCTTGAATTTCTCTCTAAGCTTCTTTGTAGACTTTTTCAGGTACACTCTGCAATAATTGGACTACTACATGTACCTTAATTTGTATAGATCATTTCTGACTTGAGAATCTTCAGTAAACACATTCGAGAAATGACTAAGAACTTGATTCGAGAACTACTTTGAATGGCTAGATAACTCTGAGTTCTCGAACAAGCCTTTTTAGAGATATCGAATTACTTCTCGACTGATCTTTATTTTTGGAATCCTTGAGATATCGAATTGAGATGTCGAATGGCTTCTGAATTCTTTAGATATCGAATATGACTTTGGCTTGATTGATTCCTTGAGAACTTGAATGGAACTTTGACTTGTTGACTTCTGAATTCTCGAATAGAGTTCTTTGACATGTCGAAACCTTGAGAAGTCGAATTGAGCTTTGACTTGTTGACTTCTTGAGATATCGAAGAGTGTCTTTGACATATCGAATCCTTGACTTCTCGAAAAGAACAATTGCTTCTCGAATATGTACTTAGGCAAATTTTCATTCTTCAAACTCCAACTGTGTTTATTTCCTCAGCCATCTTCTTCACTCTTAAGGCATGATCCATAGATCTTCTTTCAAGCATTATTATGTACTTTTGTACAACACACATGTAAAGTTTGATGCTTATTCTAAGTACATTTTACAAACTAGAAATCTAACTAAAGGTTCCCCAGCCAAGGGGTCATGTAAGTAATACAAAGTATTACTATGATCAGGTAGGCTTGTTATTATATGGTTACAGACATGCCTCTGTGACGAACACATATAATTTAGTTAATTACATTAAAATATTATTTATTAATGTGTAGTAAAAATAGAACGCTAGTTATTATTATTTTACAGCAAAAATTCGACCCCAACACTTTTTATTTTCATAATTGCTAAATGCAGTAAAAATAATGCAGTAATTTGAAATTACAATAATAGCCTTAGCTAGTATTTTATGCAACAACGAAAATCATTTATTGCATATGATGTAATAGCTTTTACACGTAATATTAATATGTAGTTAATGCATTGTTTCCTTTCTCTCATATAACTATACTTTGTTTATTAATTTTTTTGGTAAATCTATTTGTTCGTTATTCAAATATTCTATCAATACTAATAACAAGTTAATTTTTAAAACAAAATAATATTACTATTATTAAAAACTCATTTTTATGTTGACCGTTATTTTGTTACACAATTTTAATCCATCTATTTTTTTTTACATAGAATTGAAAGTTACATTGAGTAAAATTTAAATTATGATATTATTAACTTGATCAATGAATTTTGTACATGTTTTTTAGTAATTTAGTTACATCCTTATATATAATAAGCGATAAAGAGGTATTATTCAAAATTTTGGTCAATCAGACTGATAACGTTTGCTCTTAAATAAATATATGTGAACCTTTTGATTAAATTTTAAAAAGAGTATTGGTTGTTAGTAGAATTACAATATTCAAATACTGAAAAATGTATTTAATAATTTAAATCAAATATAAATAAATTTTTAAAATTGAATAGAATTTTCAATATAAATTGCAACTTTCCTTTGTATTCAGTTTTTAAAAAATTATGGCTAAACAATAATTGTTAAAGTATTATTAAAATAAATATTATTTCTTGAGATTCGTGAACTGTGAAATCGTTCAAATCCGATTTTTGGATTTCAAGATAAAATGAAAACAATAAAGTGAGCGTTAAATTTTAATAAATATTTGTTTCTATTTTTTTTAGCTCTATTTGATTATTTTTTTCTTTAATTCTTTCAAATTTAAATTTTTTATTTATTATAATAAAATTATAAATTTTATCTAATTAAAATCAAATTTGATACAAAATATTAACTAATATTTTAGTAATATTGTATAAAATCTTACATTAATTTAAACTATTTTAAACAAAAGTAATAAAAATAGATAAGAACTGTTGAATTTTATATAGCGAACTATTTTATATTATTATAGATGAATTATTTCTTAAGAGGTTTAAAGTTTGAACTCTAACAACAATATATTAAAATTAATATGTAAATTGTTAAAATAAAAATAAAATATTATTTAAAATTATAAAAAAATATAAAATATGAAGAAAATTTCATAAATTTACATAATTGTAAATATTAAAAAAAATCATTTATTGCACGAGTCATAAGTTAATAAAAAGTAATAATTATAATTTTATCATAATTATTAAATTCTTAAAATTTTCTATATTGTAATGATAATTTCAAATTTAATTAATTAATTTTATGATTAAAATTTATGATTCAATATTAAATATTTTTACTTAAATTAGTGAAATTATAAGGATAGTAATACACGACTGATGTTAATGCTTTTTTACTGCAATTAACAACACCTTTTATTTTCCTCGTCTTTTTTTTGGGTAAATTAAATTCTTTTTCTTTTTCTAATTTATTTTCCCTCTTTCTTCTTGTGCATCTGCATCACTGTGTAGTGTGTAGAATTGATACAGGGCAAAAGCATAGCAAACCCTCCTCATAAATCCTTAAACTCCATCTAAACCAAAATTAACAACTGTTCTTGAAACCCCATCTACTTGTATTAACATTTCAATGGTTTAAAGGTAACTTTTTATTATAACTTAAACCCTAGTTCTTGATTTTTTTTTTGTTTACTGCTCTAATGTGTAATTAACATTAGATCGCTTTGTGACTTGTTTTTTTGATTAGAAGAACACTCTTTTTCTTTTTATTATTTTTGATTGGGAGAAAGTGAATAAAGATGACCCAACAACCATCTGTGATCTTAGCTACTGCCAGTTATGATCATACTATACGATTCTGGGAGGCGAAAAGCGGGCGCTGTTACCGGACTATCCAGTACCCTGAATCGGTTAGTTGGATTGTAAAGATTATTTCTTTTTTCAGTTTACTTATTGTTGTTGTTTTCGTATGTGTTGAGTTTAAGTTGAGCTGGTGAAATGGTTAAATAATGTGTATTTTGTCTGTTTGAGGGGTATAAACTTGTTTAATTAGTAGCTGTTATAGCTCTTAATGGTGGCTCTGAGTTATTGCATTCGAAACACATTGACTTGTTTTGTTTTCATCTACGGTCAATGGATAGTGTTGGCACTTTTTTGCTTGTGATGGTCCGTGTTTGAGTTTAGGCTGATATGATGAAATGAAATGATTAATATTTGAGTCATTGATCAGTATGGACTTATCTGATTCCTTAACTTTATTGCTTATAATGGTCTTAACGAGTTAGCACGTTTGAAATACACTTCCTTGCTTTGTGTTTTCTCTGCTATTGATAAAGAGTCTCGATACTTTGCCAGTGCTATTCAAAATATAGGAAATGTGTACATCTTTAGAGTTGAGATTTATCATGATCGGTGCTCCTTTAGTGATAATGTAATTGCTGGTATATTGTTCTAGAGCTACTTATCAACACTGTGGTTGCAGTTTGAATATAAGAAAAAAAATTGTCTTCTGTTTACTTAATCTGTTTTAGCAATCTTTTCTTACCAGCAAGTTAACCGGCTTGAGATAACACCAGATAAGCGGTACCTTGCAGCAGCTGGGAACCCTCACATTCGCCTGTTTGATGTTAATTCAAACAGCCCTCAGCCTGTATGTCTCCAGCACCTTTGTATACCTTTGTGTTTGTTCCTTGAACCTTCTGTCTATGATAGAAAATCAATTTTTTACCATGGCAGGTAATGAGCTATGATTCACATACCAACAATGTTATGGCAGTGGGTTTTCAATGTGATGGAAACTGGATGTATTCAGGTTCTGAAGACGGTACAGTAAGGATTTGGGACTTGAGGTATAGTTAATACTTAATATAACTTTTTGTTTCTTTGTATCGTGCTCCTCCTTAGAGATTCTGACATGATTTTTTTAATTAATTAAAGAGCTCCAGGGTGTCAGAGGGAATATGAAAGCCGTGCAGCTGTTAATACTGTTGTTTTGCACCCTAATCAGGTTCATCTTTTCCCATTCGCAAATTTTATTGCATTTTTCTTTCAAATTATGGACTTCTATTATTACAAAAAGAATGGAGGGAAAGCAAACAATGATATGCTAAGTTATGATTTTGTCTAGCTTTATGTCAGATAATCTTATCTAGATTTCAACTGCCCTTGTCACGTGTGGAAATAATCATCTAATGTAATGTCAAATTCTAATTGCATATGAGGTGACTTGCATGCGTCTGAGTACATTTTTATAGAGAAAGTGCATGAAGTGAAAGTACTGAATCGTTTGGCTTACTGTTAAAATGTATGCAAGTGTATTAGCAGCTGTGTATATATATAAGTATATAAATGGAAGAACAGGGGAAGAGAAAGTAATGCAGAAAAAGAGTAAAAGAGAATAATCATCTTATTAATTTCTTCAGTTGTTACATTCCTCTTATAGGAAGAAGATGATCTCACTACATATGTCATACTACATTAAAGTCTATATTGTTGAATGTTGAATGCTGAAAGTTGTAGTTGTAATTGTTGAATATCTTGACACTCCCCCTCAACTTGATGCATATATATCACTCATGCCCAACTTGCCAATAAGTGGATGTAACATTTTCTTGACCAACCCCTTAGTCAATACATCGGCTAGTTGATCTTCCGATCGTACAAAGTGAATGCTAATAATATCACTATTAATTTTTTCTTTGATAAAATGCCGATCAATCTCGATATGTTTAGTCCGATCATGTTGAACTGGGTTGTGTGCAATATCAATGGCGGCCTTGTTGTCACAATACAACTTCATTGGATTCCCAGATGAAAGGCCTAATTCCTGTCCCATAACAATTCACGTACTCCTTTTGCCATAGCTCTGTACTCTGCCCCAGCACTAGATAACGCAACAACAGGTTGTTTCTTGCTTCGCCAAGTAACTAGGTTACCTCCAACAAACGTACAATATCCTGATGTGGAACGTCTGTCATCTAGACAACCAGCCCAATCAGAATCTGTATAGCCTTCAATCTCGAGATGATTATTTTTAGTAAACATCACTCCTTTTCCAGGAGCAGCCTTAAGATACCTTAGTATCATATAAACTGCATCCAAATGTGGTTGACGAGGATCATGCATAAATTTGCTTACAATTCCCACGGCATATGCTATATCTGGTCGTGTATGTGAAAGATAAATTAGTCTTCCAACCAATCTCTGATATTGGGTTCTATCGACAACGTCACCTGTTTCTCCACAAAGTTTATGATTCGCTTCTATAGGAGAATCCGCAGGTCTACATCCCAACATACCTGTTTCATTTAAAAGGTCAAGTGTATACTTCCGTTGTGAAAGGAAGATACCACCTGGACTTCTGGAGACTTCAATGCCAAGGAAATACCGTAGTTTTCCCAAATCCTTCATCTCAAATTCGGAGGCAAGTCTCCGTTTAACATCTGCAATCTCACATGTGTCGTTGCCAGTGATCACAATATCATCAACATAAACAATCACGACTGTGATCTTTTCCCCCTTTCTTTTTACAAACATTGTGTGATCCGAATTGCTCTGTCTATAGTCAAATTTAACCATTGCTCTTTGAAATTTGCCAAACCAAACTCTTGGAGACTGCTTCAATCCATAAATAGTCTTCTTCAATTTGCATACTTTTCCGATGGTTGCAGCTGTAGAAAATCCAGGTGGGATATCCATGTAGACCTCTTCTTGTAGGTCTCCATGTAAGAATGCATTTTTTACATCCAACTGTTGAAGTTCCCATCCAAGATTTGCTGCACATGAAATAAGGACTCGAATAGAAGCCATTTTTGCCACTGGAGCAAAAGTTTCCTGATAATCAATCCCATAAGACTGAGTATACCCTTTTGCCACAAGTCTTGCTTTGTACCTATCAACCAATCCATTAGACTTTTGTTTCACAGTGAACACCCATCTGCATCCTACTAGTTTCCTTTCAGTAGGAAGATGAGTTAACTCCCAAGTGTTATTATGTTTCAATGCATTCATTTCCTCTATCATGGCATCCTTCCATTTAGGATCACATAAAGCATCCTGCCAAGTATGAGGAACAGAAACACTCGACAAGGATGATACAAAAGCAAGTGAAGAAGGAGATAATGCATTATAGGAAACAAAGTTTGAGATAGGATGGTTAGTGCAAGAGCGTACACCCTTTCTAATAGCAATAGGAAGATTCAAAGTGGGATCAAGAGTATTACCATTATCAGGCTCAGTCATAGGAGCTGTAGGATCTGCAGGATCTGCCTCGAGGTCAGAGGTCTCTGGAGTGGTAAAGTGGTGATATCATCATTTCTTCGTCTAGAGTATGTAATCAAATCTGGTATGCCAAACCTATTTAAATCATCCGACTCTCTACTCATAAGTGGAGGGATGGATGATGTGTTTGGGCTAGTGTTTGGCACATTGATGAATGGAAGGAATTGAGAGGACTCCTCTGTTGCTTTACTATCAAGACTGTGTCGGTTAATCTCCCCATGAAGCAAGGAGGAGGATCCGGGAGAGAAGTAAGAAATAGACTCCCAGAAAGTAACATCGTGACTGACATATGTGCGATGTGAGGGAGGATGATAGCACTTATACCCCTTTTGAGTTGGTGTATAACCAATGAAAACACAGCGGAGAGCACGAGAATCAAGTTTATCCCGAGAGGGAGAATGATTATGAACAAAGCAGACACTCCCAAATAACCGAAGAGGCAATGGATGAGACGAAGGTGCAGGAATAAAGGACAATGGTGTTCTGAATTGTAGTACACTTGAAGGGAGACGGTTGATTAGATATGCAGCAGTCATGACTGCCTCACCCCAAAGATATTTAGGGACATGCATAGTTAATATAAGGGACCGTGCTACCTGTTGTAAGTGACCAATTTTCCTTTCAGCAACTCCATTTTGTTGAGAGGTTTTAACACATGTAGTTTGATGAATAATACCCCATGTGTCCAAATAAGATGTAAACATTCCGGCATACTCGGTACCATTATCACTTCGCAAAATTTTAACAGAGGC
Organism: Saposhnikovia divaricata; assembly: GCA_036435485.1. Taxonomy (NCBI): domain Eukaryota; kingdom Viridiplantae; phylum Streptophyta; class Magnoliopsida; order Apiales; family Apiaceae; genus Saposhnikovia; species Saposhnikovia divaricata. The sequence goes on from CM071596.1 coordinate 115,372,956, forward strand.
ATTGAACTGTGTTTGTATCATGTGGTGGAAGGATTTAAAACATCCGAATACTTCACTTTTGTGTTTAAGAAGGTATACAAAAGTAAGTCGAGAATGACAATCAACAAAGACAACAAACCACCTATACCCATCATGTGTAGGATGACTAAATGGACCCCAAACATCAGTATGAATAGTAGAAAAAAGAGTAGGACTTCTCTTATTTCTAGATGGATACGGTGACCTTTTATGTTTGGCTAATTCACATGGTTCACAAAAGAATTCTTCCTTTTTACATTTTGATGCTAAATTCGGAAAGAGATGCGACAAAACACCAAATGAAGAATGACCTAATCGTCTATGCCATTGATACAAGGACTCTAAACTGTGATTAGATTTAGATAAAACCTGATAACTTGCCGATGGCGAAACAGAATTCTCTTCCATAATATAGAGGTCATCTACCACTTTACCACTGCCAAGGACCTTGCCTGTCGCCAGATCCTGAAACACACAGTGAGAAGGGAAAAAAGTACTGAACAATTAAGATTTTCGCTGTCAAAAAAGATTTTCAGTAATTTGATGAACCGATAATGAATTCACTGATAAGGAAGGAACATGTAAGACAGATGATAGTGGTAGTGAAGGGAGACAGTTGGAAGTGCCCCATCCGTGAACGGGCACATGAGTTCCATTGGCAACACGAACACTCTCTATTTTATTGATGTAGTGATATGACTGCAGTAAACTGGAATTGCCAGTCATATGTTCTGACGCTCCCGAGTCAATAATCCATGAATTAGGTGAACTGTGAGAGACAGAATGACAAGAAATACTCGAATGAAAAGTATTTGTCGGTACAAATGAGGCTGCAGTCTTCAACTTTATATCAGAAACCAACTGTCGAAAAAACTTGAGCTCCGAAACAGTTAGACCGGAGTGAGTTCCAGAAAAATCCTCTTTCATCAGCTAAATAAATCCGGAATAAAAATACCCGAAAGATAATTATTTTACAATTATAGTCAAGTCTTAACTTGAACTAAATTAATATCGATTTAGCAATTTTATGCTAAATTTGGAAGCACCAGTTGTGTTTTAATCCTTGGCCCCGTTACTGTATATAAACCCAATAACAAATAGGCCCAGTTAATTAAATTTGGTAATCCAGTATACTATAACACCACACAAACTCAATAATTCAGCAATTCTACACATTTATTCACTCAGACGTTGACAATCGCAGCACAGCGGGGAAACAATACATACATATATACGTGTATATATATGATTTATATCAATTGTACTAAATGGAGAAGGTGTTACCACAAATGGACTGAGCTAGAAGAGGTGAGCAAGTTTGCCTTAAGAAACATCGCCGGAAACTGATTGGAAGGGGGCCCACGCGCCAGCGCGTGACACGCGTGAACGGCGTCTGCCGCGCGTGGGGAGGCGTGTGAGGGCGCGTGTTGCTTTGTGTGTCAGATCGGAAAATTTCTGGGTACTCCTCTTGAAGTGCACTATACTGTGGTATGTTTATATCTTGGTTTTGAACACTTTGATTTTCCGATTTCTTGATTGAATCACTGTTTTTGGTTGGAAGCTTGTTCTTCTTGAAGAACACAGGCTGCTTTTGTAGAGATTAATCACTCAAATCTGCTCTGATACCATGTTAAAATGTATGCAAGTGTATTAGCAGCTGTGTATATATATAAGTATATAAATGGAAGAACAGGGGAAGAGAAAGTAATGCAGAAAAAGAGTAAAAGAGAATAATCATCTTATTAATTTCTTCAGTTGTTACATTCCTCTTATAGGAAGAAGATGATCTCACTACATATGTCATACTACATTAAAGTCTATATTGTTGAATGTTGAATGCTGAAAGTTGTAGTTGTAATTGTTGAATATCTTGACACTTACTGTATGTAGTAACTAGATGTGTTAACGTCAAAGGAATGTGTGCATACATTTTTATAGTTAGATTTGATGTTCTACCCTAAGATGATGTTGGAACATGTATAAGTTGATTTCCAAAATGGTGCAAGAACTTTGTAGATGCAACCATGCATATAACTCAGCGGTCAATCTGAACTGTAAGCATATAAATTACTGTGAAAGATGATGTCAAACTTAAGATGAGTTTTTAGATATATTTTCTTTTAAGCATATAAGATGAGTTTTTTTTTCCTTTTACATATATTTTCTTCTTCTTGAGATTAAGCAGAGGTTTTTACTGTTTGACTGTCCAACTGCCTGGGGATTTAAGAACTTTTTATTCAGATATTCTGAGTGGATTTAATAACTTTTTACACTTTGAATTGTTCTATTTTTTTTCTGTGTTTTGCATTATTCTGTTGGTTTATATGTCAGGTTTATGTGTTTCTTCCTGCAGCTTCTATTGATATCTTGTTTTACCATTTACTGAGTTATGTCTTTTCTGCAAACTTATATTTTCTTTTCTCTTATTCTGCCCGTGTTTCCTTGTTATTGGGTTTCTAATTTCCTTTTTTATTTTTTTATATTCTTGTTGAATTTTTCTTACTTTAAAAATTATTTTCCTTTCTTTTTTCAACTCTCAAGTATTACGTAACTTTGAATCATAAAGATTTTTTTTTTAGTGAGCATGCTACTCTTGAAAGCCCTTCATTTAAAATGTGATGTTATTCCATCTATTGACAGATGAAGTTTACTTCCTTTGATCGGTTGTGAGACGCAGGCTATGCTCTCTGCAGTGGGTTGTAAAATTCTGAAAAAATGACATTGCTGTTAACTGGGGAGCCGGACTTATATTATCTTTTAATTTTTCTATATGTGTTTTTGTAATTTTATCCACATGTTGTCTGTCAATTATTAACGTACATCAATATTACTCCTATTTTCCAGTAATATTACCTTATAGTTTATCTGATTATAAAATAGATTTCTGATCTTTGCTTTCTTGGCCTTTGTTGATCAAAAGTTTGATTTAATGAGACTGCTTCATAGTGGCCTAATATGTTGACTTCACTCTACTATCTTGGCTATTGCAGACGGAGCTTATATCTGGGGACCAGAATGGTAATATTCGTGTATGGGATTTGACAGCAAATTCGTGCAGCTGTGAACTGGTATGTTTGTGGTGGTAACTGACTTTAGAGAACAGACAGGTTAACTGAGTTTGTGTTGCATGGTCCTATCTTTGTTATTTTTTTATTAATGTAGTTTTGAGTTTTCAGAAATGTAATACAACATCTAGTTAAACATTTAATAATGCTAATAAAGTTACTTGGCATAAACCATAGATCCAAACGGTGAAAAATTTACGGTAAAGTGGGTGCACACAATCATTGATAAAGAAATCATGCCTGGTGTAGAAATATGTGTTTTAGCATCTATTTCACTGCTCCAGTAACATCTCAGTTTGTTTTATTGATTGTCTGCCTTGTATAATCGAGCTGTACATGATTATTTTTTCCCAACATAAATTAGGTACCAGAGGTAGATACAGCTGTTAGATCATTAACTGTGATGTGGGATGGGAGCTTGGTTGTAGCTGCAAATAACCGTGGAACTTGTTATGTTTGGCGTTTGCTTAAAGGAACACAGGTAGGATTTTCGTTACAAGCTGTTATTTGCTCTTGCGAAACAGATGGTGGGAAATAAAATAACACTCATTTTCATTACAAGCTGTTATTCGCCCTTACAAAACAGATGGTGGGAAATACGATAATACTAAATTTGCTTTTTGTTTCAGACTATGACCAATTTTGAGCCACTTCATAAGCTCCAGGCTCATGATGGGTACATTCTTAAGTGTCTCCTTTCTCCAGAGTTCTGTGAGCCTCAACGGTTAGAATATAAACTAACCCTTTCCCGGTCTTCTTCCATTAAAATATATATATATATATATATATATATATATATATATATATATATATATATATATATATAGGTCATTGCTCCATGAAGAACACCCTTATATAAAGAACACTAGAGAATCAATCTAAACCATTGAATTAATTATGATCTAACGGCCCCGCCAGGGGCACCCACACAATTAAAGTGCACCCTCACATACTAGATCAAAAATAATAATAATAATAATAATAATAATATTTTTCGGATGAACAGTGCCTGCCACGTGGCACTGCCACGTCAGCATGCACGTCAGCAACTGGGAGACCACCTGCTGACGTGGCAATGCCATGTGGCAGGCACTGTTCATCCAAAAAATAATTTAAAAAAAAAAAAATGGGTTGGGTTAGTGTGTGTGAATGTGCATTTTAATTGTTTGTGGGTACATTAAATATGTGGTTTAGAAGTATTATAATGGTGTTCTTTATTGTTCTTTATATAAGGTGTTCTTCCTGGAGTGTAACTCTCTGTATACATTACTAACCTGAATACTTGTTTTCATATTGTTTTTTATAATTATTACTTGATATTATGTATCTAGGTATCTAGCCACAGCATCTGCTGACCATACTGTTAAAATATGGAATGTTGATGGTTTTACTTTAGAGAAAACTCTAATTAATAATAATAATAATAATAATAATATTTTTCGGATGAACAGTGCCTGCCACGTGGCACTGCCACGTCAGCATGCACGTCAGCAACTGGGAGACCACCTGCTGACGTGGCAATGCCATGTGGCAGGCACTGTTCATCCAAAAAATAATTTAAAAAAAAAAAAATGGGTTGGGTTAGTGTGTGTGAATGTGCATTTTAATTGTTTGTGGGTACATTAAATATGTGGTTTAGAAGTATTATAATGGTGTTCTTTATTGTTCTTTATATAAGGTGTTCTTCCTGGAGTGTAACTCTCTGTATACATTACTAACCTGAATACTTGTTTTCATATTGTTTTTTATAATTATTACTTGATATTATGTATCTAGGTATCTAGCCACAGCATCTGCTGACCATACTGTTAAAATATGGAATGTTGATGGTTTTACTTTAGAGAAAACTCTAATCGGTATGAGGTGCCATATGTTTGTTCTTTATATATGTGTTTACCACTTAAAAGTGTTTGAGATCATTCAAATCAATGTGTTTCTCAGGACACCAGCGTTGGGTCTGGGATTGTGTATTCTCTGTGGATGGTGCTTATCTTATCACAGGTAAGTTAAAATATTACAGTAAATACAATTAGTAAAAAAAATAAAATATTACAGTAAATACGGGCATTGAGGTAGTTATGTTAGCAAGCACGTTCTTCATTTATAAATCAGAAAGGAAGCTGGTGGATACTTGGTTTCGAACAAAATAGAATATATGATTTGCATGTGTACTGAGGCATTGGTCGTTTTGATATATATATATATAGGCTAGCGTTCAAATAGAAACCAACCTTAGAATAGAAACTAGAAACCTACACTAAATAAATTATATTTCATTTATTTTAATGGCCCCGCTAGGGGCACCTTCACAAAAAACGTTTAAAATTCTTGGTTCTATTCAACAAAAATATAAAAAAATTTTAAAAAAAGGTACTGTTCACGTGCCACGTCATCACGTGAACAGTAACTTTTTTTAATTTTTTTATATTTTTGTTGAATAGAGACAATAATTTTAAACGTTTTTTGTATTGGAGTACCCCTAATTTGGTCATTAGATTAGCTTGAAATATTTAATTTAGGTTTAGTTTCTAGTTTCTATTCTAAGTTAGTTTCTATTAGAACAAGACCCTATATATATAGGCAAGTGCTCAAATACAAACCACTTTTAAAATACAAACCTACAAACCAATACTAAATTAATTATATTTCATTTATTCTAAGGTTCCCGCCAAGGGTACCTTCACAAAAAATGCTTAAAATAATTGGCTCTATCCATAAAAAAAAAAAAAAAAAAAAAAAACTTGCCGTAGAAATGCGAAGCATTTAAGACAGTAAACGGATGAGTTAGGTAGTCATGAGGGCCGAAGGCTCTCGACACACCCGTCAATCGTCTATTGCCTTTACCATTGATTGTCATTCCTTACAACTTTAGAATGATAAAGGCGCGAAGCACCGTTAACCAGTGAAATCTACTGCCATGTCATCACGTGAACAGTGAATTTTTTTTTATTATTATTTTATTTTTATTTTTTTTGTTGGATAGAGCCAATTATTTTAAGCATTTTTTGTATTGGGGTACCCCTAGTTTGGTCATTAGATTAGCTTGAAATATTAGATTATGCTTGGTTTGTAGGTTTGTATTTTAAGGAGGTTTGTATTGGAGTAACCCCTATATATATATATATATGCAGGTTACGCACTCTATTTTACCTTTTCACCTTCATTAAGACTTGTTATTTGGTTCAGTGACATTCTTCACCTATGTCTAATCTATACGTGGACTTTGAATTATGTAGTTGCCTAGTGACATCTACATTATGTAGTTGCCTATTGACATCTACAAGTCAAACATTTTGTCCTCCGTTAGCCCCTACATGTGTGAAAATGATAACTTAACTATTCCTTGAATAGTTGAAGGATTAAGAAACCTTGCTACGCATCATGTGCTGTTTGGTTATGCTTCATGCATCTTGAACTGTTCTTTGCTTTTCCTTTATGTTCCTCCATGCAGCTTCCTCTGATGCAACGGCTAGACTATGGTCAGTATCCACCGGTGAAGACATGAGAGTATATCAAGGCCATCACAAAGCCACTGTCTGCTGTGCTCTCCATGATGGGGCGGACACCCCAAGTTGAATAGAAGCTCTTCTTATCGACAGTCTTTCTTCAGTAGTGTTCTTTTCTTTTCTAGTTTTCTCTTTTATAGTCGAGTACCGTGACGTTGTACTAACAAATGGGACCCAGACATTGTATGTATGTACAGTGACAAATTTGTGTTACTTTTCTAGTTATATTATTTGGTAGTCCTTTCTAAATGCATCATTTCCTCCTAGCTATTGGAAACCTGATCTGCAGTTTCATACTTCTGATTTATAATTTTCTATCAACTTTAACATTATGTTTAAATATCAGGATGGCTTCTCCAAACTTACACAGACTTCTATCCATGTTGGAATTTTATGTAATAAAAATAAAGTTATAGTTGCCATTCATAGTTAAATTGTGAAAATGAAAGATTGGCGAAAAGAGTGCATGAATTTGAGTTTTCTTTCAGTCAGTTTTCAATGCCAGTCCTATCGTCAAGCCTCCAGTCTCCTTTCCTCTGAATACAGCCCAGAAAAGACAGCGTCACCTGAAAAATATAGGGAAATTTGAGGAAATACATATTGCAATTTTGATTTTTAAGTTTAGAAACATTCAAAGTTGATTCTCAGAAACAGTTTCAAATATATAATAGTTGATTTAGTACACTTAAAAAGGAAAGAAACAACAAACAATATCATGGCGGTTTTCCTGAACCCCAATAATGAACAAACAATATCATGGCAACTAATGACTTGATATGCCTAGAATCTGCTTATCCTGGCTAGAGAATCAGTTCCTAACCATTTTACTAATGGTGTGATAATACAAGGTCCAAAATGACTATTCCGCAAGGAGCATAAAGTTGTACAGCACTTGCATCATATTTCCACATGACAACAGATGAGGATAAAGTTGTATAGCACATATATCATATTTCCACATGACAACTACAGATGACACGGTCAATTCTGTAAAGGATTGGACAAACATAATCAGGTAACTGCTGTCTACTCTCATTTAGTATATGAAGGCTCTCTTCCTATTACTTGCTTTCACTGAGATGGCCTTGAAGGTTTCGAAGGCACTGGACGGTTGGAGCGCTCTGATTGGGAAAATTGAATCAATATCTGCATAAGAACTGTAACTATGGCCAGGCTAACTGCCGAGAATGTGAGACCCTTCCAAGAAGATAGTATTGAGAACCACTGGAATAATTTTAGGGCCCCAAAAGTGAGAAGACATGCCCAAGAGATCACAACCTGTTGCATCAGGAAGTGTTAGACTGCAATGCAATTGAATTATCATCACAATTAGAAGACTGTTGTCAAATCTAAAACAACATTATATACCACAAGAGACTTCAATGGTCGGCCAGTGTCCTGCAGTTCTCCGTCCCCAAAGTTATCATTAGCTTTATGCTTATCCAATAGATTATCCTGGTAAAACCAAATCCAGAAATTAGAAAGATCTTAATAAACTTGGAAAGCACTTGCATTGACGACGGGTAAATTACACATAATAATACTCTTAGAGAGAATCAAAGACTTTACACCGACCCCATTGCGGTTGAATGAGATACTCTGACATGAAACTATTCACACAGCTATATCAAACCTAATATTAATATATCAAGTTTGCGGTTCTGATTTCAATACTTTAATAATGAAAACCAGTGAAAATCCTCTACAGTATTGCTCTCAATATCTCTTGAGAATACAAATTCCTTAACCTGAATTTGTCAATAGTTATCATTTGGCGAACAATTTGAAATAATATAAATTAAAAAAAAATTAATGAACTCTACAAATAATCAATGTATATGCATATAAATGAATAATGTATCCTCGTCAATCAGAATTATCAATCCAAAGGCATGCAATGCACTAAGACCTTGGCGTGGTAGATAAAGTAAAGTTTGGAAATTTGGCTAATGTAAATTTCATAGTCACTGAAGAATAGTAGAAAGTTGCCTGTGGCTTTTTCATAAGCAGAAAACAAAAAATTCCAATTAATAAAATGTAAGAAGTACATAGTATGTGTCAAGCAACATCAAAATGTACAAAGTAAAAGTATAAAACAGAAAATTTCAAGAAACCTTAAGATCATAGGCAGACAATTCAAATGTCATAAAATATGTGTTCATAGTAGCAAGCACCCACTTGCAAAGCAAATGCGTAAGAAGAAAAATTATCACCTTAACCACGAAGGCATCTTTACACCATTGGGCAACAGAATCATCTGTTTTAGGTAAATCACTCATCAAGTGCCGCTTGAGATGGATATGCACCTGCAGAACAGGAAATGAAGGTGTCTCTTTATTCTCCTACTCGTCATTTATATGTGTTATCTATTTGCCCAGGAGCGGAAGACATACTTGTCATTCATGTTTAATGTCATGTAAGAGTGCATGCCCTAAAAGAAGTTTGTTTCTCACCATAATGACATGAATATTATTGTTCCTAAATGCTAAAGTAAAACATTTACTCCTTATATTCATGCCCCCCCCCCCCAACAACACAAAACCACCCCCACAAAAAAGAAAACACTCGCACACAACCAAACACTTTACTTTTTCGCTTGTTAACACTACTAATTAAGCAACTTTTCATTGTAACAATCAAACTATTAAGGGACTTTCGACTTACTACAGAAGATTGGCCCTTGAATAATCCAAGCATGGTAGGCGGAGGTGAAGTTTTGGGAATAGCGAGTGTCACGTCATATACAGCTGGAACAAATGGTCGCATGTGAGTCACTGCTGTAACAAAACCCTGAAAATTAAACAGCTTATACAATTAAACGCTTATTCAATATGCAATGACCTGAAAAACAGATGGTATGAAAAAGATGAAGAGGATTGAATCATGACCCCGAGGCCAGCATCAATATCTATATACATCACAACATGTATGGAATTTTCAAGTTCCAACATACAGCGCTAAAACTCTGACAAATTATTATATGGTTCCTCTGTATGCTGGGAAGAACTCGGCAAGACATTAATTGCAAGCAAAACTCAGACATATACTAGATTCTCGTGAGCTAATTCTACATGTCTCCTTGCATATGTCTGGATATTACATGTAGAGTTCGAATATGACTTGGTTCCCGACTATGTTACTCGGACTCGGATATAAGTGTCTGATAAGTGAATTTTATATCCACTTGGAGCGTTCCATATCGGCTTAAATTAATTCACTTGGCCTCAAATTTGTTGTATTTTTGATGTGTTTTAGTGTAGTGTGCAGGTTCGTGAATTGTCGGTGAATTGTCGGTTAGGGTTTTCCATTTCCGTTGGTTTTGGCGTGGATTACGAGTTTGGAATGAAGAACAGAACCTTTCCCTACAAGTCTTTGAAGATTGTAAGTCAAAAGATTGAAGAACGGGAGCTAGCGCAAAAGGAACGGAAGAAAACGGAGTAGGAACGAAGAAATTAGTACCAAAATCAGAACCTGGCAGGAGAGAGGGCGCAGCCAGCGCGCGGGCGCAGCCAGCGCGCGGGAGAAGTGCTGGGCGCAGGCGGCGAGCGGAGTTCCTGGAAATTTCCTCGTTTCTTTCCTGTTTCGAATTAAATTGCTATTTTAGGACTTTTCTTGCTGGAAAAGAATTCTAGAGCCTATATAAACACGTTCTATCATTGTAATACGTACCATTGCTTAGAGATACAAGGGAGAAAAGCAGAGGAAGATTCAACCGCTCGTGACAAGCAACGGGATCTAGATCTACTTCATCTTTTGTATTCTTTTCTTAGGCGTACTTTGGATTCCAGTTTTCGGATTTGTTTTCTAAACTCATACTCTAGTATTATTATTTACATTCAGACTTTGTTATTTACCATGGTTTCATCAGATCCCATGATGACGAACGGTTCGATTATGAACTAATCGTTGTCATGGGATTCTATCAGATTTATTTATGGAGCTTTAGTATTTTGATGCTTTAAAGATCTGTGTATGATGTATATTGATATCCTCGTATGGTTATGCTTAATTGTTAGATGCGTAGCTAACATCTAATCTGTTAATCTCTTATGAAGCGAGAGTGGATCTTGAGATTTAGAACTTGCCATGCTAGCATAGGTTCATGATTGTTATCAACATGATTCGTGGTGTAATTTGAACTACTTTATACTGCCCTGTGTGATCTTTATGGATAACTTGTTCTTCAACCGTTATGTTTTCAAATTTTATAGAGATATAGGGTCTAAGCATACTTGGTGTCATTTCATCTTCTATCTCTTTTGTGGATGTATGGGTAGTTTGGTATACGTATACTGAGAGGTAGCGTATACTTGTTCCGTGTTGTCCGATCAGATATCATAACCATTGCATATAGTGATTAAAGGCGTCAGATCTAAGCGAAGTATTTAATGAAGTTAGGATCCCATGTTTTCTCTTGCATAAGTAATTCGGTTAAAAATTCTCATTAGTTAATTAATTCTTAGTTTGTTAATTTACTTTAGTTAATTTTAGTTAATCAAAACCCAATCTTGTTAATTGTCTTAGTAGTGAGTAAAAACCATACATTGTTGCATAAGTGCATTAACTGAATTGAAACCTAAACCAGATCTCTGTGGGAATGAACTTGAATTATATCTATATTACTTGTGACCACGTACGCCTGCGTGTATTAGTGCAAACAGTGTCCGACATGGATACATGTCCAAGTGTCATACTCGGAAAAATTTTGAAAAATGTACATGTTTTTAGCTTAAAATAAGTGTCCATGTCCGAGCGTCGAGTGTCCGACACGGGTAATCCAATGTAAAATGAAGAGTCGGAGTAACATAGGTTCCCGATAAGAACATGAGAATAGCTTAAATTCCATATCTTTCGTCTTCGTGACAGAATGAAAAGCATGATACATATTCAAATTCATAGAAACAAAATCATACACTCTCAGAAAGGTTTCCACATATCTACCAAGGGGAACAAATACTTCTATGCAAAAAACAATATGTTACTCCATTCAACATTAGTTGCTTCGTGTTCTTTCCCATTTATCCTTTGTCACTGACTCACTGGGATGAGTAGATTTATAAACTCTAAATAAATTTTACTGAACTCGCCCACTTTCGTTTAAAAAAGAGCGGGAAGCCTAGATAAGGGTAATAACTAGTCTTTAAATTCAACAAAGGGTATATTAACATAGTGTAGTAGTCAAAGGATCTAACTTAACAAGACAATATGTATGTGATTAACCAGTTTTCTGGAATAGCTTTTTTGTTAACTGCCTACAACAAGAATAATTCCAGAATAGCTAGCACCTTAAATCTCAAATCAAAGGAAATATCATAATATGCCAAAAAAATTGTTATCATGATGCATACTGACAGAGGTAAAACAATGAATGCATGACTTCATGAGAGGAACAGAATCCTGACCTTAGTTCGGGGAATCAAAACATTCCTAGGAGCAGGTAATCCCATTGAGGATGCATATTCCTGAGCAGCTAAAAGTTTTGCCTGTGTAAAACGAGTACCCTCAACAAAAAGTGCCAGCCAAAAAGCATGTGGGAAATCCTGTAGGCGTTGGAAACCTAACTGCAGGAACAAATCCCATAAAAGTTATAAAGACCAATCTAAAAAGTCCAAAAAGGAATCATAAAAAGATCAAAAGAAGGTATAGAAAAGTAACTAAAGAGTGCTGTTGTGCCACTTTATATATACACACACACACACCCATACGGCCATACCTTTAGCGTATTTTCATCCTTGGCCCAGCTCCTTTCAAGAAAGAGATACTCAGAGAACCACATTGACCACCCTATAACCTGCACATAGAGCACTACACATTAATGGCATTATCCTGAAAGACTAAGATGTTTAGCAAGGCAGAATAAAAGAAATACTTGTCACGTATAAAAAATTAAAAAAAAAAAAAGATAGAGAAACTACAAGTATTTGACTAAAACCTTACTTGTTGAATATGCTTTTCAGTGAACATTTTGGGGTTCTTCCCATAATACACCAACATTTAATGATTCATTTAATTTTGGAGGTACATGACAAAGGTTCCCATAAACAATAAAGAGGGACCCCTACAGACCAACCTTTAAATACTAGGGAAATACATTAACTAAACAAATTAAAAAAGTAGAATATTCACAATCTTTGATAGAGGATCATAACAAGAAAAGTATTAAGGGAAATATAAATATAACACTTGCCTTGCATAGGGTAGTACAAAGAGAACTGTGTTTTTTATTTTTTTATTTTTTTTTAAATGTAGCAAGTTAATGAGTTCAAGTGATACTTTTTTTTTTTTTTTTTTGATAAATCAAGTGATACATTCTTGTAAGATGCTAAATAGTGCAGATTTTGTCAAAATATTTTTCTTAAACTCAGGTGACTTTTTACATAAACCTGTCCGTCGGACACCAGGGAGTGGATGCTGGCCATGCCGAAATGCATGGAAAAAATTTCGATTTAATGAGTGCTTTAGCAGGAATGCAGTTTCACCAAGACAAAGCGAAACTTGAACATGTAAACTTTCATTTAAAGCCCTCATTCCAGCATAAGCAACCTGGAATTGTCGTGGGATGTTTTGTTTTGACATCTCAAACTAGTCCTCATGAGTCACAATCTAGCATTTACAATTTGCAGTCTGATCAATTCAGCACAGAGTTTCGGATACACTAGAACCCATGAGAGACTTAAAGACCTTTCATAGGGACAGAAAAGAACTAAAAGAGAAGTAAACCTTAGGTTATATAAAATAATAATAAAAACTTATAACCAAACTAGTCTTGTATTTTTAGTACTATAATTCCAAAATTAACATTACATTTTAGTAGTTTTAAAACAGATGGACATCTACTAGAATTATAAATACAATCTTTTATGTAGTATTTATAGGAGCCACATGGGGAAACAAACTGAGCAAGATACTGGTATAAATCTAGAAGAGAAGCTCCTCCGACAAATCAATGCTCCAGTCTCTCATGCTTTCTAACAGTTTGAATAACATCAGTGGCTCCTTATTTAATAACATTACTTTATTTTGACAAAAACTAAATTGTTCTGTGTATATCATGCCTACTTAATGTACGATACTGTTTAACATTCCAAGGAACACCACTCAAATTACCTAAAGCAGAGCAAGAGAAAACTTTTAATCAAGTTCTTATACTCCATAGGACACTTAAAGAACGTTAAAGTGAATTCAAAGTAAATTTAACGCACTTACAGGGAGGAATTTGGATGATTTCTTCATAACAGCTAATGCACTACCAAGGCACCCTGATCTCTGGTGTGAAACAATAAAATTAGCAAATGACAATGCATATAGCAAAAAACAAAATTTAAATATGTCTTCTATTAGAAAATATTGCAATTTAATTTTTGCCTGCAGGAACCCTTAACTTTTTATTTTTGTCAACAAACTTGGTTGAATAATAGGCATACATGCACAATCAATAAATTTCACATTTAGTACAGTGTACATGCATCTGCACTGAATTCATGCATGTACGCATAAGCTAGATACATAGTGTAAGAACCTGAGCCAAAATCCAGCCAACTAGCCAATCAATATCACTTTTGTGGTTGCATATGACAAGGGCGTGTTCTTTTCCTGGACAGTTCCATAGCATAAACCTAAGTTTAGTAATGTTTTTTATCAAAATACTATAGAAAATATAACATGAACACTAATACAGAACTTACTTCCTTACCCATTAATTTAAATGTTTCTGGATCTGTATAGAGTTGAATCTGCATCCAAAAGTATTACATTAATCAGGGTCAAATTACCATCTGTACATGTTTAACAATTGCATAAGAAGTTAGAAATGCATTAATGATACTTAAATAGTTTCTTTGCATGATGTATAACAGTGTGAAAATTCTTTCAAAAAGTACGCCTTCTACAAAAAAATGGATTTTAATTTAATGATGATGAAGTTACAAATAAAATTAAAAAAAAAAATGAAAAGTTGTTAAATTCTCACAGAAAGAGTATATCACATTAACTGAGAATTTAAATAGGACAACAAATTATACACCCTCTTCATAATACTCAGTGTTCTAAGAGGTGGCCTAGTTGCTAGGCAGGGAGTAAACACCGGGATTTTAAAATTCAGGAGGCATCCCTCTAGTTATCAATAGTATCCGATTTAGATTTTTACACACGGGCCAAGAATTGTATGATTAAATGATACTGTAATTATCAATTGATGTTTTTGGACTATTGTCATTCTCCTAGAAACAGGTATTAATGGGAACTAGATGTAGTATATGTTATTGAAAGTTCATAAGATTCATTTTTGACGCATTAATGACACATCCGATAAATGAGAATCTGCAAGCGCTTAAAGCATGTAAGATAAATGACCAAAGATGTTATAGAGCTCTCATCATTTATTTAATACCTGATGAGATAATACCAAAGACATTATAGCGCTCTCATCACTTATTTAATATCTGGTGAAAACTCTGATTACCAGTTATCATCAGACATTTCATATGCACAGAATAAGATTTTTCACAGAAACTACTTATTCAATATGATAAAGACAAATAGAGTATGCTTAATAATTTATATTTCCGTAGAGGCAAGTACGACTATGCCATTAAAATATTAGGGCGCACAGTATTACGTAGACCTGGTGCACAAGTATCATGTAGATATATTAATAAATGATGTGGGAAACAGGTATTAAGTCAAGCTAAATACTCGATACACCTAAGTGAACAAAATGATAAGGCACTTTCCCTTTTGGTCAATATAACCTGTAATATGATCATAAATAGTTTGAGGAGAGGAAACCTAGCACTTCAGATCAACTAAGATCTATAGGAGGTTACCGCTCTCTGCTAACAGAAATTTTAGCCCTTGAAACAGCTTTGGCGACTATAGCTTAGGAACTGGCTGAACAATAAACACACGTGTGCTAAAGCAACGTCGGTGACTACTTAATTGAGCTACAACCCCAAATCAGGAAAAAAAAAAATCAATGCTCCCACATGGGCTCAAACTTTCGGACTAGGGTCTAGTCTCTTTGTTGATGAGATGTTATTTTCACCGTATAAAGGTGAGTATCTCCCAAGGCCTCGGACGCGAGAGACATTTAAAATAGCATAGCTTGATCTGCATGATAAACAACGTAATACGTACGTTCTTGACCCCTAGCATTATCAATATTAAACACCACACGCAAAGGCCTAGCCACAATTGTAAAAGGATTCTGACTTATTAGATCCAATAACCACATTCAATGTAACAAACCATCTTTCTGGAGCAATCAACCCACTGAACTTGCACATATACACACACATAACATTATGCTAAGTACACTAAAATTCAAATATTTAACCCTAATTAACTAATTGATCAACTATTTAAAAATTTGTCGAACCCACTAACACTAATTTCCAGCTAAAAACTGCACTCTCGTCGTAAAAATAAACAAACAAAACAGCAGACAAACTCGGAAAAATGGGAATAGGAAATGACCTTAAAACCAGCCCACCAATCAATCAACCAAATGAGTTCCAACCACAACAATTCCGCAACCACTCTGTTAATCTTTCGATAAGTATTCTTCGAAAACGGGCGCACAACAACAAAAAACAAAGCCTGAAGAGAGATTAGATTTACATTAGTAACAAAACTTATATTTCAATCAGCAAAACAAATCACGAAAAAACCAAACACAGTAAAATAATCTTGAAATCGTATATAAAAACCTGGAGAAGATTGACGACTAGACCAGAGAAAAAGAAGAGAACGCCCACCGGGAGAATAACAGCTGCTGCTGCAATCGCCATAACCAGAGAGAGAGAGAGAGAGAGAGAGAGAGAGAGAGAGAGAGGTTTTGAGAGTGACGGACAAATTCTGAAGAAAATTATATATTTTATTTTTTGTTTATAATTAATGATAATAAACGTACGTATGCTTTATTTATTTAAACATTTATAATATATAAATTGGAACAAAAGCCAAATCATGCTAAAAATATTTTGTTTAAGTTTTTCATAATTCCAAAATTAATTTTAACTTTTTAGTTTTATTGTGTAACTAATTTTTTTATTTGTTATGATTATTATATACTTTAACTAGTTCACTAAACTACGTCACTGTGACATTATAATAATTTATAAATTTTCTTAAGATATATGAATTATTTTTAGAGCTTTTTTGATAAATAAATTGATAAAAGTAAATTTTTGCAAATTTACTTTTATTAAAAATAACTATTTACAAATTTACCATCTTAATTGCAAAAATACCAATTTCTTTTCAAAAATTACAAAAATACTATCTTTCCTCTTCCATTAACAACTTAATCTTCTTGTAAGATCCCGGATTATTTTAGGATTTATTAATTTATTATTATTATTTTTATTGTTTTAATTATGTTAATTAGTATTTAAAGGATGGAATTGGATTTGAGAATATCGTTGTGGAGTTCAACGATATTTAGTATCGAGTTTATATGAGTATATATGGATTTATGTGTGCCAATGTGTGCCCCAATATTTTTATTTGTATTTTAGTGATTTAAAAATATTTAAAACAAGTATTATTGATCTTCAAAAATATTTATTTATTTATCGGAGTTGGATTAAATCATGAAATCTTTTGTAATATTATCTTGATATATTTATTGAGTTTTTAAAAGTGTTGGGTGGATTAATTTGGGTGTTTTAGTATTTTAAAATGATTTTAAGAGTTTTATTGTATTTAAAGGATAAAAACTTTGAAAATTCATATTTAATTCATTTTTGATCCGAAAAATATTTCGAAAATATGTGGGTGCTTGTAATTTTATGTTCTGTGTTTTAAAATTGAAAAGTTTAATTTTATGAATATTTTATTTAATTATGATTTTTTTTAGTCGTTTATTAGTTATAATTGGGTCGAGTAGTAGTGTCATCAGTTAATAAAGGATTGGGCCAAGCCCATTAGTAGATACAATAGTAGCCCAGCAGTGGAGAAAAACAGATCAGTGGAGAAGCTTCGGGAGAGAGGAAGAAAGTAAAGGAGAGAAAAGAAAGAGAAAAGGGAAGGAAGAAGATGAATGGGGGATTTGAGATTATACATACACACACATATATATATAAATCGCGTGTGTATACATACAATCGTGTGTGTGTGTGGGTTAAGCAAGAGTGCGTGTGTGTGTGAGTAGCGTGTAGGCAGCGGTGCAGAGGGGGGGCGCAGGTGACCACCGCGCGCGGCGGCGGCGGTGGCGCCGGTGGTTGCAGGCGGTGGCGCGGCTGGACAGTGGAGAGGGGAGAAGAGGACCAGCAGAGAGAGAGAGAGAGAGAGAGAGAGAGAGAGAGAGAGAGAGAGAGAGAGAGAGAGGAGGTTTGATTTTTTTGGAATTTTGGGAATTGGAGTTTGGAAGGTATAATTCTTTTCGTGTTTTAATTATTTAATCTCCGTATTAAAGTCGTAGTAAATTTGAGTTTGATTATGTAATTGTTGTGATTGAATTAGTTTAATTGTGTGATTATCGTTGTAATTGTAATGATTTAAATTGCTAGTTAATTTGCTAATTTTCGTAATTAGCTTAGTATTGTTAATTAAGAATATTAGTTGAATTTCCGTATTTAATTCGGAGGAGTATAATTGCTATTTATAATTGTGGTGAATTAATTAGTTTAAATTGTGAGTATATAGCTTAATAGTAGTAGTTTAATTATTAAATTAGTCAAGTGTTGTAGTTTAATTAGTTGTGAATTGTGAGTTTATTGTTTTAATGTCCGTGATTATTCGGAGAGTATATGTTTGTTATTTGCAATTAGTGGTATTAATTGCGAGTTGGTGTTAATTGTTGTAAAGTATGGATATTGCTAATTGTTGGTTGTTAATTATAATATGTAGAGGTTATACTATCTTGCTAGCTATAAATGTTAAGTACTAATTGCTAGTTGTTTATGGCCATCGATAAATGTTTACGTGCTAAGTGCTATAAGTCGAGTCAATTACTTGGTATTTGTTTAAAATTGGTCAAATGATTATCGATAATGGTTTTGGGTAGGAAGTTGAATTGTTATTGTTATAGGAGGTGTAAGTATATGAATGGCTAATTGGCTATGTGCTAAATGGTATAAATCAAGTTATAGTATATGTTGAAAGTATAAGTGCCAACTACGTGGTGTTGGCTTAAATGTGGATAAACGTAGTTTACTTTTTCTTACGTGTTGAGGTGCCGCATGTCTGGGCGGGTAAATTTCTTTATGTGATTAGTTGCCGCATGTCTGGGCGGATACCTTTCATTATTTGTTTACCTTTATGTTGCTGCAATTGAGGCGGCTTTTATTTTATCAAAAGCAGGGTTATAAATTGTTTTGTTTGGCATGGAGGGGCTGAGCCCATAGTCCGATAAACGAATACTTCATGCCGAAATTTTCTAAAAATTCCCTGCGTTTTAAAGTTATTTAAATTATTTGATTTAAAGATTTAAAGGCATATATGTGTATAAGTGTTTAAGTACATATGTGATGATTAATGAGGTGTGGATATATATATTTATGTATGTATTGCTTTGTGAGTTATAAGTAATTAGTTATCGATTGGATTGTTTATGTACTAAATAGTACTTTACTATTATTTCAAGTATGATTAGGGATTCGATATAGAGCCAGTGCACATGTTGACGGTTTATTGAAGAAGATGTATGCGTGATCGAATAAAGACCGAGATTAAGTATCGAATCGACGCGTGGAAACGAGGCAAGTGTACTAACCCTCGCTTATCGTTCAAGCGAGATACATATGTTTTTATTCAATATAATCATTCCCTTCAAATCCGTATTGCTAGTATTCTCTCCTTCAAATTATTGATAAGGATATATTTTATTCATATATCATGTGAAAAGTAGAAATACAGTTTTATTGCCAGTATTATTCTTTCTTAAGTATTGTCGCTCATTAAAATGGCGTAAGTAATTAAAGATGTTTTTAAAATTTCCTTATACTGGGCTGGTCTTTTGCCAGTGAGTATAAAGGACTGAAAAGTGAAATGTTTTAAAGTATTAATAAGATGGTTTATAAGTTGGATAAGCGTAAGAGGCTAGGGTGGTCCTAGTCCAGCACTTTTGTTAAGCGTAAGAGGCTAGGGTGGTCCTAGTCCAGCACCTTTGTTTAGCGTAAGAGGCTAGGGTGGTCCTAGTCCAGCATTAAAAGGCCAATGTGTTGCCTAATTGAGAACCTAATTTCAAAGAAAGGAAGACTTTACGTGGCTGATCACCCGTATTGTCTGTAATCAGAAGAATAATAAAATCAATTTAAATGTTTCGAAAAGTTTTACGGAAAGTATGTTTTATTTGTGGAATAGTTTTAAAGAGATGAATGTTTTGATGTTTTATTGATGGAATAGTTTTAACGAGAGGAATGTTTTGATAAGATATACCTGTTTTACTGTAAATGATTATCGGTTTAGAAATTGGGTATTTCAGATTTAATTGTTGTCTATATGATAAAAGTTGAAACCTCAGTAAAATAATGAGATTAAGGATAGATAGAAGTTTTTCAGTTATTCCCTTCGCAAGTAACATTGTACGTGAAAGTGGAGTAAGAATGATTGGAAAAATTCTTGATATTCTTTCTCTCAAAGTTTTATCTGGGGCAGAGATGGTTAGTAGTAAATAAAAGAGTGTTATGTTAGAATATTAAAGGGGGGTGTTTATGTTATGTAAAGGGTACGAGTAACGACGATAGATAATGTTATTTTATAGAGTAGTTGTATATTCTTGTTGACTGTTATAAAATAATTCACGGTTATTACGGTCACTGTGGCATGTGTTGCGCAGTGATAGTGAGAACCGAGAATGATTTGAGATCTTCTTAGTAATTCAAATTCATGATTGTCAGGCCGGTTAGGCAGCTAGGTATGCAAATGCTTAGCGACATGAATGAGATTGGAGTAACTGAGAATTTCTTGGAGATTTCGTTAAAGTGTTAGATAAAGTATTTTTGCAAGTATTAAAAGTATTGAATCTAGTATTACGACCCTTCTCAGTTATTAATCTTGATTTCGAGTTATAAATGTTTTAAATGATATTAATCTTCTGTTATAGTTAAGAATCCAGATTTCAAGTATAGTATTGATTATAATTTAGTGAGCATTCCTTCGCTTATATTTATTGCTACTATTTCTTGAATTGCGATTATTGCATTCTTATTTCATCCAGTACAGTTCTATATATATAACTTGCTGAGCATTCTTTGGCTCACACTTGTTGTTTTTTTTTTTTAAAATCTAACCTTTCAGTAAACTAGTTGGCGAGGCTTAGCATGTGCAGTTCAGAAAGTGGAAAGAAGAAGCAGGGTGCTGTTGTGAAGCTGACGTGGATCAGGGTATTTAGATTTAAAGTTGAATTATTGTATGTAAATTATAGTTTTAGTAGTTATAGTATGTATTTGAGTAGTTGGCCTGGTATACTTCTATTCGAAGTTATACCAGTGATTTAAGTTTGTATAAGTTTTGTAAATAGATTTGTATTTAAGTTGGTTTGGGTTTTCTTGTTTCTAGAACTGTAACCTAAGATCCTGAGTTGGGAGTTGGGGTCAAAGAGCTTTGGATTGAGTTTTTATTTTTATTTCAGTTTTATTTTGATTTTCAGATTTTTAGTTTAGTATCCAGCAGGTTTATGTTGTATTTACGAATACATCATGGCCAATTTTTGTTAGAATTATTGAGTTTGTTAGCGTGACGCCCAAATCTACTGACCCCGGATTTGGGGGCGTTACAGGTTGGTATCAGAGCGTAGGTTATAGTAAACTAGAAACGAGAGTGTGTAGGCGTGTGTATAGTTAAGTAAGGAACGTCAGAGTTCATATAGGACTCGTGTTGGACTATTGGATATAGTACCAGTTAGTGAGTTAAGATGTGAGTGGTGGCAGATAGTTGAGCGGAGTTGGGTAGAAACCCTTGAACCTGTAGGTAGTGGAACCTTCAGAGTCTAGATCGAATGACGAGTCAGCGAAGGAGTCGACAAAGAAGATGTACGTGGAGACCCTGGCAATACCTTTCTTCTTGATAAATATTCCTTTGTTGAGTTATTTTGACAATTGTCTTTCCCCCGAATTTGGGATTCCAGTTATGACAGAGGTTGTTTTGATGCCTATTTCCTTTATTTCTAAAACCGTGTCAAGTGATATTTGAGTATTTAATTTTCTTCATCAGTGAATGATTCTATTATTGATAAATCATTATTTCTTAGTATTCTGCAAATCATTCTTTCGTGATTATTCTTTTCTTCTGAAGTAGTACCCATGGAATCCGTTTAGTTGTAATCCAGGGGTATGTCTGAGAATTTCTCATCAGTTGATTGTTAATTCGATGTTCGAATCTTTTTGTGTTTCTTTACTCCAACTGAGGTGAACAACCCTATTTATAGGGGACACAAGGACTGTTTGTCTGTGTGATAGCAGTCTGATGGGACGCCATCACTTGTGTGTTGTGAAGTACAAGAAGGTTAATTACCTTTAGTCATGTCTTGAATAAGGCACGCAACAAGGTTCATTTGATCATGTTGATCACTCAGTAATCTCTCATTTCAAAGAATATTTGTTTGAAAACTCATTGATTCCACAATTGTAGAAACCTTTGCTACGATGTGAAATCGTTCTTTTCAAATATCATGAATCATAATGCCTCGACTAGTCTTGGATGTACGCCAATGGAGTTTAGAATGCCAGTAGCGCGTGATGTATAGTACTGCGATTAGAGTTGTTCTATATAGAGAGGTCAGTAGAGATCCCAGTATAGTAAATAAGTATCCAGAGTGCAGATTAGTAGAGTTGCAGATGCAACCCGAGTTGGTAGAGTAAATCCCAGTAACCCTTCATTACCTGATTCCGAGGACGGAATCCTTTTAAGGTGGGTAGAATGTAAGATCCCGGATTATTTTAGGATTTATTAATTTATTATTATTATTTTTATTGTTTTAATTATGTTAATTAGTATTTAAAGGATGGAATTGGATTTGAGAATATCGTTGTGGAGTTCAACGATATTTAGTATCGAGTTTATATGAGTATATATGGATTTATGTGTGCCAATGTGTGCCCCAATATTTTTATTTGTATTTTAGTGATTTAAAAATATTTAAAACAAGTATTATTGATCTTCAAAAATATTTATTTATTTATCGGAGTTGGATTAAATCATGAAATCTTTTGTAATATTATCTTGATATATTTATTGAGTTTTTAAAAGTGTTGGGTGGATTAATTTGGGTGTTTTAGTATTTTAAAATGATTTTAAGAGTTTTATTGTATTTAAAGGATCAAAACTTTGAAAATTCATATTTAATTCATTTTTGATCCGAAAAATATTTCGAAAATGTGGGTGCTTGTAATTTTATGTTCTGTGTTTTAAAAATGAAAAGTTTAATTTTATGAATATTTTATTTAATTATGATTTTTTTTTAGTCGTTTATTAGTTATAATTGGGTCGAGTAGTAGTGTCATCAGTTAATAAAGGATTGGGCCAAGCCCATTAGTAGATACAATAGTAGCCCAGCAGTGGAGAAAAACAGATCAGTGGAGAAGCTTCGGGAGAGAGGAAGAAAGTAAAGGAGAGAAAAGAAAGAGAAAAGGGAAGGAAGAAGATGAATGGGGGGATTTGAGATTATACATACACACATATATATATATAAATCGCGTGTGTATACATACAATCGTGTGTGTGTGTGGGTTAAGCAAGAGTGCGTGTGTGTGTGGGTAGCGTGTAGGCAGCGGTGCAGAGGGGGGGCGCAGGTGACCACCGCGCGCGGCGGCGGCGGTGGCGCCGGTGGTTGCAGGCGGTGGCGCGGCTGGACAGTGGAGAGGGGAGAAGAGGACCAGCAGAGAGAGAGAGAGAGAGAGAGAGAGAGAGAGAGAGAGAGAGAGAGGAGGTTTGATTTTTTTGGAATTTTGGGAATTGGAGTTTGGAAGGTATAATTCTTTTCGTGTTTTAATTATTTAATCTCCGTATTAAAGTCGTAGTAAATTTGAGTTTGATTATGTAATTGTTGTGATTGAATTAGTTTAATTGTGTGATTATCGTTGTAATTGTAATGATTTAAATTGCTAGTTAATTTGCTAATTTTCGTAATTAGCTTAGTATTGTTAATTAAGAATATTAGTTGAATTTCCGTATTTAATTCGGAGGAGTATAATTGCTATTTATAATTGTGGTGAATTAATTAGTTTAAATTGTGAGTATATAGCTTAATAGTAGTAGTTTAATTATTAAATTAGTCAAGTGTTGTAGTTTAATTAGTTGTGAATTGTGAGTTTATTGTTTTAATGTCCGTGATTATTCGGAGAGTATATGTTTGTTATTTGCAATTAGTGGTATTAATTGCGAGTTGGTGTTAATTGTTGTAAAGTATGGATATTGCTAATTGTTGGTTGTTAATTATAATATGTAGAGGTTATACTATCTTGCTAGCTATAAATGTTAAGTACTAATTGCTAGTTGTTTATGGCCATCGATAAATGTTTACGTGCTAAGTGCTATAAGTCGAGTCAATTACTTGGTATTTGTTTAAAATTGGTCAAATGATTATCGATAATGGTTTTGGGTAGGAAGTTGAATTGTTATTGTTATAGGAGGTGTAAGTATATGAATGGCTAATTGGCTATGTGCTAAATGGTATAAATCAAGTTATAGTATATGTTGAAAGTATAAGTGCCAACTACGTGGTGTTGGCTTAAATGTGGATAAACGTAGTTTACTTTTTCTTACGTGTTGAGGTGCCGCATGTCTGGGCGGGTAAATTTCTTTATGTGATTAGTTGCCGCATGTCTGGGCGGATACCTTTCATTATTTGTTTACCTTTATGTTGCTGCAATTGAGGCGGCTTTTATTTTATCAAAAGCAGGGTTATAAATTGTTTTGTTTGGCATGGAGGGGCTGAGCCCATAGTCCGATAAACGAATACTTCATGCCGAAATTTTCTAAAAATTCCCTGCGTTTTAAAGTTATTTAAATTATTTGATTTAAAGATTTAAAGGCATATATGTGTATAAGTGTTTAAGTACATATGTGATGATTAATGAGGTGTGGATATATATATTTATGTATGTATTGCTTTGTGAGTTATAAGTAATTAGTTATCGATTGGATTGTTTATGTACTAAATAGTACTTTACTATTATTTCAAGTATGATTAGGGATTCGATATAGAGCCAGTGCACATGTTGACGGTTTATTGAAGAAGATGTATGCGTGATCGAATAAAGACCGAGATTAAGTATCGAATCGACGCGTGGAAACGAGGCAAGTGTACTAACCCTCGCTTATCGTTCAAGCGAGATACATATGTTTTTATTCAATATAATCATTCCCTTCAAATCCGTATTGCTAGTATTCTCTCCTTCAAATTATTGATAAGGATATATTTTATTCATATATCATGTGAAAAGTAGAAATACAGTTTTATTGCCAGTATTATTCTTTCTTAAGTATTGTCGCTCATTAAAATGGCGTAAGTAATTAAAGATGTTTTTAAAATTTCCTTATACTGGGCTGGTCTTTTGCCAGTGAGTATAAAGGACTGAAAAGTGAAATGTTTTAAAGTATTAATAAGATGGTTTATAAGTTGGATAAGCGTAAGAGGCTAGGGTGGTCCTAGTCCAGCACTTTTGTTAAGCGTAAGAGGCTAGGGTGGTCCTAGTCCAGCACCTTTGTTTAGCGTAAGAGGCTAGGGTGGTCCTAGTCCAGCATTAAAAGGCCAATGTGTTGCCTAATTGAGAACCTAATTTCAAAGAAAGGAAGACTTTACGTGGCTGATCACCCGTATTGTCTGTAATCAGAAGAATAATAAAATCAATTTAAATGTTTCGAAAAGTTTTACGGAAAGTATGTTTTATTTGTGGAATAGTTTTAAAGAGATGAATGTTTTGATGTTTTATTGATGGAATAGTTTTAACGAGAGGAATGTTTTGATAAGATATACCTGTTTTACTGTAAATGATTATCGGTTTAGAAATTGGGTATTTCAGATTTAATTGTTGTCTATATGATAAAAGTTGAAACCTCAGTAAAATAATGAGATTAAGGATAGATAGAAGTTTTTCAGTTATTCCCTTCGCAAGTAACATTGTACGTGAAAGTGGAGTAAGAATGATTGGAAAAATTCTTGATATTCTTTCTCTCAAAGTTTTATCTGGGGCAGAGATGGTTAGTAGTAAATAGAAGAGTGTTATGTTAGAATATTAAAGGGGGGTGTTTATGTTATGTAAAGGGTACGAGTAACGACGATAGATAATGTTATTTTATAGAGTAGTTGTATATTCTTGTTGACTGTTATAAAATAATTCACGGTTATTACGGTCACTGTGGCATGTGTTGCGCAGTGATAGTGAGAACCGAGAATGATTTGAGATCTTCTTAGTAATTCAAATTCATGATTGTCAGGCCGGTTAGGCAGCTAGGTATGCAAATGCTTAGCGACATGAATGAGATTGGAGTAACTGAGAATTTCTTGGAGATTTCGTTAAAGTGTTAGATAAAGTATTTTTGCAAGTATTAAAAGTATTGAATCTAGTATTACGACCCTTCTCAGTTATTAATCTTGATTTCGAGTTATAAATGTTTTAAATGATATTAATCTTCTGTTATAGTTAAGAATCCAGATTTCAAGTATAGTATTGATTATAATTTAGTGAGCATTCCTTCGCTTATATTTATTGCTACTATTTCTTGAATTGCGATTATTGCATTCTTATTTCATCCAGTACAGTTCTATATATATAACTTGCTGAGCATTCTTTGGCTCACACTTGTTGTTTTTTTTTTTTTAAAATCTAACCTTTCAGTAAACTAGTTGGCGAGGCTTAGCATGTGCAGTTCAGAAAGTGGAAAGAAGAAGCAGGGTGCTGTTGTGAAGCTGACGTGGATCAGGGTATTTAGATTTAAAGTTGAATTATTGTATGTAAATTATAGTTTTAGTAGTTATAGTATGTATTTGAGTAGTTGGCCTGGTATACTTCTATTCGAAGTTATACCAGTGATTTAAGTTTGTATAAGTTTTGTAAATAGATTTGTATTTAAGTTGGTTTGGGTTTTCTTGTTTCTAGAACTGTAACCTAAGATCCTGAGTTGGGAGTTGGGGTCAAAGAGCTTTGGATTGAGTTTTTATTTTTATTTCAGTTTTATTTTGATTTTCAGATTTTTAGTTTAGTATCCAGCAGGTTTATGTTGTATTTACGAATACATCATGGCCAATTTTTGTTAGAATTATTGAGTTTGTTAGCGTGACGCCCAAATCTACTGACCCCGGATTTGGGGGCGTTACACTTCTACCCCTTACAACTCTCCCCACGCCCCACGCACGTACAAACATCCCCTCTGTCCTCTCCCTCTCTCCTAGTTACTTCTCATTTCCTCGTGTTTATATCTTCTTTCTTATCAGAACTTTGACAAATCATTCTATACAGATTAATATCAGTATGTAATTTTGTCAATTGATTTTACAAAATCAATTTACTTGCACAGCCCATTGATTTTGATTTTATAAAATCAATTTTGTAATTGATTTTTAAAATTGTTTAAAATCTATACTGATGTGGTGGAAACGTGGTCGGCCTGCGGCCCCAATGAAGGAAGTCGTCGGAGGATATCGGAGGAGATTGTGGTCGGAAATTGGTGGCGTCGGAAGAGATTACTTGGGATCGGAGATTTGATGGTGATAGTGGATGGTTGTTGTGATGGAGCTATCGAAGAAGATGGTGGTGGTGTGGGTCGACGGGCGGCGGGGGAAGGATGGATCGGTGGCTCAGTGGCGCGGCTGCGGGGCGGATGGTCGGCCGGGGGAGAGAGACCGTAATTTTGCAAAAGGTTTTCTTGTTTATTAAAAAAACGTATAAATGCAATAATTTTAGTAAGAACGTAAATGTGCAAATCAAAAAATAAAAAACAATATTTTTTACAATTTCTCTTATTTTTATAACGTAAAAAAATTCAAAAAAATAATGAATTCAATATTATATAAATTAGTCAATTAAATCTTTTCATAGAAAAAGTTGTAAACAGGAAATAAAGTAAATATTATGTGAAAAGTAGTATTAAATACTTTGAATGATGTAATATATATCTCGACCTTAGATCGAAAAATAAATTTTGTTAAAAATCAAATTATTAAAAAAGTAAAATAACATGTGCAACACAAAAACATAAAATTTAAAAATAATAAAATCAATAATATCATAAATATACATACATAGTCACTCTTTGGCATTTCATTGGCACCTCCAAAAACCTTTTATATCTCGGGACGTTATGGATTGTTATCTTTTGTATTTTTTATATTGACTAAAAAGTTACTCAACTAATATGTAACAATTACAAAATAAAGAGAGAATATAAAATAAAGTTTTGTGATTTATTTACATATATCGGGTGTTGTGGATTCGCAATCTTCTTCTGATCTTCCTCTTCTTTATATTACCTCGAACAAAAATACTCATGTTTTACCAATTGGAAAAAAAATCTAAATCACTACTGTAACGATAGTATAAGTGCAAAATCAAAACGAAATTGATAGAGAACGGTAAGCTTAGGAACACTAATTTTGAGATCCGAGCAATTTGACAGGCACCACCTCATCTTTATATAATAGTATTGATTTAAGTAGGTGTACATAATCTTACATCTACATTGAGAATAATTTAACTTTTTATAATATATTATAATAAAACAAAAATTATATTATATATAATAGTCAAACAATAATTACCCTTATGTTATCAAGAATAAGTTAAGTTAATTTAACCATAAAAATCAAATAAAATAGATAAATTGTCATTGAGAAATTATCATAATTGTTCAATTTAATTTTAATCATGGTTATTTATTATTTAAATTAATATTTATTAAATTAAAACCCGTGCGATGCACAGATTCTTTTTAATTTAATGAAAACTTTTTTTAAATTTCAATTAAAAAATTTAAGACATGAATTTTGTTGGCTTAAAATTTTAAATGATATGATCTGATAATAATTATATATATGTTGTTCGTGATATTCTTAGAAAAGGAGGAATTTAGTTTGAAAATATAGAAAATATGATATGTTTTAGCTAAAAAACGTAATCAGTTAGTTATTAGTTATTAAAATATTATTATTTTATTTTACTTAAATAAATCTATTCGGATAGGTTTTACTGTAAAAAAATAAAAAATAGAAAATATAATGTATTTTAGCTGAAAAAGTTTATTGGTTAATTATTAATCATTATAATTATAATATTTTATTTATTGAATTTCTCATAGTATTTTTAAAAAAGAAAAAATTTTAGTTAGATAAAATATAAAAGATAAGGCATTTTACTTGATAAAAAAATTGATTAGTTATTGAAAAATAGAAATGGTAACATGTTTTACCTGAAAAAGGATATTTATTAGTTATTGAAAAATAGCATGTAACATGTTTTACTTAAAAAGTGAAATTTATTAGTTATTAATAACTTTAATTATTAAGTATGGATAATTAAGTAAAAATAACATATACCGTTAAGTAAGGATAAACAAGTAAAATCACCGACCCAACGACCAACCAATCAAATTTTTAATATTTTGGCTCTAATATTATAGTAAAGATAGATTATTTAAATTTTTTTATTTCACAAATATATTTAATTGAAATAATTATATGTATTTCAATATTCCTTTTTTTTATGAAGTATCCCATAAAAAAATTTGATATTTTAGTTTTAATAGTATAGTGTAAATATTTTACTTGTAACTAATTATTTATGTTAGTGAAAATCATGATAATTATAAAAGCAATTACTCCATAAATAATATTCTTATATGAAGAACAATAAAAACGATACTATATTTAGATAGTAACTTTCACACTAAAAAAATTTTTATATGAATAAAAACAGAATATAACAAAACAAATTAGAATCAAATATACCATGATTGTATATAATTTTATTATTATAAAAATATATATAAGATTTATATACTTGATTTCATTTGGGTGAAAAATCAAAATACCCACCTTTTTATTCCACTTGCCCAAAATACCTGTAGACGCGAACCTCCGCCCTTTTTACCCACGGACCACGCATGTCTCACATGCGTACACAGTATACGCATGTCTCACATGCGTGGTCTTTACAAAACTGAAGGCTGGCGTCACATGCGTATCTAGGATACGCATGTTGCGAATGCGTAACACGAGACACGCATTTGGGAAATGCGCAACCCATGCACTGTTCATCGTCTTCACAGACGTGAACGACAGACGATTTTTGAGGCGAAAATCTTCGAAATTCCGGCCACCTTCGTTCACCCCCTACCCAGCAACATTCACTACCATACCATACATCAACATACTCGTCTTTTCATGCTCTACAAACCTATACTAATCAATTTTCGTTTAGTTCGCCAAATTTGAAAGCCCCAAAACCAAGCTTATATCACCGATTTGTTTTCCGATCTGCCCATACATGGCCCTACGGGGCCAGAAATCAACAAATAAAGGTGGGAGAATGGAGAAAGAGGTGTGGGCTTTTCTCTGATGCCCTCAGTTTTGGTGGAGGTTGCCGGAGGGGGGAGAATGAAGGGGGCGGCGGGGAGGCGGTCGAGAGAGGGAGAGAGACGCCGGGTTGGTTTTGCAAAATGTGACGTCAACTGACGTCATTGCGCATCTGGGTGATGCGTGATCCCAGATGCGCATTACCAGAATGCGTATCTTAGAGTACGCATGCTCAGCATGCATACACCGTGAGCAAAAAGGGCGGCATAATTGGATATGGGTATTTCAGGTACCTTCTACACAAATGTGGTGTATGTTGGGCATTATTTCATTTTATTATGGATTCTATGTTATATTTGATTTTTAAAATTAAGACGAAATTTTATGTTAAATTTGCTATATTAAACTTAATTATTATTAAATTTTACGGTTTTAGTATTAACAAATTAATTTTCATAAAAATAAAATATTATTGTGGTATTCTTGGATGTTTTTCGATATTCTACATGTAAGTAAGGATGTTTATTATGTAGTGCAACCCTAATTGTATTTTGTTTATGACAATCAAGTTAAAATCCGTGTATATGTCTATTAGGGTGAAAGATAAAATTAATAGTTATAAATTCGCTTGTAATTTTGATTAAAATTGAGTATATGTGTCTACTACGATGGTAATTAAGTAAAAATAATTTATAAATAATTATGAGATAAATTCTAAAATCGAATAATTATATTCCTTTAATTTTTACAATTCAAATACGTAAAAATGTATACAATCCTTTTAAATGATAACATTGGATGCTAGCTTTCTTGTTAAGTGATTAATTATATATATATATATATATATATATATATATATATATATGTCATAAATTACGATTTTTCTATTTTCAATGGAAAGTATGAGATTACAAAATACTTGAGGAGACAATATTTTCTATATAAGAAAAATAGGATTAGCAAACACTTTATATTTCAAGTTTCAGTTACCAATATTTGATCTCCTTAAATAAATTGACCGAACACGCAATAAAATAAAATTAAGAAAAAAACTATTTGAGTCTTGTCTTTTGACATGATCTCATAGTTTTTTCTTTGTAACTTGTTTGCAGTCTTAGAATTGATTATAAAATCCTATACTATGACATCGACAAGCAACATAATTTAAGTAATGATTAAAACGGAGGAAGGTTGTCGTGGATGATGTTTGTACTTTTATGATGACTATTGAAGTATTGAATAGAAAATTCATGTATTCTCTTACTTTTGTCGAATGTCAATATTTTTCATAAAATTTGCCTACGTACTTCTTTATATAAAAATCAAATCTTACGTAGTTTTTTGGGAAGAAGTTACCTAATTCGGACTATCAAACCTCACGTAATTTTTAGGGAAGAAGTTACCTAATATGGGCTAGGACTTTGTTGGTCCATGGCTCCATGCAGTCCAAATCCATGTTAATGTCCGGCCTTCAATCATAAAAAGTCCATAAATAGAACGGTCCTACACGTTTTTCTACAATCTCGTGACATCTTCGCATTTCTTTCCGTGATTATAGTAATGTCCCGTGCCAACCAAGATATATCCATTCATCAATGGGCCTTCAAAATAATTTAATACAAATACACAATGCGAGCACCGTGGCTCGCACTAGCCTTCATTTTGGGACCATTCCCACCTCCCAATAATATTCATGATGCGAACTGCACTGACATCTCGATTCGTATTGATCTTTTTATGGGGCCAATCCCACCTCCCAATGTACTCATGACACGAGTCAATATAACGTCTCGACTCACTTGAAGTCTTCATAATAATCCAAGTGTGGTGGTTTTCCTCTACCTTTAAATCCTGCCTACGATGAGAGCCGGAACTCCCGATAGCAAAGAAAGTCCGAGATCCGGATAGCAAGTGAGGCAGCGCTTCGACTAGCGAAGTGAGTTCGAGATTCGGCTAACGAAGCAAGCTCGCGTTCCAGCTAGCGAAGCGAGGCCGGGCTCCTGCTATCGAAATGAGGCCTAAATACTTTGCTAAAGAGGTGAGCCCAAATTCCTGCTAGAGATGTGGGTCGGAACCTCATAGAGAAGAGAGCTCGGATCCCCTAGAGAAGTGAACCCGAACCCCTACTAGAGAAGTGGGCTAGAATTTCTTCTAAAAAAGTGAGTCGAAATTCTGACCTCGTCTTCCGTCCATATATATATATATATATATATATATATATATAGGGATCCCTTCTACAGCCACAGTTGGATATAATCTAATATCCAACCAACCCATCTGTGACCATCCAGTAAACCAATGGACGACCAGGATCGGAAAAGCTTACGCTATATAATATAGCGTAATACGCTATATAATATAGCGTAAGCTTATACCAAAATCCCTCTGTTTTTAATTTGATTTTTTCCGTCAACTGGTGAGATATTTTTGAAATCTGACTTCACTGTATTTTTCTACACCTCACAACGATCATTTTGCATACCATATTTGATATATTTCGACACAATTTAAATGGGTATTTTAACTTACGCTCTATTATATAGCGTATACGGTATATAATAGAGCGTAAGTCCCCCTCATCCTAGCCGTTGATTGGATGTTTTAATGGTATAAGATGGGTTGGTTGGATATTAAAAAATATCCAACTTTGGCTGGTGACCCATTCCCATATATATATATATATATATATATATATATATATATATATATATATATATCTTTTGTTGGATCTTTTTCCATCTTCAATTTTTCCATTAGGCTCAATCTGAGCATTCCATATTTAGTGAAATGAGCCAGAGCTCCAGCTCTCTTCAATTTTTATTTATTTTCAGGTTTAGTATCGCTCTTCTCGTAGAACATTGTTTCTAAGTAATTTAGAGCTGTTTTGGAGGAAAAAAAGTCGCTCGAAAATGAAAACTTGAAATTATAAAAAAGATAATGTAAATCATTTGTAAAGAATCTTTTTTTTTTTCAGGATCATTGGTAAAGAATTTAAAATAAAGGGTAAAAGGACATTTTCACCACTGTACTATTTTCGGAATTGCAATTGCACTACTGTACTACAAACGGACTACTGTACTTTAGCATTTTTAACAAATTCACCACTCCCGTCAGTCAAATTATAACAAATTCACCACTACTGTTTTACAATTTGACTGACGGGAGTGGTGAATTTGTTAAAAATGCTAAAGTACAGTAGTCCGTTTGTAGTACAGTAGTGCATTTGCAATTCCGAAAATAGTACAGTGGTGAAAATTTCCTTTTCCCCTTAAAATAAAGAATAAAGTTATAAAGTGAATAACTGACAAATAACAAAAAAGAAAGCCGGTTATAATTTGTGTAACTGACAAATAAGAAAACAAAAACAAAGCCGCCACAGAAAGCACTCCACTCTCTCTCTCTCTCTCTCTGAGCTATGAACCTTTCCTCGTCTACTCTGCGACTCGAAAGCAGCGGCGTCGTTGGTATAGCCAGCGGCGGGGTCAGGCCAAATGGGTCCAGCCTCTGTCCTAAAAGAGGACTAGTGTTCTGTTCTTCTGCCAAGCCTCCTCCTTCACTTGTGGTTGAGCAGATAAATAAAGACAAGGCGAGTCGAATTGAGTCACTGAGTCAGGTTTCTGGCGTTTTGGGTTGTCAATGGGGTGATGAAGGTAAAGGCAAGCTTGTTGATATTCTTGCCAATCATTTCGACATCGTTGCTCGTTGTCAGGTAGTTCCTTATTCCCCCTTTTGCCTAATTTCGATAAATTAATACTCAATAAAGTA
Source organism: Saposhnikovia divaricata (assembly GCA_036435485.1). Lineage (NCBI taxonomy): Eukaryota > Viridiplantae > Streptophyta > Magnoliopsida > Apiales > Apiaceae > Saposhnikovia > Saposhnikovia divaricata. The sequence goes on from CM071596.1 coordinate 115,406,762, forward strand.
ATAATCTTGATTGATTGATATTCATTGCTGCAATGTGTGTTGGTTATTTCTTACCCCCCCCCCCTTGTCTAATCTCGATAAAGTAATAATCTTGATAGATAAATGTACATTTCAGCGATGTTTGTTTGTAATTTACATTATTGGAAGAGGTTGCTGCTTTTTCTTGATATTTGGGGATTCTTTCTTTTCGACATTATTTGACTGTTAATTTAATTTGGTTGGCCTATGTAATCATATGTATTTGATTGATTTGACGAAAAGATGCAAACTTTTTGTAATTTTTTTGAATAATGTGCTAATTTGAAATTGATAAGTATTTTGAATTATGGTTTTGTTGACGAGGTATTCATGAAATGAAAGGTTTTGTGATAAAGAGTGGTCTATGGATTATGCATTTTTATGCCCCTTATGATAAACTGATGAAACAAAGGCCACCCTACTATGTCCTTATGTTTATGATCAAATTCAATGGGGAAGATATATAAATTTGTGAATTCTGGAGTCTCTTTAGTTACCCCATCACTCCCTCAAGTTGTTAAAGGGCTACCAACGTGTTAGTGTGCTTTTTTTTCAAAAAAAAAAAAGGAAACTACAAGTTTCACAGGCAAATTTTCATGATTATAAGCACTTGTTATGTGTGAGTTGTAATCTTCTACATGCTCATTATGATTTTGTTGCAGGGTGGTGCTAACGCTGGACATACTATCTATAATGCCGAGGGCAAGAAGTTTGCCTTACACCTCGTTCCTTCAGGAATTCTTAACGAAGATACCATGTGTGTTGTTGGTAATGGGGTTGTGGTTCATCTGCCAGGAATTTTCAAGGAAATAGATGGTCTCGAAGCTAATGGGGTTTCCTGCAAAGGAAGGATTTTAATATCTGACCGAGCTCATCTGTTATTCGATTTTCATCAAGTAGTTGATGGCCTTAGGGAAGCGGAACTATCTCAATCCTTTATTGGTACTACCAAGAGAGGCATTGGTCCTTGTTATTCAAGCAAGGTTATTCGTAATGGAATAAGGGTGGGTGACTTGAGGCATATGGACACATTTCCTCAGAAACTAGATCTTTTATTTGCAGATGCAGCTGCAAGATTTGAAGGTTTTAAGTATACCCCTGACATGCTTAAGGAAGAAGTCGAACGGTATAAGAGATATGCAGAAAGGTTGGAGCCATACATTACTGACACGGTACATTTCATTAACAAATCAGTCTTGGAAAAGAAGAAGATTTTGGTAGAAGGTGGTCAGGCAACGATGTTGGATATTGACTTCGGGACTTACCCTTTCGTTACTTCCTCCAGTCCATCAGCTGGTGGAATCTGCACTGGACTTGGTGTTGCACCTAGGGTTCTTGGTGATATCGTGGGAGTGGTAAGTGATGATAGCATTAATTTTGTAGTTATCTGTATGTTATCTCGGTTTCTATTTCTTTTCCAGGCGAACAGTTTCTATTTCAAAGAGACAGAAACAAGTGTAATTTTTCTTTTAATTTATTTTTAAAAGCAGTAATAAATAATAAGAAAGAAAGAGTCGGACAATTGATTCCCATTTCCCTGGGTGGTTTTTGTCTGTCTGCCTCGTCAAAGACTCCTTGTGGGCGAGGTGGTTTTAGAGGGCAAGTTCTTCATGTGTATGCTATTGTCAGAAGATGCTTTTCTGTTTGCTTCAGTTTGACGTACTTGAAGTATGTTGACTGTTGCTTATACAAAATACTTCTGTGCTAGTGCAATAGGAGTCTGGAGCCTTTAATTTTAAAATCATTTTTTCACTGAACTTACACGAGACACATACAAACACTTCTATGCCTGCTGCCTAGTTATAATTTCTAACTGGCATCTTAATGCAGGTCAAAGCTTACACTACAAGAGTCGGATCTGGTCCTTTTCCAACAGAAATACTAGGTAAAGGTGGTGATCTTCTTAGGTTTGCTGGACAGGAGTTTGGCACAACAACTGGCCGTCCTCGTCGTTGTGGATGGCTTGATATAGTTGCGCTTAAATATTGCTGTCAAATTAATGGCTTCTCTTCCCTAAATCTTACCAAACTCGATGTCTTGTCGGATCTCTCTGAAATTGAACTGGGAGTTGCATACAATTATATTGATGGAACTCCAATCGAATCATTCCCAGGAGATCTACGTGTTCTTGAGCAATCAAAGGCAAGTTGATTACCTCTTTCCCGTCATTTTTTTTAGACTGGGGGATAAATCTCTGTCTACATTTACCTAAATTTTGAATCATCGGTTGCATTTATATAACTGTTATCATTTGGTATTACAATGATTTAAGAGCCTTAAATTAGAAATAAGTAACGGCATCAATCTGGACGTTTCGTTAAAATTATTTAAAATACTTGTGATAACAGTTAATTCCTTTATGCCTTTGCAAAAGAGATGTTCTCATAAACTTAGTCATGTAGCAGGACTTGTGCAAGTATCGATTCTTACATGTATATTAATTAATGGCTTAATGCAAATTATTAAGAGCATGTACCAGTTCCCAAGGGCATTTTATTTTAACTTAATAAAAAATGCAGATGTAGGACATTGAAGAGTTCATCGCTGTTTTTTTTTATCATCTCATATATATCTTTGGGTCACTTGTATATGCTCTTTGTCACACTGTATTCTATAAAGCTTTGGTATGATACCTCGGTATTAAGGTATATTGTTCTTGTCTGCAGATTGCACCATCCTTACTTTCTAGCCTTCTCATTCTACATATATTGCTACTTAAGTTCAGTTGGAAGGACTGGAGTAGTTTTTGGGCAGGAAAATCAAAGGTTATAGGGGAAGGGGAGGGAGATAAGAGAAATAAGATTGGTGGAGATGGAGTGTTAAATTAAAAGATGGAATAGATTGAGGAAAATGGATGAACAAATATATTTGAGAGAAAATGAGTTGTAACAATTTTTCGTTGAGTGGACCGATCTGACATTGTTTATTATATGCTTAAATTTCAACCAAATGGCAAAACAGTATATTTTACTCCTTTCTTGTGTCCATATCTTCCAGCTAAACACAAATTAATATTCTGCTCCCCTGAAACATTAGAGCCAGATGCACCCACAATGACTATTTTACTTTCATGCATGAATCTCATAACTAAAATTTATTATACCTGTATCACAGTAGATTAGTCATCTTGGTACATGTTCTTTTCATAGTGAAGCCTGATATGGCTACAATTTGCCTATCTCTGATGTACTTCTTCAATTATACTTGGTTAGTCAAATAAGCTGAAGCTGCAGTTCCACTGCAACATTATGCTAAAGCCTAAAAGTCTCAAGCTTTTGTAATTGACTATCTATAATCACTTTCATGATTCATATTTTTGTGTTCAGGTTCAATATGAAAAGATGCCTGGCTGGCAAACTGATATTTCTTCCGTCAGAAACTACTCTGACCTGCCGAAGGCTGCACGAAATTATGTGGAGAGGATAGAGGAGCTTGTTGGTGTACCCATTCATTACATAGGTATAGGGCCTGGACGTGATGCCCTTATATACAAATGAGACCAATTTCTTCTGCCATGGTTGTCGTGAAGAGATTAAGGTGGCGATAGTTTCCATCTCTAATATAGTTATTCTTCCGAAGTAACAGACATTATCAATTTGATGACATGAAACTTATGTAAGAAACAGTCTCCACATGCGGAAGCTGCTTTGGGGTTTTTTGTAATCTATTCATGTAAACAACTTTCAGGTGCTTTTGGGGTCCGTGTGGCCTGCCTATAAAGTTTTTATCAGCAGCAAGCTTCCAACACGTGCTCATTTGAATTTCATGAGCAGCTGGCAGGAAGGTAGTACTAGTTGCTGATTTTGTACTTGAGTTGATGAAACTTGACATTGAACAATTTAGTCTTAATTCTGAATGTCCCAGACCCTGCTCTGAGTGCCCCAAATTTTCAAAGTTAAATGGTCCTGGTACATGAAGTTTTGTGTCAAACTAAGTGTTGTTTTTATAAATTTTATCTATTTGGCATGAGCTGAGTAGTTTCTTATATCTTCTTAGTTACTCTCCAGATCCTGTGTCGCCTACTCTCATTTGAGGAATTTAACCAGCTATTCAAAACTTAATATTTACTTCCTGGTGCTATGAAGATATATGTTGTGTTTGGTTGGGATGAATGCATTTGAGGAATTTAACAAGCTATTCAAAACTTAATATTTACTTCCTGGTGCTATGAAGATATATGTTGTGTTTGGTTGGGATGAATGGAATGGAAAAGAATGGAATGAAATTTGAACTATGAAATAAATTAATGTCTAAAATATTCATTCATTTATCCATTCCATTCTTAATCATTTGAACTAGAACTCAAACTCACCTATTTAAGAAGGAATGCTCCATTCTTCCCAACATTCAATTTCTTCACATTTCTCATCAAAAAAAATTTGTAACTATTTATTTTTTTTCTAAATTTTCCCTCTACCTCTATTTTTTTCTTTTAATTTCATTGATTCCATTCCATTCTCCCCAACCAAACACAACAGTGTATGAGAAAAGATGGTGGTGTGCCATTTGTTATAAAAAAAACTGTTTAATCTGGTGATGTAGTACTTTCCTTCAGAGATCTTTATTCATATAAATAATACTGGAATGTATCACATTAACAAGAACATATACATAGTGGCAACTGTTGCTTCTATGTTAACATGTTGATTTTTCTTTTTCTTTATTGTAACAATGCAACACTACATCATTCTCTCTTCTAGAACTGCCGCTGGCTATATGAGTGGAACCCTTAAATGTTCCAAATAGAGTAAGGGCAGCTCAATTCTTCATGGATATTGTAAGGCTGGAAATGAGTACACTCTGCTCTTTGATGATACTGCATCTGATGCACTTCACCTGACATGTCCCAGTTGAAACAAACGTCGGCATTTGCTGCAATTCCATCATGGTCAGGTAAGGAACTTTCAAGTTCAGTTAAGCTGCTAGAGACCTCACTTGCATCTGGCTGATCATCATCTCTAATAATGCCTAATTGCTGAAGAAACTCATTCAGGTCAAGTTGAGGCTTCTCTTTATAGTTTCCCACCACATTTGCAGGGAAGTTAACCTCTTTACACTTGGCCCCAGTATATTCTAAACTGGATTGGCCACTCATAACAGAAGCTTCATATCTCGGGTCATTAGAGGATGAACTAGATGAAGATGACTGTGAAAGCACAGTACTCTTCTTTAATTCTTCGAGCCTCTGATGTATGGCATGAACACTTGGCTGCGCACTCAGATTTAACAACCCACTGGAAGGTAACAATGAGATGAACTTGTTGGAAGGAAAACATTTAAATTTCTGGGATTTGTTTGAAGGATTATAGCTGCCTCTCAAATGGGGTAAATTGAGGTGAGTATCTGGACCGTATAACTTCCTTGCAGCTTCGTCATAAGCCATAGCTGCTTCTTCAGCGGTAGTAAAAGAACCTAACCATATTCTGTTTTTTTTCATTGGCTCCCTTATTTCTGCAACCCATTTGCCCCACGTTCTCTGTCGAACTCCTCGATACTCACAAGTAGAATTCAAAGGCCCGCCCTTGCCTCTTGCAGGACCCTTCTTCCATGATTTTAACGTAACCTTTCTGCTATTTTCCATACCAGCTTTGGGATAATAAAAATGAGTGAAGTAGATAGTATGTTGTTGTGCACTTGGGCAGGGGATTATGTAGTGAGGTGAATGTAATATTGGGTTAAATGTTGTCACGTTTGGAGCCAGTTTACAGTTTCATGTGATTCCCAAATAGTAGTAGTTTGCCCCTATTAGATTTTCTAATTGAAATGTCAAACGGATTTTAGTTGGTTAATCTATCGCTTTCATTTATGTATTAAAAAATTATCGTATTACATATATGATTATAATCACCGTTATGTTTACCTAGCAAGATTTTTTATTATTATTATTATTATTATTATTATTATTATTATTATTTTAGAACTATTTATAGCATATTATAGTAGAAATATTTTGCACTGATTGCACATTTGCAGATTAAAGTCGTGATGAGTCAACATTCGAATAAAATGCGCTAATTGTATCTAATCTACTTCTTGTACTTGGGTAATTAGCCAAAATACAATCTGACTTTGAGCTCAGACATATGGGTCATGGTTTGCATGAGTTAATATTAAATATCATTTATATGTGAAGTTCTCAAGTCTGATATTGCAGTAGCGTCCAAGCATGTAAATAATATGACTATATGAGTGCTCTTAAATGATAATGCGTGAACATATGCATTTTCAAAGTGACAGCGGCAAGAGTTTCCTGGGATCATAGTACACTACTAACAGAATGAGATCAACTGTGATTGCTTTTAATACACTCATCAATTTCATCTGGGCTAACATCATTCCTTTTAGGTTGCGTCGCCTTTAAAAAAAATGAGGTTACAAGTGATATGCACATGATAGCAGCAGTAATCACTATTTTTACCAATTTAGCTACTCAATATTCAATTAAAATTTATAACAGACGCCAGCTTATAAACATTTTACAAAACAAATATAACATGATGATAATAAAAACTCTAATCTCAACCAAGGTGAAAACGAAAAATGGTAAAACTTCCCATGGTTATATTGTAGTCTTTGTAATAAACTATTTTGTCAAGGAAAAAATGTCTTGGGATATTCACAAGAATACCCAAATTTTTGAAAGTACTTTCAAAAATACTATCTAAAGTTGCAGACCAGGTTAAAAATGTTGCAGACCAGGTTGCAATCGCATTTTTTAAAAAAGGTTCTGCAACATGGATATTTTGGAAAAAAGCCCAAACTTCTTTGACATCTTAATCACAACAGAATGGTCATCACCATGAAAAGGTGCCCATGTATTAGTGTATCATATGTCACAGGTGACATTTGGATCTCATCCTAACGAGTAAACGTTTACCTAAACTTCATAAGTAATATTCTAAGTACTGTTTGGACTTAATATTTGGTGCCAACAGAATTTCATGAGTTGTGATACACGTACACCATAATATAGTTAGTTGTCATAAACCATATTTAGCAACAAGAACATTCTCGACAGGACTCTATGTACAAATTTGAAACTCCTATCTAATCCTGCACAATATCCTGTCAAACATAATTCTTACCTGCCTCAAATTTGACAAAATCCAGATTTTACTTGCCTGAGTCGACATCATAACGATTGTCGTAGAATATTTGCCAAATACTAAAGAGTAGCTACCAGAATATACTACAAGCACAATATCACAAAAAACATAATATCTGTTTGCGCTTGGCATGGAGAAAGAAAAAGAAATATTAAGCACTGAAGGCAGATCTGTAAATAAGCCTTACCTAATTCACGTTCAAGGAATTCTACCCATGGACATATATTCAGACATAATAAAAAAAAAATACAATCATGTACTTTCTGTGTAAACAATAAAAAAATCTACAATGTGCCTCGTAGCAACTTACGAGGTAATCACAGTTTAGAATGTCTTAACCACAAGTGAATGACCTACTTTGTGCTATATTATGCTATTAGTGACTAGGGCTGCACCCAGTAATATCCAGGTGTGCCAACCGATCGATTGTGCAGCCCATTCAATTTCAATGCTGCAGGATTGTAAAGGTTATGTTGTTCAATTATCTGAATCAACCAGGCATGTAATATGAAGATTTATATATCAGAGAATACATTGACATCTAAGATTCTATCTCTCAGTATCCACAAAAAACAATTCCACTAATCGTAAGAACTTAGTGTTACTTGTACAAGTAAATTATGTAACATATAGAGTATTGAACCGGTCAATAAGACTCTGATTTCAACGTCCACCTTAATTACTCATTCATAGATTCTTTGTACATGAAATACATCTGTAATATCTGTACATGAGAGTGTATAAAAAAAGCTATGAATCAAACACGCCAAAATATAATTAGTTGGCAAAAAGAAAACAAAGGTTTAATTTCTTCAAGCCGGCCGAACCTTAAGGTAAATGTCATATTAATATATCGGCTGATATATGAAGTCACATATTACATCTTGGTAACTATATACACTAGTCTACAAACAACAATATTGGAAACAACAATGCTTCCAACAAATAACCCTTGCATTCTCATATAGAAACACAAGTCTCCAATCATTCGATGTATATTATTTAAGTCTATTGCACACTGAAAGCTATATTTGTTATTATCTTCACCTATACGCATATCGTGTATATGTAATAATATCAGCCTTCAATATTTGTAGTGCATATAGCTATCTTCACTACAATTGTGCATGAAACCATTTATCATCACAGTACTTGCCAGATCACGAATCATTACACATATAATGCAGCACATGCGGAGCAATATGGTGAAACCATAATGATATATGCTAAGTTCAGATTCATATCTATATAGAAAAAACAAAACACATTTTCCTTCTTTGTCTTCTGAAAAGATATGTCAATTGTGTTTATCTAGGATTCAATGCCCTTCAGAGTAAACTCCTTTTACATCTGAATTTCTCAGCACATTATACGCTTCACATATCCATCTCCTTTCCTTCACCATAACTCTAATCGTTTTCATCCACCAAAAACTCCCTTAATTTTAGTACAAACAAAGGCATGCAACGGCTAAGGAGGGAGCTTTACACTCTCAGCAAAGTTCACCTATCTACTCAAAATCTTGTTAATATTTGTGAAGCTATATCTTTGGCTGCCGCCTGCGTCGTTTTGTAGTGAAGCAAGAGAGTCATTTTTAATAGATGAAAAAGGGGAGAGGGATGTTGAAGGAGAGAAAATAGAGAATGTGAGGGTGATCTGCTCATGTTAGGCGATGATTTTGAGAAGGTAGCGGAGGACTTCATGGAGTGTGGAATCAGGAATGAAAAAATAGGTACTAAAGGTATCCGGTGTATGCTAAACACATGAATTCCGATTGTTGCAATATATTAGCGACACAGAGTGGTTCTTTCTGTGTTCTATTATAATAGTCTATATACCTTCTTTGTGTTCTAAATATAATAGTCTACATAACAATGCGCTATGAAAGACCTATTTTTTCAAAAAAGATAGACCGACTTTACACAATATATGCAGTCATTTCATTGTATAACACACAGGCTCAATTCTTCCGATTCAACACTACGCCAGCTAAAAACAGAACCTATTATTTCCTTCCCCATTATTCAGCTAAAAACATAACCTATTATATATGCACAAATGTATTAACCTATTGGTAACCTCAAATATTCAAACTTTCGAAGTACATACAAGCAAGTCCACTACGCATATCAAACACACAATCGAACCAAATCGCTACTTACTTTCCAGATCATGGATCAGCTACACGCACATGTCATTCAACATTTCTATAATCCACGATACCATGAATTCCAAATATTATGTCGAAAATACCTAACTATGGAATCTCGAAACAAGAATGAGCAACCAATTCAAATTCAGCTCATTATTAAATATCACGAAACAAATTACATTATACACAATTACACGTACACCACAAATCGAAACGAAACACGCTCACATCGGACTCACATCTCTATATACAAAATTAAAACAATTTCACAATTACAATTACATATTTATATATAAAAATCCTGAAACAAAAAAATAATCTACCTCGGGAAGCGAGCGAAGAATCTAGAGAAAGCGAGGCGCAAACGGTGACCAAATCGGAGACGGTGGAGAGAATAAACGCCGGTTTGCCGGAAAAGATCGTCGACGGAGACGAGAAACAGACAGAGATTTCTGATCGGCGGTAAATATAACGTTAACGGAACGGCGGAGAAAGCTACGGTTAAAAATAACGGCAACATTTTTGGTGAGACTGAGTTGGGACCGAGTTGGAGGGCAGAGTTTATGAGTTGAAACTCGCTTTCAAATTACTCCTATTGAGTTTTATATTTGGTGAGTTGATAGCGACTTATCTTTAGCCGGTGAGTAATTTTAAATTCGTCGGTTGGATTTTTATGTACATTATATGCTTAACAAAAATCAAAACACGAGAAATGCTGTGTTGACCCGATACTAATAAATTAATGATTATTAGATTATAGTCTGTACAATGCACAGTACTTTAAAATATTATTTTATAAAAATATTAATATATCATAATAATGATAAATTAATAAATGAAATAATTTAATAATGATTAAAGAATAAAATTTTGAAATAACTAATATTAATACCATTAAATGCTATTTTATATAATATAAGAGAAAAATGCCCCTAAGTACGTACTTAGGGGACTTATATGAGTACATAGATGGCATATTTGTAATTATATAGTGAAGTCGTGCAATTACAAAAGTACTTCAATAAAAAACTCATTATATTTTACGTAACTTAGGTGAGTACGTACTTAGAAGTATCAACCCCATAATATAATAAGTACATTTAAGAATTAATTTAGTCAAACTTTTGTTATATATAACATGTGATGATATGCATTAATTTGATTATATAGATTAATTGAAATTTTTGTTAATGAACCTATCAAAAATATAATGGACATTAATGGAATTTAAAATTAATATACAAAATTTCCATAACATAACATGGGTCAAATAATAATATGGATTCTATACAAAACTAAAATGGATATCATATCTATAAAATGGATAGTTCATAGATCAAAATAAAGTTGAAAATCTTATACGAACCTAAATATGGATACCGAACCTAAGGAACGGGCTATCCACTAATTTATAATATATAGATTTGGTTTGTACTATTAATTTATTGAATTACTTCATTAAAATTATTCGGATAAATTCTAAAATTGTGTTACTAATTTTTTTAAATTTTGCAATGAGATGTTTTTTAGTACGTAGATTTTGGTTCTATTCTAAAATGAGGTACTAAATTAAAATTATTCGGATAAATTCTAAAATTTGTGTTACTAATTTTTCTAAATTTTGAAATGAGATAATTTTTAGTACGTAGATTTTGGTTCCATTCTAAAATGAGGCATTAAATTAAAATTGTCAAAAAAATATTAGGTGGTCAGAAACTATCAATAAAATTATAACATAAACAAACTACTAAAATCGTATTATGATCCAAAATGAGGTACATGGATAGTATATTTGCAAGAAATTTGAAAGATGATATATTTGAAAAAATAAAATAAAAACGTAATATTTTTATAAATTCTCTATATTTAAAATGTAATTTCTTGAATAATCTAGAATCATATGCCAGCCAAACAACTTAATTTAGAAGTGGGGCTAATCTATGGACAGGAATTATCAGTTACGGAGTATATCAGTATCACAACCCTACTAAGCTAAAATGTGTATAAATATGAGGTCGACCACACCGACTTTAACCAATATTTGGGCATGAGTATATTCCGGAGGAGTAACTTGTACAGACGTAGGGCTGTAAACGAACCGAGTCGAACCGAATTTTGTCGAGTTCGAGTTCGAGTCGAGTTTTTTTTTATCGAATCGAGCCAAGCTCGTTAACACTATCGATCAGAATATTCTGTTCGAACTCGAGTTCGTTATCAACCGAGTCGAGTACCGAGTTTTTAACGAGCTTTACTATCGATCCCGAGTTCGAGTCGAACCGAGCAAGTCGTTAAACTTTTATTTTTGTTTTTTATTTTGGACTGACTGACTGAGCCCAACTACTGAATTACAACGGCCCAAACGGCCAAACCCAAAGTAAACAACATAAAATAAAAATATAAACTAAAAATTAAAAAGTAAAATTCAATTATTTTATCCATCAGTACACCATTATCGTCTAATCCAGATCTAACATTACGACTTCCTCTTCCGAGTTCCTGTCTTCCGTCTTCCGTCAATCCGTGGTCGTCGTCGTTCGATTATCCTCTTTTGGTATAATTCTTATCTATTAATTCATTCTCTACTTGATGAATTTGTTTTAGGGTTTATATATATGTATGTATCATGTACGAGTACGATTGTATGTAAATTACTTGGTTGTAGAATCTCTTGTCAGTCCAATAGCTTGCCTAGCCGTAATAGATGTGTATGTACATTATAGTATCTTGTCAATTGTCATAGTATCTTTACCCGTCTGTCTGCTTGGTGTCTCTGGTTGCTTCACCCAATCACCCACCTTACCATACATGAATGATGAATTCAAGTAGATATGTGGTTTTGTGTTCTTAGATAATCTTTCCCTCTCTCTTTGGCTTCATATCTATATGCGATTCAAATATATTTTTAATTAAAGTTATTTTTGAATTTCAGTTTAAGTTTTTGGTGTAGCTATTACATAACCCATCAATGTTGATTATATTTTTCCTTTGAATTTTTGGTTTTTCAGCAATTTAGTTTGATTTTGTTTTCCATATTAGCACATGGGGTTGTAACTTTAATTGACTTCTTGTAATTAAGTTGAAAAACCATCCGAATGGCTTATCAGAAATAAGCGAGTTTGAGGCCAAATGTTATTCACAAGTTGGTGGTTACGAAAATATATTCAATTACAGCAAACACTAAAAATTAATAATTGAAGAATATATTAGGGCAATCCAATTCGTATAATATTATGCCCATACTCTTTTTTGCTCACAGAAGAGACTGGAGCACTTGGAATATGAATGACCAAGTGCGATCCACCTATTGTAGTCAGTACAGATACACCAAAACGTTTCTTTGAGTAAACACCTAGTATCAAAATTAGGTCGGCCGATTATTCTACAAGCTTCAACTGAAAGTGCCAAAATTAAATGCCATATCTATTGCATTTAATTTAGAGGGCTGACTCCCCTTTCCCTACATGAATGACATATCTGAAGCCATTTTAGCTGCCTGACTTTTGTTTCCACTTTCCATACATTGATTAATTATCTGAAGCCATGCAGATTCACCAAAGTGCTACTAGACTGCTTGTAACCTAGAGTACTAAAGTAGTATAGTACTAATATTTGTAATTCTGACTTGTTAAGTGGTGTAACTTTTGTTAAATGTTAAGTCATAACTCATAAGTGGTGTACTGGTGTATGTGATTCACTGATTTGTAATATCACTATATCAGTGTGTTAGCTATTATGTAAGAGTATATTTAGAACCTATTGTCTTATTTCAAGTTTCAAGTTTTAACTTGTCTCATCAGATATGATCATATGAATAAATGTTTATTTGTTGGTGCTGGCCTGCTGGGATATATTTTTTTTAAAATGTAAGTAGTTTATCGAGTTGAACCGAGTTTATCGAGTCGAACCCGATTTCGAGTCGATAACGAGTCGAGTCGAGTCGAACAACAAAAAAACTCGGACCGACTCGTTAATCTTATCGACCAAAATTGGCTGTTCGAACTCGAGCTCGTTACCGATCCTAACCGAGCCGAGTCGAGTTTCTTACCGAGTCGAGTCGAGTATCTTATCGACCAGCTCGGTTCGTTTACAGACGTGATCGTCTCACCTAAATCTATATATACTATTATATTAAAAACGAAAAATTGAAATTTTGTCGATTTCGTTATTCTAATTATTAAAATATATAATGACATAATATAATTAATAGTAATTAGACATTGCCATTTTCACATTTACTTTTAGTTGAATATATTATCATTTATAAAAACATCAAACCATATCTTCAAATCATCAATATTTCCTTTCTAATAAAAAAAACGTTACCTTTTTTATTTAAAAATAATCTTGCAATCATTAATATATATCCAAAAATATCACACCATATTTTCAATTATTAATAAAATATATTAAAATTCCCTATACGTTGTTTAAAATAAGGAAACATTTGTATAATCCGTAAATATGGGTATATTAAATTATATTAAAATATAACTAAAAATTTTATTAAAATAATAATTATATAAAAACATAATTGTAATATTAAAAAAATTTAATAAATTCGTAAAATATCGTATCTTTCAATCAATTTAAAAGACGTTTACTTTTAATTGAACATATTACCTTTTATACCTACCTAAAATATCATATTTTCCAATCATTAATATTTCTTTTCTAATTAAAACACGTTACCTTTTAATTTTCAACATAAATTTGCAATCATAATCTTCCAATCATTAATATTTATTAATATATACCAAAAATATCACATCATATCTTTCAATCACTAAAAAAATATATAATAGAAATATGTATACAACGAATAATTACCGTTAGATTTTTAGAAAAAAAAATAGAACCGTTAGATATGATGATTATATATTTTATATGATTAAGTTACTTTACTAAACATTCAAGATTCGAATTTCATCAACGACATATTTAATTTAAATTTCATAATTTAAGTTTTAAAACAGAGATAATACCCAAAATACCCCCATTTTGATTTTCAGTGATCCAAAATACACTTTGTCGGGATTATGGCCCAAAATGCCTCCTTAATACGTTATTTCTAGTATCGTGTCCTGTTTCAGAAACGGTTCACGATTTCGCGTATCTATACTATTATATAAAAACCGAAACATTAGAAGTTTGGTTGGTTGGTTGGTTGGTTGGTTGGTTGGTCGGTTGGTCGGTCGGTACGGTACCCGTTGATTTTACTTATTTACCCTTACTCAATTACAGATCTATTAACTAATCAATTTCCTTTTTCAGATTACACATATTATCTTTTCTATTTTTTAAAAACTAAATAATTTCCTTTTCCAGATAAAATATAATATTTTTATATTTTATCAAACTAAAATTTCTCCTTTATTAATCAATTTCCTTTTTCAAGTTAAACATATTATCTTCTCTATTTTTCAATAACTAAATAATTTCTTTTTTCAGGTAAAATAGAATATCTTTTACATTTTATCTAACTAAAATTTCTCCTCTTTAAAAACACAACAAGCACAGGTTAAACATATTACGTTCTCTATTTTTCAATAATTAAATAATTTCTTTTTTCAGGTAAAATAAAATATCTTTTACATTTTATCTAACTAAAATTTCTCCTTTTTAAAAACACTACAAGAAATTTTGTTTAATAAAATAACATAATTATATTATAATTACTATTAACTAATCAATTACCTTTTTCAGTCAAAACACATTACCTTTTCTTTTTTCTCTAACTAAAATCTCTTTTTTTCCAATTATATCATCGAGGTTACCTTTTTCAGCCAAAATACGTTACCTTTTTTATGGTACCCGTTGATTTTACTTATTTACCCTTACTAATTACAGATCTACTAACTAATCAATTTCCTTTTTCAGGTTACACATATTATCTTTCTATTTTTCAAGAATTAAATAATTTCCTTTTTCAGGTAAAATACAATATCTTTATATTTTATCTAACTAAAATTTCTCCTTTATTAATCAATTTCCTTTTTCAGGTTAAACATATTACCTTCTCTATTTTTCAATAACTAAATAATTTCTTTTTTCAGGTAAAATAGAATATTTTTTACATTTTATCTAACTAAAATTTCTCCTTTTTAAAAACACTACAAGCACAGGTTAAACATATTACGCTCTATATTTTCCAATAACTAAATAATTTCTTTTTTCAGGTAAAATAGAATATCTTTTACATTTATCTAACTAAAATTTCTCCTTTTTAAAAACAATACAAGCAATTTTGTTTAATAAAATAACATAATTATATTATAATTACTATTAACTAATCAATTATTTCAATCAAAACACATTACCTTTTCTCTAACTAAAATCTCTCTTTTTCCAATTATATCATGGAGGTTACCTTTTTCCGCCAAAATACGTTACCTTTTTTCTTTTCTCTTACTAAAACCTCCTTTTTTCCAATTATATCACGGGCGTTTCTACTAATGAAAATAAAATAATAATATTATAACACTAATAATTAACCGATTACCTTTTCAGCTAAAATATATCATTTTTTCTATTTTTTCTAATTAAATTCCTTTTTTTTTTCTAGAAATATAACGGGCAATATTAATTTCTCATTTTCTAAAAATTATGAACAGTTTTATTTAGTAAAATAACATAATTAAATTATAATTACTATAAATTAATCAATTACCTTATTCATGTAAATCATGTAATTTTCACGTTACCTTTCTATTTTCTCTAACTAAAATCTCTACCTTTTCCAATTATATCACGGGCGGTTCTATTTAACAAACTAAAATAATAATATTATAATATTATTAATTAACTTTACCTTTTCAGCTAAAACGTATCATCTTTTCTATATTTTCTAACTAAAATCCTTCTTTTAATAGAAATATCACAGACAATATTAATTTTTCATTTTCTAAAAATATTATGAGGAATTGTATTTAGTAAAATAACGTAATTAAATTATAATTACTATAAACTAATCAATTACCTTTTTCACCTAGAACATATTACCTTTTTAATTTTTCACTAACTAAATTCTCTATTTTTCTAATCATATCACGGGCATTCTATTTAAAAAAATGAAGTAATAATTTTATAATTACTAATAATTAATCGATTACTCTTTTTAACTAAAATCTATTATCTTTTCTATATTTTCTAACTAAAATCCCACTTTTTCTAGAAATATCACGGATAACATTTATATAATTATTATCAAATCATCTCATATAAAAATGTAAACCGCCAAAATTCATGTTTTAAAAAAATAATTTAAATTAATGAATTTTTTTATAAAATATTAAAAAAACCGTGCATCGCACGGGTTTTAGGCTAGTTGTATATAATAACAATCATATTAAAAACTACTTTCGGCACAATTGCCAATACATGCAGGTCATGTTTCTAATAATACTTGCACGTGTGGCGTACTGTAGATCTCAGTTAACATTTTTTGGTCATTTTTTCACTTCTAATTAGTGTTGTAGGTGAGAAGAAATTGTCCAACATAGCTGAACTTTTCGTATAGGAGTAAGTAGTAAGTGGGACTATTGATTGATGATGTGATACTTAGCAAATCACTAAAAAGAACGGACATCCACTCTAATATGTCCTGAAAATATGCATTTTTCATTCTCGTATCATGTTCTAAGACGTCATTCAATGTGCCGTAAATGAATGATACTGTAGTTTGGATAGCGTTTCAATGTAATACGTAACAAGATCTACCGTAGCAGCTAAACACCCAACACGATTTAGCGTATTAGCGAGGTAATTTAAGTCATCTTTTTGGATTGAGGCATTTAGGGCACTCTAGTTTTAATTTGAGGTATTTAAGACCATCACCCATGCATAGCATTAATTAAATTTAAATTAAAATAATTATTAAATATATAATTGAAACATAAAATAAATTTATTTCATATAAAAAAACTCGTGCATCGCACGGGTTATAAGCTAGTACTATTATATTAAAGCCGAAAGATTGAAAGTTTGTCGCACGGGTTATAAGTTAGTACTAGACTTCTTCCTTTGGTCAATTTAGGACACTCCCGTTTAAAATGACCGGGTTGTTTGCATTTGAAACACAAATCGTGTGCTTCTTCGTTAGATGGCTCTTTAGGCTTACGTTGCGTATAATTATTCGAATAATTCGAATTATTATTATTGTTATAAGCATATGATGCTTGAACACCTTTGCCTTTAGTCAAGTTCGAAGATGGAAAATTGTTACTCTTGAAATTTGTCCTTCCTTTCGAGTTAAATACACGTTGTTGATTACTCGATTTAAGGAATCCTTTTCCGTATCTTTGAGCTTTACTTTGCAAGACTCGACGAAGTTGTCTTGAAAGCAATGCAATCTCTTGTTCATCAAGATTTTGCAATTCTTCGTTCAACTCATCGTCGTTTTCATCTTCATCGATTAGTATTGCTTTTAAAGCCATACTTTTTCGTTTATCTTCCACTTTAGGAAGACTCTTTTCCGGAATATTATCTTCTTCGTAAGCACGAAGATTTCGAAACAAACTATCAATAGAATATGAATTCAAGTTGTGCATTTCTTTGATAGTTGTGACTTTAACTTTCCAAATAGGAGGCAAGGCTTTTAAAATCCTACGATTTTTCTCATTCGTAGTATAAACCTTTCCGAGTTGTGAAAGCTCATCAACAATTCGAGTGAACCTCGTTTCCATGTCAATTATGGTTTCACTTTCGAGTTTAAAATTTTTGTATTCTTGAATCAAAGTATCCATTTGGGATTCTTTAATATCTTAGTTCCCTTGTAAGTGATACCAATTTGTTCCACATTTCTTGTGCGGACTTGCAATTATTAACCCTTTTGTATTCTTTTTCTGCAAGTGCACTAGTTAGAACCATTTTCGCTTTAGCGGCTATGTTCATTTGAGTTTCTTCTTCCGGAGTATATGCACTCACTTTCTTTTTGACAAATGTATCGCCTACCTTTTTGGTAGGAGTGGTGACTCCATCTTCTATGGCCATCCAAACTTTAACTCCTTGGGATCTAGCATAAATTCTAAATCGTGTTTTTCAAGTAGCAAAGTTTGTGCCATCAAACAAAGGTGGTCTAGAACTTGAAAGTCCTTCACCGTACCTGATAGTATTCAAATACGCCATAATGATCCCCTTTTGTTGTATTTATCAATTTATCACAACAAATTGATTAAATGCGGTAAGGATCTACTTTTTGTGGTATTTAACGATTATCACAACAATCGAAAAATAAATTAAAAAGCACTGCTCTGATACCAATTGTGGGTCCCGAAAGGGGGGATAATAAGCTAGAAGGGAGGGTTGAATAGCTTATTACCTTTTTAAAATTTTTGCTTGGCATTTTTGTCTTTAAATTCGTTACTTAAAGCAAATAATTTAAAAGTGCGGAAAGTAAACCAAGAAATAAAAGAAGCAATCACACGGTCGATTTATCCTGGTTCGCGATGGCGCAACCCCTAATGGATCCGCTCACCCCTACTCCAGTCCCCGAGCTCCTCCCCGGACTCGAGATTTCTTCCACTATAAAGAAACTCCTTTATAGTAGGCGGAGAAGCCTTTATAACACTATGTATTTATCTTGGACCTTAATTTACAAATTAACTCCTCAAAATACAAAGCAACCCACTACTAGACTCGTCTTGGAGCGTAACTCCCCGTTACCTCATCAAAGTCGAAGTAGCAACCCTTGTAGACTATGAACTTCTACCACTTACCGGTCTTGGATCTTAGGTCTTAGGTCTTTCCTTTTTCTTCATGGTGCAAAGGTTACTAACTCCCCGTTAGTACACCTAAGACTTGGGTCTTAGAAACAAGGATCACCTCACTTCACTTCACCTCACTGCAAGTTTAGAAAACAAGTCTAAAACAAACAAACAATATATTTGATAAATATATATTAACTCCGTGCAAACTAGTATGTTACGGTACAAGCCACGGGGACATTATTATGCGTTAAACTATTATTCAACTCACAAACGTGAGGACCAAAAAGAAAAACACACAAACACAACTCACACGTGCAGAAATGTAGCTCGCTTATCTATAGGATAAAACGAGGGCCGCTATTATGCGTTAAAATATTACACACACACAAAAACAAGAATATTAAACTAAGGAGCAAGTAGTGCAAGTAAGCACAATGAGTTGGTTTGGCCGAATATATATAAGTATATATATATATATATATATATATATATATATATATATATATTTGTTTCGAAGTAAGAATAAGTCATGGAATAGCGGACTCAGCACTTTAAATCTAACAAGTATACAAACTATATATATTAACTATATATAGCCGAATATATATATATATATATATATAATAGATATATATTTGTTACGAAATAAGGCTAAGTCCCAGAATAACGGACTCGACACTTTAAATCCAACAAGTATACAAACTATAAATATATATATATATATATATATATATATATATATATATATATATATATATATATATATATATATATATATATATTTAAAGCTTTGGCCGAATATATGTTAATGGCCAAGGATGAACTTGTTTGAAGCTTGACCTGTCTTGGTCTATATGGCCGAATGAATTAAGCAAAGAAAGGAGATGACAAGTTTAAGATTCAAGTTCAAAGTGGTCTTGTCTTTTTAACAAAATCCAAATGATTTAAAACTTTTACAAGTTTAAGGATTTATGTTTCTTTAAGACAAAATGACCAAGTTTAGTTATAGATTCAAGGATTTATTTCACCTTATACAAGGCTACTAAAAATACCTTATTTTGAATCGAACTAAACAAATCGGAGCAAGCTTTCACGATTCAAGAAAGGTCTTTTGCTTAAGAGCAATGTTCCTTTTGTTTCAAGATCGTTACTAACCAATCAAAACACTTACAAATGGTCCGAAAATACACTACACGAATAAACTTCAAGAACAAGTGTATTTAAGTGACTAAATGCAAGTATGCTTAAATATAGTGTATAAACAAGTAGATCTAGCAAATATAAGCACACATATACAATATTTAAGCAAGAAAACTAACTTTTAAATCTTGACCTTACAAAGGTTCAAGCTCCTCTTAATATTAAAGAGAAAGTTACAAGATCTATAAGCTAGGAAGCCAAGAACACACAAAACAAGGTCGCCGGAAAGGTGGCCGGAAAATGGTTTAAGGGCAGGCCTTTGAGGGCTCAAATGGTCACTTGTAGGCTGCCTAAACAAGGCTTGGAAGGTGCAAGAACAAGGGTGACCAAGGGTGTGTGTTAGAGAGCAAAATTGGTGAAGAAATATAAGCCAAAATGATGTTTAAACAAGGTTTAAAATAGGCACAAATATAAGCTACGTTTTTGCAAGTTTAGGAGCTGTAGAGAGAGTGTTTGGGGGAGTATTTCTTTAGCATATAGTTGACTCTTCAAGGCTTGGAGAAAATGTGAGGGTTAGGGGCCTTTTTATAGGCCAAAAAAATGAATGACATGTGTTATACATGTGTTGGCACGTGTTGGCATGTGTTTGACACACTCCCTAGCTGCTACAAAATTCAAAAATGTGCGGAAAAGAGTACCTACACATTTTTACATTTAATTGCTAGCACGAAAATCGAGAAAAATGCATACCGACAAGAAAACAACACGAATAAGCCATAAATCGAAAAATCATCGAAAAATTAAGAAATTTTGGGAATCCCCTAGAAATGTGGCCAGAGGATTATGGTCAAAATTTCACCTTGAAATGAGTTGACCATCTATGACTTTCGAGCGACCGAAAAATCAATTACGTATCGAATATTTGGGTCCAGGACAAAAGTCATGTAAAAATTATGAAAATATTACTGGAGCTTCCTAGAGGTAAACTAATGAAAAATCCAAAGTTTCAAGTCAAAATGATGAGTGGAAATATTTTTACGAATTTTTAGAATGTTAAAATAGCCTTCCAAAACGACCGAAAAATTCATTTGCCTTTACCGACAACTTAGGCAAAAGTTTTGACTTGACAAATATTCAAACATAATATTCCATGAAAAATAATGACCATGAAGTCCAAGTAATAATTTAGTTTAAATTTAAAATGATTTTATCCGGAAAAATAAGGATTTACGAGTAATTCGGAATAAAATCTGTTTTTGCTCTTTTGACATGGCTTTTGGCACGGAAATTCATTTTGAAATATTTGAAGAATATATCAAGAATATTTGAGAGTAAAACAATTGAGAACAACACTCTTTTAAATAATGCTGATGATCAGGATCTGGACTACTGATCAGATACTAATGCTGATGTCATCAGTAATGCACCGTCAGTATTAGGTTATCATCAGGATTGGAAGTTGATCAGGATTATACGAGGATATATATCAGTCCAGGAATCTTAGAAGATTGACATGTCGGTTCCTGATTTATAGGAACGCAGCTATTATTCAAGATATGTACTAAGAGACGTATGTAATTGATTTGATATATCTTGTAATTGATAGTGCAGCTGTGTACTGTATATAAACACAGTTTAGGTTTTACTTAGTTGTAATCACTTACACGAATTATCTTGTAACCTAGCAGCTCTCAAGAACATAAGAATTTCTTGAGAGAGTTTGTAACAGTTTTATATTAGAATTAATAAAGCTGTTATTTATTCATACTTGTGTTATTATTTCTGTTTAAGTCGAAAATCTTATACAATTGTATTCAACCCCCTTCTACAATTGTTAATTACTGGGCAACAAGTGGTATCAGAGCCAATTGATTAATTGCAATAAAAAACGATCTTAAGATGTCGACAAGCAAGTATGAAAGTATTAAAATCCCTGTTCTTAAAAAGGCTGAATACCCCACATGGAGGGTAAAGATGTTGATGTATCTAGAGGCAACTGATCCTAACTATCTCGATCGAATATATGATGGACCATATATCCCTAAGAGACTGGTTGCTAGAACAGATACTATACCTAAGCACTATGTTCAGAAGACAAAGGCTGAATGGACTCCTGAGGAAAAGGCTGAAGTACTCAGAGATGCAAAGGTGAAGAACATTCTTCATAATAGCCTTGATGCTGTCATGTCAAACAGAGTGATAGCATGTAAAACTGCTAAGGAGATCTGGGAAACTTTGGAGACTCAATGCTAGGGTACTGAATCTATCAAAAGAAACAGAAGGGCTCTGTTGATTCAAGAGTACGAGCAGTTTGATGCAATATATGATGAGAGCCTCACTGATCTGTATAATAGATTTCTTGACATTATTGAATAATCTATCTCTAGTGGGTAAAGAGTATGAACCAGAAGACTCGAACACCAAGTTTCTTAGAGCTTTGCCTGAGGAGTGGGATACTCAAACCTCTATCATTAGGCATCAGTATGATCTTAATGCTGTGTCTCTTGATGAAGTCTATGGGATGCTAAGAACCCATGATCATGAGGTTCAACAAAGGAAGATGTTAGTCATAAAGGCATGCCTGAATACATCTAATAAGAAGCCTAAGTATGTGTAATGCTATGCATTACCTACATGACCTCTTAACTAAGGGAACCTCTAGTTGTAGAGTTTCTATTTGTTCTGTACTTGTAATAGGCATCAAATTCTAGCTGCGTAATTGTACTTATAAAGTCAAGAGTAATGCTTGAAAGAAGTGTTGGTGTATACTGAAAATATTTATTTGAAGTATATACATTTATTTCTGGCCTATTTTATTGAGAATAATTTAAATGTTTACATGTTGTCTAAATATTATATATTGTGAATAATCTAGTATCAAATGGGATACAGAATATTAGATTATTAAATACGGTTTATATAATATAATAAGGTTCACAGCACAGGTGGAGTTAGACAATCCACTGGAATGGCTGTAGTATTATTTAGATTAGTTTATATTGACTAATAAATAATACTAGTATACTTTGTGTATATTGAACAGGATCAAATTTAGAATTGTTCCCTTATACTGATTAAGAAGGTGAACTAAGATTCTATGTTATTATTAATGCTTAGGTTCTTAATCCGGAAATAATAATTGACACGTATATATTATTTACATGCTTTGATTTATATATGAAATAATTCTTGTGAATTATATCATTATATTTTGGGTGATGAAATAATATATATGGTGGGATATTATTTATTGAAGGAATCCATGTCCTGATAATATTCGGGTTAATGATGTCCCCTTGAAAGCTCAAAAATATTTAATTATGTGAAACCCTACAGGTGGATTTATTCCGGCATAATTAAATAAAGGTTGAGTGGATGATCAAGGATAAAAGATATTAATTAAATGAATTATCAGTAATTTATTTAATTAATGGACATGCGATATTTTAAACATGGGGAATTTAATAAGCAAATAATATTGGAACCGAATTAATTAATTAAATCACGGTATTAGGAAAGGTAGTGCAAATATTAATTCTTTAGTGGATTGAATTAATATTTAATTACATTGGGCTAGGCTCAAGATGTAATTAGAAGGCCCAACCTAATTGTCCATGATCCCTATTTGATAGCCACCCAGGAGCAAGAAGAGAGGTTAACTTGAGAAGACGAAGGCCACACTTCGCTCAAGGGAATTTGGGAATACAATAGAAGAGCGTGGAATCAACCGTTAACAAGGTGATTTTTCTATTCGTACTCGTTAATTTATTGTATCAAAAATCGCAGTGCCAAGATCTGATTGTCCCAACAATTGGCATCAAGAGCTAGGTTCAATGGTTCTGCGATTTTTGATACGATGTCCATGTCGTAATTGTATATGCATGTATATAGTGGTAGGCTTGTATAATTTGTTTTTGCAGGTTGTTATCCACTATTATGGCCATGTATATTTAATTATGTGATTGGATCCCACGTGGTTTAATCGTGGTTAATTTTTTGTTTGGTTTCCGCGTGGTTTATCGTGGTTGTAAACACGAGGGTTGATCGTGTTAGAATAGATTTACAAAATTAGTTTTGTATTAGATCTATTTTTCTTGTAATTGTTTGTTGGATTTTGTATTAATCCGGGAATATTGTAACAATTACGTGCCGCTGGAAATCAATTCCGGGATTATTTTGTTCCGCTGCATAACTGATGGGGCTGCTGTTTGTTGCTGTCGACTAAGTGGCAGAGAAGCAAAAGGCGGCAGAAAAACTGAAACAAGAGCTGCGCGAGTGAAAAAGAAAAAAAAACAGATAAACGGCAGTAACGCAGGAGCAGCCTGCGTTACCAGTAAATACTGGTGTTGCGCAGGCTACAAATGCGCAACAGACGGTTTCTGGTGTATAACGCAGTTCTGTACTGCGCAACAGTGCTTCCAGGCCTGTAACGCTGCTACAAGATGCGCAACAGCAGTTTGGCAGAAAAAATATTCTTCACAGGCTGGAATTTTTTTTTCATGGGGCCATAATAGTGGAAAATTTATTTTAATTTTTTTTTCCACTGATTTTTGATTATTGCTTTAATTAATTGTGCGTGTTGTTATTATGTGTGTAATTATTTTTTAATTGCATGTTTAATATAATTAGGACGACATGGACATAGTATTTATTTATTATGCTTTAATCATGAATAGCATGTTGTTATGTTATGTGTTTTGTGTATTTTGATACATGTGGACTATGATTAAATAACATAAGGCGATGCATGCTAGATAAAATTCCTCAATTTTTAAATAAAAATACTAAGTGGGTGAGGGAATTAATTTGGAATTAAATCCCATGGTTTCCATTATTGTTTGTATGTAATTTAACACCTAAACGAATATAAATTGTATACATGTCCACCCATCGTGGCGTATGATTTATGGTGTCAGGTAGTGTTATGGATATTACTAGAGCAAACTTCTTAAATTAAATTACGAATATTGAAAGGTATATAGTCCACCCAAACGTGGCGTACCAAGTTTCATAGAATTCGATTAATTAGAAGGGTACCAATGATTGAATATAGATTTTCGATATTGAGAGAAAGGATGATTTTGTCTAGAAAGGGGTCTTAAGTGACGCCTCTTGACAATGCTCCCCCCGATCTGGGAATTATCCTATTATCGATTATTGATTTGAAATATTTAATGGTGGCATCCGGTCTTATTATTATTAATTTAAGATTTGATAATGGTATACACTTAGCTATGAAAAATAATATATAGTCCACCCTAACGTGGCGTATTATTTAGTAATAGGACCGAAGTAATATTTAAACGAATTTAAGTGGTATATATGTCACCCATCGTGGCGTACCAGATACTTATGGTGTTTAAATATTAGTGCATTAATTTTAATTAATTGTTAGAGGAAACCAATAGGATTTAAGATTTATGCAACTATCTGATTATGTGTTACATGTATGATTATCAGGATTAGATCATTATGGGCTTTAATCCACTATTCACCATACTTAAGGATAACAAACTTACTGGACCGAACTATATTGAATGGAAACGTATTGGACATAGAATTGACTGCTGAGGAGTACAAATTTTGTACTTATGAACCCAAGCCAGATCAGCCTGCTGAAGATGCTCCTGAAAGTGAGAAGGAGTATTATAAGCGGTGGGTTAAGGCTGATGAGATGTCGCGATGTTACATTATGGCAGCAATGTCGGGTGTTTTGCAGCATCAGCATCAGGCTATGCCCACTGCTTCAGATATGCTCTTTAATCTCAAGGAACTTTTTGGAGAACAGAATAGGGCTGCTAGGCAAGTAGCAATGAAGGCTTTAATGAACACTCAGATGGCTGAAGGAACGCCTGTAAGGGATCATGTTCTCAGGATGATGTCTCATCTGAATGAGATGGAGATCCTTGGTGCTGATATTGATGGGGAAACCCAGATCGATATCATCCTTATGAGCTTGCCCAAAAGTTTTGAGCAGTTCCGCTTGAATTACACCATGAAAAAAAAGATGTATAGTCTCACGGAACTTCTGACAGAACTTCAGGCAGCTGAAGGACTCTTTAAGCAGAATGTTCAAGTGAATGTGGCCGAGAAAGCTTCTTCATCTAAGCCGAAAGGTAAGAAGAAGAAAAAGACTCAGACACAGAAAGCTGGAAAGATTGCTAATACAGTGGGAGTTCAAGGTGCTGTGAAAAAGCCTAAGGGCAAGTGCTTCAGGTGCAAGCAGTTAGGTCACTGGAAACAGGATTGTCATCTTCCTAAGAAGACAAACAATACTGGTATGTCTCTTTCTCTAGTTACAGAAACATATATAGCGGCTATATCTACGAGCACTTGGTGTGTAGATACAGGAGCCACTGACCATGTTTGTAACTCTATCCAGGGGTTCCAGCAATCCAGAATGCTTAGAGATGGCGAGATATATGTGTTCATAGGAGATGCTACGAAAGTAGCAGTAGTTGCAGTTGGAATAATTACATTATCTTTTGGCGATGATAGGATTTTGGTTTTGAACAATTGTCTTTATGTACCTTCGTTTAGAAGGAATTTAATTTCGGTTTCTAAACTTGCAATGGATGGTTATAATGTTTGTTTGGATAGTAATGTTTCTATTATGATGAATAAACGAGTTATATGTTCTGGTACATTGCAAGACAATTTATATATTATTAATCCTATCCAACCAATGCTGCAACATAAGGAAACTAATAACATTCTTTCTAGCTCAAATAAAAGAAAGAAACCTTCTGAATTGAACCAAACATATCTTTGGCACTTAAGATTAGGTTATATTAACTTGAGGAGGATTCAAAGACTGGTAGTAGATGGGCCATTAGGCTCGTTGGCAGTGGAGCCATTTCCAGTTTGCGAATCCTGCTTGGAAGGTAAGATGACTAATAGGCCTTTTAAAGCAAAGGGGAATAGAGCTAAAGAAGTGTTAGAATTGGTTCATACTGATTTATGTGGACCTATGAGTATCCAAGCAAGAGGAGGTTATGAGTATTTTGTCACTTTCATTGACGATTATTCTAGATATGGGTACATTTATTTGTTGCGCCGTAAGTCTGAGTGCTTTGAAAAATTCAAAGAGTACAAAGCAAGTGCGGAGAAGCGACATCTTGGAAAATGTATCAAGTCACTACGATCAGATCGTGGTGGCGAATACTTGCTTGGAGAATTTAGGGAATATTTATCAGAAAATGGGATTGCATCCCAATTGTCTGCACCTGGCACACCTCAGCAGAATGGTGTAGCAGAGAGAAGGAATCGGACTCTTTTAGAGAGTGTTAGATCGATGATGAGTTATTCAGATTTACCCAAGTCGTTCTGGGGATATGCTATAGAAACAGCGGCTTACCTTCTAAACTTGGTACCTTCTAAGTTGGTTCCCAAGACTCCAATAGAATTGTGGACTGGTAGCAAACCAAGTCTAAGACATATTCGTATTTGGGGTTGTCCAGCACATGTGCTGAACAAGAACGCGACCAAGTTAGAATCTCGTACTGAAGTAAGGCTGTTTGTAGGCTTTCCCATGGGAACAAAAGGTTATTCATTTTATAGTCCTAGGGATCGAGATATCATTGTTAGCACCAATGCTAGATTCTTAGAAGAAGACTATATAATGAACCACAAACCCATGAGTAGTATCGTTTTAGAGGAACTAGTGGGAGGGACAGATAATCCCCAAGTGCCAATAGTACAAGTAGATCAACCACAAGAAAATGCACAACCTGTCACTAATACCACACCGGTGCTTCGTCGTAGTGGGAGGGTTGTTCAACAACCTGATAGATTCATGTTTTTGGGAGAGTCCTCGGACTTGGTCTCTGGTGAACATGATGAGGATCCCAGGACATACGAAGAAGCAATTCTAGATAAAGATGCAGATCTTTGGCAAAAGGCAATGGAATCTGAGATGGAATCTATGTATTCTAATCAAGTTTGGGAGCTCGTGGAACCACCCAAAGGTGTAAAACCCATTGGATGTATGTGGATCTACAAGAAGAAAAGAGGATCTGACAAAAAGGTGAAAGCCTGGAAAGCACGACTTGTTGCGAAAGGGTATATTCAGAAAGAAGGGATCGATTATGAGGAAACCTTTTCGCCGGTTGTTATGCTTAATTCGATCCGGATTCTTTTATCTATAGCAGCTCATCTCGATTATGAGATTTGGAAAATGGATGTCAAGACAGCTTTCCTTAATGGAAGTCTTGAGGAAACCATCTATATGCAACAACCAAAGGATTCATTAAGGAAGGCCAAGAGCATCTTGTTTGTAAGCTTAAGAGGTCTATTTATGGACTAAAACAAGCTTCTAGGGACTGGAATATTCGTTTTGATCAGGCAGTCCAGTCATATGGATTTGATCAAAGTCCAAGCGAATCATGTGTGTATAAGAGAAGTGAGGGTAATGCAGTGGTTTTTCTAGTACTGTATGTTAATGACATTTTACTCATTGGAAACAATGTTAAGATGTTGTCATCAGTAAAGGCATGGTTGTTCAAACAATTTGAAATGAAGGACTTAGGTGAAGCGGCATACATCCTTGGGATCAAAGTAATAAGGGATCGCAAGAAAAGGATGTTGGCTTTATCTCAAGAGCCCTACATTGATGAAGTATTAGCTCGTTTTAACATGCAGAACTCTAAGAAAGGTTTTCTACCTTTTAAGCATGGAGTGGCTCTATCCAAGGAGCAGTGTCCTTCGACACCTAAGGATATAGAGAGCATGAAAGCAGTTCCTTATGCTTCGGCATGTGGAAGCTTAATGTATGCTATGTTATGTACGAAGCCTGACATCTGCTTTGCTGTAGGCATGGTTAGTAGATATCAGTCGAACCCAGGTCAGGAACATTGGAGTGCAGTAAAAACTATACTCAAGTACCTGAGAAGGACTAAGGTGTATATGTTAATTTACAAGGCCTCAGATCTATTTCCTTTGGGATATACTGATTCAGATTTCCAATCAGATAGGGATAAGAGGAAATCGACCTCGGGATATGTTTTTACTTTGGGAGGTGGAGCCGTTATATGGAGGAGTGTAAAGCAGAAATGCATTGCAGACTCTACCATGGAAGCCGAGTACGTGGCGGCCTCTGAGGCTGCAAAGGAGGCTGTATGGTTCAGGAACTTCCTTTTGGACTTGGATGTGGTACCTAATTTGCCTAGGAGCTTGACAGTGTATTGTGATAACACTGGTGCTGTGGCAAATTCGAAGGAACCGCGAGATCACAAAGCAGCTAAACATATTGAACGTAAGTATCATCTCATACGAGGAATCGTAAAGCGAGGAGATATAGTTGTGGCTCACATATCATCAGAAGACAACCGGGCAGATCCTTTCACAAAGAGACTGCCAGCCAAAGTTTTTGACAGGCATGTGGAAGCGATAGGAGTCAGATGGATGGACACATAGTTTTTTGTAATAGTGGATTAAATAAACACTGATATACTCATAGAATATTTTGAGTATAAGTGGGAGATTGTTGGTGTATACTGAAAATATTTATTTGAAGTATATACATTTATTTCTGGCCTATTTTATTGAGAATAATTTAAATGTTTACATGTTGTCTAAATATTATATATTGTGAATAATCTAGTATCAAATGGGATACAGAATATTAGACTATTAAATACGGTTTATATAATATAATAAGGTTCCCAGCACAGGTGGAGTTAGACAATCCACTGGAATGGCTGTAGTATTATTTAGATTAGTTTATATTGACTAATAAATAATACTAGTATACTTTGTGTATATTGAACAGGATCAAATTTAGAATTGTTCCCTTATACTGATTAAGAAGGTGAACTAAGATTCTATGTTATTATTAATGCTTAGGTTCTTAATCCGGAAATAATAATTGACACGTATATATTATTTACATGCTTTGATTTATATATGAAATAATTCTTGTGAATTATATCATTATATTTTGGGTGATGAAATAATATATATGGTGGGATATTATTTATTGAAGGAATCCATGTCCTGATAATATTCGGGTTAATGATGTCCCCTTGAAAGCTCAAAAAGATTTAATTATGTGAAACCCTGCAGGTGGATTTATTCCGGCATAATTAAATAAAGGTTGAGTGGATGATCAAGGATAAAAGATATTAATTAAATGAATTATCAGTAATTTATTTAATTAATGGACATGCGATATTTTAAACATGGGGAATTTAATAAGCAAATAATATTGGAACCGAATTAATTAATTAAATTACGGTATTAGGAAAGGTAGTGCAAATATTAATTCTTTAGTGGATTGAATTAATATTTAATTACATTGGGCTAGGCTCAAGATGTAATTAGAAGGCCCAACCTAATTGTCCATGATCTCTATTGTAGCCAATATATATTCTTATTCTCTTCTTGCTGGGGGCTGGTCGAAAAAATTTGATAGCCACCCAGGAGCAAGAAGAGAGGTTAACTTGAGAAGACGAAGGCCACACTTCGCTCAAGGGAATTTGGGAATACAATAGAAGAGCGTGGAATCAACCGTTAACAAGGTGATTTTTCTATTCGTACTCGTTAATTTATTGTATCAAAAATCGCAGTGCCAAGATCTGATTGTCCCAACAAGAAGTTCCAAGGTTCATGCCTCAAGAAAGGAGATAAAGGCTGCCAAATAATCACAGTTGGGATTTGAAGAAATGAAGAATTTGCCTAAGTACCAATTCGAGAAGTACATTTGTCTATTTGAGAAGTCTAGCATTCGAGAAGTCAAGGGTTCGATATCTCAGAAGACACTATTCGATATCTCTGAATACACTGTTCGATATCTCATTCGATATCTCAGAGATTCGATATGTCTATTACTCTATTCGAGAACTCAAGGAGTCAACAGGTCAAAGGTGATATTTGAGTTCTCAAAAGGGTCAACAAGTCAATGCTCTATTCGATATCTCAAAGACTCAAGATGCTATTCGACATCTTAGGGATTCGATATGTCAAAATGTTCTATTCGATATCTCAAGGACTCCCATAGAAAAGAGCTATTCGAGAAGTGATTCGATATGTCAATATAACACTATTCGAGAACTCATAGTTATCGATTAAGTCAATTCTAGTTCTCGAATCATTAACTTAGCCACTTCTCGAATACATTCTTGGAGACAAAATACTGAAGAATTGTACAAGTCAGAAACTTGCAACAAGCCAAGACGCTTTATTTGACTATGTACTATAAAGCACATCGGAAAGCCTACAAAGAAGCTTGGAGAGATAAGACAAAGGGACAAGGAGCTAAAGAAGTGGATCTGAACAGGCTTTGCAAAGTCAAATCTATAGCCGTTTGGACTCTTACTCAAATGAGATAGACAAACTGGAAAGTATTTTTTTACCTACCTTATTTGTAGTAAGTAGGTGTATCCATGTCTATAAGGATACAGCCTCACTTCCTTAGCTGATAAGTTTTAAGTTTTTCAAGATACATCACAAGAAATATCTCTCTGAGAAAAACGAAGCTGAGAATACTATCATTTGTATTCACAGATTGTAGCAAAATCTTTATTTAATAAAATATTAGATTAAAGTAATATTGTGTTGTGTTTGTCTTTGTTATCCGCACTTACATATCTCACACACTCAACACATATCTTGCTGCAAAGATTCAAGAACGAAGAAAAGTTCAAGAATCCATTCACCCCCCTCTGTATTCTTTTACTGTATTCAATACTCAACAAGTGGTATCAGAGCAGGCTGTTTAATCTAAACAGAAAATGATCATGAGTTCGAATACACCAAAGACTACAGGTACGGTAAAGGTCCCTAAGTTCGACAAAGAGAATTACAACCTCTGGAAAATAAAAATGTTGTTGTTCATCAAAGCTGCCAATCCTCTCTACCCTGACATCCTCAAGAATGGTCCATTTGTACCACAACAAGAAATTACTGAATCTACAGTGGGCACAATAGTCATTCCTAGATCATATGTTCCAAATGAGTCATCCAAATGGACAGACTCAGAGAAGGAAAAGGTTGCCCTAGATAGTCATCTCATGTTGCTGATCATAGACTCCATGGATATGTCCATGTTTGCCAACATAGCATAATGCACATCAGCCAAGGACATGTGGAACCACATCGAGGTATTATGTGAAGGGACAGAGGAGGTAAGAGAGAATAGGAAACAGATACTGGTCACACCGTATGAGGCTTTCATGGCACAGTCCAAAGAAAGTATTACTGATATGTTTGAGAGATTTCACAAGCTGGTGACTGAGCTTCAAATGAATGGGAAGGTTTACAGCACTAAGGAATTAAACATGAAGTTTCTACTATCTGCACCAAACCATCTAGAGCAAAGGGTCATATCTCTAAGAGAAAGAGATTTGAACAAAGTCACATATGATGTGCTCTATGGGGTTTTAAAGACTCATGAGCTTGAGCTGCTTCAGAAGAGGGCTATCCAAGCCAACCAAGGCAGAATGATAAACACATCCTGTGCCTTAATTGTCAACAAATCTGTTCAAGACCTGGAAGCATCTACAAGTCAGCTGAGAATAGAAGAGATAGTAGATGATGAAGAAACTGAAGAAGAAGTGACTGAACCTGCTGATGAAAAGGAAGAAGATGAGTTCTACACTCTTGAAGAGTTGGATGCCATGGAAAACACTTCATATGCTTTTATGGCTAGAAAATTTCCAAACATCAGATTTAAGAGGAATCAGCCCTTCAAGTCTAGATCTCAAAATCATTCATTCAACAAGAGCAAGGCACCTGTGAAAGCAAGCAAAAACAAATTCAAAACCAGCTATGTGGATAGGTCATCTGTGAGATGTTATAGATGCAATGACCTAGGGCATTTTGCCAGTGAATGCAAGAAGCCTAAAAAGAAGGATAAAGAGTTTCTTGAGCTTGAAGCTAAGTATGAGGCTCTTCTAAAGAAGCATACACCAGGTAAGGCCTACATAGCTGAAGGGAAGTGTTGGGATGATTCTGATAGTGATGGAGAAGAACAAGAATTCTGTAACTATGCCTTGATGGCCAACTCCAAGGAAGAACCATCTGAATCAGACTCTCAGGTACCATCCCTCACTACTATAGACATGTCTGTTTCTGAATACAAATCTATGGTTGAACAACTATCTGTTGAGATGTTTAATATTCATACTAGTATGACTGCTGCTAATGAAGAAATTGCTAAACTGTCTACTAAGAATGAACTGTTGAACAAAAGAAATGAGGAACTAGAACTAACTTCTATGCAAGTAGAAAACCTTAAACAAGAAATTGAATATCTAGAGAGTAAGGTTCTATGTGCTAGTCAAGTTGAGAAAGCTCTTAGGGATGAACTAGCTGAAAATGAATTTAAATTGAAAACATTTAAGAATTCCTCTAGTCTATTGCAGTCCTACCATGAGAAAAATCTAGCTAGACCTAACGCTGCCATTGGACTTGATTATGACACTCTTAAACAGAGGAAAGGCTATGCAGTCATTGAAGATGACATTGTTGTTCAAGAGGAAGTGCCTCAGGTTTTGAAAAAGACTGAGAACCCAATATTTAAAACACCAACACTTGAGATTGATGAGGATGCCTTACTCATTAAGTAAATGTTGGATGATGAAGATAAGGCACAATCAAATGAACAACAAGCATCCTCTAAGAGTGAGAATGTCAAAACCAAAGCCAAGGAGCCAGTAGGAGGTGGACCTAGACCTGAGAAATTTGTGAAGTTTGTTTCAGCTGGGAATAATGAGTTTGAGAAGAAAGTGGCTAAAAAGAAACAAAACAGGAATGGCAAATTAGGGATTAACAAGGACAACAATTATGCTTATATGCCAAATGCCCCTAGAAAAGTTTGTCAAAACTGTTTTAGCACTAATCATTTAACTCATGCATGCAAGAAACCATCTGGTAGTGTTGCTAAACCATTCTATGATTGCTCTGTGCCTTTAAGACATAGAGACTCTCCTTTCTGTGATAAATTTGATTGTATGCCATGTAACATGAATGTAATGACTAGTTGTTTTAATTTGAGAAGACAATTCATAGAAGGTTGCATCAGTCACAATGTTCATACACACTACACAAGAACAAAGTCTTCAAGTCCTCCTAAAGTTATGAAGGTACCTCTGTCACCTAAGTATAAGAACCCTGATTCTAAGACTTCTAACAGTGACAAGAAGACTAACATCAAGAAAATTGATAAGCATGCTGTTTATGATAAAACTGTTGCTAAGCCACATGGACCCAAACTTGTTTGGGTACCAAAGGAAAAGTAATACCTTTGTGTTTGCAGGGCAAAGAAAGTGAAAAGAAGGTCATGTGGATTTTTGGACAGTGGATGCTCAAACCATATGACTGGTGATATGGCCTGCTATCACAGTATGAGGAGAAGGCTGGTCCAATGGTTGCTTTTGGAGATGACAGCATTGGCAACACACTGGGATATGGCAAGTTGGAAATTGGAAATGTCATCATTGAAAATGTAGCACTGGTCGAGGGGCTCAAGCACAATCTACTGAGTGTTGGTCAATTTACTGACAGAGGCTTCAAAGTGAATTTTGACAAAGATGAATGTTTGATCACCCACAAGAAGACTGGTGACTTTGCTCTATCTGGAGTAAGGAAAGGAAGCCTGTTTGTAGCCATTATGAACTCTGCAAACAAGGACAAAATTTGTTGCTTTTACTCAAAAGCATCAAATGAAGATAGTTGGCTGTGGCACAAGAAGCTATCACACTTAAACTTCAAAGGCATTAATTCTCTAGTCAAAAGGGAGTTAGTGAGAGGCATGCCCACACTTGAATTCTGTCAAGAAGGAGTGTGTGAGGCTTGTCAAAAAGGAAAAATGAAAAGATCAAGCCACAAGTCAAAGACAGTGACATCAATAACCAAGCCCCTACAACTAATTCATATGGACTTGTTTGGGCCTGTCAATATTATGTCACTAGGAAGGAAGAAGTATGCTCTAGTGATGGTTGATGATTTCACAAGGTATACATGGGTAGAATTTCTGGCATCAAAGGATGAGGCTCCACAAGTAATCATCGAGCATATAAAGAAAATTGACAAGGAAGCATAGGCCAACAATGCAAGTGTGATTGCATTAAGAAGTGATAATGGAACAGAGTTCAGAAATGCCATGCTTGAAGCATTCTGCAAAGAGAATGGTATTTCTCAACAATTCTCAGCTCCAAGGACTCCACAACAAAATGGAGTTGTTGAAAGAAAGAATAGAACTCTGATTGAGGCTGCTAGAACAATGTTACTTGATGCAAAGATGCCTACATGTTTTTGGGCTGAGGCTGTGAGCACTGCATGCTATATCCAAAACAGAACCCTCATCAACAAAAACACTGGAAATACACCTTACAACTTGATGACTGGAAAGATGCCTACTCTAAAGTATGTTCATACTTTTGGAAGCAAATGCTTTGTGTTAAAAGACAATTCAGAATATGTTGGAAAGTTTGATGCAAAAGCATTTGAAGGAATTTTTCTTGGCTACTCTATGGAAAGAATTGCATACAAAGTTTATGTCATCAGTCAAAAGCAAGTTATGGAAAGTACAGATGTGAAATTTGATGACAGCAAACTACCTGGATTAGAAGAAGCCAATGATGAAGATAAAGATCCTTTGAAGTTTGACAATCTAGATGATTCTGATGAGGAGATTGAAACTGAATCTGAGCCCATAATCGAACAAACTCAAGTGAATGAAGAACCTGTGTCAACCAACAATGAAGAAATAAGCATCCAAGACACACCTGTGATTAGTGGCAACTTCACAGGGGGAGGAAATGTAAATGATCATGATCTGGATGATGAAGCAACATCAAGGCTGAGAAATCAATTTGAACATACAAGGAAATGGGATAGATCACATACTGCAGATCAGATAATTTGAGATACAAATATAGGAGTGAGGACAAGGAGAGCAACTATAAATGAATGTCTCTATGGTTGCTTTCTATCCCAAGTTGAGCCTAAGAAACTTGATGATGCATTGTTGGATCTTGATTGGATAATTGCTATGCAAGAGGAGCTAAATCAATTTAAAAGAAGCAAAGTATGGGAACTTGTGCCTGCACCAAAGGATAGAACCATTGTTGGAACAAAATGGGTTCTAAGGAACAAGATGGATGAAAATGGTGTAGTCATAAGAAACAAAGCAAGGTTGGTTGCAAAAGGATACTCTCAACAGGAAGGCATTGACTATGATGAGACTTTTGCCCCCGTTGCTAGACTAGAGGCCATCAGAATTTTCTTGGCATTTGCTGCACATTCTAATTTCAAGGTTTATCAAATGGATGTCAAGAGTGCATTTTTGAATGGGGAGTTGGAAGAAGAAGTATATGTGCAACAGCCACCTGGCTTTGAGGATCCACAATTCCCTCACTTTGTCTACAGATTGCTTAAAGCATTGTATGGACTTAAGCAAGCTCCTAGGGCATGGTATGACACACTATCACAATTTCTACTGGAGAATCAATTCACTAGAGGCACACTGGACAAGACACTGTTTTACAAGAAACATGGTGATGATATTATCTTAGTTCAAATCTATGTGGATGATATCATATTTGGCTCTACAAATGAGAAGCTGTGTGAGAAATTCTCTATGCTCATGCAGAGCAGATATGAGATGAGTATAATGGGAGAATTAACATTCTTTCTTGGGCTGCAAGTTAGTCAAAGGAAGGATGACATTTTTATAAGTCAAACCAAATACATCAAGGATCTATTGAAGAAATTTGACTTGGAAGAATGCTCACCTGCAAAGACACCCATGGCCACTGCCACCAAGTTAGATGAAGATGTTAAGGGCAAGAAGGTAGATATTTCAATCTACAGAGGCATGGTTGGTTCTCTACTCTACCTCACTGCTAGTAGGCCAGACATCATATTTGCAACATGCTTGTGTGCAAAGTTTCAATCAAATCCAAAGGAATCACATATGATAGCAATAAAGAGGATTTTTAAATATCTGAAGGGCACACCAAACTTGGAGTTATGGTATCCTAAGGACACAGGGTTCAATCTGGTTGGTTATTCTGATGCTGATTATGCTCGATGTAGAGTGGATAGGAAAAGCACCTCAGGTAACTGCCAGTTTCTTGGACAAAGGTTAGTCTTTTGGTACAGCAAGAAACAACAATCTTTGTCAACTTCCACAGCTGAAGCTGAGTACATAGCTGCTGGAAGTTGCTGTGCTCAAGTGCTTTGGATCAGAGACCAACTTAGAGATTATGGACTTGTGTTGGAAAGAATTCCAATCATGTGTGACAACACAAGTGCAATCTCTATAGTTTCCAATCCTGTCAATCATTCTAGGACAAAGCACATTGACATCAGATATCACTTCATACGGGAGCATGCAACTAATGGAACCATTGAGTTACATTATGTTCCCACAGAAAAACAACTAGCTGACATATTCACTAAGCCATTAGATGAAGCCACCTTCACAAGGTTGGTTAGTGAGATTGGAATGCTGAATTCTTCAAATTCTGGCTAAGTGAATATATCAACTAGATTGTTGCAGCAGTAAATACTCACTTTATCAAATGATCAATATTTTTGAAGTAAGTATTGGCTGGAGTTTGATTTATAAATATTCCATAATGCTGCATATGTTGAAAATCATACATCTTTAGCTTGAAATTTCTGTGAAATTTTGAGAGAATCACTATTTAATTTGGTAGAATATTCTTCAGTGAATATTTCTGGTAAATTTTAAAAGATAGTGAAAATTGAATTTTATGAGTGAAAAGTATAGTTCGATAAGTCTGACTTCTCGAATGGTTCATTGTTATGTCATGGCTCGAGTTCTCGAATAGGCCTATCTAGAACCCTCTTGAGTTCTCGAATAGTGTCTTTTGGAGAAATCGAATAGCACACTCTGAGTTCTCGAATAGAGTATTTTAGTTCTCTAGTGATGGAGTTCTCGAATACTGTATTTGAGTTATCGAATCATTTAAAAAGGCTGATTTTTCGCTGACACTTAATCGCTTTTTGGATTTATATTCAAAATTTCATTTCGCTCATAAAAACATATTTTATTTAGCATAGAATTATTTTCTGAGTTAAATAACTGCCAGCTGTGAGTTACAAACTGCTTGAGATATCGAATAAGCCTTTCTTGACTTATCGAATAGTTGTTTTATACTTCTCGAATGACTGACTTGTCGATACAAAACTTATATCTAATCGACAACTCAAGTCACTCACATATATACAATTCCACAACTGTTCAAATCATTTCATTCGATTTCTCAGGCAGCTAAAGTTCCAAAACCTCTGAAAACCCTAACGTCAAATGCTAAATTTCTTCTTCAACCTTCATTCTCTTCTCATCTCTCTGTGTAACAATGGCAAATACCCAACTCACAATTCCTACCCACACCAATTTCATAACAATAACCAACGATGTTGAAGCACCCAATGCAAACTTTAAGTGCTTCGTTCGATGGATGGCTGAATCATACATCAAGGATGCACTCTCAGCCAACCCAACTCTGTATCTAGACCTACTAGAACAGTTTTGGAGAACTGCTACTGTGGAGGTCGTGGCCCTAGAGAATGCAATAACTTCATACATAATCTATTGCAAGATTCAGGACAAGGAAATCACCATCACTACTGAAGACATGAATCAAGCACCGGGGTTACAACAAGGAGTGTATGATAGTCAAGCTACTGATCAGGAATTGGAAGACTTCTTTGATTTTATCAACTACTCAGATAGAATCAAGCTTGGAAATTTGAATAGGAAGTACTTGAGGAAAGAATGGAGCTATGTCTTTGCCACTCTTCTTCAAGTCTTCACAGCAAGGAAGTCCAGCTTTGATCAAATCAGCACACCTGTTCAACAAATAGGCTATGCTCTAGCATATGGGAGAAAGATTGATGTTGGTTTGATCATAATGCAAGAATTGTATGGGAGACTTGGTAAGAACTCAGCCAAGAGAGGTAATGAAATTTTCTTCCCTCGCTTTATTCAATTTGTACTTAATTTCATAGATGCTAAATTGATTGAATTGCCTGGGTTAGACAAAAATAGAATAGGCTATCTGAAATCCATGACCAAACTCATTTTTGGTAGCTTGGAGACTAGGAATGATGTGGATGTAAGACTTAAAATAACTCCCCTTATGGAGAGTTTATTTAGGACTTACCCCCACAACATGCCAATATGTGCCTCAAAATCTGAGTTAGCTAGGCCCAAGCAAGTAGAGCAAAATGCTAACCCAGGGCTTGCTAACCAACCCTCTCAGCCAAACACTTTACCAAACACAGAGCCAACTGCATCATCCTCTCAAAAGGGTGATATTAGTAAAAAGAAGAGAAAACAGGTTGCTTCTGAACCTCTAAAAATCTTAACTGAAGCAGCCTTGGCAGTAGAATTAGGTATAGAAAGTGAAGAACCTGAGTCACCCTTACTAAGGCCAAAGAAGAAGAAGAAGAAGTCTAAAACCACCTCTTCAGTCACCCAAATGGCTGAAGTTGTAAAATCAGGGGCAAACAGCTCACTAGATGTATCCTCTCAACAGGGTGCATCTATAGAATCAAGCATCCTCCCCAATGCACCTACTTGTAAAGAGTCAGCACAAGGGAGTGATAAGGCTGGCACAACACTGAGTGGAGAGCACATCACACTTGAAACTCCCTCTATTTCTCAGGGGGAGTTGCCACAATCTAATCTACAACACACTTCTCTTCCAGAATCTACCACTCATATTTCTTTGGAGCCTGCAACTCAAGCAATTGAGGAGCAAGGCATTGATCATCAAGAATTCTTTTCTCTTGATGAGCCAATGGATTCAAGTGACTTGGTGCATGACACCTTGCTCACCACCCAGGTACCACATTTAGATGGTCAGGGAATGCATGCTGGGGCATCTCCTAATGACACCATCACAAACACAGAGGATTCACTAGTTTTAACTAGAGACTCTGTGCCTGTGTCACCTACTGTTGTAACTCATCCCACTCCTATGGGACAACAGTAGTAGAGACTTTCCATCCGGTTACAGAAGTTGCATCTGTAACTGAGGAGTCTAGCTTGCCTAGCTCTAGCTCTGACTTTCTGTCACAATGGCTGAAGCCTGTGCAACATGACAGTGCTTCAGGATCAGGATCTGTTCCACCATAATTGACGGTTGAAGCACTTCAAAGCTTAGTTGTGGATCAGATTCCTGAGTTTGTAAAGATAGCCCAGAACTTGGTCACCTCCAATGTGCCAAATCCAGATTATGAAGCAATATTGCTCTGCCACAGAGATGATGTGGAGATGCAGAAAACAAAGATACTTGATGATGCTGAGAGAGATGGCAATGTAGATGCCTGGATGCAAGGAACTTATGATCTCACTCTCAATGAAGCTCTTCAGTATCTAAGAGAGGAATACATCACTTCACTGGGCTCAAATGCTAAATCCCTAACTCCTGGTGAAGTGTATGAAGCCATCAATGACTCATACAAGGGATTCCTCAAGGCTGCACACTACCTGGGTAAAGGTGTCAAATCAGAAGTCAACAAGGTAAGTGATGCAACAGATAAGTCTGTGGGAGAAATAAAGAGGACTTTTGATTCCAAATTCCCTCAATTGGAGACTGTAGTCAAGGATATTCTAGCCTGTAAGTCTACCTGCACCAAGATGGACAATGGTTTAGCCATTCTCAAAGATGCTGTCACAGGACTGGGGCACAAATTCTAAAATCTCACTGATCAGACAACTGAGGCCAATGCCA
Source organism: Saposhnikovia divaricata (assembly GCA_036435485.1). Lineage (NCBI taxonomy): Eukaryota > Viridiplantae > Streptophyta > Magnoliopsida > Apiales > Apiaceae > Saposhnikovia > Saposhnikovia divaricata. The sequence goes on from CM071596.1 coordinate 115,447,593, forward strand.
TACTCAGGACCCTCTTTGCAAATCAATATGGAGACAAGCTGGTCACTGAGGTCCCTGTTCATGAGATGTCAAGGTTTGAAGTGCAGAGACTTAAAGAACAATCCCTTTCTGGTTTTAAGGCCAATGAGCTCTTCACTAAAGTGGATACTTTTGAAAAGGAGGTAGCTTCTCTCCAACAGTCTAATGCTCATCATACAGACACTGCAACCACTCTGACTGAGCAGTTGAACACTCAAGCCACCACCACAGCCGATGTTCTTCTGCATCAACAATCAATGTTGTCTGCAATGATGAAGCACATGGGTCTCCCTCTACCTGAAGAATCTTCAACCCCAAAGGTCACTCCTACAGCCTCTGTGCCTGACAACAAGCCTAAGGGGGCGAAGAGGATTTCAAGGTCAAATACAAAGGGGGAGAAACCAACAAAGGGGGAGAGACCACTAGAAAAGGGCATCAAGTTCAATGAAGGTGGCCATCAAAGAACCTCAAAATCTTTAACTCATGTGCTTGGCAAAGGAAAATCCAAAGTTGATGAGCCTCCTACTTCTCTGCCAGTTGTCACTCTACCAACTGTGCACATCACTACTCCCAGTGGTCAAAAGCAATCTATCACAACTGTAACGCCCCCAAATCCACCCTGACCCGGGGACTCGGGTCGTCACATTGTCTCAATATGATAACGCAATAACAATACCAAATTTTTATTACAACGGAGCATAAATGTCCCACTCCGCAGGTCCAAGATCGTCTTCACAAAATATTACAATCCAACTTGATACATCTCGAAATATTATATTACAAGAGTTCACAAAAGTAGAAATATAGAGATTTCATCTGGATCTTCTAATTATTGTCACCATAGCCTTGTGCTTTCCCCTTGCCTTTGTAGCCCTGGCTGGACGTCTCGCCTCTTTCCGTCTTGACAGCTGAACAAAATGTTGTAAAGCAAGAATGAGCAACTATAGTGCTCAGCAAGTTCTCTTCTCGCTCGGTATATAAATATAATAAGGTTTACCGAAATAAATACTCAAAATTTTAATATCGGATATCACAATATGATTTGGCTCAAATTCATCTTGAAAATATCATACTCGAAAGGCTCAAAACTCATCTCAAAACAGAATACTCAAAAGACTCATTACTCATTTCGAAACAGAATACTCGATAACTCATTTGATATAACTCTGATAACTCATGATTTAAGAATGAACTGGTCTTCCACCTCTCCGTATCTCGGTGGGGCGATCAACTAACCAACCAAGAATACCGGCCTCCAATGATACCGCACTTCGCCCGATCACGGCTACAATACGATATCAACAATAATATATATATGTATGAATGCTAGCATCATAATGGTTATCAATTCAACCAAGGCAACAAGGTGCCTAATTATTCTCGGGTCCGTAAAACGGTACACGAGTCTCTCTTTCTCTATACTGGGCCTCTTGCCCAAAATTGACCAGTAGAATACAGAATTCCCGAATATTTGGGGTACAGATAACTTGAGATAATTCTCTCAGAAAATATTTACAAATCTGGCGGACTGCCAGTATGACTCGATTTTGCCACCAATCCGAACAATGGACTGATGTAAATTCTCAATAATAATAATTTATCGGTTGACACGAACAAAATGCCAAACCTTGACAATAAGATCAACTATCTCGAATTTATGAGAATAGTCATAAGATTGAAGTAATTGGGAGTCGTACTGAACAAATAGTACTTCTCAATATTTATAATACTCAACATTGATGAACGTTTAAATAGAATATTTTTCACTTGATCGACGAATAAAAATCTCTAACAATTATAATTTTAAACTTCTATCGGTTAGTTCAAACGAGGAACTAACTAAAAGATAATCAATAAATAATGATTGAATTTGTACAATAAATTCAATCGAAAAGAATAAATTTAACTATCTCAGACGAATGAGATTAGTTTCACTGAATCAAAATAATAGTCGTCTCGAATTAATGAGATCGACCCGATAGCAACTAAATTATTTCTACGCTTATAGGGATTATAATTCTCAAATAAACTAACTTAACACCATAATAATATTTAACAAGAAATAATTCTCAAAAGAAATTATTGCATCATACAGAGCAACAGATAATCTCAACATATAATATCTCGAAAATAATTAAAGAATTAAATAACACGAACAGAAATTCAAAGTTTCCAAAAGTTAGGGTAGGAATGAACTTGCCTCGATTTCGAAGTGCAAATGAATGCAGATAAAAATATACTCTACCCGTGAACTTGGCGTCGATCTACGGTTCGGGGATTATTCTCTAAAAATGGCAACCAGAAATACGTGAGCGATTCTTCAGAATAAAATATTCCCGATCCGATAATATAATTAATAATGTATAATATCTCCTAAAAAATCTCTAGAATAAATAACGGAAATTAATTCCAGAATAAATAAATATCTCTTCGAACTCAGGAATTAAATCTGGAGAATATATCCTATTTTTAATATCTGGAAATCTCAATCCTTACTAAAAATGAAAAATTCAACAATCCATTTTTATTCAGTGTAAATCCAAAATTATTATTCTCATTTTTAAACTAATTTATCAAAGAATTCTAATTTTAAGCAACCTCACAAATTCTAATTTATTTTACTCACTAATAATATAAATCCAATTTTAAATCTCTAAATCTGACTCGATCCGGTAATTAAAATAAACCGAAAAATATTAAAAACAGCTTTCCAAAATAAAACCTATTTTATTCTATTTATTCACAAATATTCTTCTTTTTATCGACAAACTATAAAATCTCTAAATTGTGTTCCAAATCACAAATATTTCTATTTAATTACTCAATTAATAACTTTCTAAATTACGTTTAAAAACTCTAAATAACTCTATTTAATTAATTAAATAATTATATTATTTTTATTAAACTCTTTTATTTCTCACAATTTGTAAATTAGCAAACCAAATAATTAAGTCTCGATTTTAAACATTCAATCGATATTATTTATCAGCTCGTTATTATTAACAGAAAAAATGTTCGTGGGCCCCACTCCCCCACCGTGGGTCCCACCCCTGCATCTCTCCCATTCGACTCTCACAATCTCTGTCTCTCTTCGCTCATTTTTTTTTTCGGTAGCAACCATCACCACCACCACCAATCGGTGGTGGCTACTCACATCAGCACAGCCACTCTCTTCCCTGTATTTTTCTATAATTGATGAAATGATCATTATAATTAAGAAGTTCTTTCTCTCTAGTTTAAATTTTTAACCCCTTAAGTAAGGTAAAACAGAGATATTTTTAGGGATTCCTTCCTCTAACTAACTTACTTCCTTTTTAAGCTATTTTTAATGATGAACTTATTAACCCAATAATATTTACAAGACTTTGTTCTTAAATTGTTAATTCCTTTAAGTTTGGTAGAAGGGAGATATTTATAGGGGTTCCTTCCTCTAACTAATTTGCTTCCTTGATTTTAAAAAAAAGAAAAAAACTAATTTGCTTCCTTCTTAAGTTATTCTTAAGAGTAGATTTATTAACCCAATAATATTTACAAGGCTTTGTTCTTGATACATCTAATTGGCCTCCTGAGCCCATCAACATTTACAAGGTTTTATAGTAAATACATTAATCTATCCTCAATATCCTCAAGTGGGCTTGATGGTTTAACATATATGTTCGTTAATTTTTCTCCTTACATGCATGCAGTACTTTACACATATATATATCCCTTACAGTCTATTTCATAAATAAATATTTTATCCAAGTTGTCATGTTCCCGAATCAAACATCCAAACATTCATTAGCTTAAATTTAGAAATTCATTTCTTCTAATTACATGGTAATTTTGTACTATAAAATTAAAACTCTATCTTTTAAGGTATATAGACGGTAAATCATCATCTTTTAAACAGTTCTAACTTCCCGTCCTCTCTCATATCATCTGAAGTTTCTCTAGTATATTTTTCTACTACTATTAATTAATAATACAAAATGCCTGTCTATAATTATAAATTTTAATAATGTAAAAATCACTATTTAATATCGTTTTTGCTCAACAATCACTTTTAACTTATAATATAACTAATATCAAAGTAACAGCTACATCTATGAATTCTGAGGGGACGTAAACAAGATACATACCCGAGGAGCCCAAGTTGAAACATCAAAAGTGAGTTTCTGCACCATCTTGGTGCCCACCTCACCCATGTACATGTTTAATCACAAATATCAACTCATAGTTGGGACTCACTTTCAACTACCAACAATACCATCTACCTCTCTCCGCCTCTACTTCACACGGCAACACAACAACCAATCTCTCTCTGCGACCCCTCGACATCTCCGATTTAATCACCAACATTCATCACAAATTTGGCAACAACCAATCCGAACAAACAAAACACGAGACCTAAAATACTAATCGAGCCTACCCAGTTCAAGAGAAGTGAAATCGAATAAAACAATTAAAAGGAAAGAGAAGAATTTATAGAGAGACATCTACCTGCTTACTCTGTTTCGTGTATATATGATTTGATCGAGTATTTTGTTTTGGTTTAGAATGAAATAGACAATCTGTGATTTGGTTTGGGCTTGGGCTCTTGTGGTCTTATAAAATAAAACTGATTGCCTCTAATAATGTACAATAATGATGATAATTTTAGTGTGGTATTTTATTAATTAAAAAGAAATAAATAATGGGGAACAATTGCAAATGGCATAATAATTACAAGGTTAGTGCTATTTTCAGAAAAATAAAAAAAAATGATGACCCCTTAATCAGCTTATTTTCTCCCGGCTGGCTAATTAAAACGATACTCTAAATTTCGTTTCCTAAAATAAATTCGACCCAAAATAAAGATAAAAATAAAAATTCTATTTTCCTAATTTTAGTAAACAATAAATAAATATGAATAACTAAATATAAAACGAATATATAAAATTTCAAAAATGCGCTAATTAAAATATAATAATGCATCGCTCTTAAATCAAATTTAAATATCGAGTAGGAAAATTAATTCGAAATTTCATGGTTATTACAGTCTTCCCCCCTTATAGGATTCCGTCCTCGGAATCAAAACTATGCACTAAACAATTCCGGATATTTATTCCTCATTTCGCTTTCTAATTCCCACGTGGCTTCCTCAACTTGGTGGTTTCTCCAAAGTACTTTCACTAAATTTACTTTCTTAGTTCTTAACTCTTGCACTTGGTAATCTAGGATCTCTATTGGCTTTTCTTCGTACGATAAATCAGGACGTATTTCCACTGGCTCGTAGGTTATAACATGCCTGAAATCAGAATGGTACTCTCTTAACGCAGAAACATGAAACACATCGTGGATATGCTGAAGGTCTGGGGGTAGGGCCAACTCATAAGCTAGTGGTCCTATCTTCTTAAGAATCTCAAAAGGTCCTATATATCTGGAACTTAACTTGCCTTTCTTTCCGAATCTCATTACCCCTTTCCAAGGTGAAACTTTCAACATCACTTTATCTCCCACTTCAAATGCTTTATCTTTCCTCTTTTGATTTGCATACTTCCTCTGTCGATCTTGAGCTGCAACTAACCTTTTTCGAATGACCTCGGTTGCTTGCTTAGTTTGTTGAAGTAATTCCGGTCCTAGTATCTTTCTTTCTCCTACTTCATCCCAATATAAAGGTGATCTACACTTCCTTCCGTACAAAGCTTCATAAGGTGCCATACATATGCTCGAATGGTAACTATTGTTGTAAGCAAACTCGACTAGGGGCAAATGCTCATCCCAACTTCCTTTAAAATCAAGAGCACGGGCTCTTAACATATCTTCAACTGTTTGAATCGTCCTTTCACTTTGTCCGTCGGTCTGTGGATGATATGCAGTGCTCAGATTTAACTTCGTGCCAAGACATTCTTGAAAACTTTTCCAAAATCGAGAAGTAAAACGGGCATCTCTATCAGATACAATTGAAACAGGTACTCCGTGACGAACCACAATCTCCTTTAGGTATATGTTCACCAATCTCTCAACGGAATACTTATCACTAACTGGTAGGAAGTGCGCAGATTTAGTGAGTCGATCGACAATAACCCAAATAGCATCGTGGCTGGCTCTAGTTCGGGGCAATCCTACGACAAAATCCATGGTAATATGCTCCCATTTCCACTCGAGTATCTCTAAAGGTTGTAGAAGTCCACTTGGTCATTGATGTTCTGCCTTCACTTTCTGACATGTCAGACACCTACTTACCCATTCTGCAATCTCCCTCTTCATGTTGGGCCACCAATAATTCAACTTGATGTCTTGATACATTTTTGTGCTCCCTGGGTGAATGGAATATCTCGAGTTATGCGCTTCGCTCATAATTTCTTCCTTCAACTCTGTAACATTAGGAATCCATATTCTCGATGCAAATCGCTTAATTCCCTTTTCATCTTTTGAACTTAGAATTTCATCTCCGGTCAACTCTGATCTTCTTTCTTCCATTACTTGTTCTTGACAACGGCGAATCTTCTCGAGTAACTCCGGTTGAAACTGAATGTTTTAAACTCTTTCATTGTTTTGGACTGGGACCTTGACTTCTAATTCCATTTTCTCAAATTCTCTGACCAATTCTTCTAAGGTTGTCAACAGGTTTAGTCTCTCCTTTCTACTTAATGCATCAGCTACAACATTAGCCTTCCCTGGGTGGTAGTTTATCGAGCAATCATAGTCCTTGATCAATTTTAACCATCTTCTCTGTCTCGTGTTTATTTCCTTCTGCGTGAATATATACTTTAAGCTCTTGTGATCCGTGTAAATCTCGCATTTCTCTCCATAAAGGTAATGTCTCCAAATCTTGAGTGCGAAAACAATAGCAGCAAGTTCCAAATCGTGAGTAGGGTAACGGGACTCATACTCCTTCAATTGTCGAGAGGCATAAGCTATTACTTTTCCGTGTTGCATCAAAACACATCCTAAACCCTTTTGTGAAGCGTCGCTGAAAATTACGAAATCGCCTTTCTCATCGGGTAAGGTCAACACCGGGGCAGTAGTCAATCTCTTCTTCAATTCTTGAAAGCTATCTTCGCATTTGGGGGTCCATTCGAACTTTTCACTCTTTCTGGTAAGTCGAGTCAGTGGCGTAGCTATCCTTGAGAAATCTTTCACAAATCTACGATAGTATCCGGCCAATTCAAGGAAACTTCTAACTTCGGTTGGGGTCTTGGGTCTCTCCCAATCTGCTACGGCTTCTATCTTTGCGGGGTCTACAGAAATCCCTTCGCCGCTTACAATGTGTCCCAAACATTGAACTTCTTTTAGCCAGAATTCACACTTTGAGAATTTCGCATATAACTTTTCCTTTCTCAGCGTTTCCAGAACTAAACGGAGGTGTTCAGCATGTTCCTCAGGAGACTTCGAGTATATCAGGATGTCATCAATAAATACAATCACGAACTTGTCCAAGTACCTCTTGAACACACGATTCATCAAGTCCATAAAAGCAGTTGGAGCATTCGTCAATCCAAAAGACATGACTAAGAATTCGTAATGTCCATATCGGGTCCTAAAGGCAGTCTTAGGAATATCTTCAGGTTTGATCTTAAGTTGATGATAGCCGGATCTCAAATCAATCTTTGAAAAACATCTAGCTCCCTTAAGTTGGTCAAACAGATCGTCGATTCGAGGTAGAGGGTACTTATTCTTGATGGTCATCTTGTTCAACTCACGATAATCAATACATAGTCGCATAGATCCGTCCTTCTTCTTCACGAACAGCACTGGAGCTCCCCACGGGGATACACTTGGTCTGATTACGCCTTTCTCAAGTAATTCTTGCAGTTGGGTAGCCAATCTTATAACTGTGTTTTCTCTCGGGTTAATAATATTTTTCGTCCAAAATCTCCATTCCTTCCTCATTTGAAGTAGGAATACCCTTCTTTACGTAGTTTAATTAATAATATTGACCCTCTCCCAGAAATATATATATATTCTGCTCATATAGTCTTGGATTTTTTTTTTTTTTTAAGGAGCTTGATTCCCCTATGTTTCACAACATACTTAGTATTGTACTTGCTAAATATCAACTCAATAATTCTAAATTAAGATATCACCATCGTGCCTTCAATAGTTCTCTTTTGCCTTCCACCAATAACTTTATTTACCATAACATATTAACGGAGATAGTCCTAGCTTATTTAACACTATACAAAGAAAATATTCTACACTTCTCTCAACCATGTTCTCATTTCTTTTCCTATATGAAAAATGATCACTCTTTCATTAACAAGTAATATATCATCAATGTATACTCAGTATCGACTCGCTTCTCACTTTTAAAAGATTGTTCCGCATTCAAACCAAATTCTTAGCACTTTAACACATAACCATGAGACACTACATAGGCTTTCGAAGATCTGACTAGCGAGTAATTAGCGTAATAGTCTATGCATAATTAGAAATTGGTACTCAAACTTGAATTGTTGAAATTCTCTTTTCTGGGAGTAACATTTCATCACATTCAAATGTCGGTATACCTCTTTGAAATTCTTAGACACCGATCATTTTAGGATCCATAAGAACTTTGAATAGAGATAACTCATAAAGGAATTAATATTAAACAAAAACATGTGAATACTCAAGTTTTGATAGTGAGAATCTTAACAAGGGATTAACTGAGAGATCATGATGATCATTGAACATCTGTTTTGTTGCATGTGTCATTAGGACAACCGTCATAGTACACAAGGTGGCCAGCCTTTAGTACTCTAATGACAAACAACATTACAGACGGTGGCGTCCCACCAGACTTCAATCACAGAGACTGATAGTCTTCCCCTATATATAGGGTTGTTCATCTCAATGTCTCAAAGGGTATCAAATATAGGAATGGGTATTAAATGGATTTGTATTTATGAAAGTACATGATGATGGGTAACTTAACTTCTAAACAACATAGGTCCTTTTTCAAATATGGTAGAAATTGTCTGAGTAAATTCGAATGGTAAGATTTATCGATAATCATTGGTAAGGAAGTTAAAAAAAACGATTTCCTAGCTCAAAGTAGGCTTGTAGGAACAACTATTGATTCTCGAATAAAAGCGACACTTGCAGACCCTGGTAACTCGTCAGGGAAGAAAATCTCTAAAAAGGAATGTACGAAAAACACATCAACACAGAGAACTATTTCAACCTCTATAAGTTATATCTCTAGAAAAATAATGCCGATCACGAAATCGTTTAAGAATTTAGCCTCAAACTTGGAACACATAGTTGCATCCCTCTTTAAGTCCATCTCTGGTGCACGCACCTCATGTTAGTCCAACTCTGACCGGTAAAGATATTGACAACATCTACAAAATGTGGAAACTCTCTGCAGGGTAACATCCAATCTTAACAATAATGGAAACTTAGGCACCCTATCTTAAATCAACTGGGAACTAGGGATCTGTGCGGATAAGGTGTAGAAGATCTATCTCGAATAGGACGAAAGGCAACAGATCCAGGAATAGACATCTACAAAGGAACAAAAAAGTTTCGGTCACAAACAGGTTCTAGTCGACTATAAACGCATATAAATATATAAGGGTGTAAGGCACTTAGTGCTTAAAATCTCAACATCTTATTAAATCTCTAAAATCTCACGTCGTGTCATATTCCTAGGCTCTCACGTTTCCTAAAAATATAACTATTGCTTTGATACCAAAACTGTAACGCCCCCAAATCCACCCTGACCCGGGGACTCGGGTCGTCACATTGTCTCAATATGATAACGCAATAACAATACCAAATTTTTATTACAACGGAGCATAAATGTCCCACTCCGCAGGTCCAAGATCGTCTTCACAAAATATTACAATCCAACTTGATACATCTCGAAATATTATATTACAAGAGTTCACAAAAGTAGAAATATAGAGATTTCATCTGGATCTTCTAATTATTGTCACCATAGCCTTGTGCTTTCCCCTTGCCTTTGTAGCCCTGGCTGGACGTCTCGCCTCTTTCCGTCTTGACAGCTGAACAAAATGTTGTAAAGCAAGAATGAGCAACTATAGTGCTCAGCAAGTTCTCTTCTCGCTCGGTATATAAATATAATAAGGTTTACCGAAATAAATACTCAAAATTTTAATATCGGATATCACAATATGATTTGGCTCAAATTCATCTTGAAAATATCATACTCGAAAGGCTCAAAACTCATCTCAAAATAGAATACTCAAAAGACTCATTACTCATTTCGAAACAGAATACTCGATAACTCATTTGATATAACTCTGATAACTCATGATTTAAGAATGAACTGGTCTTCCACCTCTCCGTATCTCGGTGGGGCGATCAACTAACCAACCAAGAATACCGGCCTCCAATGATACCGCACTTCGCCCGATCACGGCTACAATACGATATCAACAATAATATATATATGTATGAATGCTAGCATCATAATGGTTATCAATTCAACCAAGGCAACAAGGTGCCTAATTATTCTCGGGTCCGTAAAATGGTACACGAGTCTCTCTTTCTCTATACTGGGCCTCTTGCCCAAAATTGACCAGTAGAATACAGAATTCCCGAATATTTGGGGTACAGATAACTTGAGATAATTCTCTCAGAAAATATTTACAAATCTGGCGGACTGCCAGTATGACTCGATTTTGCCACCAATCCGAACAATGGACTGATGTAAATTCTCAATAATAATAATTTATCGGTTGACACGAACAAAATGCCAAACCTTGACAATAAGATCAACTATCTCGAATTTATGAGAATAGTCATAAGATTGAAGTAATTGGGAGTCGTACTGAACAAATAGTACTTCTCAATATTTATAATACTCAACATTGATGAACGTTTAAATAGAATATTTTTCACTTGATCGACGAATAAAAATCTCTAACAATTATAATTTTAAACTTCTATCGGTTAGTTCAAACGAGGAAATAACTAAAAGATAATCAATAAATAATGATTGAATTTGTACAAAAAATTCAATCAAAAAGAATAAATTTAACTATCTCAGACGAATGAGATTAGTTTCACTGAATCAAAATAATAGTCGTCTCGAATTAATGAGATCGACCCGATAGCAACTAAATTATTTCTACGCTTATAGGGATTATAATTCTCAAATAAACTAACTTAACACCATAATAATATTTAACAAGAAATAATTCTCAAAAGAAATTATTGCATCATACAGAGCAACAGATAATCTCAACATATAATATCTCGAAAATAATTAAAGAATTAAATAACACGAACAGAAATTCAAAGTTTCCAAAAGTTAGGGTAGGAATGAACTTGCCTCGATTTCGAAGTGCAAATGAATGCAGATAAAAATATACTCTACCCGTGAACTTGGCGTCGATCTACGGTTCGGGGATTATTCTCTAAAAATGGCAACCAGAAATACGTGAGCGATTCTTCAGAATAAAATATTCCCGATCCGATAATATAATTAATAATGTATAATATCTCCTAAAAAATCTCTAGAATAAATAACGGAAATTAATTCCAGAATAAATAAATATCTCTTCGAACTCAGGAATTAAATCTGGAGAATATATCCTATTTTTAATATCTGGAAATCTCAATCCTTACTAAAAATGAAAAATTCAACAATCCATTTTTATTCAGTGTAAATCCAAAATTATTATTCTCATTTTTAAACTAATTTATCAAAGAATTCTAATTTTAAGCAACCTCACAAATTCTAATTTATTTTACTCACTAATAATATAAATCCAATTTTAAATCTCTAAATCTGACTCGATCCGGTAATTAAAATAAACCGAAAAATATTAAAAACAGCTTTCCAAAATAAAACCTATTTTATTCTATTTATTCACAAATATTCTTCTTTTTATCGACAAACTATAAAATCTCTAAATTGTGTTCCAAATCACAAATATTTCTATTTAATTACTCAATTAATAACTTTCTAAATTACGTTTAAAAACTCTAAATAACTCTATTTAATTAATTAAATAATTATATTATTTTTATTAAACTCTTTTATTTCTCACAATTTGTAAATTAGCAAACCAAATAATTAAGTCTCGATTTTAAACATTCAATCGATATTATTTATCAGCTCGTTATTATTAACAGAAAAAATGTTCGTGGGCCCCACTCCCCCACCGTGGGTCCCACCCCTGCATCTCTCCCATTCGACTCTCACAATCTCTGTCTCTCTTCGCTCATTTTTTTTTCGGTAGCAACCATCACCACCACCACCAATCGGTGGTGGCTACTCACATCAGCACAGCCACTCTCTGCCCTGTATTTTTCTATAATTGATGAAATGATCATTATAATTAAGAAGTTCTTTCTCTCTAGTTTAAATTTTTAACCCCTTAAGTAAGGTAAAACAGAGATATTTTTAGGGATTCCTTCCTCTAACTAACTTACTTCCTTTTTAAGCTATTTTTAATGATGAACTTATTAACCCAATAATATTTACAAGACTTTGTTCTTAAATTGTTAATTCCTTTAAGTTTGGCAGAAGGGAGATATTTATAGGGGTTCCTTCCTCTAACTAATTTGCTTCCTTGATTTTAAAAAAAAAGAAAAAAACTAATTTGCTTCCTTCTTAAGTTATTCTTAAGAGTAGATTTATTAACCCAATAATATTTACAAGGCTTTGTTCTTGATACATCTAATTGGCCTCCTGAGCCCATCAACATTTACAAGGTTTTATAGTAAATACATTAATCTATCCTCAATATCCTCAAGTGGGCTTGATGGTTTAACATATATGTTCGTTAATTTTTCTCCTTACATGCATGCAGTACTTTACACATATATATATCCCTTACAGTCTATTTCATAAATAAATATTTTATCCAAGTTGTCATGTTCCCGAATCAAACATCCAAACATTCATTAGCTTAAATTTAGAAATTCATTTCTTCTAATTACATGGTAATTTTGTACTATAAAATTAAAACTCTATCTTTTAAGGTATATAGACGGTAAATCATCATCTTTTAAACAGTTCTAACTTCCCGTCCTCTCTCATATCATCTGAAGTTTCTCTAGTATATTTTTCTACTACTATTAATTAATAATACAAAATGCCTGTCTATAATTATAAATTTTAATAATGTAAAAATCACTATTTAATATCGTTTTTGCTCAACAATCACTTTTAACTTATAATATAACTAATATCAAAGTAACAGCTACATCTATGAATTCTGAGGGGACGTAAACAAGATACATACCCGAGGAGCCCAAGTTGAAACATCAAAAGTGAGTTTCTGCACCATCTTGGTGCCCACCTCACCCATGTACATGTTTAATCACAAATATCAACTCATAGTTGGGACTCACTTTCAACCACCAACAATACCATCTACCTCTCTCCGCCTCTACTTCACACGGCAACACAACAACCAATCTCTCTCTGCGACCCCTCGACATCTCCGATTTAATCACCAACATTCATCACAAATTTGGCAACAACCAATCCGAACAAACAAAACACGAGACCTAAAATACTAATCGAGCCTACCCAGTTCAAGAGAAGTGAAATCGAATAAAACAATTAAAAGGAAAGAGAAGAATTTATAGAGAGACATCTACCTGCTTACTCTGTTTCGTGTATATATGATTTGATCGAGTATTTTGTTTTGGTTTAGAATGAAATAGACAATCTGTGATTTGGTTTGGGCTTGGGCTCTTGTGGTCTTATAAAATAAAACTGATTGCCTCTAATAATGTACAATAATGATGATAATTTTAGTGTGGTATTTTATTAATTAAAAAGAAATAAATAATGGGGAACAATTGCAAATGGCATAATAATTACAAGGTTAGTGCTATTTTCAGAAAAATAAAAAAAAATGATGACCCCTTAATCAGCTTATTTTCTCCCGGCTGGCTAATTAAAACGATACTCTAAATTTCGTTTCCTAAAATAAATTCGACCCAAAATAAAGATAAAAATAAAAATTCTATTTTCCTAATTTTAGTAAACAATAAATAAATATGAATAACTAAATATAAAACGAATATATAAAATTTCAAAAACGCGCTAATTAAAATATAATAATGCATCGCTCTTAAATCAAATTTAAATATCGAGTAGGAAAATTAATTCGAAATTTCATGGTTATTACAACAACCACAGTGGTTGCAGGGAGTATGCCATCTTACAAACCTTCATTCTCCATATCTAAGAGTGCCAAGCCAGTAGAAGTGAAGGTGGTCACTGAGGCCAAGCTACAAGAAATTGCAAACTCAAATGTCTATCATGATGATGCATTCTTGGAGTTTCTGAAAGTCTCAAGAGAACAGGCTGGTGATGCTTTATCATATCATAGGAGTTTGAAGAGTCAGATTGACTTTCTCACTGTAGTACCAAGGAGAGTTGATGGCCTATGGCTCAAAGAGATAATGATGGTAGGAAAGAATAAGATATGGCACTTAACCATCAACACTCTACAGGGTCTAAAGCACTCAGAAGTGGATGTGTTCCTTGGACTGATTGAAAAGAAGGATGAAAACAACAAGAGTCTCTTTGATGTGTTAAGGAATGGTCAACCAACAAGGCTACCTGAAGTATTCATAAATCCTAGAACCATCATCTATCAGGCTGCAACAAGAATTGATGATATCAAGCAGCTGGTCATTCCTAAGCATCTAACTCCTCAGAACAAATCTCTCATTATTGCCATCATTGAGCAGCTGAACAAGAAGAAGGGTTTAAGAACAACAGAGGAATTGGAAGCTATATCTTATCTGAGGTCATACATTGCAACTGGCATTGTACCTGAATCTGCTAAGTTTAACCCAAGCAAGGATGGTGATCAAGACAAAGATGGAGACAGAAGTGATGGAAGGAGAAGACATCACAGGAGTGATAAGGGTGATGAAGATAAAAAGAAGAAGAAGGATGATAAGGAGAAGAAGACTGATGATGACCAAGGTAAAGTCTCTGAGAGGAAAAGTGGAAGACAGCAAGCCTTAGGCATTGCTAATAGTAACCTCACCACAACACAAGACTCTAAGTCTAGGGTGAATACTGTTAGTAGTGACCTACAAAAATCTACATCTATGGCTTCTGCAACTGTCTTACCACCTCAAGAAGAGAAGAAGATTAAATGCAAGAAACCATTTGTATATTTCAAAAAGCAAACTGCTAATGGAATACTACAATGGTCTACAAACAAAGGTCACATGCTACTGCCAGGCAACCATGTAAAAATGATCAAATTCAAACAAGCTGCAAGGAAACCAAAGCTATCCAAATCAAGGACTCTGACAATCTATCCAGGCTTAAAACTCCAACCACTAGATGAAGATTATGATGAAGACCAACTGCAATTCTTACAAGCTCAAAGAATCTACCATGTTGCCATTGTTGATAACTGCCTTGAGATCAAATATACTGATGGAAGGGAGTAGAAATTCAAACAAGGAGGATGTCAACACTGGGGCAAGCTACATGACATAGAAAGAATCATTGCATTGTTGAGCTCAGAAGATAAAGTGGAAAGAGTATGGAAGCTGGAGCTAATTGATTTTGTGAAGATGTAGAGAGATCATGAGGAGATAATCAGAAAAGAGTGTCTTGAGAAATGGCTAGCTAGGGAGAAAGAAATTGAGAGACTGAAGATTGAAGCAGAAAAGCTAAGGGCAAAGGGATTGTGTAGAGTTCAGTTTAATCCCTATGTGGTGAAGTATAGGAGGAGAAATGGGGATCAGGTCCACATCAGAATGAACCTACTCAACCACTATCCTGCAAACATTATGAAACCAGTACTTGAAGATTTCAAAGACTCAATTTTGCTTGAAGAATTGGATGCTATGGCAGAAATAATAAAAGCTATGGATGAGAATACAAGGAAGGAGAAAGAAAGAAGACAGAAAGCATATGATGATTTGCAAGCCAAAGCTATGGCAAGGGAAACAAATGACAATGGCTAGTACTTCATCATAGGTTGTAAGATTACTCACCCTGTAGTTCTATCCACATTGCTAATCAAAATTCATACATGTACTGTCAAGTTTTATCTTTATGTATGTTAGGCTTGTTATCAGGCATGAAATTGTGACTAAGGGTCTTACTCACAATTTGGGGGAGATTGTTAGTCACAGAGGCATGCCTGAATACATCTAATAACAAGCCTAAGTATGTGTAATGCTATGCATTACCTACATGACCTCTTAACTGAGGGAATCTCTAGTTGTAGAGTTTCTATTTGTTCTGTACTTGTAATAGGCATCAAATTCTAGCTGTGTAATTGTACTTATAAAGTCAAGAATAATGCTTGAAAGAAGTTCCAAGGTTCATGCCTCAAGCAAGGAGATAAAGGCTGCCAAATAATCACAGTTGGGATTTGAAGAAATGAAGAATTTGCCTAAGTACCAATTCGAGAAGTACATTTGTCTATTCGAGAAGTCTAGCATTCGAGAAGTCAAGGGTTCGATATCTCAGAAGACACTATTCGATATCTCCGAATACACTGTTCGATATCTCATTCGATATCTCAGAGATTCGATATGTCTATTACTCTGTTCGAGAACTCAAGGAGTCAACAGGTCAAAGGTGATATTCGAGTTCTCAAAAGGGTCAACAAGTCAATGCTCTATTCGATATCTCAAAGACTCAAGATGCTATTCGACATCTCAGGGATTCGATATGTCAAAATGTTCTATTCGATATCTCAAGGACTCCCAGAGAAAAGAGCTATTCGAGAAGTGATTCGATATGTCAATATAACACTATTCGAGAACTCAGAGTTATCGATTAAGTCAATTCTAGTTCTCGAATCATTCACTTAGCCACTTCTCGAATACATTCTTGGAGACAAAATACTGAAGAATTGTACAAGTCAGAAACCTGCAACAAGCCAAGATGCTTTATTTGACTATGTACTATAAAGCACATTGGAAAGCTTACAAAGAAGCTTGGATAGATAAGACAAAGGGACAAGGAGCTAAAGAAGTGGATCTGAACAGGCTTTGCAAAGTCGAATATGTAGCCGTTTGGACTCTTACTCAAATGAGATAGACAGACTGGAAAGTATTTTGTTTACCTACCTTATTTGTAGTAAGTAGGTGTATCCATGTCTATAAGGATACAGCCTCACTTCCTTAGCTGATAAGTTTTAAGTTTTTCAAGATACATCACAAGAAATATCTCTCTGAGAAAAACGAAGCTGAGAATACTATCATTTGTATTCACAGATTGTAGCAAAATCTTTATCTAACAAAATATTAGATTAAAGTAATATTGTGTTGTGTTTGTCTTTGTTATCCGCACTTACATATCTCACACACTCAACACATATCTTGCTACAAAAATTCAAGAACGAAGAAAAGTTCAAGAATCCATTCACCCCCCTCTGTATTCTTTTACTGTATTCAATACTCAACAGAAGAATAAGAAGACCAACAAAGCAAAGGCTATTGCTTTGAATGCTGAATCAAAATCAAAAGGAAAAAGCGTGGAGGTTTCAAGAAGGAGAAATAGAGTAGCTGAGTCCAATACTGATGACTCATCATCAGATCCTGATGCCAATCCTGATACTGATATTGATGATGACTCTACTGATTCTGATATAATGGAAATGGTTGCTATGATAGTCAAAGGTTTCAAGAAGATGAAGTTCAGAAAGGCTAGAAGACAAGGCAACTTTCAGAAGAAACCTTTCAATACTGACAAGAACAGGTACAAGAAGAATGAAAGCAAAAGCAGCAAGTTTGACAAGTCAAAAGTCAAATGCTACAACTGTGATGGAATGGATCATTTTGTAACTGAATGCAAAAAGGCTAAGACCAAAGCTCTTATCTAATCAAGCAAGGATTGGATGGACTCTTCCTCAAACTCTGAAGAGGAAAAGGTGAACTATGCATTAGTGGCAAATGTGGATGAAATTGATGCTCCTGAAAATAAGGTACCTGAAGTTGTTTTTGATATTGATACTGATAATGTTTCTGAGTTGATATCTTTCTTAAAGTCTCTGCATATTAGTTTTAAAAGTCAATCCCTTGAAAATGCTAGAATAATATCTGAGATGTCAAAATTGACTAAAAGAAATGATCATCTAGAAGCTGAGTTACTCTTTATGGAAGAAGTACAAAATGAATGTGATAAGGCTAAGCACATGAAGCTAGAAATGGAGTTTAAATGTACTGCACTTGAAAAGGAACTTAATGAAGCTAATGAGAAACTCAGAACCTGGACACACTCTGGAAAGAAAACACATGATATTATCACAGATAAGAACGGGAAAGAGTGTCTAGGTTATAAACCTGAGGACAAGAAAAAGAATAAGGGTAAAGTTGTTACTGTTTAAACAATAGAACCAGGAAGAGTTGTTGTGAATGAGGCAACAAATCCAAAAACCTATAGACATGCTACAGACAGAACAAAGACCAAATTAAAACCTGTTAAGTATGTGTATCCAGAAAATCCTAAATCTACTTCAGAAGAGGGATCTACTTCTACACAAAATTCTGAGTCTAAATCTGTCAAAAATATAGGTCTTTTGTCTAAGAAACAACTCAGAGACAGAATCTGTGAAGTGACAGATAGAAAGAAAACCACTACTGCTAAGAGGAACAGGAATGCTAAAATTGGAATAAACAAAGAAAATAATTATAAGTATATTTCAAATGCACCAAGGAAAACATGCTTTAATTGTGGTAACTCTAATCATCTTGCTATTGATTGCAGGAGGAGTAAAAAGAAGGCTACTGTAGTTCCTAAGTCTGACATTAGGAATAGATCAGTATTTTATAAACCACAGAATCCTTGTTTTCACTGTGGCAGTAAATGGCATTCTATCTATACATGTGAAGAATACCATAGTTTGTACTACAATTATTTTGATCCCTTGCCAAAATTCAATAAAAGTGCAAATTTTGGTAGAACAAAGAGTCTGAATACTAAGCATGCATCTGTTAATCCTGATAATGACAAAGCAAATTCTGATGGATTTAGATCTGACAGAACTGCTTTTGTTAAAAAGACTTCTGCTGCTAAAAGTGTTAAATTGCATGCAAAAAGAACCCAACAAGTGTGGGTTCTTAAAAATTCTAACTGAGCTCTTTGTGTTTCTGATTGCAGGGTAAAAAGAAAAATGTGTTAGTCATGGATAGTGGATGCTCTGTGCACATGACTGGAAACAAAACCTTGCTATCAAAATTTGAGGAGAAAGCTGGCCCAACACTGTCTTATGGAGATGACAACATTGGATAAACTTTTGGATATGGCAATATAATTATTGGAAATGTCATCATTGAACAAGTAGCTCTGATGAAAGGACTAAAACACAATCTGCTTAGTGTTAGTCAAATCACAGACAGAGGTTATCATGTCAACTTCAATGATACTCACTTTGAAGTGATCAGTAAAACATCTGGAAGGATTGTCTTGACTGGTCAAAGACGTGGTAACATTTATGAAGCCAATGTCTACACCAATACTGATGGTCCCTCAACATGTCTCATCAGTAAAGCAACAGTAGATGAAAGTTGGAATTGGCACAAGAAGCTTTCTCATCTCAACTTCAACAACATCAATGAGTTGGTTAAGAAAGATTTGGTGAGAGGATTACCAAAGGCGTTGTATACTCCTGATGGACTCTATGATGCTTGTCAGAAGGCTAAATAGAGAAGGACATCATTCAAGAGTAAATCTGAATCCTCGATTGATGAACCATATCACATGCTACATCTTGACTTGTTTGGACCAGTCAACATTATGTCCATCAGTAAGAAAAGGTATACTCTAGTCATTGTTGATGAATATACTAGATTTACCTGGGTGTATTTTCTGTACAGAAAAGATGAAACTGCTGAGATACTTTTGGACCATGTAAGACTCATTGAAACTGGCACAAAGTACAAAGTCAAGATTCTAAGAAGTGATAATGGAACTGAATTCAAGAATTCAGTAATGGAAGAGTTCTGCAAATACAAAGGAATGGTTCAACAATTCTCTGCTCCTGACATACCCCAGCAAAATGGAGTAGTTGAAAGGAAGAACAGAACTCTTATTGAAGCTGGCAGAACAATGTTGGAGGAAGCTAAACTACCTACATATTTCTGGGCAGAAGCAGTCAACACAGCGTTCTACACTCAGAACATTACTCTAATCAACAGACACGGTGTCACTCCTTATCAAACGATTAAAGAGAAGAAGCCAAGTCTGAAACATTTGCATGTGTTTGGCTGCAAGTGCTTTGTTCTTAGACCTCATCCTGAACAGCTAGGGAAATTTGAAACTAAAGCTGATGAGGGCATTTTTATTGGTTATCCAACTTCAAGAGCCTTTAAAGTCTATAACCTAAGAACAAGGACAGTCATGGAGTCTATCAATGTTTCTTTTGATGATAAGAAGATAACAGGAATTGCTGAAGACTCACATGATAGTTTGATCTTTGCAAATGAAACAACCAAGAATTCTGATGAAGTAATGTCAGATACTGATACTCCGTCAGATCCTGACGAATGACCAATGCCTGATGAAACACAAGTTACTGATGATGATTCAAATAATGCAAATGTTGAGGGGGAGAAACCGCAAAATACCATCAGTACTGTTACAACTCAAACATCAGGAGGACATTCATCAGAAACAGATTTAAGTGATAATCCTAACAGCACTTCAGGAGGAGATAGCACTATCTCAGGGGGAGCTTCTAATACTTCTAGTTCTTTTGAAGATAACACCAATCAAGGGGGAGCATTCAACTTAAGAAATGATTTACCAACAGCAAGGAAATGGACCAAAAGCCATACTCCTGATTTAATTATTGGGAATCCTGATGCAGGTGTTAAAACCAGAAGTACAACACAAAATGAATGCCTCTATAATAACTTTCTGTCAAAGGAGGAGCCTAAGAAAGTTGAAGATGCACTCAAGGATGCTGATTGGGTTACAGCAATGTAAGAAGAACTGAATGAATTTGAAAGAAATGAAGTCTAGAAACTTGTACCAAGGCCAAAGGGTAGATCAATTGTTGGTACAAAGTGGGTGTTCAGAAACAAGACAGATTCAGATGGCACTATTGTGAGGAATAAAGCAAGACTAGTTGCAAAGGGGTACTCTCAACAGGAAGGAATAAACTATGATGAGACTTTTGCTCCTGTTGCAAGGCTAGAAGCCATCAGAATTTTTATGGCATATGCAGCTCATAAGCAATTCAAAGTTTTCCAGATGGATGTTAAAAGTGCTTTTCTGAATGAAGAATTAGAAGAGGAGGTATATGTTGAACAACCTCCTGGTTTCATTGATCCTAGATATCCAGATCATGTCTATAGATTAGATAAAGCACTTTATGTACTAAAGCAAGCTTCAAGAGTCTGGTATGAAACTCTGGCTCAATTCTTACTGGAAAGTGGTTTCAAAAGAGGTACAATTGATAAAACCTTGTTTTACTTGAATCATGGTAAGGACTTGCTATTAGTTCAGATTTATGTTGTTGATATCATTTTTGGGTCAACTAACCCCAAATTATGTGAGAAGTTTTCAAAGCTAATGCAGTCTAGATATTAAATGAGCATGATGGGAGAAATGAGCTATTTCTTAGGTCTGCAAGTTAAACAGACTGATGATGGAATTTTTATCAATCAGTCAAAGTACACAAAGAATCTATTGAAGAAGTTTAATATGCAAGACAATACTACTGCTACAACTCCCATAGCTACAGCTACAAAGCTTGATCCTGATCAAGGTATTGAGGTAGATGTAACTAACTACAGAGGTATGATTGGCTCAGTCTTGTATCTAACAGCTAGCAGACCAGATATCATGTATGCAACCTGTCTATGTGCAAGATTTCAGGCAAACCCCAGAGAACCACATCTCATTGCTGTTAAAATGATTTTCAGATACTTGAAAGGCACTCCATCTGTAACACCCCCAGATCCGGGGTCAGGGATCTGGTGGTTACGGTCTTACATCCATTCATAATACTTGACTTGAGTCCACAATAAATAAATCACATGCTGTGACCCCACAATAATTTCCACTCACACACACAACAGTTATAGTCCCAGAGATGAAATTGAAATAAGTCTTACATTAAAGGGTTACGAATAAAAGTTATTACAATCCCAAAAGGATAACATCATAAGTTTAACAGTTTTGCCGTTGATTACCTTAATTATACATATAGTTAAACAGGAAACAAAAGCTGTCTAACTAAGCTACCTCAGCAATGGCGGCTAGCATCTCAGCGGGGAGTCCGGTGGGTCGGGTAACCTACTTGCGCCGAGTGCGCCTGACGCGAGCTATCTGTCCTAGCTGTTGTTGTGACATAATGTGAACAAAGCAAGGGTGAGCGAAAGCCCACCAACAATAATATATAACTGAACGATAATATATAACAGTTCAAAAGTATCTTTCAAACCATATGCCATGCATTTACGAAAATGATGCCAGTATAATATGAACGATGAAGTTACAAGGTAACTTAAAGTATTTTTTTGTAGAAATATCTGCTACATCAAAAGTAAGCGAGATATTCTCATTGTTATTAAGAAGAGGAACTTGCATGAAAAGGTTGCAATTCCAGTTATGAACACTTTTCCAGCTCTGCCAACAGTAATCATGTTGCAGGAAATAAATAAGTTTGGATGATGAACCAATGATGGAGTATTCACCGCGCCCGCTGTTCCAATCTTGATGATCAGTCGAGATCGTATAACTCAATTTAGATTTACTATTGGTAGAAGGAAGAACTGACGGCTTTACTTGTCTACCGCCTTACTAGCTCTCCCCGGCCAACGGTTGGGCCAAAGGGGATGGACCGACACTACTCGGCCTCTTACACGACTCCTAGTTCAAATAGAATTCATGATTCTGAATGTAACGTTCGTCCCCCTTTCCCCAAGTATAATACTTGTTGATAAGACTCTACAAGGTAGTCGTATCTAGTTGGAAAGGAAAATTCACCAATAACTTCCAAGCTGTGGCTTGGTATCGAATATCAACTTGTTCCAACAATCTTACCTCTCGAAAGATGAGAAGGTAAACAACGACTTAATAAGTCAACAGCACCCGAGTTGCGAGTGAAGAGAATACTCTATGACCGGGAAGTCGACAAGATAAATAACATTTTCCAAGTGAGGTTCCCTTATTATCAGAGAGGTAGACTCAAAGAAGAATGATGTCTGAGAACCTTTCTTGATATAAGATTAATAATAATATGACTCCGAGATATTTTCTGTAATAATCGAAGAAGATAAACCTTATTGAGGTTATTCTAAATATGGAATAAATATTCAGAGAATATTTATTGAATTAAAAATATTTAAGAATATTTAGGAATATGAAAGAATATCTTTAATCAGAGTATTTTTCAAAATAATCCCTGAAGAAATACCAGGAGAATATTTTTTGAATAAATAAATATTTAAATGAATATTCAAATAATAATCATTACTTAATAGGACCTGAAAGGAATATTTAAGACAATATTCATAATTAATTAGGAATTTAAATGAATATTCAAAAGTAATATTCATTTAATGAATAATATTCTAAATGAATATCAAGTAATATTCATTTAGTAATCCAAGCCCTAAAGGAATATTCGAGATAATATTCGATAAATAAATCAGGCTTCAGATGAATATTTAAAATAATATTCATCAAGTAATTAATATCTTAAATGAATTTTCAAAAGTAATATTTATTTAATAAAATAATATTCTAAATGAATATCCAAATAATATTCATTTAGTAGTCTCATCTTGAGAAGAATATTCGAAATAATAATCGATAAATAATTCGACTCTGAATGAATATAGAAAAAAATAATATTATTCGTCGAATAGTTACGTTCAAATAATTATTTGAAGTAAGGATCGTTAAATAAATAATCTCGAACGAATATTCAAATAATATTTGTCCCGAATAATGGAAAATATTTACTTAGATATTTTCTTTCGAGGTAATCTCGATATGTCAAGAAATATTGACTCCCGGTCTATATTTGATGAATAAGATGTATACACCCTTCTCTGAGGGCCTTACAATAACCGGCTTATAATTGATACGATAGCTATCTAATTTATAAGCCAAAAATAATCAGGGAACAAGCATAATGATATAACTTGAAAGTAGGCATGCATGCTATGACATATGTATAACAGAAAACATATATATATATATATTTATTCAATCACAACAACAGCCTAAAAGAAGGGAATTGAAACTTGCCTGGTAGTCGAGTACGGTAAGGGGTAGTAGTAGCGGGTCCCGGTTCAGCTTGGTGATCTATAAATAGCCAAGGCATTCGGGATTAATCACTTAACATATTGAAAGTTAAGTTATACTTAAATCGAAACACGTTCTCGAGTTATCTCGTTATATCCCTTTTAGTGGATTCCTTTTTATCACTGATCCGACCCGACATTCGTTCGTTAATACGACATGTCACTGTAATTATACTTGGGACATACTTAAGTCATACGAGTTCTAAGGTCGATCGTTACGAACCAATATTATACTCCGAGTTTTATCACCCGTTTTCTAAGTGTTTTACCGAAGTTATAAAAGAGTCGTCTTTTAGGGGTTCGTTCGCGTTTAACCTCGACTCGAACATTTTTAATAAATCGAAAAATGATCCTTTTGACATACGGTTTTCTTTCACACCTTCCTTTTTACCTCTAGTATTTATTTACCAAGATTCGCCATGACGTTACATAGTTTACGAGGGTTCAATTTCAGTTACGAACTTTCGTTTACGGATTCGAACTACTTTTAGTAATTTGGTCATAAATCCTAAACCGTAAGTCTGTTTCACGTGATCTTTATATCAAAACGAAGCTTAGAACATTACCTATCCTATCATGGCAGATAAAGTCTCTGGATAGTAGGGTTTTGACATGGAAAATGGCATACAAAACATGGTATTGTAAAATCGGACATTATAACGGCTATAATACGAACGTTCCAAAAATCTCAATCAACAACCCAAGCCACACCGGGCATCTAAACAACTTATACACATAATAAGCACCTCAACAAGTCCAGAAGCCACTGATCTTAGTATCAAAATCATCATGTTAATCAAATAACTAAATCACTAACTAAACATGCTTATAACATGAACATAATCATAACTAAGCTAGATCCATCAAGAACATGCTTAAAACTCAAAGTAGATCTAGGGTTTTCAAGTATTATACCTTCCTTGTAGTATGTACTAGCCTCACAAAGCTTGGTATTGCCCTTGGATAGCTTTAACTTAGCTAGGATCAACCATGAAAACAAGAAAAACAAGGATTAGTTCTTGAAAACACTATTCATCATCACCTTTGATGATTTATTTGAAAATGAAAGAAAGTGAATTTGAGGCTGAAATTTCTAGGGGATCTAAGTTATGATATGTAGTACTTACCCTAAAAATTTGAAGATCAAACAATGGTGGGAACCTCCTTTTCTAGCTCCTTGGCCGAAAGTTTGAAGAAAAGAAAGGAATGGAGAGTGTTTGCTTGGTTTCTTGCTTTTCCTTGGTCAATTATGCATAAAGTGAATTTGGATAGATAATATCTCATCCTAGTTGTGTTAGTG
The DNA here is from genome assembly GCA_036435485.1 of Saposhnikovia divaricata. NCBI lineage: Eukaryota > Viridiplantae > Streptophyta > Magnoliopsida > Apiales > Apiaceae > Saposhnikovia > Saposhnikovia divaricata. The sequence continues at coordinate 115,473,094 of CM071596.1, forward strand.
GAGTGTGATGTCATGGATGAGGCAATTTGGAGAGACAAGTGTTATGTTTTGGATGGTGGAAGGCTAAGTATTGGTTGGTTTTTCTAAGTACTACTTCCATCTCCAAGTATGCTAGTTACTTTAAGCCACTTGGTTGCTAGATATTTATTCTAGTAGCTTACACAAGACTCCTGCTTCCTCTGCTTGTTTCTGTGTCCGGTTATTGCCCGTTTCGATTGATCGTTCGTAGGAATATTTCCCGGATTTCTAATTAGGGTTTACCGGGAATCCTTTTTAATAATAATACTATCATTCTCCATCTTTCATTCTAACTTTCCAATTTATATTCCTTAAATCCATTCGTTAAATACTTAAGGCTATCAGTGTCCAGGGAACTCTCGGAGAAAATAAAAGTGCGGTTTTTCAGAATCCGACAGCTTTTACATACACTTATTTTCCCCCTGGATCACTAATACGAACTCGGAAATCCGTTCCAAATACTTCTATATAGTGTCGTCTCATATTATTCTATACTCCCACCAAAACACTATTCATTCTTTATTCTTTACTTATTCTCTTAGGATTGTACAATTGTCCGTATTCTCTTTCGATCGTTCCTTAACCTTTTTACGGAACTACTGGATTAATCGTTATCGATCTGGATGACATGAGAATATTCTCCTGCTTGAAATTGCCATATCTTATTCCCTTAGAAGATAGATTATTCTTACCTATGTTGTCACCCTTTAGCATTCTTCAAGACATAGAAATAATAAAGTCGAATTCCATTCATTCTTTCCAAATATCAATTATTACATTGTAGCCGTAACCACTATTCATTCTTACATCATTAAATACATAAAAGTTTTAATTCCACCCAAAATCTGGGTTCTTACACCATCACTTAGCTTTTGGTATGCTAGAGAGTCTGACTTTAAACTATGTGGTTACTCAGATGCTGATTTTGCAGGATGCAAAATAGACAGGAAAAGTACTTCGGGAAGTTGTCAGTTTCTGGGAAAGAGACTAGTTTCTTGGTTCAGTAAAAAGCAAAAGTCTATATCCACATCAACTGCAGAAGCTGAGTACATAGCTGTAGGAAGATGTTATGCTCAGATCATGTGGATGAGGAATCAGCTAATGGACTATGGTTTGTCATATTCAAAAATACCTATTTATTTTGATAACCAAAGTGCTATTGCTATGACAGGAAATCCAGTCCAGCATTCTCTTACTAAGCATATCAGTATCAGATATCATTTCATAAGAGAACAAGTACTGGAAGGGACAATCGAACTTCACTTTGTTCCTACTGATCAACAGCTAGCTGATATATTCACCAAGCCACTACCTGAAGCTACTTTTACAAAATTGGTGAATGAATTGGGAATGGTAAACTATGAAAGTTTCTAGGAACAAGGGGAGACCAAATACTGATGAGTGTCAGATCCTGATGCATGTCGATTACTGACGAAAAGTCAATCCTGACGTTAGTCAAACATCAGATCCTGATGCATGTCAAATACTGATGAAAAGTCAATCCTGACTTTAGTCAAACATCAGATCCTGATGCAACGGTATGGTTATCAGTACAATTTGTATATTTCAAGTAAACCCTAATTATTCTGTTCCTGATTTAACTGTGATTATTGTTAATGAATTTGTTACTTATATGATTACTTTAATAGTTTTCATATTCACTTCTTTGATTTAATTCTTTGAAGAACAGATCATAAATATAAAAAATTGCAGAACACATTGAATAAGATTAGAGAAACATGATTCTTCATTGATGATAAGAAAGAAATTACATGCAAATATTACATCTTTTTGTTCTCTCTATCTACTAATCTATTCAACAGAAAAATAAAAAGTGAAGTCCAAACCACTCCATTGCTAGCAGCCATCCCAGATCCCATCTTTGCTACTTTGTTTGGGTGGAAGTTGAAGGGATAAGGTTATTTTTGCTGACATATTCATTAACAATGGTTGGTGGTGTTGGATGAGGATTCCTTAGAGGAAAGCCATGCTAATGTTGCTTGAAGAGCAGCATCGATGTCGATCACTCTTGCAGGCCTTTCTCTCTCGATTTCTTCAAGACTGGCATCCATCTGCAGCCACAATGTTTCAAGCTACCTTTCCCACTCAAAGGCATCAAACTCTTCACGAGTATAACTGAAGATATCTCTATTCTCTACGAGATGGAGATTCTTTTCCTTGATGGTAAGTTTTGACATTGTTTAAAGGTGTCTTGTGTGAAGGGTTTTTGATTTTCAGGAGAGAATGAAGGATTAAATGGATAGTGGACAAGTCTCTAGGTGTTAAATAGAGATGGGTGAGTAACGAAGTCAAGAAACGCTTCGTATTCTGGTTTTTAATGGTACTGGGTATTTTAAGAGAATGATATTTGATTTTTAATTAAATATGTTATTGTCATATTTTAATCATTATCACAAATGCATTTCTTGAAAATACGAGCACGTGTGTTTTACTCATTGATATATATAGATACACATCGTAAGTCATGTTGTATACGGTTATCACCACTCTCTCACGTAATTTAATCCATTACTTATCGATTACTGACACCTGTCTTTGAGAAATTATTAGTTGTCTAAAATCAATTTAGTTTTCTAAACTGATTCATTATTTTCAAAAACTATCAGTATTGTCTTTTTCTCTATGCGAACATAAACCCTAATTGCTCAAAATTTCAATCTCTCTTTGTCACATCAAAAATGGAGAATTCATCATTTGTAAACAATAAGGTTGTTATCAATGGTGTCACTTTTGCTCCCAACAACTATGTTGCTGTTCTTGACCATAAGGAACTATCGAATGATTTTCACATCATTCAGGATTTCTTGGCATCTAGTCCGATTAAGTATGCTTTAACGGCACTCGCCAAAGTCTCTTTCAAGTGTGTGATGCAGGTTTGGAAGACCGCTGTCTTTGGTGTACTTGAACCTTCTGGAAGGCCTAACCTGACCTTTACATACAATGGAGTTACACATCATGTTACTCCAGAAGTGGTTGTTGAAGCTCTACAATTACCTTCTCTCAATGGTAAGACTCCAGCAACAATTACTGATGCTTCTTTGTTGGAGTTTGCTACGAGTCTGGGTTACAATGGAGAACCAAGAAAGTTTGGAGAGTTATACAGAACCAAGCTTTGAAAGCTAAGAACATTTGAATTGCTTTGAGTCTAGCTACGGGAGCATAAGTTTCATCGTAGTCTATACCATCCATTTGTGTATAACCTTGAATAACTAGTCATGCTTTATTTCTTACCACTGTTCCATTTTCGTCTAACTTATTTCGAAAGACCCATTTAGTCCCAATAATGGAACCATCGGTTGGTGGTGGAACTAGCTCCCAAACTTTACTACGAGTAAATTGGTTTAATTCTTCTTGCATAGCAAGAATCTAATCCTCGTCAAGCAAGGCATCTTTGGCCGATTTGGGTTCTACTTGTGATAGAAATGATAAGTGACTAGCCATATTTCGTGCTTGAGATCGAGTTTGTGTACCTTTAGTTATATCACTTACTATATTCTCGATAGGGTGATTTCTAACCCAAGGTACATCCGAAGGTAACTTATTATCGATCTCAATCATTTCAAGAGGATTATTCGGAACTATAGTTCTATGATCACAATTTTCGACTTGTCTTATAATATTTTCAACATTTTCTTGACAAGCTTCTTTTGGATCATTTTCCTCTTCAACCAAATCTTTATACTTTGAAGGTGGTTTTGATTCATCGAATACTACGTTTAATGATTCTTCCACCATTAAAGTTTTAAGATTAAATACCCGATAAGCTTTGTTTGTATTTGAATATCCAAGAAATACACCCTCACTTGATTTTGGGTCGAATTTCGTTAAATAGTCTTTTGTATTCAAAATAAAGCATTTGCTCCCACAAACTTTAAAATAGCTTATCTTAGGAGTTTTCTTAAAATAAAGCTCGTAAGGAGTCTTTATTTTAATTGGACGTAGTAATACTCGGTTAAGAACATAGCAAGCCGTTGACATAGCTTCGGCCCAAAAATACTTAGGTCGACAATATTCATTAAGCATGGTATTCGCCATTTCTTGCAATGTTCTATTCTTTCTTTCCACTACACCGTTCGATTGAGGTGTATAAGGAGGAGAGAAATTGTGAGTAATACCATTAGTTTCACAAAAGTTTACAAACTCGGAATTTTGAAATTCTTTACCATGATCTGTCCTTATATAAATAATAGACGTCTCTTGTTGAGTTTGTATTCTTTTGCAAAGAGCAACAAACGATTCAAATTCATCGCTTTTTGGTTTTAGGAATTCCGTCCACGAATATCGTGAGAAGTCGTCTACCACTACAAGAGTATATAAACTACCTCCCAAACTTTGTACGGGAACGGGTCCGATAAGATCCATATGTAGAACCTCTAGTGGTCTAGTAGTAGACACCATGAATTTGGCCTTATGAGATGCTCGAACTTGTTTGCCAATTTCACAAGCTTCACATATATGATCTTTTATGAAATTGAGTTTTGGTAAACCACGTACATGTTCATTCGAACATATATTTTTGACGAGTTTCATGTTAACATGACCTACACGTCGATTCCATAACCATGGATCCTCATTTGTGGAAACCAAACACACATTTTCATAATTACTAATGTCACACGCATAAACATTCTTATCTCGTGGACATGAAATGACTAATTTTCCGCTATCATTAACGACAGAACAATGAGTCGAATAAAATTTAACTTTGTACCCATTATCGCAAAGTTGGCTTATCGAAAACAAATTATACTTTAATCCAGTGACTAATTGCACATCATGAATTTTAAAGCTTTTATTGTCGATATCACCAATTTCGATAATGTCACCTTTGCTACTATCTCCAAACGTTACAATTCCGTTGGTTACCTTCTTAATGTTGTTCAACAATGACTTATTTCCGGTCATATGCCGTGAACATCCACTATCAAGGTACCACACATCTTTCTTAGAAGCAAGGCACACCTACACAAAAGATTAATTAAACCTTTTGGTACCCTTTTTACTTGAGGGTCCGGGTGTTAGCACATCATAAGGTAATCGAGTACTTTCATAGATAAATTGAGGCATAGGATAATCATTCACATAAACAATGTCATTTCTAGATGCTTGATTCCTATTTGAGATGTGATAAGGATTTCTCCTAGGAGCATATTTAGAATTACCACGAAAAGCATTAACATTATCACTGCGAGGAAATATAGTAATAACGAATCTCTAGCACGAGTATTAGCATGGTAATTCACATGATTATTTCTAACATGAGCAGTATGGTTTCTAGGATAGGCATGATGACTCACATTTGCATGATGACTCGATCTTGTGTTATAATGACTCATATTTCTAGGCATAGCATAAGCATTTAAGTTACGAGCATGACCATGACCATTTGGGTTTCTAGCCTTATAACCTTGATTCGGAACTTTAGAAGAACTAGCATTTTTGGTACTAGTACTAGCTTGATGTTGCATGTTCCTTTGTTAAAAATTAATTGGTCTTTGTTGATAATGAAACTTCGGTTGCTTCTTGTCATTTATGACTACTTTTTCTTTCTTCTTAGCAACTTTCGTTTTATTACCATTTTTCGAACATTCACCTTTAGGAATCCATTTATACTTCCCTTCTCTCACTTTATTTGGCTTTGCAATATAGACTTATATGTCCACTGACATTGCAATATGAACACTTAGGTGAAGATGGTTTAGGAGGAGTATTCCTTGAAGTATTAGGTGGAAGAACTTCTCGTTTAGGGGGAGAGTTCACATTATATCCCAATCCTTCTCGGTTAAATGGTACCTTTAAGTTAAATACCATACTATCCAATATAGTATTACTCTTGGTGAATTGCTTAACGGTTTTCTCAAGATTTTCTTTTTCGGCTAACAAAGAATTAATCTTGTTATTAAAGAAATTTGCTTGATCCAAGATTTGAGATAAGAGCTTGCTATTATCATTTTGAAGCCTTTGATTTTCCACAAGAACCGACTTAAGTTCCGAGACAACATGTTCTCGTTCTTTTAAATTGGTCTTGAGTAAATCGTTAAGATTTGCAAGTTCGAAATCTTTAACGGATAACGTAACTTGAAAATCAATTTCTTTTTCATTTAGGGCTTCGTGTAGCTCTTCCTTAATATCTCCCGTTAAAGCTTGTTTGAGTTCTTTTATCTTTTCACTTATTGTCTCATTTTCACAAATTAAAGATTCATTTCGAATCTTTAAATTCAACATCTCAACATGGAGATCACTAGAGTTAGTAGATAATTGAACTTTCTCATTGTAACACCCCAAGATCGGGGGTCAACGATCCAGGTTGTTACGCCAATCTAGATTCCAATTTTATAATTACCATTCCCGATTATTAACCATTTTACTAACTACTAATATTTCCGTTGGCAATGACCCCTAAATCAATAACATCCATCACAGGTTATAAGCTCAGAGCGAAAGCAAAACATTTGAAAGGCATATGACTCAGCCTATTTGTAGTTAGAGGATCCTAATCAACTTAAACCAAATTGTAATAAGTAAATATACATATGAACTGTCACAGGAATCTCAAGAAGTATTATCTGTCAGAAGAAAGAAGAAAAGTCAATCTATAGTTTTGATGTCATACACTGGAAGACGATTCAGTTATCTGATCAAGCCCCAGTACCGCATTGAAGTTAATGGATTCATTTGAACAGTGACAGAGATTTTTCGAGTGATAGTTTGAAGATCAGTTACAGTACAAGAGAATTGAGAGAAGAAACAAACCACAACCTAAAGTCAAAAGTGAAGAAGCATCATTGAAGTTAGTCGTTCATGAACCAGACAGTACATCGAACGTCAACACAAATCAGTGGTAATTCTTTACTACCTTTAGTGGTTTGTAAGAATTAAATTAATTATTTATTGATTTAATTAAATTCATTTATAATTGATATAAATTAATTTAGTTGATTTAATTAAATGAATTAATTCTGGTAGAATTAATTTATTAATTAAATTAATTATTGTATCAATTAAATATGAATTAATTAATCATTAACTAATTAAATGGATCAATAAGACTTAAAGAAAGAAAAATGATTAAGTCTTGGAGGAGGAAAAATTCGGTATGACTTATTTTAAGTCTTACCGACAGAAGCCTTTTCAGGATTAAGTCTTACCGACCTAATTTATGTCTTACCGACCTCTGCCAGCTGTTGTAAGTCTTACCGACACATTTTGTGTAAGTCTTAATGAAGGAAAATCAAGTCTTGGAAGCTGTTTAAGTCATGCTGGAGCAGTTAAATATCCTACAGAAAGCCAGCAAGACCTGTTACTGATATAAAAGAACAGAACAGACCAGATTAAGTCATAACGGAGAAAACACAGCAGAAAACATTTCATCAAGACCAGAATTCTCTCTCTCAAGAACACCAAGAACACCAAAGCTTAAACAATTCCCAGAAATTCAAGTTCTTCATCTTTGTGATATTCTATCCGATAGAACTTGTTTATTTGTGATTCTTGTACTACTAGCGAATTAAGTTTCCTAGTTCTTATCTTGATTATTATTAACTAAATTAGAAAAGTTCATGTCGAATTTCCTATTAGTTATTAACATCTTGATAAGTTGTTATACTGATTTTGTAACACCACATCAAGTTAATATACAGTTATATTCAACTTGAAAAATTGTGTTAAATAATTCCGCAGATAAATTTGTCTTTATCAAATAAAATTTAAAGGACAAATTTCGATAAAAAGGTAAAGATTGTATTCAACCCCCCCTTCTACAATCTTATCGGACCTAACAATTGGTATCCGAGCCGATTGATTGATACACAAATCAAAGATCCCATTTTACTCGATTAAAAATCATCCCCGAATTTTTTAACTCTCTTAAAAAATTCATCATGTCTTCTAAAGTTGGAACTGTGAAAATTCCCATATATGACAAAAACAGTTATGATATGTGGAAGAACAAAATGTTAATGTTCCTCGAGGTTGCAAATCCTAAATACATGAAAGTCTTATCAGAAGGACCAATAATACCATTTGGATTAACCCCTGAAGTTGTTACTGATGGAAAAGTTGTTGCCCCTGCAAAGTTTGTACAAAAAGATTCTTCCGAATACACTCTTGCTGAAAGAGAGGAAGCTGGACTTGACATTAATTTAAGACTGATCTTAATAGATTCTCTAGACTCTGTAATGTACAGTCATGTGATTAACTGCAAAACTGCAAAGCAAATGTGGGAAACCATTGAAACTGTGAATGAAGGAACAGAGGAAGTTAGGGAGAATCGACTAGAAATTCTGACATCTGAGTATGAACACTTTCGATCAGCATACAATGAAAGTATTCAAGATGTGTTTGAAAGATATAACAAACTTGTCAACAATTTACAGATGCATGGCAAGTACTACACTCAGAAAGAGATCAACAGAAAATTTCTACTGTCAATGCCTGTTCATCTAGAACATAGAATTACAGCTATCAGAGAGTCGAGGAATCTAAGTGAAATAACTGTAGAAAGACTCTTTGGTGTTTTAAAAACCTATGAACTGGAACAATCTCAACAAAAGGAGATTTATGGAAAAGGAAGAGTTGTTAATACTTCTACAGCTCTTATTGTTGAGAACAAACAGGAAGTGGAAAATAAGGTTATTCAATCTTGTAATGTTGACAGTGGCAAGCTTGAAGTTGAAGTTGGTCAAACGAATGCTAGTCCAGATGAAGGAGACTTCTATTCGTTAGAAGAGCTAGATCAGTTGGAAGATGAGTCCATGGCTTTGTTGGTAAGGAAATTCAGCAACTTCAGATTCAGGAAGAATCCCAAGTTCAGGTACAAATCTAACTATAACAGGTTCCAGAGAGGAGGTTCTTCATCCTCAAGTAACAGAGGAGGTTACAAAACTGGAACAGTTGAAAGAAGTAAAATTAGATGCTACAACTGTAATGAACTTGGACATTTCACTACTGAATGTCAGAAGCCAAAACAAAACCAAAGAAAAGACTTTGGATCTGAGAAGAAGAAGATAGGTAGAGCCTATGTGGCTGCTGGAAAGAGTTGGGATGATACAGACTCTGAAGATGAAGAGTATGGCAATCTTGCCCTGATGGCAAAATCTGATAACTCCAGTGGTACATCATCTGAGGTATCATGTACTGAAAGTCAATATATTTATCAACTTACTGATACACTAGGTAATGCTAATAGAGAGATTGAAAGGCTAAATTTGTTAAATACAGATCTTAGTAATTAATTATCAGAATTACATGATATACAAAATTGCCATGTTATACAAAAATCAGAAATAAGAATGCTAAAAGAACTTGAGAGGTCTCTAGCAGAGATGGTGGTTCAACAACGTGAAACAATAGCTGAGTTAGAAATAAGAGTCAGTGCTACTTCTAATTCATGTAAAGTAGCTAAAGAGTTGTTTAACCAACAAGCAATTAATCAAACCGTAGGAATTGGGTTTGATTATAATGAAGCTATTGGACGAAAAAGCATTATTACCCCTAATCGTGTCAGTGCTGTAGATAGGGGTATACCATTAGTGCTTAAGAGTGTTAGTAATCCACTCTTTAAGACATCCATAGCAGAACCTTTGGATACAACATCTTTAATCATTAAGGAAGAGATGCGCATTGCGGATGTAGCTAATGGCGTAGTCTTAGAAAGTAATCAAGTTGTTAAAAATGATAAAGATAGAAAGACTGTGTTTGTAAAAGCAGAAAGAGTTGGTGAGTCTACTAGTTCATTGAAAACTAGTAGCAGAAGTAACAACATGAATAAATGCAACAACAAATCTACCATGCATGCTATTCCTGTTATTGATACTGCTCATAAGAAATGCGATGCTGTTAATTGTATGTCTTGTGCTTTTAATATAATGTCTGCTTACTTTAACAGTAATCATGCATGTGTTAATAAGAATGCTCCTAGACAGCAGATGAGCAGAAATAAACATGTTAGATCCAGGACTGTAACACTACCTAATTCTAAGATTAGGACTCCAAGTCCTTCTCAGGATATGGTGAAGACATGGTTACCCAAGCTGAAACCAAAACAAGTTAAAGCTGTTTACAGGGTTAAATGTCCAGTACCTAAAGAAAATGTTGTTAAAATAAAAAGTGTTGCTTTACCTGATAAAGGTCAATTCTTTAAGTACTCCGGACCCAATCGAATTTGGGTTCCGAAGAAAGTCTAACCAATTTGTCATTGCAGGGTTTGAAACAGGTTGATCGAGTCATGTGGATTCTGGACAGTGGATGTTCAAGGCATATGACCGGAGATAAAGCCCTGCTAACAAATGTGGTGGAGAAGGCCGGCCCAGTCGTTACCTTTGGAGATAACAGCAAAGGTAAAACTGATGGATATGGCAGATTAGAAGCTGGAAATGTTATCGTTGAAGATGTCTCTTTTGTGAACGGCCTTGAGCACAATTTGCTCAGTATTAGTCAATTCTGTGACAAAGGTTATGAAGTTCATTTCAACAAGAAGAATTGTCTAATATCACACAAGAGAAATGAAAGGCCACAGTTGACTGGAGTAAGAAAAGGAAACTTGTACATAGCCAATATGAACTCTGGAAGCACATAAGAAATTAGATGTTTTTATTCAAAGGCATCCACTGATGAAAGTTGGTTATGGCACAAGAAACTTTCTCACCTAAACTTTAAAACAATGAATTCTCTAGTGAAAAGAGAGTTGGTGAGAGGTTTACCTTCGATTGAATTTACTCAGGAAGGTCTATGTGATGCTTGTCAAAAAGGGAAGTTAAAAAGGGCAACTCACAGGAGCACTAACATATCATCAATAACTGAACCATTACAACTTCTCCATATGGATTTGTTTGGTCCAGTTAGTGTGATGTCTATGTCAAGAAAAAGATATGCTCTAGTGATTGTTGATGATTTCTCAAAATTCACATGGGTACTATTTCTGAACTCAAAAGATGAAACTCCACAACTGGTAGTTGATCACATTAAGTTAATTGAGCTGGATTCTAATCGTCCAGTAAGAGCTATAAGGTCAGACAACGGAACTGAGTTCAAGAATGCAGTTCTAAATGACTTTTGCACTGAAAGGGGTATAACTAGACAGTACTCGGCTCCCAGAACTCCTCAACAAAATGGGGTAGTTGAAAGAAAGAATAGAACCTTGATTGAAGCTGCACGTACTATGCTAAGTGAATCAAGGCTTCCATTAAGCTTTTGGGCTGAAGCTGTCAACACTGCATGCTATACCCAGAATCGAACACTTATCAATAAAGACTTAATGAAGACACAATATGAAGCTCTACATGACAAGAAACCAACTCTCAAGTACTTCCATGTATTTGGGACAAAATGCTTTGTGCTGAAAGAAGGAGATGATCAAGGTGGTAAATTTGAAGAAAAATCACATGAAGCAATATTTATTGGTTATACTAGAAGAGCCTACAAGGTGTATCTTATTGATCAACAGAAAACTTTGGAAAGTGTCAATGTTACATTTGATGACACAAAACTACCAAATATCCAAAATGAAGATCCATGTGAAAAGCTTAAGTTTGATGATATGTCAGACTCAGATTCAGATGATGACAATCAACCTGACGTTGTTGCTGATACTAATAATCCAAATGTTGGTGGTAATGATCAAGGTGATGCTGGTGAAAACAATGATAATTTTCAAGACACCACTGATACTCTTGAACCATCAACAAGTCAAACTGGCAACAACTCAGGGGGAGATAATGAAGGGTCAACAAGTCATACTCAACATCATACTGAAGATCAAGGCGAATCGTCAAGATCAATTCTTCCCAGACAAACTGTTTGGAATAGAGCTCATCCTTTTGAGCTGATTCTTGGTGATCCAGATGTTGGTGTGAAAACAAGAAGAGCTTATCAGAATCAATGTAATTATTCTGGGTTCCTTTCTGTCATGGAACCTAAGAAAGTAGAAGAAGCTCTATCTGATCCTGATTGGGTGATTGCTATGCAAGATGAACTCAATCAATTTAAGCAACTAGAAGTATGGAAGCTGGTACCCAGACCTAAAGATAGAAAAGTGGTGGACACAAGATGGGTATTCAGAAACAAATTAGATGAAGATGGCACTGTGATAAGAAACAAAGCAAGACTGGTAGCTAAAGGTTATTCTCAAGCTGAAGGCATTGATTATGACGAGACCTATGCTCCAGTGGCAAGACTTGAGGCCATCAAAATATTCTTGGCATATGCATCCTATTCAAGATTCAAAGTTTATCAAATGGATGTCAAGAGTGCCTTTCTGAATGGTAAGCTAGATGAAGAAGTGTATGTAGAACAGCCTCCTGGTTTTGAAGATCAAGATCATCTGGACTATGTTTACTTTCTTTACAAAGCTATCTATGGTCTTAAGCAAGCCCCAAGAAAATGGTATGACACTCTTTCTGAATTTCTATTAGAAAATGGTTTTATAAGAGGTGTCATAGACAAAACGCTCTTCACTAAAAGACATAAGAATGATATAATACTAGTCCAAGTCTATGTGGACGATATTATATTTGGGTCTACTAATGAGCTTCTGTGCAAGAAGTTTTCTAAGTTAATGCAGGGCAGGTTTGAAATGAGCATGATGGGAGAACTGAAATTCTTTCTTGGATTACAAATAAGTCAGACACAAGATGGAATATTTATTTGTCAATCTAAGTACATCAAGGAGCTCCTCAAGAAATATCACATGGAGGAGTGCTCATCAGCAAAGACACCATCAACTATAGCTGTCAAAATTGGTTTATGTGAAAGTTCTGCTAAGGTAGATATCACAGGCTATAGAGGTATGATTGGCTCATTGCTTTACCTAACTGCTAGTAGACCAGATATAATGTTTGCCACATGCTTGTGTGCAAGGTTCCAAGCGAACCCTAAAGAAATCCATCTTACTGCTGTCAAAAGAATCTTAAGATATCTAAAGGGTACGCCTAATTTAGGCATCTGATACCCTAATGAATCTGGTTTTACTTTAATTGGATATACAGATTCTGACTATGCAGGAAGTGTTGTAGACAGGAAAAGTACATCTGGGAGTTGTCAATACCTAGGTGGAAGATTGGTATCCTGGTTCAGTAAGAAACAGCAAACAGTTTCCAACTCTACAGCCGAAGCTGAATATATAGCTGCTGGAAGCTGTTGTGCTCAGATCTTATGGATAAGGAATCAATTAATGGACTATGGCATTGTATTGGAAAATATTCCTATTTTATGTGATAATACAAGTGCCATAGCAATTGCAAGCAATCCTGTGCAGCACTCAAGGACAAAGCACATTGACATAAGGTATCATTTTATAAGAGAGCATGTAATGAATGGTACAGTGGAACTACTATTTGTAGGCTCTGGAGATCAAACTGCAGATATTTTTACTAAGTCGCTTAATGAATCCTCATTCACTAGAATTGTTAGTGAATTGGGTATGTTAAACAGTCCTAGTAATTAATACTGTTAATATCTGAAATTTGATCTTTAATAATTTTGCAAGTGATTATTCTGTGAATATTTGTTGTTTGAAATCACTTGTCTAATTATTTTACCATCTGATTTTCTTGTTTGATTAGTTATTTTTCACTCTGTTTATTCATAATATTTAATACTTCATACTTTTGTATTTTTAGAATATTTGTAGATATTTATTTCTATTTTATTAATTAATTTATCATATGTTTTGTAATGTTTGTCCTCTTAATATTGCTTTGTTTTCGTTAATAGGTTAGCATATGTTATGTATAATTATTTTTATTATTTGTTTAATTTTATATAATATTTTTATTATTTTAATAAGTTAATTGTATATTTTATAATATTTTTAATGTTTATTTAAAGTTAATATGACTTAAAAATAGGAAAAACAGTCAATATGACTTAATTTAAAATCGGTATGACTTAAACAGGTTAAGTCTTACCGAGATTTTAAATATAAGTCATATTCGCAGGTCAGTTCAAATTAAGTCTTATTCACCTGTTTTTATATTAAGTCTTATTCACCTGTTTTTAGATTAAGTCTTATTAAATTTAAGTCTTGTCAGTTTTATTAGTTAAGTCTTATTAGTAACAGTTTTTTTAAGTCTTGTTAATATTAAGTCTTAATTTAATCTTAGTTTTAATTAAGTCATATTCGAATATATGTATATAACAGTTATGTCTTAATTATTTTAAGTCCTATTCATTTTAATTCTTATTTGTCTTATTTTAGTTAAGTCTTAATAGTTATTTTGTTTAAGTCTTATTCGTATGTAGTTAAGTCTTATTAGTTATAATTTTAAGTCTTATTCGGTTAGCTTCGTATATAAATGAGAGTTAGTATGTTAAGTCTTATTTCATTTTAAGTCTCTCAAGTTAAGTCTTAGAGTACCAAAACAGATACATACAATACACACACATATCTGTCGAATCTCTGTCCAATTTTCGACCGATTTCTCTCAACCAAATCACGAATTAACCACTTATTTGAACTCCTTGCTTGATTATCTTTGTTTTGAGTGGTTAAAATCGCGATTTTGTTCATTTTTTTGAAGAGTTTATTTTCGAAAATCGATTTTTAGATCTGTTTTTGTGAAAAACTGAGCTTGATTCTTGCAAAACTAAAAATACACGTGTGTTTGTGTGTATACAAGGATCATTGTGTGAATTTTTCAGAATTTTTGAAGAACTTTTAATTATTTCGAATTTTTAATTAATTATTAATTCGAAAAATTAATTTTTAAATTAAAAATTTGTAAAATATGAAATTTTCAAGGAAATTAAATCTTGATTAAAATGGCTGATCGATTTGAAATTATTAAACATAATTTAATCGGTTATTTTGATCCAGAAAAATGTTCAGTTGAACGTTTTCGACCGTGGATTCGGTTTTTAAATGAAAATTCACTGGTTCGCAATGCTTTGAGATTGGATGCTCCTCTGAAGATTGAACCTTTGTGAATCATGTGTACTACTGCTGTCATTTCTAATGATAACAGATCTTTTGTCTTCTCTGTAGGAGATAATCAGTACACAGTGAATGAAAATACAATAAATACGGTCTTAAATTTTCCAACTGATAATTTCGAAGAATTACCATCAGATCAAGAATTGATAAATTTTTTTTAAATGGTGTATTCTATCAAGACAGTCCTGATCAAACTGTCTGGAATAAAAAGAACTTTGTTCAGGAATGGGATTATCTGTTTGACACACTAGGTAGAGTCTTTGCCAATACTACTAAAGGGAACTTCGGAGTATTACCATCTTTCTTGCAGCATATTGGATATGCAGTTGCACACAACCGAAGAATTAATATTGGCAGACTACTGTGTGTTCCGATGGTTAGAAGAATCATTAATGCAAAGATGAATTTTGATAATGGACATAAAGTATCATGTTATTATCGAAGATTCTTGTCATTGATTTTTAATCATCTTGTGGAACTAGAAAACCAAGCCCAATTCCTGAATGGAGAGTCACTGGCGTCAGGTAAACCTACTACCAGATTGTTCACTGAGTACAGCAACAAGCCAAAATTCACAAACATACCTGTAGTTGTCACCCAATACATGTCAAACTATATACAACTACCTGTTATTGAACCTGTACCAGAACCTGAACAACCAGAACAAAACCCTGAACCACCAGTGGAAAACATACTTGTTGATAATGAAAATCAAGGAAATCAACAAGTTGAACCTGCTCAGCAAATTGTTCCTCAGCCAGCTGCTCTTGCTGTTGAACATCCAGTGCAAGAAACTGCATCTGTCCCTGAACCTGAATCAGATCAACCCATCTTATCAGAGACTGTTGCGGAATCAGCTGACCAGGTATTGCCTTTTGTTCCTCAAACTACTACTTCTCAATCTATTTCTGGAACCCAAGTGGTTGGTAGGTCTGACCAAGGGGTTGTAGTACCACAACCTCTAACCAAGGTCGTAGAGCCAAACACTCAACCAACAAAACTCATATCTTTTCACTCCAGAAAGAAATTGCAAGTCAAAAGAAGTCGAATCAGTAGTGGCAGTATGAGTGAACCCACAGCTCTGCCTCTAGAAAAGAAAAGTAGAACTCAAACTGAGGCAACTGTAAGCCCGTCTGTATCCTCCCAACAGGATATGGAAATTGATATGGCCGTTACACAGTTACTAGAATCATCTTCTCAACAGGATGATTCTATTGAAATTCGCCATAGGGCCGTGGCACCTTGTAGTGAGTCAAGCACACCTCCACTATTACTCACAATGGGGGAAGACATACCTTTAAATGAGTCTCAGGACACCCTGCAAGGAGAGCACGTAGAAAATGTGACAGTGCCTACCATAGTTACGGTAGAAGAGTCTTCACAGGCTTCAGAGGGAAATCTTGGTTCTCAGCCAAATTTAATAGAACCATCATCTCCCCTCCCAGGACAAACACTCCTGGCTCCCACAAGGGATTTTCCACTCGCAGTTTCAACTGGAGAAGGTGGAAGGCAACTTGATCAATCTACTACTGAAGCAATTCAGTCAACAATTTCAAATGTTCAAGTAGATTTGATTAAGGACAGGGATTTACGAACTCCCATTGCACCACCACTGACCTTCCCAGAGGAGGCTAGGGTGATTTTACATGCAGGTACAAATCTGGAAGCAGCTAAGGAATCTGAGAGGAGTGATGTGAGGAATACCATAAAATTGAGTGAAACACATGCACTTCAGGTGAGTGGATCTCAAAGTGAACGTCAGGTGAGCGCACACACTGACACATACACTCTTTTATTATTAGAAAAGATAACTGCTTTGGAGAAAGAACTTGCAATCAGCAAGGCTGAAACAGAAATCCTGAGAGCACAAGTGGGTGAGCGATCTTCTACATCCACCTCTGTCAACAGTCAGCTTGCTGTAATGAAGAAGGACATAAACTACTTAAAGACATCTTTCACCAAGAAGATAGAATCTCTCGAACTCTCTCATGAAAAGGCACTTGATGACTCTGGAGATATTACTGTTGCTCAAGACATGTTAATTTATGATATTTCCTTGAAAGTTGATAATCTACAGTCAGAGGTACAGCACAATCAAGAATCTACTGATTCTCGTCTGGACCAGATCGAAAAGCAAAATGCACACCAGGCTAAAGGGTTAAGACATTTGTTTAATCTTGTCAGTCAAAGCCGCAAACCTACGAATGAAGAAATTGAATTCTTTACAAGTAAGGATGGTGATGATGATGAACAAGATCCTGAAGCTGGAGCAATTGATAAGTCTGTAGAGGATTCCTCAACTAAGGGGGAGAAATCAGAGGGGTCACAAGATAAAACTACTAAAGAAAGAGAGGGAGGAGAAGGAAAATCTGGTAAATCTGACCAAGGTGAATATAAGAGGAAGAAAGTAGTTGAAGAAACTGAAGAACAAATTCAAGACAAGAACACAGGTTATTATTACACGGGTGAACCGGATAACTTCGATGTTTTTGCTGATCTTGAATTCCCTGATCAAGGTGAAGAACTTCCTGAACCTGATCTTAGTCACCGGGAAGATGAAGGACCAGTGATATCTGAATTTGAAGCTCAACAAGCTGAGAAAGAATCTGAAGAATTATTTGCTCGAAGGGAAGCTAATTTGCAAATGAGAGAAGAAAAATTTCAAAAATCTTTAGAGCAAATTGCACGAAATGAAGAACTTCAGAAAGCTGAACAGCAAGCATTACAACGACTACATGCTATAAATGTTGAGAAGAGAAAAACATATATCAGACTAAAGAGCGGTGACAAATGGGAACGTGCTCAAAGAGCAATTGATTCACCTCAGAGTTCTGATTATGAAGATCGTCGTCTCGGACAAATTCTCGAAGAATTCAAACTGGCAAATCCAATTCATGAAATGTATATAAAGGCCTTACAGGTAGAAGTCATCAGGATAACTACTGCATTTGAACCCAAATCTGATGAGCTAGTAATATTTGTAGATTGTCATAAAGTTGGAACATTCAGAGTATCTATTCAGTTCTTTTATGACAGATCACTGACAGAGATATGGGTACTTAGGCCTAAGGTAAGAACATCGTCTGAGCTAGGTGTATTGTTACATGAAAAGTTCAAAGAATTTGCTGAAAGAGCTGGACCAGAAGTGATTAAGGAACCTCCACAAGTAAAATTTCTTAAGGGAGAGGTACTTCACACAATCAATCTTCAGACAGATGAGCTATACGAACATCATGCAAAGCACTTGGTATATGCTGAATATGCTCTCAGAAATCATGGATACTTGACTGAAGAAAAGGTAATAGCTGCACATCACATTCGTTCCTATGTACAAACGAACATAAAAGATTACAAGAAATTTCAAGGTGAACTGAGAAAGAAGCTTGGAATTCCTTTAGTCTTACCTCAAGGATTGTCATCAAGAAGAGAACGTCTTGTTGATTCTGATCTACATATGAAACTTCAAGTCACAGATGAGCCAGAAGAAGGAGAATTCAGAAGGGAAGACAATTGAAGATAAAGAATTGCTCTACATGTTATATCTTTAGAGCCTAGATAAATCTTGATAGGAATTTATATCATATGATCAGTCTAGAGGATCATCTATCTTGTATTTATTTTTCATGTTTGAATCTGGCAAATGTTAAATATAAACCAGAACTTTTTTTTTCATATTTACTTAGTATTTAAAGTTTTATCTTTCATTTGGTTAAGTTGGATTAGTTGAGGTATCCTCTAGGAATTTGCTTGTTATTGTCTAACAAACAAATAGGGGGAGATTGAAAGGTATATGACTCAGCCTATTTGTAGTTAGAGGATCCTAATCAACTTAAACCAAATTGTAATAAGTAAATATACATATGAACTGTCACAGGAATCTCAAGAAGTATTATCTGTCAGAAGAAAGAAGAAAAGTCAATCTATAGTTTTGATGTCATACACTGGAAGACGATTCAGTTATCTGATCAAGCCCCAGTACCGCATTGAAGTTAATGGATTCATTTGAACAGTGACAGAGATTTTTCGAGTGATAGTTTGAAGATCAGTTACAGTACAAGAGAATTGAGAGAAGAAACAAACCACAACCTAAAGTCAAAAGTGAAGAAGCATCATTGAAGTTAGTCGTTCATGAACCAGACAGTACATCGAACGTCAACACAAATCAGTGGTAATTCTTTACTACCTTTAGTGGTTTGTAAGAATTAAATTAATTATTTATTGATTTAATTAAATTCATTTATAATTGATATAAATTAATTTAGTTGATTTAATTAAATGAATTAATTCTGGTAGAATTAATTTATTAATTAAATTAATTATTGTATCAATTAAATATGAATTAATTAATCATTAACTAATTAAATGGATCAATAAGACTTAAAGAAAGAAAAATGATTAAGTCTTGGAGGAGGAAAAATTCGGTATGACTTATTTTAAGTCTTACCGACAGAAGCCTTTTCAGGATTAAGTCTTACCGACCTAATTTATGTCTTACCGACCTCTGCCAGCTGTTGTAAGTCTTACCGACACATTTTATGTCTTATTGGAGGTTTGTGTAAGTCTTAATGAAGGAAAATCAAGTCTTGGAAGCTGTTTAAGTCATGCTGGAGCAGTTAAATATCCTACAGAAAGCCAGCAAGACCTGTTACTGATATAAAAGAACAGAACAGACCAGATTAAGTCATAACGGAGAAAACACAGCAGAAAACATTTCATCAAGACCAGAATTCTCTCTCTCAAGAACACCAAGAACACCAAAGCTTAAACAATTCCCAGAAATTCAAGTTCTTCATCTTTGTGATATTCTATCCGATAGAACTTGTTTATTTGTGATTCTTGTACTACTAGCGAATTAAGTTTCCTAGTTCTTATCTTGATTATTATTAACTAAATTAGAAAAGTTCATGTCGAATTTTCTAATTAGTTATTAACATCTTGATAAGTTGTTATACTGATTTTGTAACACCACATCAAGTTAATATACAGTTATATTCAACTTGAAAAATTGTGTTAAATAATTCCGCACATAAATTTGTCTTTATCAAATAAAATTTAAAGGACAAATTTCGATAAAAAGGTAAAGATTGTATTCAACCCCCCCTTCTACAATCTTATCGGACCTAACAACATTACTTAGAGTACTATATACAATCCAAAGTATAAAGTTATTACAGACCCAAATGTTTTAATCTAGAAAGGGTTTAGAATCCACAAAAGCTGCTACCTGAGGTGACGGTAAATGTGGGATAGTTTTCTGGTTTTCAAAAGCTTACACAGGTCATACTTGTACACAAACCTAACCAGTCTGAGTTGATATCCTATCCTACTAAGTCCTCTCACCTGAAGCAGACGGGGTCCGAACAGTCTACGGAACTGCTACGCGTTTCCCACATACTTTCTGGGGGTCTGATGTGTCCGAGCCATGCTTTCCTGTTGTTGTTTGTGATATACATAGAAAACAAGTGTGAGCAAAATTGCTCAACAAGATAATAATAGTACTGTGAAGATACTTTTTATTTCGTTTGAAAATGGGGTAGTACCATATAATTCACCCTTTAAATAATAATAACTTTCCCTGAGTCATTTTAAAACAAGAACATTCTGGTTTTCAAAATCTTTCATGATGAGTTCAACACTGACAACACTATCGGTGCTGGAGCACCTGGGCTTCCAGCACAGTGTAGCAGCACAATTCCAATTGGAAGGATGGGACTATTCCGGAGCACAGTACAAGGTGATCAGCCATTGTACCGTACAAAACAACACTTCGCTACTAGTAGACGGGTGACGTACCTACTAAAGAGGCCGTGGCCCAACCGCATACGGGTCTTCTGCTGGCTACCCGCCAGTGCAAATATCGAGATGGCTACCCGCCACCCTCATCGATATATGCATAACCGGATGGGCTTGCTACCCGCAAGACACTCCCATCCAAAACACCCTCCAGTCCCAGAGTCACTAAACCAGCTTTAAAACATTTTTAAATCGTCACTTCCGAAAGAAAACATGAAAGTATGTTCATTTCACAAGTTGACCTCCGTCAACTGATTTTCTCTACTCAGGGAATTCTTTTCAAATCAGCTAGGGAGTTATTCAGAGTTTTCTTAAGGATTTTTAAAACCTAACCCTCCTTGATGAGGCAGGGTCACTGCTTTGGTTTATAGCGAAGGGAGAAAACATTTCTAAGTGCTCCCAAAACTTTGGGTTCCCAAGTTTTGATGAGTTCGCAAGCCGTTGGGGGTGATATTTACGAAGCGTAGGTAATTATAAAAATATTTGAGAACCCCTGCTATTTTTTTAAATATTTTTCTGAAAGCTAGAAAATATTTAAAATAATTTTTAAAGGCCACAAATGATTTTTAAATAGGCCAAATAGGTTTTAAATAATTTTTAATTAATTTTAGAATATTTAAATCATTTTTAAATAATAATTAATTAATAATTAATTATTAAATAAAAAATTAATTAATCATTAATCAAATAATTAAATAAATTAACTTTTAATGAATATATAAATTAATATTCATTTAATTAATAAATATTCGAATAATATTTATTTAAATAATTCAAAATAAATAATTCCGATATTCATAAGTTTTTAAATTATCGGAATTTATTCGATCATTGAGAATATCAGTCTCCGGGGTTACCGGGTTTTTACGTAAAAATACTCCGACTCCCGATTCATATCCGAAAGTACCTACGCTCTACCCGTGCCTTGGACATCAGCATATATATACGTATAAGCCACTGGGGTGTATATATATATGTACATAAACTTTACAAGTACTTAGGGGAAAATCAAGCATGCATTCGTAAATCTTCTTGCAATATAAATAAAACAGTGCATGCTTTTATATCACAACAACAACAGTTTGTAAAACATACTTAAAGTTTAGTTATAGAAAACTTGCCTGGTAGAGTCTGAGAAATGAAGTCTCGCGTCCTAGGGTGACGATCTATAATGAACAAGGAAACGCTAGGGTTAGTTTCGTACCCGAACCATTTAATCGATGTTTATATAACGTAACTAATTCCCTTAGAGAAATCTTATTGTTTATGTTGAACTTATATGCTATGGTGACGTTCCTTGACCGAATTAAAATTACCAATGTTATTCGGGTCGAGTTTCGAGTTCGTTTGATTATATTCGTTCGTCCCCTAAAGGTATTTTTTATTCACGCAATTTTGATTCGAACATTTTTATAAAATCAAAAAATAAAGCTTTTCATGAATTTCTTTTTCCCAGGCCTTCCTTACTGCACTTTGTTCCAACTACAAATTTTTCATAACTTATGGACTTTTACAAGGTCCTCAACCAAGGCCCTAAAGAAGACTCTTCCTTGCTGTGAATTTTACTTGCGCAGTTTCGACTCCATAATTTTTATAAAATCGAAAAATTCATATTTTGACTTAATTCTTTTCGGACCGTCTTCCTTACTGTAAGAATAGTTGTACAAAAATTTTCTTCAAATTTCAAGGGATCCGTTTATCACTGCAAAGACGGTGGTTTGTCACGATTCGTTCGTTTTAACCGGTTTTACTAAATCAAGCATATCTCCTAAACCGTAAATCGTTTTAAGGCGATTAAAATTCTCAAATACACTACAAGAGCATATCTACATGTTTCTAAGTAGTTTGGTCCAAAAATAACACTCCTCCAATTCGTGAGTTTCTGCACAAATGTTCTAACAAAATTTTGGCATTATAACGGCTATAAAACGAATATTTCCAATTTTCGTACACTCCAAATACACATCCAAGGCAACCATATAACTTCAACATCATATCATCATCATTAAAAGTCTCTAAAATCAGTGGTATCTTTATTTTATCAACATTCAAGATTTTTCACAAAAACAAAGATCTTTAACCACTAAAATCCACTAAATCATCTTATACATATAATCCATGGTATAATCTTGAAACTCAAAGAACTCAAAGCTTAAGTGAGATATTCTTACCTCCTTGGAGCTTGTATGGCCTTTACAAAGTGTAATACACTTCAAGAATGCCTTGGATAGCTCTTATAAACTCTAAACTCAAGATCAAAACAAAACTTTACCATAAGTTACTATTCATTATGAACTTTGGCAATTTTTCTCATCTAGCTACACTTCATGAAAAATTATGAAACTTTGTACATACCTTAATTTCACTTTGAGGAAGCTTGGGAATTAATCTTAGGATTTATGAGTGGGTGGAAGGCAAGGGAATTTTTTTCTTATCTCATTTCTCTCTTCACTCGGCCGAATGGATCTTGAAATGGGGTGGAAGTGTTTTTGCTTGCTTTTTGTAATATCTACACAATAATGCTATGTTGTATTGGTTTTGTAAAAAGTGTAGAGCTAGCTTGGTCAATTTTCCAAGCCTAAAAAGGCTATAAGCAATGCTTGGTGATCCTTGAATTTGGCAAGTATGTTACTAACTATATAGTTTGTTTCTAACTAATTTCCTAACTACTAGTTTGCTCCTTCTTTGACTTGCATGCTTGACCACCACCTTGCATGTAATTACCTAGGTTTTGCATGGTTCTTGGCATTCTGATTATTTTCCAATTTTATTCCATAATTTTCCATGCAACACTAATTTAATCCATGAAATGTTCTTAGTGTATAAATTCTCTTCAAGTGTTTTTCATTCCACCAAGTTCTCATGTTATTGCACTTATGCTATAAAATTTACCTTGTTTATGATTCCCTTGGCCTTGTCACGGCTTTCGTATTTATCGCTTCCTCGAAAATCATAAGTTATTAACGAAGCAGAATTTTCGATTTCTGACAGCTTTTGCATACACTCATTTCACTTATATAATTTTAATATGGAATTAAAAACCTCAAATTTCAATTACTCATAAGTGGGTAGGATTTGTTTTTCTTACATGCTAGAATTACTATTCATTCGGGTCTTTTCTACAGTAGTACAAAAATCAGGGTTATTACAGTCTTCCCCCCTTAAAAGGATTCCGTCTCGGGATCAGTCTGAGAACAGATGGGGGTACTTCTCTTGCATCTCGCTTTCCAGCTCCCAAGTTGATTCTTCTACATTGTGGTTTTGCCACAAAACTCTGACCAGCTTAACAACCTTATTTCTAAGTACCTGTTCTTTGCGATCCATGATCTCCATTGGTTTCTCTATGTAAGACAGGTCCGGTTGCAGTTCTACTTGCTCATGTTCCACCACATGCTTGGCGTTTGGGTTGTATTTCCTTAGCATCGATACGTGGAATACGTTATGGACTTGCTGCAAACTTGGAGGTAAAGCTAATTTATAAGCTACGGGTCCGACACGTCGCAAGATTTCAAAAGGTCCAATAAACCTAGGGCTCAATTTCCCTTTCTTTCCAAACCTCATCAATCCTTTCCATGGGGAGACTTTTAACAACACCATGTCCCCTACTTCACATTCCTTGTCTTTTCGTGCTAAATCTGCATACTTGCGCTGTCGATCTTGGGCTGCTGTTAGTCTTTCTCTGACTAAGGTTATTGCATCCTTCGTTTGTTGAACTATGTCAGGTCCTAATATCTTCCGTTCACCAACTTCATCCCAACACAGGGGAGAACGAACACTTTCAGCCATAGAGGGCTTCGTAAGGGGGCATTCCGATGCTGGAGTGATAGCTATTGTTATACGTGAACTCAATTAAGGGTAAGTGTTCTTCCCAACTCCCTTTAAAGTCTATGACGCACACCCTCAACATGTCTTCCAAGGTTTGGATAGTCATTTCACTCTGCCCGAGGCAGCAGTTGAGATTCCACCGGTAGGCCCCATTAGCCGGATTGGTTGGCAACTTTTGTTAGTACGTTTTATTTATAAGTATGACCTGTGCAAGGCAGTGTACCGTAACAAACATTCAAGCCGCTAACACCGCTTCATATCGAAGTATTGTTGGTAGCATAAATGCTATTTAATTCGGTCTGTAATAACTCTGAAGCTTTTACTTTTGCTCAATCAAGTGTATGACGTTTCTGAGACTCTAACCTGTGTGTGTGTGTGTGTGTGCGGTGTGAGTTTTATTGCGGGGTCGATGGCTGTTATATATATTATGTGCAAGAACAGGTATGTTATTAATGGAAAATGGACCGTGAGCGCCTAAATCTCCGACCCCGGATCTGGGGGCGTCACAGAAATGGTATCAGAGCGAGGTTACAGTTCTCAGAAACGATAGTAATTTAAGAAAGCAACCCTAATAATAATAATAATAATAATAATAATAATAATAACCCTAATAACAACCCTAATAATACCTAGAACTCTCATCGAGTTTGCAGTCGGGTTATCGGATATATCCCTGACTTTGAGGCCCGTGAGGGAATTACTCCTTAAACTTTTCTTTATGGTTAGTGACCCACCTTATTTCCCTTGTGTAGATGGCGGAGATACCCGACCCTGAGGCCTATGAGAGAGTGCATGATGAGGCACTGATGCGAGATACTGAGGATCCTGAGGAGGACATGGGTGCTGACCCTGAGCTTGGCCCCTGGATTACGCTGATAGGAGATACTGATGATGAGGATCCCGATGAGGAGCCCTTTGAGCTTGAGCCTGAGCCTGTTACCCCCTCTCCTGTAGCTACTGACGAGGAGAGTGTGCGATCTGGTGAGGACCGTGTTGTGTCACCCCCACCCTCTCCACAGTCATCGAGCCCTGTTTCATCGGATGACGACTTCGAGGATGATACTTCTGGCGAGGAGGAGCTTGACCCTACCCCTGCTCCTGCTCCTGCTCCTGTCCCTGCCATACCACCCCCACCGCTGGACCTACCCCCGGTGTCAGGCACTGAGCACGCCTATGTTGTGCAGTTCCTGACCCGAGACCTACTTTCTGTCGAGGCCAGACTTAATGAGGCGAGGCGGGCACTAGTGGAGGAGCGCGAGGCACGACTGAGGATTCAGGCTGAGATGAGGACTGCTGTTGCTAGGAGGACTAGAGCTCGACTCCATAGGATAGAGAGGAGGAGTCGCGCGAGGATTATCGGTTTGGGAGTCTGCGGGGGCGGAGTGGTCCAGGCCAAGGATGCTAGGCGTGTTGTGCGTCGTGCATTTTCCCGAGTGAGGGCCTTGCTCCGTCGCGGGACGGCACCATGATGTGTTACGGATAGCTCAGTCCTCTAGGTTCAGATGACATTAGTGTGTCGATTTTGCGGGATAGTTGACTTGTGCAGTGTAACCTTTCTGACCAGTGGATGAGTAGACTGACCTACAGATATGTAGATGTGACTTCGGATAGTATGTACGGATGTAGCCCTGTTTTTGTGTAGCCCTAACTATTCAGATGATGTACTTGTTATTGTTCCACTTTTGTTAGACCTTGATATTGGAACCATGTGTTAGGCTTTAACATCCAAACTATGTGATGACTCTGTATCATATTTATCTAGTTCAGTTTCCTTGATATTGTCTCAACTACCTTACTTTCCGATGCCATGCTTTACAGTTTTGATATACAACTGTGAATATACGATTTCTACAAGCCACAAATACAACCATACTGTTTTAAATTTACGACATGCGATTTCAAGTTGTTCTCTACAAATTTCCAAAATGTTCCCACAAGTTTTAAAATAAATTTTCAAAAAAAAAAAAATGTTTTGACATTTTATCACCAGCATCAGGTTATTAAAACTTTTGTAATTTCCACCCTTATGAGGAGGAACGATACGTTCCTGACTCGTGTAAACGCTGTCAAGTAATTGGAAAACCCTAACCCATTTCTTGTTTCATTATCAGAATCATGCCACCCAGAAGAATGAACACTCAAGCTCACCCGGTCAGTTCTGAAGGCCAGGGTAGCCACCATGGGACCGGAGGCCACCAGAACCATGAGGGGGAGAACGTGAGCCTGAGTGAGGATGAGGGCAACGGTTATAACTTGTTTGATAACTCTGAGTATGACGAAGAAGAAGCTGGTGATGACACCCGAGAGGTAGAACATCCAAGGGGAGGCAATATGGAACAATTCATGGAACTACTTAGGCAGAACTTGGACCGTCCCCCGGTTCAGCAACCACCCAGCAATGCAAATGCAAATGCCTTCCAGAATTTCAAATCCCTACAACCCCCGGAATTCAAGGGAACCGCAGACCCGGTTGAGGCAAGAGCCTGGTTGAAGGAAATGGAAAAATATTTCGAGATACTAGGAGTCGCTGAGGGGCAGAAGACTATTTTCGCCACCTACCTCCTGAAGGGTGAGGCAAACTACTGGTAGGAAGCTAAGAAGAATTTCGAGGGAAGAGGTGTGGTAACCTGGGAGAGGTTTAGCGAGCTGTTCTTGGAAAAGTACTTTCCGAGGTTCATGGAGACCCAAATGGAGCTGAAGTTCTTGGAACTAAAGCAAGGTAACATGACGGTGGCCGAGTATGAGACCAAATTTACTGAGTTGTCAAGGTTTGTGCCGGAATATGTGAACACTGAGGCAAAGAGGGCCCGAAGGTTTCAACTGGGGCTAAAGCAATGGATTCAGAATCGTGTGGCGGTTCTTGAGCTGACAGACTATGCCACCCTGGTACAGAAAGCATCAATTGTAGAGGCTGGGAGTGAGCAGATGTAGAAGGAGAGGGAATGAAAGAAGAGGAAGTTTGATAATCGAAAGGGAAACTCTGCGGGTGGGAGCTTTCCGAGCAAATTTAAGCGAGGGGCAATAACCCAGCCCAGCGGAAACTTTGGAACCAAGAAAGCTGAAAGTTGGATTGTGGGCCAGGGCGGCCGACCACAGGGATCGTCTTACTCTACCCCATCTCGAGCCCTACCCCCGGATTGCAATAAGTGTGGAAGGAAGCATGCGGGCGTGTGTAACCTACAGGATGTGAAGTGCTTCAAGTGTGGGCTGACAGGACATTTTGCTAATGCATGTCGAGGAACTATTAACAACACCAATGCCAGAGGCAATTGCTTCAAGTGTGGGAAACCAGGGCACCGAATGAGGGAATGTTTGTCCTCTGGGCCAGCTGCATCAAGAGTGAGTGGAACTGCTTCTAACAAGGCCCCTACTGCAAGAACTTTTAACATGACGGTACAAGATGCCGTGAGGAACACGGATGTGATTGCAGGTACCCTACTACTCAACTCAGTTAAGGCAAACGTTTTATTTGATTCGGGAGCTACCAAGTCTTTCATATCCCTAGATTTTGTATGTCATTTAGGCCTTAAGGCTGAACCATTGAAAGACGGACTGCAAGTAGAGATAGCTAATCATGAAATTATCCCTGTTAGCCAAGTATATCCAGGTTGTGACCTAGAAATAGGAGGGCGACACTTTCAGGTAGATTTAATACCTTTTAAACTAGGAGAGTTTGACGTAATAGTAGGTATGGATTGGTTGACAACACACGGAGCCCAGATTGATTGTGTAAAGAAGAAAGTAAGTTTGAAACTACCAGGGGACGAGGAAGTAGTGTTTAGCGGAAAATGACAAAACCAAAAGTTCCTGACTGCGATTCAAATTAAGAAGCTGTTACGTAAAGGATGTGAAGCCTATTTAGCCTATGTGAAGGATATCAAGAAGGAGGCACCAAACCTACAGGAAATCCCTATCGTTAATGAGTTCGCAGACGTATTTCCGGATGATCTTCCAGGACTACCACCTGATAGAGACATTGAGTTCGCTATAGACTTAGTTCCTGGTATGGCCCCAATTTCAAAAGCCCCATATAGGCTAGCCCCAGTGGAGATGAAAGAGCTGGCCACTCAGTTACAGGAGTTGTTGGATAAAGGGATGATAAGACCTAGTGTGTCACCGTGGGGAGCCCCGGTGTTATTCGTGAAAAAGAAGGATGGTAGTATGAGATTATGTATAGACTACAAAGAGTTGAATAAGGTGACTATAAAGAATAAATATCCCTTGCCCAGGATAGATGACCTGTTTGATCAACTAAAGGACGCAGTTTATTTTTCCAAAATTGATTTGAGGACCGGGTACCACCAGTTAAGGATTAAGCCAGAAGATATACCAAAGACGGCCTTTCGCACCCGGTACGGACACTATGAGTTTCTAGTGATGTCGTTTGGGTTAACGAATGCCCCCGCAGCTTTCATGGACTTAATGAATCGAGTCTTAAAGAAGTACTTGGACAAGTGTGTTATAGTCTTCATTGATGACATCTTGATTTATTCCAAGACGAAGGAGGAGCATGCAGAGCACTTGAGAATTATGTTGGGAGCATTGAGAGAAGAAAAGTTGTACGCTAAGTTCTCGAAGTGTGAATTTTGGTTGAGGGAAGTTCAGTTTTTAGGGCATGTGATTAGCGATCAAGGCATCCTAGTGGACCCAGCCAAAATAGAGGCTGTATCAAGTTGGGAGAGACCAACCACTCCGACAGAGGTGAGAAGTTTTATAGGATTGGCTGGATACTATAGGAGGTTTGTCCAAGACTTTGCCAAGATAGCAGCCCCTTTGACCCGACTAACTCGCAAGACCGAGAAGTTTGTGTGGACTGAAAAATGCGAAGAGAGCTTTCAAGAGTTGAAGAAGAGGTTGGTGACAGCACCAGTACTAGCCCTACCCGATGATAAGGGAGATTTTATGATTTACAGCGACGCATCCCATAAAGGTTTAGGGTGTGTGCTTATGCAGCACGGTAAAGTGATTGCATATGCATCCAGACAACTTAAGGAGTACGAGATAAGATACCCCACCCATGATTTGGAATTAGCGGCGATAGTTTTCGCTTTGAAGATCTGGAGGCATTATCTTTACGGAGAAAAGTGTGAAATCTACACGGATCACAAGAGATTAAAGTACATATTCACTCAGAAAGAGTTAAACATGAGGCAGAGGAGATGGCTAGAGCTAATCAAGGATTATGATTGTGAGATTCATTATCACCCAAGGAAGGCCAACGTGGTGGCCGATGCACTTAGCCGAAAGGAGAAACTCAAGATGATGACGTCAGCGGACGAGTTGATCAAGGATTTTGAGAAACTAGAGATTGAAGTGAGATTACCAGGAACTGGACAAGAGAGTCTAAGGGAAATAAGAGTCCAACCACCGCTATTGGAAAAGGTTAAGTTATGCTAGGAAAAGAAGATAGAAGAGGAAAAGAATTCGAAGGAGAAAATTTTGACTGGCGAGGAAATTAAGTGTGAAAAGGACGGGAATGGAGTTATGAGGTACGCATCTAGGATATGGATCCCGAACGTTCAGGAATTAAAAGACGAGATTTTGCAAGAGGCTCATAGTTCAAGGTACTCAATTCACCCTGGAGGCACTAAGATGTATAGAGATCTGAGAGAATACTATTGGAGGCCAAATATGAAGAAGGACATGGCAGAGTGGGTAAGTAAATGCTTGACATGTCAAAGAGTGAAGGCCGAACACCAGAGGCCCAGTGGATTGTTGCAACCCTTAGAGATACCTGAGTGGAAGTGGGAGCATATTGCGATGGACTTTGTGGTCGGACTACCAAGGACCAAGACTAATCATGATGCCATTTGGGTAATTATCGATAAATTGACCAAATCAGCACATTTCCTTCCAATCAATGAGAGATACACTGTCGACAGGCTGGTGGATATTTACTTAAAGGAGGTCGTGGTTAGGGATGGGGTTCCTGTGAGCATTGTATCAGATAGAGACCCAAGATTCAACTCCAGGTTCTGGAGGAGTTTTCAGGATTGTGTGGGGACCAAGTTAAACATGAGTACTGCATACCACCCCCAATCAGACGGAAAGAGCGAGAGAACCATCCAGACTATAGAGGACATGCTGAGAGTATGTGCCATAGATTTTAAGGGAAGTTGGGATGACCACTTGCCGTTGATCGAATTTTCCTACAACAAAAATTACCATGCGAGTATAGGAATGCCCCCATATGAAGCCTTATACGGACGAAGATGTCGATCTCCCTTGTGTTGGGAAGAGGTTGGAGAGCGGAAGATTTTAGGGCCCGAACTGGTCCAACAGACGAGAGAAACTATCGAACTTATACGAGGACGGCTGGTAGCAGCCCAGGATAGATAGAAGAAATATGCAGACCAGAACCGCAAGGACAAAGAATATGAGGTAGGAGAGTTCGTGATGCTAAAAGTATCGCTGTGGAAGGGATTGATGAGATTTGGAAAGAAAGGGAAGCTAAGTCCGAGGTTTATAGGACCTTTTGGGATTTTGAGGCGTGTTGGAAAGTTAGCCTATGAACTAGCCTTGCCCCCGAGCTTGCAGCAAGTGCATAATGTGTTTCATGTGTCCATGCTACGACCCTACCACACGGACTTTCGGCATGTGATAGAATACGACTAGATAGACCTACAGCCAGATTTGACTTATATGGAGAAACCAGTGGAAATCATGGATAGAAAAGAACAAGTGCTGAGGAACAAGGTTGTCAAACTAGTGAGAGTTTTGTGGAGGAACCAGAATGTCGAAGAATCGACATGGGAGCTAGAGAGCACGATGCGTGAAAAGTACCCCCAACTGTTTTCAACCTGATTCCGGGACGGAATCCTTTTAAGGAGGGGAGGCTGTAAGAACCCTAATTTTTGTAATATTCTTTTTTTTATAATATCATATGACATTGTGAATTTGGAACCTTTTGAGTCACCCATGTTGTTTAATGGAATGGATTATCTGAGAAATTTATGTTGTTACATTCACTGTGTAAGGAAAAGGGAAGATTGATGAAGGCAAGAGTCTTATTGCTAGTAAGATTTATAAAACTTAGGATTTGAGGGTTATTAGAGTATTAAAAGATCTTTTGAGACTATGACAAGGGGTTATGGATATTCAAGGAATTTACACAAAATAAGTACTTAAGGAATTACAAGGGAAATCTCTACGCGACAAAATATTATTACGAGGAGTTAATTAAGCTACGATATGAATTAAAAATTAAGTGACAACCATTGGTGGAGAAATAAGAATACAAGGAAGGATAATACATGCAAATATCATGTAACTAGGTAAATAGGAAAGTAAACTAGGAAGCAAAAAGGAACTAGACGAATAGTAACTAGTTAGTGGTGCATTATCCAAGGAGACAAGGAGGCATGGTTGGCACCTAGGAAGCTAGTACTAGGCTTGTAAACATGTGACTATATACATATAACAATACATAACACAATAATACATATCTTAACACATCACCCAACCAAAACAACTCAAGCCCCCCTTATTTCAAGAGCTCTCGGCCAAGCACTCAAGGAGAAGAAGAAGAAAAATTTTCTTCAACTTCCCCTCACTTACAAATCAAGGCAAAATTCCTAGGTCTTCTACACACTATAAAGAAGGTATGCTATGAATTTCAACCCATTTTATCCATCCAATCTTGAGATATTAATTGTTAAAGATATGCTATAAAGAAGGTATAAAGAAGGTATGCTATGAATTTCAATCCATTTTACCCATTTCAACACTATGGATGATGAAAATCTTGAGTTTAAATGTTGTTGATGTGATTTTTAAGCTTGTATTTAGTGTATATAACTCCATGTGTGCTATAGTGGAACTAGAGAGTCATAGGACGAAGTCATTAAGTTAGTTTTGTGCCCCCTAAAACCTTGTAATTAAAAAGGTATTATTAAGGTACTAACGAACGACTATTGCTTATGTATAGATCTTCATTCCACTCCGCAAGCTCGACCATCCCAACCTCACCAAGGCAATTTTACTTTTCAAAACTTACATATATAAGGACTTTCACTGTTGTGTTTGTAGCTTTCAATCGTATTTTATGCTTATGCTTATTGAGGTTATGATGAAGTTTGAGATATATGCACATATATGTTTGTACCCCCATGAACTTAGAATGAAATGTTTTCTTCGGACAACGACTCTAGCAATAGAGGTCGTAGCGGTCCAAATATACCATTGACCGGGGAGCGGTATGGTATTGTATCGCGATTAAATTGCGAAAACCCGAAGGGTCATTCGGGAAGTATCGTATACTTAAGTATTTATTATTCTTTTTATCATAAATACTCAAAAATACCTATCTTGGATTAAAAGCTTATTTAATTAAATAATTATTTTATTAATAATTAATATTAAATCTTAAAATATCATTTATTAATTATTGTTCATTATCTTAAAGACAAAACTAATCCAAGATACCTTTATCATTTCAAACTCGAACTCTTTCGAACCCAAAACATTTTTGAAAACCCCCGGTCAGGTTTTGCTTCTTGTACGATTTCAAGAATTATCGGTCGACTGATGTCGGACCTCAACTACTCAGTTTTCAATCAAAATAAAGTTTTTAAAAGAAAAAGAAAAGGGACTCTGGCAGGTGTGGGAATCGTTGACGAACGATTCCCGGGATGTGTAAGCGGCCGTGAGACAGGCGGTCCATCAATTATTATTCCGGCCCAGGTGTTGCCGAAGGATGATTACGGATGTAGTTTTCATCGAGGGTGATTACGGATGTAGTTTTCACCCGAGGATAGTTACGGATGTAGTCTCTATCCTTCTACCGGTAGAGAAGACCCTCGGATTATTGGACTTGGATGTGGCGACTGATCATCGTCAATCCCTGTCAGGTTTTATGTTTTCTTTAAGTCCCATTCCTCCACTTTGGAAAAATGCTCTGACACTGCTTCTTAGGCCTAAGTGCCAAGTTGCCGATAGTGTTATATTTTGATGGAAAAGATGTTGACTTCATGCAGTATCTAGAACTGCAAGTTTACTTTGAAAACAAGGGCACGTATTGGTGCACCTTTGAAATTTATCAACGATGACAAATGATTTTATAACCGATTGATATAAACGAGTTTAATAACTGCTAAACACATGTAATGTTATATTGCTTACCTTATACATATATTTCTTGCTGAGCTATAGTTGCTCACTCTTGCTTGTTTTCAAATTCACAAACACAACAGTTAAGAGAAATGGCAAGACCCAGACAGACTGCCCGAAAGCAGGTGACTAGGCCCGAGGCAGCAGTTGAGATTCCACCGCTAGGCCCCATTTGCCTGATTGGTTGGCAACTTTTGTTAGTACATTTTATTTATAAGTATGACCTGTGCAAGGCAGTGTACCGTAACAAACATTCAAGCCGCTAACACCGCTTCATATCGAAGTATTGTTGGTACATAAATGCTATTTAATTCGGTCTGTAATAACTCTGAAGCTTTTACTTTTGCTCAATCAAGTGTATGACGTTTCTGAGACTCTAACCTGTGTGTGTGTGTGTACGGTGTGAGTTTTATTGCGGGGTCGATGGCTGTTATATATATTATGTGTAAGAACAGGTATGTTATTAATGGAAAATGGACCGTGAGCGCCTAGATCTCCGACCCCGGATCTGGGGGCTTCACACAATGCTCTAAGGCTGGAGAGGGCCCTCCTCTCGACCCGTAACGTCATCCTCTGCAATCCTCTGGCTATGCGATCCGCCCTCTCTCGGCGGGCATGGTTCCTGAACCTCCTCTCCTCTCCTAGCTGATACCTCAACTCCTCAATCTGGGCATCAGCGGCCACTAGTCTAGCAATAAGTCGGGCTACCTCCAGTCATGCTCTGTGGCCAATACCACAGGGATCGGAGGGGGTGGTGGTGACTGTGGCTCACTCTATGAGCCATCAGTGTCTGCATCGTTCGGGATAAGCTCATCTAAATCCTCAGCGGGGAGTGGACTCCACTGAGGGGAGTCAATTGGGGATGGCCCTCTGCGGGGAGGGGAATGCATAGGTATATCAGTCCAGAGCACTGCATCATCCTCAGGATCCTCTAAGGGTATGGGGTCATCTGGAACATCGTCCATGGGATCCTCCTCTAAGTCACTCTCTAGCTCGTCTGAGTCCTCAGGGTCCTCTATAGGCATAGGGTCATCAGGGTCGGCCTCCGTGGGGTCATCCTTAATGGGGTCCTCGATCGGGTCCTCTTCTGGGTCCACAACTGGATCTACAACAGGGTCCACCATTGGATCTACAACTGGGTCCGTAACTAGGTCCATGACTGGCTCCTCGGGGATCTACATAGAAAAGGGAAAAGTGTTAATATCTCAAGAGTCTCAATATGTGATGTTTCTAGTGACTTAGGTTTGGTAGGGCTATGTCTACTAGCCCGTCCATATAATTGGTAAAGGTTTGAATCCTTAACCTTCCTTTCGCCTCTAAGACTATAACCTAAAGCTCTGATACCATTTCTGTAACACCCCTAGATCGAGGGTCAACGATCCAGGTTGTTACACCGATCCAGATTCCAATTTTATAATTACCATTCCCGGTTATTAACCATTTTACTAACTACTAATATTTCCGTTCGTAATGACCCCTAAATCAATAACATCCATCACAGGTTATAAGCTCAGAGCGAAAGCAAAACATTACTTAGAGTACTATATAAAATCCAAAGTATAAAGTACAAAAATCAGGGTTATTACACTCATTTTCCATCTCTTCGGCTTGAAGAACCAAGGATGTATTCTCAATCTCAAGATTTCGAATAATTTCATCCTTCTTAGTGGTTTCGAGACACAAGTGATCTTTTAGAGATGAAATAAATTCGTAATATTCCACATCTTTGATATGGATATCGGTCAAGCGAGTGACCTCTTTTCGTAGCTCAACATTCACATCCCGTATTTTATTCCTTTCGGAACTAACTGTGATGTATTTTTGGCTAATTTCATTATGTTTTCAACATTTTTAGAAGATTAATAAGCTCCGAGACACCCAAATTCAGATGATCTACGTTAAACAACTCTTGACTAACACTACTACATGATGCCGAAACATTACAAGGGTTTAGGGTTACCTCATGGTTCGTAGTGGAGATTTCCATTGGTGTAGCTTCTTCACCAATTGCCATCAAACACAAATTCACAACCTCTTCACTTGGATCAGGAGTTTCTTTATCTTCACTTAAATCCCATCCATTTTCGGCAACTAGACTTCTTCCTTTGGTCAATTTAGGACACTCTCGTTTAAAATGACCGGGTTGTTTGCATTCGAAACATAAATCGTGTGCTTCTTCGCTAGATGGTTCTTTAGGCTTAGGCTGTGTATAATTATTCCAACAATTCGAATTATTATTATTATTATAAGCATTTGATGGTTGAACACCTTTGCCTTTAGTCAAGTTCGAAGACGGAAAATTGTTACTCTTGAAATTTGTCCTTCCTTTCGAGTTAAATACACGTTGTTGATTACTCGATTTAAGGAATCCTTTTCCGTATCTTTGAGCTTTACTTTGCAAGACTCGACGAAGTTGTCTTGAAAGCAATGCAATCTCTTGTTCATCAGGATTTTGCAATTCTTCGTTCAACGCATCGTCGTTTTCATCTTCATCGATTAATATTGCTTTTAAAGCCATACTTTTTCGTTTATCTTCCACTTTAGGAAGACACTTTTCCGAAATATTATCTTCTTTGTAAGCACGAAGATTTCCAAACAAACTATCAATAGAATATGAATTCAAGTTGTGCATTTCTTTGATAGTTGTGTCTTTAACTTTCCAACTAGGAGGCAAGGCTTTTAAAATCCTACGATTTTTCTCATTTGTTGTATAAACCTTTCTGAGTTGTGAAAGCTCATCAACAATTCGAGTGAACCTCGTTTCCATGTCAATTATGGTTTCAATTTCGAGGAGTTTAAAATTTTCGTATTCTTGAATTAAAGTATCCATTCGGGATTCTTTGATATCTTTAGTTCCCTCGTAAGTGATAACCAATTTGTTCCACATTTCTTGTGCGGACTTGCAATTATTAACTCTTTTGTATTCTTTTTTCTGCAAGTGCACTGGTTAGAATCATTTCCGCTTTAGCGGCTATGTTCATTTGAGTTTCTTCTTCCGGAGTATATTCACTCACTTTCTTTTCGACAAACGTGTCGCCTACCTTTTTGGTAGGAGTGGTGACTCCATCTTCTATGGCCATCCAAACTTTAACTCCTTGGGATCTAGCATAAATTCTAAATCGTGTTTTCCAAGTAGCAAAGTTTGTGCCATCAAACAAAGGTGGTCTAGAACTTGAATGTCTTTCACCACACCCGATAGTATTCAATTACACCATAATGATCCCCTTTTGTTGTATTTATCAATTTATCACAACAAATTGATTAAATACGGTAAGGATCTACTTTTTGTGGTATTTAACGATTATCACAACAATCGAAAAATACGTTAAAAAGCACTGCTCTGATACCAATTGTGGGTCCCAAAAGGGGTGATAATAAGATAGAAGGGGGGGTTGAATAGCTTATTACCTTTTTAAAATTTTTGCTTGGCGTTTTTGCCTTTCGTTTTTATCTTTAAATTCGTTACTTAAAGCAAACGATTTAAAAGTGCGGAAAGTAAACCAAGAAATAAAAGAAGCAATCACACGGTCGATTTATCCTTGTTCGCGATGGCGCAACCCCTAATGGATCTGCTAACCCCTACTCCAGTCCCCGAGCTCCTCCCCGGACTTGAGATTTCTTCCACTATAAAGAAACTCCTTTATAGTAGGCGAAGAAGCCTTTACAACACTATGTATTTATCTTGGACCTTAATTTACAAATTAACTCCTCAAAATACAAAGCAACCCACTACTAGACTCGTCTTGGAGCGTAACTCCCCGTTACCTCCTAAAAGTCGAAGTAGCAACCCTTGTAGACTATGAACTTCTACCACTTGCCGGTCTTGGATCTTAGGTCTTAAGTCTTGGGTCATTCCTTTTTCTTCACGGTGCAAAGGTTACTAACTCCCCGTTAGTACACCTAAGACTTGGGTCTTAGAAACAAGGATCACCTCACTGCAAGTTTAGAAAACAAGTCTAAAACAAACAATCAATATATATATATATATATATATATATATTGAATATATATTAAGTCCGTGCAAATTATTATGTTATGGTACTAGCCACGGGGACACTATTACACGTTAAACTATTATTCAACTCACAAACGTGAGGACCAAAAAGAAAAACACACAAACACAACTCACACGTGCAAAAATGTAGCTCGCTTATCTATAGGATGAAATGAGGGCCGCTATTATGCGTTAAAATATTACACACACAAAAGCAATAATTATAAACTAAGGAGAAAGTAGTGCAAATAAGTGCAAGTTAGCACAATGAGTTGGTTTGGCCGAATATATAGTATATATATATTTGTTTCGAAGTAAGGCTAAGTCACGGAATAACGGACTCGGCACTTTAAATCTAACAAGTATACAAACTATATATATTAACTACATATGGCCGAATATATATATATATATATATTTGTTACGAAATAAGGCTAAGTCACGGAATAGCGGACTCGGCACTTTAAATCCAACATGTATACAAACTATATATATATATATATATATTTAAAGCTTTGGCCGAATATATGTTAATGGCCAAGGTTGAACTTGTTTGAAGTTTGACTTGTCTTGGTCTATATGGCCGAATGAATTAAGCCAAGAAATGACTAAATGCAAGTATGCTTAAATATAGTGTATCAACAAGTATGCTTAAATATAGTGTATAAACAAGTAGATCTAACAAGTATACGCACAAATATACAATATTTAAGCAAGAAAACTAACTTGTAAATCTTGACCTTACAAAGGTTCAAGCTCCTCTTAATATTAAAGAGAAAGCTATAAGATCTATAAGCTAGGAAGCCAAGAACACACAAAAACAAGGTCGCCGGAAAGGTGGCCGGAAAAGTGGTCGGAAAATGGTTTAAGGGCAGACCTTTTGGGGGCTCAAATGGTCACTTGTAGGCTGCCTAAACAAGGCTTGGAAGGTGCAAGAACAAGGGTGACCAAGGATGTGTGTTAGAGAGCAAGATTGGTGAAGAAATATAAGCCAAAATGACGTTTAAACAAGGTTTAAAATGGGTACAAACACAAGCTATGTTTTTGCAAGATTAGAAGCTGTAGAGAGAGTGTTTGGGGGAGTATTTCTTCAGCATATAGTTGGATCTTCAAGGCTTGGAGAAAATGTGAGGGTTAGGGGCCTTTTTATAGGCCAAAAAATTGATTGGCATGTGTTATACATGTGTTGTCATGTGTTGGCATGTGTTTGACACACTCCCTAGCTGATACACAATTCAAAAATGTGTGGGAAAGAGTTTCTACACATTTTTACAATTAATTGTTAGCACGAAAATCGAGAAAAATGCATACTGACAAGAAAACAACACGAATAAGCCATAAATCGAAAAATCATCGAAAAATTACGAAATTTTGGGAATCCCCTAGAAATGTGCCTAGAGGATTATGGTCAAAATTTCACCTTGAAATGAGTTGACCATCTAAGACTTTCGAGCGACCGAAAAATCAATTACGTATCGAATATTTGGGTCCCAGACAAAAGTCATGTAAAAATTATGAAAATATTACTGGAGCTTGCTAGAGGTAAACTAATGACAAATCCAAAGTTTCAAGTTAAAATGATGAGTGGAAGTATTTTTATGAATATTTCGAATGTTAAAACAGCCTTGCGGAGCGACCGAAAAAATCATTTGCCTTTACCGACAACTTAGGCTAAAGTTTTGACTTGACAAATATTCAAACATAATATTCCATGAAAAATAATGACCATGAAGTCCAAGGAATAATTTATTTTGAATTTAAAATGATTTTATCCGGAAAAATAAGGATTTACTAGTACTTCGGAATAAATCTGTTTTTGCTCTTTTGACATGGCTTTTGGCACGGAAATTTATTTTGAAATATTTGAAGAATATATCAAGAATATTTGAGAGTAAAACAATTGAGAACAACACTCTTTTAAATAATTTTGGAAATTTTGTTTCGTAAAAGTAGTGTTTAAAAATTCTTGAAATACGTGCCTTTAGCCGATGCTTAAATTCTTTTGACACAAATGACCTAGAATATAAAATACCATTAACCTGATATTCTTATTCTAAGTTGATGTCAAGAATATGTTGGAAAACATTTCTGGGTTCGGTTTGACCAGTTTGACTTGATTCCCGAAAATGCCACAAATGAACCTAAGGGAGGATTCTAAGTGCAATCCTATTTTAATTTAATTTCACTTTTATTTGACAAATTCCAAACCCTAAAAGAGTGAAAAGCTCTGGATCTATCACACTTGGTTGCTTTGAAATATATAAAATTAAAATATTATAGAAAACATTTTAAATTATATCCTTATATATAATAAGCATAAGAGGGATCTTATCCAATTTTTTGGTTTGGTACTACCAAAATCATATGATCCGTTGGATTAAAAATAGGAGATCAAGATAAGACCACATTAAAAGGAAAATTACAATCTAAAAAGAATATAATTAGAAAATGTTGCATTTGAAGTGAATTTTAAAAAGAAAATTATAATCAAAAAAGAATATAATTAAAAAATGTTGTACTAAAATTAAATTTTAAAAAGAAAAATATAATCTAAAAATGATATAATTAAAAAAATTTGTATAAGAATTGAATTTTATTTATTAGTATTTAAAAGAATTCATATTTACTATTTGAGCTTTATCTTGAGATCTAGAAATCAGATTTGGATGATTTTACAATACACGCGAACCTCATAAAATTATCTTTAATTTAGTGATGATTTAATAATTATTACACAAATGGATATACTTAGAATTTCAAGAGAAAATATAATTATAAATTTTTACATTAATCCTATTCAATATATAAGTCCTACATTGATAATGCTATTCAATGTAGAAAACCTAATTATATATAATTTGAATAATTGACATATATATTTTCCTATTACAATATAAATACACTATTAGGATTTATGGGTGATAGCGTATAGACAACTTAACTAGTAATTAGTTTATTTGTATAGGCTAAGTAGAACATACTGTCACAGCCAGAGTGTGTTCTTGTAATCAAATAATTGCTGAAATGTAATAAGTATGTATCGTGGAAGAAGTTCATTGATATGTTCAAGCCTCAAGAGAATACATCAGTTCGACATCAATAATAAAGTTACTGTCAATATATTGATGGTAACGTTACAAGAAGACTGCATGTTGCAAGGTCACGACAACAAGTCTCATTTGACAGCAACGTTGGCTGAAGCATGGGACAGCAACATTCTCACACTTGACAGCAAGTCTGGAGTTCCGACAGCAACATTGGCGGGAGCTCATACTGTCAACTACTGAATATTCCTATGACAGCAAACTTGGCGGCAAAGGTTACTGTCTCACTGAATTATTTGATTTGGAGATTCTATCTCAGTCAAACCCCCATGACAGTTTAGATGTTCGAGAAACAGATTTGCTGCAATTCGTCAAAGATTGTAGCAGACCTACAAGACTACGACAGAAGCTTGAGAGATCACAAGACGAGGCTCGACAATTCAAGAGTATGACAAGTCTACATCTACTAGAATTGTTATAGCTAATTTTAGAAAGAACCCAGAATGCCTTATGCTTAATGATAACTCTGTTTGTATACCATTTTAGGAAAGGTCACATGGGTGGACAACTTGTGAGGAGCTGCCACTTGAAAACGACAACAGCTCCGCGACCCATGTGACTGATATGTTAGAGAAAGATTAGTCTATATAGAGACACATCTCTCATTCTTTCAGTAGTGATTTTTTCAAGAAGTCGAAGCTTGAGAAAACCATTTTTCTCGAGGTTGTAGCAACACATTACAAAATAAATAAAATATTTATTTTGTGAGAATATCTTGAATTACTACTTGTGTTTGCAATTCTTGTATAGATAGTTTACAATCTTTATCGTTGTTGTTGAGCTAAAGATTTGAAATTCAATCCCCCCTTCTGCAATATACTCCGGGACCAACAACTGGTATCAGAGCAACAGATTGATATACAAATCTGAAGATCATGACGAGTGTTCAGAAGTCAAGTGGTATCAAGATTCCAGTCTTTGATAAAGAGAACTACAATTTCTGGAAAAGAAAGATCTTGTTATTTATCAAAGCTGCCCATCCACTATACATAGGAATCCTTGAGAACGACCCCTTCATTCCTCAAAAGGAAGTAGCTGCTGCTATTGTAAATGACGAAGTCATTCCAGCCCATTGGGTTGCCAAGAGGCTTTCAGAATACATAGAGACCGAAAAGGAGAAAGTAGCCTTGGATGACTACTTACAACTTATCCTCTCTCACTTTAGACAAAGCCATGTGTGGTAATGTCATGGGATGTTCATCTACAAAAGAGATGTGGAGTAAGATAGAGTTGCTGTGTGAAGGAAGTGAAGAGGTCCGAGAAAATCAAAGGCAAATCCTTGTATCTCAATATGAAGCCTTCATGGCCAAGCCAAGCGAAGAACTCACACACATGTTTGAAAGGTTCAGTAAGCTAATAGTTGAGTTACAAATTCATGGGAAGTTCTATGATAGAAAGGAGATCAACATCAAATTTCTGCTCACTCTCCTTGAGTATCTTGAGCACAAAGTCACAGCCATAAGAGAAGGAAGAAACTTGAACAATGTCTCTCTAGAAACCCTTTATGGTGTGCTTAATCATACGAACTCGAACTCTTTCAAAAGAGAGCTATTCAAACTGGAACCAAAGGAAAGTTGGCAAACATGTCAGGAGCCCTTGTAGCTCATGAACCACAAGTAGCTTGTCCAAGTGAATCCTCACAAAGTTCACAACCAACACAAGTACCACCATTGAAGATTGAAGAGGTGTTGGATGACGAGGAGAAGGTGGTTTTGCAGCTCACAAATGTTGAAGATGAAGACTTCTACACAGAAGAAGAGATTGAAAGCATGGATAATCCAACCATGGCTTAAATGGCTAAGAGATTCAAGAACATCAAGTTCATAAGGGACAAGTCATACAAGCCACAGGGTCAAACTTCTAAGTTCAACATTTAGATATCTCAAAGGTACATGTCTCTGTACAAGGTTTCAAGCTGATCCAAAAGAGTCACACTTGGTAGCGATCAAGAGGATCTTTAGATATCTCAAAGGTACTCAAAATTTAGGCCTTTGGTATCCTAAAGATTCTGGATTTGATCTGATAGGATATTCGGATTCAGACTATGCTGGATGAAAGATTGACAGAAAAAGTACAACAGGAAGCTATCAATTTCTTGGTGGAAGATTAGTGTCATGGTTTAGCAAGAAGTAACATTCTGTGTCTACCTCAACTGCAGAAGCTGAATACATTGCAGCTGGAAGTTGCTGTGCTCAAATTCTTTGGATGAAAATCAGCTAATGGATTATGGTTTAGAGTTGTCCAATATTCCTATTTATTGTGTTAACACCAGTGCCATAGCCATCTCAGATAATCCAGTTCAACACTCCAGGACGAAGCACATTGATATTAGACATCATTTCATTAGAGAGCATGTTGAAAAGGGAACTGTGAAGCTAGTTTATGTTCCAACAGAAAAGTAACTTGCAGGCATCTTCACGAAGCCACTAGATGAAGCAACCTTCAACAGGTTGGTAAATGATTTGGGAATGCTAAATCTGATATGTTAACTTACTAGTTTTTACATTTTCAAGGTGGTTAAATCGCAGCTTGTGACCGTAGCTTTCAATTTTACTGTCATGAGAAGTTACTGTCGTATGTGCTACTTGTTTAATTGACAGCATGTTTGCTATGACTATGCTAAATTCAAATTACATGCCTGTTTTAACTTATGTAATGAGTAGTCACGTGACATTAACTTAAACCATACACGTGCCAGTGACAACTAGTCGTATCATTTCAAATGAGCTCGGGCATTAGTCAGTCTTTTTATTTTAAAGTTTAATACTTTATTAAAAAGAAGCGTGTGGGAAGCTGTAGCATCACTTATTGTATTATAAATAAGACTGAGGCCAAACCCTTATTCTTCATTACACACTTAAGAAACTCTAGAGACTATGAGCAAGAGGAAGGCGTCAGATATGTCAACTTCGGAGGGCTCAAACTCCAAAGCTGAACAAGTGCCAAAGAAGCAAGAAGAGATCACTGTTGAGCACCCCCTTGATCCATTCTTCGATAAGCTACAACCTTATCTAGACATGTTGGGGGTGTCCGATAAAAAGATTATCGCTTCGTCTTCCCAGTGTTCTTGCATGTCTTATTTACCTTTATCTTCTCATCTTAGTTAACTGTTGGTGTATGCAAGTGTATACTTGTGTGTGTGAATGTATGTGGATGTGTGCTTGCTTAACAAATATGTGCTTAAATCGATTAAAATGCTAATTGGTAATTTTACTCTTAAGCAATGGGCGAAGTCGATTAAAATTCATGACAAAAATTATTTCCGTAAAAGTTGCTGTCAATAAGTGAAGATGCTGTCACGATGTACCTTGACAGAAAGTTCCTTATCAGCAATGGAAAAAGTTTCTGTCATGAAATTTAAAGGAAATTGTATAAATTGCTTAATGGTGACAGCATGTTCTTGCGCCGATGTTACTGTCAAGCAAAACTTGCTGTCATCCTCCCAAATTACTAATGAATTTGTTACAGCGCACAGTTTACTG
The DNA here is from genome assembly GCA_036435485.1 of Saposhnikovia divaricata. Classification (NCBI taxonomy): domain Eukaryota; kingdom Viridiplantae; phylum Streptophyta; class Magnoliopsida; order Apiales; family Apiaceae; genus Saposhnikovia; species Saposhnikovia divaricata. The sequence goes on from CM071596.1 coordinate 115,517,368, forward strand.
TCAAGATTATTGGATCGATTTAATTGGGATTTTACCTCCACGATTTACAGCCACTAAAAAGTAACTATCCACAACACCACGTGACTGATTAATGGGCTAAGACATTGCTCTTTCCCTTCTTCAGTAAAACATTTGATATTTTCATGTAAGCAACTGTCAAACACACAAACACACAACACTCAACATAACCTCTCTCTCTCAAAAGCAAAAATCTCCCTCTCCCAAATAAAGCAAAAATGGCACCCAAACAATCCTCTTCTCAAACAAACTTTGCTGGTATTCTCTATGCTGGAGATGCTGGTGAAGGTTTCGAAGGACTCGTATCCTTCTTAAACAAGTCCTATCTAGGTCAGGCTATAACCTCTACTCCATCTTTGGACCTAGAAAGACTTGAAGAATTCTGGAAATCTGCCTTTGTTCCTGGAGGTGCAGGTAAAGACACCATAAACTGCAAAATTGTAAGAACCCCAAATTTTGGATATAATTAAAACTTTTTATTAAGTAATGATAAAATGAGGAACAATGATTCCGACAACAAGGTCACCAGCTCTAATGAATGGTGGTTTCAAAGAACAATGATTGTAATGAATGGATATTGCTTTGGACAATGATCCTGATGCATTGGTATATTGTCAGAATAGAGTAATTCGATGGTTGAGGACCTAGATAAGAATAATCTACCATCCAGGAAGGAGCTAATGGATCCTTGAAGGGAAATGAGTACGTGCATAGTGTTTCCGATACGTGCATAGTATCTCCCGTACGTGCATAGTGTTTCCCGTACGTGCATAGTGTTTCCTGTACGTGCATAGTAATTTGGTGGATGAATAGTGATTTTGTAAGTTGGAAAACTTTTCACGCCACCCTATGTACGGGACGTGATATGGATGTTTAGAAGTCATATTAGTAATACGCGGAGGAAATAAGTGATTGCAGAGACGATCGGAATTCAGAAATTCCAAATTCTTTTTCGGTATAATATTTGACCGAACAGTGGATTAAATATTATTATAATCCAAGAATTGAGATATTAACTTTGAGGGTTTGATATTTTGGGATGTTATTATATTTGATTTAAGAATGAAGGTAGGAAACCACTGAGGCAGTGAAACAAGCGTTCTAGAAACCACTAAAACGTTATAACGAGATTAATCAATAAAGCGAACGAATCCTAGATTACGGATTAAGTTCGTATCGAGATTAAATATCCTACATGGTCATCACGAGGATTATATTAAGGATTGGGGAAGGTATTATGAATATCGAGAAATTTTCCGGTAAACCCTAGAGGTGAAACTACTTAGTTATTCGTCCGAACGATCAATGAAATGAGCAATAACCGGACACAGAAACAAGCCGGGAATCAAGATGCATGCATGTGCTAGTAGAAAATATCTAGCAACCAAGTAGTTACTTAAGCAACTAGCACACTTAGAATCAAAACCAAGTACTTAGTTCATTCCATCATCCATCCACTAAAAACCAACACTTGTCTCTTGAAATTACCTCATGCATGACATACTAGCTTTAATAAAGCTACTTTATGAGATAATATCTCAATAATTCAGGATGGGAGCAAGAGGTTAGCCAAGCAAAAACACATACCATTCGGCTTATGCTCTAAATCCAAAATCAAAATCCAACTTCCAACCATTGTTTGTTCTTGAAATTTTTAAGGTGAGTCTTATATTTCATAAAACTTATTTCCTCAAAATCTTAGCTCCAAATTCCTTTGTTTCCATTTTCAAAAAAAATCAAACAAGAGGAGGGTGAATAGTGTTCATCATGTACTAATCTTTGTTTTTCTTGTTTTCATGGTTGATCCTAGCTAAGTTAAGGCTATCCAAGGGCAATACCAAGCTTTGTGAGGCTAGTACATACTACAAGGAAGGTATAAGACTTGAAAACCCTAGATCTACTTTGAGTTTTAAGCATGTTTATGATAGATATAGCTTAGTTATGATTATGTTAAGTTTATAAGCATGATTATGTATGGATCTTGGATAAATGATGAAAATAGTTAGATGAACGGAAAGGCATTGCTTGGCCTCAGTTCATGTATATAAATCATGTATATGTTGTCTGGAATGGATACCATGTTTATGGGAAGATTTGAAATTTGTAGATATTCGATTTACAGCCGTTATAATGCCCGATTTTACAATACCATGTTTTGTATGCCATTTTCCGTGTCAAAAACCTACTGTCCAGAACCTTTATCTGCCATGATAGGATAGGTAATGTTCTAAGCTTCGTTTTGATATAAAGATCACGTGAAACAGACTTACGGTTTAGGATTTATGACCAAATTACTAAAAGTAGTTCGAACCCGTAAACAAAAGTTCGTAACTGTAATTGAACCCTCGTAAACTATGTAACGTCATGGCGAACCTTGGTAAATAAATACTAGAGGTAAAAAGGAAGGTGTGAAAGAAAACCGTATGTCAAAAGAATCATTTTTCAATTTATTAAAAATGTTCGAGTCGAGGTTAAACGCGAACGAACCCCTAAAAGACGACTCTTTTATAACTTCGATAAAACACTTAGAAAACGGGCGATAAAACTCGAAGTATAATATTGGTTCGTAACGATCGACCTTAGAACTCGTATGACTTAAGTATGTCCCAAGTATAAGTACAGTGACATGTCGTATTAACGAACGAATGTCGGGTCGGATCAGTGATAAAAAGGAATCCACTAAAAGGGGTATAACGAGATAACTTGAGAACGTGTTTCGATTTAAGTATAACTTGACTTTTAATATGTTAAGTGATTAATCCCGAATGACTTGACTAATTATAGATCACCAAGCTGAACCGGGACCCGCTACCACTACCCCTTACCGTACTCGACTACCAGGCAAGTTTCAATTCCCTTCTTTTAGGCTGTTGTTGTGATTGAATATATATATATATATATATATATATATGTTTTCTGTTATACATATGCCATAGCATGCATGCCTACTTTCAGGTTATATCATTATGCTTGTTCCCTGATTGTTATTGGCTTATAAATTAGATAGCTATCGTATCAATTATAAGCCGGTTATTGTAAGACCCTCAGAGAAGGGTGTATGCATCTTATTCATCAAATATAGACCGGGAGTCAATATTTCTTGACATATCGAGACTATCTCGGATGAAAATATTTAAGTGAATATTTTCTATTATTTGGGCGACGAATATTATTTGAACATTCGTTCGAGATTATTTATTTAACGATCCTTACTTCAAATAATTATTTGAACGTAACTATTCGACGAATAATATTATTTTTATATATTCATTCAGAGTCGAATTATTTATCGATTATTATTTCGAATATTCTTTTAAAGATAAGACTACTAAATGAATATTATTTGGATATTCATTTAGAATATTATTTTATTGAATAAATATTACTTTTGAAATTCATTTAAGATATTAATTACTTGATGAATATTATTTTAAATATTCATCTGAAGCCTGATTTATTTATCGAATATTATCTCGAATATTCCTTTAGGGCTTGGATTACTAAATGAATATTACTTGATATTCATTTAGAATATTATTCATTAAATGAATATTACTTTTGAATATTCATTTAAATTCCTAATTAATTATGAATATTGTCTTAAATATTCCTTTCAGGTCTTATTAATTAATGAATATTATTTTGAATATTCATTTGAATATTTAATTATGCAATAAATATTCTCTCAATATTTCTTCAAGGATTATTTGAGAAATACTCTGATTAAAGATATTTTTTCATATTCCTAAATATTCTGTAAAATATTTTAATTCAATAAATATTCTCTGAATATTTATTCCATACTTAGAATAACCTCGATAAGGTTTATCTTCTTCGATTATTACGGAAAAATATTTCGGAGTCATATTATTATTAATCTTATATCAAGAAAGGTTCTCAGACATCATTCTTCTTTGAGTCTATCTCCCTAATAATAAGGGAACCTTACTTGGAAAATGTTATTTATCTTGTCGACTTCCCGGTCATAAAGTATTCTCTTCACTCGCAACTCGGGTGCTGTTGACTTATTAAGTCGTTGTTTACCTTCTCATCTTTCGAGGGGTAAGATTACTGGAACAAGTTGATATTCGATACCAAGCCACAGCTTGGAAGTTATTGGTGAATTTTCCTTTCCAACTAGATACGACTACCTTGTAGAGTCTTATCAACAAGTATTATACTTGGGGAAAGGGGGACGAACGTTACATTAAGAATCATGAATTATATTTGAACTAGGAGTCGTGTAAGAGGCCGAGTAGCGCCGGTCCATCCCATTTGGCCCAACCGTTGGCCGGGGAGAGCTAGTAAGGCGGTAGACAAGTAAAGCCGTCAGTTCTTCCTTCTACCGGTAGTAAATCTAAATTGAGCTGTACGATCTCGACTGATCATCAAGATTGGAACAGCGGGCGCGGTGAATACTCCATCATTGGTTCATCATCCAAACTTATTTATTTCCTGCAACATGATTACTGTTGGCAGAGCTGGAAAAGTGTTCATAACTGGAATTGCAATCTTTTCATGCAAGTTCCTCTTTTTAATGACAATGAGAATATCACGCTTACTTTTGATGTAGCAGATATTTCTACAAACAAATACTTTAAGTTACCTTGTAACTTCATCGTTCATATTATACTGGCATCATTTCCGTAAATGCATGGCATAAGGTTTAAAAGATACTTTTGAACTGTTATATATTATCGTTCAGTTATATATTATTGTTGGTGGGCTATTGCTCACCCTTGCTTTATTATTATATCACAACAACAGCTAGACCAGATGACTCGCACAAGGCGCACTCTACGCGGGCGAGGACGATGAGACTACCAGAGCTGAAGAAGAAGCTATTGGTAGGATATATTTATTCTTTCAGTACCAAGAATATGGTCCAGTATGACTTATGTAAATGGATGGCAAAGAGTATGTATTTATATTGAAATTCTTTTGGATTGTAAGAACTCATAATGTGATTATTAAAAATTTGATTGTTACTCTGATTTCATCTCTGGGACTATAACGGGTGTGTTTTATATTGTGGTGTTGGGTCATAGAGACGTAATTTATTTTATGTTAAGGAAAGTTCAATTGTTGTGGACAGAATTGGAAACCGTAACCACCGGATCCCGGACCCCGGATCTGGGGGTGTTACACCATTGATTAACAAAATGGCATGTTGATGAATGACAAACAAGTTTATGTTAGTGCACTTCTGCGCAAACAAGATAGAGAATATGAGGTTGATGATTCATGATGTTAAAGATATTCCCATGGAAAGAATTAATGAGACTTGGAGGGAAGGGCGGTTGAGCCCGAGACTTATTGGGCCACCTGAGAGTTTAAAGTGTTCGGACGGCGGTATTCGAGCCAGCCTTACCCCCAAAACTTATAGCACGGTCATAACGGGTTTTCATGTGGCCAGGCTACGCTAGTAAAATGCAGATGTTCAGCAGATGATAGGAGTACGAGCATGTAGATATACGACCTGGTCTAACTTACGAAAGACAACCTGTGGAAAACCACGGATAGAAAAGAACAAGTGATGAGAAACAAGGTTGGCAGAAATAGATTATATGAATCTAAGTTAAAGGGATCGGGCCAGATTCATTTCGGAAAGTTTAAATTGGAATAACGTGATGATTATAGAATAAATGTGACGGAATACCGATAAGGAGGTACCAAGTGCAAAAAGGTGTCTCAATAAAGAGGTGAAGGTGAAAGTAAATAATAGAAATGAGTAAGAATCAGATAATAAGAAGGATGTGATTGATAAAGAAAAGGCTGGGAAAGCAACTATGGAATGAGAAGCAAGGAATGTTATGAATGGGTTTTCTAATGAATTCTCAGGATGACAACCTGATAGTGTCAATATTATAGTTATGAAAAAGCTAGTAACATGATATGGGATGTCAGTAATAATGATGTCAAGTGAGAAATCTAAGATTTAACCTGAAAGGTTGAAGGATTTCCCGAATGTGAGTATCGCTAAGATTGAACAAGAGTATTTGTCCATAGAATAATGGACAAAGCAGCAAGATATGTTGACACGTGAGATTGCGATCAAATAGTATTGGATATAATTATGATTAATTTCTTCTTTGATAAACCTCTATAGTTCAGAGGTAAATTCTGAGTATGATATTCTACAATCATGAAAGCTTTCTATAATCCTTTAGAACTCTTTTCTCTTCTTCTCTCTTATTCATCTTCTTTATGAATTGAGAAGAACAACCCTTTTAGGAGGGGAGGTACTGCTACGTGACTATCTGTCTATGTGATAGAAGTCTAAGTGGAATACCATAACTTGTTTAATTGCTTGTCAAGTACTAAAGGCTGGCCCCCTTCTATACTAACTATGCAATATAACAAATGTTCAATTGATCATAGTGATCTCTCAATAAATCTTTCCACTTCTCTATATTGATTGAGATTGCGAAGATTAAAGCGATCAGGAAATGCACAGTACGAGCGAGGTTACCTCCGAATTCGTAGGGTGATAGTGATACCAATGTTACTGCAGGTATCAATAAGGATAAGACTGAGTAAGAGTATAACCCGGATAGTGAGTTGTACGAAAAGTAGCAACGTTGATGGAAAAAGGATACAGTATGGATTGTAGCACTAGAAGATGTGCTGAGGAAGGGTAGAACGACTAAGAATTGACCGGGAAGCTAAAAAGGGAACGACAGGCAAACGACTCTTTGCTTCCTACCTGATTCCGGGACGGAATCCTTTTAAGGAGGGGAGACTGTAAGAACCCCAAATTTTGGATATAATTAAAACTTTTTATTAAGTAATGATAAAATGAGGAACAATGATTCCGACAACAAGGTCACCAGCTCTAATGAATGGTGGTTTCAAAGAACAATGATTGTAATGAATGGATATTGCTTTGGACAATGATCCTGATGCATTGGTATATTGTCAGAATAGAGTAATTCGATGGTTGAGGACCTAGATAAGAATAATCTACCATCCAGGAAGGAGCTAATGGATCCTTGAAGGAAAATGAGTACGTGCATAGTGTTTCCCATACGTGCATAGTATCCCCCTGTACGTGCATAGTGTTTCCCGTACGTGCATAGTGTTTCCTGTACGTGCATAATAATTTGGTGGATGAATAGTGATTTTGTAAGTTGGAAAACTTTTCACGCCACCCTATGTACGGGACGTGATATGGATGTTTCGAAGTCATATTAGTAATACGCGGAGGAAATAAGTGAATGCAGAGACGATCGGAATTCAGAAATTCCAAATTCTTTTTCGGTATAATATTTGTAAGAATCCTAATTTTTGGTAATATTTCCTTTTATTTAATATCTTGTGACATTATCATTATGGAACCTTTCTAGTCATCCTTGTTGATTTATAGAATTGATTGTCTGAAAAACTGCGTTGTTGCATTTATGATGTAAGATATACAGAGAGATTGTGAAGGCAAGAGTCTTACTGTTAGTAATATTTATAAAACTTGGAATTTGAGAATGGTTAGAGTATTAAAGGATCTATTAAGAATTATGACGAGGAATTATGGACATTCGAGGAATTTACACAATTAGTACTTAAGGAATTATAGGGGAAATCTCTACGTGACGAAATATTATTACGAGAGAATAATTAAGATACGATACGAAGTAAGGATTAAATGACAAGCATTGGTGGGAGAATAATATTACAAGGAAAGAAACTACATGCAAGTGCCATGTAACTAGCTAGTTAGAAAAAGGAACTAGAAAACATAAAAGTAGAAGTGAATAGTGACTAGCATGATGGATGATGTACTTAGGGGACAATAGGGCATGGGAGGCAACCTAGGCTATAGCTTGGCAACATGTGACTACTCTTATTAACCACAATAATACATAGCATACTTAGCATTTCTTTTACCATACCAAACAAAACAAAAGCAAAACACTCCCCCCCCTTGAAACCTTGCTCTCGGCCGAACCACATAGGGGGAGAGGGAGAGATTTTCTCTCCAAGATTTCTTCATCTACAACCTTGATCAAAAATCCTAGGGCTTCCTTGCATCATATTAGAGGTATGGTATCAATTTCATAGCCTTCCATCCATTGGTTCTTGAGATATAAATTGTTGAAAGTTAGGAAAGTGTTAACATAAGTTTATTATCTTTTAGATCTTGAAGGATTAAGGTGTGTGAAGGCTCATCTTGTTGGTGTATACTGAAAATATTTATTTGAAGTATTTACATTTATTTCTGGCCGGTTTAATTGAGAATCATTTAAATGTTTACATGTTGTCTAAATATTATATATTGTGAATAATCTAGTATCAAATGGGATACAGAATATTAGATTATTAAATACGGTTTATATAATATAATAAGGTTCACAGCACAGGTGGAGTTAGACAATCCACTGGAATGGCTGTAGTATTATTTAGATTAGTTTATATTGACTAATAAATAATACTAGTATACTTTGTGTATATTGAACAGGATCAAATTTAGAATTGTTCCCTTATACTGATTAAGGAGGTGAACTAAGATTCTATGTTATTATTAATGCTTAGGTTCTTAATCCGGAAATAATAATTGACACGTATATATTATTTACATGCTTTGATTTATATATGAAATAATTCTTTTGATTTATTTCATTATATTTTGGGTGATAAAATAATATATATGGTGGGATATTATTTATTGACGGAATCCATGTCCTGATAATATTCGGGTTAATGATGTCCCCTTGAAAGCTCAAAAAGATTTAATTATGTGAAACCCTGCAGGTGGATTTATTCCGGCATAATTAAATAAAGGTTGAGTGGATGATCAAGGATAAAAGATATTAATTAAATGAATTATCAGTAATTTATTTAATTAATGGACATGCGATATTTTAAACATGGGGAATTTAATAAGCAAATAATATTGGAACCGAATTAATTAATTAAATTACGGTATTAGGAAAGGTAGTGCAAATATTAATTCTTTAGTGGATTGAATTAATATTTAATTACATTGGGCTAGGCTCAAGATGTAATTAGAAGGCCCAACCTAATTATCCATGATCCCTATTGTAGCCTATATATATTCCTATTCTCTTCTTGCTGGGGGCTGGTCGAAAAAAAATTGGTAGCCACCCAGGAGCAAGAAGAGAGGTTAACTTGAGAAGACGAAGGCCACACTTCGCTCAAGGGAATTTGGGAATACAATAGAAGAGCGTGGAATCAACCGTTAACAAGGTGACTTTTCTATTCATACTCGTTAATTTATTGTATCAAAAATCACAGTGCCAAGATCTGATTGTCCTAACAATTGGTATCAAGAGCCTGGTTCATTGGTTCTGCGAATTTTGATACGATGTCCATGTCGTAATTATATATGCATGTGTATAGTGGTGTGCTTGGATAATAATCTTTTGCAGGTTGTTTAGTATCCACTATTATGGCCATGTAATTTTAATTATGTATTTGGATCCCACGTGGTTTAATCGTGGTTATTTTGTTTGGTTTCCACGTGGTTTATCGTGGTTGTAAAACACGAGGGTTGATCGTGTTAGAATAGATTTTGCAAAATTAGTTTTGTATTAGATCTACTTTTTTGTAATTGTTTGTTGGATTTTATTAAGATCCGGGTATTTTGTAACAATTACGTGCGATCGGAAATCGAAACGGAGACAAAAGTTTATCCGCTGCGTAGCTGCTGGTTCGATTTGCTTTTAATTAAGTAGTCACAAGAACCTGCTGCTGTTCGAATAAAGAAGAAAACAAATCTGGAGAAGAAGAGCAGCCGCGCGCAGAAAGGAATTCTGGACAAATGGTGTAACGCAGGCCTGTCCTGCGTTACAGGATGAAAAGGGTCTGTAACGCAGGCCTGTCCTGCGTTACATGATGTAACAGGTCTGTAACGCAGGTTCTAAATGCGCGACAGGGTTTTTACAGAAAAAAAAAAATTATTTTTTCAGCAGAACAGGGCTGGAAATTTAATTTTTTTTCAAGGGGCCATAATAGTGGATTTAAATTATGTTTTTTAATTTTAATTCCGCTATTTAATTTTTTAATTATTGCTTTAAATAATTATTATGTGTGTTGTTAATTATGTGTGTAATTTTTAATTGCATGTTTAACATAATTAGGACGACATGGACATTAATTTTATTTATTGCTTTAATTTTATGATGCATGCTGCTATGTTATGTGTTCTTTGTTTTGTTATTTTTATAACATGTGGACCTCGAAAAAATAACATAGGGCGATGCATCTAGATAAAATTCCTCAATTTTAAATAAAAATTCTAAGTGGGTGAGGGAATTAATTAGGAATTAAATCCCATGGTCTCCATTATTGTTTGTATGTAATTTAACACCGAGACAAATATAAATTATATACATGCCACCCATCGTGGCGTATGATTTATGGTGTCAGGTAGTGTTATGGATATTACTAGAACAAACTTCCTAAATTAATTACGAATATTGAAAGGTATACATGCCACCCATCGTGGCGTACCAAGTTTCATAGAATTCGATTAATTAGAAGGGTACCACTGATTGAATATAGATTTTCAATATTGAGAGAAAGGATGATTCTGTCTAGAAAGGGGTCTTAAGTGATGCCTCTTGACAATGCTCCCCCCGATCTGGGAATTATCCTATTATCGATTATTGATTTGAAATATTTAATGGTGGTATCCAGTCTTTTTATTAATTTAAGATTTAATAATGGTATACACTTAGCTATGAAAAATAATATATAGTCCACCCTAACGTGGCGTATTATTTAGTAATAGGACCGAAGTAATATTTAAACGAATTTAAGTGGTATATATGTCATCCATCGTGGCGTACCAGATACTTATGGTGTTTAAATATTAGTGCATTAATTTTAATTAATTGTTAGAGGAAACCAATAGGATTTACGATTTATGCAACTATCTGATTATGTGTTACATGTATGATTCTCAGGATTAGATCACTATGGGCTTTAATCCACTATTCACCATACTTAAGGATAACAAACTTACTGGACCGAACTATATTGAATGGAAACGTAATTTGGACATAGTGTTGACTGCTGAGGAGTACAAATTTTGTACTTATGAACCCAAGCCAGACCAGCCTGCTGAAGATGCTCCTGAAAGTGAGAAGGAGTATTATAAGCGGTGGATTAAGGCTGATGAGATGTCGCGATGTTACATTCTGGCAGCAATGTCGGGTGTTTTGCAGCATCAGCATCAGGCTATGCCCACTGCTTCAGATATGCTCTTTAATCTCAAGGAACTTTTTGGAGAACAGAATAGGGCTGCTAGGCAAGTAGCAATGAAGGCTTTAATGAACACTCAGATGGTTGAAGGAACACCTGTAAGGGATCATGTTCTCAGAATGATGTCTCATCTGAATGAGATGGAGATCCTTGGTGCTGATATTGATGGGGAAACCCAGATCGATATCATCCTTATGAGCTTGCCCAAAAGTTTTGAGCAGTTCCGCTTGAATTACACCATGAACAAAAGGATGTATAGTCTCGCGGAACTTCTGACAGAACTTCAAGCAGCTGAAGGACTCTTTAAGCAGAATGTTCAAGTGAATGTGGCCGAGAAAGCTTCTTCATCTAAACCGAAAGGTAAGAAGAAGAAAAAGACTCAGACACAGAAAGCTGGAAAGATTGCTAATGCAGTGGGAGTTCAAGGTGGTGTGAAAAAGCCTAAGGGCAAGTGCTTCAGGTGCAAGCAGTCAGGTCACTGGAAACAAGATTGTCCTCTTCCTAAGAAGACAAACAATACTGGTATGTCTCTTTCTCTAGTTACAGAAACATATATAGCGGCTATATCTACGAGCACTTGGTGTGTAGATACAGGAGCCACTGACCATGTTTGTAACTCTATGCAGGGGTTCCAGCAATCCAGAATGCTTAGAGATGGCGAGATATATGTGTTCATGGGAGATGCTACGAAAGTAGCAGTAGTTGCAGTTGGAATAATTACATTGTCTTTTGGCGATGATAGGATTTTGGTTTTGAACAATTGTCTTTATGTACCTTCGTTTAGAAGGAATTTAATTTCAGTTTCTAAACTTGCCATGGATGGTTATAATGTTTGTTTGGATCGTAATGTTTCTATTATGATGAATAAACGAGTTATATGTTCTGGTACATTGCAAGACAATTTATATATTATTAATCCTATCCAACTAATGCTGCAACATAAGGAAACTAATAACATTCTTTCTAGCTCAAATAAAAGAAAGAAACCTTCTGAATTGAACCAAACATATCTTTGGCACTTAAGATTAGGTCATATTAACTTGAGGAGGATTCAAAGACTGGTAGTAGATGGGCCATTAGGCTCGTTGGCAGTGGAGCCATTTCCAGTTTGTGAATCCTGCTTGGAAGGTAAGATGACTAATAGGCCTTTTAAAGCAAAGGGGAATAGAGCTAAAAAGTGTTAGAATTGGTTCATACTGATTTATGTGGACCTATGAGTATCCAAGCAAGAGGAGGTTATGAGTATTTTGTCACTTTCATTGACGATTATTCTAGATATGGGTACATTTATTTGTTGCGCCGTAAGTCTGAGTGCTTTGAAAAATTCAAAGAGTACAAAGCAAGTGCGGAGAAGCGACATCTTGGAAAATGTATCAAGTCACTACGATCAGATCGTGGTGGCGAATACTTGCTTGGAGAATTTAGGGAATATTTATCAGAAAATGGGATTGCATCCCAATTGTCTGCACCTGGCACACCTCAGCAGAATGGTGTAGCAGAGAGAAGGAATCGGACTCTTTTAGAGAGTGTTAGATCGATGATGAGTTATTCAGATTTACCTAAGTCGTTTTGGGGATATGCTATAGAAACAGCGGCTTACCTTCTGAACTTGGTACCTTCTAAGTCGGTTCCCAAGACTCCAATAGAATTGTGGACTGGTAGCAAGCCAAGTCTAAGACATATTCGGATTTGGGGTTGTCCAGCACATGTGCTGAACAAGAACGCGACCAAGTTAGAATCTCGTACAGAAGTAAGGTTGTTTGTAGGCTATCCCATGGGAACGAAAGGTTATTCATTTTATAGTCCTAGGGATCGAGATATCATTGTTAGCACCAATGCTAGATTCTTAGAAGAAGACTATATAATGAAACACAAACCCATGAGTAGTATCGTTTTAGAGGAACTAGTGGGAGGGACAGATAATCCCCAAGTGCCAATAGTACAAGTAGATCAACCACAAGAAAATGCATAACCTGTCACTAATACCACACCGGTGCTTCGTCGTAGTGGGAGGGTTGTTCAACAACCTGATAGATTCATGTTTTTGGGAGAGTCCTCGGACTTGGTCTCTGGTGAACATGATGATGATCCCAGGACATACGAACAAGCAATTCTAGATAAAGATGCAGATCTTTGGCAAAAGGCAATGGAATCTGAGATGGAATCTATGTATTCTAATCAAGTTTGGGAGCTCGTGGAACCACCCAAAGGTGTAAAACCCATTGGATGTATGTGGATCTACAAGAAGAAAAGAGGATCTGACAAAAAGGTGAAAGCCTGGAAAGCACGACTTGTTGCGAAAGGGTATACTCAGAAAGAAGGGATCGATTATCAGGAAACCTTTTCGCCAGTTGTTATGCTTAAGTCGATCCGGATTCTTTTATCTATAGCAGCTCATCTCGATTATGAGATTTGGCAAATGGATGTCAAGACAGCTTTCCTTAATGGAAGTCTTGAGGAAACCATCTATATGCAACAACCAAAAGGATTCATTAAGGAAGGCCAAGAGCATCTTGTTTGTAAGCTTAAGAGGTCTATTTATGGACTAAAACAAGCTTCTAGGGACTGGAATATTCGTTTTGATCAGGCAGTCCAGTCATATGGATTTGATCAAAGTCCAAGCGAATCATGTGTGTATAAGAGAAGTGAGGGTAATGCAGTGGTTTTTCTAGTACTGTATGTTGATGACATTTTACTCATTGGAAACAATGTTAAGATGTTGTCATCAATAAAGGCATGGTTGTTCAAACAATTTGAAATGAAGGACTTAGGTGAAGCGGCATACATCCTTGGGATCAAAGTAATAAGGGATCGCAAGAAAAGGATGTTGGCTTTATCTCAAGAGCCCTACATTGATGAAGTATTAGCTCGTTTTAACATGCAGAACTCTAAGAAAGGTTTTCTACCTTTTAAGCATGGAGTGGCTCTATCCAAGGAGCAGTGTCCTTCGACACCTAAGGATATAGAGAGCATGAAAGCAGTTCCTTATGCTTCGGCATGTGGAAGCTTAATGTATGCTATGTTATGTACGAGGCCTGACATCTGCTTTGCTGTAGGCATGGTTAGTAGATATCAGTCGAACCCAGGTCAGGAACATTGGAGTGCAGTAAAAACTATACTCAAGTACCTGAGAAGGACTAAGGAGTATATGTTAATTTACAAGGCCTCAGATCTATTTCCTTTGGGATATACTGATTCAGATTTCCAATCAGATAGGGATAAGAGGAAATCGACCTCGGGATATGTTTTTACTTTGGGAGGTGGAGCTGTTATATGGAGGAGTGTAAAGCAGAAATGCATTGCAGACTCTACCATGGAAGCCGAGTACGTGGCGGCCTCTGAGGCTGCAAAGGAGGCTGTATGGTTTAGGAACTTCCTTTTGGACTTGGATGTGGTACCTAATTTGCCTAGGAGCTTGACAGTGTATTGTGATAACACTGGTGCTGTGGCAAATTCAAAGGAACCGCGAGATCACAAGGCAGCTAAACATATTGAACGTAAGTATCATCTCATACGAGGAATCGTAAAGCGAGGAGATATAGTTGTGGCTCACATATCATCAGAAGACAACCGGGCAGATCCTTTCACAAAGAGTTTGCCAGTCAAGGTTTTTGACAGGCATGTGGAAGCGATAGGAGTCAGATGGATGGACACATAGTTTTCTGTGTAATAGTGGATTAAATAAACACTGATATACTCATAGAATATTTTGAGTATAAGTGGGAGATTGTTGGTGTATACTGAAAATATTTATTTGAAGTATTTACATTTATTTCTGGCCGGTTTAATTGAGAATCATTTAAATGTTTACATGTTGTCTAAATATTATATATTGTGAATAATCTAGTATCAAATGGGATACAGAATATTAGATTATTAAATACGGTTTATATAATATAATAAGGTTCACAGCACAGGTGGAGTTAGACAATCCACTGGAATGGCTGTAGTATTATTTAGATTAGTTTATATTGACTAATAAATAATACTAGTATACTTTGTGTATATTGAACAGGATCAAATTTAGAATTGTTCCCTTATACTGATTAAGGAGGTGAACTAAGATTCTATGTTATTATTAATGCTTAGGTTCTTAATCCGGAAATAATAATTGACACGTATATATTATTTACATGCTTTGATTTATATATGAAATAATTCTTTTGATTTATTTCATTATATTTTGGGTGATGAAATAATATATATGGTGGGATATTATTTATTGACGGAATCCATGTCCTGATAATATTCGGGTTAATGATGTCCCCTTGAAAGCTCAAAAAGATTTAATTATGTGAAACCCTGAAGGTGGATTTATTCCGGCATAATTAAATAAAGGTTGAGTGGATGATCAAGGATAAAAGATATTAATTAAATGAATTATCAGTAATTTATTTAATTAATGGACATGCGATATTTTAAACATGGGGAATTTAATAAGCAAATAATATTGGAACCGAATTATTTAATTAAATTACGGTATTAGGAAAGGTAGTGCAAATATTAATTCTTTAGTGGATTGAATTAATATTTAATTACATTGGGCTAGGCTCAAGATGTAATTAGAAGGCCCAACCTAATTATCCATGATCCCTATTGTAGCCTATATATATTCCTATTCTCTTCTTGCTGGGGGCTGGTCGAAAAACAATTGGTAGCCACCCAGGAGCAAGAAGAGAGGTTAACTTCAGAAGACGAAGGCCACACTTCGCTCAAGGGAATTTGGGAATACAATAGAAGAGCGTGGAATCAACCGTTAACAAGGTGACTTTTCTATTCATACTCGTTAATTTATTGTATCAAAAATCGCAGTGCCAAGATCTGATTGTCCTAACACATCTAAGTGTTCTTAGTTATTGTAAAGCTCATTCAAGGTCCTTAGCTACTCAAGAAGGTATAAAATCTCAAACCACCCTTGGTTATGTGTTGTTCATATAGTATGATAGTAGATCCATGAGTTTTAGGACTTATCTTGAATGTATATGTATTGGATAGCATGGATCTTGGGTTTTGATGTTGAGAATGTGATTTTTATGACTATGGTTAATATATATATCTCCATGAGTGTTATGAGTCATGGTCTAAGTGTATTAAGTGGTGAATATGTCATGGAAGTATGAAAAATGGTTGATCTAAGTGACTTGAGCTTGCTGAGTTTGTCCAGGAACTTTGATCTGTGTTGTAGCACGATTTTGAACCCACAAATGATGTTCCCTGATGTCCTACCTTATATTGTTGGAAAGATAATTGAATGTAGTTTCTGGAAATGTAAGGTTCATAGCTAGGTGATGTGTGGATTTTTAGTTATGGCCGGAGGAGTGAATTTTGTTTCTGGACTATGGACTGCATTGAGTGACCCCCTTGTGAACCTTGTTTAAACACCTTAAAATATATTTGGGATCATGGAAAAATTTGAGAATGTAGGTAATGCAGTGGTGAAGACCACCCAAAAGGAATTGGATTAAAATATGAATTTTTGGATTTTATAAAAATGCTAGAGTAAAATTTGCGCAATGGAAAAAGTCGATTAGTGGAACATTATTCTAGGGTTAGTGGTTATGATTCGAACGTAGTAACTAAATTAAGTCGAGTAAGTGACGAGCGTAATCGAGTGATGACATGGACCTATAGTGGGGCTAGGGAGTCATAAGACGAAGTCGTTAAGTTAATTTCGTACCCCCTTAAAACCCCGTAATTAAAGAGAAATTGTTAAGGTTCTAACGAACGATTATTGTTTATGTATAGATCGTTCGAATCCGCACGCTCGACCACCCCAACCAAACCAAGGCAAGTTTACTTTTCAAAACTTATCCATATACAAGGATTTTCACTGTTGTGTTTGTAGTTTTCAAATTATATCAAATGCTATGTTTATCGAAGTATTGATGCAATTGAGATTGAACAAGTACATGTATGCTTTTACCCCTTGAACTTAGATTGAAATGTTTTCTTCGGACAACGACTCTAGCAATAGAGGTCGTAGCGGTCCGTATATACTATTGACCGGGGAGCGGTATATTATTATATCGTATCTAGATTGCGAAAACCCGAAGGGTCATTCGGGTGGTATCGTATACTCAAATAACTATTGTTATATCTTCGTAAATACTCGAAACCCTATCTTGGATTAAAAGTTTATTTTATCGAATAATTATTTTATTAATTATTAATATTAAATCTTAAAACATTATTTACTAATCACTGCTCATTATTTAAAGACAAGTTAATCCAAGATACTTTTTAAAACTTCAAACTCGAACTCATTTGAACTCAAAACATTTTCGAAAACCCCCGGTCAGATTCTGTTTCTTGTATGATTTCAAGAATCATCGGTCGACTGATGTCGGACCTCAACTACTCTGTTTTCAATCAAAATCAAGTTTTAAGAGAAAAGAAAAAGGGACTCTGGCAGGTGTGGGAACCGTTGACGAACGATTCCCGGGATGTGTAAGCGGCCGTGAGCCAGGCGGTCCATCAATTATTATTCCGGCCCAGGTGTTGCCGAAGGATGATTACGGATGTAGTTTTCATCGAGGGTGATTACGGATGTAGTTTTCACCCGAGGGATAGTTACGGATGTAGTTTCTATCCTTCTACCGGTAGAGAAGACCCGCGGATTATTGGACTTGGATGTGGCGACTGATCATCATCAATCCTCGTCAGGTTTTTATGTTTTCTTTAAGTCCCATTCCTCCATTTTGGAAAAATGCTTTGACACTGCTTCTTAGGCTTTTGTGCCAAGTTGCTGATAGTGTTCTATTTTGATGAGAAAGATGTTGATTCAATGCAGTATCTAGAACTGCAAGTTTATTTTGAAAACGAGGGCACATATTGTTGCACCTTCGAGATTTATCAACTATGACAAGTGATCTTATATCTGATTGATACAAACAAGTTTAATAACTGCCAATCATATGAAATGTTATATTGCATACCTTATACATATATTTCTTGCTGAGCTATAGTTGCTCACTCTTGCTGGTTTTCAAACTTTACAAACACAACAGCTAAGCGAAATGGCAAGACCCAGGCAGACTGTTCGAAAGCAGGTGACTAGGCCCGAGCCTCCACTTGAGATTCCACCGGTAGGCCCCATTAGCCGGATTGGTTGGCAGCTTTTGTTAGTACGTTTTATTTATCAGCATGACCTGTGCAAGGCAGTGTATCGTAACAAACTTACAAGCCGCCAGCTTCGCTTCATATCGGAGTGTTGCTGGTAGCATAAATACTATTTAATTCGGTCTGTAATAACTCTGATAACTTTATTACTGTTTAATCAATGTGTGACGTTTCTGAGGCTCTAACCTGTGTGTGTGAGTGTGGTGTGAGTTTATTGTGGGGTCGATGGCTGTGTTATATATATTGTGTGCAAGAACAGGTATGTTACTAATGGAAAATGGACCGTGAGCGCCTAGATCTCCGACCCCGGATCTGGGGGCGTCACAATATTTGACCGAACAGTGGATTAAATATTATTATAATCCAAGAATTGAGATATTAACTTTGAGGGTTTGATATTTTGGGATGTTATTATATTTGATTTAAGAATGAAGGTAGGAAACAACTGAGGCAGTGAAACAAGCGTTCTAGAAACCGCTAAAACGTTATAACGAGATTAATCAATAAAGTGAACGAATCCTAGATTACGGATTAAGTTCGTATCGAGATTAAATATCCTACATGGTCATCACGAGGATTATATTAAGGATTGGGGAAGGTATTATGAATATCGAGAAATTTTCCGGTAAACCCTAGAGGTGAAACTACTTAGTTATTCGTCCGAACGATCAATGAAATGAGCAATAACCGGACACAGAAACAAGCCGGGAATCAAGATGCATGCATGTGCTAGTAGAAAATATCTAGGAACCAAGTAGTTACTTAAGCAACTAGCACACTTAAAATCAAAACCAAGTACTTAGTTCATTCCATCATCCATCCACTAAAAACCAACACTTGTCTCTTGAAATTACCTCATGCATGACATGCTAGCTTTAATAAAGCTACTTTATGAGATAATATCTCAATAATTCAAGATGGGAGCAAGAGGTTAGCCAAGCAAAAACACAAAACAACTCCACCATTCTCTTGAAAGATACCATTCGGCTTATGCTCTAAATCCAAAATCAAAATCCAACTTCCAACCATTGTTTGTTCTTGAAATTTTTAAGGTGAGTCTTATATTTCATAAAACTTATCTCCTCAAAATCTTAGCTCCAAATTCCTTTGTTTCCATTTTCAAAAAAAATCAAACAAGAGGAGGGTGAATAGTGTTCATCATGTACTAATCTTTGTTTTTCTTGTTTTCATGGTTGATCCTAGCTAAGTTAAGGCTATCCAAGGGCAATACCAAGCTTTGTGAGGCTATTACATACTACAAGGAAGGTATAAGACTTGAAAACCCTAGATCTACTTTGAGTTTTAAGCATTTTTATGATAGATATAGCTTAGTTATGATAATGTTAAGTTTATAAGCATGATTATGTATGGATCTTGGATAAATGATGAAAATAGTTAGATGAACGGAAAGGCATTGCTTGGCCTCAGTTCATGTATATAAATCATGTATATGTTGTCTGGAATGGATACCATGTTTATGGGAAGATTTGAAATTTGTAGATATTCGATTTACAGCCGTTATAATGCCCGATTTTACAATACCATGTTTTGTATGCCATTTTCCGTGTCAAAAACCTACTGTCCAGAAGCTTTATCTGCCATGATAGGATAGGTAATGTTCTAAGCTTCGTTTTGATATAAAGATCACGTGAAACAGACTTACGGTTTAGGATTTATGACCAAATTACTAAAAGTAGTTCGAACCCGTAAACGAAAGTTCGTAACTGTAATTGAACCCTCGTAAACTATGTAACGTCATGGCGAACCTTGGTAAATAAATACTAGAGGTAAAAAGGAAGGTGTGAAAGAAAACCGTATGTCAAAAGGATCATTTTTCGATTTATTAAAAATGTTCGAGTCGAGGTTAAACGCGAACGAACCCCTAAAAGACGACTCTTTTATAACTTCGGTAAAACACTTAGAAAACGGGCGATAAAACTCGAAGTATAATATTGGTTCATAACGATCGACCTTAGAACTCGTATGACTTAAGTATGTCCCAAGTATAAGTACAGTGACATGTCGTATTAACGAACGAATGTCGGGTCGGATCAGTGATAAAAAGGAATCCACTAAAAGGGGTATAACGAGATAACTTGAGAACGTGTTTCGATTTAAGTATAACTTAACTTTTAATATGTTAAGTGATTAATCCCGAATGACTTGGCTAATTATAGATCACCAAGCTGAACCGGGACCCGCTACCACTACCCCTTACCGTACTCGACTACCAGGCAAGTTTCAATTCCCTTCTTTTAGGCTGTTGTTGTGATTGAATATATATATATATATATATATATATATATGTTTTCTGTTATACATATGCCATAGCATGCATGCCTACTTTCAAGTTATATCATTATGCTTGTTCCCTGATTGTTATTGGCTTATAAATTAGATAGCTATCGTATCAATTATAAGCCGGTTATTGTAAGACCCTCAGAGAAGGGTGTATGCATCTTATTCATCAAATATAGACCGGGAGTCAATATTTCTTGACATATCGAGACTATCTCGGATGAAAATATTTAAGTGAATATTTTCTATTATTTGGGCGACGAATATTATTTGAACATTCGTTCGAGATTATTTATTTAACGATCCTTACTTCAAATAATTATTTGAACGTAACTATTCGACGAATAATATTATTTTTATATATTCATTCAGAGTCGAATTATTTATCGATTATTATTTCGAATATTCTTTTAAAGATGAGACTACTAAATGAATATTATTTGGATATTCATTTAGAATATTATTTTATTGAATAAATATTACTTTTGAAATTCATTTAAGATATTAATTACTTGATGAATATTATTTTAAATATTCATCTGAAGCCTGATTTATTTATCGAATATTATCTCGAATATTCCTTTAGGGCTTGGATTACTAAATGAATATTACTTGATATTCATTTAGAATATTATTCATTAAATGAATATTACTTTTGAATATTCATTTAAATTCCTAATTAATTACGAATATTGTCTTAAATATTCCTTTCAGGTCTTATTAATTAATGAATATTATTTTGAATATTCATTTGAATATTTAATTATGCAATAAATATTCTCTCAATATTTCTTCAAGGATTATTTGAGAAATACTCTGATTAAAGATATTCTTTCATATTCCTAAATATTCTGTAAAATATTTTAATTCAATAAATATTCTCTGAATATTTATTCCATATTTAGAATAACCTCAATAAGGTTTATCTTCTTCGATTATTACAGAAAATATTTCGGAGTCATATTATTATTAATCATATATCAAGAAAGGTTCTCAGACATCATTCTTCTTTGAGTCTATCTCCCTAATAATAAGGAAACCTTACTTGGAAAATGTTATTTATCTGGTCGACTTCCCGGTCAATAAAGTATTCTCTTCACTCGCAACTCGGGTGCTATGGACTTATTAAGTCGTTGTTTACCTTCTCATCTTTCGAGGGGTAAGATTGTTGGAACAAGTTGATATTCGTTACCAAGCAATAGCTTGGAAGTTATTGGTGAATTTTCCTTTCCAACTAGATACGACTACTTTGTAGAGTCTTATCAACAAGTATTATACTTGGGGAAAGGGGGACGAACGTTACATTCAGAATCATGAATTCTATTTGAATTAGGAGTCGTGTAAGAGGCCGAGTAGCGCCGGTCCATCCTCTTTGGCCCAACCGTTGGCCGGGGAGAGCTAGTAAGGCGGTAGACAAGTAAAGCCGTCAGTTCTTCCTTCTACCGGTAGTAAATCTAAATTGAGCTGTACGATCTCGACTGATCATCAAGATTGGAACAGCGGGCGCGGTGAATACTCCATCATTGGTTCATCATCCAAACTTATTTATTTCCTGCAACATGATTACTGTTGGCAGAGCTGGAAAAGTGTTCATAACTGGAATTGCAACCTTTTCATGCAAGTTCCTCTTCTTAATAACAATGAGAATATCTCGCTTACTTTTGATGTAGCTGATATTTCTACAAACAAATACTTTAAGTTACCTTGTAACTTCATCGTTCATATTATACTGGCATCATTTCCGTAAATACATGGCATATGGTTTGAAAAATACTTTTGAACTGTTATACATTATTGTTCAGTTATATATTATTGTTGGTGGGCTATTGCTCACCCTTGCTTTATTATTATATCACAACAACAGCTAGACCAGATGACTCGCACAAGGCGCACTCTACGCGGGCGAGGACGATGAGACTACCAGAGCTGAAGAAGAAGTTATTGGTAGGATATATTTATTCTTTCAGTACCAAGAATATGGTCTAGTATGACTTATGTAAATGGATGGCAAAGAGTATGTATTTATATTGAAATTCTTTTGGATTGTAAGAACTCATAATGTGATTAATAAAAATTTGATTGTTACTCTGATTTCATCTCTAGGACTATAACGGGTGTGTTTTATATTGTTGTGTTGGGTCATAGAGACGTAATTTATTTTATGTTAAGGAAAGTTCAATAGTTGTGGACAGAATTGGAAACCGTAACCACCGGATCCCGGACCCCGGATCTGGGGGTGTTACAAAAATCAAAGGGGTTAGCTGCATCCTCACAATAAAAGGTATCAACGAAGCTTTGGTAACTGTACTGCAAGCTGAAGAATCATACAAGGAACTTGCAAGTGATGAAACCCTAAAGAAGTTTTTCTTGAAAATTGGGTATTCTGGTTCTGTCCTTGAAGAGGGTACATTAAATTGGTACTCAACTGGTGAAATGGACAGAAAGCAATTGAGAAAAGAATGGAGCATGATTTTTGATGTCATGGTGAAGGTTTTCTCAACCAAAACCACTGGCTGGAATGGAATTCCCTCCTACATCAAGAAGCTCACTCACTCTCTAGTCCATGGTTACAAAGTGGATGTTGGAAAGCTGCTTATGAGTCAACTCAAGTCAGTTCTGAGCAGGAAGGTACCTGTCTATCCTCGCTTTCTTACAATGTGTTTAAATTCATTATGTGATATTGATGATAATGCATATCTAACTATGGAGTGCAATGTTTTGCAAAGAAATACACACACATCACTTAATTCATAAAATTTGAATGCACATATTCCACTCTGTTTCACCAAGCACATGGCTGATCAAGAGCCTAATCTTGATTTTGAACTACCTTCTGGGTATGTAATTTCTCCCTTGAGAATGAAGCTGAATTAGACCCAAATTCAGTTAACCCACATTCTACACCATTCGTTCCAATCAGAACTTCCAGACAAACAAAAACCACAAAAATAGCCTTGCAAGAATCCAAGAAAAGACCCTTGGAAACTGGAGTTTGTGTTAATTCTGAGAATGTTGAGGGAGAAACTGCACCTGATGCAGCAAATAAGGATATTAGTAAAAGTGAACCCAAAGTGGTTCCTCTTGAGTCTAAGAAGAAGAGAGCTAAGAGGGACAAAACCACTGTC
Source organism: Saposhnikovia divaricata (assembly GCA_036435485.1). Classification (NCBI taxonomy): domain Eukaryota; kingdom Viridiplantae; phylum Streptophyta; class Magnoliopsida; order Apiales; family Apiaceae; genus Saposhnikovia; species Saposhnikovia divaricata. Next base: position 115,541,148 of record CM071596.1, read on the forward strand.
AGCCACCCCCTCAGTCTCACAAAAGGCTGTGGAGGATAAAAGAGAATCAAACACATCCCTAGGTGCTTCTTCTCAACAAGAAGTATCTATTAAAATTGGCCTGTCTCCCAAGGCATCCTGTAAAGAGTCTGCACAACCTCATGTACTCACTCATGAGGAGCCTACACTTGTAGAAATGCACACGGAGTTAGGGCATAGTGAGGTTCATGAAACTTCTACTCTCGATGTTCCAAAAGTTATCTCTGTGGAACAGCCAGAAATCTCTTCTATACCATCACCTTCCTTATTCTCTAATCCGTCAATTGTTTCTTCTCAACAACCTAGAGAGGGGGATAGTCCCAACCCTTCAGGCTTTGATCATCCATCTCAAGTCATGGATGAGCCCCCATCAAGTGGTCCACAAGAACCCATTTCTCAAAGTGAAATGGATACCACTCCCTCAAACACTGAGCTAGATCAAGATGGCAATCTGCTAGAAAATGAAATAGCCAACATCTTGGTCGACCTCCAAAAAGCAACTGACCTTCAGGAAGTTGTTGTCACAGCCTCAGCCGCTGTCAAAGACACCGCAAAAGTTGTTGTCAACCCACCTGTGGACAGTAACATTTTGGGCAAAGATGTTGTCACCTCTTCACAGTTTGATCAAGATTCAGCAATTGTTGAAGATGCTTCTGATGATGATCATGTGCTAATCTCTACTTTCAGAAAGGTAAAATCTAAACCTTCTCTTTCAATGCATGTTAGTACTGCTCACACCCATGCATCTAGGATGAGTGGGGGAGTGCAAAAGAAAAAAGAGATAAAAGAAAAGAGAGGTGAGCATAAAAATGAGAGGCAGCCAAATGAGCTGGAAAAGGGAGAGGGACTTGAGCACGTCCAGAGTGAATTTGAGGGAACCCCACACAAAAAGGCACTAGGCCTTGAGAGTCATTCTGTGAGGAGTGATGAGATCACTCAAAAAAAACAATGAGAGTGTGAGACACCCCATAGCCTCCTTGCCTCAGTCTTTTCCTTTCTCATCAAAAAGGTTAAGGTCTGATGGTCCTTCTAAACAAGCTGAATCAAGGTTGAAATCCCTTGAGGGCAGATGTGCATCCATGGAAGTTAAACTTGATGCTCTGTCCACCATGGTAGCTACTGGTTTTGCTGAGATTCAACAAAATCTGTTATCGTTTTCTGCTGCCCTTAGTGCTGTCAACTTAACTAAGGGGGAGACAGTGGTAGATCAAAATAAAGTGAAAAATCATAATACTGTAAGTCCAGTAGAGAAGGTGACACAAGGTGGAGCAACAAGCGAGGGGGAGTCTAGTAGAGAGGGGGAGCAAATGGAAGAAGATGGAGATGGAAGTAAGGGGGAGCAAAATACAAATGAAGATAGAATCTTTGGTGAAGAGTTGAGCTAGTGGAATTGGTGAATCTGTTGAAGTAGATGGTGAGTCAATGTTGGTGATTAAAGAAATATTGGAGAAATTACAAAGGGCTCAAACATCAACATTACCTCCTCTGAAAATCAATGAACCAGTTCCTGAAGTCATGGAAACTCCACTGCAGAAACACTGGAGAGAAATGGAAGAGTCCAATAGACTCGACAAAGGCAAAGACAAAATGCCTGAAAGAGTAATCCTATAACAGGATACATTTGGTCTGATGGAAGTGGATATAGTCCAGAAGAGGCAGAAACGATGATGGTTAGCTACATGGAGAGTACTTTGCAGAACAAAGATGAAGAATTCAGTGCATTGGTGAATAGTGCCATAAAAGAGGCAGGAGGAGTATATACAAAACTGTCACCAATACTGAAGGACAATATAACAAGTATCTCTGTGAAGGTGAATCTGGAGAAAAGATGGGCAGTTGATGTTTATCTGAAAACTAGCATCTCTATATTCATTACAATGCAGCTACTACAAAGTCTGCAAGCTAGAGTGTTGAATGCCATAGGAACGAAAGTGAAAGCCAATTCTACAATCTTCAATAATGATTTGCTAGCCCAAATTAAAGGTCTTGTTGAATAAAAGCTACCAGAAGTGATTGAAGAACCCTATGGTATTTGTTACAGAACAACCACAAGGACAAGAGCTAAAAGGATTGGATTTCTGATCCTAAGTGAAGAACCCAGATTACACTCTAACACAATTATGGGAGTGCTGAAACAAATCCTCAAATCTAAGATAAATAGAGACAAAGTCAAGGCTGTCAAAGATATTCACAAACTGCTGGCAAAGAGAGATGAAAGTCTTAGCTCTCAAGTGAAGAAATTGATTTCTGAAGCTAATGCCATAAGAAGTGAAAGTGGTGGAAGCTGCACATATGATGACACCCTTGATGATGATGATCTTGATGGAACTGGAGGATCTGGTACAACTGGAAGTTGTCAAGAAACTGCTGAGATTATTGGAAGTCAGACTCAGGAGGAAGCAAAGGAAGAAGCTCCCAAGGATGATAAGAAAGATGCTGAAGCTAAAGATGAAGAAGAGACAGACATTCTTGCCACACTGGAAGGAAGTATCTTAAGATTTGTTATTGACTGTTTTGATGCTGAAAGACACTGTCAAGAGCTTGAATGAAGAAGCTGTCACAGGCAAAACTGTCAAGACATCCAAGTCTAAAAAGACAAAACAAAGAATCCTGGCATACAGTTCCAAGAAAGGGCAAGAAAAAGGCTGCAGTAAGGAAAAAGAAGCATTGAGTGGTGATTCGTAATTAGCCTATTCGAAGAAGAGAAACAAATAGCTTCGAAATCCAGAAGGAAGCTGTGACAAGAGATATCACTTCAGTCGAATTGGAGCTGGATAACTCTAAGGAATATGCATCCGAATACATTCTTTGGAAAGATAAAGCAAAAGTCATGTTTGTTGAGAAGGATTTCACTATGGTGAAGACGTCAGCAATAATAGATAGATACACTCTCAAACAAACATCACAAGAAGTAAGGCGTAGAGTTGATTACTTCATGCTGGAAAGAATGGTGGAGCTTATGGGGACGTATAAAAATGTTCCTAAGAAAGCCATGGAACACATCCAAAAGTACTATGCTGAACTTTATGAGAAATATGGTGACTGGAGAGATATCGATGATGCGAATGAGGATGTGAGTATAGATGAGGAAGAACTTGTGTCTAAGTATGATTGGACAGAGAGGATGCCCTCCTATACACCTGAAGCAATGGCTGCCTATGAAGCCGAATTAGCTGTTGAAGTTGCTAGGAGCAAAGCTAATATTGGTAAACGGACTGTTGAGGTAGTGGAAGCTGAGCTGAAAGAAAAATGCAAGAAAGTCAACAAGATGAACAATGAAGCTCCAAACTATCAGCCATGTGCACTGGAAAATCCTCTCAGGATCATAGATGGCAAAGAAGAAATCTATGCAGATAGTTTTCACAAGCTGAGGACCAGTGTACTGAAATGTCTATACTGGAAAGTTGTTGGATCATCTCACAAACTGGAAATGTTGTGTGCATGGGAACTGGAAGTTATTTTTGATAGTAGGAGAGATGAAGATCCAAAACTTGACAGAAACAGAAGAGTGACCTTGAATTCTTTTCCTGGAAGAAGATTCAAGATTGAGAACAACATCTTGAAATTTAGAACTTACACCTATGATTTTGAATCATGGTTTGATCTGAAAGATGTTCAGAATGTCTCTTCTAAACAAATCCAACAATACATTGATGAGATTGAAGATGATGCTGTATCTGCTAATGAAAAGAAGCTAGTGCAAGATCTCAGAAAGTACTTGGACGAAGCTCTCCACAGAAAGAGAGAGAGAACAGACAGAACAGGAAAGCGTAATAACAAGATAAGTAAATTTCATATCTACTCAACCTCGAGGAGTACTTGTTTTGCTTTATATCATTGTCCTATGTAATGCTAAATGCTTGGAAATGTTCTAGAATCCTATTCTGATCTATGTTAGTTAAGTTGTCAGCATGATTGTATTGAGAATTTGTTATTATTGTCCATAAAAACAAATTGGGGGAGATTGTTAGGATTTATGGGTGATAGCGTAGAGACAACTTAACTAGTACTTAGTTTATTTGTATAGGCTAAGTAGAACATACTGTCACAGCCAGAGTATGTTCTTGTAATCAAATAATTGCTGAAATGTAATAAGTATGTATCTTGGAAGAAGTTCATTGATATGTTCAAGCCTCAAGAGAATACATCAGTTCGACAGCAATAATAAAGTTACTGTCAATACATTGATGGTAACGTTACAAGAAGACTGCATTTTGCAAGGTCACGACAGCAAGTCTCATTTGACAGCAACATTGGCTGAAGCATGGGACAGCAACATTCTCACACTTAACAGCAAGTCTGGAGTTCTGACAGCAACATTGGCGGGAGCTCATACTGTCAACTACTGAATATTCCTATGACAGCAAACTTGGCGGCAAAGGTTACTGTCTCACTGAATTATTTGATTTGGAGATTCTATCTCAGTCAAACCCCCGTGGCAGTTTAGATGTTCGAGAAACAGATTTGCTGCAATTCGTCAAAGATTGTAGCAGACATGCAAGACTACGACAGAAGCTTGAGAGATCACAAGACGAGGCTCGACAATTCAAGAGTATGACAAGTCTGCATCTACTAGAATTGTTATAGCTAATTTTAGAAAGAACCTAGAATGCCTTATGCTTAATGATAACTCTGTTTGTATAGCATTTTAGGAAAGGTCACATGGGTGGGCAACTTGTGAGGAGCTGCCACTTGAAAACGACAACAGCTCCGCGACCCATGTGACTGAGATGTTAGAGAAAGATTACTTTATATAGAGACACATCTCTCATTCTTTCAGGAGTGATTTTTTCAAGAAGTCGAAACTTGAGAAAACCATTTTTCTCGAGGTTGTAGCAACACATTACAAAATAAATAAAATATTTGTTTTGTGAGAATATCTTGAATTACTACTTGTGTTTGCAATTCTTGTATAGATAGTTTACAATCTTTATTGTTGTTGTTGAGCTAAAGATTTGAAATTATCTATATTGCATTCAACCCCCCCTTCTGCAATATACTCTGGGACCAACATACACTTTTTAGTTTATAACATATTAAAATATAAAATATTTTTCTATGCAAAAATTATATTCTAAAAAGGATATAATTTAAAAAGGTTGTATTAAAATTAAATTTTAAAAAGACAATTAATATCTGAAAAGGATATAACTAAAAAAGGTTGTATTAGAATTGAATTTTATTTATTTTTTATTAGTTTTTAAAAAATTCATATTTACTATTTGGGCTTTATCTTGAGACCTAGAAATCAAATTTGGATGATTTTACAATCCACGCGAACCTAATAAAAGTATCTTAATTTAGTGATGATTTAATAATTATTATTCAAATAAAAATAATCAGAATCTTAAGAGAAACATAATTACGAATTTTTACCTTAATCCTATTCAATATAGAAAACCTAATTATATACTTCTTCTGTCCCCCAGATTCTTTATATTGTGTTTGGGCATGTAGACCAAGGATAGTGTGTGTAATATTGTTAAAATAAATGAAGTAGTGGGTGTAATAGTGATTTTATTGTTAAAATAAGTGAAGTAGTGAGTGTAATAGTGTAAAGTGTGGAAAATGTGGGGTGAAGTAGTGAATGTAATAATATATTTTATTATTAAAAGTTACTATTTTTAGTAATGTAAAGAATTGGTGGAACGTCCCAAAAAGTAAAGTGTAATGAAATGAGAGGGACAGAGGGAGTATGATTTAAATCGTTAACATATACATTTTCGTATTACAATATAAATACACTTTTAAGTTTATAACATATTAAAATATAAAATATTTTTTTATACTAGATCCAACGATTTTCATCTATTTATTTTAAGAGTTTTTTGCCGTACGGAGGAATCGATTATCAAAGTTTTAGACAAAATCCCTCTTACATTTATTATTAAAATTGTATTTGTTTGTTAGTAGAACTATCTTCAAATAATTATAAGGGTATTTTGAAAATTCATACGAATTATAAGTAGAATTCATAAATCGAATAGAATTTTCAGCGTAAAAAACCGTTAATTTCTTCTCTTCTTTGTTTCTGCTTAGATTTAATTAGAAAAAATTATTAAACCATCACTAAATTAAAAATTATTTTGTTAATTTTACGTGGACTGTAATCGTTCAAATCAAATTTTAAGAATTCAAGATAGAGTACAAATATTAAATTGAATGTGTAAAATCTTATATATATTAATTTTTTAATAACAATTTAAAATGTAAATTAATAACATATAAATTTAAAAAAATTAATATAACTAAAAATGTTAAAAAAGGAGCCGTGCACGGGTTATAAGCTAGTATATATAAAGTGAATAAACTATACTCCCTCCATCCCTTTTTAGTTGGCATATTTGCAAAAAAATGCACATATTAAGAAAGATTTAATTATGTAATTTATTTCCATATTTATCCTTAATCTTAACATTAAATGATGAGTTATGAATGTGTATATTAAATATAAAGTCAAACATTGGTACTAAAAATAAAGGGATATACATGGAAAAATTAGTAAAAAAAAAATATATATTTAAACAAGGAATGTAAAAAAAACTATTTAGGGATTTTTTTTTTTATAAATATGCCAACTAAAAAGGGACGTCGGAAGTATTATGCAAACTCTACTAAAAATTCATTGTTATGTTAAAACTATTTTTATTGGAAAAATTTAATGTTAGGTCTACGCTTATGCAATGATTTCAATATGAAATCAAATTCATATGCTCCGTCCTTAATGTTAAAATTAAGGGCTTTTCTAAAATATATTCAAGTTGCAATTTTTTTCTTTCAAAAATACGATTGTAACATTTGTAACCTTATTTGCAGTCGATTTCACCTGCAGTGTCAGCATTGCAATTTCATTTGCAACTTCAGGTAATATTTTTAGAAATTAAGTATTTTCATAAATATCCCTAAAATGAAGTGACATTATTACATCATTTTGCAAACTAGCATTACTCATTTTGCAAAATATTTTCATATCCTCCTCATATGCAACTTGCATGAATTGGGTAGCACTTAGAAACTTTAATTTTTACATTCCAATGCTCAACAAAGTAAACAATTTCACTCACCCAATAAATATTAGAATGGATGATAGCTCGCTCAATAAAAAAAAAAAAAAAAAGTGCTCAAGTCGCAATTTACTATATGAATCAAATTTTTCATATTGAAATCATTGCATAGGCGTAAAAGTACGAATACGTGTCTCCAAGCACCAGCATTGTCAAATTCAACCACAAGTGCGTCAAATTTGTAGGATACCTGCTTCTCTTTTTGAATGTCATTTCAAGTACCAAAATCTGAATATAAACTTTGGGCATTATGTTTATGTGGTTGTTTATAGGGGTGATCATAAACCGTATTAAATCGTAAAAATCGTCCTAACTATATCAAAACGTGCAGTTTTTATTTTTTAAGGTGCGGTTGCGGTTTCAAATTTTGACAAATTGCGTGGTATGATGCGGGTTGCGATTTTAGTTTTCTGAAATGCGGTTTAAACCGCACCGTAATATTTAATATATTATATAATTATATATATATATATATATATATATATATATATATATATATATTACGTTAGTTTTTTGTTAAGAATTTAAGGGATACTTTGCAAACTATTTGCTTCGTTAGTACCTAGTATATTTTATGATGGGACTGTACAGATCAATTGTAAATTTGTAATGGGCTAACTCATCTTTCTCTATTTTAGTATGACATTATTTCAATACATTGTTTGTATTTCATTAAATTCGTAGAGGTCACGAAATGCATATGCATAAGAATTAAGAAATGTTGTTGAGTAAGAACTTTAAAAAATTAATTTCACATGTATGAAAATTAATATTTCAAATTTTAAATTTTTTTTCGAAGGTGTAAACCGCATTAAACCGCATCGCACCGCACTATATTTTCGCGATGTGATTTATGCGATTTTAAAATTTCGCAGTGTGGTTTGGAAATTTGACCAAACCGCATGCGCGGGTTTGGGGAAAAACCGCACCGCCCGCACCGCCATCACCCCTAGTTGTAGTTGTTTGGATGAACTTAAAAGTAGTATTATAATTTAAAATTGTTTAAAATAATAATTGAAAAAAATATTTTTAAGTCAATATCTGTTTGGGTAATTTTGTATAATAAGTCATTTATGAATTATTAAAAAAGTAAAAAAAAAAAAAAGTTTGATAGAATATTAATTTGAATGATGATATTAATTTTTATCAAATAAAATCATCAAAATAAAATAATTCGTTCAAATAAATTAACCCATTCCAATTTCTGTCTTTAAACCTTTTTTTTTTAACTTATTACAAAAACAGACATTTTTCAAACTTAAAAATCACTTTAAATCGGACCCGTATACTTTCTTAAAACTGGAAACTGGAAAATTTTCCACTTTTCTTATCCAATCATTTGAATAATGTGATTAGTTTTGGCTGCAAATTCACTTTAATAAAGTTGTCACGGATTTGAAGCCTAAATTTGTTAATTCTTGAAACCTTAGAAAGTTGCCAGCCATGATTTTACCCAACCAATTAATTTGGTTATGTGATTGAATAGTCAAGATGCTTGAATTCATTGCTTATTTTCTCTCAGTGTGACTGGATCGGAAGAAAGCAGTTACATTTTCTGCTCTGTTTATGTCTCGGGTTCTTTTTTTGCCCTTACGTATAAATTATAGATACAACGAGGGTCGAGGATTTTAGCAGGTTTCCTCTGATATTGATTTTGCAGTTAAGTTCTTTAATCACTCAAATAGGCACAGCGTCGTCATATAGTTTACTATCCATCCCACATTGTGGAGAGAGAGTAGTTTGGGTCTGGGTTATGGGTGCTGACCTCTTCCCAAACACTTCGAGTTGCCAGCTGAAATTCTGTTTCGAGTTATTTTATGTCCATATCCAATTTCTCTTGTTTTACATTTCTAATTTACAGTTATATGAATTATAAGTGAGTCTATTAGATTAAATGTAAGCTTCTATGTCTTTCATTTTATTTTTGAATTTTTAGCCTAACTTGCTTCTTGTCCATCCGTTTGCTTGCTATTAGAATATTTGAATTTTATTGTTAATTCATTTTTAGATCTAGTAATTAATTATGTAGCTTTAAATTACCATTTCCTTCTTTTAATTAATGTTAGTTTAATCTGGTTTCTAATTGTCATGTAGCTTCCCATTTCAAGCTTTGGGTCCATTCATGTCTTGACCCATTAAGTTGGTATAAGATCGACCCATATTCTAGAGCAAGCCTAAATGTAGCCTGGCCCATGTTTTCTTGATCTGATTTTATTAATATTCACATTTACGTATTGATTTTGTTAGTTCATTTTGCTTATGATTGCATTTCATAATATTCTCATGTTCATTAAATGCAACTTTAAGTTTTGACTTTTGCTAAACTAATGGTTTTACATCTTGTTTTAATTGCTGTTTTTACTTCCTCTCTTTAGTCTTTATAATCATTATTACTCATTAGTTAATTTAATTAGTATATAAAGTTGCCAACGAGTTTAAATCTTACGTTAATTGTTTCAAACTTTTTTTTTTTTGAATTTCACTATTTAGCTAAAACAAATCACTCCTCAAAAATACTTGTCCTAGTTCGATTAAATTAAAAATTAAGGATTGCGAAAATAAAATAGTCTCTGCGGAACGAATCACAAATTTTACAACGAAACGAATTGTGCGCTTGCGATTCAAATGTCTTAATTATTTTTAGCACAACAAGTTTTTGGCGCCGCTGCCGGGGAGTAATTATTTTTCGCGCCTTAATTTTTAATTTTTCGAGTTAGTTTTATTTCTTGTCTTATTTTTTTTTTCGTTCTTTTTAGGAAAGCTTGAGATTTCGGAACTCTTCTCAACGAAGCGTGGAAAAATTGGAATTTATGGAAAGCAAGCTTCGGTAACCGTATCTCACTCTTTTCGTTTTTTTTTAAAAAAAATACAAAAAAATCAAAAAAAATCCAAAATCCAAAATCCAAAAAAATCAGTTGTAAATACATAATTGTTGCATCATGCATTTAATCACGTAGGTGCACATCATGCTAGATTTTATTTTTTGTTTTTTAAATTTTTCGTACCTATAATTGTGGTGATCGCTGGAGGACCCTAAGGTACGTTAAATTACTTTCTTTCTTTAGATTAGAACACGTAGAGTAAGCATCCATAGTTGTTTATAATTTTTTGTATATATCATTGTTTGTTGCATCATTTTGTAAATAAACATTAAGGGCAAAACCTCTCAAAAGATAAGGGAAGGGATTTCATCACTCTTTCCTTAGCCCAAAAACAATTTAATCCCTCATTTTGCATACCTAGCCTTTAATAAAATTAAGTAGACGTTTGCCCCTAGGAATTTCGCGCTCAATTAGGAAGGTGCTTAAGAAATGAAGTAATCTTTAATTATTCCTACTTTTTGGTGTCTAGGAAAGCGAAAGCTGACCTGGCCAATTAAGGTTTGGTGTCTAGGTTGGTGTTTAGCCTCTTGGCAATGCTTGCACCTACCTGGCCAAGCCGGTTCGAATAATTATTGATTTACCTAGTTTTCGGTAGCCCTTACAGTTAGGAGCAAGGTCTAGTTATTTTATTAGGGAACCTTAGGTTTAGAATTTTTTCTTTTAATTTTACACCCTTTCTTTTTGTGTGTTTTAATTTATCGCACTTACTTGCTACGTGTTTCCTTTTGTGGTTTATGCGAACTACGTGGCGTAGGGATAATTCTTCTAGACTAGTGAGATCTTTTGAGACTTCTTCATCGTCTAATTCCGAGTCTTTAGATTATTCCGAAACCGTAGTAAACATGGCCATGTCTCTTAAGGACCGTTGCTATCCTACTCGTTCCGCCCAACCTTCGTGTATCACCCTTCCTCCCGTTAATGGTAATAATTTCGAAATTAAAGCTCACCACATCAGTATGTTACCTAAATTTAACGGGAGCGAGGGTGAGGACCCGTATCTCTTTCTTCATGAATTTGAGGAAGTTTGTGCCTTACAAAAGCTCCAACAATTAACCGAGGACTCGATTAGGCTTAGACTCATTAATTTTGCGCTTAAAGAAAATGCTAAGAAATGGTTGTATAGCCTACCGGTTAATTCTATTTCCACGTGGGATGGATTTGTGGTAATTTTTCTTAAAAAATATTTTTCAAACCATAAGACTACAAGAAATACAAACGAGATAAATCAATTTCATCAAAAGGAAAATGAGTCTTTTTGGAAATATTTTGATCGTTTCAAAAATCTTTTATCACAATGCCCCCACCACGGAATAGAAAAATGGAGGCTTTGTAAGATCGTTTATGAGGCCTTAGATGGACCAACAACCGCGTTGTTGGAATCTATGTGCCAAGGAAAATTCATGGAGAAAGATGAGGACGAGGGGTGGGCTTTTTTCGAGGAATTAGCCGAGAAGACTATGTTGTGGGAGTCTACTAGGGAACCTCAAAAGTCCAACGAGTCATCTAGTTCTTCTAGGGGTATGCATTCAATTGGAAACAATATTGCTACTAATGCCAAGTTAGCCACCCTCACTAGAAGACTCGAAGCCTTAGAAACTAGTAACGCCCCCTCAAATATGTCTATGTGCTCTAATTTTAATCAAGGTTTTTCGAACTCTCCCGACTATGATCAAATTAATGCGGTGTTTCAACCAACCCCTAGGAATGATCCGGTTGCACCTACTTATAATCCCGGTTGGAGGAATCATCCTAATTTCTCGTGGAACCAAGGCCAAAACTATCAATCTCCGCCACCTTCTTTTCAAACTCCTTGTTTTCAAAAGCCCAATCAAAACTCGTACTCGATTCAAAATCAAATTCCTTATCCAAACTCAATTCAAGCCCCGATTCAAGCACCCGCCCACCCTCCCGGCTTTCACGAGTCAGATAAGAGAATTAATTCTTTGGAAAAGACTCTTGATGCGCTTTTGAAATCAACAACTAATTTGGCTCAATCTCAACACACTTTCATGCAAACCATGACTCAAGATAGGCAACTTTTGAATGCTAGTACTCAAGCCTTATCTAAGTTAGAGGTTCAAGTGAGTCAATTAGCCAACGCCATGTGTGTGCGAGAGAAGAATAAGTTCCCGAGTCAACCAGAGGTCAACCCTAAATTCCCTCTCAACCAAAGACCTCACGAAAATGTTAATGCTATCATCTCTCTTAGGTCGGGAAACCAAGTTAATAATCAAGTAGGTGTCGAGTCTTCCAAGGAAGAAGAAGAAGAAGAAGAGTCAAATGCTAAACCGAACCCTACACTTGATCATTCAAACCTTACTCCAACTTCAGAACCTCTCGAGTCATCTATTCCCACACCTTCACCACTCGAACCTTCATCATCGAAATCCACTCTCGAGTCATCAAATTCTTCTCTTAAATCATCCTCACCACCTAACAAATCTTCAAATATCGTTCCACTTTCCAATTCTCTTCCCGATGTGTCTAACGAACGAGTCTTTAAGCCTAAAGCTCCTTATCCTCAACGACTCAACCCTCGCAAACAGTCACCTCAAGTAGAGAAGATTTTGGAAGTCTTCAAACAAGTCGAGATCAACATTCCTCTTTTAGATGCCATTCAACAAATTCCCTCTTATGCTAAGTGTCTAAAAGATTTGTGTACTCATAAACGTTCCACTCATGTCCCTAAGAAAGCCTTTTTGACTTCTCATGTTAGTTCAATTCTTTCAAATCAAATTCCCGTGAAATATAAGGACCCCGGTTGTCCTACTATTTCATGTGTCATAGGCAATACTTTCGTGGATAAAGCTTTACTCGACCTAGGTGCTAGTGTCAATCTCCTTCCATTTTCTGTCTACCAAGCCCTAGGGTTAGGTGAGCTGAAGCAAACGAATATGACCCTTCAATTAGCTGATCGTTCTGTTAAAATGCCTAAGGGATTAATTGAAGATGTTTTAATCAAAATTGGTGATTTTTTCTTCCCGGTTGATTTTGTTGTCCTCGAGACTCAACCCGTCACAAATCCTAAGAACCAAATTCCTATCATTCTAGGATGACCTTTTCTTGCTACATCGAATGCCTTGATTAATTGTAGGAATGGTTCGATGAAACTCACTTTCGGTAACATGACCATTGACCTTAACATTTTCAACGTCGGCAAAGAACCCAACGACCTTTTTGAGCAACCAATAGGAGTCAATGTGGTTAACAAGTTTGTCACATGGTCTAGCTTTGAGGATAGTGAGATTGAGTCTCTTCTCAATGAGGATTTCAAAGTCAACTATGAGTCTAATCGAGAGTATGTTGATTCGTTAAGGGACATGATTTCGGAAGAGATGTTGAGAGAGTTGGATGCCATTTGTTCCCCGTGGGAGACCAAACCCGAGGATGCTATTGTTGAACCCATTGTTAAAACTTCCGTTGGTGAACCACCTACATTCGGTGAGTTTTTAGGGGATTTGTTAGAAATTCGTTCCAAGTGGGTGACCCCACCCGAGGTTGTTAGTAGTGAGCCCGTTCTTAACACTTCCGTTCTTACGAGTTCCGTGGGTACACCACCCGCATTTGCCTTAACTCTTTATCTTCCCGAATTTGATCAACAGCCGTTAGGGAAAGAGGAACCCTTGTCTCATGTTATTCCTAGTGATTCGAACCCTAACCAGACTTTCATTATCTCTAATTTGCTTAAACATAATAAAGAAGCCTTAAGTTGGTTTAGGGAGAACATTAGTGACAATTGCTCTTTAGGGTTGAATGATTCGATGTTAATTGAGAAAATCTTTGTTCATAAAAATTTTCATAAATTCCTTGATATTTTCTCAAAGTTACACCCTAATTTTCCTACCGACATCGGCTAATTCGGTTTTACTCTTGTGCCTCCCCTCGTGTAAGATAGGTATGGGGGAGGATTTGTGTGCGTGTGTGTGTTGTTTTCTTTCGTAATTTTTAGAAATTTTCAGTCTCCGTCATCCCTTATCAGGTATTTCCTCACCTTTCTCATTCTCTTTTCTTTTGCATTTGCATACATTGAGGACAATGCATGATTTAGGTATGGGGGGTTTTTAGTGTAAATAGTAAAAATTGAAAAATCCAAAAAAAAAAAATTAAAAAATCAAAAAATCTCAAAAAGAGTTCTTTTCGTATTCTAGTCTTGTTAATTGATTGCTAGTTGCTTGATGCACCCTTGCATGCTATGATAATCTTATGATCCATTAGCTTTTGTTTGAGAAGTGATTTGCTAAAGTTCTTGTTCACACACTTACACTAGCAAGGTGAAGCTAGTAGACTTATTTGAATTGTGCATGAAATTAGAAGGACATGATTAGGTGTAAGATGATTTGGTCTTCATGCTTTGAGTACAAGTAAGTGCATTGAGGATACCATTACTTGAGATTGATTATGTTTTACCACACCAAGTGAGATTTTGAGCCTATATGCACATCTTTTGCATTTATATTCTTTTGCTTGAGTGTCCACTTGTCATTTGCATTGCTAGCACTTGTTTGAATTCCTTCTTGAAATACATGACATTAATTGATGATAAAATGATAAAGGCACTTAGGAATAACCTATATTTCCAAATTATCCACACCATGCTTATGTGATCAATTAGTTAACCCTTTGAGCCTAATCATTTTCTTTCGGTGACACACCACATTACTCACCTAAGACCTTTTTCTTGTTTAGCCTTACGTATTCTTGATCCCAGTTTGTCAAAAGGCTAGTAGGAACTTGAGGGAGCAATAAGGTGTGTGAAATAGGGTTTACTATTGTTCATAACTTTCGAGGAAATATTTGTTGTTACCTTGATAGTCGATTTTCAAAATTAAATCTAAAGGAGGATTATTGGTGCATTTATCATTTCCTTAAAAAAAATAAAAAAATTGGAAAAAAAATTGGAAAAAAAATGAAAAATAAAAAAAAAATGAAAAATTTACATATGAGAGCGTACTTATGTTTTTTGTAATCCTCCTTCATTCGACTAGTCAAGTCTTTTTGTTGAAAAATGAAAATAAATTGTGTGGGGAGGAAGTTTGGTGTTGTGCATGATATTCATGGTGACTACTAGCTTTTGACACTTCACCTTATTTTGGCCTTTCTTGACATACCTTGTCCCTAGCCCCATTACAACCCTAATAAAGACCTTTTGATTGTCATTATTAATGTATGTTGTGGTTTAAGTTGGAATGATACCAAGTGTCAAGCATGCATTTGATTTTGTTGGAATTGAGTGATACACTTACCCTTGTTCTTGAGTGAATATTCTTTTGTGAGTGAAAGGTGAGGTATTGCTTATTTGTTTTTTGCATATGAGATCTCAAGTTTTGAGTCTGAGTTGTGCCCTTGTAGACTTAGCATGGTTACCAATAATTTTTGCACTTGACATGAACTTATAATCACTCTTGCATGGTTCTTTGAGTAGACTATGTGAATCCTTGCACTTTCCACACCAAGACTTTGCAAATTCATTTTGATTCTTAAGTCGATGTATCATGAGAGGACATGTATGTGTGGTGTGCATTGCCATGTGATCTTTTATACAAACTAGATGGATTTTGTGGGTACATTCACTATAGGCCCTCACGAGACCTCACTCGTCCACTAGGGCTGCCTAGGGGTTTAAAGGGCTTGTTGCATATGCCAAATGCAACCGTCACACCTACGAAAAGGAGTATAGGACTTTTTATCTAGATTTTATTTTTCTTTTTGTTTTACTCGAGGACGAGCAAAAGATAGGTATGGGGGCATTTGATAAGTGCATATTTTTGCATATTTTTATTACCTATTTATTTGCTTGAACTCGTATTTTAATAATTTATTTTGTTGCATTTCAGGAAATTCGTAAATAAATAAAGAAATGGCAAAATAAATAAATAAAGAGCAAGGAAGGGAAAAAGAGGAAGAAAAAAGGACCAAAAATGAAAGAAGGAAAAGAATTAGGAGCTTGGAGCAAAAGGAATATTTCAAGACAAGTGGAAGGTGGAGATCATCCCAACACATTAGAGAAGTGTATGGCCAAGATCTACTCTTCAAAGCTTAAGGGGGAAGGAAAGAAATAGATGGCTAGGATTTCACCACCACACACCACAAATGTATGGTGGGGATTTACCCAACACCCCCTTAACCCTAATTCCTATCCTATAAATACCCCTCACCCCCCTTGTATTTAGTAACTTAGATTTTAGGGTAGCTTTAATTTTTTTGTTTTTTTTTTTTTAGTTTCAAATCTTGTAAACACTTTTTTTCTTTTTATTAATGCAAATTTTCTCTCTTTATTTACATCTTGTTCCTCCCTTTACATTTTGGCTATGAAATCTTTCTCTATTACAAGATAGTTTATACTATTTGTATGAAAGGAACCCTTGGATTTACTTTTTGATTGTATTTAAATTAGTGCTTTACATTTCTAGATCTAAATTTTAGTGCTTGTTAATCTTTAAATTTTTTGGCAAAAACTTTACTCCGGCACAAGCTTGTTTTGTGTTCGGGGTTGTGTTTGGACTTTTAATTAATTACATGAGCTGCTTGTCTATTATTTTTCGGCTTTAGTCTGTTTGTTTCCGGGTTTTTGTTGATTCCGGCGGTGACATGTGACTCATATCTAAAGTTCTGTTATTGGTTCTTGTTTTTAATATTATGTGACTTCATTTTCTTCTGTGTGTTTATTTTGTACCCAAATATCCAATCACTGGTCCATATTAACTTTGGCTTTTGTCCATGTCTTGTTCCAAATTTTTTTTTTTTTTTGCTCCTGCTGTTTTTTTTATTCCTGCTAGTAACAATTTCTCTTGTTTTACATTTCTAATTTACAGTTATATGAATTATAAGTGAGTCTATTAGATTAAATGTAAGCTTCTATGTATTTCATTTTATTTTTGAATTTTTAGCCTAACTTGCTTCTTGTCCATCCGTTTGCTTGCTATTAGAATATTTGAATTTTATTGTTAATTCATTTTTAGATCTAGTAATTAATTATGTAGCTTTAAATTACCATTTCCTTCTTTTAATTAATGTTAGTTTAATCTGGTTTCTAATTGTCATGTAGTTTCCCATTTCAAGCTTTGGGCCCATTCATGTCTTGACCCATTAAGTTGGTATAAGATCGGCCCATATTCTCGAGCAAGCCTAAATGTAGCCTGGCCTATGTTTTCTTGGTCTGATTTTATTAATATTCACATTTACGTATTGATTTTGTTAGTTCATTTTGCTTATGATTGCATTTCATAATATTCTCCTGTTCATTAAATGCAACTTTAAGTTTTGACTTTTGCTAAACTAATGGTTTTACATCTTGTTTTAATTGCTGTTTTTACTTCCCCTCTTTAATCTTTTTAATCATTATTACTCATTAGTTAATTTAATTAGTATATAAAGTTGCCAACGAGTTTAAATCTTAGGTTAATTGTTTCAAACTTTTTTTTTTTTTGAATTTCACTATTTAGCTAAAACAAATCATTCCTCAAAAATACTTGTCCTAGTTCGATTAAATTAAAAATTAAGGATTGCGAAAATAAAATAGTCTCTGCGGAACGAATCACAAATTTTACAACGAAACGAATTGTGCGCTTGCGATTCAAATGTCTTAATTATTTTTAGCACAACATAGACATACTGAAAAGTAGTTTGTTTTACCTACCTTATTTGTAGTAAGTAGGTGTATCCATGTCTATAAGGATATAGCCTCACTTCCTTTGAAGAAAAGTTTTTTTAAGATACATCACAAGAAATATCTCTCTAAGAAAAACGAAGCTGAGAATACTACCATTTGTATTCACAGATTGTAGCAAAATCTTTATCTAACAAAATATTAGATTAAAGTGATATTGTGTTGCATTTGTCTTTGTTATCTGTTCTTACATATTTTACACATTCAACACATATCTTGTTGCAAAGATTCAAGAACAACGAAAAGTTCAAGAATCCATTCACCCCCCCTGTATTCTTTTACTGTATTCAGTACTCAACAAGTGGTATCAGAGCCAGGTTGTTTAATCTAAACAGAAAACGATCATGAGTTCGAATACACCAAAGACTACAGGTACGGTGAAGGTCCCTAAGTTCGACAAAGAGAATTACAACCTCTGGAAAATAAAAATGCTGTTGTTCATCAAAGCTGCCAATCCTCTCTACCCTGACATCCTCAAGAGTGGTCCATTTGTACCACAACAAGAAATTGCTGAATCTACAGTGGGCACAATAGTCATTCCTAGATCATATGTTGCAAAAGAACCATCCAAATGGACGGACTCAGAGAAGGAATAGGTTGCCCTAGACAGTCATCTCATGTTGCTGATCATAGACTCCATGGATATGTCGATGTTTGCTAATATAGCATCATGCACATCAGCCAAGGACATGTGGAACCACATCGAGGTGTTATGTGAAGGGACAGAGGAGGTAAGAGAAAATAGGAAACAGATACTGGTCACACAGTATGAAGCTTTCATGGCACAGTCCAAAGAAAGTATTACTGATATGTTTGAGAGATTTCACAAGCTGGTGACTGAGCTTCAAATGAATGGGAAGGTTTACAGCACTAAGGAATTAAACATGAAGTTTCTACTATCTGCACCAAACCATCTAGAGCAAAGGGTCATATCTCTAAGAGAAAGAGATTTGAACAAAGTCACATATGATGTGCTCTATGGGGTTTTAAAAACTCATGAGCTTGAGTTGCTTCAGAAGAGGGCTATCCAAGCCAACCAAGGCAGAATGATAAACACATCCTGTGCCCTGATTGTCAACAAATCCGTTCAAGACCTGGAGGCATCTACAAGTCAACTGAGAATAGAAGAGATAGTAGATGATGAAGAGACTGAAGAAGAAGTGACTGAACCTGTTGATGAAAAGGAAGAAGATGAGTTCTATACTCTTGAAGAGTTGGATACCATGGAAAACACTTCATATGCTTTTATGGCTAGAAAATTCCCAAACATCAGATTTAAGAGGAATCAGCCCTTCAAGTCTAGATCTCAAAATCATTCATTCAACAAGAGAAAGGCACCTGTGAAAGCAAACAAAAACAAATTCAAAACCGGCTATGTGGATAGGTCATCTGTGAGATGTTATAGATGCAATGACCTAGGGCATTTTGCCAGTGAATGCAAGAAGCCTAAGAAGAAGGATAAGGAGTTTCTTGAGCTTGAAGCTAAGTATGAGGCTCTGCTAAAGAAGCATGCACCAGGTAAGGCCTACATAGCTGAAGGGAAGTGTTGGGATGATTCTGATAGTGATGGAGAAGAACAAGAATTCTGCAACTATGCCTTGATGGCCAACTCCAAGGAAGAACCATCTGAATCAGACTCTCAGGTACCATCCCTCACTACTATAGACATGTCTGTTTCTGAATACAAATCTATGGTTGAACAACTATCTGTTGAGATGTTTAATATTCATACTAGTATGACTGCTGCTAATGAAGAGATTGCTAAACTGTCTACTAGGAATGAACTGTTAAACAAAAGAAATGAGGAAGTAGAACTAACTGCTATGCAAATACAAAACCTTAAACAAGAAATCGAATATCTAAAGAATAAGGTTCTATGTGCTAGTCAAGTTGAGAAAGCTCTTAGGGATGAACTAGTTGAAAATGAATTTAAATTGAAAACATTCAAGAATTCCTCTAGTCTATTGCAGTCCTACCATGAGAAAAATCTAGCTAGACCTAAGGCTGCTATTGGACTTGATTATGACACTCTCAAGCAGAGGAAAGGCTATGCAGTCATTGAAGATGACATTGTTGTTCAAGAGGAAGTGCCTCAGGTTTTGAAAAAGGCTGAGACCCCAATATTTAAAACACCAACACTTGAGATTGATGAGGATGCCTTACTCATTAAGCAACTGTTGGATGATGAAGATAAGGCACAATCAAATGAACAACAAGCATCCTTTAAGAGTGAGAATGTCAAAACCAAAGCCAAGGAGTCAGTAGGAGGTAAACCTAGACTTGAGAAATTTATGAAGTTTGTTTCAGCTGGGAATAATGAGGTTGAGAAGAGAGTGGTTAAAAAGAAACAAAACAGGAATGGCAAATTAGGGATTAACAAGGACAACAATTATGCTTATGTTCCAAATGCCCCTAGGAAAGTTTGTCAAAATTGTTTTAGCACTAATCATTCAACTCATGCATGCAAGAAACCATCTGGTAGTGTTGCTAAACCATTCTATGATTGCTCTGTGCCTTTAAGACATAGAGACTCTCCTTTCTGTGATAAATTTGATTGTATGCCATGTAACATGAATGTAATGACTAGTTGCTTTAATTTGAGAAGACAATTCATTGAAGGTTGTATCAGTCACAATGTTCACACACACTACACAAGAACAAAGTCTTCAAGTCCTCCTAAAGTTAGGAAGGTGCCTCTGTCACCTAAGTCTAAGAACCCTGATTCTAAGACTTCTAACAGTGACAAGAAGACTAACATCAAGAAAGTTGATAAGCATGTTGTTTATGATAAGACTGTTGCTAAGCCACATGGACCCAAACTTGTTTGGGTACCAAAGGAGAAGTAATACCTTTGTGTTTGCAGGGCAAAGAAAGTGAAAGAAAGGTCATGTGGATTTTGGACAGTGGATGCTCAAACCATATGACTGGTGATATGGCCCTGCTATCACAGTATGAGGAGAAGGCTGGCCCAATGGTTGCTTTTGGAGATGACAACATTGGCAACACACTGGGATATGACAAGTTGGAAATTGGAAATGTCATCATTGAAAATGTAGCACTGGTCAAGGGACTCAAGCACAATCTACTGAGTGTTGGTCAATTTACTGACAGAGGCTTCAAAGTGAATTTTGACAAAGATGAATGTTTGATCACCCACAAAAAGACTGGTGACTTTGGTCTATCTGGAGTAAGGAAAGGAAGCCTGTTTGTAGCCAATATGAACTCTGCAAACAAGGACAAAATCTGTTGCTTTTACTCAAAAGCATCAAATGAAGATAGTTGGTTGTGGCATAAGAAGCTATCACACTTGAACTTCAAAGGCATTAATTCTCTAGTCAAAAGAGAGTTAGTAAGAGGCATGCCCACACTTGAATTCTGTCAAGAAGGAGTGTGTGAGGCTTGTCAAAAGGGAAAAATGAAAAGATCAAGTCACAAGTCAAAGACAGTGACATCAATAACCAAGCCCCTTCAACTAATTCATATGGACTTGTTTGGGCCTGTCAATATTATGTCACTAGGAAGGAAAAAGTATGCTCTGGTGATGGTTGATGATTTCACAAGGTATACATGGGTAGAATTTCTGGCATCAAAAGATGAGGCTCCCCAAGTAATCATTGAGCATATAAAGAAAATTGACAAGGAAGCAAAGGCCAACAATGCAAGTGTGATTGCATTAAGGAGTGATAATGGAACAGAGTTCAGAAATGCCATGCTTGAAGCATTCTGCAAAGAAAATGGTATTTCTCAACAATTCTCAGCTCCAAGGACTCCACAACAGAATGGAGTTGTTGAAAGAAAGAATAGAACTCTGATTGAGGCTGCTAGAACAATGTTACTTGATGCAAAGATGCCTACATGTTTTTTGGCTGAGGCTGTGAGCACTGCATGCTATATCCAAAACAGAACCCTCATCAACAAAAACACTGGAAAGACACCTTACAACTTGATGACTGGAAAGAAGCCCACCCTAAAGTATGTTCATACTTTTGGAAGCAAATGCTTTGTGTTAAAAGACAACTCAGAATATGTTGGAAAGTTTGATGCAAAAGCATTTGAAGGAATTTTTCTTGGCTACTCTATGGAAAGAATTGCATACAAAGTTTATGTCATCACTCAAAAGAAAGTTATGGAAAGCACAGATGTGACATTTGATGACAGCAAAGTACCTGGATTAGAAGAAGCCAATGATGAAGATAAAGATCCTTTGAAGTTTGACAATCTAGATGATTCTGATGAGGAGATTGAAACTGAATTTGAGCCCACAATTCAACAAACTCAAGTGAATGAAGAACCTGTGTCAACCAACAATGAAGAAACAAGCATCCAAGACACACCTGTGATTAGTGGAAACTTCACAGGGGGAGGAAATGTAAATGATCATGATCTGGATGATGAAGCAACATCAAGGCTGAGAAATCAATCTGAACATACAAGGAAATGGGATAGATCACATACTGCAGATCAGATAATTGGAGATCCAAATACAGGAGTGAGGACAAGGAGAGCAACTCTAAATGAATGTCTCTATGGTTGCTTTCTATCCCAAGTTGAGCCTAAGAAACTTGAAGATGCATTGTTGGATCCTGATTGGATAATTGCTATGCAAGAGGAGCTAAACTAATTTGAAAGAAGCAAAGTATGGGAACTTGTGTCTGCACCAAAGGATAGAACCATTGTTGGAACAAAATGGGTTCTAAGGAATAAGATGGATGAAAATGGTGTAGTCATAAGAAACAAAGCTAGGTTGGTTGCAAAAGGATACTCTCAACAGGAGGGCATTGACTATGATGAGACTTCTGCCCCTGTTGCCAGACTAGAGGCCATCAGAATTTTTTTGGCATTTGCTTCACATTCTAATTTCAAGGTCTATCAAATGGATGTCAAGAGTGCATTTCTGAATGGGGAGTTGGAAGAAGAAGTATATGTGCAACAGCCACCTGGCTTTGAGGATCCACAATTCCCTCACTTTGTCTACAGATTGCTTAAAGCATTGTATGGACTTAAGCAAGCTCCTAGGGCATGGTATGACACATTGTCACAATTTCTACTGGAGAATCAATTCTCTAGAGGCACACTAGACAAGACACTGTTTTACAAGAAACATGGTGATGATATTATCTTAGTTCAAATCTATGTGGATGATATCATATTTGGCTCTACAAATGAGAAGCTGTGTGAGAAATTCTCTAAACTCATGCAGAGCAGATATGAGATGAGTATGATGGGAGAATTAACATTATTTCTTGGGCTGCAAGTGAGTCAAAGGAAGGATGGCATTTTTATAAGTCAAACCAAATACATCAAGGATCTATTGAAGAAATTTGACTTAGAAGAATGCTCACCTGCAAAGACACCCATGGCCACTGCTACCAAGTTAGATGAAGATAGTAAGGGCAAGAAGGTAGATATCTCATTCTACAGAGGCATGGTTGGTTCTCTACTCTACCTCACTGCTAGTAGGCCAGACATCATGTTTGCAACATGCTTGTGTGCAAGGTTTCAATCAAATCCAAAGAAATCACATATGATAGCAATAAAAAGGATTTTCAGATATCTGAAGGGCACACCAAACTTGGGGTTACGGTATCCTAAGGACACAGGGTTCAATCTGGTTGGTTATTCTGATGCTGATTATGCTGGATGCAG
The DNA here is from genome assembly GCA_036435485.1 of Saposhnikovia divaricata. NCBI lineage: Eukaryota > Viridiplantae > Streptophyta > Magnoliopsida > Apiales > Apiaceae > Saposhnikovia > Saposhnikovia divaricata. The sequence continues at coordinate 115,564,424 of CM071596.1, forward strand.
AGTGGATAGGAAAAGCACCTCAGGTAGCTGCCAGTTTCCTGGACAAAGGTTAGTCTCTTGGTACAGCAAGAAACAACAATCTGTGTCAACTTCCACAGCTGAAGCTGAGTACATAGCTGCTGGAAGTTGCTGTGCTCAAGTGCTTTGGATCAGAAACCAACTTAGAGATTATGGACTTGTGTTGGAAAGAATTCCAATCATGTGTGACAACACAAGTACAATCTCTATAGTTTCCAATCCTGTCAATCATTCTAGGACAAAGCACATTGACATCAGATATCACTTCATAAGGAAGCATGCAACTAATGGAACCATTGAGTTACATTATGTTCCCACAGAGAAACAACTAGCTGACATATTCACTAAGCCATTAGATGAAGCCACCTTCACAAGGTTGGTTAGTGAGATTGGAATGCTGAATTCTTCAAATTCTGGCTGAGTGAATATATCGACTAGATTGTTGCAGCAGTAAACACTTACTTTATCAAATGCTCAATATTTTTAAAGTAAGTATTGGCTGGATTATGATTTATAAATATTCCACAATGCTGCATATGTTGAAAATCATACATCTTTAGCTTGAAATTTCTGTGAAATTTTGAAGAGAATCACTATTTAATTTAGTAGAATATTCTTCAGTGAATATTTTTGGTAAATTTTAAAAGATAGTGAAAAGTGAATTTTATGAGTGAAAAGTATAGTTCGATAAGTCAGACTTCTCGAATGGTTCATTGTTTTGTCATGGCTCGAGTTCTCGAATAGGCCTATCAAGAACCCTCCCGAGTTCTCGAATAGTGTCTTTTGGAGAAATCGAATAGCACACTTTGAATTCTCGAATAGAGTATTTTAGTTCTCTAATGATGGAGTTCTCGAATACTGTATTTGAGTTATCGAATCATTTGAAAAGGCTGATTTCTCGCTGACACTTAATCGCTTTTTTGATTTATATTCAAAATTTCATTTCGCTCATAAAAACATATTTTATTTAGCTTAGAATTATTTTCTGAGTTAAATAACTGCCAGCTGTGAGTTACAAACTGCTTGAGATATCGAATAAGCCTTTCTTGACTTATCGAATAGTTGTTTTATACTTCTCGAATGACTGACTTGTCGATACAAAACTTATATCTAATCGACAACTCAAGTCACTCACATATATACAATTCCACAACTATTCAAATCATTTCATTCGATTTCTCAGGCAGCTAAAGTTCCAAAACCTCTGTAAACCCTAACGTCAAAAGCTAAATTTCTTCTTCAACCTTCATTCTCTTCTCATCTCTCTGTGTAACAATGGCAAATACCCAACTCACAATTCCTACCCACACCAATTTCATAGCAATAACCAACGATGTTGAAGCACCCAATGCAAACTTTAAGTGCTTCGTTCGATGGATGGCTGAATCATACATCAAGGATGCACTCTCAGCCAACCCAACTCTGTATCTAGATTTACTAGAAAAGTTTTGGAGAACTGCTACTGTGGAGGTCGTGGCCCTAGAGAATGCAATAACTTCATACGTAATCTATTGCAAGATTCAGGACAAGGAAATCACCATCACTACTGAAAATATGAATCAAGCACTGGGGTTACAACAAGGAGTGTATGACAGTCAAGCAACTGATCAGGAATTGGAAGATTTCTTTGATTTTATCAACTACTCAGATAGAATCAAGCTTGGAAATTTGAATAGGAAGTACTTGAGGAAGGAATGGAGCTATGTCTTTGCCACTCTTCTTCAAGTCTTCACAGCAAGGAAGTCCAGCTTTGATCAAATCAGCACACCTGTTCAACAAATAGGATATGCTCTAGCATATGGGAGAAAGATTGATGTTGGTTTGATTATAATGCAAGAATTGTATGGGAGACTTGGTAAGAACTCAGCCAAGAGAGGTAATGAAATTTTCTTCCCTCGCTTTATTCAATCTGTACTTAATTTCATAGATGTTAAATTGATTGAATTGCCAGGGTTAGACAAAAATAGAATAGGCTATCCGAAATCCATGACCAAACTCATTTTTGGTAGCTTGGAGACTAGGAATGATGTGGATGTAAGGCTCAAAATAACTCCCCTTATGGAGAGTTTATTTAGGACTTACCCCCACAACATGCCAATATGTGCCTCAATGTTGTCTGCAATGATGAAGCACATGGGTCTCCCTCTACCTGAAGAATCTTCAACCCCAAAGGTCAATACTACAGCCTCTGTGCCTGACAACAAGCCTAAGGGGGGGAAGAGGACATCAAGGAACTCAAATACAAAGGGGGAGAAACCACCAGTAAAGGGCATCAAAATCACTGAAAGTGCTCATCAAAGAACTTCAAAATCTCTAATTCATGTGCCTGGCAAAGGAAAAGACAAAATTGATGAGCCTCCTACTTCTCTGCCAGTTGTCACTCTACCAACTGTGCACATCACTACTTCCAGTGGTCAAAAGCAAACTATCACAACCACAACCACGGTGGTTGCAGGGAGTATGCCATCTGATAAACCTTCCTTCTCCATATCTAAAAGTGCCAAGCCTGTAGAAGTGAAGGTGGTCACTGAGGCCAAGCTACAAGAAATTGCAAACTCAAATGTTTATCATGATGATGCATTCTTGGAGTTTCTGAAAGTCTCAAGAGAACAGGCTGGTGACACTCAATTGTATCTAAGGAGCTTGAAGGATCAGATCGATTACTTCACTGTGGTACCTAGAAAAGTTGATAGCTCATGGCTCAAGGAAGTAATGATGGTAGCAAAATCCAGAATCTGGCATCTAACCTACAAAACTCTACATTCCTTGAAACATTCAGAGATAGATGCACTGATAGAGCTCATAGAGAAGAGGAATGTAAATGAAAACAATAAGAGTCTGTATAATGACTTGAGGAATGGCCAACCTTCAAGGTTGCCAGAAGTGATTAAGAAGCCATGGACCATCATCTATCAGTCTGGCACCAGAATTGAAGAGATTAAACAATTGGTCATTCCCAATGATCTCACTTCTCGAAATCACAGACTCATTATTGCCATCATTGATCTACTGCAAAAGAAGAAGGGGACAAGTACTGCTGAAGAGATAGAGGCACTGCACATTCTCAGATCATACATTGCAACTGGTGTAATTCCAGAAATGGCCAAGCCAAGGAGGAATAAGGATGATGAAGGTGAAGACAAGAGTGATGGGAGGAGAAGTCATCACAGGAGTGATAAGGGGGATGAGGATAAGAAGAAGAAGAAAGACAGCAAGGATAAAAAGGATGATGACCAAGGCAAAGTCTATGAGAGGAAGAATGGAAAACAGCAAGCCTTAGGCATTGCTAGCAGCAATCTCACTTCTAGGGTGAATGCTATTAGTAATGACCTACCAAAATCTAATCCCATGGCTTCTGCAACTGTTTTACCACCTCAAGAAGAGAAGAAGATTCAAGTCAAGAAACCATCTGTACATTTCAAAAAGCATACTGCTAATGGAATACTACAATGGTCCACAAACAAAGGTCACATGCTACTGCCAGGCAACCATGTCAAAAGGATCAAATTCAAACAAGCTGCAAGGAAACCAAAGCTATCAAAGTCAAGGACTCTGACAATCTATCCAGGCTTAAAACTCCAACCACTAGATGAAGATTTTGATGAAGACCAACTGCAATTCTTACAAGCTCAAAGAATCTATCATGTTGCCATTGTTGACAACTGCCTTGAGATCAAATATACTGATGGAAGGGAGGAGAAATTCAAACAAGGAGGATGTCAACACTGGGGCAAACTACATGATATAGAAAGAATAATTGCATTGTTGAGCTCAGAAGATAAAGTGGAAAGAGTATGGAAGCTGGAGCTAATTGATTTTGTGAAGATGAAGAGAGATCATAAGGAGAAAATCATAAAAGAGTGTCTTGAGAAATGGCTAGCAAGGGAGAAAGAAATTGAGAGACTGGAGATTGAAGCATAAAAGCTAAGGGCAAAGGGATTGTGTAGAGTTCAGTTTAACCCCTATGTGGTGAAGTATAGGAGGAGAAATGGGAGTCAGGTCCACATCAGAATGAATCTACTCAACCACTATCCTGCAAACATTCTGAAACCAGTACTTGAAGATTTCAAAGACTCAATTTTGCTTGAGGAATTGGATGCTATGACAGAAATAATAAAAGCTATGGATGAGAATACAAGGAAGGAGAAAGAAAGAAGACAGAAAGCATATGATGATTTGCAAGCCAAAGCTATGGAAAGGGGAACAAATGACAATGGCTAGTACTTCATCATAGGCTGTAAGATTACTCACCCTGTAGTTCTATCCACATTGCTAATCAAATTCATACATGTATTGTCAAGTTTTATCTTTATGTATGTTAGGCTTGTAATCAGACATGAAATTGTGACTAAGGGTCTTACTCACAATTTGGGGGAGATTGTTAGTCACAGAGGCATGCCTGAATACATCTAATAACAAGCCTAAGTATGTGTAATGCCATGCATTACCTACATGACCTCTTAACTGATGGAACCTCTAGTTGTAGAGTTTCTATTTGTTTTGTACATGTAATAGGCATCAAATTCTAGTTGTGTTACTGTACTTATAAAGTCAAGAATAATGCTTGAAAGAAGTTCCAAGGTTCATGCCTCAAGCAAGGAGATAAAGACTACCAAATAATCACAGTTGGGATTTGAAGAAATGAAGAATTTGCCTAAGTACCTATTCGAGAAGTACATTTGTCTATTCGAGAAGTCTAGCATTCGAGAAGTCAGAGATTCGAAATCTCAGAAGACACTATTCGATATCTCTAAATACACTGTTCGATATCTCATTCGATATCTCAGAGATTCGATATGTCTATTACTCTATTCGAGAAATCATGGAGTCAACAAGTCAAAGCATCATTAGAGTTCTCTAAGAGTCAACAAGTCAATGATCTATTCGATATCTCAAGGACTAAAGAAGCTATTCGACATCTCAGGGATTCGATATGTCAAAATGCTCTATTCGATATCTCAAGGGGTCCCAGAGAAAAGATCTATTCGAGAAGTAATTCGATATGTCAATATAACACTATTCGAGAACTCAGAGTTATCGATTAAGTCAATTCGAGTTCTCGAATTAATCACTTAGTCACTTCTCGAATACATTCTTGGAGACAAAATACTGAAGAATTGTACAAGTCAGAAACCTGCAACAAGCCAAGACGCTTTATTTGACTATGTACTATAAAGTAGATTGGAAAGCCTACAAAGAAGCTTGGAGAGATAAGACAAAGGGACAAGGAGCTAAAGAAGTGGATCTGAACAGGCTTTGCAAAGTCAAATCTGTAGCCGTTTGGACTCTTACTCAAATGAGATAGACATACTGAAAAGTAGTTTGTTTTACCTACCTTATTTGTAGTAAGTAGGTGTATCCATGTCTATAAGGATATAGCCTCACTTCCTTAGAAGAAAAGTTTTTTTAAGATACATCACAAGAAATATCTCTCTAAGAAAAACGAAGCTGAGAATACTACCATTTGTATTCACAGATTGTAGAAAAATCTTTATCTAATAAAATATTAGATTAAAGTGATATTGTGTTGCATTTGTCTTTGTTATCTGTTCTTACATATTTTACACATTCAACACATATCTTGTTGCAAAGATTCAAGAACAACGAAAAGTTCAAGAATCCATTCACCCCCCTGTATTCTTTTACTGTATTCAATACTCAACATATTGTGCATTTCAATGCTCTTAATATACATTCCAAAAGGCCCAAAACACATTATAAAGTGGTCAACAAACTGGATCATTTTGATTTTTACTGCTTGATGGTTGTGAATGAAATCTATATATTATCTTATCTTTTGCTTTGGTTAAATTTTGGTATCTAACTTTGACATGACAACTCTATGTAGCTTCCTTGGGTGGAAAGGTCAAGGTCTCTACAGTGCATTCAATGGCGGTGTTGGGTAATTCTGATCCACCATCGTCGGGAAGCATTCAAGGTCTCTACAGAATTATGTATGTACATGTTATATGTTGAATTTTTAGATTATTAGATTTGTAATATAGTTTTAATTCGGTGATAATTTGTTGATGATTGTGAGGTTTTCGATGAAATGTTGCTTTTGCTGCTCGTAATTAGACGGAGAGGAGTTAAGGTTGTTGATAATTTGGTTTTCGATGTTGCGATATTGTTTCTGGATCAAGCTTTACTTTTCTTGCTATGAGCTTAATTTTGAAAATGAAAGGCGAGTGAGTTTGTAGTTTGTTATCAGTTAGGTTCTGTACTTTTTTAGCTCTCGTAAGATCTTTGTTTCAGTTATTGTACTAAATGGCTTGCTATTTTCTTTAAGCAGACGGAATTTGTGAAATGTGTGCAATGTTTGGTTAAGAATTCCTGATTAACTTCAATGTGTCGTGTATTAGGATTGTTGTGTGATGGATTTGTTATGTACGATCTAGCAGCAACATTAGAATCATAAGTTATGACCGAGACATGTAGAGCACTACCTGCTCTTAAATAGGCTGCAAGCTGGGGAGCTGACTAATGATTACCTATTTTCCTTTTACTCATACCTACTTGTCATGCTGGAAGATAGTTTATACTAGATCTACGAGATGTTCATTTTGGTGATCTTAAGTAGACTAAGGAAATCGTAAGGCTATAGACAAGTTCAATTTTTATGTTGCAGTTTCATTATTAAATCAAGGTTTAATTTTCTTGCCATGGCCTTTAAATTGTGCAATACAAGGAGATTGAGATTGTTATCTTGAATAAATGTGTGATTGACTGAGCCTCTTATTCTTGTTTTATAAATAATGTGCAGTTGACGTGAAATTAAGATTAGTGCTTTTGTATTTTGGGATATGTAACTAGTTTACGTGAAATTGAACTGCTCCTGATTGCTTCTACTGAAAGATGTACACACCTTTTATGATAATAAGAGTTATTTTCTAGCTTATATATACTAACATATTATTATTTTTTGGTTTAACTAAGCGTGGTTTGCGAAATGGAAACTCCAGTTCGTCACATCCTATGGCACGTGAACTAAATAAATGTGACAGTTGGAGGTAAAGGAGTACAAATTCATGTTCCTATGGCAGCTGGGTTGGCTGGTCCTTGAAGGAGTGTGCCTAAACCTGCATCACTTCTAAAAGCATTAGGCTCGGCCTCTTCTGGTGCTACTATTAAGGAGGTAGGGAAATCTTCTTGCTTGAGTAACACTAATCTTCCTAGACTGTGATATATGAAATAAATAACTGCATTTCATTATTGAACATTACATCACTAGATCACTACATCATACTGTAAAGAAATATAGATTAATTTATGCTATTAAAACCTATGCTTGGTATACATATTTTTGGAGACTTGGTTATCTGACAAATGCATTGGATTGTATTGTTTCCTTTATCAACTATATTACACAGTACACACCGAAAATTCAGACAAGTTTGGACTTGATCCAAAGAAAAGAAATGAAACAAATATTTCTTATAACTATTTAGATTAATATTGCATCTTTATATATGTTAATAACTTCTACAGTGCTGATTAATATGCATAGTTACTGATTATATATTGTTTAACTTTATCTCTTACAGAAAGAAGATACCCAGAGTAATGCTCTGTTACTCTTACTGTTGTACGTGTGGCTGATATTAAGTTTCCATTGCCATACAGAGCGAAAACATTTTCTCTTGTTGTGTCAGATGCACTTGATTACCTATCCCCGAAATACTTGAACAAGACACTTCCAGAATTAGCCAGGGTGTCATCTGATGGTATAATTATATTTACAGGTATGTGTGTTCTTATATCATATGCCATCTGTTACTGTTACTGGTAGCCCTAGTCTCTATTCATAAAACAATTTAGCCCCTCAAGTTTATAAAGAATACAAAACGCTTCTCATTGTCGTCTTCTGGTCTTTTTTGATAATTAAAGACAAAATGAAGATACATCAATCTTATAAATTAGCATACCCCTTGTATTTGCACCTAAGGGTTGTTCAAGTTAAAATAATGAGTATAATAAAGTAACTTTGATCCAGATCAATGTTCTTTCGAAAGAAAGTAGAGATAATGAGCTGTTATTATGCTTAGATAGTTGTATGCATTTGAATAGGTCAGCATATAAAATATGTATAGGCTCAAACTGTGACATGTCCAGCATCGTTTCCTGGCAGTTAGCCAGTGGCTTGCATAAGGGGTCATACTTTGTTGTGTGAGATTTTTTTTGCCAAGTAAAATTTTGAAATTCCTGGTTAAATTGCAAATAGGCAAATTTAAGGGTACAATTTTATTGTTTGGATCAAGGTAATGATACTAATTTGCAATGTATCACAGGTTATCCAGACCACTCCAAAGCTAAAGCTATCGATCCACCAAAATATGGGCGCCTGGTGAGTTGTTTATCATGCTTATCAACGTCTTGTTATCAAATATTATATGTACATTCAACTGAATGCCACTTTTTGTCACAGTTTTTTGTAACTGTTTTCGCTACACGTACATGTCTGGATCATGATATAGGAGCTGTAAGTTAAGTTTAAAGTTTGTATAAAGTTAAAATTAGTTTTTCTTAGCATCCTTCACTTCAGACCGGTGAGGAACAACCATATAGTTTTTTGGCATGAAGAATTGTTAGGTCCGATAAGATTGTAGAAGGGGGGGTTGAATACAATCTTTACCTTTTTATCGAAATTTGTCCGTTAGATAATATTTTAGCAAAAACAAATTTGTGCGGAATTACTTAACACAATTTTTCAAGTTGAATATAACTGTATATTAACTTGATACGGTGTTACAAAATCAGTATAACAACTTATCAAGATGTTAATAACTAATTAGAAAATTCGACATGAACTTTTCTAATTTAGTTAATAATGATCAAGATAAGAACTAGGAAACTTAATTCGCTAGTAGTACAAGAATCACAAGTAATCAAGTTCTATCGGATAGAATATTACAAAGATGAAGAACTTGAATTTCTAGGAATTGTTTAGGCTTTGGTGTTCTTGAGTTTCTTGAGAGAAAATCTGCTGGATGGAATTATATTCTGCTGTGTTTTTCAGTTATTACATAATCTGCTGTCTTTGGTTCTTTTATATCAGCAACAAGTCTTGCTAGCTTTTTGTAGGATATTTAACTGCTCCAGCATGACTTAATCTGCTTCCAAGACTTAATTTTTCTTCATTAAGACTTACACAAACCTCCATTAAGACATAAACCTGGCCGGTATAACTTAATAAAAATTCGGTATGACCTAAAACATCTGGCAGGTGGTCGGTATAACTTAATCAGGATATTTTGGCTCGGTAGGACATAATCTGAATTTGCTCGGTAAGACATAATGTTGAAGCTTCTCGGTAAGACATAATTTAGGTCATACCGATTTTGTCTTCACCAAGACATAATCCAATCCTTTTCCTTTTAAGTCATATTGATCCATTTAATTAATTAATGATTATCAAATTCACATTTATTTGATACAATAATTAATTTAATAAATTAATTAATTCTTCTAGAATTAATTCATTTAATTAAATCAACTAAATGATTTATATCAATTATAAATGAATTTAATTAAATCAATAAATAATTAATTTAATTCTTACAAACCACTGAAGGTAGTAAAGAATTACCACTGACTTGTGTTGACGTTCGATGTACTGTCTGGTTCATGAACGACTAACTTCAATGATGCTTCTTCACTTTTGACTTTAGGTTGTGGTTTGTTTCTTCTCTCAATTCTCTTGTACTGTAACTGACATTCAAACTATCATTCGAAAAATCTCTGTCACTGTTCAAATGAATCCATTCGCTTCAATGCTATACTGGGGCTTGATCAGCTAACTGAATCGTCTTCCAGTGTACGACATCAACACTATAGATTGACTTTTCTTCTTTCTTCTGACAGATAATACTTCTTGAGATTCCTGTGACAGTTCATATGTATATTTACTTATTACAATTTGGTTTAAGTTGACTAGGATCCTCTAACTACAAATAGGCTGAGTCATATGCCTTTCAATCTCCCCCTATTTGTTTGTTAGACAATAACAAGCAAATTCCTAGAGGATACCTCAACTAATCCAACTTAACCAAATGAAAGATAAAACTTTAAATACGAAGTAAATATGAAAAAAAAGTTCTGGTTTATATTAACCATTTCCAGATTCAAACAAAATGATAAATACAAGATAGATGATCCTTTAGCCTGATCATATTTAACATATTCCTATCTTGACCTATCTAGCTCTAAAGATAATACACGTAGAGCTTATCTTCAATTACTGTCTTCTAGTCTAAATTCTCCTTCTTCTGGCTCATCTGTGACTTGAAGTTTCATGTGTAAATCAGAATCAACAAGACGCTCTCTTCGTGATGACAATCCTTGAGGTAAGACTAAAGGAATTCCAAGCTTCTTTCTCAGTTCACCTTGAAATTTCTTGTAATCTTTTATATTCGTTTGTACATAGGATCGAATGTGATCTGCAGCTATTACCTTTTCTTCAGTCAAGAATCCATGATTTCTGAGAGCATATTCAGCATATACCAAGTGTTTTGCATGATGTTCATATAACTCATCTGTCTGAAGATTGATTGAATGAAGTACCTCTCCCTTAAGAAATTTTACTTGTGGAGGATCCTTAATCACTTCTGGTCCAGCTCTTTCAGCAAATTCTTTGAACTTCTCATGTAACAACACACCTAGCTCAGAAGATGTTCTCACCTTAGGCCTAAGTACCCAAATCTCTGTCAGCGATCTGTCATAAAAGAATTGAATAGATACTCTGAAAGTTCCAACATTATGACAATCCACAAATATTACCAGCTCATCAGATTTGGGTTCAAATGCAGTAGTTATCCTGATGACTTCTACCTTTAAGGCCTTTATATACATATCATGAATTGGATTTGCCAGTTTGAATTCCTCGAGAATTTCTCCAAGACGACGATCTTCATAATCAGAACTCTGAGGTGAATCAATTGCTTTTTGAGCACGTTCCCATTTGTCACCGCTCTTTAGTCTGATATATGTCTTTCTCTTCTCAACATTTATAGCATGTAATCGTTGTAATGCTTGCTATTCAGCTTTCTGAAGTTCTTCATTTCGTGCAATTTGCTCTAATGACTTTTGAAGCTTTTCTTCTCTCATCAGCAAATTAGCTTCCCTCTGAGCAAATAATTCTTCAGATTCTTTCTTTGCTTGTTGAGCTTCATATTCAGATATCACTGGTTCTTCTTCTTCCCAGTGACTTAAATCTGGTTCAGGTGATTTCTCACCTTCATCAGAAAAATCAAAGTCATCAAAAACATCAAGATTACCTGGTTCACCCGTGACTTGATCATCTGCAACAACTTTCTTCTTCCCCTTATTCCTCCTGTCTTCACTGTCTCTATCAGATTTATCAGATTTACCTCCTTTCTCTCCTTGTCCTTTCTCACCACCTTGTGATTTCTGTGCCTGTTGTGATTTCTCCCCCTTAGTTGAGGAATCCTCTACAGATTTATCAGTTGCACCAGCTTCAGGATCTCGTTCATCATCATCACCACCTGTTCTTGCAAAGAATTCTCTTTCTTCAGTAGTTGGTGTGCGATTTTGACTGATCAGATGAAATAAATGCCTTAATCCTTTAGCTTGATGTGCATTTTGCTTCTCAATTTGATCTAGTCGAAAATCATTAGAACGCTGATTTTCATGCACTTCTTCCTGTAGATTGTCAACCTTGTTGGAGATTTCAGCAATAATTTTGTCTTGTGCCACCGTGACCTCACCAGAATCATCAAGAGCTTTTTCATGAGAAAGTTCGAGAGTTTTGATTTTATTAGTGAAGAATGTCTTCAAGTTGTTGATGTCACCATTTATCGAAGTAAGCTGATTATCAACAGAGGTGGATGGAGAAGACTGTTTATCCACTTGTGCTCGAAGTAATCTAGCTTCAGCTTTACTTGCTTCTAGTTCCCTTTCCAGATCTTGTATTTTTTGTAACAATGAGAGAGTGTATGTGTCTGTGTGTGCACTCACCTGAGTTTCACTCTGAATTTCACTCACCTGATGTGCATGTGTATCACTCAATTTTGTGGTAATCCTCACATCACTCCTCTCAATTTCCTTAGCTTTTCCAGAAGCGGTACCTGCAGTTAAAATCACCCTAGCCTCCTCTGGGATGGTCAGTGGTGGTGCAATGGGAGTTCGCAAATCCCTGTCCTCAATCAATTCCACTTGTACATTTGGATTTGTAATCTGAATTTCTTCAGTAGTAGATTGATCAAGTTGCCTTCCACTTTCTTCAGTCGAAATTGCGAGTGGAAACTCCCTTGAGGGATCTAGGAATGTTTCTCCTAGGAGGGGAGATGATGGTTCCATTAAAGTTGGCAAGGAACCAAGATTTCCTTCAGAAGTCTGTGAAGACTCTTCTACCGTAACTATGGTAGGCACTGTTTCAGACTCAATGTGCTCTCCTGTCAATGTGTCCCTATTTGAATCATAATCTATCTGTTCTCCCATTGTTAGTAATAACAAAGGGGTTGTGCCTGACACATTACAGGATGCCATGGCCCTATGGCGAATTTCAATAGTATCATCCTGTTGAGAGGATGATCCTAGTAACTGTTGCATGGCCATATCAACGTCCATATCTTGTTGGGAAGATACGGATGGGCTTACAGTTGCCTCTAAATCAGTTCTACTTTTCTTTTGTAGAGGCAGAGCTGTGGGTTCACTCATTATATTTTTTCTTTTCTTTGCTCTTTGAAAGGGAATTTTCTTTCTGGAGTGAAAGGTTTTAAGTGATGTAGATTCAGTGTTTGGCTCTATGACCGGGGTTAGAGATTGCGGTCTTACAATCCCTTGGTCAGCCCTATCAACCACTTGGGTTCCAGAAATAGATTGAGAAGCAGAAATAGTTTGAGGAACAAAAGACAATACCTGGTCAGCTGGTTCTGCGATAGTCTCTGATAAGATTGGTTGATTTAATTCAGGTTCAGGGACAGATGCAGTTTCTTCCACTAGATGTTCAACAGCAAGTGCAGGTGGCTGAGGAACAATTTGTTGAGCAGGTTCAACTTGTTGATTGCCTTGATCTTCATGTTCAACAAGTATGTTTTCCACTGGTGGTTCAGGGTTTTGTTCAGGTTCTGGTACAGGTTCAATGACAGGTAGTTGTATATAGTTTGACATGTATTGGGTGACAACTACAGGTATATTTGTGAATTTAGGCTTGTTGTTGTACTCAGTGAACAATCTGGTAGAAGGTTTACCTGACGCCAGTGATTCTCCATTCAGGAATTGGGCTTGGTTTTCTAGTTCCACTAGATGATTAAAAATCAATGACAGGAATCTTGGATAATAGCATGATACTTTTTCTCCATGATCAAAATTCCTCTTTGCATTAATGATTCTTCTAACCATCGGAACACACGGTAGTCTACCAATATTAATTCTTCAGTTGTGTGCAACTGCATATCCAATATGCTGCATGAAGGATGGTAATACCCCGAAGTTCACTTTAGTAGAATTGGCAAAGACTTTAGCTAAGGTGTCAAACAGATAGTCCCATTCCTGAACGAGGTGCTTTTTATTCCAGACAGTTTGATCAGGTCTGTCTTGGTAGAATATACCATTCAAAAAATTTATCAATTCTTGTTCTGATGGTAATTCTTCGAAATTGTCACTAGGAAAGTTTAAGACCGTATTTATAACATTTTCATCCACTGTGTACTGATTGTCTCCGACAGAGAAGACAAACGATCTGTTGTCATTGGAAATGACAGCAGTAGTACACATGATTCGCAAAAGTTCAATTTTTAAGGGAGCATCTAAGCTCAAAGCAGTGCGAACTAGTGAATTATCGTTTAAAAATCGAATCCACGGTCGAAAACGTTCAAGTGAACATTTTTCTGGATCAAAATAACCGATTAAATTATGTTTAATAATTTCAAATCGATCAGCCATTTTAATCAAAATTTAATTTCTTTGAAAATTTCAGATTTTATAAAATAATGAATTAAAAATTAATTTTTCGAATTAATAAATAATTAAAAATTCGAGAAAATTAAAAGTTGTTAAAAAATTCTGAAAAATTCACACAACAATCTCCTTACACACACAAACACATGTATATTTTTAGATTTTTAAGATTCGAACCCAGTTTTTCTGAAAAATAAATCGTATTTTGCGATTTTCCGAAATAAAAAATCTTCAAATCGGAACAAGATTGAGATTTTAAATAATCAAAATGAAGATAATCACACCAGGAATCGATGGTTGTATTTGGTTTGTGATTTAAGTCAAGATTTGTGTTGAAAAATGGGCATGAACGATCGGTGGTTTATGCGTGTATATGTATGTATATTCAATAGTTCTCAAAGACTTAACTTTGGAGAATGACTTAAAATGAAATAAGACTTAACAATACCCTAACTGCTCTATATATATAACTAGCTGAATATGACTTAATTAAGTATTCAGTGGATAAGACTTAATCTATCTAACAAGACATAACTAATAAGACTTAAAACAGGTGAATAAGACTTAATAATTATATACCTCGTTAAGACTTAAATATTTACTAAGTCGGTTATGTCATACCGAATATTTTTTTTTAAAACTAATAAGACCTAAACTAATTAAGACTTAAGCTTAATATTCTAATAAGACTTAGAATTATATATAAACAAGACTTAACTAAAAATTCGAGTAAGACCAAAAATTAAAAACAGAATTATTCTAATAAGACTTAACATAAATAAGACTTATTAAATATAATAAACTTATTAATAAGACCTATTATTATTCTGTTTTAATTTAAGACATATCCTTATTAAAATAAATTAAAATATATACAAATAATTCAAATAAACACACAAAAATATACAATTAACTTATAAAAATAATAAAAATATTATAGAAAATTAAACAAATAATAAAAATAATTATAAATACCATATGCTATCCTATTAACGAAACCAAAGCAATATTAACAGGACAAACACTACAAAACATATGATAAATTAATTATTAAAATAGAAATAAATATCTACAAATATTCTAAAAATACAGAAATATGAAGTATTAAATAATATGAATAAACAGAGTGAAAAATAACTAAACAAGCAAGAAAATCAGTTGGTAAAATAATTATACAAATGATTTCAAACAACAAATATTCACAGAATAATCACTTGCAAAATTATTAAAGATCAAATTTCAGATATTAACAGTATTAATTACTAGGACTGTTTAACATACCCAATTCACTAACAATATTAGTGAATGAGGATTCATTAAGCGACTTAGTAAAAATATCTGCAGTTTGATCTCCAGAGTCTACAAATAGTAGTTGCACTGTACCATTCATTACATGCTCTCTTATAAAATGATACCTTATGTCAATGTGCTTTGTCCTTGAGTGCTGCACAGGATTGCTGGCGATTGCTATGGCACTTGTATTATCACATAAAATAGGGATATTTTCCAATACAATGCCATAGTCCATTAATTGATTCCTAATCCATAAGATCTGAGCACAACAGCTTCCAGCAGCTATATATTCAGCTTTGGCTGTTGAGTTGGAAACTGTTTGCTGTTTCTTACTGAACCAGGAAACCAATCTTCCACCTAGGTATTGACAACTCCCAGATGTACTTTTCCTGTCTACAACACTTCCTGCATAGTCAGAATCTGTATATCCAATTAAAGTAAAACCAGATTCATTAGGGTACCAGATGCCTAAATTAGGCGTACCCTTTAGATATCTTAAGATTCTTTTGACAGCAGTGAGATGGATTTCTCTAGGGTTCGCTTGGAACCTTGCACACAAGCATGTGGCAAACATTATATCTGGTCTACTAGCAGTTAGGTAAAGCAATGAGCCAATCATACCTCTATAGCCTGTGATATCTACCTTGGCAGAACTTTCACATAAACCAATTTTGACAGCTATAGTTGATGGTGTCTTTGCTGATGAGCACTCCTCCATGTGATATTTCTTGAGGAGCTCCTTGATGTACTTGGATTGACAAATAAATATTCCATCTTGTCTCTGACTTATTTGTAATCCAAGAAAGAATTTCAGTTCTCCCATCATGCTCATTTCAAACCTACCCTGCATTAACTTAGAAAACTTCTTGCATAGAAGCTCATTAGTAGACCCAAATATAATATCGTCCACATAGACTTGGACTAGTATTATATCATTCTTATGTCTTTTAGTGAAGAGCGTTTTGTCTATGACACCTCTTATAAAACCATTTTCTAATAGAAATTCAGAGAGAGTGTCATACCATTTTCTTGGGGCTTACTTAAGACCATAGATAGCTTTGTAAAGAAAGTAGACATAGTCCAGATGATCTTGAACTTCAAAACCAGGGGGCTGTTCTACATACACTTCTTCATCTAGCTTACCATTCAGAAAGGCACTCTTGACATCCATTTGATAAACTTTGAATCTTGAATAGGATGCAAATGCCAAGAATATTCTGATGGCCTCAAGTCTTGCCACTGGAGCATAGGTCTCGTCATAATCAATGCCTTCAGCTTGAGAATAACCTTTAGCTACCAGTCTTGCTTTGTTTCTTATCACAGTGCCATCTTCATCTAGTTTGTTTCTGAATACCCATCTTGTGTCCACCACTTTTCTATCTTTAGGTCTGGGTACCAGCTTCCATACTTCTAGTTGATTAAATTGATTGAGTTCATCTTGCATAGCAATCACCCAATCAGGATCAGATAGAGCTTCTTCTATCTTCTTAGGTTCCATGACAGATAGGAACCCAGAATAATTACATTGATTCTGATAAGCTCTTCTTGTTTTCACACCAACATCTGGATCACCAAGGATCAGCTCAAAAGGATGAGCTCTATTCCAAACAGTTTGTCTGGGAAGAATTGATCTTGATGATTCGCCTTGATCTTCAGTATGATGTTGAGTATGACTTGTTGACCCTTCATTATCTCCCCCTAAGTTGTTGCCAGTTTGACTTGTTGATGGTTCAAGAGTATCAGTGGTGTCTTGAAAATTATCATTGTTTTCACCAGCATCACCTTGATCATTACCACCAACATTTGGATTATTATTATCAGCAACAACGTCAGGTTGATTGTCATCATCTGAATCTGAGTCTGACATGTCATCAAACTTAAGCTTTACAGATGGATCTTCATTTTGGATACTTGGGAGTTTTGTGTCATCAAATGTAACATTGACACTTTCCATAGTTTTCTGTTGATCAATAAGATACACCTTGTAGACTCTTCTAGTATAACCAATAAATATTGCTTCAAGTGCTTTTTCTTCAAATTTACCACCTTGATCATCTCCTTCTTTCAGCACAAAGCATTTTGTCCCAAATACATGGAAGTACTTGAGAGTTGGTTTCTTGTCATGTAGAGCTTCATATGGTGTCTTCATTAAGTCTTTATTGATAAGTGTTAGATTCTGGGTATAGCACGCAGTGTTGATAGCTTCAGCCCAAAAGCTCAATGGAAGCCTTGATTCACTTAGCATAGTACATGAAGCTTCAATCAAGGTTCTATTCTTTCTTTCAACTACCCCATTTTGCTGAGGAGTTCTGGGAGCCGAGTACTGTCTAGTTATACCCTTTTCAGTGCAAAAGTCATTCAGAACTGCATTCTTGAATTCAGTTCCGTTGTCTGACCTTATAGCTCTTACTGGACGATTAGAGTCCAGCTCAATTAACTTAATGTGATCAACTACCAGTTGTGGAGTTTCATCTTTTGAGTTCAGAAATAGTACCCATGTGAATTTTGAGAAATCATCAACAATCACTAGAGCATATCTTTTTCTTGACATGGACATCACACTAACTGGACCAAACAAATCCATATGGAGAAGTTGTAATGGTTCAGTTATTGATGATGTGTTAATGCTCCTGTGAGTTGCCCTTTTTAACTTTCCTTTTTGACAAGTATCACATAGACCTTCCTGAGTAAATTCAATCGAAGGTAAACCTCTCACTAATTCTCTTTTAACTAGAGAATTCATTGTTTTGAAGTTTTGGTGAGAAAGTTTCTTGTGCCATAACCAACTTTCATCAATGGATGCCTTTGAATAAAAACATCTAATTTCTTCTGTGCTTCTAGAGTTCATATTGGCTATGTACAAGTTTCCTTTTCTTACTCCAGTCAACTGCGGCCTTTCATTTCTCTTGTGTGATATTAGACAATTCTTCTTGTTGAAATGAACTTCATAACCTTTGTCACAGAATTGACTAATACTGAGCAAATTGTGCTCAAGGCCGTTCACAAAAGAGACATCTTCAACGATAACATTTCCAGCTTCTAATCTGCCATATCCATCAGTTTTACCTTTGCTGTTATCTCCAAAGGTAACGACTGGGCCGGCCTTCTCCACCACATTTGTCAGCAGGGCTCTATCTCCGGTCATATGCCTTGAACATCCACTGTTCAGAATCCACATGACTCGTTCAACCTGTTTTAAACCCTACAATGACAAATTGGTTAGACTTTCTTCGGAACCCAAATTTGATTGGGTCCAGAGTACTTAATAAATTGGCCTTTATCAGGCAAAGCAACACTTTTTATTTTAACAATATTTTCTTCAGGTACTGGACATTTAACCCTGTAAACAGCTTTAACTTGTTTTGGTTTCAGCTTGGGTAACCATGTCTTCACCATATCCTTAGGAGGACTTGGAGTCCTAGTCTTAGGATTAGGTGGGTTTACAGTCCTGGATCTAACATGATTATTTCTGCTCATATGCTGTCCAGGAACATTCTTATCAACACATGCATGATTACCGTTAAAGTAAGCAGACATTATATTAAAAGCACAAGACATGCAATTAACAGCATTGCATTTCTTATGAGCAGTATCAATAACAGGAATAGCATACATGGTAGATATGTTGTTGCATTTATTCATGTTGTTACTTCTACTACTAGTTTTCAAGGAACTAGTAGACTCACCAACTCTTTCTGTTTTCTTAAACACAGACTTTCTTATCTTCATCATTTTTAACAACTTGATTACTTTCTAAGACTACGCCATTAGCTACATCCTCAATGCGCATCTCTTCCTTAATGATTAATGATGTTGTATCCAAAGGTTCTGCTATGGATGTCTTAAAGAGTGGGTTACTAACACCCTTAAGCACTATTGGTATACCCTTTTCTACAGCACTAACACGATTAGGGGTAATAATGCTTGTTCGTCCAATAGCTTCATTATAATCAAACCCAATTCCAACGGTTTGATTAATAGCTTGTTGGTTAAACAACTCTTTAGCCACTTTACATGATTTAGAAGTAGCACTAACCTTTATTTCTAGTTCAGCTATTGTCTCACGTTGTTGAACCACTATCAACGCTAGAGACCTCTCAAGTTCTTTTAGAATTCTTATTTCTGATTTTTGTTTATCATGGCAATTTTGTACATCGTGTAATTCTGATAATTGATTTCTAAGATCTGTATTTAACAAATTGATCCTTTCAATCTCTCTATTAGCATAACCTAGTGAATCACTAAGTTGATAAATATATTGACTTTCAGAACATGATACCTCAGATGAAGTACCACTGGAGTTATCAGATTTTGCCATCAGGGCAAGATTGCCATACTCTTCTTCTTCAGAGTCTGTATCATCCCAATTCTTTCCAGCAGCCACATAGGCTTTACCTGTCTTCTTCTTCTCAGATCCAAAGTCTTTTCTTTGGTTTTGTTTTGGCTTCTGACATTCAGTAGCGAAATGTCCAAGTTCATTACAGTTGTAGCATCTAATTTTACTTCTTTCAACTGTTCCAGTTTTGTAACCTCCTCTCTTACTTGAGGATGAAGAACCTCCTCTCTGGAACCTGTTATAGTTAGATTTGTACCTGAACTTGGGATTCTTCCTGAATCTGAAGTTACTGAATTTCCTTACCAACAAAGCCATGGACTCATCTTCCAACTGATCTAGCTCTTCTAACGAATAGAAGTCTCCTTCATCTGGACTAGCATTCGTTTGACCAACTTCAACTTCAAGCTTGCCACTGTCAACACTATAAGATTGAATAACCTTATCTTCCACTTCCTGTTTGTTCTCAACAATAAGAGCTGTAGAAGTATTAGCAACTCTTCCTTTTCCATAAATCTCCTTTTGTTGAGATTGTTCCAGTTCATAGGTTTTTAAAACGCCAAAGAGTCTTTCTATAGTAATTTCACTTAGATTCCTCGACTCTCTGATAGCTGTAATCCTATGTTCTAGATGAACAGGCATTGACAGTAGAAATTTTCTGTTGATCTCTTTCTGAGTGTAGTACTTGCCATGCATCTGTAAATTATTGACAAGTTTGTTATATCTTTCAAACACATCTTGAATACATTCATTGGATGCTGATCGAAAGTGTTCATACTCAGATGTCAGAATTTCTAGACGATTCTCCCTAGCTTCCTCTGTTCCTTCATTCACAGTTTCAATGGTTTCCCACATGTGCTTTGCAGTCTTGCAGTTAATCTGTAACACCCTCACTTACCAATATTAAGATTATAAACTCTTATACTCAATTAAACATTAATATAGAAGAAATTTTAGAAATTTCGGCATGATGTAATCATAAACCGAACTAACCACCTGCTCAAACAACTAAGTAGAACTAAAACAGTCCACTTGCATAAGTTATACTAAACCATAAGGAAATAAAACCATGCCAACCCAGACCTCTCACAGGTCACTGTATGAAACAACTACCAATAGCTATTACAACCCAGAACTGAATCAAATAATATACAACCCTTTTAAATATGATAATCTGCCTACTAATACAGTCATAATATGAACAAAGATATATGTTCACTACCCATCCAACCACCTCGACTCTCTGGCTGCCTCTATGGCTACCCCAACCAGACGGGCCACTCCTCCTAGACATCTCCGAGCTTAGCTGAGGAAACAGAATTAGCAAGCAAGTGAGCCAAAATGCTCAGCAAGTATATATACATGTAATTAAAAACATCAACAACTAAAATGTCTGCAAGATTGTCAAGAATTAACAATCAATAATATATAAGCTCAACTGAAAGTTCATCTTTTGTCTGAATCATAAAATAGAAGAGGATTGGACTATCATGCATTTTACAGATAAAAACAATTATAAGGTTAGGCTGCTGATCAGTCACGCACTAACCCCGGACAAACGCACACAGCAATGTCCTTAATGGATCCACGGCACACATTGGCCTTAATAATTTCTGACCACGAATCTGGTCCGACCCTTACGGTCCACATTTTTAAAAAAACTAACAGTCCAATCCTATAACTAGACATCAGGTGTCGGAACAATCGACCACCTCAACTGTCAAATACCCTGGACACTTTTGTTCCAGGTCAACATCTCAAGTTTCGCAAAATGGAATAAGGTCGGGTAAATTCTGATCTAAATATCGACAAGTTCAATATGTATTTACATACAAAGGGTACGGATGCAAATCAATCTGCTAAAAGAATCAACGAAATCAATATAATCGATTTGGGGTGTAACAATTAAGTAATCAGAATTAAGGGAAATTAATGGAACAGATATAGCAAGAATAAGTCGAATAAGCATTTGAATCAGGTTATAATAATCATAACTCATGTGAAAGACAAGTGAAGTAATTTACTTGCCTTAACTAGAAAATCATAGAATCCGAAGTGTCTTTACGTCCTCAGCTTTAGCCTTCCCTTTATCCAAAGGATCTACACACAATATAGCACTATTTTAGAATTCTGCTTAATATTCGCTAATCAATGTAACCATTCCACTTAGTCTACCCCTGCGAATAGTCTCCTAATTTATGTTTATTTAATCATATAATATCATTATATAAACCACAGACAAAAGTATTTAATCATGTAGTCACGTAAACACATACCACATAGATTTTAAAATATGAAGCCCGACTCACAACTCGTGTAAATGGTATAATTATACATACTCATTTTCAAGAAATGATTTTAATATATTTTAGAAAAATTTTGACGGCATCCCCTTTATTCGGGGAATTGCCAGTCGGGATACAGCCGACACCACTAACACAATTGTCAATTCCAATCAAATCCACTTCTTAATTCACATTCCAATTCATTATAAATTAGATAATTAATACCCAAACCCAATTCACATACCAATTCGCATACCAGTTTACTGATTCATAATCTAATACAATTTAAGCAATTATTACTAATTTGATAATTAATTACAATTTATTGCATAAATAGTAAATATTAAATATTTTTAAATATTTGGCTCAGAGAATCATCATCATCGCCATAATCCATCGACTCAATTTACATTAAAACATCACTGTCGATGGGGCAAAATCCCGAGGGTACTCGATTGGGTTTCCAACTCAAGATTCCGCACACACAATTTTACAGATAAAAATTCGAATCAATATTCATCACGAAACCGAAATCAAATACCAAAAATCCGGAACCCAATTCAGTAATGTATAGAACCAGATAATCAATCCACAAATTTATTCTCGACCAAGCACAATACCAACATGAACAAGTTACATAATCAGAAACTAGTATCATGGGCATCATGAATATCTCAAAATCGAAGCCATAGTCGAACAACAACAAGAAACTTCTGAATTAACCCAAGCGAACAACAATTCCAGCAAACAATAACCACGACTTCATCACAGTTGTATCAGCAAGGCCAAAAACGAACCAATACAAATGGAATAACGATTTCACAGGAAGGTCTCATCAACTCGCAAGGAACCACACACACAGGATACCACCATTTTGCACACATACATACCACACTAATTACACACACACACAGCTCGATTCACTCACACACACACTCATATATATTGGATACACACGCTACACAATCACACTCGCACATACACCCCCGACACGCACACACCCACACAGTCGATACCATACTGCTAACAGAACAACGGGGAAAAACAGGGGAATGGGGGAGGGCTTTTACCCGTAAGAATCGAAAAAGAACTGCCAACCAAGAGAGAGATGTTGTAGAGATTAGGGAGAGAGGGAGAGAGTTATGAGAGAGATTTTCAGTTTGAGGTTTGAGATAGAGAGAAAGCTGGAAGCATCGAGAGATTTGTGGTCTGATGAAATGATTTGGGGATTTAGGGTTATATGAGTTTTGGGAAAAATTTTATTAACCAATAATCATACTTTCTCTTTTAAACAAAATCCATAAAATTAAAATTTTAAAATGGCAATTAAACAGAAAATGAATAGAATATTAAATTTTAAAATTTTAAAATAAAGAATGTAAAATTACGATCACCCACATATTTTTAAAATATTTTTAGGATTTAAAACGAATTAAATATGAATTTTACAAGATCAAATCCTTAAATCGGAAAATAATTCGAAAAAATCATTTTAAAATCCTTGAAACCAAAATAATTCACCAAATATTTTTAAAAGTCATATAAACTAATAAAGTTAATAATGAAGAAGATTTCAGGATTTTTTTAATCCCGAAGATTTGATAAAATTCACAAAAGATACTTATAACACAATTAAATAGGAAATAAATTCCAAAAATAAAATAAAAAAAATAGTCGGGCTTACACAACACATACAAAACATCAGCTAGGCCCCCAAATACTATTCCACAGATACATCACCTCCTTAACCAAATTATACACCACATAATTCATATTTAATAATAAAATAATAAAATAAATAACTTTTAGTAATTAAAATATTCTGAAATTTCTAAGGCGTTATAACCTCCCCCCCTTAAAAGGATTCTGTCCCCAGAATCTCACCTAAGAGAATAACTGAGGATAATTCTCCAGCATATCACTTTCCAACTCCCAAGTTGATTCTTCTACTCGGGGGTTTCTCCACAAAACTCTCACTATAGGAATTGTTTTATTCCTCAAAACCTTTTCTTTTCGATCTAGTATTTTGATAGGCTGCTCCACATAAGATAAATCTGGCTGAATCTCTATCGGCTCATATTCAATGACATGTTTAGAATCCAGATGGTATTTCTTAAGCATGGATACATGGAACACGTTATGGATATGTTGCATATGAGGCGGTAAAGCTAACTCGTAGGCGACTTTCCCGACTTTCTTCAATACCTCGAAAGGCCCAACAAATCTTGGACTTAATTTTCCTTTCTTGCCAAATCTTACCAACCCTTTCCACGGAGACACTTTCAACAGTACTTGTTCTCCTTCTTCGAACTCCATATTCTTTCTGGCCAAATCAGCATACTTTTTCTGTCGATTCTGAGCTGTCACTAACCGTTTTTGAATAAGTTGAACTACTTCCTTGGTTTGCTGCACTAACTCAGGTCCGAGTATCTTTCGCTCGCCAACTTCTTCCCAGTATACTGGAGATCGACACTTTCGTCCATATAACGCTTCATACGGCGGCATACCGATACTAGCATGAAAACTATTGTTGTATGAAAATTCCACTAACGGCAAGTGTTCATCCCAACTTCCTGCAAAATCTAATGCACAAACTCGGAGCATGTCTTCAATTGTTTGAATCGTCCTTTCACTCTGGCCATCAGTCTGGGGATGGTAAGCCGTACTCATTTTTAATTCGGTGCCCAAACATTCTTGAAAACTTCTCCAGAATCTCGAATTAAATCTTGGATCTCGATCTGAGACTATTGACACTGGAACTCCATGTCGCACCACAATCTCTTTTATGTATAGATGAACTAATTTGTCTAATGAAAACCTCTCATTTATTGGAAGGAAGTGTGCAGATTTCGTTAATCGATCAACAATTACCCAGATAGCATCATGATTAGCTCTCGTCCTTGGCAATCCAACTACAAAATCCATCGCAATATGTTCCCATTTCCACTCGGGAATCTCTAATGGTTGTAGCATCCCACTTGGCCTTTGATGTTCTGCTTTTACTTTCTGACAGGTCAAACACTTACTCACCCAATCGGCAATATCTCTCTTCATATCCGGCCACCAGAAGTTCCTTTTCAAGTCTCTATACATTTTCGTACTTCCTGGATGAATCGAATATTTCGAACTGTGGGCTTCCTGTAGAATCTCATTCTTCAACTCTGTCACATTGGGTATCCAAATACGTGAAGAAAATCTCAATATCCCATTGTCATCTACCTGTGTGCATATTTCCTCACCTGTTAACTTGTTCACATCTCCGCTCATGACTTCCTCCTGGCATCTGCGAATCTTTTCTAACAATTCAGGCTGAAACGTCATAGTGTACACCGTATCTGTACTACTTGCAGGCATACATACCTCTATCTCCAATCTTTCAAACTCTTTGTATAATTCCTCAGGCATTGTCAACATATTGATTTTCTCCTTCCTGCTTAAAGCATCCGCCACCACGTTCGCCTTCCCAGGATGATAGTTGATGGTACAATCATAATCCTTGAGTAATTCTAACCATCTTCTCTGTCTCATATTTAACTCCTTCTGGGTGAAAATATACTTTAAACTCTTGTGGTCCGTGTAAATTTCACACTTTTCCCCATACAAATAATGTCTCCGAATCTTCAAGGCGAAAACAATCGCAGCTAATTCTAAGTCATGAGTAGGATATTTCTGCTCGTGAGGTTTCAATTGTCTCGAAGCATAAGCAATTACCTTACCGTGCTGCATTAGTACACATCCCAAACCTTTGTGAGATGCATCACTGTAGATCACAAAATTTCCTTTTTCATCTGGAAGTGTCAATACAAGTGCAGTCACCAATCTCTTCTTCAATTCCTGAAAACTTTCTTCACACTTCTCATTCCACACAAACTTTTCATTCTTCCTTGTCAACTTTGTTAGTGGGGTGGCTATCTTCGCAAAGTCTTAAACAAATCTTCGATAGTATCCCGCCAATCCTAAGAAACTTCGAACTTCTGTGGGTGTTTTAGGTCTATCCCAATTCATCACGGCTTCAATTTTAGCAGGATCCACCTTAATCCCTTCACTGCTGATGACATGCCCTAAAAACTGCAATTCTTTCAACCAAAACTCACACTTGGAAAACTTCGCATACAATTTCTCTTTCCTCAACGTTTCTAAAGCTATTCTCAAATGCCCTGCATGCTCTTCTTCAGTCTTCGAATATATCAGAATATCATCTATAAACACAATCACAAACTTATCCAAATATTTCTTGAAGACTCTATTCATTAGGTCCATGAACGCTGCTGGTGCATTAGTTAGCCCAAAGGCCATCACTAAGAACTCGTAGTGCCCATACCTAGTCCGAAACGCTGTTTTTGGAACGTCTTCCGGTCTAATCTTTAATTGAAAATATCCTGACCGCAAATCAATTTTCGAGAAACAAGTTGCTCCTTTTAATTGATCAAATAAATCGTCAATTCTTGGCAAAGGGTATTTATTCTTAATGGTCAACTTATTTAGTTCCCGATAATCGATACACAGTCTCATACTTCCATCCTTCTTCTTTACAAATAATACCGGAGCTCCCCACGGCGATACACTAGGCCTAATAATACCTTTCTCCAGAAGATCTTGCAATTGAACTGCCAATTCCTTCATCTCTACAGGTGCCATTCGATAGGGAGCCTTTGACACGGGTTCAGTTCCTGGGGCTAAATCAATGGTAAATTCTATTTCTCTATCCGGAGGTAAACCGGGAAGTTCATCCGGAAAAACATCAAGAAACTCATTCACCACTGGTATTTCCTCTATCTTAGGTACCTCTTGCTTGGTATCCATAACATAAGTCATATAGCTCTCGCATCCTTGCCTCAACAGCCTCTTTGTTTGAATGATCGATAAAAATCTCTTAGTCTGCCTCTGACCCCTAAAGGTAACTTCTACATTATCGGAGGGTTTAAGGATCACTTTTTTATTCTTACAGTCAATTTGTGCATTATTCTCTGTTAACCAATCCATTCCTAGAATGATATCAAATTCACCTAACTGGAAGGGTATCAAATTAGCGTAAAAGCAATGCCCTGAGATATCGATCTTACAACGAGGACATACTTGAGCAACCGAAATTCGTTCTGAATTATAGCCTCACGTAACATGCATACCTCACAATTTAACCTTTGAACAAATTCTTTGGATATAAAGGATTTCGTAGCCCCGGAATCAATTAATACTTTAGCTTGAACAGAATTTACAGGGAGCGTACCTGCTACCACATCAGAATTCTTTATAGCTTCGTTCAGAGTCATATTGAAAGTCCTTGCTACTGGTCTGACACTTGCTGTTGGGGGTGCCTCAATTGCTTGCGGTATTGGGTTAGCCAGAACTGGAGGTTTCAACACTGGCACTTTACAGTCTCTCATTATATGCCCTGGTTTCCCACAACGGTGACATACGATTCCTGCCTTGCACTCTCGAGCATAGTGACCTTTCTGACCACACTTGTAGCACGTCACCTCCAACTTTGTACACACTCCAGAATGCCTTTTTCCACAAGTCTTGCACTCTGCCAAGGGTGGCCTAACCAGTTTCTGCTGACTTGAATCTTGGAGTCTATTCCCTTGCCCTCCGTTCCCTGATCCCGGCTTCTTAGAGTTCCCATCCTTCCCTGACTGAAATCCTGGCTTCTTATTAGGCACACTCTGAGAAGTGCCTTGCTCTTGTCATCCTCCCACTGACCCAGCTTTTCTTTTCTTTCCCTCTTTTTCCTTAAAATATAATTCACTTTCTCCTTCAGCTATCATGGCCTTCTGCACCACCGCTGCATAAGTCTCCAGCTCCAAGACTGCTAGTTTAGTACGAATCCATGGTTTCAATCCTTGTTGAAACCTCTTTGCCTTCTTCCTCTCCGTGTCCACATAGGCCGGAGCAAACCTAGCTAGTTCAGTAAACTTGGTTTCATATTCTGTCACCGACATTTTTCCCTGTTTCAACTCCAAAAACTTCATCTCCATCTGATCTTTCATATAGTCGGGGAAATACTTTTCCAAAAATAGCTCTGTAAACCTTTCCCAAGGAATCACCTCAGTAGCTTCCAACATCTTTACCGACTCCCACCAATAAGTAGCTTCATTCTCTAGGAAATAACTTACATATTCGGTCTGTTTATCTGCTGGTACCCCCACCAGTGCAATAGCTTTTTCCATCTCTTTTAACCAAGATCTCGCCTCCACCGGGTCCGCTGTTCCTTTAAACTCAGGAGGTTTAACTGCCTGGAAAGACTTAAAAGTGACCACCGGAGGAACAGGTGGCTGCTGCTGCTGCTGTTGTTGCTGCTGCTGTTGCTGTTGTTGCTGCTGTTGCTGCTGAGCCAACAACTGCTGCTGTAATTGCTGTTGTTGCTGTGCTAGAGTAGCAGTCTGCTGAACAAGGGTTTATAATATTTGTGCTAAGGCAGGGTCCATCTGACCAACAAGAGGTGGATTAGCTTGCTCACCCTGATTGGTGGTTCGGGTATTTTGTTTCTTCTTCCTTGGAGGCATATTTCTGAAATCAATGAACAGTTATATTAAATTCAGGTTCAGAAAATAATGGCTCAAAATGATCCAACCTAGGCAAACAATGCATATATTACTGAAAAGTAATTCAAGGTCTCCAACCAATATTCCGATCAACAATTGATTCACAGGGTGCAATAGGATATCAATCCAAGGTTACACAAGGTATTCACAAACATTCAGTAGGTACAATAAAGAAACAATAGTCATAATACTAATGTCAAACATAGTATTGAAAGTAAGAACAATGCTAGAAGGAAATGGTGCTGAAAGTAAATATGAAACGAGCAGTAAATAAGATGCTTAGGTAAATGACAGTATAAAGAAATTTAACACAGTTCTGCAAAAGTGATAATGATATATATAGATAGATCTGATACAAGCGTAAGGACAACGCTTCGATAAGGGTACAACATAATACTAAAAGAGGAGACTGCTAGCATCTAGTCACAGTACAACAGATATATACAACAAAACTGGTCGCACTGCAAATCCTGACATGCTACAACTACCATAACATGCCTCTATATACCACCTCATCATCATACTACCCTAATCATCACTGGTCATCATCGTCATCAGACTCTCCCCGCCAAGCTGATCCCAGCATGCTCTCCAGCTCTGCCCTCACCAGGCCTAGAGTCACCTGCTGTGTCACGAATGCCGGCTCATCTCGGGACCTAATCCGTCCCCGCCTAATGATAACATGTCTAAGAGCTCGTACTCGCCTCCGGACATCCTCCAGCTCAGCTACCGCTCTATCTCGCTCTCTAGCCCGGTCCTCCTCCCTAGCCCTCATAGCCCTCAACTCTGCCATCTGCCCTAAGAGATAGTCCCTCTCTCTGGCCACTCGCTCGTACACATGGTATAGAACAGGCTGAGGAGTGTACTGATATGCTGGCCCATTCACCGAGCCCTGCGATCCTACGAATGGCTGCCTAGCCCCTGGGGAAATCTGCTGCGGTACCGAAGCCCCTCCTTCCGGATCCTCGTCCGGGTCTGAATCGGAACCAGAAACAGGTGCCTGAAGTATACATATATATATATATTATAATTAGACATCCTATCTCTCACGAAACAATCCTAACCTTTCTTATAACTCTACCCCGACTTTCCCACCTAATTGTTTCAGTGACTGTGACCTGTGGCTCTGATACCAACTTGTAACACCCTCACTTACCAATATTAAGATTATAAACTCTTATACTCAATTAAACATTAATATAGAAGAAATTTTAGAAATTTCGGCATGATGTAATCATAAACCGAACTAACCACCTGCTCAAACAACTAAGTAGAACTAAAACAGTTCACTTGCATAAGTTATACTAAACCATAAGGAAATAAAACCATGCCAACCCAGACCGCTCACAGGTCACTGTATGAAACAACTACCAATAGCTATTACAACCCAGAACTGAATCAAATAATATACAACCCTTTTAAATATGATAATCTGCCTACTAATACAATCATAATATGAACAAAGATATATGTTCACTACCCATCCAACCTCCTCGACTCTCTGGCTGCCTCTATGGCTACCCCAACCAGACGGGCCACTCCTCCTAGACATCTCTGAGCTTAGCTGAGGAAACAGAATTAGCAAGCAAGTGAGCCAAAATGCTCAGCAAGTATATATACATGTAATTAAAAACATCAACAACTGAAATGTCTGCAAGATTGTCAAGAATTAACAATCAATAATATATAAGCTCAACTGAAAGTTCATCTTTTGTCTGAATCATAAAATAGAAGAGGATTGGACTATCATGCATTTTACAGATAAAAACAATTATAAGGTTAGGCTGCTGATCAGTCACGCACTAACCCCGGACAAACGCACACAGCAATGTCCTTAATGGATCCACGGCACACATTGGCCTTAATAATTTCTGACCACGAATCTGGTCCGACCCTTACGGTCCACATTTTTAAAAAAACTAACAGTCCAATCCTATAACTAGACATCAGGTGTCGGAACAATCGACCACCTCAACTGTCAAATACCCTGGACACTTTTGTTCCAGGTCAACATCTCAAGTTTCGCAAAATGGAATAAGGTCGGGTAAATTCTGATCTAAATATCGACAAGTTCAATATGTATTTACATACAAAGGGTACGGATGCAAATCAATCTGCTAAAAGAATCAACGAAATCAATATAATCGATTTGGGGTGTAACAATTAAGTAATCAGAATTAAGGGAAATTAATGGAACAGATATAGCAAGAATAAGTCGAATAAGCATCTGAATCAGGTTATAATAATCATAACTCATGTGAAAGACAAGTGAAGTAATTTACTTGCCTTAACTAGAAAATCACAGAATCCGAAGTGTCTTTACGTTCTCAGCTTTAGCCTTCCCTTTATCCACAGGATCTACACACAATATAGCACTATTTTAGAATTCTGCTTAATATTCGCTAATCAATGTAACCATTCCACTTAGTCTACCCCTGCGAATAGTCTCCTAATTTATGTTTATTTAATCATATAATATCATTATATAAACCACAGACAAAAGTATTTAATCATGTAGTCACGTAAACACATACCACATAGATTTTAAAATATGAAGCCCGACTCACAACTCGTGTAAATGGTATAATTATACATACTCATTTTCAAGAAATGATTTTAATATATTTTAGAAAAATTTTGACGGCATCCCCTTTATTCGGGGAATTGCCAGTCGGGATACAGCCGACACCACTAACACAATTGTCAATTCCAATCAAATCCACTTCTTAATTCACATTCCAATTCAGTATAAATTAGATAATTAATACCCAAACCCAATTCACATACCAATTCGCATACCAGTTTACTGATTCATAATCTAATACAATTTAAGCAATTATTACTAATTTGATAATTAATTACAATTTATTGCATAAATAGTAAATATTAAATATTTTTAAATATTTGGCTCAGAAAATCATCATCATCGCCATAATCCATCGACTCAATTTACATTAAAACATCACTGTCGATGGGGCAAAATCCCGAGGGTACCCGATTGGGTTTCCAACTCAAGATTCCGCACACACAATTTTACAGATAAAAATTCGAATCAATATTCATCACGAAACCGAAATCAAATACCAAAAATCCGGAACCCAGTTCAGTAATGTATAGAACCAGATAATTAATCCACAAATTTATTCTCGACCAAGCACAATACCAACATGAACAAGTTACATAATCAGAAACTAGTATCATGGGCATCATGAATATCTCAAAATCGAAGCCATGGTCGAACAACAACAAGAAACTTCTGAATTAACCCAACCGAACAACAATTCCAGCAAACAATAACCACGACTTCATCACAGTTGTATCAGCAAGGCCAAAAACGAACCAATACAAATGGAATAACGATTTCACAGGAAGGTCTCATCAACTCGCAAGGAACCACACACACAGGATACCACCATTTTGCACACATACATACCACACTAATTACACACACACACAGAGCTCGATTCACTCACACACACACTCATATATATTGGATACACATGCACACACGCTGCACAATCACACTCACACATACACCCCCGACACGCATACACCCACACAGTCAATACCATACTGCTAACAGAACAACGGGGAAAAACAGGGGAATGGGGGAGGGCTTTTACCCGCAAGAATCGAACAAGAACTGCCAACCAAGAGAGAGATGTTGTAGAGATTAGGGAGAGAGGGAGAGAGTTATGAGAGAGATTTTCAGTTTGAGGTTTGAGATAGAGAGAAAGCTGGAAGCATCGAGAGATTTGTGGTCTGATGCAATGATTTGGGGATTTAGGGTTATATGAGTTTTGGGAAAAATTTTATTAACCATTAATCATACTTTCTCTTTTAAACAAAATCCATAAAATTAAAATTTTAAAATGGCAATTAAACAGAAAATGGATAGAATATTAAATTTTAAAATTTTAAAATAAAGAATGTAAAATTACGATCACCCACATATTTTTAAAATATTTTTAGGATTTAAAACGAATTAAATATGAATTTTACAAGATCAAATCCTTAAATCGGAAAATAATTCGAAAAAATCATTTTAAAATCCTTGAAACCAAAATAATTCACCAAATATTTTTAAATGTCATATAAACTAATAAAGTTAATAATGAAGAAGATTTCAGGATTTTTGCTAATCCCGAAGATTTGATAAAATTCACAAAAGATACTTATAACACAATTAAATAGGAAATAAATTCCCAAAATAAAATAAAAAAAATAGTCGGGCTTACACAACACATACAAAACATCAGCTAGGCCCCCAAATACTATTCCACAGATACATCACCTCCTTAACCAAATTATACACCACATAATTCATATTTAATAATAAAATAATAAAATAAATAACTTTTAGTAATTAAAATATTCTGAAATTTCTAAGGCGTTATATAATCACATGACTGTACATTACAGAGTCTAGAGAATCTATTAAGATCAGTCTTAAATTAATGTCAAGTCCAGCTTCCTCTCTTTCAACAAGAGTGTATTCAGAAGAATCTTTGTGTACAAACCTTGCAGGGGCAACAACTTTTCCATCAGTAACAACTTCAGGAATTAATCCAAAAGGTATTATTGGTCCTTCTGATAAGACTTTCATGTATTTAGGATTTGCAACCTCGAGGAACATTAACATTTTGTTCTTCCACATATCATAACTGTTTTTGTCATATATGAGAATTTTCACAGTTCCAACTTTAGAAGACATGATGAATTTTTTAAGAGAGTTAAAAAATTCGGGGATGATTTTTAATCGAGTAAAATGGGATCTTTGATTTGTGTATCAATCAATCGGCTCTGATACCAATTGTTAGGTCCGATAAGATTGTAGAAGGGGGGGTTGAATACAATCTTTACCTTTTTATCGAAATTTGTCCGTTAGATAATATTTTAGCAAAAACAAATTTGTGCGGAATTACTTAACACAATTTTTCAAGTTGAATATAACTGTATATTAACTTGATACGGTGTTACAAAATCAGTATAACAATTTATCAAGATGTTAATAACTAATTAGAAAATTCGACATGAACTTTTCTAATTTAGTTAATAATGATCAAGATAAGAACTAGGAAACTTAATTCGCTAGTAGTACAAGAATCACAAGTAATCAAGTTCTATCGGATAGAATATTACAAAGATGAAGAACTTGAATTTCTAGGAATTGTTTAGGCTTTGGTGTTCTTGAGTTTCTTGAGAGAAAATCTGCTGGATGGAATTATATTCTGCTGTGTTTTTCAGTTATTACATAATCTGCTGTCTTTGGTTCTTTTATATCAGCAACAAGTCTTGCTAGCTTTTTGTAGGATATTTAACTGCTCCAGCATGACTTAATCTGCTTCCAAGACTTAATTTTTCTTCATTAAGACTTACACAAACCTCCATTAAGACATAAACCTGGCCGGTATGACTTAATAAAAATTCGGTATGACCTAAAACAGCTGGCAGGTGGTCGGTATAACTTAATCAGGATATTTTGGCTCGGTATGACATAATCTGAATTTGCTCGGTAAGACATAATGTTGAAGCTTCTCGGTAAGACATAATTTAGGTCATACCGATTTTGTCTTCACCAAGACATAATCCAATCCTTTTCCTTTTAAGTCATATTGATCCATTTAATTAAATAATGATTATCCAATTCACATTTAATTGATACAATAATTAATTTAATAAATAAATTAATTCTTCTAGAATTAATTCATTTAATTAAATCAACTAAATGATTTATATCAATTATAAATTAATTTAATTAAATAAATAAATAATTAATTTAATTCTTACAAACCATTGAAGGTAGTAAAGAATTACCACCGACTTGTGTTGACGTTCGATGTACTGTCTGGTTCATGAACGACTAACTTCAATGATGCTTCTTCACTTTTGACTTTAGGTTGTGGTTTGTTTCTTCTCTCAATTCTCTTGTACTGTAACTGACATTCAAACTATCATTCGAAAATCTCTGTCACTGTTCAAATGAATCCATTCGCTTCAATGCTATACTGGGGCTTGATCAGATAACTGAATCGTCTTCCAGTGTACGACATCAAAACTATAGATTGACTTTTCTTCTTTCTTCTGACAGATAATACTTCTTGAGATTCCTGTGACAGTTCATATGTATATTTACTTATTACAATTTGGTTTAAGTTGATTAGGATCCTCTAACTACAAATAGGCTGAGTCATATGCCTTTCAAGAATCATCATATTTTGTTAAAATAATTCTTTTGAATTGTCCCATATGTCTTTAAGATGCCTCAACTATGCACCTAGTGAGTCATTGATTCATTTCCTGTATATATGTCCTCAGAAAGGTCAGACTGTAGTAAGCAAAAGTCTAAGAAAGGTCCTTTATTAGTGACAAATATGTGGCCCAAATAGTAGTGTTATTTACTCATAACGGAGACCTAGTAGCTCGAATGACATTAAAAAAAAGGAAGAAGTGGTGCTGATTAATTTGTATTTATATAGATGCTTCTGATGGTGTTACATTAATTTGTAACTTTTTTCTGGTGTTATCTTCATACAAGATAGTTATGGTTCTATGTGATCCTTTTTACAGGACTTTTTGGTCGGAAAGCTTTCTCATATTCTTGGTGAATATCCAACCTCAATGATAAGGAGAATCATTTGAAGAGTTGTGTGCTAGTGGTGATGAAAGGACATTGATCAGGAGGTCGATGATCAGGAGGATGACAATGATCACGAGGACAACAAAAGTGATGATTGATGATCAATACTTAACTACTTATATTTTCTATGTGTGTACTTTTGGTAGTAGGTTGGTATTTTGAGAAAGACTAAGTTTAATGAAGAATTGTAGTGTAAGTCGGCATGTGTTTCGACTTTAGACTAAGTAGTACTATGTTTGTGCTGTATTGACATTTGTTTTGTTTGATTTTTCATTTGGGGAATTTGAAATGTCATTTATGGTTTGATATGCTTTTATGCATGGTATATTAAAATTTCAGACAGGACACTGCAATATGGACTAATAAAAAGTGTTACAAAGAAGTGTTGCCAATAAAATCTAAAAGTATTACAATAGAGATAAAAATGTTGCAGATAAATGTTGCTAAAAAAACCAAAAAACATTGCAAGAGGTACTAAAATGTTGAATCAAAATGTTGCAATAAATTGACTTTGTAACATTTTAACTATATAAGTGTTACAAAAATGTGTTGCATTAGTCTGTTGTAACACCTTAAAAATGTTACTAAAACATGTAAAAGTGTTACAACAAACTACAACAAACTCTTATTGTAATACTTTATAAAGTGTTGTAATAAGTTCGAAAAGTGTTGCTATAGAAGGCATAGGCAACGGCGAGTTTTAGCAAAAGCGTTACATAAACATCTATTATAACATTTTTAGGACCTAATAATACACTTTTTTGGCATTGCAATAGGTCATATTTGGTGTGGTGTTTCATAAAAATTCACATATAATAGCCTGCATATATTTTATTTTTTAACATATTATTTTGTTAATGTATGTGTTCACAAACATATCTATCGAATTTGTATACAAACTCATTCATGAACCATATTCACGAGCTTGTTCACAAATCCTGTTCACGAATTATATTAACAAATTTGTTCACGAATTATATAATCGAACTTGTTCGTGAACCTTCGAACTATGACGTGCTGAAGTTTAACTCATTTACGACACAAATCTTTACATTATGTTCATGTTCAACTCGTTTTCAAATCGAACCGAACCTTACAGCCCTACATACGTTCTATATCTTACTCTAAACTTTAAAAACCTTGCAATAGAAAAAATACACTTATTTTCTTCCCTCCTTTTCTATTTGATACCATACTACATTTTAAGATAAATTCTTTAACTTTAAGGTATTATGTTTCTTTTAGCTACTCATTAAAAGAAAAGTTCATTTCTGAATCTCTGGCAAATCGAGATCCGAACATTTGTTGTATTTTTTTTTGCTTTTAAGACAAACCCAGTAGTGATCCAAATATTCAAATTTAGTGTAAATTATTCCAAATTCTCCTTCAATAATAATCCAATCCGAATTTGTATTAATAAATAGTGATTATCCAAATTTGGATCAGTACTATTCACTGATCCAAATTTGGATCAGTTGATTTAATATTGAAATAATAATTTTATTAATTATATGTTTTTAGTTCATTATATTCAAAATTGATTTATGATTTTTTAATTATATAATGAATAATAGTACGTGATTAATAAAATGAATGTGATTTTCGTTAAATAAGAACACAATTTTAATATTATTTACGTATTTTAAAAAAATTATATTTTTAATTAACTAATTTATTAAATATAAAATAAACAGTAAATAATGATTAAATATTAAATTGAAGATTAAATATTTTGATATAATATTTATGTGATATAATATGTAAATAGTAATTTGGATCAAAATTTGGATCACAAAATTGATCAGAAATTTAGATCAAAATTTGAATTAATTAATGATCCAAATTTGAATTTTTGCATGACAACGGTCAGAAATGGCCTTAATGTAAGCAAAAAATAAAGCTTTTTATCTATGTACAGAAGTGCGCATACACAGGGCTGGCATTATCTTTGCGGTTGTGAAATGAAGTTACTTCAATTCTTTCCGCGGGAAAAAAACACGAAATATTGACTGTAACTCACGTTTACTATCGACATGTTGCTTATATATATTGTCAACCTTGAAAAAGAAAATCAGACTGTAAAGAGATCAATCAGATCACATTTTCATTTTCAATACGCTAGTACTGTTGCATCATGCACTGGTGTCTTTATCGATCAAGTAGCCAAGTTGGCCATACTGTGTGATCCGTCAGAAATGAAGAAATAGATAAACGATAGGTAGGATGCGCGTGCGAGGGAGTCGGGGTCGGGGTCCATTGAAGATAAAGACTAGACAGCTTAAAATAGAAGGTTGGAGCTATATTTGTAATGTAAGTTGTAAATGAACGGAGCCCACATCCTGACAATGCATACGCGGTGCTTAAGTACGTAGTAGTGGTGGAACTGAAAATGTGTTAGCAATTCTATTTATTCAACTACTCGTACATACGATGGATTGAGTGAGAGAGCTTTTATCTGGTCCGGAACATACTGGGAGCTACACATCATCTTATCCCTCTTCCTTTTCTTTTCATTTTTTGCCGAGTGTTATTTAATTTCCTTGCTGAACATTATTAGATTCACGCCAAAGAGAATAGGACAATGACTGGCTAACACTTTCGCAAAAGATTGAAAGTATAATTAGGAGAGACAATGCAGAAGTTGGTGGAGCCCAAGAATATACATACAATCTAGCGAGTGTCAGAGTCAGTGTGAGTGATCCCCTATCATCATGCATTCATGTTACTACTATACTAGTTTTTTCAGTTGATGGAAGCACATATTTCATTTTCATTATGTTACACTGCAGCCAGGAGCTAGACTAGGCCTATATTGATTCAATTGACTAGAAATTCTCATCATAATTTCAATTCCGATCACAATTTCAATCCCCACCCTTGTTAACAGAATTGAAATTAATTAGAATTTTTTTGCTCAAACTCGAAAACAAGCATCTTTAACTGGAGTTCGACTCATTTAAGCAGCCAAGAAACTCGGTTCATGCAAGTTACTAAGAAGATTCAACTCGACCTGATGTCGCATCAATTAAACCAGGCCTTAAAATAAATTACATTGCAGCACAAAGACAACTTGGCTTGAAAAATACAAAAAATTCAAGCTATCAACAATGTAAAAATAAATGATTCCTTAAAAGGAAATAATCTGTCATGAATAGTGAAAGATGCTAAACTGCTACACAATCAAAGATCATTGCTTCACTGTCTTGAGATTGAATAAGAATACAGGTACATAAATTAATCAAAAATTAGCTAAAATAAACTAAGTTAGCTATTGAGATTGTAAATCATTGGCTACACTTCTCATCCACAATTGAGCCATTTGGTATAGGATCTTCACTGTAATACATATTGAGGCCTCTTGTCCGAGCTGGTGCCCCTCCTTTAATCGAAGATAAATCCAGTACAATCCTATATATTAAAGGATCCATAAGATAGTTTTCTTCCCTTTTAAGTATTGACATTAGGTAAAGGATACAAGTCACTGAAAACATACATGTTCTGGGAGGCCTTTTCCTGCTCCCCGGTTTTGCATTTTATCAGAATCTTCTCATCACTTTTAGATGCCCAATCGACCAGATGCAGAAATCCCATTTCCGATGCTGAATCAGAAAACATACAAGGTTCATTATTAATCTAAAGGCAACTTAAACCGAGAATCACAGTCCTGTAAAAATCCGAGAGTCACTTACAAGAATGGTGTGGGGTTTCATTAATGGCTCCATCAAGACCCAAGAGTTTCTGGACAAATGGGCACAATCAAATTTATGCAACTGTTTAAGAAAAAAATTCACCTTATTGATTCTAGAATCCCAAGGAAGCAGGGAGTAAGATTACAGAATCACCTTAAGACTCTCGTAGCATGAGTCAAAGTCATCATTGACCAGCATATGGTCAAACAGGCCAGGCTCTCTTCCTTTTTCGAGCTCAATCTTAGCATTTCGAAGTCGCTTTTGGACTTGTTCCTCCGTCTCAGTCCCCCTGATTACATCAAAGGAACAAAATTAGTTACAAGAGGAAAAGGTGAGATTAGAAAGTTGTAGCTTCAGCTGAGGTCACCTTGCGCGAAGGCGCTTCTCAAGTTCCTCAAACGAGGGAGGGCACACAAAGATGAATATCGCTTCAAGACAACTATCCCTCACGGACCTTGCCCCTTGAACATCAATGTCAAGGATGCATCTCTACATTAAATAAATCCGCTAAGTTACCTTAACTTAATGACAAACCAAGTTGATACATGTATATATTTTACTGATGCAAAAGCCACAAACATCATACTACATGCACCAGAAAATCTGAAGTATCTGTTTGTATGCCAACACATTCATGTGGTTTAGGCGTAGATGCATTAGTCAATGTCGCCTCTGAAATCGCTTGACTGCAGTTATCATTCAATTATTAAGCTGAGGGAGACCTTTACAACTTTAAGGTTACTATTCATTTAGACCACCAGACCAAACCATGGGACACACTAAGGCACTAGCACAGAATTTTTCCTTTAGATATGTACAAGTTCTTAGTGATCTCAGCCTGATGGAATTTAATACTATAATATCAAGTGGGTTTTAGCAATGATGCGTATACAACGATTGTGGGCATTATTTTTACACAAATTGATACATACAAGAGAGTAATTTACAATTATACATAGCCTGGATTAATATAATAACATGTACCTAGTGCCAACTGCATTAATATAATAACATGTACCTAGTGCCAACTGCTTACATTGTCAAGTTTTAATATTAATAGTTCCTCCCGAGGTTTATCATGCACAAATTTATTTTGTAAGAAAACATATTATCACAGGAATGAAGGAGACCATTTGTTTAAAATATATACCTTTCCCGCATCTGCAACAACATCAACTGCTTCTATACTAGTTCCATAAAGATTGCCATGTACAGAAGCAAACTCAAGGAACTTCCCGTCCTTTATATCCTGCTCCATAACACCACGCTCAGTGAAATGATAATGGACACCATTCTTCTCCCCTTCCCTTGGTGCACGGGTTGTGTGGCTCACTGAGAATCCAAACATAGCTGGATATTCCTTCATCAGTTTGTTTATTAATGTTCCTTTGCCCACACCAGAAGGGCCACTAATAACAATTGGCTTCTCGGCATCGCCTATGACTCCCCGACTCCAAGCAACCACCTGAGTTTCAAAATTCTTTTGCTGTTGTCTAATATATTGTGTGTTCACCTAGCATAATAAACAAAGAAATCATATACAATATACAAGATGCAAACGAAATTCATGTAATAATAAGATACATGTATACAAAGTTCAGAGAAAGGTCAAAAAGTGATACATCATATATTTGTCTTCCCTGTGACCCTATAACAAGAATAGTATAGTGCTTTAAAAAAAAAAAAAAAAAAAAAAAAAAAAAAAAAAAAACTTGTGATACACATTGTTATCGAAGTTTCATCAGTTCATATACCAACCTCCAGAAACCATATGCAGTCATCGAAGGCCGAATTTTCCTTCACAACCAAAATTCGATCTTCACATAAAAGCACAGCTAAGTGGCCCCTAAACGGTTTGGGTTTTGTTCCCAGGACAGTAGGAATCACCCTGAAAATAAATCAGATGGTGAATCCTATTACACATTCAAGTATCTGCTGGCAGCGGCTATAGCTTTAGTATAACTTACCATTGGTTGGTACATTTGTCAAAAATACGAACTCCAAAAGTGGCTGCCTCATCACTAGCCCTACCAGTAACATACTGATCAAGGCAAAGAATCACAATTAAATAAGAATTAGTGATCAGCATAGCATTCATGCTTATCAGGACACAACGACAGCAATAAACATACTATTTTGCTTCCAATAACCGTAGCTGTCTGGGTGCCTTTAGATTTCAAATCAAACACATTTGTATCACCCTCCTGCAAATTATCGAGTAAAAAGGCTGGAGCTTCCCCCTAATAACAAATCTCCGGACCAATTAGATCACAACAAGACCATAAATTTAATAACACACACACAACTAATGTTTCGAAAAACTCACCATAGATAAAAGCAATCTTCCAATTCAAGATTCCTGATAAATCACACATGAGGAATATTTATATCAGAACATAACCACCTTGTAAGATCTTAAACTACGAAAAAAAAGTGTAAATCCATTTAAAACCCTTGTAATTAATGAGCAAAAACTGATCTTTAATCTATACACACATATATAAGCCAACCCAGATAAAGTAAAATTGGGATCTTGAATATATACATACAACAAAAGCCAACCCATTTACAAATAAACAACATTAGAAACCATAACACATTGCATTAGCTTTTTCAAAATCACAAAATCAATAAAAAACCAAGAACAAGACTACAAAAACACATTTTTTTATTGTGTAATAAATTACACAAACAAATACATGTATACCAATCATATATATCAAGAATTTAAGAAAGGCAGCATAAAAAAGATTTCTAAAAGAAACCCAGATAATTGGAGCTAAAATCAGTGTAATGATACCTCAAAAACAGTGTGAAAATATAATTTGGAGCAATCAAAAGAGAATCTTCTTGTTGTTGTCTTGTCAATTGTAGAAGGTGGGTCAATTGATATGATATGAAATGGAAACTCTCAAGAATCTGTAGGATTAAAGGAAAACAAATTTGTGATGACAAAAAACTGAATGGAGGGAGTAAAAGCAAAGAGAGTTGATGAATATTTTCATATTTGTTGACCCAGAGAGAGAAAGGGGGGGGGGGAATTGGTGGCTTTATTTGTCGGATTTTGTTAAAATTTATGTTTGGTTTTCTGTTCGGTCTTCAGATCGAGAAGATCCCGATTCTCCAATCGTGCGGTGCAGACGAAAGTTTTTGAGATAATTTGTTTTAAAATTACCAAAATTTAAAGATCTATTTAAATTTTATTAAAACTTACCATTAATTATTAATGACATTAAAATTAAAATGCAAAATTTTTACAATTGAAGATGGATCAAATAGATATATTGATCTTTTACGCAATATAATACCTAGATAATCCAGTACGTCAAAGTAAGGAGAGATTTTTTATCCAAACTAAATCTATACTATCTATACTAGTATATTAAGGAAAAAGAGTTTCTACCTGACACTGTAGGAAACTTTTCTACGGTATCGACTTAAATTAAATCTGGGCCATAGATTAATCTAATCCAATGGCCCCGCTAGGGGCACCACACACAAATCGAATACACCCTCACACACACAATCCCACCTAATTTCCTCCATTTTTAATTTGATTTTTCCCGTCAATTAGTGAATTTTTTTTTTTGAAATATGACTTCACTGTATTTTTCTCCATTCCTCAACGATCAGTTTGCATATCATATGTGCAGCAAAATCGTGATTTTAAGGCGACACTGTAGAAAAGTTTTCTAAAGTGTCAGGTAGAAACTCTTTACCCATATATTAAATCTATCTATCTATCTATCTATACTATTATATTAAAGCCGAAACATTGAAAGTTTTGGTTTTCGGTTTGGTTATCCTAAGTTTTGGTTTTCGGTTTGGTTATCCTAATTATTAAAATAAATAATTAAATTTCGAAAACAACTCAAAAAGCTAAATACTAATGTTAACGTAATTATATTCTGATTAAAATTCCTTCATCTACTTCTACATGGACTCTTTTTTCTGCTCCAACAACTCAATTATTCATTTTTTCTAAAGATTTTACTTCTAATTAAAACACTTTACCATTTAATTTAAAAACTAATATTACAATAATTAATATATATCCAAAATATCACACCATATCTTTCCGTAATTATTTTTAGTAGTAATTTTTGTAATTAAAACATGGGGTACTTTTTAATTTAAAATTAATCTTGCGATCAATAATATACACCCAAAAATATCTCACCATATATACAAATCATTATTTTTATTAATAAATAACAATCGTTAGATCTAATAATAAGATATATTATATGATTAAATTAATTTACTAAAAATTCAAAGTCCGAACCCGTCAACGACATTTTTAATTTAGAATTTTACAAAATAAAATTTAAACCATGCATTTCATTATATAAATTTATATTAAATTAAAATTAAAAAATTATTAAAAATAAGGATTATATAAAAACATAAATCTATCTATACTATTATATTAAAGCCGAAACATTGAAACTTTTGGTTTTCGGTTTGGTTATCCTAATTTTTGGTTTTCGGTTTGGTTATCCTAATTATTAAAATAAATAATTAAATTACAAAAACAACTCAAAAAGCTAATTACTAATGTTAACGTAATTATATTCTGATTAAAATTCCTTCATCCACTTCTACTTGGACTCTTTTTTCTGCTCCAACAACTCAATTATTCATTTTTTTCTAAAGATTTTACTTCTAATTAAAACACTTTACCATTTAATTTAAAACTAATATTACAATAATTAATATATATCCAAAATATCACACCATATCTTTCCGTAATTATTTTTAGTAGTAATTTTTGTAATTAAAACATGGGATACTTTTTAATTTAAAATTAATCTTGCGATCACTAATATACACCCAAAAATATCTCACCATATATACAAATCATTATTTTTATTAATAAATAACAATCGTTAGATCTAATAATCAGATATATTATATGATTAAATTAATTTACTAAAAATTCAAAGTTCGAACCCGTCAACGACATTTTTAATTTAGAATTTTACAAAATAAAATTTAAACCATGCATTACATTATA
This sequence comes from Saposhnikovia divaricata, assembly GCA_036435485.1. NCBI lineage: Eukaryota > Viridiplantae > Streptophyta > Magnoliopsida > Apiales > Apiaceae > Saposhnikovia > Saposhnikovia divaricata. The sequence goes on from CM071596.1 coordinate 115,608,158, forward strand.
TAAATTTATATTAAATTAAAATTAAAAATTTATTAAAAATAAGGATTATATAAAAACATAAATATAATGTTAAATAAATTTTATAACCTATCAAAAGAAACCCGTGCTTCGCACGGGTTATAAGCTAGTACTATTATATTAAAGCCAAAACATTGAAAGTTTTGGTTTTCGGTTTGGTTATCCAAGTTTTGGTTTTCGGTTTGGTTATCCTATTTATTAAAACAAATAATAATATAATATAATTAATGGTAAGTAACCGATTGCCTTTTTCACATCTACTTTTAGTTAAATATATTGCCTTTTATATACAGCTAAAAAATCAATCATATCATATCTTTTAATCATAATTAATATTTCTTTCTAATTAAAACATGTTAACATTTTTATTTAAAACTAATCTTATAATCATTAATATATACCCGAAAATATCACACCATATTTTTTAATTATTAATAAAATATATTAAAAATCCGTATACATTGTTTATAATAGGGAAATATTAGTATAATCCGTAAACATGAGTATATTAAATTATATTACATTAGAATTAAAAAAATATTAAAAATAATGATTATATCAAAACATAATTGTAATATTAAATAAAATTTATACCACAATAAAAGAAACCCGTGGATCGCACGGGCATTGAAAGTTTGTCAGTTCAATTTTCAACACGGTCATCCCAATTATTAAAATAAATAGTAAAATATTATAATTTGTGATAATTAGCCGATTTCTTTTTTTTTTTAATTAAAAGAAGTTTACTTTTAATTGATTGATGATATTACCTTTTATAAACACCTAAAATATCGTATCTTTCAATCAATAATATTTCTTTCTAAATAAAACACCTTAACTTTTATTTTAATATATAATCTTGCAAAAATTAATATATATACCCAAAATTATAACATTATATCGTCTAATCACTAATAAAATATAATAAAAAAATTTTATACAACGAATAATGACTGTTAGATTTTTAGTAAAAAATCAGAACCGTTAGATCTAATGATTATATATATTATATGTTTAAATTAATTTACTAAAATTTCAAAGTTCGAATTCTATCAATGATATATTTTTTCAAAAAATTTATAATATAAGTTTTAAACCACATAATTTTGCAATCATTAATGTATATCCAAAAATATTACACCATTTTGCTATTAAATTTTTAGTAATTAATAATAGCTGTTAGATATAATTATAAGATATATTTTATGATTAAAGTACTTTACTAAAAATTCAAGTTTCGAAACCCGTCAACAACATATTTAACTTAAAATTCTAATATAAATTTTAAATCATACATATCATTAACTAAATTTATATTAAAATAAATTTTACAAAATAATGATTATATAAAAACATAATTATAGCATAAAATAAAATTTACAAAAACAACTCAAAAAGCTAATTATTAATGTTAACGTAATTATATTCCGATTAAAATTCCTTCTTCCACATTGAACTTATTGAACTTCTACTTGGACTCTTTTTTCTGCTCCAACAACTCAATTACCCATTTTTCTAAAGATTTTACTTCTAATTAAAATACTTTACCATTTAATTTCAAACTAATATTACAATAATTAATATATATCCAAAAAATCACACCATATCTTTCCGTAATTATTTTTAGTAGTAATTTTTGTAATTAAAACACGTTACTTTTTAATTTAAAATTAATTATAAAAATAAATAATTAAATTACAAAAACAACTCAAAAAGCTAAATATTAATGTTAACGTAATTATATTCCGATTAAAATTCCTTCATCCACATTGAACTTATTGAACTTCTACTTGGGACCTTTTTTTCTGCTCCAACAACTCAATTACCCATTTTTTTAAAGATTTTACTTCTAATTAAAATACTTTACCATTTAATTTCAAACTAATATTACAATAATTAATATATATCCAAAATATCACACCATATCTTTCCGTAATTATTTTTAGTAGTAATTTTTGTAATTAAAACACGTTACTTTTTAATTTAAAATTAATCTTGCGATCACTAATATATACCCCAAAATATCTCACCATATATTCAAATCATTATTTTTAGTAATAAATAAGAATCGTTAGATCTAATAATAAGATTTATTATATGATTAAATTAATTTACTAAAAATTCAAAGTTCGAACTCGTCAACGACATTTTTAATTTAGAATTTTACAAAATAAATTTTAAACCATGCATATCATTATATAAATTTATATTAAATTAAAATTAAAAAATTATTTAAAAAAAGGATTATATAAAAACATAATTATAATGTTAAATAAATTTTTTAACCTATCAAAAGAAACCCGTGAAGCACGGGTTATAAGCTAGTACTAATATATTAAACCCAAAAGATTAAAAGTTTGGTCGGTTTGGTTTTTGGTTTGGTTATCCTAATTATTAAAATAAATAATGACATAATATAATTAATGGTAATTAACTATTGTCATTTTCACATCTATACTATTATATAATAAGCAAACAGGGGGTATAATTTGGTTGTTTGGTTCAACTTGGTATTATATAATAAGCAAACAGGGGTATAATTTGGTTGTTTGGTTCAACTTGGTTCAACCATCTAAAAGAATAGTGACCGTTAGATATTTAGTAAATAGATGATGACCGTTAGATCTAATAATAAAGAATGTTCTATATTTAAATCCCTCTTCTAAAGATCCAAGGTTCAAATCCCGTTAACAACAAATTTACATTAAGATTTTATATTATTAATTCTAATCAATACATATCATTTATTAAATAACTATTATTATTACTAATAATTTTATTAATTAATTACAAAGTTAAATTATATCCATAATAAATTATTATACTCTATTTTATTTAATCATATAATTTTAAAAAATATTTAAAACTTTTAAATTAAAACTAACCCGTGCTTTGTACATAAGCTAGTCTATCTATACTATTATATAAAAGCCGAAACATTAAAAGTTTGGTCGGTCAGTTGGTTGGTCGGTCGGTACGGAACATGTTGATTTTACTTATTTACCCTTACTTAAATATGATAAAATCCATATTTGAAAAGGTAATAGCTTGAAAAAGAAGTAAAAAAGCCAAGTTTTGTAAAGAATAGATTTTAGTTAGAAAAGATAATAGTCGAAAACGAAGTAAAAAAAGATAAGTTTGAAAATGAGATATTTTAGTTTAAAATTATAGAAAAGATATTACCTTTTAGCTGAAAAAGATAATCAGTTAGTTATTAATAATTATAATATTATTAGTTTATTTCATTAAATAGAACGACCCATGTTTATTTTTAGAAAGAAGAGATTTTAGTTGGAAAATGTACAAAATGTAATAATTGAAAAAGGTAATTGGTTATTTATTAAGAAATATAAAATAAGTAAAGAATAACTAATGTAAGGGGAGCAGAAAAATAAGTAAAAAAAACAAGTTTGAAAAAGAGATATTTTAGTTATAAAATATAGAAAAGATATTACCTTTTAGTTAAAAAAAAGTAATCAGTTAGTTATTAGGAATTATTATAATATTATTAATTTATTTCACTAAATCAGACGATCCATGATATTTTATCTAACTAAAATTTTACCTTTTTTAAAAATACTACAAGCAATTTTTTCTATATTTTCTAACTAAAATCCCTCTCTTTCTAGAAATATCACGGGCAACATTAATTTCTCCTTTTCTAAAAAAACTATGAACAATTTTATTTAGTAAAATAACGTAATTAAATTATAATTAATATAAATTAATTAATTACCTTTTTCACCTAAAACACGCACTTGATATTTTATCTAACTAAAATTTCTCCTTTTTTAAAAACACTACAAGCAATTACCCTTTTCAACCAAAATATATTACCTTTTTCTTTTATCTAACTAAAATCTCTGTTTTCAGCTAAAACGTATCATCTTTTCTAACTAAAATCCCACTTTTTCTAGAAATTTCACGGGTAACATTAATTTTTCCTTTTCTAAAAAAACAATGAGCAATTTTATTTAATAAAGTAACATAATTAAATTATAATTACTATAAACTAATCAATTACCGTTTTCACCTAAAATATGTCACCTTTTTAATTTTCACGTTACCTTTTCTATTTCCTGTAACTAAAATTTCTCATTTTCCAATTATATCACAGGCGGTTCTATTTAATAAAATAAAATTATAAAATTATAAACTAATAATTAATCTATTACTTTTTTCGGCTAAAACGTATAATCTTTTCTATCTTTTTTAATCCATCTTTTTCTAGACATATCACATACACCATTAATTTCTCCTTTTCTAAAAACACAACGTGCAATTTTATTTAGTAAAATAACATAATTAAATTATAATTACTATAAATTAATTAATTACCTTTTTCACCTAAAACATGTCACCTTTTAAATTTTCACCTTTCTTTTCTATTTTCTCTAACTAAAATCTCTATTTTTTCAATTATATCACGTGCGGTTCTATTAGTTAAAATAAAATAATAGTATTATAATACTAATAATTAACCGATTACCTTTTTCAACTAAAATCTATCATCGTTTCTATATTTTCTAACTACAATCCCCTTTTTTAGAAATATCACGGATAAAATATATATAATCATTATGAAATCATCTCATTGAAAAATTTAAGTCATTCATGTTTTAAAAAAATTAATTCAAATTAATAAAAAATATTCATATAATATTAAAAAAATTTCGTGCATCGCACGGGTTTTAAGCTAGTCTATACTATTATATAAAAGCCGAAACATTAAAAGTTTGGTTGGTTGGTCGGTACGGTACCTGTTGATTTTACTTATTTACCCTTACTCAATTACAAATAAAAATTCATCCTACTAACTAATCAATTTTCTTTCTCAGGGTAAACATATTATTTTTTCTATTTTTCAATAACTAAATAATTTGCTTTTTCAGGTAAAATACAATATTTTCATTTTCAAGTAAAATACAATATCTTTTACATTTTATCTAACTAAAATTTCTCCTTTTTTTTTTAAACTGTGGGAACCTTTTTTAAAAATACTACGAGCAATTTTGTTTAATAAAATAACATAAAATATATTATAATTACTATTAACTAATCAATTACCTTTTTCATCCAAAACAAGCTACCTTTTCTTTTTTCTCTAATTAAAATATCTATTTTCCAATTATATCATGGACAGTTACCTTTTTTAGCCAAAACACGTTACCTTTTTTCTTTTCTCTTACTAAAACCTCTCTTTTTCCAATTATATCACAGACGTTTCTATTTAATAAAAATAAAATAATAATTTTATAATACTAATAATTAACGAATTATCATTTCAGCTAAAACATATCATCTTTTCAATTTTTTCTAAATAAGTTTCCTTTTTTCCAAGAAAATATCACGAGCAACAATAATTTCTCATTTTCTAAAAATACTGTAAGCAATTTTATTTAGTAAAATAACATAATTAAATTATAATTACTATAAACTAATCAATTAACTTTTTTCACATAAATCATATCACCTTTTTAATTTTCACGTTACCTTTATTTTCTCTGACTAAAATCTCTCTTTTTCCAATTATATCACGGGCGGTCCTATTTAATACATTACACTAATAATATTATAATATTAATAAGTAACCGATTACCATTTTCAGCTAAAACATATCATCTTTTCTATATTTTCTAACTAAAATCCCTATTTTAATAGAAATATCACGGACAACATTAATTTCTCCTTTTTATAAAACATTAAATGCGTAATATGGGCTGAAAATAAGCCCTAAAAGACACATTTAATGTGACATTAATTAGACCAAGAATGGTCCAAACGTGGGGCCCACCCGATGGACCCAAAACCTCAATTATAATATTAATTTCGTAATTAATATTGGGGGAAATAAACAGCTCAGCAATAAGAGTTGGATAAGGATATTATCTCCGTCAGACTTAGCCACCAAGGCATCCAATTCAATATGGAAACTGATTCCTACAAGGAATAGATCCAGAACCTTCCTCAAAGACTTGTCCACCAAGTCTCTGACTCCTACCATAATTCTAAGGATTCTCAGCCTATATAAAGGGCCAGACCCCTCAACCTAGAACTACGTTTTTGGCTTGATCTTTGATATTCATCAAAGTACGTAGGCATCTTGTGAAGGCAGATTCATCCACGAAAACAAGAACATCCATTAAAGCTCGAAGCTCAACCACCCTAGCATTAATTACAAATCGTAACCTAGCTTTTATTCCACAACATTTGGCGCCGTCTGTGGGAAGAAAACATCAACCATGGTTCAAACACGAAGAACAACATCGACTGAGGCCATACCCCTTAGCTCTGCTCCACCTGCCACCTCTGATCCGCTCATCACCGCTGAAGAAGGACAATTACCCCCATCAACAGGGACGGTCATTCAACCTCTAACCTCTCAACCCTCAGGGACGATTCCCCATGTTGAGGGAACTTTACCTGTGATTATCCCTCAAAGCCAAGAAACTAACCCTCTTCAGATGGTGGTTTCTCCTCTTGATATCGTTGATCGTACGCTACCCCCGGGGGTACAGATCCACACTACGGATCTCCCTTTGAATACCAACCCGATGTATGGGCTGCCTAATTATCCCCTTCAACACAGGGAACCTGGACCGAGCGGTCATGCCTTACAGATCCGAGATCGAGAGTACAATGATTACTCCGGAGATTCGACCTCCTCCAGTTACAGGGAGGATTCCCATTATAAATCTGGAGAGGCCCTCAAGGAGACAGCGAAGGGCTGAAGTCCCAACTAAAAAATCGACAAGGGTGGAGACCCCCAAAAGTAACCCCAAGGATCTGATGCCACTTGGGGATCCTGATGATCCCACACCTCTGTTCACTGAAGAGGTAATGAATTCTCGCATCTCAAGGAAGTTCAAGATGCCGACGATTAAGGCCTATGATGGGACGGGCGACCCTGCAAACCATGTTAGGACATTCTCAAACGCACTGCTGTTGCAGCCTACGAGCGACACCTTAAAGTGTAGGGCGTTCCCTCAAACCTTGTCTGGCATGGCTCAAAGGTGGTATAGCCGCTTACCTGCAAACTCAATTGGCTCATTCAAGGAGTTGAGTGCCGCCTTTGTCAGCCAGTCCATTAGCGGGAGAGTTCATGAAAAAAGTTCTGCATCCCTTATGTATGTGGTGCAGGGGAATAACGAGAATTTGAGGGATTACCTCAAGCGATTCACCAAGGAGACGCTGAATATCACTGATCTGGAAAATAAGGTGGCCATGGTAGCCCTGGAACACGGAACCACTGATCTCTTCTTTAAAAGGTCTTTGGCAAAACATCCTGTTAGGTCCGATAAGATTGTAGAAGGGGGGGTTGAATACAATCTATACTGTTTTATCGAAATTTGTCTGGATAAATTTAATTTATATTTTGACAAATTTGAGCGGAATAAATTGAAACAAATTTCAAGTTGAATATAAAAATATATTAACTTGATGGGTGTTACAATTTCAGTACAGAAATTAATCAAGTTGATAAAAACTAATTTAGAAAATTCGACATGAACTTTTCTAATTTAGTTAATAAAAATCAAGATTAAAACTAGGAAACTTAATTCGCTAGTAGTACAAGAACAATAAATAAACAAGTTCCACCGGATAAAATATTACAAGAGAGATGAACTTGATTTTACAGAAATTAAATTGTTCTTGAGCTTGGGAGAGAAAATTGAGCTGCTTGGATTTTTTGATGTGTTCTTGTTAAGTCCTGCCTGCTGTGTCTTCATTTTGTATTTAAACAAAATCAGCTGTTGCCTCTTGAATCTGTCGGTATGACTTAACAGGTCATATTGAACCTTCGGTATGACTTAAAAGATATATTGAGGCTGATCGGTATGACATAAACTGACACAAATCTCCTTGATATGACTTAGAATAAATCAATATGACTTGCATAAGGCTCGGTATGACTTAAATAAATTGTGTCGGTATGACTTAACAATTTGATGAACAAAACAATTGATACACGACTTTACTGATTTGTTTGTAACAAAACAAAACAAAAGATTTCTGCTGGAACGAAACCCAGTCGCAGGGACAGGAAGTACAGGACACGCGTGCATGTTGTGCTTTGGATCAGGCGCGTGATGCGCACGCGCTAAGGAGGCGCGTTGGCTGCTTGCCGACAGGAACTTGACACATGCAGCATGTTTCTATAATTGTTTTTACTTTGTAAACTTTGTCAGCCACGTGATTGCAGGAATGAATTGTTTAGACAAATCAGTGTGTATAAAGAAATCTTTTGTCGACCACTTTTCTTCCCCTTTTTTTTATTTGTTTTGTTTCGTTTTATCTCCTTTTCTTTTATATTGTATCTAATTTAATTAACTTAATTAATCAATTAATAATTTAAACGAATAATGATTAATTAATTAATAAGTTAATTAATTAAATCAATTAGACTAATATATTAATTCAAAATTAATTAACATGATAATTAATTTAATAAATAAATTAATTCAGAATGAATTAATTTATTAAATTAAATCAATTACATAATTATATTAATTAAAAGAGAATTAATATAAATCTTTTGACAGCTCAAATCTTTTTCTTGAACCACTGAAAGTAATAAAGAATTACCACCGAATTTTCGTTGACGCTCGATGCACGGTCTGGTTCATGAGCGACTAACTCCAACGGCTTTTCTTTATTTTTGACTCTATGAATTGGTTCCTTTCTTTTCTTAACATACCAGTCTTGACAGCTTGAATCACTGAAGTTAATGATAAACAACCACTGTTTAATGTTGACACTCGATGTACTGTCTGGTTCATGAGTGACTAACCGCAATGACTGTTCTTCATATATTGACTTTAAAATCTGGTTCCTTTTCTTTTCTCCTCTCTCTATTAATTCTTCTGTACTGTCTCTGTCACTGTCGAAATCTCTGTCACTATAAATGAATCCACTTCTTTAATGAATACTTCACTGAGGCTTGATCAGATGTCTGAACTTCTTTCAATGTAGTAATTCCTCAAGTCTGTAGATTGACCTTGATCTTTTTCTTCTGACAGATAATACAATCTGAGATTCCTTGTGACAGTCTTTATACTATTTACTATTACAATCTTGTTTAAGTTGAGTTGTATCCTCGAAATACAAATAGGCTACATCATATGCCTTTCAATCTCCCCCTATTTGTTTGTTAGACAATAACAAGCAAATACCTAGAAGATAACTCAACTAACTCATTTAAACAAGAAAAAGATAAAACTTTTTAAGAATTAAGTAAATAATACAAAAAAAAAAAATTCTCTGGTTTAGATTTAACAATTCCAGAATCTTCAGTTGATGAAATGATAGATGATTGTTCCTCTAGCACTGAACTGATCTTCCATAGATAACTCATCTTCATTTCTAATTCTTCATATCTCTGCCTGATAATCCTTCACATCTTACATTGGTGATTATTAGCAGTTCTTGATTTACAATCACTTCCCATTTCTGACACAGCTTTTCTCACTAAAGAAAAATAGTTGTTCCTACTATATAGACAATGGTGAATCAATACCATTTCTATAACTTCTGGTGAATTTACTACTCTTCCACTTAGCCTTTATACATAGTACATTGAAAGACTAATAGAATAGTATTGTGATGTAATTCTCCTTATATCTCCCCTTGCTTCTCCATCTAAGCCTCCCTCTTAGTAACTAGACTTGCTTCTCATTCTAAGCACAGTCTTTACTGCTCCCCCTTTCTAACTCACTCTTCTTTTACTTGTACCCCAATACTTCTCCCCCTTAGTTGAGTATATCCTACTAAGGTAAGCTTTAAGCTTGAATATATCTTTTTCAATATATCTCTCCCCCTTAGTTGAGGAATCCTCCATTCAACTAATTGACAAAGTAGTTGATACCAAATTGTTACCAATTTATACCAATCGTTAGAGTACATTGAAATCAATTGATAAAGCTTTGTTAGAAAGGAAGTTTCATTTTCTTCCTCACTGTGAGTGTGTGATAGTGTTTAGTGTACCTCACAAGTGTTTCACTCTCCTCTCCACTCATTTGTGTTGAGTGTCTCACTTCTCTCTGTGTTTACACTCTTGCTCACTAGTGTTTCACTCATATCACTCATAGCTCCAACATCCGTTAGTGTACCTGCAAGGAATAATCACCATAGCTCCTTCTAGAGAGGTCACTGGTGGTGCAATGGGAGTTCGCAAATCCCAAATCCTCGTTGGACTCGTCAGACGAATCTGAGTCATAATCTACAAGTTGCTAATTTCCCTTTTTACGGTTTTCAGATTTGCATTCTGAGAAGGTAAACAATGATCTATAAATTTAGCATTGAGATCAAGGTTCCCTTCTAATGTCTGTGAAGACATCACCTTGTTTAACTCATCAGGTAAAATCTGAATCATAGTCTACAAGTTGCCGATCTGCACCTATGTCGGATCCGTTACCCGCAGGATCCAGAGATATTCCCTCTGGGGAGTTAGATAATGATCTTATTGAATTTTGCATTTGAGATCAATACCTTCTCTCGAGGTCTGTGAAGACTCTTGATTCATTAAAGAACCTTTAACTTATAATCATAACCGTAAAATGGTTGGATTACAGGTTTCCGTCAATTCATCCTTGGTGTGTGCAATCTCACATGTGCATATGAAATATTTTGGATAGTGTATAAGGTAGTGACTCTCCAACTGAATATCCCACACATCCTTGTTTGCTGCATCAAGTGCAGTTACTCCCTGGTGACCTCTAGTCTGATAGGTTACTTCCATTTAGGGGGTAAGTCAGAATGTGTTTGAGTTTGACTGTAGTCTGGGATAAAAGTTGTTGGGTTTACAACCTTATGACTAGACATGTGAGAATACAAAATTTTATGTAGATGAACCTGTATCACAGAATATGAGCAATATAGAGATAGAATGCATTTTTAACATTGAAAAGTTTTCTGAGAAAATATTGCATATATCTTAACAGAAATGATATACAGTTGTGATTTCAAAAGATTTACAATGTAAGCAATCACAGCTGTAGAAAGAGATTTTGAATTTAGGAAGTTAAAGATCTTGAGCTGGTTTTACTAAACAAAAACAAGGACAAAAATCCAATTAATAACTATTAATCGAATCAATGTATGTTAATGTTTAAACCAATACAAACAAAACTATTTTATCATGTTTTAGGTCCTGCATGATAGATACCAACTATTAGAAATTGTTAGTACATGATAGGTCTTGTCTTTTAATTGTTAGATCCTGAAAATCAAACATTAGTTCCTAACCAATTGTATAGACACATACCAGTTTGATACCAACATTGGTCAATTGTTAAGTCCTTAACACGAAGGTCTGTTAACAGTAATCACAAAACAAAGATTTTTTACTTAAACTGCAGGTTTTGTGTGTGTTAAAAATAAGAACAAAAGAACCAAATACAGTGACCTATTTGTAAGTTTTGCAAGTATAGTGACTAAACTGTAAAAACTATACACACTATTTATATACACATGAAAAAGAATATACAAAAATAAGAAATAATATACATAATAATTATACAAAATAAAAACTATTAGAAAAGAAAATTCAAATAAAACTAAACAAAGAAGAAAAATTTTAATTAACATAAAAATAATAAAACTATACATAAGTAATAATTTACAAAAAAAAAATTATTTTTATTAATTTTTATTTTTATATATATTTTTTTTAATTCAAAAATAACTGTATTAATAACATTTACAGAATATTAAAGATAAAAGATAATAATTTAGAAAAATATCTACAACAATATAACGACTTAAAATAATTAAATATAAAATATAAAATACTAAAAATACCATAAGTTGTCATTTTGACAGAATTAACACATTAATAACAGAAGAACAAACACTACAAAATATTGAATAAAATATTAACTATTTACATAAACATTTGTAGCAAATTAATAAATCTATATATATTTTCGAATAAAATAACTTTCTTATCAGAAAATTATTTTGAAAGAAAATATGATTTATTAAAAGATCACAAATATTCATAAGGAATTTTCAACAAAAATAGATTTCTCACTAATTTCCACTTGTAAAACTTGAGAAAAATATTTTTAGAGAAAATAAAATTATTCTAAAATTAAAAGAAGTAAGTAGGAAAATATTAAGACGATAATGACAATGATTTAAGAATTAACAAGCAAGATTATAAGTTGATAAAATAATTATACAAGTGATTTAAATCAGAAAATATTCAAAAAATAATCACTTGTAAATTATTAAAGATCAAACCTCAGATATTAACTAGTTTAATTACTAGGACTGTTTAACATACCCAATTCATCAACAATTCTTGTGAATGTGGATTCGTCAAGAGACTTAGTAAAAATATCTGCTGTTTGGTCTTCCGTAGGTACTGAAAGTAACTCCACGATACCATTCATGACATGCTCTCTAATAAAATGATTCCTGATGTCGATGTGCTTGGTTCTCATATGCTGCACAGGATTGTTGGAGATTGCTATGGCACTTGTATGATCACATAATATAGGAATATTATCCAGTACAAAGCCATAGTCTCTCAGCTGATTCCTAATCCACAAGATTTGAGCACAACAGCTTCCAGTAGCTATATATTCAGCTTCGACTGTTCAGATAGAAACTGTGTGTTGTTTCTTACTGTACCAGGAAACCAATCTGTCACCTAGGAATTGACAACTCCCGGAGATGCTTTTTCTGTCTACAACACTTCCTGTATAATCTGAATCTGTATATCCAACAAGATTAAAACCAGATACTTTAGGGTACCAAATACCTAAGTTAGGTGTACCCTTAAGATATCTCAAGATTCGTTTAACAGCAATTTTAACAGCAATGAGATGCACATCTCTAGGATCCGCTTGGAACCTTGCACACAAGCATGTAGCATACATAATATCTGGTCTACTTGCAGTAAGGTAAAGTAATGAGCCTATCATACCTTTGTAGCTTGTGACATCTACCTTGGCAGAATTTTCACATGCTCCAAACTTGATAGCTGTAGATGATGGTGTCTTTGCTGAAGATAAGTCCTCCATTTGATATTTCTTGAGGAGCTCTCTGACATACTTGGATTGACAAATAAATATTCCATATGTCCTTTGACTTACTTGTAATCCAAGAAAGAAATTCAGTTCACCCATCATGCTCATCACAAATTTACCCTGCATTAGCTTAGCAAATTTCTTGCACAAAAGATCATTAGTAGACCCGAATATTATATCGTCCACATAAACTTGAACTAATATTGTATCATTCTTATGTTTCTTTGAAAAGAGAGTTTTGTCTATGACACCTCTAACGAAACCATTTTCAAGTAAAAATTCAGAGAGAGTGTCATACCATTTCCTTGGTGCTTTCTTAAGACCATAGATAGCCTTGAAGAGAACGTAGACATAATCCAATAGATCTGGATCTTCAAAGCCAGGGGGCTGTTCTACATACACCTCTTCATCTAGCTTACCATTCAGAAAAGCACTCTTGACATCCATTTGATAAACTTTGAAGTTTGAGAATGCTGCGAATGCTAAGAATATTCTGATGGCCTCAAGTCTTGTCACTGGTGCATATATTTCATCATAATCAATTCCTTCAGCTTGATAATAACCTTTAGCAACCAGTCTTGCCTTATTCTTCATCACTTTGCCATCTTCATCAAATTTGTTTCTGAATACCCATCTAGTGCCTACTACTGTTCTGTTTGTAGGTTTGGGTACCAGCTTCCATACTTCTTGTTGTTTAAATTGATTGAGTTCATCTTGCATCGCAATCACCCAATCAGGATCAGAAAGAGCTTCTTCAGTTTTCTTAGGTTCCATTTCAGATAGAAACCCTGAATAATTACATTGATTTTGGACAGCTCTTCTAGTTTTTACACCAACATCTGGATCACCAATGATTAGCTCAAAAGGATGAGCTCTATTCCAAACAGTCTGTCTGGGAAGATTTAATCTTGATGATTCGCCTTGTTCTTCATTGTGATGTTGAGTATGACTAGTTGATCCTTCATTAACTCCCCCTGAGTTGTTGCCAGGTTGACTAGATGAATGTTCAGGAGTGTCAGTGGTATCTTCAATATTATCATTGTTTCCACCACCATTACCCTGATCATCCTCATCATTATCATTGTTGATATTAGCATCAGCAAAAACATCAGGTGGATTGTCATCATCTGAATCTGGATCTGTCATATCCTCAAAAGATAGCTTTTCAGATGAATCTTCAGTTTGGATAGTAGGGAGTTTAGTGTCATCAAATGTTACATTGACACTTTCAATCACAGTCTGTTGATCAATCACGTACACCCTGTAAGCTCTTCTTGTATAACCAATAAAAATTGCTTCATGTGCTTTGGTCTCAAATTTTCCACCTTGTTCATCTCCTTCTTTAAGCACAAAGCACTTTGCCCCAAATACATGAAAGTATTTGAGTGATGGTTTCTTATCAGCCATAATTTCATAGGGTGTCTTCATTTGATCTTTATTGATTAGAGTTCGATTCTGGGTATAGCACGTAGTATTGACAGCTTCAGCCCAAAAGTACAATGGAAGCCTTGATTCACGTAACATAGTACGTGCAGCTTCAATCAAGGTTCTATTCTTTCTTTCCACTACCCCATTTTGCTGAGGAATTCTTGGAGCTGAGTATTGTCTGGTTATACCCTTCTCAGTGCAGAAGTCATTTAGAACTGCATTCTTGAATTCAGTTCCATTGTCTGATCTTATAGCTCTCACTGGATACGTAGAATCTCGCTCAATTAATTTGATGTGATCAATCACCAATTGTGGAGTCTCATCTTTAGAATTCAGGAACAGGACCCATGTGTATTTTGAAAAATCATCAACAATCACAAGACCATATCTTTTCTTTGACATTGATATAACATTAACTGGACCAAACAAATCCATGTGAAGTAGTTGTAAAGGTTCAGTTATTGATGATGTGTCAGTGCTCCTGTGACTTGCCCTTTTTAGCTTGCCTTTTTGACATGCATCACAAAGTCCTTCTTGAGTGAATTCCATTGAAGGCAGACCTCTCACTAACTCTCTTTTAACCAGAGAATTCATTGTCTTAAAATTAAGATGAGAAAGTTTCTTGTGCCATAGCCAACTCTCATCATTAGATGCTTTAGTGTAGAAGCAAGTGATTTCTTCAGTGCTTTTTGAGTTCATATTGGCTACGTACAGATTGCCTTTTCTAACTCCTGTCAGTTGTGGCTTTTCATGTCTCTTGTGTGAAATTAGACAATTCTTCTTGTTGAAATGAACTTCATAACCTTTGTCACAGAATTGACTGACACTGAGCAAATTGTGCTCAAGTCCTTTCACAAAAGATACTTTCTCAATGATAACATTTCCAGCTTCAAGTCTGCCATATCCATCAGTTTTACCTTTGCTGTTATCTCCAAAGGTAACTACTGGGCCGGCCTTCTCCACCACATTTGTCAGCAGGGTTCTGTCTCCAGTCATATGCCTTGAACATCCACTGTCCAAGATCTAGGTTACTCGTTCAACCTGTTCAATACCCTGCAATGACAAACGGATTAAACCTTCTTTGGAACCCAAATTTGATTGGGTCTAGAGTATTTAAAGTATTGGCCTTTGTCAGGCAAAACAACATTTTTAACCTTGACACCAATTTTACCATTAGTCAATAAACATTTTACCCTATAAACAGATTTGACAATCTTTTGTTTCAGTTTAGGTATCCATGTTTGTTTAGTAAAAATATCATTGACTGGACATTTGACTTTGTAAATAGCCTTAGTAAAACTTTGTTTAGGCTTTGGTACAAATGTCTCTCTCCTAACATAAGGAGGACTAGCATTCTTTGATCTAACATTTTTATTTCTGTCCATATGTTGTCGAGGAGCAGTCTTATTATCACATGCATGATTACCATTAAAGTAAGGCGACATCACATTAAAAGCACAAGACATACAGTTGACAACACCACATGCTTTATGATTAGAATCAATGATAGGCATGGTACTCATGTTAGACATGTTATTGTTTTGTTTCAACTTATTACCTCCTAATCCGGTCTTAGAAGAACTCGCTGTTTCAACAACCTTGACTGGAACTTTAGGTACATCTTTCTTGGATAAAACATTTTCTGGATTAGTGTCCTCAACAGATTTAGCCTTAACAAAGACTGTGACATCTTTCTTGGATGAAACATTCTTTGGATTAGCGTTCTTAACAGATTTATCCTTAACAACGACTGTGCCATTTGCACTGTCCTCATTTCTCATTTCTTCGTGGATAACCATAGAAAGAATATCTGGTGGTCCAGCATCAGATTTTTTAAATAGAGGTTCTTTAACATTCTTGAGTACATGTGGTATTCCCCTTTCTTTAGCACTAATAGGGTTAGGGGAATTTATGCCCAATGATCCAACAGCTTCATTGTAGCCATACCCTATACCTGTTGTTCGTTCTACAACTTGATTGTTAAAAAACTCTTTGGAAACTTTAACAGAATTATAACAAGCCCTGACTTGTGTTTCAAGTTCAATAATTCTAGCCATTTGTTTGCCTACAACTTCTAGAATCAATTTCTCCTTTTTATGAAGCATTGTTATTTCATCTCTTTGTTGATCTTGATTAATGTGCACCTTTTTCAATTCTGACACTTCATTGCCAAGTTCAGTGCTTAGCAGATCTAGTCTTCTATATTCAGTTTGTGCATTACCTAAGGAATTATAAAGACTACGAATCAATTGAGTGTCAGTAAGAATTACCGGTTTGTTATGATGATCAGATGCTCCAACATTTGCCACCAGCGCAAGAATTCCAACTTCTTCATCTTCACTGTCTGTGTCATCCCAGCTTTTGCCTTGTACCACATAGGCCGTGTCTGTGTTCTTCTTACCAGATGCATACTCTCTCCTTGCATCTTGTTGAGGTTGATGACACTCAGTTGCAAAGTGTCCAAGTTCATTACATTTAAAGCATCTAATCCTGCTTCTGTCTACCATTCCAGTTTGGTAGCCACCCCTTGTGCTACTTGAGGAAGAACCTCCTCGCTGGAATCTATTGTAGTTAGATTTGAACTTGAACTTGGGATTCCTCCTAAATCTGAAGTTACTGAATTGCCTCACCATCATAGCCATTGACTCATCTTCCAACTGATCCAGCTCTTCCAATGAGTAGAAATCTCCACCATCCTGACTGACAGGTGTATGACCAATCTCAACTTCAACCTGTTCCTTGTCAGTGCTGCAAGGTTGAACCACCTTAGCTTGCACTTGCTTTGGAGTCTCAACCACTAGAGCTGTAGAAGAACTTGGAACCCTACCTTCACCATGAATTTCTTTCTGTTGAACTTGTTCCAACTCATAGGTTTTCAAAATGCCGAAGAGCCTTTCAAGAGTAATTTGATTCATGTCTCTGGCTTCTCTAATGGCAGTTATCCTATGTTCTAGGTGAGTAGGCATGGTCAGTAGAAACTTCATGTTAATCTCCTTTTATGTATATTGCTTGCCATGGATTTGCAAGTTGTTGATTATTTTGTTATACCATTCAAACACTTCCTGAATGCCTTCATTAGGGCCAGCTCTAAAGTGTTCATACTCAGAGATTAAAATTTGAAGTCTGTTTTCCCTGACTTCATCAGTTCCTTCATTAATAGTCTCAATAGTTTCCCACATATGCTTTGTAGTTTTACAATTCATCACCTGACTGTACATCACAGCATCTAGGGAATCTAATAGTATGAGCCTCAAATTTTTGTCTAGTCCTGCATCCTCTTTTTCATCAGGAGTATAAGACGCAGGGTCTTTTTCATGGGTTCTAGCAGGTGTTTTAACAACTCCATCAGTAACAACTTTTTGTTCAATGACCATAGGAATTTTAGGTCCATTTTTCAGAACACCCAAATATTTAGAATTTGTAACATCAAGAAATAGCTCCATTTTATTTTTCCACATATCATAATTATCTTTATTAAAGATAGGAATCTTAACAAGGACTTTTGAAGACATGATGAATTTTTAAGTAAGTTAAAAATTCGAAATGGATTTTTGACTGAATAAAAATAGGATCTTGATTTGTGTATCAATCAATAGGCTCTGATACCAATTGTTAGGTCCGATAAGATTGTAGAAGGGGGGGTTGAATACAATCTATATTGTTTTATCGAAATTTGTTCGGATAAATTTAATTTATATTTTGACAAATTTGAGCGGAATAAATTGAAACAAATTTCAAGTTGAATATAAAAATATATTAACTTGATGGGTGTTACAATTTCAGTACAGAAATTAATCAAGTTGATAAAAACTAATTTAGAAAATTCGACATGAACTTTTCTAATTTAGTTAATAAAAATCAAGATTAAAACTAGGAAACTTAATTCGCTAGTAGTACAAGAACAATAAATAAACAAGTTCCACCGGATAAAATATTACAAGAGAGATGAACTTGATTTTACAGAAATTAATTTGTTCTTGAGCTTGGGAGAGAAAATTGAGCTGCTGGGATTTTTTGATGTGTTCTTGTTAAGTCCTGCCTGCTGTGTCTTCATTTTGTATTTAAACAAAATCAGCTGTTGCCTCTTGAATCTGTCGGTATGACTTAACAGGTCATATTGGACCTTCGGTATGACTTAATAGATATATTGAGGCTGATCGGTATGACATAAACTGACACAAATCTCCTTGATATGACTTAGAATAAATCAATATGACTTGCATAAGGCTCGGTATGACTTAAATAAATTGTGTCGGTATGACTTAACAATTTGATGAACAAAACAATTGATACACGACTTTACTGATTTGTTTGTAACAAAACAAAACAAAAGATTTCTGCTGGAACGAAACCCAGTCGCAGGGACAGGAAGTACAGGACACGCGTGCATGTTGTGCTTTGGATCAGGCGCGTGATGCGCACGCGCTCAGGAGGCGCGTTGGCTGCTTGCCGACAGGAACTTGACACATGCAGCATGTTTCTATAATTGTTTTTACTTTGTAAACTTTGTCAGCCACGTGATTGCAGGAATGAATTGTTTAGACAAATCAGTGTGTATAAAGAAATCTTTTGTCGACCACTTTTCTTCCCCTTTTTTTTATTTGTTTTGTTTCGTTTTATCTCCTTTTCTTTTATATTGTATCTAATTTAATTAACTTAATTAATCAATTAATCATTTAAACGAATAATGATTAATTAATTAATAAGTTAATTAATTAAATCAATTAGACAAATATATTAATTCAAAATTAATTAACATGATAATTAATTTAATAAATAAATTAATTCAGAATGAATTAATTTATTAAATTAAATCAATTACATAATTATATTAATTAAAAGAGAATTAATATAAATCTTTTGACAGCTCAAATCTTTTTCTTGAACCACTGAAAGTAATAAAGAATTACCACCGAATTTTCGTTGACGCTCGATGCACGGTCTGGTTCATGAGCGACTAACTCCAACGGCTTTTCTTTATTTTTGACTCTATGAATTGGTTCCTTTCTTTTCTTAACATACCAGTCTTGACAGCTTGAATCACTGAAGTTAATGATAAACAACCACTGTTTAATGTTGACACTCGATGTACTGTCTGGTTCATGAGTGACTAACCGCAACGACTGTTCTTCATATATTGACTTTAAAATCTGGTTCCTTTTCTTTTCTCCTCTCTCTATTAATTCTTATGTACTGTCTCTGTCACTGTCGAAATCTCTGTCACTATAAATGAATCCACTTCTTTAATGAATACTTCACTGAGGCTTGATCAGATGTCTGAACTTCTTTCAATGTAGTAATTCCTCAAGTCTGTAGATTGACCTTAATCTTTTTCTTCTGACAAATAATACAATCTGAGATTCCTTGTGACAGTCTATATACTATTTACTATTACAATCTTGTTTAAGTTGAGTTGTATCCTCGAAATACAAATGGGCTACATCATATGCCTTTCACATCCTCCTGAAAATATGGCCGAGCTCCAATGAAGGGCCGACAAATATATCAAGGCTGAGGACAGCATGAAGAAGGAAACCGCAGGAGGCAATGGCAAGGGTTCTAATGACTCGAAGAAACGAAAGCAAGAGCAAGAGTACGATGCTAGGGACAAATATCCCCGGACTAGCAAGGGTTCCGAGTCACCACCAAAGAAGGGTTTGGGACCGAGGTTTTCTGATTATGCAAGACTGAACGCTCCTAGGAGTCAGATCTTGCTAGATATTGAGAAGGATAAAGACTTTCGATGGCCGAAGCCACTTAGGGGTGATCCCACGAAGAGAAACAAGGATCAATACTGTAGGTACCACCGTGATGTGGGTCATGATACAGATGATTGTAGACAGTTGAAAGATGAGATTGAGTTCTTGATCCGAAAAGGAAAGCTAAGCAGGTTTACAAAGAATGATGATCGTGGAACCCAAAGAAGGGACTATGACAGGAGAGACAATGACAGAAGAGATAACGATCGTGATCGTGATCGTAATCCACAACCCCGAGGGCCAGTTATTAATATGATTTGGGGAGGCCCGACAGCGGCCGGCACGACTCGAAACTCTCGAAAGGCGTATGCCAGAGAAGTGATGCACATCGTGGGAGAAGCCCCAAAACGTGCTAGGACCGAAATAGTTATTGGGTTTGATGATTCAGACCTCGAAGGGGTAAAGTTCCCCCATGACGACCCGTTGGTCATAACTCCTGTGATTGGAAACTCGGAGGTAAAACGAGTCTTGATAGACAATGGGGCTTCTGTTGATATCTTGTTTCACGATGCGTTTGTGAAAATGGGGTACACCGATTCTCAGTTGACCCCCACCAACATGCCGATCTACGGATTTAATGGAGTTGAGTCCAAGGTTGAAGGGACTATTCAGTTACCCATGACAATTGGACAGGAACTTAAAGAGGCTAATCAGATGCTGTATTTCCTTGTGATCAAGGCATCCTCGACTTATAACGCGATCCTAGGAAGGACTGGACTTCAGGCATTCAAGGCTGTGGCCTCCACATATCACATGAAGATTAAGTTTCCAACCAGGAATGGTGTTGGAGAACAAAAGGGTGATCAGAAGATGGCAAGAAGTTGTTATGTATCCGCGTTAAGAGCTGATGGAATCGGGGGGCAAGTACTTCCGATCGAAGACATGGATGTCCGTGGTGATGATGAACACCGAGGAAAGCCAGCAGAGGACTTAATACCTATTCCTCTGAAGCTAGGCGACCCTGAGAAGGTGACTTATATAGGAGCCTCTTTGAAGGAACCCCTGAAGGGCAAGTTGATATCATTCTTACAAGAAAATAGTGATGTGTTTGCTTGGACAGCAGCTGATATGCCATGGATTGATCCCCAACTCATAACTCATAGATTGAATGTCGATCCTAATCGGAAGATAATACAGCAGAAGAAGAGGAACTTTGCACCTGAAAGGCAAGAGGCCATAAAGCAAGAAGTGGAAAAACTCTTAGAAGCTGGGTTTATTGAAGAGATTCAGTTTCCAGAATGGTTGGCTAACCCTGTGATGGTCAAGAAAGCCAACGGTAAGTGGAGGCTGTGTATAGACTTCACCGACTTGAATGATGCATGCCCTAAGGATTGCTTCCCTTTACCAAGGATAGACATGTTAATAGATGCCACAGCTGGACATGAGATGTTGAGCTTCATGGATGGGTTCAGCGGCTACAATCAGATTAAGATGCACAAGGATGACATCCCTAAGGTATCTTTCATAACTGACTTTGGTGTTTTCTGCTATCTTGTTATGGCTTTCGGTCTAAAAAATGCAGGAGCCACTTACCAACGACTGGTGAATAAGATATTCGCCCATCTGATTGGAAAAACCATGGAGGTCTATGTTGATGACATACTATTCAAGAGCCTATTCAAGGCAGACCACATTAAGCACCTCAGAGAGGCATTCGAAGTGCTGAGGCACCACAAAATGATGTTGAATCCAGCCAAGTGTGCCTTTGGCATTGGATCAGGCAAATTTTTGGGTCTGATGGTTTCAAAGAAAG
Source organism: Saposhnikovia divaricata (assembly GCA_036435485.1). Classification (NCBI taxonomy): domain Eukaryota; kingdom Viridiplantae; phylum Streptophyta; class Magnoliopsida; order Apiales; family Apiaceae; genus Saposhnikovia; species Saposhnikovia divaricata. The sequence continues at coordinate 115,630,150 of CM071596.1, forward strand.
GCATAGAGGCCAACCCTGACAAGATCAAGGCGATATTAGACATGGAATCGCCACGCTCTATAAGAGATGTGCAGAAGTTGACAGGCCGGGTAGCGGCTTTAGGAAGATTCATCTCCAAGTCTGGTAACAAATGCTTGCCTTTCTTTCAAGCATTGAAGAAGGTGAAAAATTTTGAGTGGACCCCTAAGAGCCAAGAGGCCTTTGAACAACTAAAGAAGTACATGGCTGAAGCCCCGTTGCTGGCCAAACCTAGTCCCGGGGAGACTCTTTATCTATACCTGGCGGTATTTGAGCAAGCGTTGAGCGCCGTTCTCATTCGAGAAGAGAAGAAGGTCCAGAAACCTATCTATTATGTGAGCAAGGTGTTGCATGGGGCTGAGTTGAATTACTCTCCCATTGAGAAGTTCGCCTTGGCATTGATAACAGCCTCGAGGAAGTTACGCCCGTACTTCCAGGCACATAAGATTGAAGTCCTGACGGACCAACAGTTGAGAAACATATTGCATAGCCCGAAGGCTAGTGGAAGGCTAATCAAGTGGGCGATTGAACTTGGAGAATTTGACATCACGTATAAGCCTCAAACAGCCATTAAGGCTCAGGCATTGGCTGACTTCGTGGTTGAATGCACCATTAGCAACCAAGAAGTCGGGGGGCAGGAGATGATAACAACCCCTAGGAAGCAAGATAAAGATGAAGAACTTGAACCTGATCAGAAGGAATATTGGGTGCTCTATTTTGATGGAGCATCAAAAAAAAAATCTAGTGGTGCAGGCTTAGTATTGCAAAGCCCCGATGGGTTCACAGTTGAATATGCTTTGAAGTTGGATTTCCCGACAACTAACAGTGAAGCTGAGTATGAGGCCTTGATAGCCGGTTTTGGCTTGGCCAGAATCATGAGAGTCAAGTATCTCAAAGTTTGTGGAGATTCAAGATTAGTAGTCTCTCAAGTAAATGGTGAATTTGAGGCCAAGGATGAAACTATGGCAAAGTATCTGCGAGTTGTGAAAGCTGTCATGACTCAGTTTGACGAGTGCTATGTAGAACACATTCCGAGAGAAGAGAACGTTAAGGCCGATGCCCTATCTAAGTTCGCTTCTTCCGAGATAGAAAACTATGCAGGGAGTGTTTACTTCCAGGTCTTGAAGGCCCCGACTATCAACTCGAAATTAGTGGCACCAATTGATGTGAGAAGCTGTTGGATAGATCCTATCAAAGCTCACCTCGAAACCGGATGGCTCCCTGACAATGCCTTGGAGGCACGGAAGCTGTCAGTGAGAGCATTGAGATATGACTTGATTGAGGGCGTCCTTTACAAAAGGTCTTTCGTTATCCCGTACTTGAAATGTTTGAGGCCCCAAGAGGCAAGGGAAACTTTGGAAGAAGTTCATGAGGGTATTTGTGGGCAGCACTTGGGGGGCAGAGCCCTAGCTCACAAAATAACTCGTTTGGGATTCTACTGGCCAGAGATGTTGGCCGATGCACAGAGCTATGTCAAGTGGTGCGATCGATGCCAGAAGCACGCTCCGATAGTAAGGTAGCCGCCTGAGATGTTAACATCGGTTAGCTCCCCTATTCCATTCGCGATGTGGGGAATGGATATACTTGGTCCTTTTCCCATGGCTTCAGCACAAAGGAAGTTCTTGATAGTGGCCATTGATTACTTCACTAAGTGGATTGAGGCTAAACCTCTAGCCAAGATAACCACCAAACAAGTTGCCCAGTTCTTTTGGGAGAACATAATTTGTAGGTATGGAATCCCACGAATTTTGGTGACAGACAATGGGACACAGTTCAATAATGAAGAGTTCAAGAAGTATTGTGAGGAGAATGCAATTGAGCTTCGTTTTACCTCAGTGGCTCATCCACAAGCTAATGGGCAAGCTGAGGTAGCTAATCGAATTATCCTTGATGGACTGAAAAAGAGGGTCGAACGCTCTAGGAACACTTGGGTTGATGAGTTGTTGCCCATACTATGGGCATACCGTACCACTTGTAAAGTGACAACTGGAGCAACCCCATTTCTGCTGGCTTATGGAGCTGAGGCAGTTGTGCCTTTGGAGATCATGCAAGCGTCACCTCGACTAATGAAGAGGGCATGAGACTCGCCCTAGACCTGATTGATGAAGTCAGGGACGAGGCAAACGCTAGAAATGTGGAGCATAAAAAGAAAGCATCCTTTTATTACAACCATAGGGTTAAGGAAAGGTTCTTTCGACAAGGCGACCTGGTTCTAAGGAAGATTGAGGCTTCTGGAGTTGGCCAGAAGGGAAATCTAGCCCCTAATTGGGAAGGGCCGTATCGAGTCAAGAAGACGTTGGGACGAGGATCATACAAGTTGGAGACCTTGGACGGGGTTGAGGTGCCCCGTACTTGGCATGCCTTGAACCTCAAAGTTTATTATGTATAAGCTATCCTTGCACGGATTCAGCTTTCTATCTATTTATTAGGAGAAGTAGAAATAAGGTTCGATGAAACCATTCCAGGGCTTAACGCCCCGAGTAGGACAATAATAAGTTATGTAAGGGTTGAACCCATTTCGAATTATTAATGCAAAGTTTGTTTCCCTTCAATGATTTTGTGATTTTGTTTATGTACCAAGCACCTGTTGAGTGTAAGTCTTGAAAGGCCAAGTACCGAAAACAAGTAAACAAACAAATGAGGAAACAAATGCATAAATAAAGACCCCGAAGGGCCAACAGTTAAGTTATATCAACGAGACAGATAAAAGTTTGGTCCCGAAGGACCTTGATTAAAATCTAGACAGATAAAGCCACATACGGCTAACAAGGCCATGCAAGGCCACAAACCAACTCCAGCTACTCCTCCCCAGACTCCTCTTCGCCAGACTCCTCTTCGCCACTCTCCTCTTCCCCACTCTCCTCCTCTGAGTCTTCACCGGAGTCATCACCGGGCTCGGCAATCACCATTGGTTGAACTCTAGCAACTTCGGCTCCTTTTTCCTCGGAAGATGAATCAGAAGTAGAGCTGCCCTCGTTCCGGATCAGTCTCTTACCAGGGATGGGTTGGCGAACTACTCTAACTTTCTTTGCAGGTGGGGGTTTCTTCCCGCAGGAGCCAGAAGAAGATGAGTCTTGGCTAGCAACTTGAATAGCCCCCTTTGAGTTGGATCCAGAGCGTCGATGACTGCCTTTGGAGCCGGACCCTGATGCCTGAGGAACAACTTTAGTTCCCGAACCAAAAGCTAGGTTAGCCGGGATGGCACCCCAATTTGGGCAAGGAAAATCAGCCGGGTTGACAACAGATGGATGCCTATGACTCACAGCGTTAATGGCCTTATCCCAACCAACAGACATGTTGAAGGGACGCATCTTATCATCATGATCATCAATGATCTTAAGAAAATCTTTAGACCTATGGTAGGCCTGGATCACCTTGTCGGCATCGGAGGCCTTCTTTTTGGCTAAAGAAGCAAGTTGTTTACGGGTAGATGCGGCATTAGCTTCAGCACGAACGACTTGGGAGTGCAGATCATCAATCTCTTCCCTGAACCTTGCTGAGTCATTTCTCAAGCTAACATTCTCATCCCTAAAAGCCCGGCCTTGGGTCGAAACAGTTTGAAAATATGCGTTGGCCTGCAACAAGGAAATGGGTGAGCTACGAGGAATATGCAAAGTTGAAATCAATAACAATATCAGATTTAACAGAGGGAATTTCATACCTGATACAAGGCCTGGGCGCCCATGAGCTGAGACTCATCCATTTTGTCGCCTGCATGCAGTGTCGCTCGATCAGGAGGAGTGATTGAAAGCTTGGACTAGTCTAGGGCTAGATAAGGACTCCCAAAGACTGAGTCTTGTTCACATATGCCCCAAGGAGGTATGCAAGGAGTCCTGACGTCCCCGTCGACATTTCGGGATCGTTTACCGCCTTGAGAACAACGCTCTAAGAAGTTAGGGATATGAGGCTTAGTTGGATTCAGCTTCTCCTCAGCCTTCTTCTTCATCCTCTTGGTAACAGTTGGCCGGTTCTCGGGACGATTATCAATCTCCTCAGCAGCTGAAATACAAAGAGAAAAATATCGGGATAAGAACAAACAGATTTCATAATAAGCTCAAGTAAGAAAGTTACCCTCAATGGAAAGAAAGCTAAGGCCAGCCCCAATAAGATTCTTTTCATTTAGAAAAGTTTTATAGTGTGTACGGCCGTCATTAGCAAGAAGCCTATCTCGATCCAACAATTCTGAATCAGTAAGGTCACACACGAAATGTGAACTGTCCTCCAGGGACCCAAATCTCTTCACAAAGAAGTTGCCCCAGTCACCACCTTCCACTCAAGAACTACAAACTCCCTTTCCCAGAAATGTTGTGAATCTGGAAAGGAGAAGGGATTCACCATGTGTGGAAGTTTGGCTCGGTGCTTAAGGCTAACCCATCCTTTCTTGGAGTCAGAAGAGTTGCTGGCCCCAAAGATACTTCGAAACATTGTGGTTGTCGGATGAATCTCCAGTTCGCGACACCTTATTAAGAAAATAGAGATGTACCTCCAAGCATTGGGATACAACTGACAGGGGTGGATCTGATACTCCGCCAGCAATCTAATGATAAAATTGTCAACCGGGAATCTGAACCCAGTATCTAAGGCACCCCAGTAAACACAGATCCTCTCAGGATGCCAGTTGCATGTTCTATCTGATGGATTTGGGAGACGAACCTTAATGGCACTTGGGAAGTGATAGGACTCCCTTATCATTTGGACATCTCGTTCCGACAACTTACTGGGACTGTTAAAAGAATCTAAGCTGGAACAGTTGGGAAATGCTTCCCTCATAATGTTCAGAAGTTCTAACAAGGATTCAAATCTATGTTCAACATACGAAGGAGGTTTGATTCTTTCTTTACCTTTGGCGGTCCTCATCTTACTCCTCTTCGACATAGCTTCCATCATGGAGACAGGGGGAGCCATTGGTTGATCACCTTCCGACATCTTGGTATTGAAGCTGAAACTTGATCTTGAATCTGAAACCTGATCTTGAAGCTCGAACTTGATCTTGCAACTTGAAGCTAGAGAACTTAAGAATTTGAGAGCTCAGAAATGAAGAAGTGAATTGAAATGAAGGCTACTTCTCCTCTTTGACAAAAAGTGCATGACCTGGTACAACAGGTTGAATCTCAGCTTGGTTTGCGTTTACAGGTCATCTATCGTTTATAGACGAAAAAAGGACAAAAATTATCCGCGTTATACAGAAAGTATCGTTATAATTCATATATGTCGGAAAAGAAATAGTTGAAATATTTGCTGCATGGATGTTTACGCTTAAGAAAACAAGTAACGAGTTTAGTCTTAAGCACAAGGTTAGCGGTGCTAATCATGAATTAAGGAGTAATACCGTTAGAAGTCACGAATGACCAAACTGACGACCTAAGATCAAGATCGAGGTTCTGGATCCCTAGGATCACGGATGATTTTAGAACCTAGATCCTTGACGACTAAAGATCAAGATCGAGGTTCTTGATCCTTGAAAGTCGCGGATGACCAAGATACTAAATTGGAGATCAAGATCGAGGTTCTTGATCCTCAAGATCCATGAATGGTTTTCAGGTCCGGGTTTCCTCGCCAACCACGAAGTGGCCGACCACGACACCCCAAGTAGCCGTAGCCGACCACGAAGTGGCCGACCATGACACCCGAAGGAGCCACAGCCGACCACCGTGTAGCCGACCATGGCGTTTTGAGGAGCCTCGGCCGACCACGAGCTGGAAGACCACGAACCGACCGACCAAGGCACGCCAAGGCACCTCGGCCGACCAGCCCGCAGTCGACCAGCCTACAGCCGACCAACCTTCGGCCGACCACCTTGGATCGAGGCCTCTCGGCCGACCAGGTGCTAGCCGACCACGAGCTAGCCCTCGATCCGGCCGATCGCGGGTTAGTTCGTGGTCCTGAATCTTGATTTTCAGCGAATCTCGGGTAATTTCTGGACCTAAATCTCGATTTTTTCAGATGGTTTTCAGTGCACCGTTTAGCGCCGTTTAGTGCCGTTTAATGCCGTTTAGCGTCGTTTATCGCCGTTTAGCGTCGTTTAACATTGTTTAAAAGTTTATTGTCGTTTAGCGCCGTTTAGTGTCGTTTAGCGCCGTTTAACGCCGTTTAGCGTCGTTTAACATTGTTTAAACGTCGTTTAAGGCTGTTTAGCACCGTTTAGTGCCGTTTCGCGCCGTTTAACGCCGTTTAGCATCGTTTAACATTGTTTAAACGTCGTTTAAGGCTGTTTAGCACCGTTTAGCGCTGTTTAGCGCCGTTTAGTGCCGTTTAGTTCCGTTTAGCGCCATTTATCGCCGTTTAGCATCGTTTAACATTGTTTAAACGTCATCTAAGGCTGTTTATCGCTGTTTAGTGTCGTTTAGCACCGTTCAATGTTGTTGGCATAATCTAACGTCGTTGTAAACGCGTCGGTCGTTCCACGCTTTACATCAAAACGATATCAAAGATAAACCCTGACCCGAGTCTCGAATTAGACAAATAAAACTTCAAGGTAAGCCTGATCAGTTTTCCTAGAAGTTGGGGGGGTAAATGATATGGGCTGAAAATAAACCCTAAAAGACACATTTAATGTGGCATTAATTAGACCAAGAATGGTCCAAATGTGGGGCCCACCAGATGGACCCAAAACCCCAATTATAATATTAATTTCGTAATTAATATTGGGGGAAATAAACAGCTCAGCAATAAGAGTTGGATAAGGATATTATCTCCGTCAAACTTAGCCACCAAGGCATCCAATTCAATATGGAAACTGATTCCTACAAGGAATAGATCTAGGACCTTCCTCAAAGACTTGTCCACCAAGTCTCTGACTCCTACCATAATTCTAAGGCTTCTCAGCCTATATAAAGGGCCAGACCCCTCAACCTAGAACTACGTTTTTGGCTTGATCTTTGATATTCATCAAAGTACATAGGCATCTTGTGAAGGCAGATTCAGCCACGAAAACAAGAACAGCCATTAAAGCTCGAAGCTCAACCACCCTAGCATTAATTACAAATCGTAACCTAGTTTTTATTCCACAACAATGCGGTTGTATTTGGTAAAATAATATAATTAAATTATAATTACTATAAACTAATCAATTACCATTTTCACCTAGAATATGTTATCTTTTTAATTTTCTTTAACTAAATCCTCTCTTTTTCCAATCATATCACGGACATTCTATTTAATAAAATAAAATAATAATTTTATAATTACTAACAATTAACCGATTACCTTTTTCAACTAAAATCTATCATCTTTTCTAATTAAAATCCCTCATTTTCTAGAAATATCACGGATAACATTATATAATTATTATCAAATCATCTCATATAAAAATTTTAGCCTCCAAAATTCATGTTTTAAAAAAATTAATTTAAAATAATGAAAAAAATTCATGTAATATTAAAAAAAATTCGTGCATCGCACGAGTTTTAAGCTAGTTATTATATAAAAGCCGAAACATTAAAAGTTTGGTCGGTCGGTCGGTCAATTGGTCGGTACCGTACCTGTTGATTTTACTTATTTACCCTTACTCATCCTACTAACTAATCAATTTCTTTTTTCAGGTTAAACATATTATCTTTTTTAACAAAGGTTTCTCCGATGGGAGGCGATCAAGGCGATTTTCAAATTTTGAATAAGAGGGTAGCTGATAACGGCTACATTGGAGGATCGACCAAGGCAAATCCAGAGTTAGAGAAAGGGATTGACGGGGGATACTTTATTGAGAAACTTCATCGAAGAATATAAGGAGATAATAGATGGTGAAGTTATGGTTAGGGTCAGAAAAGGGGATACTCAAGCGATTATAGAGGCTTTAAATCAAATCCATTGGAGAAGTCTGAGAGTTAGATCGAATAAGGTCAATAAAGATGGAAAAGGGCTCCCTTTCAAGGATAAGAGGAATACAATGTTTTTGAAAGAGGGAGAGAAGGCTTCATATGTTGAAGTGGTGAAAGGTAATATTCAAACTCCCGTCAATAGTGGTAGAATAATAAATGAATGGAACAAGGTTAGGGCTAAATACAGGGAGGAATATTTGGATGTAAAGAAAGATTCAAGTTGTACGATATTTATGTATAAGATTCCAGATGAAACAACTACAAAGGACTTGTGGGGTTTATTCAAATCTTGTGGTGAGGTCAGGGATGTGATTCTTCCCAGGAAAAGAGATAAGAGAAATAACAGAATAGGTTTTATCAAAGTAAACAATGAGTTGGAGGCAGGGGTACTGATCAATAATGTCAAGCAGAGTAAAGGATTGGGAAGAAGGTTAAGATTATCGATTAATTCAGTGATGGATAAACCAAAGGAAAAACAGGAATTCCAAAAATCTTATACTCCTTTGTTAAAAGGAAAACCCAATAACGTGTTTCCCAAAGATAAGGATCTCATCAAAGATAAGGATAGGGAATTGCCGATAGTCTCTCATAGACCTCAGGTGAATAAGAAGGGATTTAGCTACAATGAAAGTTTTGAGTTTATTGAGGCTGAAACTGATGCCAATATTGAAGAAGTTTTTGAGAGTAGTCTAGTTGGTATTTCGGTAAAAGATCAGTGTCCCAATGAGGTGTTGTCATGGTTGATTAATGAAGGTGTCAAAGAGGTTAAAGTTCTTATGATAAACAAGAAGAAGTTCCTATTCTCTTTAAATCAATATGAAGGAGAGATAGATTCTTTGAAAAACATTTTGAAATCGAGATTCTGTAAGATAAGGAGTTTTGAGAAAGAGGATTATATTATGCCAAGGATTGCAATGATTGAATGTGTGGGACTTCCAATGAATGCCTGGGTTGAGGATAATATGAAAGCATTCTCAAAGACATTAGGGAGTGGATTACTTGGAGTTTTCAGAATAATGAAAAGTAGCTTGTGCATAATCCAATAATTGAGATTCATACCACTCGAAATGAGGTGATTAAAGAGGAACTGGTGATATTGGTTAAGGGATCGAAATACAAAGTATTTTTTGAGGAAGTTAGATTTGAGGATTTAAATGTGAAATCAGTGTTGTCTGAAAATTCTTCAGTTGTTAATGATTTGGGAAGAGAAAGTGGTAATAATACTACTCTAAGTAAGGAAATAGGTAATACTGAAGAGCCTAATTCAAGTGAGATATCACAAGATATCAATGCAGTAAAGAAGGGAGTGATGATTGAGAAAGATGGTATTGAATCAGATACAGTGGTACAGGAAACATTAGAAGAGGAGAACAATGTAAATTTTGAAAAGAATGATAAAGGTGAGCCAGTCAATGAATGTGCATTAGAAATTTTCAGGGGGAATGATTTGAAGGACCAATCTAGTTTTTCAGAATCTGGAGAATCTGGAGTAGATGGGAAGAGCAAGGAAGGGGTTATTTTATCTGGAGAAGATACGATTAATGTAAATCCTCTGGCTTTTTCTCATAACTCGATTTGCAATAATCTCAAGCAAATGAAAATGGGGGGGAAAAGAGGGAGACCTAGACGTAAGCCAAAGTTCATTGGTAATCCTTTTGACTTTAAGTTGGGAAAAAGTAGAGGTAGAGGTTCTTTTAAGCATAAGGGTCCGATTGGGAAAAATAATAGATTTGTTGGAGGAGCCCTAACTGTACAAAGAATTGATAGTACTAAGGAAGCAGCAGAAATTTTGGACACTACTCTAGTGCTGGGTTTAGAAATTCCTGGAGGGAGGGATAATGGTATAACATCGCTTGTTGAGGAGATTGACAAGAACACAGTCTGACTTAGTAAGTGATCTTAATTATTGTTATCTGTTTACAATGAAGAATCTATCCTTACTTTCATGGAATATAAGAGGGGCATGTAACCTGGCTTCAAGAAAAATGGTTGGTAAAATGATCTGTGATAACAAGATCAATTTTTTGTGTCTACAAGAAACTAAATGTAGGGAGTGGAGTGAGGCAATGGTGAATTTTATCTGGGATGCTAGCAGTGTTGATTGGGTTGTAGTTAAGGCTATAGGACTCTCAGGGGGGTTACTTTTCTCATGGTTTAAAAATGAATTTAAACTGATGTCTACGAGTAGTTGTCAAAATTGGTTGTGGTGTCGTTTCCAAAATTCTTATGACATGAATTTCTTTCATATCATTAATATCTATGGCCCTCAGGAGGTGGGTGAAAAACAAGTTTTATGGGATAGATTGAAGGAAATTCTTAGACAATTAGTTGATGAAGATATCTGTGTAGTGGGAGATTTTAATTGCATAAGGGATGAAATAGAGAGAGTGGGTTGTAATTACACACGCAGAGATATGGTGGACTTCAATGATTTTATTCTAGATGCAAATTTATTTGATCTAGAGATTGTTAACTCACTCTATACTTGGTTTGGCCCTTTAGGGAGGAAAAGCAAGCTTGATAGAGCGTTGGTTAATGCGAGTTGGTTGGATAAAGGTCAGTGGATTCTTAAAGCTTTATGTAGAATTAATTCGGATCATAGACCTTTACTACTGAAGGTTGAAATTGTGAACTGGGGTCCTAAACCGTTTAGGGTTTTTAACTGCTGGTTGAAGGAAGATTCACTCAAATCAATTCTTGAAAGTTTTTTGAATTTGGAAAATGGTAAGTTAAATCTCGACTCTCAAAGTCTGGTAAGAAGATTCAAGTCTCTCATTAAAAACTGGGCTGGTAATTCGAGCAATAATATTGATGTTAGAATTAAAAAGATAGAAGAGAAACTAAATTTGTTGGATGATAAGGCTTCAACATCTAATGAGGAAGTGCTCATCAGAGAAGAGATGGTCCACTTGTATGATCTCAAGACTCAAATGATCAGGCAAAAAGCAAGGGTAAATTGGACTACTTTTGGTGATAGGAACTCAAAGTTTTTTCATAGGGCTGTTAAAAAAAGACAGAGTAGAAACACGATTAGGAAAATTTTATGGCAAGGTGATTTGATCTCTTGTCCTAAAAGTATCAGAGAGGCTTTCTTTAAGCATTTTTCTACACTGTTTTCAGCTAAAAGTCAGCCTGTTGTCTTGAAGATTGGTAAGCTCAAAGGTAATAAACTGAGCAAGGAGGTTAGTGATTGGTTGGAGAGGGATATAGAAATGGATGAAATGGATCAAGCATTAAAAGATTTCTCTGATGAGAAGGCGCCTGGGCCTGATGGTATGAACATGGGTTGCTTGAAGTTTTTGTGGAAACAGCTTAGAGAAAGACTTTTACATGATTTCTTAACTTTCTCGAAAACTGGGTGTCTTCTTGTGGGGATGAATTCATCATTCATATCATTAATTCCAAAGAATGGTTCTCCTTTGTTGGTATCAGATTACAGACCAATTAGTCTGATTAACTCCACCATGAAACTCTTTACAAAAATTCTTGCAAACAGACTTAGTTTGCATATCAAGGATATTGTTGGAGAAAATCTGTACGGTTTCATAAAGAATAGGCAAGCAGCTGATAGTATCCTGATCTTAAATGAGGTTTGTCATAGTTTACAAATAAGAAGTACATCAGGTTTCATTTTTAAAATTGATTTTGAGAAGGCATTCGACTCGGTGGATTGGTCCTTCTTATTGGATTTGTTGAAGTATTTGGGTTTTGGGGATAAGTGGTGCAAATGGATTCTTAGTTATTTGAATACCATTAGAACATCGATCTTGATTAATGGTTCTCCAAGTAAAGAGTTCTCCCCATCAAGAGGAGTTAGACAAGGCGATCCCCTGTCTCCAATGCTGTTTAATCTAGCCGTTGAAATTTTAAGCAGAATGTTGAAGGAAGCATCCACAATTGGTTTTTTCAAAGGTATTTCAACAGGGAATAACTCAATGACTATCTCTCATCTGCAATTTGCAGATGACACAGTCATTTTTATAGAAAATAGCCAAGATTCAGTTAAAGCTTTAAAGAGAATATTGCAAAACTTTGAATTGCTAACTGGCTTGAGAATAAATTTTAACAAGAGCAAACTTTATGCTTTTGGAAATGATATTGTCAACTTAAGGAGGAGTGCAGAAATGTTAAAGTGTTCGATAACTTTTCTGGGGGCTACGATTGGATGTTCTCCTAGACGAGTTAAATTTTGGGATCCTCTTGTAGGTAAAATAAAGGGCAAGCTAGCTTCCTGGAAGTGTGACTCATTAGATATGGCTGGTAGATTGGTACTGTTAAAGGCTACATTAGACAGTTTGCCAGCTTATTGGTTTAACACTTTTGTCATGCCAAGTGAGGTGTGTAAAAAGATTGAAGTTATCAGGAGAAGTTTCCTATGGGGAGGCTTCAAATCGGATGGATCTATAGTGAAAAGACTTCACCTGCTCAATTGGAAGAAAATCTGTAGTCCCAAGGAGCAAGGGGGACTGGGAGTTATCTCTGTTAAGCAAAAAAACTTATCAATGATAGAAAAGTGGTGGTCCAGGTGGTGGCTAGAGAAAGACAAGGATTGGAATAGATTCTTAAGAAATAAGTACAACTGTACTCTGGGAGATGATTTGAACAGCATTTTAACGAGTAAAGACTGCTCAGAATTGCTTAAGGGAGTGGTGAATATCAACAGTAATGATGGTTTCAACTCTTCGTTATCAAAATCTAATTTTAGATGGACTGTCAAAAATGGGAGATCGACACTTTTTTGGGAAGACTATTGGAGAGAAGGTAACAATCTGATGAACATTTTTCCAAGATTATACACCCTTTCAAAACTGAAATTTTTTGCAGTTAAAGATTTTATTACTTTGTGGTGTGATCTGAGTCAAAGCACTACGAACTTTTGGAATAGATCATTAAGAAATTGGGAATTGGAGGAAGTAGTTAAGTTGAGTGAGATTATCTGTGATCTGGTTCTGTCTGAAGGGGAGGATATATTGATATGGTCGAAGTCAAATGAGAAATATCACTGCAAAGATGGTAGATTATTTCTGGAAGGCAATGGTTCTACTCAAAGAATCAATTGGGCATTCATTTGGAAAATTAAGGCTCCACCAAAAATACTAATTTTCCTTTGGAAATACCACAGTATGATTCTCCCTTCAAAGTCCTTACTTAGAGCTAGACTTGGGAATTCTATAGCCAACTTCAATTGTTCATGGTGTCTGGAAAATGAAGAAACTCAGGACCATATCTTTTGGTTATGTCCTCCAGTTAGGGATTTGTGGATTGAAATTCTAAACTGGTGGGGAGTTCCAATTAATCTTAGAGCACATCAGTTGGCAAATATCTGGGAACTCCAAAATCAGTCTCATAAATCAAGTGTATGTCTAGGTTGGAAGACTTGCATTGCTGCATGTCTATGGACCATTTGGCTAAGCAGAAATGGTTTGATTTTTGAGGGTGTTAAAACAAAGGTAAATGATTTGATTACATTACTTAAAATCAGAACATTTAAATGGTGTTCAGCTGCAGGCTTGGTTAGTGAAGGGATGAATAATAATTGGCTTATTTATCCAGTTACCTCTATAGAATCTCATTTCAACCATTGTTCTAGAGTACTTTTCTGTGAGGAATGTGAACTATTTGGTTTTACAGATGGAGCTTTTGTTAGACTAGATGTTGATAGGTCCAATGCAGGAATAGGTGGCTTGTTAAAAGACAGGGATCAAAATCTTTTATACATTTTTTCGGGTCATTCCAATGCCTGCAGTCCCTCCTAGCTGAGTTGGAAGCTTTAACTCATATTATCAAGGTATTACACAGTAGTAATAAAAAGCATTTGCCTTGTAGACTACACTCTGATTGTGAAGTTCTTGTCAAAGCTTTCAACAAGGTCAAATCAGGGGGAATTTCAGATGTGTTGGAGATTAACCTGATCAGAGAAATGATATTGGCACTTAGGATATCTTTTATAACTATAGATAGAAGTTTAAATGTTGGTGCAGATGATTTGGCCAAGCAGGGTCTCAGTAGAAATTCTTTGGTAGGAGGGTGGTTTACTTAGGACTTAGCTCAGTGATTTGAGTGTAATTAAGGTTTTTAGTGGGCTGTTAATGAGTTTAGGTAGTTTAATAAGCTCTTTATTACATTTAATTAGCATAATGGTATTAGTTGTTTTATTGGGCTTTTAGTTTGGGGTTACTAGTTGGGTTTTTTGTCTGGGAAGCGGGAAATTTTGTTTTGGAATACTAACAGGCGTTTGAGTTAATAGGGTTGCATGGGAAGTTGTAACAGTCTGGAGTGTTCTATTGATATAGTCATTAGTATTTATACAGATGACTAGTTCTTTAGATAGTATTCATCTATTTCTTCTTAAACAGTCATTTAATGTACTTTGGAGCCTCCCTCCTCAAGGGCGTTACAAGATAAATGTGCATAGTTTCTTTACTGAAGAAGCTCTACCTAATGGTAATGTATCTGGGATTGGTGTGGTTATTCGCAATCACAGGGGAAGGATTCTTCGTATGCTTGCAGGTTCTCTGGGGATAGATGACAGGAGACTTAATGAGTTGTACGCTCTTATTGAAGGGCTCAAAAGGGCCTATATTGATGGAAGATTTGATGTATTGATTGAATCAGATCATGAAGATTCGATCTGGGAGTGGAGGCTTGCTGAGACCAATGGTGTTATACCTCTTCGTCGATATGCTATTCAGCAGTTGCAGCAAAGGAAAGCAGACCAAAATTTCCGTATTGTGGAGAGGATCATTGAAGCTAATGCAAATAATCTTGCTGCGTATTTAGCTCGTTATGGTGCTGAAAATTTCAATAGAATGGTCATATTGGCTGGTCCGGTAGGACGTGTGCATGAGTTATGGTGTAATGACATGGGTCTTGGACCAATAGGGGAGCAGTTTATGGCAGTGCATGAGCTAGATTTGTTGGCAGATGTAGTCCAGGAGGAGGTTCAAGGTGATGAAATTGTGCAAGGAGACAAGGGGATGAAGGTAAGGATATGGAGCCTTTGGATGATGAAGAAATGATAGCGCAAGAAATGTTGTAATCGAGCTGTTGCTGGGAGAAGATGAATGGTTCGGCTACCATCAGTTTATGGTATCTAAGTGCTGGTCTTTTATCAATTAATGGGTCCCAACTTTTTCTATTATGTGTTCTTTGATTAGGTCTTTAAAAAGCCTGTTAGTATTTTTAGTGGTATCTTTTGGGTTTTTCAATCAATTGGAGGGTGTCTTTTTGTAAGCTTCTAATGCAGTGCATTTTATATAATGGCTGCATCCAATATCTATTAATAGATTTTTCTGCGTTTAAAAAAAAAACATATTATCTTTTCTATTTTTCAATAATTAAATAATTTCTTTTTTCAGGTAAAATATAATATCTTATATATTTTATCTAACTAAAATTTCTCCTTTATTAATCAATTTCCTTTTTCAGGTTAAACATATTACCTTTTCTAATTTTGAAAAACAAAATAATTTCCTTTTTCAGATAAAATACAATATCTTTTACATTCTATCTAACTAAAATTTCTCCTTTTTAAAAACACTACGAACAATTTTGTTTAATCAAATAAAGTAATTATATTATAATTACTATTAACTAATCAATTAACCTTTTCAGCCACGTTACCTTTTCACTTTTCTCTAACTAAAATCTCTCTTTTTCCAATTATATCATGGACAATTATTAACAAAAATAATAATATCATAATACAAATTATTAACCAATTACCTGTTCAACTAAAACGTATCATGTTTTCTATTTTTTTCAATTTAAATTCCTTTTTTTTTTCTAGAAATATCACGGGCAACATTAATATCTCATTTTCTAAAAACACTATGAGCAATTTTATTTAGTAAAGTAACATAATTAAATTATAATTACTATAAATTAATCAATTACCTTTTTCACGTAAATCATGTCACTTTTTTAATTTTCATGTTACCTTTCTATTTTATCTAACTAAAATCTTTATTTTTTTCAATTATATCACAAGCGGTTCTATTTAATACAATAAACTAATAATATTATAATATTAATAATTAACCGATTACCTTTTTCAGCTAAAACGTATCATTTTTTTTATATTTTCTAACTAAAATCCCTTTTTTAATAGAAATATCACGGACAATATTAATTTCTCCTTTTCTAAAAATATTACGAGTAATTGTATTTAGTAAAATTACGTAATTAAATGTAATTACTATAAACTAATCAATTACTTTTTTCGCCCAGAACATGTTATCTTTTTAATTTTATCTAACTAAATTCTCTCTTTTTCCAATCATATCACGGGCATTCTATTTAATAAAATTAAATAATAATTTTATAATTACTAACAATTAACCGAATACCTTTTTCAACTAAAACCTATCATCTTTTCTATATTTTCTAACTAAAATCCCTTATTTTCTATAAATATCACGGATTACATATCTATACTATACTATTATAAGCGAAACAGGATATATTTGGTTGTCGGTTTGGTACTATTTTTTGGTCACTCTTTTTTTGGTTACTTTTTTTGTCACTCTTTTTTTAGTCATACATTTTAAACATGTTAAATCTCTATTATTAATAATAAAAAAAAAACACACACGACACTATTTTCAGAAACGTGTTAGTATATTTCGTTGTCATACAGAAAGGATATACTAACCTTCTCTATATAATAAATAGATAGCACCAGAAGGATATCCTTTATGTATCCACACAAAGGATATGGATTATATGATTACTATAAATTTATTATCTATTTTTAATAAACTATTATTATACTATATTAATACTATTATAAGCGAAATAGGGTATATTCGGTTGTCGGTTTGGTACTCTTTTTTTTGTCACTTTTTTTGGTCACTCTTTTTTTGGTCATACATTTTAAACATGTTAAATCTCTATTATTAATAAAAAAAAAAAAAAAAAAAAAGCACACACGGCACTATTTTCAGAAACGTGTTAGTATATTTCGTTGTCATACAGAAAGGATATACTAACCTTCTGTATATAATAAATAGATAGCACCAAAAGGATATCCGTTATGTATCCACACAAATGATATGGATTATATGATTACTATAAATTTATTGTCTATTTTTAATGAACTATTATTATACATTTATATTAACTTATAAATTATTGCCAAAAATTTTCGTCAAAAACATATTATAGTTTTTTTTTTAAATATTATCGTTTAAAATATTATCAAAAATGTATTATGATATTTTATAATCATATATATATATTTATGTATATATATTTTTTCCTACTAATTAAAAAATATATATGAAAATATGGGTATTAAGATAAAAATATTAAAAAAAAACATACGTGCATCACACGAGTTATAAGTTATATAGTTAAAAATTACATAAATTTGGAAAACACTTATAATATAGAAAATTTTGTATAAAAATCGAAAAAATGTCTACATGATTAGATAAATTTCACTCTTTCTACTAAATAAAAGTTAAAAAAAAACTACTTTTATGTAATATTTTTACATATACGTATGTATTTTAAAGTAAAAATAAAAATAAATAATTACAATAATATTTATATTCATGATATTTATAAAGTTAAATAAATAAATAAATAAATAAATATATATATATATATATATATATATATAATTTAAAATTTTTACAGTTAAATATAATTAAACAGTTTACAAGCAACCGTGCATTGCACGGGTTATAGGCTAGTATATATTTATTATCAAATCATCTCATAAAAGAATTTAAGCCTCCAAAATTCATGTTTTAAAAAAATAATTTAAATTAATGAAAAAAATTCATATAATATTAATAAGAATCCGTGCATCGCACGGGTTTTAAGCTAGTATTTTTTTATATAATATTAAAAAAAACCGTGCATCGCACGGGTTTTGGGCTAGTATTATATAAAAGCCGAAACATTAAAAGTTTGGTCGGTCGGTACCTGTTGATTTTACTTATGTACCCTTATTCAACTAGAGATAAAATTCATCCTACTAACTAATCAATTTCTTTTTTCAAGTTAAAGATATTATATTTTCTATTTTTCAATAACTAAATAATTTCCATTTTCAGGTAAAATACAATATCTTTTATATTTTATATAACTAAAATTTCTACTTTATTAATCGATTTCTTTTTTTAGGTTAAACATTTACCATCTATTTTTCAATAACTAAATAATTTCCTTTTTCAGGTAAAATGCAATATCTTTTATATTTTATATAACTAAAATTTCTCTTTTATTAATCAATTTCCTTTTTCAGGTTAAACATTTACCATTTCTATTTTTCAATAACTAAATAGTTTCCTTTTTCAGGTAAAATACAATATCTTTTACATTTTATCTAACTAAAATTTTTTCGTTTTTTAAAAACATTACGAGCAATTTTGTTTAATAAAATAACATAATTATATTATAATTACTATTAACTAATCGGTAGGTTGGTACGATACCTGTTGATTTTACTTATTTACCCTTATTCAGTTAGAGATAAAATCCATCCTACTAACTAAACAAATTCTTTTTTCAAGTTAAACATATTATATTTTCTATTTTACAATAACTAAATAATTTCATTTTTCATGTCAAATACAAACATATTACCTTTTCTATTTTTCAATAACTAAATAATTTCCTTTTTCAGGTAAAATACAATATTTTTTTACATTTTATCTAACTAAAATGTCTTTTCTTTTAAAAACACTACGAGCAATTTTGTTTAATAAAATAACATAATTATGTTATAATTACTATAATTAATTACCTTTTTCAGCCAAAAATGTTACATTTTCTCTTTTCTTTAACTAAAGTCTCTCCTTTTTTAATTATATCATGGATGGTTACTTTTTTCAGCCAAAACAAGTTACCTTTTTTCTTTTCTCTTACTAAAACCTCTCTTTTTCCAATTATATCACAGACCTTTCGATTTAATAAAAATAAAATTATAAAATTATAATATTAATAATTAACCGCTTACCTTTTCTTCTAAAACGTATCATCTTTGCTATTTTTTTCTAATTAAATTTCCTTTTTTTATAGAAATATCACGGGCAACATTAATTTCTCATTTTCTAAAAACTATTAGCAATTTTATTTAGTAGAATATCATAATTAAATTATAATTATTATAAACTAATCAATTACCATTTTGACATTAAATCATGTCATCTTTTTAATTTTCACATTACCTTTCTATTTTCTCTAACTAAAATCTCTCTTTTTCCAATTATATCACAGGCGGTTCTATTTAATACAAAAAACTAATAATATTATAATATTAATAATTAAGTGATGTCCTTTTTTAGCTAAAACGTCAACTTTTCTATATTTTATAACTAAAATACAGTACCTATTGATTACTTACTTACTCAATTACAGATAAAATTCATCCTACAAACTAACCAATTTCTTTTTTTCCGGTTAAACATATTATCTTTTCTATTTTTCAATAACTAAATAATTTTCTTTTTCAGGTAAAATACAATATCTTTTATATTTTATCTAACTAAAATTTTTTCTTTATTAATCAATTTTCTTTTTCAGGTTAAACATATTACCTTTTATGTTTTTCAATAACAAAATAATTTCTTTTTTCAGGTAAAATACAATATCTTTTACATTTTATCTAACTAAAATTTCTCTTTAAAAAAGACTATGAGCAATTTTGTTTAATAAAATAACATAATTACATTATAATTATTTTAACTAATCAATTACCTTTTTCAGCCAAAACACGTTACTTTTTCTCTTTTCTCTAACTAAAGTCTTTCTTTTTCCAAATATATCATGGACAGTTACCTTTTTCAGCAAAAACACGTTACATTTTTCCTTTTCTCTTATTAAAACTTCTCTTTTTCCAATTATATCACGGGAGATTCTATTTAATAAAAATAAAATTATAAATTATAATATTAATAATTAACCGTTTACCTTTCAGCTGAAACATATCATCTTTTCTATTTTTTCTAATTAAATTTCTTCTTTTTTCTAGAAATATTACGGGCAACATTATTTTCTCATTTCTAAAAACTATGAGCATTTTTATTTAGTAAAATACCATAATTAAATTATAATTATTATAAACTAATCAATTAGCATTTTCACATAAATCATGTTATCTTTTTAATTTTCACATTACATTTTTATTTTCTCTAACTAAAATATCACTTTTTCCAATATATCACGGGCGGTTCTATTTAATACAATAAACTAATAATATTATAATATTAATAATTAACAAATTACCTTTTTCAGCTAAAACGTTTCATCTTTTCTATATTTTCTAAGTAAAATACCGCTTTTAATAGAAATATCACGGACAATATTAATTTCTCATTTTCTAAAAACATTGTATTTAGTAAAAAAACGTAATTAAATTATGATTACTATAAACTAATCAATTGCCTTTTTCACGTAGAACATGTTACTTTTTTAATTTTTCTCTAACTAAATCCTCTATTTTTCTAATCATATCATGGGCATTCTATTTAATAAAATAAAATAATAATTTTATAATCACTAATAATCAACCGATTATTTTTTTCAACTAAAACCTATTATCTTTTCTATATTTTCTAACTAAAATCCCTCCTTTTCTAGAAATATCACCGGATAACATTTATATAATTATTATCAAATTATTTCATATAAAAATTTAATCCTCCAAAATTCATGTTTAAAAAAAATAATTTAAAATAATGAAAAAGTGCCATATAATATTAAAAAAAATCCGTGCATCGCACGGGTTTTAAGCTAGTATGTATATCAAACCTAAGAAATGGGTTGGGTAAAAATTTATAATACATAGATATAGATTTGATAATAATTGAATTGAATAGATCGGTTATTCTATATATATGAAAACACGACATAGAAATTGTTTGCAAAAGAAATATGACATAAAAATGATATTTAATTTTATGAGTACTGGTAAAGGTTTTTTAAAAAAAATTCAAATTATACATGGCACATTCTGATTTGTGTATGCGAGATTCCATATTTCCTTCAGAAAAATTACTAATTAAAAATGTGAGGAAAAGTTTAATTATTCATTAAACTTATAACAATAATTTTAAAATAACTTTTGTGAAATCCTTAGCTTTTTTTTTTTTGCCAAAAAGAAAAGTGTATTCCATTAATAACATAAAAGAGGCTCAGTATGGTCAACTCCCCATTTGACCATACAACCTGGTTGAAAAACAAATAAACAGACTAAATAAATAGTTGCATTGTTTCCAGATCGTTTAACACCTAGAATCTGAATACAAAGATTCTTGAAAGTAAAAATGACTTTGAAGGCCGCCCGAACAATCCAGCCTAAATCATTCCTGAAAATAGTAACTTCACAATTGATCTTCATAATAATTTCGTGAATAGTGCAATGTTCACAAGACAAAGTCCTCAATATATGAACAACTATTTTTTGTGAACGGTGAGCACATGCGATTTTTGCTACAATTCCAGACGTACCCCAGCTATCTACTTGCCGGAAACCAGCTATAGACTTGCTGAAATTTGCGCATTATTTTAGTGCTTATTTTGCATTAATATTCTTGTTTAATAACCTATCTTGTTTAATTATTTTACCTATTCTTGTTTATTTTGCATTATTTTAGTGCTTATTTTACCTATTCTAATTTTTTTGCATTTACATATTTTAGTGCATATTTTACCTATTCCTATTTGATATGCATTAGAAAGAAGAACAAATAACGAGAAGAAAACTAATAAGGTTTAATCATTCATCGGTAATCTTGTTACTTTTTGTTTAATACAAAGGTTGATAAGTAATATCAAAGGTAAAATAAATAAATAAACTGTAAATGTATTTAAAAATAAAAAAGTTAAATAATAAAATTTGGTGTGAGAAGAAAAAATAATTTAAAAATTACGTTTCAAAATTTTATGAACTAAAATCATTTTAAACTCAATGTTTATATGCACAAAAAAATGAGTAGTTTTAAACCCACTGATGCTTTAAGCTATGGCTGTAAACGAATCGAACTGTTCGTTAAGCTCGCTCGAGTTTGCTCGAGTTCAATAAATTCGGTTCGATAGGTTAACGAACTCAAGTTCGGACCAAATTTTTTGTCCGTTAATCTTAACGAACCGAACCAAACTTCACTCGTATTCGACTCGAGTTCGACTCGAGTTCATTAAGCTTGAGTTTGTTCGAAAATAGCTAACTATGTATAAAAAATTATGAAATATGATATGTTAGTCACAGAGGCATGCCTGAATACAGCTAATAACAAGCCTAAGTATGTGTAATGCTATACATTACCTACATGACCTCTTAACTGAGGAAACCTCTAGTTGTAGAGTTTCTATTTGTTCTGTACTTGTAGTAGGCATCAAATTCTAGTTGTGTAATTGTACTTATAAAGACAAGAATAATGCTTGAAAGAAGTTCCAAGGTTCATGCCTCAAGCAAGGAGATAAAGACTGCCAAATAATCACAGTTGGGATTTGAAGAAATGAAGAATTTGCCTAAGTACCAATTCGAGAAGTACATTTGTCTATTCGAGAAGTCTAGCATTCGAGAAGTCAGAGATTCGATATCTCAGAAGACACTATTCGATATCTCTGAATACACTGTTCGATATCTCATTCGATATCTCAGAGATTCGATATGTCTATTACTCTATTCGTGAACTCATGGAGTCAACAAGTCAAAGCATCATTCGAGTTCTCTAAGAGTCAACAAGTCAATGCTCTATTCGATATCTCAAGGAGTCCCAGAGAAAAGAGCTATTCGAGTAGTGATTCGATATGTCAATATAACACTATTCGAGAACTCAGAGTTATCGATTAAGTCAATTCGAGTTCTCGAATCAATCACTTAGCCACTTCTCGAATACATTCTGGGAGACAAAATACTGAAGAATTGTACAAGTCAGAAACCTGCAACAAGCCAAGACGCTTTATTTGACTATGTACTATAAAGCACATTGGAAAGCCTACAAAGAAGCTTGGAGAGATAAGACAAAGGGACAAGGAGCTAAAGAAGTGGACCTGAACAGGCTTTGCAAAGTCAAATCTGTAGCCGTTTGGACTCTTACTCAAATGAGATAGACATACTGGAAAGTAGTTTGTTTTACCTACCTTATTTGTAGTAAGTAGGTGTATCCATGTCTATAAGGATACAGCCTCATTTCCTTAGCAGATAAGTTTTTAGAGATAAGATTTTCATATACATCAGAAGAAATATCTCTCTGAGAAAAACGAAGGTGAGAATACTATCATTTGTATTCACAGATTGTAGCAAAATCTTTATCTAATAAAATATTAGATTAAAGTGATATTGTGTTGTGTTTGTCTTTGTTATCTGCACTTACATATCTCACACACTCAACACATATCTTGTTGCAAAGATTCAAGAACAAAGAAAAGTTCAAGAATCCATTCACCCCCCCTCTGTATTCTTTTACTGTATTCAATACTCAACAAGTGGTATCAGAGCAGGCTGTTTAATCTAAACAGAAAATGATCATGAGTTCGAATACACCAAAGACTACAGGTACGGTGAAGGTCCCTAAGTTCGACAAAGAGAATTACAACCTCTGGAAAATAAAAATGCTGTTGTTCATCAAAGCTGCCAATCCTCTCTACCCTGACATCCTCAAGAATGGTCCATTTGTACCACAACAATAAATTACTGAATCTACAGTGGGCACAATAGTCATTCCTAGATCATATGTTGCAAAAGAGCCATCCAAATGGACGGACTCAGAGAAGGAAAAGGTTGCCCTAGACAGTCATCTCATGTTGCTGATCATAGACTCCATGGATATGTCGATGTTTGCCAACATACCATCATGCACATCAGCCAAGGACATGTGGAACCACATCGAGGTGTTATGTGAAGGGACAGAGGAGGTAAGAGAGAATAGGAAACAGATACTAGTCACACAGTATGAGGCTTTCATGGCACAGTCCAAAGAAAGTATTACTGATATGTTTAAGAGATTTCACAAGCTGGTGACTGAGCTTCAAATGAATGGGAAGGTTTACAGCACTAAGGAATTAAACATGAAGTTTCTACTATCTGCACCAAACCATCTAGAGCAAAGGGTCATATCTCTAAGAGAAAGAGATTTGAACAAAGTCACATATGATGTGCTCTATGGGGTTTTAAAGACTCATGAGCTTGAGTTGCTTCAAAAGAGGGCTATCCAAGCCAACCAAGGCAGAATGATAAACACATCCTGTGCCTTGATTGTCAACAAATCCGTTCAAGACCTGGAAGCATCTGCAAGTCAACTCAGAATAGAAGAGATAGTAGATGATGAAGAAACTGAAGAAGAAGTGACTGAACCTGTTGATGAAAAGGAAGAAGATGAGTTCTATACTCTTGAAGAGTTGGATGCCATGGAAAACACTTCATATGCTTTTATGGCTAGAAAATTCCCAAACATCATATTTAAGAGGAATCAGCCCTTCAAGTCTAGATCTCAAAATCATTCATTCAACAAGAGCAAGGCACCTGTGAAAGCAAACAAAAACAAATTCAAAACCAGCTATGTGGATAGGTCATCTGTGAGATGTTATAGATGCAATGACCTAGGGCATTTTGCCAGTGAATACAAGAAGCCTAAAAAGAAGGATAAGGAGTTTCTTGAGCTTGAAGCTAAGTATGAGGCTCTGCTAAAGAAGCATACACCAGGTAAGGCCTACATAGCTGAAGGGAAGTGTTGGGATGATTCTGATAGTGATGGAGAAGAACAAGAATTCTGCAACTATGCCTTGATGGCCAACTCCAAGGAAGAACCATCTGAATCAGACTCTCAGGTACCATCCCTCACTACTATAGACATGTCTGTTTCTGAATACAAATCTATGGTTGAACAACTATCTGTTGAGATGTTTAATATTCATACTAGTATGACTGCTGCTAATGAAGAAATTGTTAAACTGTCTACTAAGAATGAACTGTTGAACAAAAGAAATGAGGAATTAGAACTAACTGCTATGCAAGTAGAAAACCTTAAACAAGAAATCGAATATCTAAAGAATAAGGTTCTATGTGCTAGTCAAGTTGAGAAAGCTCTTAGGGATGAACTAGCTGAAAATGAATTTAAATTGAAAACATTTAAGAATTCCTCTAGTCTATTGCAGTCCTACCATGAGAAAAATCTAGCTAGGCCTAAGGCTGCTATTGGACTTGATTATGACACTCTCAAACAGAGGAAAGGCCATGCAGTCATTGAAGATGACATTGTTGTTCAAGAGGAAGTGCCTCAGGTTTTGAAAAAGGATGAGACCCCAATATTTAAAACACCAACACTTCAGATTGATGAGGATGCCTTACTCATTAAGCAAATGTTGGATGATGAAGATAAGGCACAATCAAATGAACAACAAGCATCCTCTAAGAGTGAGAATGTCAAAACCAAAGCCAAGGAGCCAGTAGGAGGTAGACCTAGACTTGAGAAATTTGTGAAGTTTGTTTCAGCTGTGAATAATGAGTTTGAGAAGAAAGTGGCTAAAAAGAAACAAAACAGGAATGGCAAATGTTGTGCTAAAAATAATTCATTTAAATTGATTGCAAGTGCACAATCTCGTTTTAGTAATTTTAGATTCGATCCACAATGACTATTTTATTTTCGAAATCCTTAATTTTTAATTTAATCGAACTAGACAAATTTTGAGAGGAGTTGTACTAATAAATAACAAAAACAATCAAATTAACTAGAAAGAAATTAAAGTAAAATGAGTAAAAAAAAATTAAATTAGGAATTCACGAAGTGATATATGATGCATGCTAAGTGACAACAGATTGGTTAACTAAAAATAAATGGATAGGGAAGGAAGCACGAGTCACAGAATTAAAGCAAAGACACTGAACTTGGTTTTGAATTTGGGCCAGGACTTGCATTAAATCAAACATGGACTAGAAATTAAAAACAAGCAAATTAATTCTAGCAATATTACGTAACTAGTAGCACTACTAAGTAAATAGAGTAATTAATTAACATTAATTAAATATACTAAACATTAATGCCAAATTTTATTTACACTAATTAAGACAATATAAGCACTTAATTAAACTAATGATTGACAATGATTAGAGAAATGATTACTAAAATGATTTGTAAAACAAAACACAACAGATTGTTATTTAAAAACATGAAGAAGTGAAACATGTGAATGGGCCAGGTGAAGTTTTGAATGGATTTGGGGTCTAGACTTTAAAATGGGCTGCAAACTACAAAATTATGAAGTAGTTGAGTGATTTAACGAGTGGACACGTACTAATGCATAGCAAATTGAAAGTCTAGACATTATCACAGACAAACAAGTTCATAAAAAAAAAATCATATAAAGAAACGCGTGCTGTGAATTACAAGTGGGGTAACGAAAATAGAATAAGGAAAGCGCGTAAAAAACATATGACAATAGTGAAAATTGATTTTTGCCGGAATTTACCCACCGGAGAATTTAAACTTATCGGAAAATTCAACAACCACCAAATCTTAAAATTAGATCTAAAACTTAAAGACCCTAAATTTAACACCACCATAATCAAATCAAGCTCTAAATTATCAAACCCATTACTCTAAGACATCAAATCGAACACCAAAATTAGATCTACTACTACATATCACCAAACCCACAATAAAATTGAGATTTAAAGGGGCTCAAATCAAATTAACAATTAAGAACAACAAAATAAAAATCGTTACTTTCAACCCATAGTGGTTAGCTTTTCGCTACTTTGTCCACTAAATGGATTTACGAAAATAACGAAGCAAGGAAAAATAAACGAAAGAACAAGACGAGAAATTAAAGGAAACAGAATTTTTGCATTAAAATAAAAAGTGTTTACAAGATTTGAAACTAAAAAAAATACAAGAAATTATATCTACCCTAAAATCTAAGTTTTTAAATACAAGGGGGGTGAGGGGGTATTTATAGGATAGAAATTAGGGTTAAGGGGGGTGTTGGGTAAATCCCCACCATACATTTGGGTTGTGTAGTGGTGAAATCCTAGCCATCTATTTGTTTCCTTCCCCCTTAAGTTTTGAAGAGTTGATCTTGGCCATACACTTATGTAGTGTGTTGGGATGATCTCCACCTTCCACTTGTCTTGAAATATTCCTTTTGCTCCAAGCTCCTAATTCTTTTCCTTCTTTCATTCTTGGTCCTTTTTCTTCCTCTTTTTCCCTTCCTTGCTTTTTATTTCTTTATTTTGTCATTTCTTTATTTATTTGCGAATTTCCTGAAATGCAACAAAATAAATTATTAAAATACGAGTTCAAGCAATAAATAGGCAATAAAAATATGCAAAATATGCACTTATCAAATGCCCCCATACCTATCTTTTGCTCATCCTCGAGTAAAAACAAAAAGGAAAATCTAGATAAAAAGTCCTATACTCCTTTTCGTAGGTGTGACGGTT
Organism: Saposhnikovia divaricata; assembly: GCA_036435485.1. Taxonomy (NCBI): domain Eukaryota; kingdom Viridiplantae; phylum Streptophyta; class Magnoliopsida; order Apiales; family Apiaceae; genus Saposhnikovia; species Saposhnikovia divaricata. Next base: position 115,657,378 of record CM071596.1, read on the forward strand.
GCATTTGGCATATGCAACAAGCCCTTTAAACCCCTAGGCAGCCCTAGTGGACGAGTGAGGTCTCGTGAGGGCCTATAGTGAATGTACCCACAAAATCCATCTAACTTGTATAAAAGATTACATGGCAATGCACACCACACATACATGTCTTCTCATGATACATCAACTTAAGAATCAAAATGAAGTTGCAAAGTCTTGGTGTGGAAAGTGCAAGGATTCACATAGTCTACTTAAAGAACCATGCAAGAGTGATTATAAGTTCATGTCAAGTGCAAAAATTATTGGTAATCATGCTAAGTCTACAAGAGCACACCACAGAGTCAAAACTTGAGATCTCTTATGCAAAAAACAAATAAGCAATACCTCACCTTTCACTCACAAAAGAATATTCACTCAAGGGTAAGTGTATCACTCAATTCCAACAAAATCAAATGCATGCTTTATAACAACCCGAATTTTCAAAATAAATTTATTATTTTGCATTGACCGATAGATTTGACGAGAATATAATATTTAAATATTAGTTATAATATTTATTCGTATGTGATACAATTATGTGATTAAATGTTACGTGTTTAAATGTTTATCTGTACGTTCTATTAATTGTTGTAGATACGGTTTTTCAAAATATTCGATTCAGTAATTATTTTAGTTCAAGGTTATTATTTTAATTAAATAAACGATACGTGTATGTGTATTTTATTCGTTTCTTAAAATTTTTGGATTTTAATGTATCGTGTTTTAAAATTTTTAGACGATACGAAAATTTCGTTACGGATATATTTTTATCGTTTAAATAAATTTTACGAAACAAAAATAGAAATTAAGGGTATTAGAAATGTATCGGTGTGTATATTATGTGTTCCGTGTTAATTGCTAATGTTCGGGGTTTTTCTCGTAAAACGAATCCATTAAAATATCTTTTACTCCGTACCCCGTAATTACTAATTATAGGGGCTTTACTTAAAAGACTTGGTTCTTTTACTAGTACTCTATGTTCTTATAATTATTTTCTCGTTTTTCGTGTCCGTTTCATTGTTGATATCTTTCTTTTGGATAAACATCTATTTTGGTTCGTCTATTTCTTAATTATTCGTATGTATTGGTACATCGTTCGTACCAATGTTTTATCCGTTGAGCCAAAAATATTTTTAAAATGCGAGATAAATACATTTTTGATTCGTATTTATCGTTTATTAGTCCAGAGTATAATTATTGTAATTATCCGTATATCTTTGATATTTATCTTTTTAAACGATTAGTTTTTTTTCGATTTTAACGATTCATCGATTCATTATCGAACCAAAAATAGTTTTCGATGTACTAATATTCGTTAAATATAAATAGCCTAAAATTATTTTTATTTATTTACAAAAATCATAAAAAAATCAGATTTTTACAAAAGTTAAATAGTAAAGTAGATTTTCTCTCTCTTGTTCTTCAAGATCAAACTCAATTTGGAGGTGATGCCGATCTCGGATTTTGGCGTGCAACCACTCAAATCGAAGCTCTTGACATCTAGTTTCATAATCTACAATCAGTTTTCATGTTGGGTAAATTTCTGATTTTATATTAATTTTCTTTTGAATCTGGAAAATTAGGGTTCATCTTAGATTTTGGGGTTTTTATTTTATGAGCTTTTCCAGTGAAACTGATGATGATTATAGCTTTATTTGGATGCTATGAGTCTAATTATGTGATCAATTTCATCATTATAATGCCCGATTTTCAAATTCGAAATTAGGGTTCTTGAGCAAATTAGGGCTTTTTAATTGGTGAATTGTTTGCTTGTTTTGATGATTCCTATAGCTTTGTATGATGATTTGGAGTTAATTCACGTGTTTAAACTGAATGTTGGTGTTCGAAATTGTATGGGTCGAATTATTTAGTTTTCTTGAAATTTCAAATCATTCTTTCAAAGCTTGTGTTGATTGTTTGTATGTAAGGTGTTAGGGGTTAGATTGTACAAGTTATGGGCTTTGATTTGTGATGTTAAACGCACGATTTGGTATAGAAACGAGGGAGAACGATTCCGGCCGAATTTCGGTTCAAGCCCGCCGGATTTCGGCCGCGTTTTTGTTGTTTTCGTTGGCACGGTTGAGTTTGTCGTGAAATTTTAGTCAAGATCCATATATTATACGCTTGATTTGGTTTAGTTATGTGAAAGTTATGGTCGCCGGAACTTTTGGAGATTACCGGATTATTTTCGGATTCCGGCAAACCTCCATTAAAGCTGTCATGAAGCATTCATCGTGTTCTTCGTGAGGGAGATGATGAACAGTAGAGTTTGATCTTCTTTCCCAGGTGGGGAAGAAGATGAATAGTGTTTTTGAATAAATTTTTTTTTTATTTTAAATTTCTAAAAATCAAAAAAATTATTTTATATAATTATTTAATTATTATTTGAGTTATTTAAATATTTAAATAATTAATATTTATTATTTATTTAATTCAAAAAAAATAATAATTTAATTTCGAAAATTGATTTTTAAATATTGATTTTTACTTTAAAATTAATTTAAAAATAGGATTTAATTTCAGAAAAATTATTTTTAAATTCTGAAATATTTATTTAATATTCTGTAATTTATTTTACAGATTTATTTCGGAAATCTTAATTATCTATTATTTTCCAAAAATTAATTTAATTTTGGAAAATGATTTAAAAATGATTTAAAAATAGGAAAATATTCCTAAAAATATATTTTAATCATTTAAAAATTTCTAATTAATTCCAAAAATTATTTTGGACTTCCTTTTAATTGTAAGAGATAGTTAATCTTTTTAAATGATTGTGTGAGTCTTAATTGTACGATTAACTAGCGTAACGAGTTCGATTAAATCCAATTAAATTAGATTTAATTTTCACGAGTCATCTTAATGACTCGAGACGTATTATAAAGATGTCAAAATATATTTTATTTAATTTGAGATGTTTTACGAAACGTCGAGCTGATTATTATTTTACGAGTCGGGTCAAGTATTAATAATCGAGTTTGACCGTTGTATTTGATAAATGTTTATATGTTATAATTTGATTTAATTGAGTCGTTTATTAAATATTATTACATTTTACATGTCAGTTACGTGATTAAGTTACGTGTGTCGATTAAATGTTTCTTATATGTTACATGTCATCGTGATTACGTATTTAATCGAGTATGCTTATGTGATTAACCGTATGTGTTATGTGATTTAATTTAAACATGATTAGAGTATGCGTACAAACGTTGGTAGACCATAGATTTATTCTGAAGACTGAAGTGTCGTCTTGTATTTAATGGTAGAATTGACGTGCGGGCTCGATCGAGGTAGTTCGGACTCGTGGCAGTCGTAGGAGCAAATAAGATCGATCGGGAAGAAGATCGTTGTGTTATTTCGGATCTACGTCATAACTAGCGACTAAGGATCAAATAGACATAAAGTGTGGGGTAGCTAGCAGTCAGAATATTAGTCAGCTTCTAGCAGAGTTTAAGCTCCGAATAAGGCAAGTTACCTAACCGTACTCTTTTATTCAGAGTATGTTTAATTTTCCTTAAATTTTATGCCGAATGTTTTATTTAAAAACTCGTAATCATCGAGAACCCGTTTAAATTAATCAAATCAGTTCTTATCACTTCCAACTTATGATCGAGCATGTGTGTATCATGTTTTAAAAGTTTAAGATTGTTTTTAATAAAAGATCTTTACATCTTCAAATTTAACTCTGTTATATAAATATTCAGTGAGAAACTGTTATTTAAGAATTTCACTGATTTGGTAGTTTTACTGCCCAATTGTTTTAAAATGTTATTCCTACAATATAAGTTAGGAATAAAACTTTAGAGATGCTTATCCCTTGATCTCTAGACAAAAATGTTTTGTTTTGATATGTGAATATGTTTAGCGTAAGAGGCCGGTTGCAGGTCCAGCTTTAAAAGAGACTAGTGACGGTCTTCTTTAGGCCAATAGCAATAAGTGCCATCAGGATCCATATTTTTATAGCCTGTACATCATGTGTGCATGGTTTTTGGGTTAAGCGGGACTGATCATCAGCTTAACTCTTGCAACTGTTGATATTCCACATATCACTTAAGGGAAAAAAAAATTCATATTTGACTGGAAATAATGTTGTTAGATAAAAGATACTTTTATTAAACTGTAGTCTGTTTGAAATTTCCTTTCATACAATCTTTACTCGTGTTACAAAATTTCGACCCTGGTTCTATAAATTGTATCGGTTCTTTTTCAAAAGAGATACTTCATTGAACTGTTGCTTGTTTTCAAATATACTCTTGTGTTATACAAAGAAATGTTTTCTTATTTACTTCTATTTCTTTCACAAAAGTTTTGAAAGATATCAATTCGCTATCGGATTTGAAAATTCCCTTTTTAACTTATGTTGAAAAGTATTTTAGTATATTCTATTATATACTTGCTGAGCATTTCTTTCGCTCATTCTTGCTTTTGTTTTAAATCTTGTTTTTCAGAGATAGATAGTTGATGCGGTTGACTTAGTTTAGCTCGAAGCAGGGCAAATCTTGGATCGAGTTGATGTTTGGCTCAGAGCGATTCTGTCTTTTGAGTTTGTCTACTAGATGTTTAGTTAGACTGGTATGGTATTCATATTCTTGTGTTGTATTATTTGTTGTATTAGAATATTGTGGCCGTTGTATACCTTATGTCAAGGTGATACCAACAGCATAAAATTGTATAAAAGAAATTGTTGTGTTTAGAGATTTGATTTGTAATAAAAGAAGTTATTATTATGAGTGTTTTTGGATTTCTTGTTTCCAAGTCTATAACCTGAAAAGATCTTGTTAGGTTGGGGGTCGGATGTCATGTTTTAGATTAAATATTAGCAGGTGATTGTTTGATTATTAAGGTTTTCCGCAGTAGCGACCCATATCCCTGACCCCGGATTTGGGGGCGTTACAAGTTGGTATCAGAGCTGAGGTTATAGAAACTAGAAACAAGAGAGAGTGTAGGATTATATATAGTTATGTGAGAGTGTCTAAACTCACATAGAGTTTGTGTTGGACTACTGGATGTAGTACCAATAAGTGAGTAAGAATGGGGTGTCTGAATTAAGAATTTGCTGAGTTAGATCTGGCTACTTATGGTTTTAGATGATTCATGGATATAGTTGTGTACTTTCCGACCTATAGATAACTTTAGCAGGACATTAAAGGATGGATAGTTAGTATCTGGTAATATGATAGTGATATATTGAGACTGTCGTTGTATTGCGGGATCTTTGGATGAGTATGATAGGGTACGAGTTGAAGTTACTTGTTTGTAAAACTTTTTGAGTTAGGAAAGTGATGTAATATAGTAAATGGATTGATTGGTGGATTCTAATATTTGGATTGACTATAGTGATAAAATGGTGATGTTTAGATTATTCGGTAAGGATGAGATTATATTTCAAAGGAAAAAGGACTGAGAATTTCAGGAAATGACTTGAATGGAAAGGCTGTGATGCCAAAGATGATAAGATTATTTAGCAGATGTGATTGGTACGTGAATATAAACATTAGTATAGATAAGGTTATAAAAATGATTGGATTCGAGGATGTAGCTCCTAACGACCTTCTAAGTACCACTTATTAGAGATATAGAATTTATCGTTGATTTATTAATAAGAGCAGCACCGTAGCAAAGTCTTCTTATAGATTGGAACACTCTCATGAGATGATTGTGCCGAGTTGGATAGATATGCTTGTGATTGTAAATAGTTGCAGTGAAGTCCTTGGAGACCATTGTGAGTTATCGTCGACATAGGGAATCGTGTATCTTAAGACGTTATGGAGAGAGTTTAAAAAAAAAATTGATCGATCGTCTGTTAGAAGAACCAGCAGAGGATGCATCGGTAGAGATCGGGGCAATCATTCTTTTCATCTATGATTTATTTGACTCTCCTTCAATGGAAGTTTTGTTTGAAGATATATTCCGTCTTCTAAGTATAGATCTTTTAAATATTTGAGCTCACCCGAATGTGGGGTTTTGATTGTGTCAGAGGCTATCATAATACCTATTTTTCAGGATTTTTGAGGCCCTGCCAAATTTATTCAAATCAAACTTCCGCCTTTATTTTTCTAGTGGTGGGTAAAATTTTATTCGTGGTACAGCACTACCTTTTCGTTATGTGCTAGTATCCTCTCCCGTTAAATTTTTCTTTCGGGATTAACACCCTAGGAATTTGCCTAGTTTTATCCAAGGTATGCGTTTGAAAGTTTCTCGTTGTAAGATGATATTTATTTGCTTAATCAGAAATTTCATTTCAAAACTCCTTACTCTAACTGAGACAAACAACCCTATTATATAGGGGACACAAGAACTATCTGTCTGTGTGATAGAAATTGGATGGGACGCCATCACTTGTGTGTTGTGTAATACAAGAAGGCTAATTACCTTTAGTAATGTCTTAACTAAGACACGCAACGTTGAGTTTCCTAGATCATATTGATCTCTCAGTTATTCCTTTGTAATTTTCAATGGTTACGTAAAATTCTTAAAATTTTTCGATCACATTATGTGACATTCAAATTGTTAAGGAATTTCTTCTATTCAAGGGTTCCATCATTTCAGTTATTTTTCAACATTCTTTTGTGACTTAAGATTGGTGTACAAATTGTTTTAGTCGCGAAGTTGCAGTGATTACCGTAGACCGTTGGAACTTTACTTAGAGGGAAGCGGTGCGTCCTAGAACCTCGTTCTTTCTTCTGTTGATTCCGAGGACGGAATCCTGTTAAGGGGGGAATATTATAACAACCCGAATTTTCAAAATAAATTTATTATTTTGCATTGACCGATAGATTTGACGAGAATATAATATTTAAATATTAATTATAATATTTATTCGTATGTGATACAATTATGTGATTAAATGTTACGTGTTTAAATGTTTATCTGTACGTTCTATTAATTGTTGTAGATACGGTTTTTCAAAATATTCGATTCAGTAATTATTTTAGTTCAAGGTTATTATTTTAATTAAATAAACGATACGTGTATGTGTATTTTATTCGTTTCTTAAAATTTTTGGATTTTAATGTATCGTGTTTTAAAATTTTTAGACGATACGAAAATTTCGTTACGGATATATTTTTATCGTTTAAATAAATTTTACGAAACAAAAATAGAAATTAAGGGTATTAGAAATGTATCGGTGTGTATATTATGTGTTCCGTGTTAATTGCTAATGTTCGGGGTTTTTCTCGTAAAACGAATCCATTAAAATATCTTTTACTCCGTACCCCGTAATTACTAATTATAGGGGCTTTACTTAAAAGACTTGGTTCTTTTACTAGTACTCTATGTTCTTATAATTATTTTCTCGTTTTTCGTGTCCGTTTCATTGTTGATATCTTTCTTTTGGATAAACATCTATTTTGGTTTGTCTATTTCTTAATTATTCGTATGTATTGGTACATCGTTCGTACCAATGTTTTATCCGTTGAGCCAAAAATATTTTTAAAATGCGAGATAAATACATTTTTGATTCGTATTTATCGTTTATTAGTCCAGAGTATAATTATTGTAATTATCCGTATATCTTTGATATTTATCTTTTTAAACGATTAGTTTTTTTTCGATTTTAACGATTCATCGATTCATTATCGAACCAAAAATAGTTTTCGATGTACTAATATTCGTTAAATATAAATAGCCTAAAATTATTTTTATTTATTTACAAAAATCATAAAAAAATCAGATTTTTACAAAAGTTAAATAGTAAAGTAGATTTTCTCTCTCTTGTTCTTCAAGATCAAACTCAATTTGGAGGTGATGCCGATCTCGGATTTTGGCGTGCAACCACTCAAATCGAAGCTCTTGACATCTAGTTTCATAATCTACAATCAGTTTTCATGTTGGGTAAATTTCTGATTTTATATTAATTTTCTTTTGAATCTGGAAAATTAGGGTTCATCTTAGATTTTGGGGTTTTTATTTTATGAGCTTTTCCAGTGAAACTGATGATGATTATAGCTTTATTTGGATGCTATGAGTCTAATTATGTGATCAATTTCATCATTATAATGCCCGATTTTCAAATTCGAAATTAGGGTTCTTGAGCAAATTAGGGCTTTTTAATTGGTGAATTGTTTGCTTGTTTTGATGATTCCTATAGCTTTGTATGATGATTTGGAGTTAATTCACGTGTTTAAACTGAATGTTGGTGTTCGAAATTGTATGGGTCGAATTATTTAGTTTTCTTGAAATTTCAAATCATTCTTTCAAAGCTTGTGTTGATTGTTTGTATGTAAGGTGTTAGGGGTTAGATTGTACAAGTTATGGGCTTTGATTTGTGATGTTAAACGCACGATTTGGTATAGAAACGAGGGAGAACGATTCCGGCCGAATTTGGGTTCAAGCCCGCCGGATTTCGGCCGCGTTTTTGTTGTTTTCGTTGGCACGGTTGAGTTTGTCGTGAAATTTTAGTCAAGATCCATATATTATACGCTTGATTTGGTTTAGTTATGTGAAAGTTATGGTCGCCGGAACTTTTGGAGATTATCGGATTATTTTCGGATTCCGGCAAACCTCCATTAAAGCTGTCATGAAGCATTCATCGTGTTCTTCGTGAGGGAGATGATGAACAGTAGAGTTTGATCTTCTTTCCCAGGTGGGGAAGAAGATGAATAGTGTTTTTGAATAAATTTTTTTTTTTTATTTTAAATTTCTAAAAATCAGAAAAATTATTTTATATAATTATTTAATTATTATTTGAGTTATTTAAATATTTAAATAATTAACATTTATTATTTATTTAATTCAAAAAAAATAATAATTTAATTTCGAAAATTGATTTTTAAATATTGATTTTTACTTTAAAATTAATTTAAAAATAGGATTTAATTTCAGAAAAATTATTTTTAAATTCTGAAATATTTATTTAATATTCTGTAATTTATTTTACAGATTTATTTCGGAAATCTTAATTATCTATTATTTTCCAAAAATTAATTTAATTTTGGAAAATGATTTAAAAATGATTTAAAAATAGGAAAATATTCCTAAAAATATATTTTAATCATTTAAAAATTTCTAATTAATTCCAAAAATTATTTTGGACTTCCTTTTAATTGTAAGAGATAGTTAATCTTTTTAAATGATTGTGTGAGTCTTAATTGTACGATTAACTAGCGTAACGAGTTCGATTAAATCCAATTAAATTAGATTTAATTTTCACGAGTCATCTTAATGACTCGAGACGTATTATAAAGATGTCAAAATATATTTTATTTAATTTGAGATGTTTTACGAAACGTCGAGCTGATTATTATTTTACGAGTCGAGTCAAGTATTAATAATCGAGTTTGACCGTTGTATTTGATAAATGTTTATATGTTATAATTTGATTTAATTGAGTCGTTTATTAAATATTATTACATTTTACATGTCAGTTACGTGATTAAGTTACGTGTGTCGATTAAATGTTTCTTATATGTTACATGTCATCGTGATTACGTATTTAATCGAGTATGCTTATGTGATTAACCGTATGTGTTATGTGATTTAATTTAAACATGATTAGAGTATGCGTACAAACGTTGGTAGACCATAGATTTATTCTGAAGACTGAAGTGTCGTCTTGTATTTAATGGTAGAATTGACGTGCGGGCTCGATCGAGGTAGTTCGGACTCGTGGCAGTCGTAGGAGCAAATAAGATCGATCGGGAAGAAGATCGTTGTGTTATTTCGGATCTACGTCATAACTAGCGACTAAGGATCAAATAGACATAAAGTGTGGGGTAGCTAGCAGTCAGAATATTAGTCAGCTTCTAGCAGAGTTTAAGCTCCGAATAAGGCAAGTTACCTAACCGTACTCTTTTATTCAGAGTATGTTTAATTTTCCTTAAATTTTATGCCGAATGTTTTATTTAAAAACTCGTAATCATCGAGAACCCGTTTAAATTAATCAAATCAGTTCTTATCACTTCCAACTTATGATCGAGCATGTGTGTATCATGTTTTAAAAGTTTAAGATTGTTTTTAATAAAAGATCTTTACATCTTCAAATTTAACTCTGTTATATAAATATTCAGTGAGAAACTGTTATTTAAGAATTTCACTGATTTGGTAGTTTTACTGCCCAATTGTTTTAAAATGTTATTCCTACAATATAAGTTAGGAATAAAACTTTAGAGATGCTTATCCCTTGATCTCTAGACAAAAATGTTTTGTTTTGATATGTGAATATGTTTAGCGTAAGAGGCCGGTTGCAGGTCCAGCTTTAAAAGAGACTAGTGACGGTCTTCTTTAGGCCAATAGCAATAAGTGCCATCAGGATCCATATTTTTATAGCCTGTACATCATGTGTGCATGGTTTTTGGGTTAAGCGGGACTGATCATCAGCTTAACTCTTGCAACTGTTGATATTCCACATATCACTTAAGGGAAAAAAAAATTCATATTTGACTGGAAATAATGTTGTTAGATAAAAGATACTTTTATTAAACTGTAGTCTGTTTGAAATTTCCTTTCATACAATCTTTACTCGTGTTACAAAATTTCGACCCTGGTTCTATAAATTGTATCGGTTCTTTTTCAAAAGAGATACTTCATTGAACTGTTGCTTGTTTTCAAATATACTCTTGTGTTATACAAAGAAATGTTTTCTTATTTACTTCTATTTCTTTCACAAAAGTTTTGAAAGATATCAATTCGCTATCGGATTTGAAAATTCCCTTTTTAACTTATGTTGAAAAGTATTTTAGTATATTCTATTATATACTTGCTGAGCATTTCTTTCGCTCATTCTTGCTTTTGTTTTAAATCTTGTTTTTCAGAGATAGATAGTTGATGCGGTTGACTTAGTTTAGCTCGAAGCAGGGCAAATCTTGGATCGAGTTGATGTTTGGCTCAGAGCGATTCTGTCTTTTGAGTTTGTCTACTAGATGTTTAGTTAGACTGGTATGGTATTCATATTCTTGTGCTGTATTATTTGTTGTATTAGAATATTGTGGCCGTTGTATACCTTATGTCAAGGTGATACCAACAGCATAAGATTGTATAAAAGAAATTGTTGTGTTTAGAGATTTGATTTGTAATAAAAGAAGTTATTATTATGAGTGTTTTTGGATTTCTTGTTTCCAAGTCTATAACCTGAAAAGATCTTGTTAGGTTGGGGGTCGGATGTCATGTTTTAGATTAAATATTAGCAGGTGATTGTTTGATTATTAAGGTTTTCCGCAGTAGCGACCCATATCCCTGACCCCGGATTTGGGGGCGTTACATGCTTGACACTTGGTATCATTCCAACTTAAATCACAACATACATTAATAATGACAATCAAAAGGTCTTTATTAGGGTTGTAATGGGGCTAGGGACAAGGTATGTCAAGAAAGGCCAAAATAAGGTGAAGTGTCAAAAGCTAGTAGTCACCATGAATATCATGCACAACACCACACTTCCTCCCCACACAATTTATTTTATTTTCAACAAAAAGCCTTGAATAGTCGCAATAAAGGAGGATTACAAAAAAACATAAGTATGCTCTCATGTATATATATTCGTTTTTTTTTCATTTCTTCATTTTTTTTCTTTTTCTTTTTTCTTTTTCTTTTTTTTATGAGAGCTAAGATAAATGTAACAATAATCCTCACTTAGATTTAACTTGAACATCGACTAGCAAGGTAACAACAAATATTTCCTCGAAAGTTATGAACAATAGTAAACCATATTTCACACACTTTATTGCTCCCTCAAGTTCCTACTAACCTTTGACAAAATGGGATCAAGAATACGTAAGGCTAAACAAGAAAAAGGTCTTAGGCGAGTAATGTGGTGTGTCACGGAAAGAATATGATTAAGCTCAAAGGGTTAACTAATTGATCACATAAGCATGGTGTGGATATTTTTGGAAATATAAGTTATTCCTAAGTGCCTTTATCATCTTATCATCAATCAATGTCATGTATTTCAAGAAAGAATTCAAACAAGTGTTAGCAATGCAAATGACAAGTGGACACTCAAGCAAACGAATATAAATGCAAAGGATATGCATATAGGCTCAAAACTCGCTTGGTGTGGTAGAACATAATCAATCTCAAGTAAAGGTATCCTCAATGCACCTACTTGTACTCAAAAGCATGAAGACCAAATCATCTTACACATAATCATGCCCTTCTAATTTCATGCACAATTCAAATAAGTCTAGTAGCTTCACCTTGCTAGTGTAAGTGTGTGAACAAGAACTTTAGCAAATCACTTCTCAAACAAAAGCTAATGGATCATAAGATTATCATAACATGTAAGGGTGCATCAAGCAACTAGCAATCAATTAACAAGACCAGAATACGAAAAGAACTCTTTTTGTGTTTTTTTCATTTTTTAAATTTTTTTTTTGAATTTTTTTATTTTAATATTTACACTAAAAACCTCCCCCATACCTAGATCATGCATTGTCCTCAATGTATGTAAAGGCAAGAGAAATGAGAAAGAAGAAAGGTGAGGAAATACCTGATAAGGGATGACGGAGACTGAAAAGTACTAGAAATTAAGAAAGAAAACAACTCACACACACAACTCCTCCCCCATACCTACATTCTACTATGGGAGGTACAAAATAAATATTTACTAACCAATACCTGCTCTCGGAAAAACTATTTTTGTTATACAACCAACATATTTCAGAAACTCACCCACGAATATAGCATAGACCACTCGAACGATCCGATTAGGCGCAAGAATAAAACTCATATTCCTAACTTCATCCATAGACCATGAGGATGCTTCTTTTTGTTGTTTAAGAAAATTAATTACGATAAGATGTTGGTCATGAATATCATGAGTTTCGATGAAAGATGGAGCACGAGTGGAAAATGAAGAAATAGAAACGGGTGGGGGTGGCTCTTCGAAAAATGTTTTACCAACAGAATTAGGATCACAAGAAATATCCTTATGTTGGGTTTCCCATTTGGAACAAATATTCTTCATCTCTCCAAACATCTCTTCCGAGGTCAAATCCTTGAAAGATTCGTGAAACTCTCGATTGGTCTCGTAATGCAATTGAAAATATTGTTTAAGAAGAGACTCAATCTCATGATCGTCCAAATTTGACCTTGAAACAATCTCCTTAACTAGATTAGCTCCTATTGGTTGAGTATGAAGTTCTTTGGGTTTTTCAGGAAGAGGTTTGGAAGATGAAAGGAAAAGTTCACTAGAAGAAGATGATGGTTGTCTAGGTGAAGCCACAAACTCAGAATCATCGGGATTCTTCGTTTGACCTAGAGAAAGAATGATGTCAGCATTAGAATCTTCTTCGTGTGAATCACCACCGAAAGGAGTGTCAACTTGAACATTAGACCTAGGAGAAATGATATCATCGAAAGTATCGATAGGTCTTTGAGTGATAAGAAATTTAGGGTTGACCTCTGGTGGATTCGGGGTGGTTATCGTCTCATGCTCGCACATGGTGGCTAATTGATTCACTTGAAATTCTAACTTAGATAAGGCTTGAACATTAGAGTTCAAAATTTGCCTATCAGAAGTTATGGTTCGCATGAAGTTTGCTTGAGAAATCAATAAAGCCTCGATACTCTTTTCTAAGGTGTCATGTTTCCTACTCGAATCATGAAATCCGGGTGGGTGGGCGGGTGTTTGAATTGAACTCGAATAAGGAACTTGACTCGGAATTGGATAAGAGTTCGGTTCTTGAAAATGTGGAGGCGGAGTTTGATAGCTATGACCTTGGTTCCATGAGAGATCGGGATAATCTCTCCAACCGAAATTAGAAGACGAGGTAAAGTGGTCATTTCGAGAGGTTGGTTGAAACATGGCGTTGACTTGTTGAGAGTCGGGGCCATGTTGAAAATCGAGACTCGGAGAGTTGAAATTTGGGTCCCAAGACGTGTGTGAAGGGCCACTAAGGGTTTCTAAGGCTTCGAGTCTTCTAGTAAGAGCATCTAATTCAGAGTCGATTGCAATATCGTTTTCACTATAATGCAAATCACTAAAAGTACTAGACGACTCGTTATATACACTAGGTTCCCTAGTTGACTCACACCACATCGTATTATCCGCTAACTCCTCGTCAAAATCCCAACCTTGGTAATTACGTTCCCTAAATGCTACGGACATGGTAAAGATTGATCAAGGATAAAACCACGTAACACGTAAGTGGGAAAATGAAACACACAAAATAAATGGTGAAAAATCAAAAGAAAAATCTAACCTAGGTTCCCTAAATAAAATAACTAGACATTGCTCATAACGTTAAGACACATTAAAAATTCCGTAAATTAAGAATTTTTCAGACCGATTCGGCCAGATTAGAGCAGGCATTGCCAAGAGGCCAAACTCGTCACTTAGACACCGAATCTTAACAGCCAGGCGAACCTTAGACACTGAAGGTCGTGAATAAGTCTTAATTACGTTTATTTTTAGGCACCTTTCTAATTGAGCGTGAAATCCTAGGGGCAAATGTCTAATTAATTTTATTAAAAAGCTAGGGGATGCAAAATGTTGAAAATTAATTGTTGTGGGCCAAGAAAAGAGTGATTAAATCTCTTCCCCCATGTTGCAAGAGGATTTGCCCTTAAGATTTATTTACAAATGAATGCAACAAACAACGAGATATAAAAAACTATAAACATTTATGGATGCTTTAAACTACGTGTTCTAATCTAAAGAAAGAAAGAAATTTAACGTACCTTAAGGTCCTCCAACGATCACCACAATTATAGGTACGAAAAATTTAAAAACAAAAAATAAAATCTAGCATGATGTGTACCTACATGATGAATGCATGTTGCAACAATTATGTATTTACAACTAATTTTTTTGGATTTTTGATTTTTTTTTTAATTTTTTTGTGTTTTTCTAAAAATAAAAAGGGCGAAAAGAGTGAGATAAGGTTACCGAAGCAAGCTTTCCATAAATTCCAATTTTCCACGCTTCTTGAGAAGAGTTCTGAAATCTCACAATTTCCTAAAAAGAACGAAATAAAAATAAGACAAGAAATAAAACTAACTCGAAAAATTAAAAATTAAGGCGCGAAAAATAATTAGTCCCCGGCAGCGGCGCCAAAAACTTGTTGTGCTAAAAATAATTCATTTAAATTGATTGCAAGTGCACAATCTCGTTTTAGTAATTTTAGATTCGATCCACATGGACTATTTTATTTTTGCAATTCTTAATTTTTAATTTAATCGAACTAGACAAATTTTGAGAGGAGTTGTACTAATAAATAACAAAAACAATCAAATTAACTAGAAAGAAATTAAAGTAAAATGAGTAAAAAAAATTAAATTAGGAATTCACGAAGTGATATATGATGCATGCTAAGTGACAACAGATTGGTTAACAAAAAATTAATGGATAGGGAAGGAAGCACGAGTCACAGATGTAACGCCCCCAAATCCGGGGTCAGGGATATGGGTCGCTACCGCGGAAAACCTTAACAACCAAACAAGTAATGCAATTATTAAATCTAAAACATGACA
Source organism: Saposhnikovia divaricata (assembly GCA_036435485.1). NCBI lineage: Eukaryota > Viridiplantae > Streptophyta > Magnoliopsida > Apiales > Apiaceae > Saposhnikovia > Saposhnikovia divaricata. The sequence goes on from CM071596.1 coordinate 115,672,810, forward strand.
CCCGACCCCTAACTACCAAGAATCTTATCAGGTTATAGACTTGGAAACAAGAAATCCGAAAACACTTATAATAACTTACAACTCTTGGTACAACAATCTCTTATACAATTTTATGTTGTTAGTATCACCTTGATATAAGGTATACAACAACCACAATATTCTAATACAATAAATATTATAACTCAGGAATATGAATACCATACCAGTCTAACTAAACATCTGGTGGACAAACTCAAAGTACAGAAACACTCTGAGCCGAACATCAACTTGATCCATGACTTGCCCTACCTCGAGCTAAACTAAGTCAACTGCATCCACTATCTATCTCTGTAAAATAAGATTTAAACAAAAGCAAGAATGAGCGAAAGAGGCGCTCAGCAAGTAATATAATAGAGTATACTAAAATACTACCACAACTCACTCAGAATATATTTTTACTACTCCATACGACTTATAAATATAATTACTTTTGAAAAGAGATCAACTCAGAAATTCTTATAAATCTCGAAATACTACTCCAATATATCTCAATAACTTCTCAAAATACTACTCGAAAATAAATCAATAACTTCTCAAAATACTGCTCAAAGATAAATCAATAACTTCTCAAAATACTGCTCAAAGATAAATCAATAACTTCTCAAAATACTGTTCGAATATAATTTAATAACTTCTCGGATCAACACCCTCTACTATTAACAGAACCACAAAGGCATCCGCTAACAGTCTAAGGTATCTAAGATTGGACTTCTTCTCGAAACGCCTTCTCAAGTAATGGATGATCAGTCCATTGCCACATCTCATTTTCTATCGATAGAAAGGATGGTCGACGTCTCGAACCACCCAAATAAAACTTCTCAGAAGGATGAGCCGTCTTTCTCGGCCCTTCACCCTTTATATGCAACAGTTTGGGCCGGTGCGTTACTCCGGTCACTTTTGCTTTTAGAAGCAATAATCCACAACTTACTTTATATATATATATATATATATATATATATATATATATATATAATCCCACTTTTAAATATAAATATTCTGTAGTATGGAAATATTATTAAATATATCTTTATCATCTCTTCTACGAATACAAATGAAGTATTTCGATGATCGTCTCAACAATATAAACCAACTTGTAAAATAAATTGCAAACATCTCGTATAATAAACAGCTCAACAATAATAGATATGCATGTAAATTGCATGGATAAAATCTGGTATAAACCACTAGAAAGAATATTTGCTTTTGAATATCGGAAGCTTAATCAGCATACTATATATAGATAACAATATAAATACTCCGAACGATGGAGTACGGGTTAGTAAACTTGCAATACCTGCATCATACTTTCGATATAAAATATACTCTGAACAATAGAGCATAAATTAAATAATTTGCAATTATGGATTTAAATCTAGTTCGCACATTTCATATATTTCAAAATACGAATACTCTGAATGATAGAGTATGCATAGATAAACTTGCCTCTGGTCCTGAGCATAAAGCAGAAAACCGCTAATAAATCCTTCGCACCTTGTCCAAGCAATTCCATGGAGGTAACTTACCTTTCTTCATACGACGCCTCGATCTTTCCTCTTTGATGCACGTCGTTCCAACTTGATTATACCCTAATGGTACTGAAATAGTTACGAGACGTGTCAGTCCTACCTCGTATCTCGAGTAAACACAACTTGGAATTGTCACTAAATCATATAAAGTCAAACTATAGGTGTCCTCCCTATAGTTGACTATTCTATTAACACTTAGTACACATAACACATTTAGTAAAGAAAACAAAATGGAAGGGTCCCCTTTATAAAGTGGACATTCCTGGTGTTAATCACCTCAAACAATTATAACACTTAATCAACTCCACTTAACATATACAACTATAATGCCATTGACATTCTATGACACAAAATACTTAATAGATAATCCTCAAATCACAATTAATCTTCAACAGAGCACATAAATTCTCGAGACAACCATTATCCTCAAATTAATACGTAAATAGACAAATTAACCCCAAGACACAATTAATCCACGAAATGAATTTCTTGACACATATACATAAACATTTAGCACCCAAAACATGCCTTTAGACCATTAAAGTCAAATAAGTTAAATAAATTTAAATGCAGGAGATTTTCAGAAAATTTCGGCATGAAGTATTCGTTTATCGGACTATGGGCACAGCCCCTCAAATACAATACAACCCTGTTTTTTTTATAAAATAAAAGCTGCCTCAACTTGCAGCAACATAAAATAAACACATAAGAAAGTATCCACCCTGACATGCGGCACATAGCACATAATGATTAACACTACTACTTACGCTACACCAATGATCGTATTTCTCACGCATTTACTGATACACGTGACAACCAATCATTGATGCTCGTAAGCCCTAGGGAACAACCCCTAGCACTAACTATTACTTACGCTATATCGATGATCACACCACTCAAGTATATGAATTATACCCGTGATAGCTAATCATGGATATTCGTAAGCCCTAGGGATTAGTCGAAAAGAATTACACAAGTCCTTTAAATATTGACATTTAAAAAAAAAACTTGTGATCTTCTCATAACCCCTAGCACAATTCTAATTATTATAAAATTCTAACATTTAACATGTATCACGTATTCCCATACTTACCATTGACCCACGTACACACATAACTATTCATTTACTTACGGAATCAAACTAGCAATTTACAACTAACTGAATTTACAACAATTAATAACACCTCGAATTTACAACTAATTACACTTAGCAATTAGCACTTAAACATTTATAACTAGTAAGACCATCAAATAATTAACTTCGATATTCATCAAAATCCCCAAGTTTTAACTCAACTATTACACGACAATAATAATAATAAATAATAATAACAAGGCCCGAGCATATTATCGGATTTGCAACTAACCTCCACAATATAGTTACCAACATACTTCTCGAATTAAATTCGAAAATACAACAATGTTCATAATTTACAAAATCCATCCAATTACAACAATTAACAACTTAAACTCACAATTACTCCCATCAATTATAATTAGCAACTAAACTCTCCGAAATAAATTTTCGGAAATTAACAAATTAAACTCGCAATTTAAATCTAATTGAATTATAACAATAACATAATTAAATTCCTACAATTAAACAAAATATAACACTTTACATCTAATTAATACGAAAATTAAATAATAAACACGAGAGTATACCATTTCGTTTTCCGATTCGATTCGCCCAAAGAAATCAAACCACCGAAAAAAAATCAATCTCCCCCATCTCTCTCTCTCTCTCTCTCTCTCTCTCTCTCTCTCTCTCTCTCTCTCTGCAACCCCGATGGTCTCTCTCCCTCGATGCCCAGTCGCGCCACCACGTGGCTTCGCCGGAGTCACCCCCCGCCGGCCACCAGTCGCGGCGGCAGTCACCTGCGACCTCCCCTGGCTCCTTCCCGCGCTGTTGATAACTCGCACAGCCTCCATCTCTTCAATTCAACTACCACAGCCTCCAATACACACACCCACGCACACACTCGTACACGATTACACACACACACGCGATTATATACACACACATGTATGTATATAGCACTAATTAACACCACACTCAAAAACCCCCAATTCAATTCCTTCCCAAATCCCTAATTTCCTCCCCCTTTTCTTGTTTCCTCTCTCCCCGACTAATTATATGCGGCTGTGTGTGTTTTGTGTGTATTATATCTGCTGTGTTAGAGATTAGAAACCTAATGGGCCTTGGGCCCAAACCAATTTAAAAGTAAAACAATTAAATACTACACACTTTTAAAAATTGAAATCCAATAGAAAATTGGTGGAAAATTAAGATTTTCATTTTTAAAACAAAGAGTGTAAAATTATGAACACCTACATATTTTTAAAATATTTTTAGGATCAAAATTGAATTAAATACGAATTTTCAAAGTTTTGATCCTTTAAATACAATAAAGCTCTTAAAATCATTCTAAAATACTTAAACACCCAAAATAATTGTCCAATAAATTTTAAAAACTAAATAATATCATAAAGATAATATCACAAAAGATTTCGTGATTTTATCCAACTCTAATAATTTAATAAAGATTTTTGAAGATCAATAATACTTGATTTAAATACTTTTAAATCACTAAAATACAAATAATAAAATTGGGGCACACATTGGCACACACAAATCCAAATATACTCATATAAATTCGATACTAAATATCGTTGAACTCCACAACGATACTCTCAAATCCAATTCCATCCTTTAAATACAAATTAACATAATTAAATAATAATAATAATAATTTATTTTGAAAATTCGGGTTGTCACAACAGAATTAAAGCAAAGACACTGAACTTGGTTTTGAATTTGGGCGAGGACTTGCATTAAATCAAACATGGACTAGAAATTAAAAACAAGCAAATTAATTCTAGCAATATTACGTAACTAGTAGCACTACTAAGTAAATAGAATAATTAATTAACATTAATTAAATATACTAAACATTAATGCCAAATTTTATTTACACTAATTAAGACAATATAAGCACTTAATTAAACTAATGATTGACAATGATTAGAGAAATTATTACTAAATTGATTTGTAAAACAAAACACAACGGATTGTTATTTAAAAACATGAAGAAGTGAAACATATGAATGGGCCAGGTGAAGTTTTGAATGGATTTTGGGTCTAGACTTTAAAATGGGCTGCAAACTACAAAATTATGAAGTAGTTGAGTGATTTAACGAGTGGACACGTACTAATGCATAGCAAATTGAAAGTCTAGACATTATCACAGGCAAACAAGTTCAGAAAAAAAATCATATAAAGAAACGCGTGCTGTGAATTACAAGTGGGGTAACGAAAATAGAATAAGGAAAGCGCGTGAAAAACATATGACAGTAGTGAAAATTGATTTTTGTCGGAATTTACCCACCGGAGAATTTAAACTTATCGGAAAATTCAACAACCACCAAATCTTAAAATTAGATCTAAAACTTAAAGACCCTAAATTTAACACCACCATAATCAAATCAAGCTCTAAATTATCAAACCCATTACTCTAAGACATCAAATCAAACACCAAAATTAGATCTACTACTACATATCACCAAACCCACAATAAAATTGAGATTTAAAGGGGCTCAAATCAAATTAACAATTAAGAACAACAAAATAAAAATCGTTACTTTCAACCCATAGTGGTTAGCTTTTCGCTACTTTGTCCACTAAATGGATTTACGAAAATAACGAAGCAAGGAAAAATAAACGAAAGAACAAGACGAGAAATTAAAGGAAACGGAATTTTTGCATTAAAATAAAAAGTGTTTACAAGATTTGAAACTAAAAAAAATACAAGAAATTATATCTACCCTAAAATCTAAGTTTTTAAATACAAGGGGGGTGAGGGGGTATTTATAGGATAGAAATTAGGGTTAAGGGGGGTGTTGGGTAAATCCCCACCATACATTTGGGTTGTGTAGTGGTGAAATCCTAGCCATTTATTTGTTTCCTTCCCCCTTAAGTTTTGAAGAGTTGATCTTGGCCATACACTTATGTAGTGTGTTGGGATGATCTCCACCTTCCACTTGTCTTGAAATATTCCTTTTGCTCTAAGCTCCTAATTCTTTTCCTTCTTTCATTCTTGGTCCTTTTTCTTCCTCTTTTTCCCTTCCTTGCTTTTTATTTCTTTATTTTGTCATTTCTTTATTTATTTACGAATTTCCTGAAATGCAACAAAATAAATTATTAAAATACGAGTTCAAGCAATAAATAGGCAATAAAAATATGCAAAATATGCACTTATCAGCAAATTAGGGATTAACAAGGACAACAATTATGCTTATGTGCCAAATGCTCCTAGGAAAGTTTGTCAAAATTGTTTTAGCACTAATCATTTAACTCATGCATGCAAGAAACCATCTGGTAGTGTTGCTAAACCATTCTATGATTGCTCTGTGCCTTTAAGACATAGAGACTCTCCTTTCTGTGATAAATTTGATTGTATGCCATGTGACATGAATGTAATGACTTGTTGTTTTAATTTGAGAAGACAATTCATGGAAGGTTGCATCGGTCACAATGTTCACACACACTACACAAGAACAAAGTCTTCAGGTCCTCCTAAAGTTAGGAAGGTACCTCTGTCACCTAAGTCTAAGAACCCTGATTCTAAGACTTCTAACAGTGACAAGAAGACTAACATCAAGAAAATTGATAAGCATGCTATTTATGATAAAACTGTTGCTAAGCCACATGGACCCAAACTTGTTTGGGTACCAAAGGAGAAGTAATATCTTTGTGTTTGCAGGGCAAAGAAAGTGAAAGGAAGGTCATGTGGATTTTGGACAGTGGATGCTCAAACCATATGACTGGTGATATGGCCCTGCTATCACAGTATGAGGAGAAGGCTGGCCCAATGGTTTCTTTTGGAGATGACAACATTGGCAACACACTGGGATATGGCAAGTTGGAAATGTCATCATTGAAAATGTAGCACTGGTCAAGGGGCTCAAGCACAATCTACTGAGTGTTGGTCAATTTACTGACAGAGGCTTCAAAGGGAATTTTGAAAAAGATGAATGTTTGATCACCCACAAGAAGACTGGTGACTTTGCTCTATCTGGAGTAAGGAAAGGAATCCTGTTTGTAGCCAATATGAACTCTGCAAACAAGGACAAAATTTGTTGCTTTTACTCAAAAGCATCAAATGAAGATAGTTGGCCGTGGCATAAGAAGCTATCACACTTGAACTTCAAAGGCATTAATTCTCTAGTCAAAAGGGAGTTAGTGAGAGGCATGCCCACACTTGAATTCTGTCAAGAAGGAGTGTGTGAGGCTTGTCAAAAGGGAAAAATGAAAAGATCAAGCCACAAGTCAAAGACAGTGACATCAATAACCAAGCCCCTACAACTAATTCATATGGACTTGTTTGGGCCTGTCAATATTATGTCACTAGGAAGGAAAAAGTATGCTCTGGTGATGGTTGATGATTTCACAAGGTATACATGGGTAGAATTTCTGGCATCAAAGGATGAGGCTCCACAAGTAATCATTGAGCATATAAAGAAAATTGACAAGGAAGCAAAGGCCAACAATGCAAGTGTGATTGCATTAAGAAGTGATAATGGAACAGAGTTCAGAAATCCCATGCTTGAAGCATTCTGCAAAGAGAATGGTATTTCTCAACAATTCTCAGCTCCAAGGACTCCACAACAAAATGGAGTTGTTGAGAGAAAGAATAGAACTCTGATTGAGGCTGCTAGAACAATGTTACTTGATGCAAAGATGCCTACATGTTTTTGGGCTGAGGCTGTGAGCACTGCATGCTATATCCAAAACAGAACCCTCAACAACAAAAACACTGTAAAAACACCTTACAACTTGATGACTGGAAAGAATCCCACTCTAAAGTATGTTCATACTTTTGGAAGCAAATGCTTTGTGTTAAAAGACAATTCAGAATATGTTGGAAAGTTTGATGCAAAAGCATTTGAAGGAATTTTTCTTGGCTACTCTATGGAAAGAATTGCATGCAAAGTTTATGTCATCACTCAAAAGAAAGTTATGGAAAGCACAGACGTGACATTTGATGACAGCAAACTACCTGGATTAGAAGAAGCCAATGATGAAGATAAAGATCCTTTGAAGTTTGACAATCTAGATGATTCTGATGAGGAGATTGAAACTGAATTTGAGCCCACAATCCAACAAAATCAAGTGAATGAAGAACCTGTGTCAACCAACAATGAAGAAACAAGCATCCATGACACACCTGTGATTAGTGGCAACTTCACAGGGGGAGGAAATGTAAATGATCATGATCTGGATGATGAAGCAACATCAAGGCTGAGAAATCAATTTGAACATACAAGGAAATGGGATAGATCACATACTGCAGATCAGATAATTTGAGATACAAATACAGGAGTGAGGACAAGGAGAGCAACTATAAATGAATGTCTCTATGGTTGCTTTCTATCCCAAGTTGAGCCTAAGAAACTTGATGATGCATTGTTGGATCTTGATTGGATAATTGCTATGCAAGAGGAGCTAAATCAATTTAAAAGAAGCAAAGTATGGGAACTTGTGCCTGCACCAAAGGATAGAACCATTGTTGGAACAAAATGGGTTCTAAGGAACAAGATGGATGAAAATGGTGTAGTCATAAGAAACAAAGCAAGGTTGGTTGCAAAAGGATACTCTCAACAGGAAGGCATTGACTATGATGAGACTTTTGCCCCTGTTGCTAGACTAGAGGCCATCAGAATTTTCTTGGCATTTGCTGCACATTCTAATTTCAAGGTTTATCAAATGGATGTCAAGAGTGCATTTCTGAATGGGGAGTTGGAAGAAAAGTATATGTGCAACAGCCACCTGGCTTTGAGGATCCACAATTCCCTCACTTTGTCTACAGATTGCTTAAAGCATTGTATGGACTTAAGCAAGCTCATAGGGCATGGTATGACACATTGTCACAATTTCTACTGGAGAATCAATTCACTAGAGGCACACTGGACAAGACACTGTTTTACAAGAAACATGGTGATGATATTATCTTAGTTCAAATCTATGTGGATGATATCATATTTGGCTCTACAAATGAGAAGCTGTGTGAGAAATTCTCTAAGCTCATGCAGAGCAGATATGAGATGAGTATGATGGAAGAATTAACATTCTTTCTCGGGCTGCAAGTGAGTCAAAGGAAGGATGGCATTTTTATAAGTAAAACCAAATACATCAAGGATCTATTGAAGAAATTTGACTTAGAAGAATTCTCGCCTGCAAAGACACCCATGGCCACTGCCACCAAGTTAGATGAAGATGTTAAGGGCAAGAAGGTAGATATCTCAATCTACAGAGGCATGGTTGGTTCTCTACTCTACCTCACTACTAGTAGGCCAAACATCATGTTTGCAACATGCTTGTGTGCAAGGTTTCAATCAAATCTAAAGGAATCACATATGATAGCGATAAAGTGGATTTTCAGATATCTGAAGGGCACACCAAACTTGGGGTTATGGTATCCTAAGGACACAGGGTTCAATCTGGTTGGTTATTCTGATGCTGATTATGCTGTATGCAGAGTGGATAGGAAAAGCACCTCAGGTAGCTGCCAGTTTCTTGGACAAAGGTTAGTCTCTTGGTACAGCAAGAAACAACAATCTGTGTCAACTTCCACAGCTGAAGCTGAGTACATAGCTGCTGGAAGTTGCTGTGCTCAAGTGCTTTAGATCAGAAACCAACTTAGAGATTATGGACTTGTGTTGGAAATAATTCCAATCATGTGTGACAACACAAGTGCAATCTCTATAGTTTCCAATCCTGTCAATCATTCTAGGATAAAGCACATTGACATCAGATATCACTTCATAAGGGAGCATGCAACTAATGGAACCATTGAGTTACATTATGTTCCCACAGAGAAACAACTAGCTGACATATTCACTAAGCCATTAGATGAAGCCACCTTCACAAGGTTGGTTAGTGAGATTGGAATGCTGAATTCTTCAAATTCTGGCTAAGTGAATATATCAACTAGATTGTTGCAGCAGTAAATACTTACTTTACTCAATATTTTTGAAGTAAGTATTGGCTGGAGTATGATTTATAAATATTCCACAATGCTGCATATGTTGATAATCATACATCTTTAGCTTGAAATTTCTGTGAAATTTTGATAGAATCACTATTTAATTTGGTAGAATATTCTTCAGTGAATATTTCTGGTAAATTTTAAAAGATAGTGAAAATTGAATTTTATGAGTGAAAAGTATAGTTCGATAAGTCAGACTTCTCGAATGGTTCATTGTTTTGTCATGGCTCGAGTTCTCGAATAGGCCTATCTAGAACCCTCTTGAGCTCTCGAATAGTGTCTTTTGGAAAAATCGAATAGCACACTCTGAGTTCTCGAGTAGAGTATTTTAGTTCTCTAGTGATGGAGTTCTCGAATACTGTATTTGAGTTATCGAATCATTTGAAAAGGTTGATTTTTCGCTCACACTTAATCGCTTTTTGGATTTATGTTCAAAATTTCATTTCGCTCATAAAAACACATTTTATTTAGCTTAGAATTATTTTCTGAGTTAAATAACTGCCAGCTGTGAGTTACAAACTGCTTGAGATATCAAATAAGCCTTTCTTGACTTATCGAATAGTTGTTTTATACTTCTCGAATGACTGTCTTGTCGATACAAAACTTATATCTAATCGACAACTCAAGTTATTCATATATATACAATTTCACAACTGTTCAACTCATTTTGTTCAATTTCTCAAGCATCTAAACTCTTAAAACCTCTGAAAACCGTAACTGCGAATTTCTTCTTTAACCTTAATTCTCTTTTCTTCTCTACCCAAATGGCAAACACTCAACTCACCATACCATCCCAAACTAATTTCATCGCAATTACCAGTGATGTGGAAGCACCAAATGCTAATTTCAAGTGCTTTGTTCGATGGTTGTCTGAATCTTACATCAAAGGTGCACTATCAGCCAACCCAACCCTGTACATAGACTTATTAGAACAATTCTGGAGGACAGCTACAGTGGAGGTCATCGCCCTTGAGAATGCCATTACCTCATATGTTGTCTACTTCAAGATTCAAGGCGAGGATATTACTATCACTACCGTAGACATGAATCAAGCCTTGGATTTGCAGCAAGAGGCATATGACTCCCTGGCCACAGATGCTGAGTTGGAAGAATTCTTTGAATTTATCAACTACTCAAAGGCTATTAAACTTGGAAAGCTGAATAGGAAGTACTTGAGAAAGGAATGGAGCTATGTTTTTGCTACACTCCTTCATGTATTCACTGCCAGGAAATCGAGCTTTGATCAGATTAGTACACCTGTGCAGCAGCTTGCCTATGCCTTGGCTCATGGGAGAATGATAGATGTTGGACATCTCATCATACAAGAGCTATATGGGAGACTTGGTAAGAACACAGCCAAGAGAGGTACTGAAATTTTCTTTCCCCGCTTTATTCAATCAGTACTTAATTTCAAAAATGCTTCATTGATTGAATTGCCTGGATTAGATAAAAGTAAAATAGGCTATCCTAGGTCCATGACCAAACTTATTTTTGGAAACTTGGAGACTAGGAATGATGTGGATGTAAGGCTTAAGATAACTCCCCACATGGAGGGTTTGTTTAGGTCTTACCCCCACAACATGCCAATATTTGAGTCTAAGTCTCAGTTAGCACAGCCTAAGCAAGAAGAACATAATGCTAACCCAAGGCTTGCTAACCAACCCTCTCAGACAAACACTCTACCAAACACAGAGCCAACTGCATCATCCTCTCAAAAGGGTGATGTTAGTAAAAAGAAGAGAAAACAGGTTGCTTCTGAACCTTTAACCATCTTAACTGAAGCAGCCTTGACTGTAGAACTAGGTTTAGGAGGTGAGGAACCTGAGTCACCTATCATTAGCCTAAAGAAGAAGAAGAAATCTAAAACCACCTCTTCAGTCACCCAAATGGCTGAAGTTGTAAAATCAGGGGCACACAGCTCACTAGATGTATCCTCTCAACATGGTGCATCTATAGAATTAAGCATCCTCCCCAATGCACCTATCTGTAAAGAGTCAGCACAAGGGAGTGATAAGGCTAGCAAACACTGAGTGAAGAGCACATCACAATTGAAACTCCCTCTATCTCTCAGGGGGAGTTGCCAAAATCTAATCTACAACACACTTCTCTTCCGGAATCTACCACTCATATTTCTTTGGAGCCTGCAACTCAAGAAATTGAGGAGCAAGGCATTGATCATCAAGAATTCTTTTCTCTTGACGAGCCAATGGATTCAAGTGACTTGGTGCATGACACCTTGCTCACCACCCAGGTACCACATTTAGATGGTCAGGGAATGCATGCTGGGGCATCTCCTAATGACACCATCACAAACACAGAGGATTCACTAGTCTTAACTAGAGACTCTGTGCCTGTGTCAACTACTGTTGTAACTCATCCCACTCCTATGGAGACATCAGTAGCAGAGTCTTTCCATCCGGTTACAGAAGTTGCATCTGTAACTGAGGAGTCTAGCTTGCCTAGCTCTAGCTCTAACTATATGTCTCAATGGCTGAAGCCTGTGCAACATGACAGTGCTTCAGGATCAGGGTCTGTTCCACCACAATTGACGGTTGAAGCACTCCAAAGCTTAATTGTGGATCAGATCCCTAAGTTCACAAAGATTGCTCAGCACCTTCTCACTGCAGACATGCCCAATCCAGACTATGAAGCTATCCTCTTATGCTACAGAGATGATGTAGAAATACAGAAGGCTAAGATCATAGATGAAACTGAGAGGGATGGAAACGTAGATGCTTGGCTACAAGGAAAGAATGACATCTCTCTCTCAGAAGGTCTCCAGTACCTCAGAGAAGAATACATCACTTCACTAGGGTCCAATGCCAAATCTCTCACCTCTACTGATGTGTATGAAGCAGTGAATGACAGCTACAAGGGCATTCTCAAGGCTGCACACTACCTTGGCAAAGGTCTAAAGACAGAAGTTAATGAAGTGTGTTCAGCCACAACCAAGGAGGTGCATGAGATAAAGAGGACTTTTGATTCCAAATTCCCTCAATTGGAGACTGTAGTCAAGGACATTCTAGCCTGTAAGTCTACCTGCACTAAGATGGACAATGGTTTGGCTATTCTCAAGGATGCTGTCACAGGCCTGGGCCACAAATTCCAAAATCTTACTGATCAGACAACTGAAGCCAATGCCATGCTCAGGACCCTCTTTGCAAATCAATATGGAGGCAAGCTGGTCACTGAGGTCCCTGTGCCTGAGATGTCTAGGTTTGAAGTGCAGAGACTCAAAGAACAATCCCTGTCTGGCTTCAAATACACTGCATTGTTCAGCAAGGTAGATGCACTTGAACAGGAGGTAGCTACTCTCACTCAATCTAATGCTCATCTTACAGACAAGGTACAAACTCTTACTGAGCAGTTGAACACTCAAGCCACCACCACAGCTGATGTTCTTCTGCATCAACAATCAATGTTGTCTGCAATGATGAAGCACATGGGTCTCCCTCTACCTAACGAATCTTCAACCCCAAAGGTCACTCCTACAGCCTCTGTGCCTGACAACAAGCCTAAGGGGGAGAAGAGGACATCAAGAAACTAAAATACAAAGGGGGAGAAACCACCAGTAAAGGGCATCAAAATCATTGAAGGTGGTCATCAAAGAACTTCAAAATCTCTAACTCATGTGTCTGGCAAAGGAAAAGACAAAGTTGATGAGCCTCCTATTTCTCCGCCAGTTGTCACTCTACCAACTGTGCACATCACTACTACCAGTGGTCAAAAGCAATCTATTACAACCACAGTGGTTGCAGGGAGTATGCTATCTGACAGACCTCAAATCTCCATATCTAAGAGTGCCAAGCCAGTAGAAGTGAAGGTGGTCACTAAGGCCAAGCTACAAGAAATTTCAAACTCAAATGTCTATCATGATGATGCATTCTTGGAGTTTCTAAAAGTCTCAAGAGAACAGGTTGATGATGCTTTATCATATCATGGGAGTTTGAAGAGTCAGATTGACTTTCTCACTGTAGTACCAAGGAGAGTTGACGGCCTATGGCTCAAAGAGATAATGATGGTAGGAAAGAATAAGATATGGCACTTAACCATCAACACTCTACAGGGTCTAAAGCACTCAGAAGTGGATGTGTTCCTTGGAATGATTGAAAAGAAGGATGAAAACTGCAAGAGTCTCTTTGAAGAGTTAAAGGATGGTCAACCAGCAAGGCTACCTAAAGTATTCACAAATCCTAGAACCATCATCTATCAGGCTGCAACAAGAATTGATGATATCAAGCAGCTGGTCATCCCTAAGCATCTAATTCCTCTAAACAAATCTCTCATTATTGCCATCATTGAGCAGTTGAACAAGAAGAAGGGTTTAAGAACAGCAGAAGAATTGGAAGCTATATCTTATCTCAGGTCATACATTGCAACTGGCATTGTACCTGAATCTGCTAAGTTCAACCCTAGCAAGGATGGTGATCAAGACAAGGATGAAGACAAAAGTGATGGAAGGAGAAGGCATCACAGGAGTGATAAGGGTGATGAAGATAAAAAGAAGAAGAAGAATGATGATGACCAAGGTAAAGTCTCTGAGAGGAAGAGTGGAAGACAGCAAGCCTTAGGCATTGCTGACAGTAACCTCACCACATCACAAGACTCTAAGTCTAGGGTGAATACTGTTAGTAGTGACCTACCAAAATCTACATCTATGGCTTCTGCAACTGTCTTGCCACCTCAAGAAGAGAAGAAGATTCAAGTCAAGAAACCATCTATATATTTCAAAAAGCAAACTGCTAATGGAATACTACAATGGTCCACAAATAAAGGTCACATGCTACTGCCAGGCAACCATGTAAAAAGGATCAAATTCAAACAAGCTGCAAGGAAACCAAAGCTATCCAAATCAAGGACTCTGAAAATCTATCTAGGCTTAAAACTCCAACCACTAGATGAAGACTTTGATGAAGACCAACTGCAATTCTTACAAGCTCAAAGAATCTACCATGTTGCCATTGTTGATAACTGTCTTGAAATCAAATATACTGATGGAAGGGAGGAGAAATTCAAACAAGGAGGATGTCAACACTGGGGCAAGCTACATGACCTAGAAAGAATCATTGCATTGTTGAGCTTAGAAGATAAAGTGGAAAGAGTATGGAAGCTAGAGCTAATTGATTTTGTGAAGATGAAGAGAGATCATGAGGAGAGAATCAGAAAAGAGTGTCTTGAGAAATGGCTAGAAAGGGAGAAAGAAATTGAGAGACTGGAGATTGAAGCAGAAAAGCTAAGGGCAAATGGATTGTGTAGAGTTCAGTTTAACCCCTATGTGGTGAAGTATAGGAGGAGAAATGGGGATCAGGTCCACATCAGAATGAATCTACTCAACCACTATCCTGCAAACATTCTGAAACCAGTACTTGAAGATTTCAAAGACTCAATTTTGCTTGAAGAATTGGATGCTATGGCAGAAATAATAAAAGCTATGGATGAGAATACAAGGAAGGAGAAAGAAAGAAGACAGAAAGCATATGATGATTTGCAAGCCAAGGCTATGGAAAGGGAAACAAATGACAATGGCTAGTACGTCATTATAGGCTGTAAGATTACTCACCCTGTAGTTCTATCCACATTGCCAATCGAAATTCATACATGTACTGTCAAGTTTTATCTTTATGTATGTTAGGCTTGTTATCAGACATGAAATTGTGACTAAGGGTCTTACTCACAATTTGGGGGAGATTGTTAGTCACAGAGGCATGCCTGAATACAGCTAATAACAAGCCTAAGTATGTGTAATGCTATGCATTACCTACATGACCTCTTAACTGAGGAAACCTCTAGTTGTAGAGTTTCTATTTATTCTGTACTTGTAGTAGGCATCAAATTCTAGTTGTGTAATTGTACTTATAAAGTCAAGAATAATGCTTGAAAGAAGTTCCAAGGTTGTGGCCTATACTTGTTTCGTGTTTTCCGATCAGTTATCATAACCATCACATACTTTGATTAAAGGTATCAACTCTAAGCGAAGTATTTAATGAAGTTAGGATCCCATGTTTTAATTCTCATAAGTAATTCGATTTTAATTCTCATTAGTTAAGTAATTCTTAGTTTTGTTAAATTACTTCTTAGTTAATTTAGATAATCAAAGCCCATCTTTGATATTGTCTTAGTAGTGAATAATAATCATACATTGTTGCATAGGTACATTAATCTGTATTGAACCTAAACCAGTCTCTCTGGGAACGAATTTGGAATTAACCTTATATATTACTTTTGACCGTGTACGCTTGCGTGTATTAGTGCAAACAAGCTACATTGCTATTTCTCTATTCAACCATTTTAGTGTATCTATAACATATAATGATCACCTGTAAACCGTGAGAAAGAACAAATAATAATCAGTTTTTTATATTGTTCTTTCCCCTACAAAAAGTGAACCTGAAGGGTTTGACACGAGTTATCAATCTTCAATTCTCTCTGTAGTTTCTCACTCTCTCGATAGTAAGTGATTGCAGTATATGTTAGTCAATTGACTCAATTATTCGAACCCAGTTTTACATGATTTTAATAATTAATTAATGTTAGCTAATTAATTCAATTGACATGTTTGTACATGATTTTAATAATTAATGTTTTGATTGTTTAGAAAAATCCAATCGTAATAGTCCCAAAAAATATTTTGACAACATTTATTTATTTATTTTTGTTTCATAAATAAATTTGACAACAATAACTTTACAAAAAAGAACAAATTGTTAAATTAAATGACCTGAATATGGTTTTTAGGCTCCTTAAAATGGTAGATAAATATGAATTCTTGTCTATAAATATAGGTTTTTCATGCCCTTGAAATTGGTATAAAATTGACCATTTTTAAGTTTAATTTAAGTTCATTTATAAATTTCAATTTAATTTTTATTTAAATATAATAGTATTTATTGTTTCTCAACAATATAACCAAAAAATTGTAGAAGGGGGTTGAATACAATCTTTACCACTTTTTCAAAATTCTTATGTAAGACAGAAAAATGAACACAGAAATCAAAACAGTTAAAGTAATGTAAATAGAAACTCAATAGTTATAAAAATTTCAGGTTGGCTTGTATGATCCACCTGAGATATATATTGAAGAATTTCTCTTCTCTGTGATAATTTTTCAATTACACAACTACAGTTTTTAATGCTTTGCTTTTACAAGAAATTCTAACAATTCTGAGCAAATGCACTTGTGTTTATTAGTTACAAAGCAACTGCTACACTTGGTTATATAACCAAGTTCACAACACCTACTAGAAAAAAAATATTTTTATTAATCTAGGTCCGGCATGCATGTTACTTCACTCCTTATCTTCATGTGAGTCAAACTGGATAGTTGTCTTTGACAAAATTTATTTTGAAAATACCATAAAATTTGCTTGTATAGAAAATGAATGTTTCCTCTTCTTTGAGGTTTCCATTTCCTGGATTCTATGTACTTTGAGATTCTATCAATCCATGTGGTATGCCAGTCTTGTTAAGTCACTATCAACTGCTAAGATTTAGATGCTATCCGTTGATGTAGCACACTTGTCATCCGTTGAAGATTGATATCCGCTGAGGATTGATTGTCTGTTATCCGTTGAGGGGCCTTATTCGTTGATGTATTATCCGTTTAAATATCATTTTCACTTATAAAGAATTACAAAGCACGAGCTATTTATGAAAATGCACACCTAGAGGGGAGGGGTGAATAGGTGTTATGACTAACAATGATCAATTAAAAAATATGCACAAAAAACTGTCTGGCAGCTAACTGGATGCAATGAATTAACAAACAAGCAGCTAGCTAAGATATGCAGTGCAGTAAAAGTAAAATGCAGAATGTAAAGAACACACAGCAATTTTAACCAGGTTCAACCCCTATCTCCTAATGGTCTACGTCCTGGTCCTCTACCAACTCGGTAAAGGAATATATTATTGATCACAATGAATTACAATTACACGATACAATAATATATCTTCCTGATTCTCCCAGTCACTGATTGCAACTTGCTGACAACCCCTGTTCCTCGAACTTAATACCCTCTAAGTCCTATACTTCCCAAGTATAGACTTCTCTAGCCTCTAGTTCCCTGAACCCTTGTGTCCAAGCTTGCCAATCCAGCAACTACCAACTTACACGTTGAACAATACAAGATTTAATGAATTACAATTGAATCTATGAACTCTCTCAAAGATATAAGTTGATATGAATATATATATATAGAGCTCAAGTGAATATAGAATGAATCAAATCAGTTCGAAATAAGCACTTATGTTTCTTTTGATAGTTGTTCAACAACCCAGAATGGAAAACACACAAGCCTATTTATAATGAACTATATTTTTGAATTAAGCAAACAACCCCAATGGTCTTGACCTTAAATCTCACGTATTTGTTGCTAGATTAATTCAAAACTAACGTTCATAAAAACTAACGTGTAGAAAATAACGTTTAGAAAAGATTTAAACAGATGTGAGTTGAAGATATAAGAACGTTGAAATACAAAAAACCATCGAAGATAAAAGCCCAGAAGAATAGAGTTTGTTGTTGAAGAAATCGTGTAGAAAAAAACTCCTATTAATTAAGATATAAAGATAGATATACGTAAATATATATAAAAACGATTTTGAAATATGTTGAGCCCATATATATATTTATACGTTCTATATAATTGACAGAATCCTTACAAATATCAAGTCCTAATAGATCTCCAAGAAAATAGGACTTCTGGTAAATCTGGACTCTGTCTGCTAGCTTGCTGCGTTAGAATAAAACCTTTCTTGTCAGCTAGCTGTTATACCCTGTTTTGCTCAGTAATAAAGTAATTACTAAACCTGCAAAACAATGTTAGTCCAAAAACAATGTTAGTCCAATTCATATTTCCAGCTTGCTAACATCTTTGTATATAGCATAACTTATATGTCCAGCAAAACAGAATTAGAAACATACACAAGAACCTTGCTATAATATATCATTACAAGCGTACCAGCTTGCTAACTATGTTATCATCAAAACTAAGATGCTTTCAATCTCCCCCTTTTTGATGATTACTTATTAACTTGAGATTGAGCTAAAACTCCCCCTCAATCAAAGCATCCTGCAAAATAAAGTTTAATAGCAGACTAATATATATTTAGTGACAAGCAATCAGCTTACTGCATTGTGTCATCATCAAAACCAATAGGGTTTCAATCTCCCTCTTTTTGATGATTACACACCAACAATCAGGAGTTAGATACTCCCCATTAATTTATTTTTTCCCTGCAAAAAGATTAGTATTCTAGACAAGCAGCTAAGCATAATCACATGGCATCACATAAACATTTAGCATTAAACCATATGATCCCAGCAAAGTACGTGATCGTGAAGTAAAGAGTTATAAAAATAAGTATAAACTCCCCCTAAATTACACATACTTTTAATCCTGAATTTTCTCCCCCTTATTCATCAAAAAGGATATCTACATGTTATCATGCAATAGGAAAAATTCAAGTAAGAATGGATTATCAAGTTCACATATAAAAACATATTGTATGCATATCAAAAATAAAACCTGTTATCTAAAATTCAGTTGCATAGCAATATCATATGTCAACAACGTATAATCATAACCTAAGGTACCAGACTTTTCAATTGCAGCTTACTGTCTAGACATTGTACATGCCAAGTTCCCATCGAAGAAAACAAAATTCACATCTTTCAAATTGATTAAGTTCTTCTTGCATTGCCATGATCCAATTCTCATCTTGAAGTGCTTTATTGACATTCTTTGGTTCCTCTAGAGCTTGTTCATCTGCTGTCAGCTTGCTGGCAGAACTCATTGGAGTAGATTTTGCCTTGATATTCTCAAAACCAAACTTCTTAAGCAGATTCTTGATGTATTTGGATTGATGCACATAGATTCCATCTGGATTTTGCTTGATTTGGAGCTCCAAAAAGTAATTGAGCTCACCCATCATACTCATGTCAAACTCACTATGCATACACTAAGAAAACCACTTGCACATATCATCAATAGTAGATCCAAAGATAATATCATCCACATATATTTGCACAACTAAAATATCAGTACCATAAAATTTAGAAAATAATGTGGGATCGATTTTACCTCGAATGAATTCATTCGTGATCAAAAACTTACTCAACCTTTCGTACCATGATCTAGGAGCTTTCCCTAACCCATATAATCCCTTTTTTTAGCTTGTAAACATGGTCTCATAGCTTCTCATTCTCGAATCCATGAGACTTTCCTTGTCTTGTTTCCATTTAAATTGTCTCCAATAATCAACATAGGAAGATGGTTCTTTACTATTCTAGTTGACTTCAGCAAGGACTTTTGAGCTGTGACTTCTTCCGTCATTCTGATTCTCTTGGATGGTAGGGAGGCTTCATCCTTTTCATATAGTGATATTTTGTAACAGCCCCAGATCCAGGGTCCGGGATCCGGTCGTTACGGTTTCCATTTCTGTCCACAAAACTTGAACTTACTTCAACATAAAATAAATTACATCTTTATGACTAAACACAACAATATAAAACACACCCGTTATAGTCCCAGAGATGAAATCAGAGTAACAATCAAATTTTATTAATCACATTTGGACTTCTTACAACCCAAAAGAATTACCATATAAATACATACTCTTTGCCATCCATTTACATAAGTCCTACTAGCCCATATACTCGGTACTGAAAGAATGAATCTATCCTACCAATAGCTTTCTCTTCAGCTCTGGTAGTCTCATCGTCCTCGCCAGCGTCGAGTGCACCTTGTGCGAGTCATCTGGTCTAGCTGTTGTTGTGATATAATAATAAAGCAATGGTGAGCAATAGCCCACCAACAATAATGTATAACTGAACAATAATATATAACAGTTCAAAAGTATCTTTCAAACCATATGCCATGCATTTACGGAAATGATGCCAGTATCACATAAATGATGAAGTTACAAGGTAACTCAAAATGCATATATAGGTGGGGATAACTGCTATGTCAAAGATAAGCCAGATATTATCATTTATCATAAAAGAGGAATTTGCAGGAAAAATATTGCAATTCCAACTATGAATACTTTTCCAATACTGCCAACAATGATAATGTTGTAGAAAATAAATGAATTTGAATGATGAACTAATGCTGGAATATTCACCGTGCCCGCTGTTCCAATCCTTACGATGATCAGTCGCAGATTGTACAGCTCAATTAGATTTACTACCGGTAGAAGGAAAAACTGACGGATTTACTTGTCTACCGCCCTGTTAGATCTCCCCGGCCAACGGTTGGGCCAATGGGATGGACCGGTGCTACTCGGCCTCTTACACGACTCCAAGTTCGAAAAGAAGTTCACGACTCTGAACGTAAAGTTCGTCCCCCTTTCCCCAAGTATGATACTTGTTGATAAGAACCCACAAAGTAGTCGTATCTAGTTGGAAAGGAAAATTCAACATCATATCTCCCAAGCTGCTGCTTGTTAGAGGATACCATCTTGTTCCAATAATCTTACCCCTCGAATGATGAGAAGGTTATTTAAAGATTCAATTGATAAACAGCAACTAAATTGCGAGTGAAAAGAATAGTTTTACAAGATTTATGACCGGGAAGTCAACAAGATAAATAACATTGCTCAAGTAGGTTCCCCTATAATATGGAAGTTTGAGCGAGCACTTAAATCCTTTTAAGATAGATTTAAATGAAAAATAAAGAGTTGGGAACCTATCCTTGATAAAATAGTCGTAAAAAGACTCCGAAATATTTTACATAATATCTGGAGATGAAAGATAATCTTCGAATAATATAAATCATTTTAAAAAAAAATTAAAAGAATTAAATAAATATTCCAAGAATATTTATTAACTCAATAATAATTACGGAATATTATTAAATCATAATATTGCTCGTAAGTAACCCTCGAATGAATATATAGAATTATTTACTAAATAAATCCCTCCTTAAATGAATATTTAAAATAATATTCATTAAATAATTAAGCTCCGATAAATATTTAAAATAATATCCAATAAATAAGTCAAACCTTAAATGAATATTTGAAAATAATATTCATTTAGTAAATAATCGTCTAAATGAATATCCAAATAATATTCATCTAGTAATCAAAACTTTAAAGGAATATTCGAAATAATATTCCTTAAGTAAATAGAACTTCCAATGAATATTTTAAAATAATATTCATCAAGTACATTAAACCTTAAACGAATATTCGAAAGTAATATTCATTTAATAAATAAAATTCCAATGAATAACAAAGTAATTATTCATTAAATATTCAAACTCTAAGTGAATATTCAAAGATAATATTCACCTAATATTTCTCGACTGCGATAATACTCAAATAACATTCTTCGAAAGATTTCCAAGTAATTGATACTTTATGGAAATATAAATAAGGTTTAATAATAAAATTCCTCAAAATAAATAATAATCTGTCGTTGGAATCCCTCTGGGTTTCCGCGACTATCTATATATCTCAAAATACCGACTCCACGTCTATATTTAAGAATGAATATCATATGCCCTTCACTAAGGGTCTTACCAAAATAATCCGGCTTATAACTGATAATTCGTATCTAGTCTAGAAGCCAATATCAATTTAGGGAATAAGTATCATAATATAATTTGAAAATAGGCATGCATGCTATGGCATATGTATCAGAAACAACAGATATACATATTATCACAACAACAGTTCCAAGGTATTGGAAACTTGCCTGGTAATCAGGTGTGGGTAGAGATAGCGTGTCCTGGGTCTGCTCGATGATCTATAAACAATTAGAACATTCGAGATTAACCACTTAACACCTTTTAAAAGTCTAAGTATAAACTTCACTTAAGTTGAAACACGTTTTCGAATTATCTCGTTATACACCTTTTAGTGTAACTCTTTTTATCACCGATACGATCCGACATTCGTTCGTTATTAAGACATGTCATCATACCCACACTTGGTATATACTTAAGTCGTATAAGTTTTAAAGTCGATCGATTGCGAACCGAGATTATACCTCGAGTTTTATCGTTCGTTTTCTAAGTTATAACCAAAGTTATACTTTTAAGGGGTTCGTTCGCGTTTAACCTTGATTCAAACATTTTTATAAAATCGGAAAACGATCCGTTTGACATGTGGTTTTCTCTCATACCTTCCTTATAACCTCTAGTATTTATTTACCAAGATTCGCCACTGAGTAACATGCTTTACGAGGGTTCAATTGAAGTTACGAACTTTTACTTACGGTTTCGAACCAATTTTAGTAATTTGACCATAACTCTTAAACCGTAAGTCGGAATGTTTCGATTCTTTCACCAAAACGATCTATGACTCGAGATCCATGAGGACATGTCATGTTCATAACCAGTTAAGACAATTAACCCTACCGTGATGCACGAATTCTTTAAGGTTATCGAAAATTGGGCATTACGACGGTTATAAATCAAATATTTCCAAATTCCAAACTTTCCAATAATCATAGTTTCCACTCCAAACAACATATACATGTATTTAACCATGAACTAAGGCCAAGCAATGCCTTTCCGTTCATTTAAACTATTTTATCCTTCACCAAAGCCCAATCATATTCAAGCTTATAATCATGCTAACACCATAACTACTTAGATCCATCAAGAACATGCATAAACATAAAGTAAGGCCTAGGGTTTCAAGAGTGTTATACCCTCCTTGGGGTGTGTATGCACTTAGTAAGCCTTGTATAGTCCTTGTATAGCCTCCATGAAGCTTGGATCATCAACCAAAATCAAGATCCAAGAATTTTGTTCTTGAGGTTACTATTCATCCTCCACTTTGATGATTTTATTGAAAATGGAAAAAGTGGTGTTTGAGGCTAAGATTTCTAAAGGTATCATTTTTATGAAATATAGGATCTATGATAAAATTTTGGAGATCAAACAATGGTGGGAAGGATGATTTCCTCCCTTGAATTAAAGGAAAAGCCAAATGGCTATAAGAGGGAGAGGGAGAGGTTTTTGCTTGCTTGGTTTCATCTCATCTTGCATAAAGTGAGCAATAATGCAAGATATTTGTTTGGCTAACCATAGTTTAGTTGATGGGTTAAGGCTTGGTTAAGGATTTGTTATCATGTGAGCAAGAGTTGGTGTCTTATGGTGCACCTCTTTGCTAACTAGATTGGTTTGTTTCCAAGGGTGCTAGTTCCCTTGGTGACTACTTAGCTCCTTACTCCACCCACTTGCACATGTTGTCTCTTGGTTCGCTGCTTGTTTCTTTGTCCGGTTATTGCTCAATTTCATTGATCGTTCAGAGGATTAACTCAAAGATTTCTAGTTAGGATTTTACCGGAAACCTCCTTAATATTTATACCACCATTCTCAATCCTCCTTTATAATTCTTGAATTTAATTTCATTAAATCCTCTTAATAAATCCTTAAGTCTTTCAGTGTCCAGGAAAATCTCGGGGAAAATAAAAGTGCTGTTTTTCAGAATCCGACAGCTTTTACATACACTCTTTTTCCTCCTGGATCACTAATACGAACTCAGAATTTCGTTCCGGGTACTTCTATATAGCATCGTCTAATAATATTCCTAATTCCACCAAAATCACTATTCATAACTTATCCTTTACTTATTCCTTTAAAGTTATATAGATGTCCCGGTTCTCTTTCGATCGTTCCTTAACCCTTTTTCGGAACCACTGGACTGATAACAAATATCGATTTGGATGACATAAGAATAACCTTCCCCCTTGGAGTTATCAAATCTTAACTTCCTAGGAGATAGATAATTTTTATCTAGATTGTCAATCAATAGCATTCTTCATGACATATAAGTATTTGAATCCATATCCATTCCATAATAAAAGTTTTAATTCCTACCAAAAATCGGGGTTCTTACATATTTTCTCTTGTGATCTCTGACCTCTAGGACCTTCCAAGGTGAGATTTAATAGCTTATCAATTGTTGCATCTACTGGAGAAGAGGTTTCAGCTGGTTTATCATTAGCTGAAGTTGACTCAGGTTCCTTGTCATTTTGCTGAGTTATTGTATTTGCCTTCAGCAGCTCGCTGGCAGTACATGTTTCTACAATTTCTTCCTCATCTCTTGACAGATCAACATTAGATTCTTGAAATGAAACATCGATAGACTCTTCAACAATACGTTTAGACATATTATACACTCTATAAGCAAGACTTGTTAAAGAATAACCCAAAAATATTGCTTCATAAGATTTAGCATCAAATTTACCATCTCAATCAATAGTTTTGAGTACAAAGCACCTGGATCCAAAGACCTTGAAGTAGCCTATGTTTGGCTTCTTGTTCCTCAGCAATTCATATGGAGTCTTGTTAAGAATAGGTCTGATCAATACTCTGTTAAGAACATAGCTAGCTGTGTTGACTGCTTCTGTCCAGAAACTTCTTGGCAGCTTGCTCTCTTGCAACAATGTCCTAGCTGTTTCCTGTAAAGACCTGTTCTTTCTTTCCACAACTCCATTTTGCTGTGGGGTTCTTGGAGTAGAGAATTCATGAGAAATGCCTCTATCTTCACAAAATGAGATAAAGTACTTTTGGAATTCACCACCTTGATCACTCCTTATACCTACAAGTCTTGTCTTAAGCTTGTTCTCAAGCAACTTAATTAGCTTCTCAAATTCACTGAAAGCACAATCTTTAGTACGAAGAAACAATACTCATGTATATCTAGAATAATCATCTACGATAAAAAATGCATATTGTTTACCTCCAATGCTTTTATATGCTTTCGGACCAAATAAATCTAAATGAAGAAGCTCTAAAGGTTTAGAAGTCGATACCACATTCTTTGACTTATGAGGAGTCCTGATTTGTTTGCCTAATTGACAAGCCGAACAAGTTTCCTTCTTGACATACTTCAATTTGGGCAATCCTCTAACTAGATTCTTTGTAGACAGCTTGCTGAGTAAGTCCATGTAAGCATGTCCAAGCCTTCTATGCCAAATATCTGGATTTGTATCAATAACAACTAAACAGCAAGATGAATCTTGCATCTCAAAGTGCAAAATATATATATATATATATATATATATATATATATATATATATATTTCCTTCCCTTCTAGCAACTAGGGGGACTTTTTTAGTACCAACATTAATAGTACATTTCTCTTTATCAAAATTAACAGTATGTCCATCATCATATAACTGACTTATACTAATCAAATTATATTTAATACCTTGAACATATTGTACTTTATCAATAGAAATGACACTATTTCCGATTGTTCCTTTGCCAAGAATTTGGAGTGTTTTACTATCACCAATTGTGACACTTCCACCCTTTTTCTTCTTGAGAGTAAGGAACTGTGATTTGTCTCCACACATATGTCTTGTAAAACCACTATCCAAAATCCATTGATTTGATTTTACCTTGACAACAAGACATACCTACAAAATAAATGAAAAACAACTCAACGTTTTGGTACCCATATTTGTTTGGGTCCAGCATGGTTAGTTGATAGAACATATAGAACATTGAAATTAGATTTCTTGATCCACATTTGGACCACTTTAGGAGATTTATTTCTGGTTCCAGCTGTTCTGACAGCTTGCTGCCTCTGAGTTTTCTGTCTGCTCCAGCTTGATGGCTTAGCATTCTGTACTGTACAGTTGTTTGCCAAATGACCTTTATTTCCACATTTATAGCAATTTCTCCATGGCATAGCATATTCATAAGGAATACCATGTTTGCCATCATACTTTAGACCTGATCCTTCTCTTTCTAGTGGAACCTTTGTTTGCTTCATCATGGATTTGAGTGTCTCCTCTCCTTGAACAAACTTTCCCATTCCTTTCTAAAGATTCTTGATCTCAGCTTCCAACTCTTTGATCCTTTT
This sequence comes from Saposhnikovia divaricata, assembly GCA_036435485.1. Lineage (NCBI taxonomy): Eukaryota > Viridiplantae > Streptophyta > Magnoliopsida > Apiales > Apiaceae > Saposhnikovia > Saposhnikovia divaricata. The sequence goes on from CM071596.1 coordinate 115,699,251, forward strand.
AGCTTGCTGAGATATTTCCATTGAGCATGATTCCTTTGGATTGAAAGCCTCCAAGCATGCATCTTGAGCATCAATCTCTGCTTTCAGCTCGCTGAGTTCCTTCATTAGAACATCATTTCTCTTGAGAAGCACTTTGTTGACCCCTTCAAAATGAGATACTTTAGCTTTAAGATCAGCAATGATTTGAGCATGGTTATTTGCTGGAGTCTTCTCGGCCATAAGATCAGAAATGATCTTTCTAAGTTGAGCATTTTTCTTTTCAAGCTTATTGTTCTCATTCTTCAATTCCATGAACTCCACAATAGATATATTGCTATGTTCCTGCATGGTTAGTGATTCCAAAATATTATTTTCAGAAGATGTATTAAATTGAAACAAGTTTACCGCACTAGATTCAACATCCGAGTCTGAATCTTCACTTTCTACAAGAACGTCTTCTGTGTTTCCTCGAACCATATCATTGTCAATGCCAACCAATGCATAATTGCTCATCTCTTCACTTGAGTATTCACTGGAATTAGATTCTTCATCACTCCATGTCATTTGAGCTTTACATTTCTCTTTGTCAGTTGAGGCACCTTATTGTTTTGGCTTGAAACAAACTTCCTCTGACTTTGTTGTAGCTTTATAATGCATTTATAAGGTATCCCATATATTCTTTGCAGTGCTACATTAAGATATTTTGTCCAAATCCGAATTTGATAGACCACATATCAGTTTATACTTTGGTTCTCCATCATAGCTTGCTTTGATCAGTTCTGACTCGGTGAGATCATCAACGTCTTTTTGCTTGTCGTCTTTATCCAAAAATATAAATTGACTATCTTTAACGACCAACCATTCAAATGTATTTCTGCTTAGAAACACCTTCATTCTTAGTCTCCATAATTCATAATTTTCTGCCCCAATGAGAAATGGTGGCTTGTTTAATGATTCTCCTTCTGCAAAATGGTGTGCCATAGGATCTAGAGGGGAGGGGTGAATAGGTGTTATGACTAACAATGATCAATTAAAAAATAAGCACGAAAAACTATCTGGCAGCTAACTGGATGCAATGAATTAACAAACAAGTAGCTAGCTAAGATATGTAGTGCAGTAAGAGTAAAGTGAAGAATGTATAGAACACGCAACAATTTTAGCCAGGTTCGACCCCTATCTCCTAATGGTCTACGTCCTGGTCCTCTACCAACTCGGTAAAGGAATATATTATTGATCATAATGAATTACAATTACACGATACAATAATATAGCTCCCTGATTCTCCCAGTCACTGATTGCAACTTGCTGACAACCCCTGTTCCTCGAACTTAATGCCCTCTAAGTCCTATACTTCCCAAGTATAGACTTCTCTAGCCTCTAGTTCCCTGAACCCTTGTGTCCAAGCTTGCCAATCCAGCAACTACCAACTTACACGTTGAAGAATACAAGATTTAATGAATTACAATTGAATCTATGAACTCTCTCAAAGATATAAGTCGATATGAATATATATAGAGCTCAAGTGAATATAGAATGTATCAAATCAGTTCGAAATAAGCACTTGTGTTTCTTTTGATAGTTGTTCAACAACCCAGAATGGAAAACACACAACCCTATTTATAATGAACTATATTTTTGAATTATGCAAACAACCCCAACAGTCTTGACCTTAAATCTCACGTATTTGTTGCTAGATTAATTCAAAACTAACGTTCGTAAAAACTAACGTGTAGAAAACAACGATCAGAAAAGATTTAAACAGATGAGAGTTGAAGATATAAGAACATTGAAATACAAACAACCATCTGAAGATAAAAGCCCAGAAGAATAGAGTTTGTTGTTGAAGAAATCGTGTAGAAAACAAACTCCTATTAACTAGGATATAAAGATAGATATACGTAAATATATATAAAACGATTTTGAAATATGTTGAGCCCATATATATATTTATACGTTCTATATAATTGATAGAATCCTTAAAAATATCAAGTCCTAATAGATCTCCAAGAAAATAGGACTTCTGGTAAATCTGGACTCTTTCTGCCAGCTTGCCGCGTTAGAATAAAACCTTTCTTGTCATCTAGCTGCTATACCCTGTTTTGCTCAGTAATAAAGTAATTACTAAACCTGCAAAACAATGTTAGTCCAATGCATATATCCAGCTTGCTAACATCTTTGTATATAGCATAACTTATATGTCCAGCAAAATAGAATTAGAAACATACACAAGAAGCTTGCCATAATATATCATTACAAACGTCCCAGCTTGCTAACTATGTTATCATCAAAACTAAGATGCTTTTAATTTACAATTAGAACCTATTCTACATATCCGTTGATAGTCAACATGACTTATAAAACCTATTAACTATACTATCAACTGATAACTTGAGTCTTTCAGTACATGTTACTAAAGAACTTATCCGTTAATAAGTTACCTCTTCAACGGATGCTGTAGGACATGCCATCCGTTGAAAAGTTACAGATAATTACTTATACAAAATATGTTTAGGTGTTTTGATTTATCATCAAGAACAACATAATTCCTAACAATCTCCCCCAATTTATGCTTGATAGAATTGCAGACATAAATTAGCGGCTTGATGATAACAAAACACCTCATATGAATACAGAGATTTGAGCAAACATACATAATTGTATTAAGCTTCAGAAGTGTTCAAAATAAAAACTAAGTACAAAGTTGAGATAAAGGATTACACTGAGATAGGAAGCTGCTCCTCTAGCCTAAGCTGAAAAATTCTTTTTCTTCCTTGATTTCCTTATTCGACCCTGCTTGATTTCATTGGTTTCAATTTGCCTTTCCAATGATATGTAGAACATTCCTTCTTCATGGTCACTTTGGATCTAGCTCAGCCATTAAGAATTTCAAAGAATCTCAAATAATCATTGCTAGCTTTCTCCAATTGATCCCCCAATCTAAAGAATCTCCTACAGCCATTTTGGTCTCTGAATTCCATTATCCAATAAGGGTGAAGATGAATTTTCTTACTAGTGTATGGAATGTTTAGCTTTAGGTAGACTGCCCCTTGAATTCCAAGTGCTCCTTATCTTATTGATCTTATTGAGAATAGTAGTCTTTACTGCGGGAGTAAATCCATCGGTTCTACCAAGGTGCAGTAGTTTTCATTCAATATTTTGTGAAGAGGCCAAGTCTAGTCATTGCATTTGGGATTACAAATGAGGTTGCACCATATTTTTAAAAAAATTTTGCAACTTGATTTTTTTTGAAAAAAACCCAAAATTTTAATTTTTTTGATCAATCCTTTATTATAATACCTGAGTCTACCCACAGTATACAGTTAATGTGCAGTTAAACAATCAGAAAATTATGAATTATTTTAAAACAATTAGAGTTCACTTCTAAATTTTAGACTAATCCTATTATATTAGGAGTTTCCTTATTTAACATTCTTCTCATACTTTACTAATCATGGTTAGTTAACAATTCTAATTTAAATTTAATTATAATATCCCTATAATACTTAATTTTATAGTTAAAAAATATTTACTAAAGAACCGTTCTTTTTGATAAACCAAATATATTAATAAATAAAAGATTTGATCTGATACATCAACGTAGAACTGAACAACATTACTAGGAATATTCAAACAAACCAACTAGGCCCTAAACAAAACTACTAAACCAACAACCTAAGACCATCTCCAACCCAAGACACCAAAATAGTGTTCCTAGAATATTATTTTGGTGACGAAATTACACCATTCACAAAATGCACTTCAACCCACGATCACTATACTTGATACTAAAATTAATCTTTCACCAATAAAATAGAATATTTTAACTTTGTCAATTTTTACATTATTAATAGCTATTATATTTTAAATTGTAATGTTATGGTCATACAATATTAAATTTATTAATATAAAAAAATTATTTATAAAAAAAATCAATATCTAAATTTTTGGTAAAAAATTATCTAAAAATATTTTAGAATTAACAAGAGCTAAGAAGAAAAGAAGTTTCAATTGATAAAAATTTAAAGTTAAAAATTACAAGAACAAATAAGTTTAGTAGGACATAGATGGGAAAAAAATTGTTTTGTTAACAAATATAGGGGCATTGTTGGAATTTTGAAAGTCACCAAATTTGGTGATCAAGGATCACCAAATGTACTTTTGTCACCAAATTTGGTGACCCAAAACTCATTTGGTGATCTTGAATCACTATTTTAGTATTGCATTGGAGTAGGTTTGACACTATATCCATCACTATTATAGTGATTTAGTGTTGGGTTGGAGTTGCTCTATTCCATCAGCAACTCAAATAGTACTGCAACTTGTTCCTATGCACAAGTTCTTCAAATATAAATATAGGGGGTGTTTGAGGAACTTAATTTTCAGAATAAATCAACTTATTTTAAGATAAAGTTAGAAATTCCTAACTTTTTTCTGAAAAAGTTAACTCTTTTTTGTAGTTTATAGAATTTCAAACATACATTAAATACTTGTATAAAAAAATTATCAATATATAAAATTTTTACCAGAAAATAAGTACATAAAAACTTATTTTAAGTCCGTGCCAAACAGGCCCATAGCTAGTTGCACCACCACTAAAGAGTCACTAAATCACGATATATTATTATATATTTTAAATTAATTTTCGTAACTAAATATTTATTAAACACTCTTTTATAATAAAGCCAATCACGATTATATTATTATGCAGTATTATTGATTTTCATGATATATAGTTAAAATCGATTTAAAATAATAATAATCATACTCAACCTAAAATCTGAAAAGGCTATTATGATTGTCCACTAAATAAATTATCAATAAAATAAAAAAATAAATTTAAAAAATATCTGAATTCAATTCTTAATTCTAAATCAGCTAATCATATACAAAGTTAATATTATTTACCATACTTATTTTAATTTATTAATCACGGTAAAATTAAATTTATAGTAATAATTTCTCAATTTAATAGATTGTTATATTACGGTTTTTAATTTATAAAAAATTGAATTAATATCGATAAATTATAATGATTTCGATTATAATTTATATATTATTTAATTATTATAATCATATTATATCATATCATAATCATATATTATTTTGATAGATAATTTAATTTATATATTATGGTTAAATTATGGTAAAGCTTTTAACATGTACTTTTGTAATATTTATAATCATATTGATAAACAAAATTTTCTTAATATCTATATTTATTTATACTATCTTAAAACCCATGCGATGCACGGATTTTTTTTAATATTATATGAATTTTTTTCATTAATTTAAATTAATTTTTATAAAACTTGAATTTTGGAGGTTTAAATTTTTATATGAGATGATTTGATAACAATTTTATAAATGTTATCCGTGATATTTCTAGAAAGTGGGGATTTTACTTAGAAAATATAGAAAAGATTTTAGGTTTTAGTTCAAAAAGATAATTGGTTTTTATTAGTAATTACAATATTATTATTGTATTTTTATTAAATAGAATACTCGTGATATGATTAGAAAAAGAGAGGATTTAATTAGAAAAAATTAAAAAGGTGACATGTTCTAGGTGAAAAAGGTAATTGATTAGTTTATAGTATTTATAAGGGCTTTTTTCATAAATATATATAAAAAAGTAAATTTTTGCAATTTTACTTTTGTTAAGAAAAGCTATTTGAAATTTTACTAACCTAAGTTTCAAAATTGCAAAAATACTACCTTTTAGGGCAACCCTGCCCACTACCCAGCCGTGCAACCACATTCAACTCTTTTTTTTTTTTTAAGGTGGGTGCTATTTGGGTTCTAAGGCCCCGCAGGGGCACATTCAACTGAATGCAACCACATTCAACTGAATGCAACCACATGCAACTTTTTTTTTAAGGTGGGTTGATTTTGGGTTCCAAGGCCCCGCAGGGGCATATTCAACTGAATGCAACCACATTCAACTGAATGCAACCACATGAAATCAGTTGAATGTGGTTGCATTCAGTTGAATGTTGCCCCTGGCGGGGCCTTGCAACCCAAATCCACCAAAATCTCCCCCACCTTAAAAAAAAGTTGCCCCTGGCGGGGCCTTGCAACCAAAATCCACCAAAATCTCCCCATTTTAAAAAAAAGAGTTGAATGTGGTTGCCTGTGGTTGAATGTGGTTGCATTCAGTTGCAACCAAAATATCACCCCACCTTTAAAAAAAAAAGTTGAATGTGGTTGAATGTGGTTGCATGTGGTTGAATGTGGTTGCATTCGGTTGCAACCAAAATATCACCCCACCTTAAAAAAAAGTGTTGAAGTTGTTGAAGTCGGTTGGGTCAAAGGGGGGAGGGGTTGACCTAATTTGTAGTATTTTTGCAATTTTGAAACTTAATGTAGTAAAATTGCAATTAATTAAAGAAGATGGTATTTTTGCAAATAGAAACTTCAAATGTAGTATTTTTGGTAAATTCCCTATTTATAATTTAATTACGTTATTTTACTAAATACAATTGCTCGTAATGTTTTTAGAAAAGGAGAAATTAATATTGTCGGTGATATTTCTGTTAAAAGTGGGATTTTGGTTAGAAAATATAGAAAAGATGATACGTTTTAGCTGAAAAAGGTAATTGATTAATTATTAATATTATAATATCATTAGTTAATTGTATTAAATATAACCGCCCGTGATATAATTGAAAAAATTGAGATTTTAGTTTGAGAAAATAGAAAGGTAACGTGAAAATTAAAAATGTGACATGATTTATGTGAAAAAGATAATTGATTAGTTTATATTATAATTTAAGTATGCTATTTTACTTAATAAAATTGCTCATAGTTTTTAGAAAATGAGAAATTAATATTGCCCGTGATATTTCTAGACAAAACGGGAATTCAATTTAGAAAAAATAGAAAAGATGATACATTTTAGCTAAAAAGGTAATCGCTTAATTATTAGTAATATAATATTATTATTTTATTTTTATTAAATAGAAACGCCAGTGAAATAATTGGAAAAAAGAGAGGTTTTAATAAGAGAAAGGCAAAAATGTAACGTATTTTGGCTGAAAAAAGTAACCGTCCATGATATAATTGGAAAAAGAGAGATTTTAGTTAGAGAAGAGAAAAGGAAACGTGTTTTGGCTGAAAAATGTAATTGATTAGTTAATAGTAATTACAATATAATTATGTTATTTTATTAAACAAAATTGCTCGTAGTGTTTTTAAAAAAGGAGAAATTTTAGTAGATAAAATGTAAAAGTTATTGTATTTTACCTGAAAAAAGAAATTATTTAGTTACTGAAAAATAGAAAAGGTAATATGTTTAACCTGAAAAAGGAAATTGATTAATAAAGGAGAAATTTTAGTTAGATAAAATGTAAAATATATTGTATTTTAGGAAATTATTTAGTTATTGAAAAACAGAAAAGATAATATGTTTAACCTAAATAAGGAAATTGATTAGTTAGTAGGATGGATTTTATCTGTAATTTAGTAAGGATAAATAAGTGAAATCAATTGGTACCGTACCGACCGACCAAACTTTTAATGTTTCGGCTTTTATATAATAATATAGATTTATTTATATTGATTTTGATTTTTGTTAGATAATTTAATTTTATTAAAGGAAACAAGGAATTCTTAAATTTGAAAGACTTAAAAAAACCAAATTGAGTACAAATAAAAAATAATTATTTATAAGAATTCATTCGGTCAATTTACAATTTTTTGCATTATTTTGAGTCCTTAAAATCAAAATTTAGACGATTTTAAAACACACAAAACTAAAGAAATCATCTTTGATTTAGTGATCATTTAACAACTATTATCCAATCGAAACTATATGGATATTGTAAAGAAAATAAAGTTATGTACCTTTACAATGAATATTCTATTCAGTTTAGAAACCTACTTATATTTGGTTTAGATTATTAATTTTTTTTAAGTATTTGAAACTAATCCAATTATAAATCAAATAACTTTTTAATATTAGATCAAATGATTTTCATTATCTATTTTAGGATCCACTGATCCATACTATTTTGGTCGTCGACCATGCTATCGTACTATAAAAAAAATTGAATAAGATCCTCTTACGCTTATGAAAATATTTGAGTGTACCACAAATTAATTAACCAATCAGAAGATTTCGAATTATTTTAGCACCAATCATAATCAATTACTAAATTTTAGACCAATTAAAAAAAATATAACATATTTCCTTTATTTAATTTAAATTCCATATTTCAGTCAAGATTAAACTCAAAATACTAAATATATTTAGTATTATATATATTCTCAAATACTAAATACATTCGAAATAAAACTTCAAAATACTAAATATATTATATATTTAAAACAATAAATATTTAGTATTATATATATTATTTATATGTATTATAAAAATATATTATAATATAAATTTCATAATACTAAATATATTTAGTATTATATATATATATATATATATATATATTATATTGAATTATTCAAATACGAAATATATTCTCAAATAGTATTAGACATTATTTGGTGCATTAATTATCAATCAAAAAATAAAATTCAATACAAAGTCAATGAAAATATTTTTAGTGAATATTTTCATATCAAATTGGCCAACTCAGCGCAAAATTCTTATAAATCACTATTTCTTTGATACATAAATAACTCATCAATAAAATGGCATGCGACATCAATAAAAATATACAAATTTTCAATTTTTCTCATAAATCACTATTATTTATAGGTAATTAATTCATCAATAAAAGGTCATAGAACATCTAAAAAATAATCAAGAATGGACAAACACATATTAAAATAGAACATATCAAAGTTTCCTTCATCCAGATCGTTGATTAAATCTTAAATTGTGGTACATCTCTCGGAGATAATCTAGTAATTTATTGTAATCGTGAGCAAAATATTTATCTGATTTGTCAAAACGTATTCGAACAACCGATTATAATTGCGATTTCATACTATTCAAATCAATGAACAAATATAACAAACTCCTATAGATGTAAGAGTCCAAATGCCAAATTAAAAGAACCTACTCTCATAAAGTGAAAGGACGAAATCCAATATTAGGATATACAAAATCCACTAAAATGGTACTAAATTTTCAAGAAAAAGATATATTTATTGAAAAACAAAGTAAAATCAAGGAAAAAAAGGGAGTTATCATTCACGAGCAGAAAGTACAAAATCCAATATAACAGAAGATAACCACCAACGGGGTAATAGACTCTTAATAAAGAGAAATATTTATTGAAAAATAAAGCAGAATCAACGAAAACAATAAAAGGGGGCTTATCATCAATCAAAACTCTAATGTCATCCAATAAACATAAGTTGAATATTTTTTGGGAGAGGAGGAGAGAGATAAACGGCTATAGGTCGTTTAATAAAAGATGCCCTTTTTAATTTTGTAATCTTGAATTAAAGTAACAGTATTCAATTTCCATATTCTAATATAAGAGCAGACATATCAAATTTGCTTGGTTGGTCGATAATATTTATTTTTTAATATCAATAAAAACTTAAATATAGGTAAAAAAACTTAATAACTTAGCAGATAGATTCTAAACAAACAGAGGTATTTATTTATTAACAACAAACAAAATTAAAAAAAAAGGGCTTCATTTTATATATTCTAATCTTAGTTTTGTTTTGTAGCATCACAATGTTGTTTTCAGTTATACAGTGACATACTTAGATAACTTGAGTCGAGTGTAACATTACATGCATGCAACTTTCATATATTTTTCTTTTTGTGTATTATTTTCGTTTCGTGTGCAAAAATAAATTCGTGTAGTTTAATATCGTTTTGTGTTCGTATTTTGGGTACACAAAAAAATTAAATGTCATTTCCATGCAAGACTCTGAAAACACATGACATGAATGTACATAACACAAACGATTTGTCAGGTCTACGTAAGCACTTTCTTCAAATATATGTCGGAAAAATATACTCACTGTTAAAGAAAAATGAATTTCATGTTTTTTAACCCGATAATTAAATTACAAGGACACATATATTATAATGTGAATACGTGTTTATATATTACACATTTGCTTTTAGTTTCATGTAAAGTTTTCTATTTTAACATATTAGTCAAATGAAAAAAATAGGTGATACTCATTTTCAAATATCTTATTTTACGAGTTGGGATGAAATCAAATCCATAAATATTTTCGGGTTTTAAAATAAATCCAAATACAAAACCAAATCCTTCGGGTTTCGGATTAGATTTGGTTTTTTCAGAAATCCAAAATTAGTAATAATGTAGTCAAATTTAAAATAATTAGTAATAATTAAATTAGTCTTAAAACTTGAGATTGAGAAATAGAAGTTCTACTTACTAAATCGGTATTGACAATTTCTAATGAAATATTTGAATAAATTAAATAAATTATATAACTTACATATAAAATATTGCATAAAATAATTTCAAATTATGATATTATATTATTTATGTATCGGGTGAGGACAATCACCATAAACTCTAACTGTCATATCTTACTCTAAGAAAGAGATATATTGGATATGTTTGGTTGATTGATAATGTTTATTTTTCTATAGTTAATCAATTCACCAATAAAAGAGCATACAATTTGTAACAATGATATTGAACAAACACATTGGAAACTAGATTAGATAAAAGTTTTCTTTATAATAAATACGTTCGTTTAATGGATCTTGCAAAATAGAGATCCTTTCTAATATCGTTGAAACATGCAACCTTTTTTTAGAGACAATCTAATAATTTATAACGGCCATGAGAAATAATTGTTTTTGAATTTTTAATATGTTTTCAAAAAATTGATCGCGGCCTATACAAATGTTCTGAATAAATTAATATAATATAAAATCTTGCAATTTGTAAAAGTGATATTGAACAAACACATTGAAAACTAGATTAGATGAAAGTTTTCTTTATAATAAATACGTTCGTTTAATGGATCTTGCAAATAGAGATCCTTTCTAATATCGTTGAAACATGCAACCTTTTTTTTAGAGACAATCTAATGATTTATAACGGTCGTGAGAAATAAGTGTTTATGAATTTTTAATATGTATTCGTGTTGAGTATTGAATATACCAAAGAGAATACAGGGGGGTTAATGGATTCTCGACTTTTCTTTTGAATCTGCTTAGTCGTGTATGTGTTTTTGTGCTCAAACAAATATGAGTGCGGAAATATAAGATACAATAACAGAATACTCACTTTAATCTAATGTTTTATTAGATCAAAATGTTGCTACAACCTGAGAACACAATTTCGTATTCTCAGCTTCTTTCTCAGAGAGATATTACTTGTAAAAACTATTGATCACTCTTTTTGATACTTGCTAAAGAAGTAGGATTGTTCACTTATATCATGTGAACAACTTGCTTACAACAAATAAGGTAGCAAACAAATTTGTTTTCTAATGTGTCTATCCTATTTCAGTAAACATCCAAACTGCTACAGATTTGACTTCTTAAAACCCTGTTCAGATCCATTTCTTTAGCTCTTTGTCTCTTGTACTATCTCTCCAAGCTTCTTTGTAGGCTTTCCAACGTGCTTTACAGTATGTGGTCCATAAAGCGTCTTGGCTTGTTGCAGGTTTCTGACTTGTACAATTCTTCAGTATTTTGTCTCCAAGATTGCAGTCGAGAAGTAACTCTGTTGGTGATTCGAGAACTAGAATTGGCTTAATAGATAACTCTGAGTTCTCGAATACTGTTGAGCTGACATATCGAATCACTTCTCAAATAGGTCTTTTCTCCAGGAATCCTTGAGATATCGAATAGAGCATTTTACTTATCGAATCCCTAAGATATCGAATAGCTTCCTGAGTCATTGAGATATCGAATGGAACATTGAATTGTTGACTCCTAAAGAATTCGAATGATACTTTGACTTGTTGACTTCTTGAGTTCTTGAATGGAGTAGTCGACATGTCGAATCTCTGAGATATCGAATGAGATATCGAACAGTACTGTCAGAGATATCGAATAGTGTCTCTTGAGATATCGAATCCCTGACTTCTCGAAAGCTAGACTTCTCGAATATGACAGCATACTTCTCGAATTGGTACTTAGGCAAATCTTCATTCTCCAAATTCCAACTGTGTTTATTTTGACAGTCTTGGTCTTCAAGCTTGAGGCATGATCCTTGGAACTTCTTTCAAGCATTATTCTCTGACTTTAATTACAGTTACACAGGTAGAATTTGATGCCTGTTATAAGTACTACAACAAGTTAAAACTCAACAACTAGAGGTTCCCTCAGTTAAGAGGTCATGTAGGCAATGTAAAGCATTACAGTTAATTAGGCTTGTTATTAGATGTATACAGGCATGCCTCTGTGACTAACAATCTCCCCCAAATTGTGATTAAGACCCTCAGTCACAATTTCATGTCTAATAACAAGCCTAACATACATAAAGATAAAACTTGAAAAGTACAGGTATGTAATTTGATTGAAAATACAAAGAGGTATCCTTACAAGTTATGAAGAATTACTAGCCATATCCTTTTGGATTCATCTCTTGAGCTTTGGCTTGCAGATTCTCATTTTTCTTTTTTTCTTCAGCTTCTTTAGCTTTCTTCTTTGCATTTTCTTCCATAGTAAGAACAATGTCTTCTATAGCAGTGAGTTCCTCAATTAGAGGAGAGCCTGATAGATTTTTAAGGACTTCATTCAGCTCTTTCTCAGAGTAGGAACTGATGTAGTCCATTCTAATCTTCACAGTTCTTCCATATTTCTTGTATTCAATAATATAAGGATTATACTTGACTCTACACAGACCCATGGCTCTTAACTCATCAACCTTAGCTTCCATAGCAACAAACTCCTCCTCTCTTTTCTTTAACATCTCATCACTTTTCTTTTTCTGTTCTGCCTGGTGATCTCTCTTCATCTTGACAAAGTCAATCAACTCCAGCTTCCATACTCTTTCCACTCTATCTTTAGAATCCAACATAGCAATAATCCTTTCTATATCATCTAGCTTGCCACAATGCTGACATGTCCCTTGCCTAAATTTCTTCTGTCTTCCATCATTATATTTAATTTTAAGGCAGTCATCAACAATGGCAACATGATAGATTCTTTGAGCCCATAGGAAATGTAGTTGGTCTTCATCAAAGTCTTCATCTAGTGGTTGGAGTTTTAATCCCGGAATGATAGTTAGGGCCCTTGATTTAGATGGCTTTACTCTTCTTGTAGCTTGTTTGAATTTGATCTTTTTCACTTGGTTGCTTGGCAGAAACTTGTGACCTTTTCTGGTAGACCATTGTAGTACACCATTAGCAGTTTTCTTTTGGAAACATACAGATGGTTTCTTGAGTTGAATATCCTTCTCTTCTTAAGGTGGCAAAACAGTTGCAAAAGCCATAAATATAGATTTTGATAGGTCACTACTAACTGTATTCACCCTAGACTTAGAGTCGTGTGTTATGGTGAGGTTACAGTTAGCAATGCCTAAGGCTTGCTGTTTTCTACTTTTCCTCTCATAGACTTTGCCTTGGTCATCATCATCCTTCTTGTCCTTGCTGTCCTTCTTCTTCTCCTTGTCTTCATCACCCTTATCACTTCTGTGATGTCTTCTTCTGCCATCACTTTTGTCTTCATCTTCATCATCCTTATTTCTCATTCCTTTGGCTATTTCTAGAATCTCACATGTGGCAATGAAGGTTCTGAGAATGTGCAATGCCTCTACTTCTTCACCAGTTCTTATCCCATTCTTCTTTTGTAATCGATCAATAATGTCAATGATAAGTCTGTGATTCTGGAGAGTGAGATCCTTGGGAATGACCAACTTGTTTGATATCCTCAATCTTTGTGCCAGACTGATAGATAATTGTTCTTGGATAAGTGCAAACTTCAGGCAACCTAGCTTGTTGTCCATTCCTCAGATAAGCATATAGACTCTTGTTGTTCTCTCCCTTCTTCTCTATCAACCCCAGGATAGCATCAATCTCTGTGAATTTTAGAGCCTTCAAGGTGTCATAAGATAGATGCCATATTTTAGCACTGGTCACCATCATAATCTCCTTGAGATAGATTTGATTTAACTTCCTTGGAATCACTGTCAGAAATTTGATTTGTTCTAAGACTCCTTCTGTACTCCAATGTATCCCCCCCCCCAACCTTTGCTCGTGAGACTTGCAGAAACTTCAAGAAGGCAGCATCATGATAAGTTTCTGAATTTGCTACTTCTATCAACTTGGCCTCAATAACTACATCCACTTCAACTAGTTGATCTTCTTCATTTCTGAAGGTTTTAGCTTGCTCAGTTGGCATAGATCCTACAACCACTGTAGAGGTGATGGTTTGTTTTTGGCCACTTGGGGTAGTGATGTGTACAGGAGGTAGAGTGACAGTTGGTAGAGAAGGTAGAGGTGCATTGAATTTGGCTTTGCCCTTGCCTTAAACATGAGAAGTTGTAGGTTTTGAGATTCTTGGATGACCACCCTCAGTTATGATTATGCCTTTCTCCTTAGGCTTCTCTCCCTTAGTCTGCTGCTCCCCCTTAGGCTTTGATGTCCTTAAGTCCTTTTCTCCCCCTTAGGCTTGTTGTTAGGCATAGAGGCTTTGGTAGAGACCCTTGGGTTGACAGAGGTGGGATTAACAGATTCATCAGGTAGAGGGAGCCCCATATGCTTCATCATAGCAGACACCATCAGTTGTTGATGTAGAAGAACATCAGTTGTGGTGGTGGCTTGAGTGTTCAACTGCTCAGTGAGAGTTGTTACTGTGTCTGTAAGATGAGAATTTGACTGCTTGAGTGAGTTTACTTCTTTCTCCAGAATATCCACCTTGGTGAATAACTCAGTAGCTTTAAAGCCAGACAATGATTGTTCCTTGAGCCTCACTACCTCAAACTTGGTCATATTATGCACAGGGACCTCAGTCACCAGTTTATCTCCGTATTGATTTACAAACATGGTCCTCAGCATGGCATTGGCATCAGTTGTCTGACCAGAGAGATTCTGAACTTGAGTTGCTAGATTGCTGACAGTTCCATGAAGCAAAGCCAAGCCATTGTCCATCTTGATGCAGGTAGATTTGCAGTCTTGTATGGTTTTGAGGACATGATCTAAAGTTCGAAACTTGGCAGCAGATTTCTCTTGATTTCTCCCACTGTCTTGGTTGTTTCATCACACACCTTGTTGACTTCTGTCTTAACACCCTTGCCAAGATAGTGTGTAGCCTTGAGGAATCCCTTGTAAGAATCATTCATGGCTTCATACACTTCACCAGGAGTCAGAGATTTAGCATTTGAACCCAGTGAAGTGAGGTATTCCTCTCTTAGATATTGAAGGGCTTCATTGAGAGTAATATCATATTTCCCTTGCAGCCAGGCATCTACATTCCCATGTCTCTTAACCTCATCTGCTATTTTCTCTTTTTGCATCTCTACATCATCCATGTGACACAGCAGAATGGCTTCATAGTCTGGGTTTGACATATTGGATGTGACAAGGTTTTGGGCTATCTTTACAAACTCAGGAATCTGATCCACAACTAAGCTTTTAAGTGCTTCAACCGTCAATTGTGGTGGAGCAGACCCTGATCCTGAAGCACTGTCATGTTGCACAGGCTTCAGCCATTGTGACAAAAAGTCAGAGCTAGAGCTAGGCAAGCTAGACTCCTCAGTTACAAATGCACCTTCTGTAACCAGATGGAATGACTCTAGTACTGGTGTCTCCACAGAAGTGGGATGAGTTACACCAGTAGTTGACACTGGCATAGAGTCTCTCGTGAAAACTAGTGAATTCTCTGTGTTTGTGATGGTGTCATTAGGATATGCCCCAGCTAGCATTCCCTCACCATCTAAATCTGGTTCCTGGGTGGTGAGCAAGTGTCATGCACTAAGTCACTTGAGTCCATTGGCTCACCAAGAGAAGAAAATTCTTGATGATCAATGCCTTGCTCCTCAATTGCTTGAGTTGCAGGCTCCAAAGAAATTTGAGTGTTAGATTCTGGAAGAGTAGTGTCTTTTAGAGTAGATTTTGGCAACTCCCCCTGAGAAATAGAGGGAGTTTCAAGTGTGATGTGCTCTCCACTCTGTGTTGTGACAGCCTTATCACTCCCAGGTGTTGACTCTTTACAAGATAATGCATTGGGGAGGATGCTTGATTCTATAGATGCACCCAGTTGAGAGGATACATCTAGTGAACTGTGTGTCCCTGATTTTACAACTTCAGCCATTTGTGTGACTGAAGAGGTGGTTTTAGATTTCTTCTTCTTCTTCTTTGGCCTTAGTAAGGATGACTCAGGTTCCTCACTTTCTAAACCTAATTCTACAGCCAATGTTGCTTCAGTTAAGATATTCAATGGTTCAGAAACAATCTATTTTCTCTTCTTCTTCTTTTTACTAACACCACCCTGTTGAGAGGATGATGCAGGTGGCTCTGTGTTTGGTATAGTGTTGGGTTGAGGGGGTTGGTTAGCAGGCCCTGGGTTAGCATTTTGTTCTACTTGCTTAGGCCTAGTTAACTCAGATTTAGAGGCAAATATTGGCATGTTGTGGGGGTAAGTCCTAAATAAACTCTCCATATGGGGAGTTATTTTAAGTCTTACATGCACATCATTCCTACTCTCCAAGCTACCAAAAATGAGTTTGGTCATGGATCTAGGATAGCCTATTCTAAATTTATCTATCCCAGGCAGTTCAATCAATTTGTTATTTACAAAATTAAGTGCAGATTGAATAAAACGAGGGAAGAAAATTTCAGTACCTCTCTTGGTTGAGTTCTTACCAAGTCTTCCATACAGCTCCTGCATTATGATTAGTCTAACATCAATCTTTTTCCCATACGCTAGGGCATAGCCTATTTGTTGAACAGGTGTACTGATTTGGTCAAAGCTAGACTTCCTTGCTTTGAAGACTTGGAGAAGAGTGGCAAAGACATAGCTCCATTCTTTTCTCAAGAACTTCCTATTCAAATTTCCAAGTTTGATTTTATCTGAGTAGTTGATAAAATCAAGGAAGTCCTCCAATTCAGCATTAGTGGTAGTGGGTCATACACTCCTTGTTGTAGCCCCAGTGCTTGATTCATGTCTACAGTAGTGATGGTGATCTCCTTGTCCTGAATCTTGCAGTAGACTACATATGAGGTTATAGCATTCTCAAGAGCAATGACCTCCACAGTAGCAATCCTCCAAAATTGTTCTAGAAAATCTAGATACAGTGTTGGGTTGGCTGAAAGTGCATCCTTGATGTAGGACTCAGACATCCATCGAACAAAGCACTTAAATTAGCATTGGGTGCTTCCACTTCACTAGTAATAGAAATGAAGTTGGTGTGGATAGGAATTGTGAGTTGGGTATTTGCCATTGTTACACAGAGAGACGAGAGAAGAGAATGAAGGTTGAAGAATAAATTTAGCTTTTGAAGTTAGGGTTTTCAGAGGTTTTGGAACTTTAGATGCTTGAGAAATCGAATGAAATGAAACGGATAGATGTGAAACTGTATAAGTATGAAGTACTTGAATTATCGATTAGATATATGTTTTGTATCGACAAGTCAGTCATTCGAGAAGTAGAAATCAACTATTCGATAAGTCAAGAAAGACTTAATCGATATCTCAAGCAGTTTGTAACTCACAGCTGGCTATTATCTAACTTAGAAATAATTCCAAATTAAATAAAATATATTTTTATGAGTGATTTAAAATTCTGAATAAAAATCCAAAAACGGTTAAGATTCATCGAAAATTCAACCTTTTCAAATGATTCGATAACTCAAATGTTCTATTCGAGAACTCAGTCATTAGAGAACTCAAATGTCCTATTCGAGAAGTCAAGCAAGTCTCTATTCGATTTCTCCAAAATGCACTATTCGAGAACTCAAGAGTGTTCCAAATAGACTTGTTAGAGAAGTCGATTATAGACATGAAAGTCATTAGAGAAGTCTGACTTATCGAGCTACACTTTCCACTCATAAAAGTTGATTTTCACTATCTTTTCAAAATTCACCAGAATTATTCAATGAAGAATATTCTAACAAATTAAATAGTGATAATCTTAAAATTTCATAGAAATTTCAAGCTAATTCGAATATGATTTTCAACATATGCAACAGATTTGAAATATTTATAAATAATATTTCAGCCAACACTTACTTAAAAAATATTGAGAATTTAGATAAAGTAAGTGTTTACTGCTGCAACAATCTAGTTGATATTTTCACTTAGCCAGGTTCTGAAGAATTCAGCATTCCAATTTCACTAACCAACCTTGTGAAGGTGGCTTCATCCAATGGCTTAGTGAATATATCAGCTAACTGTTTATCTGTAGGGACATAATGCAACTCAATGGTTTCATTAGTTGCATGCTCCCTAATGAAATGATATCTGATGTCAATGTGCTTTGTCTTAGAATGATTGACAGGATTGGCAACTATAGAGACTGCACTTGTGTTGTCACACATGATTGGAATTCTTTCCAACACAAGTCCATAATCTCTAAGCTGATTTCTAATCCAAAGCACTTGAGCACAGTAACTTCCAGCAGCTATGTATTCAGCCTCAGCTGTGGAAGTTGATACAGATTGTTGTTTCTTGCTGTACCAAGAGACTAACCATTTTCCAAGAAATTGGCAGCTACCTGAGGTGCTTTTCCTATCCACTCTGCATCCAGCATAATCAGCATCAGAATAACCAACCAGATTGAACCCTGTGTCCTTAGGATACCATAAACCCAAGTTTGGAGTGCCCTTCAGATATCTAAAGATCATTTTTATAGCAATCAAATGTGACTCTTTTGGATTTGATTGAAACCTTGCACACAGACATGTAGCAAACATGATGTCTGGCCTACTTGCAGTGAGATAGAGTAGAGAACCAACCATGCCTCTGTAGACTGAGATATCTACTCTCTTGCCTTTGACATCTTCATCCAATTTGGTGGCAGTGGCCATGGGTGTCTTTGCAGGTGAGCAGTCTTCTAAGTCAAACTTCTTTAATAAATCCTTGATGTACTTGGTTTGACTGATGAAGATACCATCCTTCCTCTGACTAACTTGCAATCCAAGAAAGAATGTTAACTCTCCCATCATACTCATCTCATATCTGCTTTGCATGAGCTTAGAGAATTTCTCACACAGCTTCTCATTTGTAGAGCCAAATATGATATCATCCACATAGATCTGAACTAGGATAATATCATTACCATGCTTCTTGTAAAATAGTGTCTTGTCCATTGTGCCTCTAGTATAACGCCTTAGAATTTTTAGTAATAATAATTATTTATTTATTAAATGTGAATTATGTTGAGTATAAAATTGTTGAGGAGGTGAAGTATGTGTGAGGTACAATATTTGTGGGCTTAGTTGATGATTTATATGTGATGTGTAAGCCCAGATATTTTTTTATTATATTTTTTGGAATTTATCTCCTATTTAATTGTGTTATATTTATCTTCTGTGAATTTTATAAAATCCTCGGGATTAGCAGAAATCCTGAAATCTTTTTCATTATTAACTTTATTAGTTTATATGACTTTTAAAAATATTTGATGAATTATTTTTGGTTTTAAGGATTTTAAAATGATTTTGTGAATTATTTTTTCCAATTTATGGATTCAATCTTGTAAAATTCATATTTAATTCGTTTTTAATCCTAAAAATATTTTAAAAATATGTGGGTGGTCGTAATTTTACATTCTTCATTTTAAAATTTTAAAATTTAATGTCCTACCCATTTTTATAATTGATGTCGATTTAGGAAATATTTTATTTATTTTTTTCAGAAATGTATGATTCTTAAATCACTTTACTCTCCATATTTTTTCCCCAAATCCTTATAACCCCAAATCCCTAATTGGTTTCTACAATTAAAATAAGCAACCGACTCTCTCTCTCTCTCTAGAATACTCTGGATCTCCCTCTCTCATTTTCCTCTCTCAAAAACAATCTTTCTCGTCGTTCTCTCCATTTCCACCTCTCGTTCACTTGTTATCAGAAAATTGGGTATGTATGAGGAGTGGTTGTGATTAATCTCTCCCCTGCTTGTTAATTCCGGCTGTGGTGTATGCAAGTCGAGTGTGGCTGTGTGTTTATTATGGGTAAACAGCTCGTGTGTGTGTGTGTGTATAGCTAGTAATTGTGTGGAAACTATGGGTATGTGTTTGCTATCATCTGTGCGTGTGTGTGCGTGGTCAAGTGTGTGTTGTAGTGTGTGTGAGTTCAGCCAAGAGTGTGTGTATTTCGTGGTGGGTGTGTGTGCGTTTAACAGAGTGTGGGTGTGTTGGGTTTTGCCGTTTTAAACCTCTGTGTGTGTGCGGCGAGTTACGGTGTACAGTTGTGGTAATACCGAGCCTTGGTGATGAACTACAAATTCGGTTTGAGTATATCCTATGTCTATGATTATTAGCTTAATCTTCAAGTTGAGTACTTGGTAATGTGTGTTGTTGTGCTGGTTCGAACATGGAACCTCTTTCCCCTTCCCTATTGTTGACATCGAAGTGCTGTTTTTGCTATTGTGTATATTCAACGAGCGGTTGTGTTGGAAGTTGTGGCAGTTTGATTCCTGTTGCTGCTATGGTTTGAAATATGGATAATTTAATCAATACTATGTTGACTACTTTTGTGAAATCAATGGTTAAATTGTCTGTAAAATATTTTGTGTAAAGTTTCGTGATTGGAAACCCGGAAACGGGTACCTCCGAGACTTTGCCCCATCAACGATGATATTATTAATAAATTGAGTCGATGGTATTTGGCGATGATGATGATTTTCTGAGCCAAGAATTTAAATTTAATATTTACGTAATAAATTGTAATTTAATATCGATTTAGTATTAATTATTTAAACTGTATTGAATTGAGATTATAGTAAACTGAGAATGTTAGTTGAGATATGGATTTGATTAGTAATGATGATTATGTTGGTTGTGTCGGCTGTATCCCGACTGGCAGTCACCCGTATAAAGGGGATGCCGTCAAAATTTTTCTAAAAATCCTAACCTATTTCTTGAAAATGTGTATGTATAATTATACAACTTGCATAAATTATGAGTCGGGCTTCATATTTTTTTTAAAACTGATTGATTATGTGATAATGTGCCAGTTATGATTAAATATCTTATTAGTGGCTTATATAATGTTAGTATATAATTAAATAAATGTAAATTAGGAGATTATTCGCGGGGGGTAGATTAAGTTAAATTTTGATATTGATTAGCGAATAATGAGTAGAATTCTAAAATAGTGTTATATTGTGTGTAGATCCCAAGGATAAAGGGAAAGCTAAAGTCGAGGACGTAGGAACTCTTCGAATTCTGTGATTTCCTGGTTAAGGCAAGTAAACCACTTCACTTATATTTCCAGTGAATTATGATTATCATAACTTGATTCTAATGTTCGTTTGATTTATCATTGATATAACTGTTCTGTTAATTTCCATTAATTTCGAATATTCAATTGTTATACCCCAAATCGATTATATTGTTTTCGTTGATCCTTTTAGTGGCTTGACTAAAATCAATACCCCTTTTTCTATATCGAACTTGTCGATATCTAATTCAGAAATTACCCGACCTTATCTTACTTTGAGAGATTTGAGATGTTGACCTGGAATGACAGTGTCCAGGGTGTTTGGCAGTTGAGGTGGTCGATTGTTCCGACACCTGATGTTTAGTTAGGATTGGACTGTTGGTTTTTTTTTAAAATGTGGACCGTAAGGGTCGGACCAGATTCGTGGTCAAAAATTATTAAGGCCAATGTGTGCCGTGGATCCATTAAGGACATTGTTGTGTGCGTTTGTCCGGGGTTAGTGCGTGACTGATCAGCAGCCTAACCTTATGATGTTTTTATTTATAAAATGCATAATAGTCCAATCCTCTTCTATTTTATGATTCAGATAAAAGACATATCTATCAGTTGAGCTTTTATATTGTTGATTACTAGTTCCTATCAGACCTGCAGTTTCAGTTCATTTATGCTTGTAACTATATATATACTTGCTGAGCATTTTAGCTCACTTGCTTGCTAATCCTGTTTCTTCAGCTAAACACGAAGATGTCTAGGAGGAATGGACCGTCAGGTCGGGGCAGCCATAGGGGCAGTCAGAGAGTTGATGTGGTGGGATGGGTAGACAGCTTATAATCTTATTTCTTATCATTTCTGTATTGGTTAGACAGATTAATTAATTTATGGAGTTGTATATTATTTTATTCAGAACTTGGGTTGTAATAGTTAATTAGTAGTTGTTTCATACTGTGACCTGTGAGCGGTCTTGGTTAGTCAGAGTTTATGTTTATTTATAAATTTTACTATTATTATGTCTGTGAGCAGGTTTGGTTATAGTTGGTTGGGTTTGGTTGATGTGGACAGGTGGTTAGTCCTATTTACGAACACATCATGCCGAATTTTCTAAAATTTCTTCTATATAAATGTTTAACTAATTATAAAAGCATATAATCTTAATGTTGGTAAGTGAGGGTGTTACAAGTTGGTATCAGAGCTACAGGCCGCAGTCACTGAAACAATTAGGTGGGAAGTCGGGGTAGAGTAACAGGAAAGGTTAGGATCGTTTTGCGAGAGATAGAACGTCTAACTATAAGGTATATATGTACTACAGGCACCTGTTTCTAGTTCTGATTCTGACCAGTCAGAGGATCCAGTTGAGGCGGATCCTATACCACAGCCAGCGCCATTGAGATCCGCGTCCTCACGTGTTGTTTCGCAGAGCTCGATGAACGGGCCACTATATCAGTTTACTCAGCCCCCTGTTCCATACCATGAGTACCAGAGAGTGGGTGCAGAGCGAGATTTTCTGTTTGGACAGTTAGCTGAGGTTAGAGCTCTACAGGAGACACAGGCACAGATGGCTAGGGAGCGAGCCCGAGCAGTAGAGGAGTTGGGATAGATCCGGATGCGGCTACGGGTGATGAGGACTATTATCCAGACGCGGACTCAGCATTCGTCCGATGATGTGTTTTCAGCCATGGCACTCCATGTGACGTTGGCATCGGTGGTGAGTGAGCTAGATGACATTCTCGGACCAGATTAGTAGACGAGGATCAGTTGGTTGGTGGAGCTGTGTGTGGGATTTTATATGTCGTAGCGTAGTGATTCCATCCTGACGCATGGTACATAGATGCATAGTATGGTAGCAGCAGAGATTACAGTGCAACCAGTTTTGTTGTAGATATCTGTTGTACTGTGACTAGATGCTAGCAGTTTCCTCTTTTAGTGTTATGTTGTACCTTTATCGAAGCGTTGTTCTTACGCTTGTACCAGATATATATGATGATCTCTTTCTGCAAAACTGCGTTAAATTCCTTTCGCATTCTTATTTATTTTAAGCATCATATTTACCTTTCAGCATTGAATTTATTTTCAGCACTGCTTCTTTCTTTCTAGTACTGCATTTACCTTCAGTACCATATTTAATTTCAGCGTTATGTTTATTGTTCTGTTAATGCATCTATTAGATATTCATGAATACCTTGCATAGCTTTGATTTTTGTATTCTGTTATACCTTGTAAACTAATTGCTGACCCGAGTAATGATTGGGAACCTTGAATTATATTTCAATAGTATATTCACTGTTGGCTTAAAGTAGATTCTTTTGATATATTGACTCTTGAATCTGAACTTAATGATTGTCCGTTGATTTCAGAAATATGCCACCAAGAAAGAAGAAACAAAATACTCGAACCACCAATCAGGGTGAACAAGCCAACCCACCTCCTGTAGGTCAAATAGACCCTGCTTTGGCTCAAATGTTGCAGACTCTTGTTCAACAAACTGCTACTCTAGCACAACAACAGCAACAGTTACAGCAGCAGCTGTTGGCTCAGCAACAACAGCAGCAACAACAACAGCAACAACAGCAACAGCAGCAGCAGCAACAACCTGTTCCTCCGGTAGTCACCTTTAAGTCCTTCCAGGCAGTTAAACCTCCCGAATTTAAAGGAACAGCGGACCCAGTAGAGGCGAGATCTTGGCTGAAAGAGATGGAAAAGGCTATTGAACTGGTGGGGGTCCCAGCAAATAAACAGATCGAATATGTAAGTTACTTCCTGAAGAATGAAGCCAATTATTGGTGGGAGTCGGTAAAGATGCTGGAAGCTATGGAAGTGATTCCTTGGGAAAGGTTTACAGAGTTGTTCTTAGAAAAGTATTTCCTAGACTACATGAAAGATCAAATGGAGATGAAGTTCTTAGAGTTGAAACAGGGAAGTATGTCAGTGACAGAGTATGAAACAAAGTTTACTGAACTAGCTTGGTTTGCTCCGGCTTATGTAGACACGGAGAGGAAGAAGGCAAAGAGGTTTCAACAAGGGTTGAAGCCATGGATTCGTAGTAAGCTAGCAGTTTTGGAACTTGATACTTATGCAACTGTGGTGCAGAAGGCCATGATAGCCGAAGGAGAAAGTGAATTGTACTTTAAGGAAAAAGAGGGAAAGAAAAGAAAAGCTGGGTCAATGAAAGGACGACAAGTGCAAGGCAGCTCTCAGAGTGTGCCCAATAAAAAGCCAGGGTTTCAGTCAGGAAAGAATGGGAATTCTAAGAAACCGGGATCAGGGAATGGAGGGCAAGGGAATAGACTTCAAGATTCAAATCAGCAGAAACTGGTTAGGCCACCCTTGGCAGAGTGCAAGACTTGTGGAAAGAGGCATCCAGGAGTGTGTGCAAAGTTGGAGGTAACGTGCTACAAGTGTAACCAGAAAGGTCACTATGCTTGAGAGTGCAAGGTGGGGATTGTATGTCACCGTTGTGGGAAACCAGGGCATGTAATGAGAGACTGTAAAGTACCTGTGGCGAAACCTCCGGTTCTGGCTAACCCAATGCTTCAATCGATTGAGGCACCCCCAACAGCAAATGTCAGACCAGTGGCGAGGACCTTCAATATGACTCTGAATGAAGCTATTAAGAATTCTGATGTGGTAGCAGGTACGCTCCCTGTAAATTCTGTTCAAGCTAAAGTATTAATTGATTCCGGGGCTACGAAATCCTTTATATCTAAAGAATTTGTTCAAAGATTAAATTGTGAGATATGCATGTTACATGAGGCTATAGTTATAGAAATAGTTAATTCAGAACGAATTCCAGTTACTCAAGTATGTCCTCGTTGTAAGATCGATATCTCAGGGCATTGCTTTTACGCTAATTTGATACCCTTCCAGTTAGGTGAATTTGATGTCATCCTAGGAATGGATTGGTTAACAGAGAATAATGCACAAATTGACTGTAAGAATAAAAAGGTGATACTTAAGCCCTCCGATAACGTAGAAGTTACCTTTAGGGGTCAGAGACAGACTAGGAGATTTTAACGATCATGCAAACTAAGAGGCTGTTGAGGCAAGGATGCGAGGGCTATATGGATTATGTTATGGATACCAAGCAAGAGGTACCTAAGATAGAGGAAATACCAGTGGTGAATGAGTTTCTCGATGTTTTTCCAGATGAACTTCCCGGGTTACCTCCAGATAGGGAAATAGAATTTACCATAGACTTAGCCCCAGGGACCGAACCCGTGTCAAAAGCTCCATATCGTATGGCACCTGTAGAGATGAAAGAATTGGCAGCTCAGTTGCAAGATCTTTTGGAGAAAGGTATTATTAGGCCTAGTGTTTCGCCGTGGGGAGCTCCGGTATTATTTGTAAAGAAGAAGGATGGAAGTATGAGATTGTGTATCGATTATCGGGAACTAAATAAGTTGACCATTAAGAATAAGTTCCCTTTGCCAAGAATTGACGATTTATTCGATCAGCTGAAAGGAGCAACTTGTTTCTCGAAAATTGATTTGCGATCAGGATGCACCAGCAGCGTTCATGGACCTAATGAATAGAGTCTTTAAGAAATATTTGGATAAGTTTGTGATTGTGTTTATAGATGATATTTTGATATACTCAAAGACCGAAGAAGAGCATGTCGGGCATTTGAGGATAGCTCTAGAAACGTTGAGAAAAGAGAAATTGTATGCCAAGTTTTCTAAGTGCGAGTTCTGGTTGAAAGAGGTGCAGTTTTTAGGGCATGTCATCAGCAGTGAAGGGATTAAAGTGGATCCTGCTAAAATTGAAGCTGTGATGAATTGGGAGAGACCTAAAACACCTACAAAAGTTCGAAGTTTCTTAGGATTGGCGGGATATTATCGAAGATTTGTTCAGGACTTTGTGAAGATAGCCACCCCACTAACAAAGTTGACAAGGAAGAATGAAAAGTTTGTGTGGAATGAAAGGTGTGAAGAAAGTTTCCAGGAATTGAAGAAGAGATTGGTGACTACACCTGTATTGACACTTTCAGACGAAAAAGGAAATTTTGTGATCAACAGTGATGCATCTCACAAAGGTTTAGGATGTGTACTAATGCAGCACGGTAAGGTAATTGATTACGCTTCGAGACAATTGAAACCTCACGAGCAGAATTATCCTACTCATGACTTAGAATTAGCCGCGATTGTTTTCGCCTTGAAGATTTGGAGACATTATTTGTATGGGGAGAAGTGTGAAATTTACACGGACCACAAGAGTTTAAAGTATATTTTCACCCAAAAAGACTTAAACATGAGGCAGAGGAGATGGTTAGAATTACTCAAGGATTATGATTGTACAATTAACAATCACCCCGGGAAAGCGAATGTGGTGGCGGACACTCTAAGTAGAAAGGAGAAAATTAACATGTTTACACTGCCTGAGGAGTTATATACAGAATTTGAGAAATTAGAGATAGAAGTCTGCGTGCCTACAAGCAGTACGGATAGAAGTTACACTATGACGTTTCAGACCGAGTTGTTAGAGAAAATTCGCAGATGCCAGGAGGAAGTCATGAAAGGAGATGTTAACAAGTTAACAGGTGAGGAAATATGCACTCAAGTAGATGACAATGGAATATTGAGATTTTCTTCACGCATTTGGATACCGAATGTGACGGAGTTAAAGAATGAAATTCTACAGGAAGCCCACAGTTCAAAATATTCGATTCATCCAGGAAGTACGAAAATGTATCGAGATTTGAAAAGAAACTTCTGGTGGCCGGATATGAAGAGAGATATTGCCGAATGGGTAAGTAAGTGTTTAACCTGTCAGAAAGTAAAAGCTGAACATCGGAGACCAAGTGGGATGCTACAACCATTAGAGATTCCCGACTGGAAATGGGAACATATTGCGATGGATTTTGTGGTAGGATTGCCAAGGACGAGAGCTAATCATGATGCTATCTGGGTAATTATTGATCGATTAACGAAAAATAGTGTCTAGATCTGAACTAGGATAATATCATTACCATGCTTCTTGTAAAATAGTGTCTTGTCCAGTGTGCCTCTAGTATAACGCCTTAGAATTTTTAGTAATAATAATTATTTATTTATTAAATGTGAATTATGTGGAGTATAAAATTGTTGAGGAGGTGAAGTATGTGTGAGGTACAATATTTGTGGGCTTAGTTGATGATTTATATGTGATGTGTAAGCCCGGATATTTTTTTATTATATTTTTGGGAATTTATCTCCTATTTAATTGTGTTATATTTATCTTCTGTGAATTTTAAAAAATCCTTGGGATTAGCAGAAATCCTGAAATCTTTTTCATTATTAACTTTATTAGTTTATATGACTTTTAAAAATATTTGATGAATTATTTTTGGTTTTAAGGATTTTAAAATGATTTTGTGAATTATTTTTTCCAATTTATGGATTCAATCTTGTAGAATTCATATTTAATTCGTTTTTAATCCTAAAAATATTTTAAAAATATGTGGGTGATCGTAATTTTACATTCTTCATTTTAAAATTTTAAAATTTAATGTCCTACCCATTTTTATAATTGATGTCGATTTAGGAAATGTTTTATTTATTTTTTTCAGAAATGTATGATTCTTAAATCACTTTACTCTCCATATTTTTTCCCCAAATCCCTAATTGGTTTCTACAATTAAAATAAGCAACCGACTCTCTCTCTCTCTCTGGAATACTCTGGATCTCCCTCTCTCAAAAACAATCTTTCTCGTCGTTCTCTCCATTTCCACCTCTCGTTCACTTGTTATCAGAAAATTGGGTATGTATGAGGAGTGGTTGTGATTAATCTCTCCCCTGCTTGTTAATTCCGGCTGTGGTATATGCAAGTCGAGTGTGGCTGTGTGTTTATTGTGGGTAAACAGCTCGTGTGTGTGTGTGTGTATAGCTAGTAATTGCGTGGAAACTATGGGTATGTGTTTGCTATCATCTGTGCGTGTGTGTGCGTGGTCAAGTGTGTGTTGTAGTGTTTGTGAGTTCAGCCAAGAGTGTGTGTAATTCGTGGTGGGTGGGTGTGCGTTTAACAGAGTGTGGGTGTGTTGGGTTTTGCCGTTTTAAACCTGTGTGTGTGCGGCGAGTTACGGTGTACAGTTGTGGTAATACTGAGCCTTGGTGATGAACTACAAATTCGGTTTGAGTATATCCCATGTCTATTACTATTAGCTTAATCTTCAAGTTGAGTACTTGGTAATGTGTGCTATTGTGCTGGTTCGAACATGGAACCTCTTTCCCCTTCCCTATTGTTGACATCGAAGTGCTGTTTTTTCTATTGTGTATATTCAACGAGCGGTTGTGTTGGAAGTTGTGGTAGTTTGATTCCTTTTGCTGCTATGGTTTGAAATATGGATAATTTAATCAATACTATGTTGACTACTTTTGTGAAATCAATGGTTAAATTGTCTGTAAAATATTTTGTGTAGAGTTTCGTGATTGGAAACCCGGAAACGGGTACCTCCGAGAATTTGCCCCATCGACGATGATATTATTAATAAATTGAGTCGATGGTATTTGGCGATGATGATGATTTTCTGAGCCAAGAATTTAAATTTAAAATTTACGTAATAAATTGTAATTTAATATCGATTTAGTATTAATTATTTAAACTGTATTGAATTGAGATTATAGTAAACTGAGAATGTTAGTTGAGATATGGATTTGATTATGTTGGTTGTGTCGGCTGTATCCCGACTGGCAGTCACCCGTATAAAGGGGATGCCGTCAAAATTTTTCTAAAAATCCTAACCTATTTCTTAAAAATGTGTATGTATAATTATACAACTTGCATAAATTATGAGTTGGGCTTCATATTTTTTTTTAAAACTGATTGATTATGTGATAATGTGCCAGTTATGATTAAATATCTTATTAGTGGCTTATATAATGTTAGTATATAATTAAATAAATATAAATTAGGAGATTATTCGTGGGGGGTAGATTAAGTTAAATTTTGATATTGATTAGCGAATATTGAGTAGAATTCTAAAATAGTGTTATATTGTGTGTAGATCCCAAGGATAAAGGGAAAGATAAAGTCGAGGACGTAGGAACTCTTCGAATACTGTGATTTCCTGGTTAAGGCAAGTAAACCACTTCACTTATATTTCCAGTGAATTATGATTATCATAACTTGATTCTAATGTTCGTTTGATTTATCATTGATATAACTGTTCTGTTAATTTCCATTAATTTCGAATATTCAATTGTTATACCCCAAATCGATTATATTGTTTACGTTGATCCTTTTAGTGGCTTGACTTAAATCAATACCCATTTTTCTATATCGAACTTGTTGATATCTAATTCAGAAATTACCCGACCTTATATTACTTTGAGAGATTTGAGATGTTGACCTGGAATGACAGTGTCCAGGGTGTTTGGCAGTTGAGGTGGTCGATTGTTCCGACACCTGATGTTTAGTTAGGATTGGACTGTTGGTTTTTTTTTTTAAAATGTGGACCGTAAGGGTCGGACCAGATTCGTGGTCAGAAATTATTAAGGCCAATGTGTGCCGTGGATCGATTAAGGACATTGCTGTGTGCGTTTGTCCGGGGTTAGTGCGTGACTGATCAGCAGCCTAACCTTATGATGTTTTTATTTATAAAATGCATAATAGTCCAATCCTCTTCTATTTTATGATTCAGATAAAAGACATATTTATCAGTTGAGCTTTTATATTGTTGATTACTAGTTCCTATCAGACCTGCAGTTTCAGTTCATTTATGCTTGTAACTATATATATACTTGCTGAGCATTTTAGCTCACTTGCTTGCTAATCCTGTTTCTTCAGCTAAACACGAAGATGTCTAGGAGGAGTGGACCGTCAGGTCGGGGCAGCCATAGGGGCAGTCAGAGAGTTGATGTGGTGGGATGGGTAGACAGCTTATAATCTTATTTCTTATCATTTCTGTATTGGTTAGACAGATTAATTAATTTATGGAGTTGTATATTATTTTATTCAGAACTTGGGTTGTAATAGTTAATTAGTAGTTGTTTCATACTGTGACCTGTGAGCGGTCTTGGTTAGTCAGAGTTTATGTTTATTTATAAATTTTGCTATTATTATGTCTGTGAGCAGGTTTGGTTATAGTTGGTTGGGTTTGGTTGATGTGGATAGGTGGTTAGTCCTATTTACGAACACATCATGCCGAATTTTCTAAAATTTCTTCTATATAAATGTTTAACTAATTATAAAAGCATATAATCTTAATGTTGGTAAGTGAGGGTGTTACATCTAGTGAATTGATTTTCAAGAAGAAATTGTGATAAAGTGTCATACCATGCCCTTGGAGCCTGCTTAAGTCCATACAATGCCTTAAGCAATCTATAGACAAATTCTGGGAAATGTGGATCCTCAAAGCCAGGTGGTTGTTGCACATAAACTTCTTCTTCCAAGTCCTCATTCAGAAATGCATTCTTGACATCCATTTGATAGACTTTAAAGTTTGAATGAGCAGCAAATTGTTAACACAATATCACGCAAGTATAAGTGGTCACAAGTAATATAGAAATAAATCAAGTTCGTTCCACAGAGATCTGGTTATGGTTCTATTTAGTTAATGCACCTATTCAACAATGTATGACTTTAATTCACTGCTAAGACAATAAACAAATATGGGTTTTAATTAACTAAACTAGCTAAGATGTAAATTATGAATTTAAGTATTAATTAACTAATGAGAACTAAGATCAAATTACTTATATGAGAATAAACATGGAATCCTAACTTCATTATCTACTTCACTTAGAGTCGATGCCTTTAATCAATACATGCGATGGTTTTGATATCTGATCGGATAACACGAAACAAGTAAAAGCTACCTCTCGGTATACTAATACCAAACTACGCATGCA
Source organism: Saposhnikovia divaricata (assembly GCA_036435485.1). Taxonomy (NCBI): domain Eukaryota; kingdom Viridiplantae; phylum Streptophyta; class Magnoliopsida; order Apiales; family Apiaceae; genus Saposhnikovia; species Saposhnikovia divaricata. The sequence continues at coordinate 115,730,287 of CM071596.1, forward strand.
TCCGCAAAAGAGATAGAAGATGGGTAGACACCAAATATGTTTAGATCCTATATCTCTATAGAATTTGAAAACATAAAGTTTTAAGCACAAGTTATCCACTTAGATCACATAGGGTAGCATAATATCTCTATTTATGCCACAAATCATGATGTTAAAACATCAACCTATCCTATGCTAGCATGGCAAGTTCTAAATCTCAAGATCCGCTCTCGTTTCGCAAGAGATTAACAAATTAGATGTTCGCGACGCATCTAAATACATGAAACACAATCATACGAGGATATCAAGAATTCACCACACATAAATCTTTAAAGCATACAAACTACTAAGCTACATAGATAAATCCGTTAGAATCCCATGACAACGATTAGCTCATAATTGAACCGTTCATCGTCATAGGATTTAATGAAAACATGATATAAAGCAAGATATGAATAAAAGAAGTAATTATATTAATAAACAAAGAGTTAAGAAAACAAATCTAGAATCCAGAATAACACAAAAGATGAAGTAGATCTAGATCCGTTGCTTGTCACGAGCGTTGAATTCTTCTCTCCTTTTTTCCCTTGCAAAACTAAGCTATGATACAATAATAATAACTCCCCTAATTACAATGCTAAGATATGTTTAAATAGGCTTTAGATTTTTTGCCCAGCAGGAAATTACCTTCTATTACAATTAGAATTCGATTAAGGTATTAAAACCTGCCCAAAATACAATTAGAACTTGAAAAGGGCAAAATAGTAACTTTCCAGCCTTGCTTCACAAAGAACACGTGTGCGAATTTTAACTACACGCTCCCTGCACCTGCTATGCTTCCCAGGTTGTAGAAAATCTCCCAAGCTTCGCGTGAGCTGTAAGATCGCTAAAAACAGACTTCTAGAACTCCAGGTATGGCCAAAAGAGTGTAGACTGCGCAACCTTCCGGGAAAATCCGAATTTTAATCAGTTAATCCTCCAAACACGATAGAAGCATCCACCCATAATCGACATTCTTGCAACTCTGCACAACTAAGCAAAACACATCAAAACTACAGCAAACTTGAGTCCAAGACAATCAATTTAAGCCAAATTGAAGCGATCCAAGTGGATATAAAATCCACTTATCACACCCCCAAACTTAAACCGATGCTTGTCCTCAAGCATAAACAATTACAACTAACTAACTAACTAGTACCACTTCCGTAGGTGATCACGGTTGCATTTGGCATATGCAACAAGCCCTTTAAACCCCTAGGCAGCCCTAGTGGACGAGTAAGGTCTCGTGAGGGCCTATAGCGAATGTACCCACAAAATCCATTTAACCTAATGCAATGCAATGCATGAATGCAACTAATATGAAAATGCAACGATCCCCTTCAAACTAACCAAAACCAACTAGCAAGCAAATATCTTAGAGAATGCAACTAAATCCAAATAGAGCTCGATTAAGTTTCCGTATACTAACAATACATGAACAGAAACGTGCGTGTGTGCAATGCTCATCAGAAATACTCCCAACACTAGATCAAAATCATACATGCTCTTCGTCAAGACAATCACAGGTTTATAAATAGAATAGACTGTAGACACTTCATAACCTAGGAACACCTCCATCCTTATCCAAGGTAGACAGAAATTCATGCTTTATTACTAACTACTACGACACATATATACAATCATGCTTATTTAACCGTGCAATGGATGAGACCCCGAAAGGCTTATACAATAATACCCATGTAACGAGCGTTGGGTTAGTGGATCCCAGACTATAAAAGCCTTAGGTCACTAGGCACAAAGTCCCCTAGAACTTAATTGCTCGAGTATTAAAGAGCTCACCCTGGCTAATTTTGCATAAAAACAATTGAAACTTTTGACTTTTTTTTTCTTTTTTTTTTGTTTTTTTTCTATGCAATCTGGAATGAGAATTCTCAATTCTAACCCTACACTACTCATATAAATATGAGCCAGCTACTAGCCATTTGACATCTAGCAATTGTTGACAATTATTTACAATATAGCATGAAATCCCTGTTTTCCCCCCAAACTTAGACTTAAGTGTTCCTACGCTATCAAGGGAATAACGAAAATATTAAATATAAACAAGTGATTAAATCTCAAAACATCCAAACAAGCATGACCTTAACCTAGCCCAAAAGCACCCAATGAGACTGTGTAATTAGTTCTGTTTCCGAAACACATAAGTCAATTTCATAGAAACTATAAGTCCACCCTCTATTCATCATTACCACACTCAATTAGACACCTACCTACCAATCAGAATTAGCTTGTTCTAAGGGATCATGAAATATGCATGCCATGAAATGCAACTAATATGAACTCACATGGTATACGAAACAAAAAAAAAAGAATGTCCTATATGAAACAAACGTAATTAATACGCACAAACATGCATGAATTACTACTAATATGAAAAACATGATATCTATGTGCACACATAATACAACAACAACTACTAATCCCTCAAACCACCCCCAAACTTAAAATATTCAATGTCTACATTGAATGGAAGTAAATACGAGGGAAAGTAGAAAACATACCTAACCAGCTGAGTCATCACCCTCCTCGGATGAATCTGGTGGAGGATAATGCGTACGAGCTCCATAGACTGGCCACTTCCCAAATAACAAGAATACTACAAAACCCCCAATTACAAGAACAAAAATTCGTAATAAAAATAAGATTAGAGAAAAAGATTTACCCAATACGAATCGAAGAGGTGAACTTGCAATTAAACTTCCCCCAAACTTGAATCCTTCTTGAACTCAAATTTTTTAGAGATGTAGAGATGTAGAAGTTTATAGAATGAATTGGGTTTGTATGAATAGGTGTATATATATAATGGAGGGATTGGATGAATAAAAATTGAACGTGAAAGGGAGAAATTTTGAGTGGGTAAGAATTTGAGGTAAGATAGAAAAAGGATTTAATAATTTAGAGAAAAAGAATTTGAATTGATATAGGTTTAGAGATGATGGAAGGGTTTTGGAATTGATATAGAAGCAGAATTAAGATTTAAGGATGAGGGAATAAGAGTTGGAATAGATTGTGGGGAAATTTTGTAGGTTAAAAAACCAAAATCGGGCAGAAAAAATAAAAAAAAATTCTGAAGGGTGTAACGCAGGCGTAACCTGCGTTACAGGTGCGCAGACTGCGCGATAGGCAGACACGCAGGCGCAGCCTGCGCAAAATATTCTTTTTTCGATTTTTTTTCTTCACAACACTCAAATTTTTTTTTCTTCACAACGCTCTTTTTTTTTTCACAACACTTTTTTTTCCCTACACGAAGGCATGGGTTGCCTCCGACGAAACGCTTCTTTAACGTCAATAGCTTGACGTTACTTCCTCAACTCATGGCGGTTTCAAAAGAATAACTGAACCATCCTCAACAGATAGACCATTCATACGAACGTTGACCTCTTGTTTGCTTGCTTTCCACAATTCTCTTCCGTCAGACTTCAACCTAATTTTACCACCCAACGGCCTAATCCTCTTCTTTTTCTTCTTCACACCTCTAAGGTGCTTCTCCAACTCGAACAGCTGAACAAAAATTTCTTCTTCCTTATCATCGGCTTTCCACCTTCGCAACACATTATCATGCCCCTCTTCAAAAATCACTAACTCATTATTTAAAAGGACATACCTCAAATGTGGTGGAAGTTTCCCAAGCTTTACATTCGAAAGATCTTGAATTGAAGAACTGTCAATGAAATCACTGATGTGATGCTTTAGCACGTGTGTGTCCGACTTTTCGCTCAACAACTGATCAAACTTCTTTCTCTGACCCGTATCAATTATTTCCACACTGCAACACTCTTCATCCTCTGTCGGAAATTTCATGGCCTTGAAAACATTAAAGGTGACATTCTGATCTTGCACCCTCATTGTAAGCTCTCCTTTTTGCACATCAATCAAAGTACGGCCTGTAGCTAGAAAAGGCCTTCCCAAGATTATGGGAATCTTCTTGTCTTCTTCAAAATCCAAGATAACAAAATCAGCTGGGAAGATAAGTTTATCAACTTTCACCAAAACATCCTCCACTATGCCCCTTGGATATGTGATAGATCGATCAGCCAACTGCAAAGAGATATTGGTTGGCTTTGGCTCCGGCAGACCAAGTTGCTTGAACACAGATAAAGGCATGAGATTGATGCTAGCTCCCAAGTCACACAAGCACTTGCTGAAAGAAAGGTTGCCAATCGTGCACGGAATAGTGAAACTCCCCGGATCTTTGAGTTTAGGTGGCAACTTCTGCTGCAGAACTGCACTACACTCCTCCGTTAGAGCCACTGTTTCAAATTCTTCCAACCTTCTCTTTCGTGACAAAATATCCTTCATGAACTTTGCATATCTCGGCATCTGCTCCAATGCTTCAACAAAAGGGATGTTAATGGACAATTTCTTGAAGACATCCATAAACTTCTGAAACTGTTTCTCTTGACTTTTCTGCAAGCGTCCAGGATATGGAGGAGGAGGGTAAATCTGAGTATTCTTTGAAGATTGCTCCGGAGTAGACTTTTCAACAGGTTTCTTGCTTTTCTCACCCTCAAGTTGATCAGCCACCAAATCAGATTTCTCAATTTCTGGCACTTCAGATTTTTCAACCTGTTGATTTTGAACATCTTCATCTTCCTTAGCTGCTGATTTAGGATCCCTCGTGACTTTTCCAGATCTCAAAGAAACTGCATTGACCTGTTCTTTGCTTTCCCTTCTGCCTAGATTTACTTCCGTATCACTAGGAAGAGTTCCTTGTTGCCTACTACGTAAGGCACTTGCAATCTGTCCCATCTGGTTTTCCAAGACCTTTTGAGAAGCTTGCAGGTTCTTCATCATCATCCTCAAATCATCCATTTCTGATTTTTCATTAGATGATTGCCCCGCATGAGCCTGGGGCTGTTGCTGCTGAAATCCAGGAGGTTGATATGGTGCCCTTGGAGCATAAGGCTGTTGATAGCCCTGATTGAATGGCTTCGCTTGCTGACCCTGAAACTGCTGATAGGGCTGCTGAGGTTGTTGAGCACCTTGGTTGTTGCTCCAGCTGAAGTTAGGATGATTCCTGTTGTTTAGATGATAGGTGGCTGGAACTGGTGCAGCAGGTCTCTGAAAATTACTTACAAACTATGCCGATTCAGAAGAGATAGCACACTGATTCGTCTCATGTGCGCCCGCACATAGCTCACAAATACTAGCAACCTGCTGAACTCCATAATTAGCAAGAGAATCCACCTTCATCGTAAGAGCCTTCAACTGAGCTGCAATAGCTGAAGCTCCGTCAACTTCAAGAACACCTGCTACCTTGCCTTGAGAAAGCCTCTGTGTTGGGTTTTGATATTCATTAGCAGCCATCGTCTCAATTAGATCATAAGCCTCCGCATAGCTCTTAGCCCACAGAGCTCCACCTGATGCTGCATCTAGCAAGGGTCTAGACTGTGCTCCCAACCCATTGTAAAAACCGTTGATAACCATCCAATCAGGCATGCCATGATGTGGACACCTACGAAGCATCTCCTTATAACGTTCCCAAGCCTCACATAAAGACTCGCCAGATTGCTGTTGAAACTGAGTTAGCTGGTTCCTTATTGCTGCAGTTTTTGCCATAGGAAAAAATTTAGTAAGAAACTTATAAGCAAGATCCTCCCATGTAGTAATGGAACCAGCTGGTAGAGAGTGTAACCAGCCCTTAGCCTTATCCCTTAAAGAGAATGGGAAAAGCCTCAACTTGATAGCATCCTCCGACACACCATTAAATTTGAAAGTGTCGCAGATCTCGATAAAGTCCCGGATGTGCATGTTAGGATCCTCTGTCGAAGCACCCCCAAACTGAACCGAATTCTGCACCATCTGAATTGTGCTCGGCTTGATCTCAAAGTTGTTTGCTGCAATAGCTGGCCTGACAATACTAGATTGTATGTCATTGATCTTTGGCTGCGAATAGTCCATCAAAGCCTTGACTGCTGCTGGTAAGTCTGCCATCTCTTTTACTACTACAAGTTCTTCTTCTGCCAGTTTACGAGTTTGCAAACGTGTTCGCATACACGTTCAAGTACTTGAAAAAACCACGAAACAAACAAACTAAATAAGAAATCCGAGTCAGTGAACGCTAACGACCACTGATGACAAGCACATAAACTAAATTAAACACCGATGATCCCCAGCAGCGGCGCCAAAAACTTGTTAACACAATATCACGCAAGTATACGTGGTCACAAGTAATATAGAAATAAATCAAGTTCGTTCCACAGAGATCTGGTTATGGTTCTATTTAGTTAATGCACCTATTCAACAATGTATGGCTTTAATTCACTGCTAAGACAATAAACAAATATGGGTTTTAATTAACTAAACTAGCTAAGATGTAAATTATGAATTTAAGTATTAATTAACTAATGAGAACTAAGATCAAATTACTTATATGAGAATAAACATGGAATCCTAACTTCATTATCTACTTCACTTAGAGTCGATGCCTTTAATCAATACATGCGATGGTTTTGATATCTGATCGGATAACACGAAACAAGTAAAAGCTACCTCTCGGTATACTAATACAAAACTACGCATGCATCCACAAAAGAGATAGAAGATGGGTAGACACCAAATATGTTTAGACCCTATATCTCTATAGAATTTGAAAACATAAAGGTTTAAACACAAGTTATCCACTTAGATCACATAGGGTAGCATAATATCTCTATTTACGCCACAAATCATGATGTTAAAACATCAACCTATCCTATGCTAGCATGGCAAGTTCTAAATCTCAAGATCCACTCTCGTTTCGCAAGAGATTAACAAATTAGATGTTCGCGACGCATCTAAATACATGAAACACAACCATACGAGGATATCAAGAATTCACCACACATAAATCTTTAAAGAATACAAACTACTAAGCTATATAGATAAATCCGTTAGAATCCCATGACAACGATTAGCTCATAATTGAACCGTTCATCGTCATGGGATTTAATGAAAACATGATATAAAGCAAGATATGAATAAAAGAAGTAATTATATTAATAAACAAAGAGTTAAGAAAACAAATCTAGAATCCAGAATAACACAAAAGATGAAGTAGATCTAGATCCGTTGCTTGTCACGAGCGTTGAATCCTTCTCTCCTTTTCTCCCTTGCAAAACTAAGCTATGATACAATAATAATAACTCCCCTAATTACAATGCTAAGATGTGTTTAAATAGGCTTTAGATTTCTTGCCCAGCAGGAAATTACCTTCTATTACAATTAGAATTCGATTAAGGTATTAAAACCTGCCCAAAATACAATTAGAACTTGAAAAGGGCAAAACAGTAACTTTCCAGCCTTGCTTCACAAAGAACACGTGCGCGAATTTTAACTACACGCTCCCTGCACCTGCTATCTATCCCAGGTTGTAGAAAATCTCCCAAGCTTCGCGTGAGCTGTAAGATCGCTGAAAACGGACTTCTAGAACTCCAGATATGGCCAAAACATTGTAGACTGCGCAACCTTCCTGGAAAATCCGAATTTTAATCAATTAATCCTCCAAACACGATAGAAGCATCCACCCATAATCGACATTCTTGCAACTCTGCACAACTAAGCAAAACACATCAAAACTACAACAAACTTGAGTCCAAGACAATCAATTTAAGCCGAATTGAAGCGATCCAAGTGGATATAAAATCCACTTATAACAAATGCCAAGAAGATTCTGATGGCTTCCAATCTAGCAACAGGAGCAAATGTCTCATCATAGTCAATGCCTTCTTGTTGAGAGTATCCTTTTGCAACCAATCTTGCTTTGTTTTTTACTATTACACTATCTTCATCCATCTTATTCTTCAGAACCCATTTTATTCTAACAATGGTTCTGTTCTTTGGTGCAGGCACAAGTTCCCATACTTTGTTTCTTTCAAATTGATTCAGCTCCTCTTGCATAGCAATAATCCAATCTGGATCCAAAAGTGCATCATCAAGTTTCTTAGGCTCAATCTGAGATAGAAAGCAACCATAGAGGTACTCATTTTGAGTTGCTCTCCTAGTTCTCACTCCTGAATTTGGATCTCCAATAATTTGCTCTGTAGTGTGTGACCTATCCCATTTCCTTGAGTGCTCAGTTTGATTTCTCAACCTTGATGTTGCTTCATCATCCAAGTCATGATCATTTTCATTTCCTCCCCCTGTGAAGTTGCTACTAGTCACAGGTGTGTCTTGGATGCTAGTCTCTTCACTGTTGATTGGATCATATTCTTCTCTTGCTTCATCATTCACTTGAGTTTGTTGAACTAGAGTTTCAACTTCAGTTTCAATCTCTTCATCAGAATCATTTATATTTTCAAACTTTAATGGATCTCTATCTTCATCATTGGCTTCTTCTAATCCAGGTAGTTTGCTGTCATCAAATGTCACATCTGTGCTTTCCATAACTTTCTTTTGACTGATGACATAAACTTTGTATGCAATTCTCTCCATAGAATAGCCAAGAAAAATTCCTTCAAATGCCTTTGCATCAAACTTCCCAACATATTCTGAATTGTCTTTCAACAAAAAGTATTTGCTTCCAAAAGTATGAACATACTTTAGAGTAGGCTTCTTTCCAGTCATCAAATTGTAAGGTGTCTTTCCAGTGTTTTTGTTGATGAGGGTTCTATTCTGGATATAGCATGCAGTGCTCACAGCCTCAGCCCAAAAACATGTAGGCATCTTTACATCAAGCAACATTGTTCTAGCAGCCTCAATTAGAGTTCTATTCTTTCTAACAACTACTCCATTTTGTTGTGGAGTCCTTGGAGCTGAGAATTGTTGAGAAATGCCATTCTCTTTGCAAAATACTTCAAGTAAGGCATTTCTGAACTCTGTTCCATTGTCACTTCTCAATGCAATCACACTTGCATTGTTGGCTTTTGCTTCCTTATCAACTTTCTTTATGTGCTCAATGATTACTTGTGGAGCCTCATCCTTTGATGCTAGGAATTCCACCCATGTATACCTTGTGTAGTCATCAACCATCACTAGGGCATACTTCTTTCTTGAGAGTGACATAATATTGATAGGCCCAAACAAATCCATATGAATTAATTGCAGGGGCTTGGTGATTGATGTCACTGTCTTTGATTTGTGGCTTGACCTTTTCATCTTTCCTTTTTGGCAAGCCTCACACACTCCTTCTTGACAGAATTCAAGTGTGGGCATGCCTCTCACTAACTCTCTTTTGACTAGAGAATTAATGGCCTTGAAGTTCAGGTGTGATAACTTCTTGTGCCATAGCCAACAATCTTCATTTGATGCTTTTGAGTAGAAGCAACAAACTTTGTCCTTATTTTCAAAGTCCATATTGGCTACAAACAGGCTCTCTTTTCTTACTCCAGATAGAGCAAAATCGCCAGTCTTCTTGGGGGTGATCAAACATTCATTTTGTCAAAATTTACCTTGAATCCTCTATCAGTAAACTGACCAACACTTAGCAGATTATGCTTGAGACCCTTGACTAGTGCTACATCTTCAATGATGACATTACCAACTTTTAACTTGCCATATCCCAATGTGTTACCCATGCTGTCATCTCCAAAAGCAACCATTGGTCCAGCCTTCTCCTCGTATTGTGATAGCAGGGCCATATCACCAGTCATGTGATTTGAGCATCCACTGTCCAAAATCCACATGACCTTCTTTTCACTTTCTTTGCCCTACAAGCACAAAGGTATTACTTTTTCTTTGGTACCCAAACAAGTTTGGGTCCACTTGGCTTAGAAACAGATTTATCAAAAACAGCATTCTTATCAACTTTCTTAGGACTAGTCTTCTTGTCACTGTTAGAAGTCTTAGAATCTGAGTTCTTAGACATAGGTGATAGAGGTACCTTCCTAACTCTAGGAGGACTTGAAGACTCTGACCTTGTGTAGTGTGTGTGAATGTTGTGACTGATGCAACCATCAATGAATTGTCTTCTCAGATCAAAACAGCTAGTCATAATATTCATGTTGCATGGAATACAGTCAAGTTTATCACAGAAAGGTGAATCTCTATGTCTTAAAGGCACAGAGCAATCATAGAAAGGCTTAGATACACTACCAGTTGGTTTCTTGCATGCATGAGTTAAGTGATTAGTGCTAAAAAAGTTTTGACAAACTTTCCTAGGAGCATTTGGCACATAAGCATAATTATTATTCTTGTTTATCCCTAGCTTGCCATTCCTGTTTTGTTTCTTATTAGCCACTTTCTTCTCAGATTCATTTTTCCCAGCTGAAACAAACTTCACAAACTTCTCAGGTATAGGTCTACCTCCTACTGGCTTCTTGGCTTTTGCCTTAACACTCTCACTCTTAGAGGATGCTGGTTGTTCATTAGACTGTGCCTCATCCTCATCATTCAACATTTGCTTAATGAGTAAGGCATCCTCATCAATTTCAAATGTTGGTTCTTTAAAAATTGGAGACTCGGTCTTTTTCAAAATGTGAGGCACTTCATCCTGAACAACTATGTCATCTTCAATGACAGCATAGCCTTTCCTCTGTTTAAGAGTGCCATAGTCAAGTCCAATGGGAGACTTGGGTTTAACTTGGTTTTTCTCATGGTAGGACTGCAATAGACTAGAGGAGTTCTTAAAGGTTTTCAGTTTGAATTCATTTTCAGTTAGTTCATCCCTAAGAGCCTTCTCAACCTGACTAGCACATAGAACCTTATTCTGCAGATATTCAACTTCTTTCTTAAGGTTATCTACTTGCATAACAGTTAGCTCAAGTTCCTCATTCTTCTTGTTTAACAATTCATTCTTAGCAGACAATTTGGCAATTTCTTCATTAGCAGCAGTCATACTAGTATTAATATTAAACATTTCAATAGATAGTTGTTCAACCATGCATTTATACTCAGAAACAGACATATCTATGGTAGTGAGAGATGGTACCTGAAAGTCAGATAGAGATTAATCATCCTTGGAATCAGCCATCAAGGCATAGTTGCTGAATTCTTGCTCTTCTCCATCACTTTCAGAGTCATCCCAACATTTCCCTTCGGCTATGTAGGCCTTGCCTTGTGTTTGCTTTTTCAGAAGGGCCTCATACTTAGCTTCAAGCTCTAGAAACTCCTTATCCTTCTTTTTAGGCTTCTTGCATTCACTGGTAAAATGCCCTAGGTCATTGCATCTATAACACTTTACTGATGACCTATCCACATGGCTGGTTTTGAATTTATTCTTGTTTGCTTTCACAGGTGCCTTGCTCTTCTTGAATGAATGGTTTTGGGGTCTAGGTTTGAAGGGTTGGTTCCTCTTAAATCTGATGTTTGGAAACTTTCTGGCCATGAAAGCATATGAAGTGTTTTCCATGCCATCTAGCTCCTCAAGAGTATAGAACTCTTCTTCTTCCTTCTCCTCAACAGGTTCAGTCACTTCACCTTCATTATTCATCATCTACTATCTCTTCTATCCTCAGCTGACTTGTAGATGCTTCTAGGTCTTGAACAGATTTGTTGACAATCAAGGCACATGATGTGTTTATCATTCTGCCTTGGTTGGCTTGGATAGCCCTCTTCTGAAGCAACTCAAGCTCATGAGTCTTTAAAACTCCATAGAGCACATCATATGTGACTTTGTTCAAATCTCTTTCTCTTAGAGAAATGACCCTTTGCTCTAGATGGTTTGGTGAAGACAATAGAAACTTCATGTTCAACTCCTTGGTGCTTTAAACCTTCCCATTCATCTGTAGCTCAGTCACCAGCTTGTGAAACCCTTCAAACATGTCTGTAATGCTTTCTTTGGTCTGAGCCATGAAAGCTTCATACTGTGTGACCAGTATCTGTTTCTTGTTTTCTCTAACCTCCTCTGTTCCTTCACATAACACCTCAATATGATCCCACATCTCCTTTGCTGTTTTGCAAGAGGCTATGTTAGCAAACAATGACAGTTCCATAGAATCTATGATTAATAACATGAGATGACTGTCGAGAGCAATCATCTCCTTTTCTATCTCTGTCCATTTGGATGGTTCTTTAGCCACATAGGATCTTGGAATGGTTACAGTTCCAACAGTCTTTTCAGGAATCTCCTGTTGTGGAACAAAGGGACAATTCTTGAGTATCTCAGGATATAGAGGGTTGGCAGCTTTGATGAACAACAGCATTTAATCTTCTAGAGGTTGTAATTCTTTTTGTCGAACTTATGGACCTTCACTGTTCCTGTAGTATTTGGTGTATTCATGATCTTTTTCTCTTTTTAAATAAACAGCCTGCTCTGATACCACTTGTTGAGTATTGAATGAGAATACAGAGGGGGGTGAATGGATTCTCGACTTTTCTTTTGAATATGCTTAGTCGTGTATGTGTTTTTGTGCTCAAACAAATATGAGTGCGGAAATATAAGACACAACAACACAATACTCACTTTAATCTAATGTTTTATTAGATCAAAATGTTGCTACAACCTGAGAACACAATTTCGTATTCTCAGCTTCTTTCTCAGAGAGATATTACTTGTAAAAACTATTGTTCACTCTTTTTGATACTTGCTAAAGAAGTAGGGTTGTTCACTTATATCATGTGAACAACTTGCTTACAACAAATAAGGTAGCAAACAAATTTGCTTTCTAATGTGTCTATCTTATTTGAGTAAACATCCAAACTTCTACAGATTTGACTTCTTAGAACTTTGTTCAGATCCACTTCTTTAGCTCTTTGTCTCTTGTACTATCTCTCCAAGCTTCTTTGTAGGCTTTCCAAAGTACTTTATAGTATGTGGTCCATAAAGCGTCTTGGCTTGTTGCAGGTTTCTGACTTGTACAATTCTTCAGTATTTTGTCTCCAAGATTGCAATCGAGAAGGAACTCTGTTGGTGATTCGAGAACTAGAATTGGCTTAATCGATAACTCTGAGTTCTCGAATAATGTTGTGCTGACATATCGAATCATTTCTCGAATAGGTCTTTTCTCCAGGAATCCTTGAGATATCGAATAGAGCATTTTACTTATCGAATCCGTGAGATATCGAATAGCTTCCTGAGTCATTGAGATATCGAATGGAACATTGACTTGTTGACTCCTAGAGAACTCGAATGATACTTTGACTTGTTGACTTCTTGAGTTCTCGAATGGAGTAGTCGACATGTCGAATCTCTGAGATATCGAACAGTACTGTCAGAGATATCGAATAGTGTCTCTTGAGATATCGAATCCCTGACTTCTCGAAAGCTAGACTTCTCTAATATGACAACATACTTCTCGAATTGGTACTTAGGCAAATCTTCATTCTCCAAATTCCAACTGTGTTTATTTTGACAGTCTTGGTCTTCAAGCTTGAGGCAATGATCCTTGGAACTTCTTTCAAGCATTATTATCTGACTTTAATTACAGTTACACAGGTAGAATTTGATGCCTGTTATAAGTACTACAACAAGTAGAAACTCTACAACTAGAGGTTCCCTCAGTTAAGAGGTAATGTAGGTAATGCAAAGCATTACAATTAATCAGGCTTGTTATTAGATGTATACAGGCATGCCTCTGTGACTAACAATTCGAAAAATTGATCGCGACCTATACAAATATTCTGAATGAATTAATATAATATAAATTCTTGAAATACATGGTACTACACATTTAAATATATCAAATTCCCTAAATAACAAAACTTAAAATATGGTTAAAAACTTATGAACTTGGTAAAAAGATTCTAAAAAAAGTGAGAAATCAAATGAAAAATAAAATTAATAAAAAACAATAAAGAGGAGCTTAGAACATTTCAACGGGGAATGTGAATGTTATGATAATTGTTTGATAATATTTAAAATATTAATGCAACTGGTATAAGTTGGGAAATAAGTAATTTTATACTTAAATTAATTATAGCCGAATGAAATTATCTTTATTTTAAAAATGATTAAAATAATATGTTCATATTAATTAATTAATAAATTTTACTGTTCGGTGCGTAGCACGGGTAAAATGCTAGTTCATCTGAAAGGACGCGAATTCATTTCATAAATTATTATATACACATTTGAAAATTTTCTTTTAATTTTGGAAGGACATTGTTTTTTTAAAAAAATAGTAGCGACGTTGTTATCTTCTTCCACTTTGTTACTTGGACCAGTGTTATAGTGGTCCAATAAGTTTTAGTTTCTATTTGTATTAGGTCCAACTTGAGCAGCCCACCACTAGCAGTATGTTCACGGCCTAAGAGCAAGTCCAACAACGTCCTAGTTGGTGCCCTATAAATATAATAAATATAGTATCCTAGTGATTTAAGTCATGATTTTTGTGTATCAATTCCAACAATATGCCTTATACTTGTGCCTTATAAATTAAAATAATAATATATTTGAATTAGAATTGGAGGGAAGGGAAAAAAGAGAGGAGAGAGAAGTGTAGAAAATGAGGGAAGTTAATGTTTTATTGTTAAAAATGATTTAGGACAAGTATAGATGTGCCTTAAAAGTAGGGCATGAGATGAATGTCCTAGTGTTTTAAGGCACCACTAGAACATTGTTGGAGCACAAAAAGTGACTAAATGTCCTAAATATTGATTTAGGACAATATTTAGGACATTGTTGGACTTGCTCTAAGGCAACAAGTCCGGGGGACTTTGGTTCTTCCTGAAAGCTGGTAGCTTATTGGGCTTGGTTCTTTGGGACTAGTTAGGGGTGGGTTTTGATTGTTTTGAACCCGTAACACCAATATTTATACAGGAAAGGTTAATTTTGGAGCAAATTTATTTTTTTAGAATAAGTTGAGCCATATTTTTTTTTTGAATAAAAAAATATTTTGAATAAAAAATATTCAAAAAAAAGTTGAGCCATACTTTTTGGATATTTATCAAAAATATTATATTTTATAATATATTTTTTTGTAATTTTATCTTATTCTCAAAATATTTGTAAAAATAAGTTTAAAAAAAATATTTTACAAAAATACCAATTTATTTATAATAATTCGGTGTGTAATCCGTTGCACCTATTTGCATTTAAGTGCGCAGCAGGTTGCATGCATAGCATACAGTTGTATTTTGTTGCAAATCGGATTTTTGCAAATAAATTGATATTTTTGTAAATTATATTTTTTTGGGAAAAAATTTTGGGACTTCGATATTTTTGAAAAAAATCCATAATTTTTCTTATTGTTAGAAAAAATTAGAAAATTAAAAAATTTACAATTTTATATAATAAATAATTTAAAAATCAAATAACTCGTAAACATATCAGTTCACCAAAATAAAAAAAAAGTTACATACAGTAACTAATTTTAATTTAAAGAAATTTTACTGATAAATAGCCATTTGTTAATAACATAAATAGGATACTAATACAATTTCCATTGGGTGATGGCCTAAAATAATCAAAAATAAATGTTGTTTGCCCAAAATACCGACGGGATACGGTAGATCGTGTACCGTGATAGGGGTTGTGTTACGGAACACGATCTTCCGTAATAGGTCATGATACGAAGCTGTGTCTTCCGTGTTATGCATGATGCGCTGTATCGTGTTCCGTGAGAGTGCTGCGCGCCCACCTAACACGGAACACCGTCCACCTATCATGCATGACACGGTAGACGCAGCTCCGTATCTACGTAATACGGAGGACGATGCTCCACATCATGGTAACACGGAGGACGATTCTCCGTATCCCATCGATATTTCGGACATTTTTTTTTCAAAATCAGTATATTTTGAACAAACGCTTACGAAAAATAGGCATTGGGTCATTTTCTCATTTCCATTCCAGCTTGAAATAAACACCAACTCACGAGTCACGAGTTATCTTCACCAGGCGAGTCAATCAGAACTAAGGTAATCATCATCAGAAATGTCGAGTGGTCTTAGATGTACTCTCCGTCTCATCAACAAAGCCCTCACCTCTTCTCACCCTTCATCCATACCCCGTGTTCTCGCCAATCCCGAGGTAACCTCTCTAATCTTATTTCGGAGAAGATTGTTTGAATTTTAAAATTTGGTTAGAGTGGTGTGCGATTCTGTTACTAGAAATTGAATTTTTGTTTGTGGTAGGTGTCGAGGAATTTTGCTACCACCGCTGCTCCCAAGGAAAACAAAGTTAAGGTGATTTACTTCTATAGACTTTTGCTTTTTTGTCTGATTCTTTGCTTATATTGATCTTTTCAAGGATATGACAAATAAACAAAGCAAACGGGGCCTTGAGTGACTCTTAATACACACGCATTGGTTACTCAATTATATTATAATCATAAGTTGTTCACTTTTTGGGTGTATCTATTGTGGCTAATTTATTTTTAGTCCTCTTACTAATTGTAAATTGATTCTCAGTTATTCAGAACTATTCAAAATAATTAGCGCTCGATTCCTTTTATGCTTTTTGATTCTTATGATGTCCCATTTTCTAGGTGCCTCTGGCATTGTATGGAGTCTCTGGAAACTATTCCTCTGCCTTGTACATTGCTGCTTCGAAAGTTAATGCATTGGACAAGGTTGAGTCCGAGCTCCTTGACTTTGTTCAAGCTTCAAAGGACACCCCTACATTCGCTCTGTTCATGAAGGATTTGTCAGTGCGTAAAGATACTAGAGTGAAAGCTATAACTGATATCTGCACTCATGCTAAGTTTTCAGATGTTACAAGGAACTTTCTCGGTATGAGCAAGTTCTTATATAGATGTATCATGTATGCCAATTGGCTTTTTTTGACATGAAAAGAGGGATTCTGTCAATTTTTTGTGTTTGTCAAATTTTGCAGACTTTTGTCATCTGGAAATATCCCATTAAAAGAAAAAGATTGCTTGACTTGATTAATCTTATATGTTTATCTACCTCATTCATGCCAAGAGTAGTTGGGCCATCTGATCAATATATGATATGACCTAGTCACCTAGATTAAGTTTACCTACACGAAAGCTGCAGTTTGGTAGCAGCATATAATATCTTTATCTGGATTCCATTTCTTTTACCATAGACTTAAATGTTTTATTATCGCTAGTCACTATCAACAACTTTGAAAAGTCCAGCTCCTAATACCTAAAACTTGTTTGACCTAGATTATGGCACGAAGAGCTTTGTCGTGCTCTATACTTAGAAAAAGGAGTGTATTTTTGGAACAAGTTTAGAAGCTTAAAATAAACAAGTTCTCTGTGATTGTGGAGTAGCTATAAGTTTCTCTATAGATAGACTGGTTATTTTGTTATTTTTGTTTCTGTTTGGTCATTTTGTTCTAGGTTTTTGTGATTTTGCTTTCTTATTTGTGTACAGAAAGTGTATGTATTGCGTCTCTGTGTCTTTTACAACTTGTGATGATTTGGTTAAAATTTTAAACCAGTTGTTTTGGCTGAGAACGGAAGGTTGCCGCACCTTGAAATTATCGCTAAGAGATTCACTGAATTAACGATGGCATACAGGGGAGAGGTTAAAGCAATCGTGACAACTGTCATTGTAAGTTTTACTACTTGAACTGCTGTTTTTACCTGGATGTAAAGGTTGAATGTTTTTATGTTTTTAGTTGTCTATTGCCATGATTGAAGCACTAATTTGTTTATTTATATTCCTGTTAGCGAGCAATACAACTTTACCTTGCTAGAGGTTAGTTCAATTCTGTGTGGTGGTTCTTTGGTAGTCATATGTTGTGGTCTTACTTGTGAACAGGTATCCTTGTGTTTATGATTATTCTATTCTTTATTTGTAATGGCTGAAAAATGTTGGTTGTTACTTTCTAAAAGTAGTTGAATTAATTATTGAGGTCTTGGGAGATGACTTTATACTCATCCTATCTGTGAGTTGGCACTTCGTAAGGGAACTGTTGTATCCTAATTTGGATTGATGAACAAGGCATTTTATCTTTGTTGATTGCCTTTTTCACAAGCTCTGGGGTTTAATGTAAAATCAGGAGAAGCAGAGGTCTATCAACTCTATCTTTGGAAGAAATTCTATTTTCTACTTCATGGTAAAAGTATATCATTTGCAAGTGTTAGGAGTACACTTTCTTGTACACTCCTATGCGTAAAATTAATTGAAACTAGAATGGTAGGTGATTAGCCCCACAGTCCCGCACCCTTATACGTCCTAAGTTGACCTGTACATGCCTGTATGCAATAGCTATAGGATACAACGTTGGAAGGAATTATTATTTTTACCTATAGTCGTTCTTTACCATTGTCAAGTGTCATAGTTATTTTAAACTGCATGCAGTTTGTACCAGAGAATAAAATTATGTTTTCTAACTGATGTCTGATTATATCTAATTTACCAGGAGCTACCTCCAGAAGAGGAGAAGGAATTGAAAGAAACTTTGCAGGGTTTGATTGGAAAGGGGAAGAAGGTTCACCTCGAACAAAAGGTACAACTTTGTTATATACTGGTATGTTTATTGTTCTGTCTTCTTTATGATCATTAAGACTTTAACTTTAATATGTGCATTGCAGATTGATCATGGTATACTTGGTGGGATAGTGGTGGAATTCTCGCAAAAAGTATTTGATGCCTCCATAAGGACTAGGGCAAGGCAAATGGAGCGGTTCCTTCGTGATCCCATCAACATCGAGAATCTTTAGAGGTTTTAGACCTTTTTGGCCCAATTGGTGTACACACTTTCTTGAAAGTAAAAGTTAAATGTACTACTTTTTAGGTGACAGTTTGTTCCTTGTTGCAAATAAAAGGAGCTGCTAGTTCTGATGATTATTTTGCAAGCCCTGCTTAAGACACTTTTTCCTAATTCTTCTTGTTCTGGCCTCATATGTATTATTTTTACACTTACAACCTGCCATGATTTAGAAGAAACTGCAAATCTGGACAGCTATTTCCAGAATTTTGTTTTTGCTTCTTTGGAATTGAAAATTACTTTATTTTTATCCACTTTGAATAAAATCCCCGATAACTGCTACTTCCGACGTATAGTTAAGAGACTCATCAAGTTTACTCGTATACACCAAGTTTACTTGCTTGTGCCGAGTTTACTCGTCTACACTAGGTTTACTTGTTTGTGCCGAGTTTACTCATGGTTTACTCGTCTGCATCAAGTGTACTCATCTGTGCCAAGCTGTTTTGCTGAACATTGTCAGAATATTCCACTAGATTCTAGTTACTGGTTTGTCGACTCTGAAAGGATTAGAGACGTGATTCTCGTTTTTTTTTTCATTCAAATGGTGTGGTTAGAAATTGGCGATTGCAGCTAACGAGTGACCTGCTTTTAGACATATTGTCTACAATAGTTGCAGTTTCTATGTGAAATTCTTTTCACATCTACTATGATAGGATGATTGAGCTGCAAATACGAATTGTAGGATGGTTCTGATTCTAACATTTGGGCTGCTCTTGTTGCTCCACAACTTATTTAATTTATTTGTCGTGATATTGCTCTAGATTGGCTCAAGCTCTCCATGTTCCTTCCTGTAGTTTGACGACAACAGCTTTTCTTTTTCATTAAGACTGCTCCGTCAACCCATTGTTGTGCGCCCGGGAGCAAAATCCACATGAATTTTTATATTTGTTTTTGCTAGCTTTCATACCTACCTAGTACGTAGCGACAGTCGTCCCTATTGAGATGGCATGTGACGGTCCAGATTTTACAGGAGTGAACTGAAATAATCTGTTGAACTGAAATAATCTGTCATGATGTCAAATTTCACTGAATTAAGCCACCAAGTGTGAGTCATGACGATGCACTCGCTCCTGGCTGAGTTTTTATTTCTAAAGTCTGGTTCTGGGTTGAAAGTTGTTGCATTTCTTTCTCTCTTTGTATTTATAAAGTCTGGTTCAGTACAATTCATATCACCTCTTCGAGTCTATTTTTTTTCTACAAAGAGTCTGGCCTCACAGCAGTCGCTTTTCACAGATGTTGTTCATGGGCTTTAAAAGTAGCAGAGATATCATTCTCCACTTCTTTATTTCCATTCAAAAAAGCCATATATGCTCCTTCATTGTTAAGTTCTGTAGCTGGCCGAAATTGGTTCTTAATGCTTCTTGTTTTCATTTCTTTTTTGAACTTCATGTAGATCCCGCTTGCATGGTTCCGAAAGAAAACTCTTCAAAGCTTTTGGCGAAACCTACCAGAGCAGCCAATCAAAATTGAAAGAATGATACACTAGTGTGGCCCATATTCGTTTTTTCGTTCTCTTTTTTTTTTTTTTTTTTTTTTTTTTTTACTGATTGGACAAGTGATTATCCTCTCTTCTATCTACTTAATTATTGTGGCATCAATTCGTGTGTCGAATCAAGCTAGTTTGTTTCAGCTGTCACCAGTCACTCTCCTGGTTCATTCTTTAGAATGATCCCCTTCGACTAGTATGCACTGCAAGGCCGCGTAGTTGCTTTCCGTGCCGCCGCTCTCTGGCACCCATTTGATTTAAATCTTAATGACACCAGAGTTGTAAAACTTATGAAGCCACCAACTTGCTGCTGCTTTCGGCCTTATAGACAGTTATAGTTGCTAATTGAGATTCTAGCATGGCTAAAGTTGTATTCGTGGAGGCTGGGAATTCAGGCAGTGTCATCTCTGTGCATTACAAGTTGAAGTCCTTTTACAATTTGGCAGGGCAAGGACTTCGTTAATCAATGAGTCACCCAGTTACTACCAAAGTTTAGACCTGGCAATATGGATCCAAAAACATATATCCAGTCCAAACCAAACCATTTTTTAAAATTTGGCCCAATAAAAAATCACACATTTTAAATGGATTTGGATTGGTTTAAAATAATATATTTTAGCTTAAAAATGGATCTAATTTGGATCAAATAAGTGATATCCATATTTTTATATTCATATTACAATTGATACCGAGATCCTCATTGTGAAGCGTCTTTTTGATGTGTCTACACCGAGTTGGCCCGTCTGTGCCTGTCAACTCAAAGTAGTTTCGGGAAAAAATATTTTCGAATAAATAATTTGGGAAAAAATATTTTTGAATAAAGAATTCGGGAAAATATATTTCCGAATAAATATTTCGGAATAAATATTTTGGGAAAAAATAATTCAGAATAAATATTTTTGAAAAAAATATTTTTGATTAAATATTTCGGGAAATAAATTTCCGAATAAATATTTTGGGGAAAAAATATTTTCGAATAAATAATTCGAAAAAAAATATTTCCGTATTTCGGGAAAAAATATTTCCGAATAAATATTTCGGAAAAAAATATTTCCGAATAAAATATTTCGGGAAAAAATATTTCCGAATAAAGATTTCGGGAAAAAATATTTCTGATTAAATATTTCGGAAAAAAATATTTTCGAACAAATATTTCGGGAAAAAATATTTTCGAATAAATAAATCCAAAGAAAAAAAAAATTCCGAATAAATATTTCGGGAAAAAATTTTCCGAATAAATATTTCGGAAAAAAATATTTCCGAATAAATATTTCGGAAAAAAATATTTCCGAATAAAGATTTCGAGAAAAAATATTTCCGAATAAATATTTTGGGGAAAAAATATTTTCAAATAAATAATTCGGAAAAAAATATTTCCGAACAAATATTTCGGGAAAAAATATTTTCGAATAAATAATTCGGAAAAAATATTTCCGAATAAATATTTCGAAAAAAAATATTTCCAAATAAATATTTAGGAAAAAAATATTTCCGAATAAATATTTCGGAAAAAAATATTTCCGAAT
Organism: Saposhnikovia divaricata; assembly: GCA_036435485.1. Classification (NCBI taxonomy): domain Eukaryota; kingdom Viridiplantae; phylum Streptophyta; class Magnoliopsida; order Apiales; family Apiaceae; genus Saposhnikovia; species Saposhnikovia divaricata. The sequence goes on from CM071596.1 coordinate 115,751,819, forward strand.
AAATATTTCGGGAAAAAATTTCTTGAAAAAACATTCTCTAAAAAAATTTCCCGAAAAAAAATTTCTCAAAAAATTTTTTTTCGAAAAACTTTCCGAAAAAATTCCTCTGAGAAAAAAATCTCGGAAAACTTTCTAGAAAAAAAATACTCAAATTTTTTTTTTTTTAAAAATATACATTTATAAAAGTGATTAATCCATATTTTAATCCAAATCCATAAGAACCAAACCGAATCCAAAACCAAATTTATGGAAATATGGTTTTAAAATGTAGTTGGATCAAGAACCAATCCAAAACCATATTATTGGAACCAAAACCAAACCAGTCACAAGTTTTGCCAGGTCTACCAAAGTTCATCCCATATTCTATCCAATTAGAATAAAATAAAATTAGAAAGCCGTTGGCTGTTGCGATGTAAACTGGCATTTACTTGGTCCGGTAGTTTAGTGAACATGAAACATATACAAATAAATGCTTGTATTAGAATTTGATTCAAAGATGACATGTATCGTGCACCTACCTAGCATTACTCTTTTAATAATCAAAATAACAAATATAGAAGACAAACTGCATGTAATATTATTAATTAAATAAATAAACAAGCATCACTTTTAAAAGATCCGTTGCATACTTGCATGATGCAACACAATAAAAACAAATATATGAGCTGACACTAAATTAGATGCAGGTTTAAGAAGCCGAAGGTCAATAATTTTGCTGCTTCTGTTTAGTTTGACGAAACCACCATATACATGAGGCTCCGAAGATTGTTGTCTTTCACCAAGGCTCCAAAGATTATTGTCTTTTACCAAGTTGTATATATTTATAGGGTCCTACTCTACTACAAATAAAAATTAATTACAAACTAAACACTAATTCAATATTTCATGCTAATCTAATGATCAAACTAGGGGTACCCCAATACAAAAAATGTTTAAAATAATTGGCTCCATTCAGCAAAAAAAAATAAAAAATTCACTGTTCATGTGATGACGTGGCAGTGGATTTCACAGGTTAACGGTGCTTCGCACCTTCTTGTACGGCGCTTCGCGCCTTTATCATTCTAAAGTTGTAAGGAATGACAATCAATGGTAAAGGCAATAGACGATTGACGGGTGTGTCCAGGGCCTGCGGCCCTCATGACTACCTAATTCATCCGTTTACTGTCTTAAATGCTTCGCATTTCCACGACAAGTTTTTTTTTTTTTGGTGTATAGAGCCAATTATTTTAATCATTTTTTGTGAAGATACCCTTGGCGGGAACCTTAGAATAAATGAAATATAATTAATCTAGTGTTAGTTTGTAGTTTGTATTTAAGGATTGGTTTGCATTTGAGCAAAAGCCTATATTCATATTCTGTTTTTGCCTTCCATGCACCAATATCTCTTGAACTGTTGTAGAATAGAAGGTCTGTCTTCTTACGATTAACTTTAATGAATTCTCTGCACGATTTCTACACATACGGTGCTTCCTGAACTGTTTTAAAATAGAAGGTATGTCTTCTTATGATTAACTTTAATGAATTTTCTACAAGATTCTCACTTGATGTCAATTATCATCATAGGTTAGACATCAACTAAGAATTTATAATCGGTATTGGTATAGAGCTATAAAAATGAGAGTTTATAATATTTGGGAAAAAAAATTAGAATTTCTAATATTTGAGATTGCGAGAAATTTTTTTTTTTTCTATGAGATAATAGAGATAATAGAATTCCAAATCACTTCTCAAGTGATTACGTATTCTTATATAGAAATCAAATCTTTTAGATCCATATTCCTTAGGAACAAGTCATTTAATATATGTATGTTTGGCTACGACTTAAAATAAGTTCTTATAAACTTATTTTTGGGTAAAAATTTCATTTTTTGATAATTTTTTTATACAATTATTTAATTTATGTTTAAAATTCCATAAGTTGCAAAAAAAAAAAAGATTAACTTTTTCAGAAAAAAGTTAAGATTATTTAACTTTATCTTAAAATAAGTTGACTTATTCTGAAAAATAAGTTTCTCAAACACCCCCATATTTATTCCCGTCTGTCCCTTCCCTGACATCTATCTTTCTGCCTGTTTGGCTTATCATATTTCTTCGAATTTATGGCTTATAAATCCATAAGAGCTTATGAGGGGTGTTTGTCTACCCAACTTATTAGCTCAACTTATAACTTATATGTTGATAAGTTGAATGTTGAGTATCCTTAACATTTAACTTTCAGCTTATTCTTATTTTTCGATACACGTAATATATAATATCATTCAAATCTTCAAAATCATATATCTTTTGATCCGTTCATTTGAAAATTGATATGTATATATCAAATTTCTCTACTCATCGAGATCTATCCATTGATATATATTACTCCTTCCGTCCCATAAATATTGTCTTAAGTTGATTTTTCAAAGTCAAAATTTTCTAACTTTGACCAACAATTTAAAAATATTCGTTTGTGATTTTACAAAATTTTAAATTGCTTCATAAAATAGAGTGCTCAAACTTTATTATTATATTTTTTATAAAAATAGATATTATTATATAATATGTTTAATTTGTTGGTCAAAATTGATAAATTTGACTTTGAAAATTCAACTTAAGACAATATTTATGGGACAGAGGGAGTAAAAAACAAATATTTTGAAAATAATAAAAAAAGTTAACTTATAAGTTCTGATTTACCAAACACTCTACTAATTTATAAGTTCTGATTTACCAAACACTCTACTGATTTATAAGTTCTGATTATTTATCACTTATATGACATTTATGCTTTTAAGCCACAACTCAAAAACAACAGCGAGGATTGTGAATTGCTCTAAAAATACAAACCAGAATGAACTGATTGTCTATTTATCATTCATAAAGATCATATGTATTGACTAAAAAGATTGAAATAATCCTCTAAAAATTGTTAGAAACAATTTCACATATAACCATCTACATAAATATGGTAATTTTGATCATTATTAAACATTATTACATCCAACCAAAATTCATAATTTATCTTTTTTTCTTAGAAATTTTTTATTTTAATTTTTAATACAAATTAATTATACTTGCATTAGAAAAAGATATTCAAAAATCCCCAATATTATTTCCATGTCGAATAATCATCAAATTTTAAAAGAAAGAGAATCAATGTTATTGTAATAGAAAAACATTTCTCTTTTGATATGCATTCAAATTTATAGAAATATGAGAATTTGATAGGCATATAAATTTACAGGAAATGGAAAATTCAAATTTATAATGCAATTCAAATTCATAGAAAATGATATAAATATTTTCATATATTATTATGTTATATTATACATATCAACGTGTTTATATGTAATAGAATCTTTAGGCGGGTTTCTCTAAAAATTATTTTGTATAATTTTATTAATTTGATCAAAATTATAAAAAAAAATAAAATTTACTCTATTTTTAGGTTCTAAATCTTAGGTAAGAAAATAAAAACAAGACAATTAATTATAATATATAAGGAGTATATGTAATATATAACTAGTATTTTACCCGTGCTACGTACCGATGGCACAATTCTAAAAAATATTAAATAATTACCAAAAATATATATAAGTATCAAAAAATAAATGATTAAATTTAATTGTTTAGATTGTAATGTTGATATCTACTATTTCATCAATTTATTATCTACTAATTTAGTTTGTTAAATTGTGATGTGTTTAAATATTTAATATCAAGATTATATAATTTAAGAAATAAAGTAATGTAAAACAATTACATACACAAACCTCGATCTGATCCAGATTTTTTCTGGGTTTGGACCGAATATGACGGAAAATCGGATTTTTTTTATTTGAAGGCCCAAAGATTGGACCGCCGCTTATATACAATCCGGTCCGGGTCTTGGACTGATAGACCCGGTCCAGTCTTATTCACCTGTCTAGATCGAAATGTTGTGTAGCCCTAACTGCACTGCACATAAATTACTTCTAGTAATTTGGTTTCTTGTTCAGTTTTTACTTTGTTAATTTCATAAATAAGTTTCGTTGGAATTCAAAAAAAGTCTCATAAGCCTCAAAAGCTTATTTATAATTTTTTCCCCGCACAATGGATAAATTATATTAAGGATAATAATAAGAAATAAGAAATTGATTGAGTGAGTGATATAATAAATCTTATGTCTTAAGTTTAGAAGCATTTAAACCCATGACAAATGAATATTTACATATAAAGTCAAGTAAAATGAAAATTTCATCGTATTGAAGTAGCTCATTGCCAATGATCTTAACACACTATTAACCGAGCAATCTTGTTATATATAGATGTAACTTCCCGATTCAATGTATCTGTAAAACTGTAAAGATCTTATAAGACATACATATAGTTAGTTAATTTTCTATCATAATATGTTAGATATCAACGTGTTTGTTATATCACTAATAGAGACTAAAATAATAAATTTTAATCAAATAAAAAAGTTATATATATTATTCAGTAATTTTCAAATTATTCCTAAGAAAAAATTGCGCTTGACTATAAAGGTTAGAAAAATGTTACAAATACTGTTAACGACACAGGTCAAACAATCATACTTATCATATATTTTCTTACTTTTTTTGAATGCGAATGCGGCAACAAAAGTTTGTAGCCATAGACCATAAAGTACTTTATAGAGAGTACATATCCCATTAATAATATATCGTTGTTTGCTTTGTTTGCGTATGTTCTGGTGGTCTGCCAATAAAGTAAAGTGAAAAATTTATTTTCCAAAAAATTAAAAATAAATTCACCTTATATCCTCGGATAGGCAGTAACAATCATTAACTATGGCATGAAATCATTCATATTTAGTATCAACCAACAATTATGTAAATTCATAAAATATAAGAAAAGACTAAAATTGAACATCTTTTGAGGGAGTAAGCAGTGGTAATGTTTATTCTCTTAGCAGGTTATATAATTTCGTGACTTGCACTTATAGAGTACCTATGTTAAAGTTGAATACCAATGTACAGAAATGATTTTGGAGAATGTAGATGGGTGGTTTTTATAACTACTCTAAAAAAAAAAAATTGTGGCATAATATGTATTCGACACACGAAGAAATATATTAATATAAGTATTATTAAGTTGAGAAAAGTTATATGCTTTAATTTGGAACATGCATGTATGTGTGAATAAATGTGTAGGTATTTTTGTTAGTAAGAAAATCAAAAGTAGATACATTAAGTGATTAACTCTTACAAAAAAATAGTATCATTCATAAACATTTACTTTTCTCAATCTAAGAATTTAAATTGCCAAATACAAACACTTCGTAGATATACAACTACGGTAGCCATACTTAGTTTGAGGAAGGGATAAGGATGCTCGTCGAGATGTGATATAATCTCAAAAAAGTAGGGACATTGATTTTTTGCAGTAGATTTGTCTGTTAGTCTCACAACAGACCATAAACAAAATTTACAATGATATAGTTTCAACTTATTTTAATTTGTCAAGTTAACGCATATATTTCAAATACATCTTTGAAATAATAAATTAATTAAACACATCTTTGAAATTAACATTTTATTTACACATGTATCACACCAAATATATATATATATATATATATATATATATATTTAACTAATTGTACATCTAATTTAATATTATATCTATTGCGAACTTACTAAGTAATTATCTTTACATTCCTGGATTTCATTTAATTAATGGTAAACCACAAATTAAATTTATGGACAGCTATTTAAAATGCTAATAATGAAAAAAAATGGTTGGTTCTGATTTTGAAAGATAATTATAAAACGTTTACTTAACTATTAGTAAATCTAATTTAATGTTAATTTTAATGTCGACTTACTTATTAATTGAATTTACACTCTTGGATTTTTTAACTAACAGGAAACCACAAAAAAAATTGAAGGACAAATAATCAAAATGATAATTATAGAAAAACGAATGGGTTTGATTTAAAATGATAATTGTATTAAAAAAATGGTTCAAAATAAATGACAATTAATGGTTTTAAGATTGTTTCTGTACCTTTTGTCATTGATTCGTCTTGTAAATTCAATATCCCTTCTGAATGGTTATGATCATTCATGTTGTACCTTTGAATATTAAGTTGGTGAAATAACAATATATATAACATTAAAGTCATTCAATTAAGTTGATGAAGGAAAGAGATTTTTTATTGATGTATCGATGAAAAAAACTATTGAATGCATTTTCATTGAATGTGAATTGTGTGTTTTTCTCAAGAATCAACTTCCAAGGATCTAGAAAATTTCTACTTTAGAGGAATCGAGAAACTGATTTATATGGGCATTGATCCCTTCCAGAAAGGCCATATGTGGAAAATCATATTGTACATTTAAATGTATGGACAATGATACAATATATATATTAGTGATCATGAAGGTAAGTTATGAATGATAACATTGTCAACCCAACATTGTAAAAAAAATATTTATCTATAGACACGCCTAATAATGTAAAAAAATCGGTGTAATGTGGTAAGGATTGATGCCGACAATTCAGTAAATCGTAGAATTATTGAAGCTGGCCACTGAATATTCTAATTGGAAGTAACCTTGGGAGGATTTGGAATTGGGATGATGAAAACCTAAATCGTTTTCAATTTTTTTTTGTCATAATCGTTTTTCTGTTGAGTTTATTGGACAATTAAAACATAAAACATACGATACTTATATATAATCGAAATAAAAAAATAATGTATCCAAGTATAGTCTTTCATTTAATAAAAAGATACAAAGTAGTGCCTTAACCGAAATTGATATGATTTAAGCAGGATGAGAATTGATGCAGACGCTTAGTTCATCAAAGTTGGCTAGGTGTTAGGTCCAATATGATTGTAGAAAGGGGGGTTGAATACAATCTATATCAATTTTTCAAAATTTATCCGTTAAATAATTTTCACTTAAACGAATATTTTGTGCGGAATTAATTGACACGGATTTCAAGTTGAATATAATTGTATATTAACTTGATGGGGTGTTACAAAATCAATCCAAACGATTATCAAGTGTTTAATAACTAATTAGAAAATTCGACATGAACTTTTCTAATTTAGTTAATAAAGATCAAGATAAGTACTAGGAAACTTAATTCGCTAGTAGTACAAGAATCACAAGTAAACAAGTTCCAGCGGATAGAATATTACAAAGATGATAAACTTGAATTTCTGTAAATTAATTTGTGCTTGGTGTTCTTGATATTGAGAGAGAAAACTGTTGTGCTTCTTGAAATATTTCTGCTGTGTTCTTTCTTAACTGATTTCTGCTGCTTCTGCTGTGTTTTATAACAAGAATAGGTCTACTGCTTTCTGTGGGATATTTTACTGATTCGGTATGACTTAAACTTCTTCAAGACATAATAAATCAGCTGTCAGCATGACTTAAACTTGCTCCAAGACATAAATAATCCTGCGGTATGACTTAATTTCAGGCGATATGACTTAGAAAATCTGTCGGTATGACTTAATTCTCAGCAGATCTGGCGGTATGACCTAAACAGCTTTTGTCGGTATGACTTAGCACTTTCAAGAAATATCTCAGCCTCTGTATGACTTAATCAGTTTAGCTCGGTATGACTTAGCAGTTGTTGCTGACGATATGACTTAATCTTGATGCTGGCGGTATGACTTAAATTTAAGTCATACCGAATTTATTCCAGCCGTGACTTAATCCTTTCATCTTTGTTTAAGTCTTTTCCTTAAGTCATATTGATTCATTTAATTAATTAATGATTAACCAATTCATATTTAATTGATACAATAATTAATTTAATAAATAAATTAATTCTTTTAGAATTAATTCAGTAATTAAATTAACTAAATGATTTTATATCAATTACAAATGAATTTAATTAAATCAATAAATAATTAATTTAATTCTCACAAACCACTGAAAATAATAAAGAATTACCACTGACTTGTGTTGACGTTCGATGTACTGTCTGGTTCATGAACGACTAACTTCAATAATGCTCCTTCATTTATGACTTTAAGTTGTGGTTTATTTCTTCTGTCAATTCTCTTGTACTCTTCTGTACTTTGACTGACTTTCAATCTATCACTCGAAAAATCTCTGTCACTGTAAATGAATCCATTCACTTCAATGCTATACTGGGGCTTGATCAGATAACTGAATCGTCTTCCAGTGTAAAACATCAAAACTATAGATTGACTTTCTTCTTTCTTCTGACATATATTGCTTCCTGAGATTCCTGTGACAGATCATACGCATATATACTTATTACAATTTGGTTTAAGTTGATTAGGATCCTCGAACTACAAATAGGCTGAGTCATATGCCTTTCACTAGGTCTGATGGAGAATAGGAAAGATACAATATATATTAGTGATCATGAAGGTAAGTTATGAATGATAACATTGCCAACCCAACATTTTAAAAAAATATTTATCTATAGGCACGCCTAATAATGTAAACAAATCGGTGTAATGTGGTACGGATTGATGCCTACAATTCAGTAAGTCGTAAAATTATTGAAGTTGACCACTGAATATTCTAATGGAAGTAACCTTGGGAGGATTTGGAATGGGGATGGTGAAAACCTAAATCATTTTCAATTTTTTTTTTGTCATAATCGTTTTTCTGTTGAGTTTATTGGACAATTAAAACACAAAACATATGAAACTTATATATAATCGAAATCAAAAATAAAGTATCCAAGTATAGTCTGTCATTTAATAAAAAGATACAAAGTAGTACCTTAACCGAAATTGATATGATTTAAGCAGGATGAGAATTGATGCAGACGCTTAGTTCATCAAAGTTGGTTAGGTCTGATGGGGAATAAGAAATTAGCGGCTTAGATTTCTTGTAATGATTAAATTGATATAATAATTCTATTTTTTAGTTTGTAAGAATTTTATATTTGAGGTATTTTTATTTTACGTAGATTGATTATTAGTTAATCGTTAAAAAAACAGTAGTTATTATGTTTAGTTTTTTTTATATAAGCAGTTATTATGTTTAGTTAATTGATATAAAAATACAAAAATCTGTTGTTAATGAGTTTAACTTGAGTTGAGTTTAATTTTGGCTGAAACGTAGAATCTAGATCCAATAGAGAAACATGTTACATTAAATTTAATTGGTCTGGACTCTGATTGATACTAAAATAATTCACAATCTTATAATTGGTTAGCTAATACGTGGTAGATTCAGGTATTATAATAAAGGAAGTTCAAAAACAATTCATAACTAAAAGATATATAAACATATGTAATTTACTGTTATGTGGATTTATTGAAAATATTATTTATGGTCAGTAGTAATTTTTTAAAATTAAAAACCATGTGATATACGAATTTATTAAATCAAGTTATTATTTTATTTAAATTTAATTTAATCGCGATTAATAAATTAGAATAATGATATGGGCTTAAAGTAAGCCTTAAAAACACATTTAATGTTGCATTAAATGAACCTAAGTTGGTCCAAGGTCAAAGCCCAATTACGAGGCCCAAAACCTTAATAATGATAATAAATTCGTAGCTGTAAAATCAGCCAAATAAAAGACCCCGTATTTGAGTCAACAAGGAAACCAAATCATATCAGGAGTGGTCTTCAAGGCATATAATTCCAATACTTATCCATCTATCCTTTGGAAGTATCTAGAATTGGGCCAAGACTGTGACTTGCCCACCAAGTCTCCTAATTCAACTCTAACTCTAGGGTTTTCATCACCTATATAAGGACCTGCTCCTTCACATCTAGAACTATGTTTTTTGGCTTGATTTTTGATATATTGCAAGATACGTAGGCATCTTGGGAGGACCCGAGTTAAGTCACGAAACACTTGATCAGCCATTAAAGCTCGAAGCTCCCCTTAACCCTAACATTCAATACGCAATAAATATACCCTACTTTTTATTCCATAACATTTGGCGCCGTCTGTGGGAACTTCGGATATCAACCATTGTAATAACCCTAACTTTAGCAATGCTACAGTGATCACATGAATAGTAAATTTTGAGGATTTAGGGAAATGATATGTAGGTACCCTATACTTGAGACAGGAAATGAGTAAACAGAAACCATATTAGTGTTGTACTAGGGAAATAAGTGACTCAAAATGACGATAGATTCCAGAAATTCCTGAATATGGATTTTTGAGGATTTCGAGTTCGAATGTGCTCCTATTTTATCAAATATTAAGGAGCATGGAGATATTAAAGGAATTATATATTGAGAAATTGGTGTATTAGGGTAACCTAAAGGATTATTAAGTTAAGGAATTATCAAAGGAATTTGGATTGGTAAACAATTTCGAAAACCACTGAGATAATGAGGTATACTCGAAACAAACCACAATTAGACGAGTATGGAAACCAAGCAACCAAGATTAGTAATCTAACAAGGATGCATACCACATTATGATTATCCAAGATTACTAGCATAATACTTAGAAAATAAGGAAATGAGAATATTAGATCATCTTAATGACATCACTAATGACATCACCTTCCACTAACACAAATTTAAGGGTAGATTAGTCTTTTAACATATAGATTTTTTTCATAATTTTCACCAAGCTTACACAACACTCTAGAGATTAGATGATAGGATGAGATAAGATCAAAAACAAGCAAGAAAACTCTCTCCCATCCCATAATTCCATTCGGCCATTTCAAGAAGAAAAGAAAAGAAATTCAAAACCAAAACCCTAGCTCTCTTCAATAACAAATCAAGAGGAAAATCATGGATGATCTTGGAGGATAGAAAGAGTGATATACAAAGTTTTATAGCCATCCATCATCAATTAGTAAGGTAACAAAAATTGTGAAGTTGATGATGAATAGTAGTGAATAGTAGTTTTCAAGAAACTAACTTGATTTTTATGGTTCTTTTAGTTAATCCAAGCTAGTGTAAGGTTGTTTAAGGGTTACCAAGGCTTGTTAAGTGTTTTCAAAGCTTCAAGAAGGTATAACTACTCTTGCCCTCTTTGTATTTATGGTGAAAATTGAGTTGGTTAGTGGTTAAGTGATGTTATTGTCTAGTTTATGATGATTATGTGTTATAAATGGTTTGTTTTGATATGGAAATTGTGTGTTGTGGACTTGTAACCATGGTTGGGATGTAAACCACATGGTGTAGGTGATGGTGTATAAGGTGGATGTTTGATTTGGAGGAGTCTGATTTTGGAAGTACGAAATTATAGCCGTTATAATGCCCGATTTTCGTTAGGATGTGAATTGCCCTGTTTTGGACCCCCTGCACCCGTACGGTACCCTACTGTCTAGGTTACCAATTGACTATGAAATGATAGAGCTTAGTTCATAGATCGTTTTGATATAAGGTACGTTAAAATCTGATGAACGGTTTAGGAGAAAAGTCAGTTTTAGTGAAAGCGGTTCAGAAACCGAGAAAACGTAGTTGTGTCAACTTTGAGGCAATGACTACCGTACTTAAACATTTTTAAAAATTATGAAACTTTGGGATAGTGTAGTAAGGTAGTCAAAGAGTTGTTACCAGTTGACCTTGTAGTAAAATTCGAAATCCATATTTTCTAAGAATTTTTACAGTTAAGTGTGATCGTTAGGGGAAATGGTGAAAACCCCTGAAACTTAGATTAAGGTTTTAAATGGTTAAGTTCTTGAACCTTTGGGGTAATAGTAATACGTTAAACATATATTAAAGTTTCAAAGGTAATGTTATCCAAGAGTGTAGTGAGTAAGAGATGTGGTTCTAACGACAGTCCTTTTGTGTTTATAGAAACTCCGGAAGAGGGACGAGCCATACTGTCAGGATACCGAAACCGAGGCAAGATTTCTTCTATACTTACCTTGGAAAACTATTTTATTTTCAAAGTAAATGATTTCATGGAATATATATGTTATTCTATGTTTGCTATATTGCTAAGAATTATTTCCCTGATATTGGAATTAAAGAGAAATGGATATGATTATGAATGGAACGAATATGCTTTATGGTAAAGAGAGGTGAAAGAGAATGGTATCAGTTGTTATCTAAAGTAAATAAAAGAATGGTATCAGTTGTTATCTAGGGTTATATGGTTTATAATACTATATTAAAAATATTCTTTTTGAGTATCAGTGGTTTAATAAATATTATTTGATTATCATTCATTACTCTTAAAATAGACGGAATATTTTATGAATATAAAAGTATGTTTGATTCCTGAATATGAAAGAGATTTCTGGATCATAATCAAAGCATTGTGTTACATATATATATATTTTATAGAAGTAATGTGCGAGAATGGAAATGATATGAGTGAATGACATGTGGAAATGAAAGCGAGAAAATGGAAGTGTGGAATGATATTTTTAAAGAGGGAATAAGGATGTGATAAAAAGGGGGATTGCAACAGACTTGCGTAAGCGGCTGTGTCAGGGCTGTGTGCGACACAGTCCAGCATTTATTATTTTTATTACGGCACGAAGATGCCAAGGGAGGATGTTAGCAGGTGGCCTTCCTCCAGGGATGATCTTCATTCCTTCTACCGGTAGTAAAAAGAGAGCAGGTACGATTAGGCGACTGATCATCGTCCTAACGTATCAGGCGACAGCAGATATCCCCAATGTTTTTGAAAAGAAAGTGTAGACAATGGTTTCAGATTTCTGTACTGAAAACAGAATAATGATATGAGATGATGAAATTATGGTTACAGATGAAGAAAAACTGATATTATATTATTTTAGATTTCTTTCTTATAATAGTAAGTGGATGATGTATTATTAAATAAGAGCTTTATTCTTCCTTAAGGCTTTTAATTGTTTTCTGCTATTATATATGCATATACATATATGTATACCTGTTCACATTCTAAATTCTAGGTTACAATATTATCTTGCTGAACTATTATAGCTCACTCTTGCTACTTATGTATATAACAGCTAGGTCCCATGCCGATACTACGCACTACACCCCGCAAGAGGGTAAGGGAAAGACGACCTTTTGAGCGAGTGCTGGCGACCATCCCCGAGGTAGTGACAAGCGAAAGGGGCTTAGTAGACTTATGTAAATTAAGGGTGTAAGTTTGTAATAAACTTTTGGTTGTTGAAATGCTTCCTGTAGAAGTATTATTCAACAATGTACTTAGTAGAATTCTGGGTTTGTAATAACTATTAACTTTAAACTTTTAATATTGTGAATGTTGTTCTATGAGCATATGATTGGTGTGTGTGTATTAGTGTGGGGTCAATTACTTAACTATTAAAAAAAAACTCAAGAGATATTGATATTGAATGGAAATTGGACCATAATGACCTGGATCCTTGACCCCGGATCTAGGGGCGTCACAGATGGCATCAGAGCTAAGAGTCATAATGCTCAAGAACAAAAGTGATAATAATAAATGTATCAGCTATAATATAAATTGTGAACTTCCATCAAGTTCAGGGGTGGTATATCGCAGGTAGTATTTATTTTAAGCATATATTATAATTTTATACACTGTTACTAATAGAATTTTATGTTTTATTATAGGGAGCGGAGATGGGTGAGCCGAGTCAGGACCCCCAGTGGCTAGGGATGTCAGAGCAGGAGCTCCTAGATCTTCAGCTGGCCGGGGTAGAGGTCCCTGAGTATGCAGTCGAGGACCTCAGGGAGAGACGCCGGACGGCGTCTAGAGAGAGATTTGAGAGAGAGGAGGCAGAGGAGCAGAGACGAAGAGATGCTGTGGCCATAGTGCCATATATGGGTAGACCTTCTACAGGATCTGATGAGCCAGGTCCTTCCAGAGTGAGATGGGAGATTCCGGAGGAGGAGAGGCCGTTGCGTAAGAGGCCTAGATTGTCAGTTATAGCTGAGGAGGAGGAGGAGGAGATTGAGTGGACCGATATCCATATGATACCTACCCCTGCCTTGCCTATTCCAGTACCATCACCAGTCCCATCTCCCTCACCGAGTCCTGGCCCTCTAGAGGATCCAGTTGAGCCATTCACTCCGTCCGGACATTTTATCTTCTCAGAGGATGAGATAGAGGGAGATCCGTCTGAGGATGCAGATACCGAGTCTATTCTTCCATCCCCACCATTTGCACCTCCACCACCTCCACCTGTACAGGCACCTGCCCCAGCTGCTGTGCCCCCTCAGGAGGCACCCTTACCGACAGGTGACTCACTACCAGCCATTCTGTTGACGGAGTACTTTGCCCTACAGGGTCAGTTGGAGGAGTCCCGCCGAGTGATAGACACACTGATGCAGAGGTCAGAGAGAAGGAGAGGAGGTATCATTCCTGATGGTATATCTTTGGGATTAGTGAGTGTTGAGCTGCGGGCCCTGGGTGACATTAGGAGGTTGTTAGCTGATAGAGGAGACCCAGAGTGGAGGGTTGCGATAGTGGATACAGTCACGTCTATGGTAGTCCAGATCCGGGACATTATTAGGGCAGGACTGTGAGTCGGGATAGTAGTCTATGTCACTAATCAGACTAGTCATCTTACTGATGTCTTTTTGGGGGATTAGTTTAGTTGGTTGCTGTTTTAATCTCAGTCTGATTGGAAGACAGTTAGTAGCACTTTTGTTGTAGCAGATTAGTATGTACAGTTATGTTTGTAGGTTTCGAACCATGTACCCTATGATGTAAAATATTAGTAGTAAAAGACGATGTACCCAAGTTGTAAAATATTTATTTAAATTAATGAAGTTTGTGCATTTCTATCTAAATTTTGCTGCATTTTTTATAATAAATGTTGAGACTCAAAAAAAAATATTGATGTATAAAAGGTGATTGACTTAATGAAAAGGCTATCGTGTTAAGGGCGATACACTTACCTACTAAAGTTATAATATAACTAGATGCAAATCGCGTGATAAGAATATTGTGATATGCAAATGAGTTAATTAATGATATAATTGTGTATATAGAAATGATGTATATTGTAACCCAAATTCGGGTAATTAATAAGGACTATTGTTATGTACAGAACTATGCCGCCTAGACGTGATAGTAGAGCGAATGCAAGGGAAAATGAGAGAGACGAAAGAAGTCGAAATATAGAAGGTACTAGACTGAACGAAAATGCTCATAATGAAGAAAATCATGAAGAAGAAGAAGAGGAATCAACTGGCCAACAAAGGAATCCGGGAGGTGATCCCTTTGCCCAATTCATGGACTTATTAAGGCAGAATTTAGCGAATCCACAGAATCCTCAACCACCACCTGTTCTCCCCAATCAGGCAGCTAATTCCTTTCGTGCCTTTAAGTCATTAAAGCCCCCAGAATTTGAGGGAACCACTAACCCAGTAGTAGCCAGGGCATGGCTAAAAGAAATGGAGAAAGCTTTCGAAATACTGAGGATAGAGGAAGATCAGAAAACAGTCTTTGCAGCCTATCTTCTAAAGGGAGAGGCAAATTACTGGTGGGAAGCTAAGAAGAACCTAGAAGAAGCGGGAGTGATAACCTGGGAGAGTTTCACTAGGGTGTTCCTAGAAAAGTATTCTCCTAGGTATTTAGAAAACCAAATGGAAATAAAGTTTCTGGAGTTAAAACAGGATAACCTAACAGTGGCAGAGTATGAAACTAAATTTACAGAACTGTCGAGGTTTGTTCCCGAGTTTGTGCGTACTGAAGAACAACGAGCGAAAAGGTTTCAACAAGGATTGATACCCTGGTTACGAACGAGAGTGGCCCCATTTGAGTTGACTGATTATGCTGCAGTGGTTCAAAAGGCATCTATTATAGAGGCCGAGAGTGAACAGGCTCAAATAGGTCGAGAGAATAAGAAAAGAAGATTTGAGGGTCCGAAAGGAGGATCAAGTGAGGGAAGCTACTTTAACAAAGGAGGTAGAGGACAAAAATCTCAATTTGTGGGAAAGTCGGGGGGTAACAAGACTACTAGTGATACGGTAAACCAAGGTGGTAAATTTTCAGGAACATTTCAGTCCAATCAATCACGACCACCATTACCAGATTGTGACACGTGTGGTAAGAAGCATATAGGAGTCTGTAGGGTGCTGGGAGTAACTTGTTTTAAGTGTGGACAAAAAGGACACTACCTTAACCAGTGCCCATCAACTGATACAAACCCTAAAAGAGATGTTAAGTGTTACCAGTGTGGGAAATTAGGACACATTGCTAGAGATTGCCGTTCCGGTGGGTCATACGCGCCAGGACAGAGTGTGACTTCTTCAAATAGGCCTACTGCTAGAGTGTACAACATGACCTTAGGGGAAGCGTTGACGAAACCGGATGCGGATACAGGTACTTGTTTTTCGATTTAAATTTTGTGTGTAAGTCTTTGGTTAAGGATCGACTTAATCAATTAATGGAATAAATAAGTTAATAATATAGATAAGGAAAATCAGTATCTGTTAAGGGCTAGGAAACGTTATGAAAAGAAAAGTAGGAGTGTTTTGGGAAAACACAAGCTCGTTGAGACGAACAGGAAATATATATTATAGGTAGTATTTTCTTACAATTGTTTTAAAGAATAGTATTAGAGTTAATTTTCTGGAAAATTTTACAGAGAGGAGCTATAGGAATATTGAGGTGTTAATATTTATGTCATGATAGAGATCAGAAGATGGTCAAACCATAAGTGAGATACACTACCATTCAGAAAAGGCCAATGTGGTGGCGGATATCTTCGTCAAAAGTGGAAGGAGAGACGAAATAACATGGAATGACTGGAAACATGATGGAAATTGTAAAGAAAAGACAGTAAAAGTACTGCTATTGATAAACTAAATGGCATGTTGATGAATGACAAGGAAGTGATATTGGTTTATTTCCGCGCAAACAAGATAGAGATATTATGAAAGGAAAAGGATAGAGGAAATAGTGTGGAAGTTAGAAGGTGTGAATGAAAAAGATACCTATGGACATTTCCAACATGATTCCGGGACGGAATCCTTTTAAGGGGGGAAGACTGTAATAACCCTAACTTTAGCAATGCTACAGTGATCACATGAATAGTAAATTTTGAGGATTTAGGGAAATGATATGTAGGTACCCTATACTTGAGACAGGAAATGAGTAAACAGAAACCATATTAGTGTCGTACTAGGGAAATAAGTGACTCGAAATGACGATAGATTCCAGAAATTCCTGAATATGGATTTTTGAGGATTTCGAGTTCGAATGAGCTCCTATTTTATCAGATATTAAGGAGCATGGAGATATTAAAGGAATTATATATTGAGAAATTGGTGTATTAGGGTAACCTAAAGGATTATTAAGTTAAGGAATTATCAAAGGAATTTGGATTGGTAAACGATTTCGAAAACCACTGAGATAATGAGGTATACTCGAAACGAACCACAATTAGACGAGTATGGAAACCAAGCAACCAAGATTAGTAATCTAACAAGGATGCATACCACATTATGATTATCCAAGATTACTAGCATAATACTTAGAAAATAAGGAAATGAGAATATTAGATCATCTTAATGACATCACTAATGACATCACCTTCCACTAACACAAATTTAAGGGTAGATTAGTCTTTTAACATATAGATTTTTTTCATAATTTTCACCAAGCTTACACAACACTCTAGAGATTAGATGATAGGATGAGATAAGATCAAAAACAAGCAAGAAAACTCTCTCCCATCCCATAATTCCATTCAGCCATTTCAAGAAGAAAAGAAAAAAAAAATTCAAAACCAAAACCCTAGCTCTCTTCAATAACAAATCAAGAGGAAAATCATGGATGATCTTGGAGGATAGAAAGAGTGATATACAAAGTTTTATAGCCATCCATCATCAATTAGTAAGGTAACAAAAATTGTGACGTTGATGATGAATAGTATTGAATAGTAGTTTTCAAGAAACTAACTTGATTTTCATGGTTCTTTTAGTTAATCCAAGCTAGTGTAAGGTTGTTTAAGGGTTACCAAGGCTTTTTAAGTGTTGTCAAAGCTTCAAGAAGGTATAACTACTCTTGCCCTCTTTGTATTTATGGTGAAAATTGAGTTGGTTAGTGGTTAAGTGATGTTATTGTCTAGTTTATGATGATTATGTGTTATAAATGGTTTATTTTGATATGGAAATTGTGTGTTGTGGACTTGTAACCATGGTTGGGATGTAAACCACATGGTGTAGGTGATGGTGTATAAGGTGGATGTTTGATTTGGAGGAGTCTGATTTTGGAAAGTACGAAATTATAGCCGTTATAATGCCCGATTTTCGTTAGGATGTGAATTACCTGTTTTGGACCCCCTGCATCCGTACGGTACCCTACTGTCTAGGTTACCAATTGACCATGAAATGATAGAGCTTAGTTCATAGATCGTTTTGATATAAGGTACGTTAAAATCTGATGAACGGTTTAGGAGAAAAGTCAGTTTTAGTGAAAGCGGTTCAGAAACCGAGAAAACGTAGTTGTGTCGACTTTGAGGCAATGACTACCATACTTAAACATTTTTAAAAATTATGAAACTTTGGGATAGTGTAGTAAGGTAGTCAAAGAGTTGTTACCAGTTGACCTTGTGGTAAAATTCGAAATCCATATTTTCTAAGAATTTTTACAGTTAAGTGTGATCGTTAGGGGAAATGGTGAAAACCCCTGAAACTTCGATTAAGGTTTTAAATGGTTAAGTTCTTGAACCTTTGGGGTAATAGTAATACGTTAAACATATATTAAAGTTTCAAAGGTAATGTTATCCAAGAGTGTAGTGAGTAAGAGATGTGGTTCTAACGACAGTCCTTTTGTGTTTATAGAAACTCCGGAAGAGGGACGAGCCATACTGTCAAGATACCGAAACCGAGGCAAGATTTCTTCTATACTTACCTTGGAAAACTATTTTATTTTCAAAGTAAATGATTTCATGGAATATATATGTTATTCTATGTTTGCTATATTGCTAAGAATTATTTCCCTGATATTGGAATTAAAGAGAAATGGATATGATTATGAATAGAACGAATATGCTTTATGGTAAAGAGAGGTGAAAGAGAATGGTATCAGTTGTTATCTAAAGTAAATAAAAGAATGGTATCAGTTGTTATCTAGGGTTATATGGTTTATAATACTATATTAAAAATATTCTTTTTGAGTATCAGTGGTTTAATAAATATTATTTGATTATCATTCATTACTCTTAAAATAGACGGAATATTTTATGACTATAAAAGTATGTTTGATTCCTGAATATGAAAGAGATGTCTGGATCATAATCAAAGCATTGTGTTACATATATATATATATTTTATAGAAGTAATGTGCGAGAATGGAAATGATATGAGTGAATGACATGTGGAAATGAAAGCGAGAAAATGGAAGTGTGGAATGATATTTTTAAAGAGGGAATAAGGATGTGATAAAAAGGGGGATTGCAACAGACTTGCGTAAGCGGCTGTGTCAGGGCTGTGTGCGACACAGTCCAGCATTTATTATTTTTATTACGGCACGAAGATGCCAAGGGAGGATGTTAGCAGGTGGCCTTCCTCCAGGGATGATCTTCATTCCTTCTACCGGTAGTAAAAAGAGAGCAGGTACGATTAGGCGACTGATCATCGTCCTAACGTATCAGGCGACAGCAGATATCCCCAATGTTTTTTAAAAGAAAGTGTAGACAATGGTTTCAGATTTCTGTACTGAAAACAGAATAATGATATGAGATGATGAAATTATGGTTACAGATGAAGAAAAACTGATATTATATTATTTTAGATTTCTCTCTTATAATAGTAAGTGGATGATGTATTATTAAATAAGAGCTTTATTCTTCCTTAAGGCTTTTAATTGTTTTCTGCTATTATATATGCATATACATATATGTATACCTGTTCACATTCTAAATTCTAGGTTACAATATTATCTTGCTGAGCTATTATAGCTCACTCTTGCTACTTATGTATATAGCAGCTAGGTCCCATGCCGATACTACGCACTACACCCCGCAAGAGGGTAAGGGAAAGGCGACCTTTTGAGCGAGTGTTGGCGACCATCCCCGAGGTAGTGACAAGCGAAAGGGGCTTAGTAGACTTATGTAAATTAAGGGTGTAAGTTTGTAATAAACTTTTGGTTGTTGAAATGCTTCCTGTAGAAGTATTATTCAACAATGTACTTAGTAAAATTCTGGGTTTGTAATAACTGTTAACTTTAAACTTTTAATATTGTGAATGTTGTTCTATGAGCATATGACTGGTGTGTGTGTGTGTGTATTAGTGTGGGGTCAATTGCTTAACTATTAAATAAAAAAAAACTCAAGAGATATTGATATTGAATGGAAATTGGACTGTGATGACCTGGATCCTTGATCCCGGATCTAGGGGCGTCACAACCATGGTTACCACCCGGAGAACACCAACACTTTCTGAAACCATCACTAACACCACCGTACCCCCGATCGGGGAACAAGTCCCCCCAGGGGCGAATTCTCAACCGCTGGTCACTCAGCCACAAGAAACTGAAGCGCAACCTCATGAGTCGTTACCCTTAGTGACGAATCCCACCACCCAAGGGACGAATCCCCTTCAGATGGTGGTCGCCCCTCTCGGAGGGCAGTCCGCTCCACCCACCGCTCAGATCTCTACTACAGTGATCCCCGTGAGCACGGACCCGATATATGGGTTGCCCAATTATCCCCCGTATCAGGCCGGACCAAGTGGTCACGCCCTCCAGATACACGAGCCATACAATCCACCTTACATCAGAGGTTTAGGACCCAATCAAGGCCAGCAATACTATGACTACTCAGGCCTGTATTCTGATGACTCATCCTCAGAAGAAGATAGGGATGAAGCCCCGAGGAGACATCGTCCAAGTAAGGAACCTATTGGACGCCGAAGAACCCATGATCGACCTCCCTTAACGGCTGTTGAAAAAATCAAGGCTCATGAGGCCAAGATCCAAAAACTAAAGGAGGACATAGAAAGGGAACAGCGAAGACAGAATCAGAATCGACTCCCACCAGTGACGGGAGGAGACATTCCTTTTGTTGATTTGGAAAGAACCCCAAGGAGAGAGAGAAGGACCGAAGTCCCTAGAGGTAGTAACACGAGGGTCGAAACCCCTAGAGGCAACCCTGAAGACTTAATGCAACTTGGAGATCCTGATGATCCAACCCCTCCATTCACTGAGGAGGTGATGAATGCGCATATATCACGGAAGTTCAAGATGCCTACCATAAAGACTTACGATGGAACGGGAGATCCCGCTAATCATGTGAGAACGTTCTCTAACGCACTGTTGTTACAACCTGCCAGTGACGCCTTGAAGTGTAGGGCGTTTCCCCAAACATTAGCGGGCATGGCACAACGTTGGTACAGCCGCCTACCACCAAATTCCATCACCTCTTTCAAAGAGCTGAGCACCGCTTTCGTCAGCCAATTCATTGGTGGAAGGATTCATGAAAAGGATTCCGCATCCCTCATGACTGTGGTTCAAGGGAAGAATGAGAATCTTAGAGATTACCTCAAACAGTTCACCGAGGAGACGCTCAACATTACTGATTTAGAGAACAAAGTGGCCATGATGGCTTTGCAGAATGGGACTTCGAATGTTTATTTCAAGATGTCATTGGCCAAGCATCCCCCTGAGAACATGACTGAGCTTCAACAAAGGGCGAGTAAGTATATCAAAGCTGAGGATAGTCTAAAGAAAGAGTCAGTAATGGGAAACACCGGGAATGGTGACAATTCTAGGAAGAGAAAGACAGAAGAAGAATATGATGGGAGAGATAAGTACTCGCGCACGGGCAGCGATTCTGATTCAGCCCCTAAAAAGGGTAGTCCAGGACAAAGGTTTACGGATTATGCAAGGTTGAACGTCCCAAGAAGGCAAATCCTGATGGACATAGAGAAGGATAGGGACGTAAGATGGCCGAAACCACTAAGGACAGATCCTGAGAAGAGAAATAAGAACCAATACTGCCGATTCCACAAAGACGTGGGGCACGATGCCGACGATTGTAGGCAACTGAAAGATGAGATTGAGTTCTTGATCCGCAGAGGAAAGTTAAATAAATTCTGCAAAGATGGGGATCGAGGAAACTCGAGATGGGATTATGATAGGAATGATGAAGATCATAACCGTAATCCACAGCCCCGGGGGCCAGTGATAAACATGATTTTTGGTGGCCCAACAGCGGCCGTAACTAGCAGAAATTCTAGAAAAGCATATGCACGAGAGGTAATGCACATTGTTGGTGAAGCACCTAAGCTTGCAAAGACGGAGGTCTTGATTGGATTCGATGACTCGGACCTTGAAGGGGTGAAGTTCCCCCACGATGACCCGCTGGTGATCTCACCTGTGATAGGCAACTCCCAAGTGAAGAGAGTCTTGATAGACAATGGAGCCTCAGTGGACATTCTGTTCCATGATGCCTTTTTGAAGATGGGATATACCGAGTCTCAGTTGACACAATCGAATATGCCCATATACGGGTTCAACGGAGTGGAATCGAAAGTCGAGGGAACAATTCAGCTACCCATGACTATAGGGCAGGAGCCACGGGAGGCAACTCAGATGTTAAATTTCTTGGTTATCAAAGCTACATCCACATACAATACTATCCTAGGTAGGACGGGACTACATGCTTTCAAGGCGGTTGCCTCTACCTATCATTTGAAAATTAAGTTCCCAACCAGAAACGGTGTGGGAGAAGAAAAAGGAGATCAAAAAATGGCAAGGAGTTGTTATGTGGCCGCTTTGAGGCCTGATGGAACTGGGGGGCAGGTCCTCCCGATTGAGGATATGAACATCCGTGAGGATGAAGAACGAAGAGGAAAGCCAAGAGGCCTTTGAGCAAGTGAAGAAGTATATGGCTGAGGCCCCATTGCTAGCTAAACCAAGTACGGGAGAAATCCTCTATCTCTACATGGCAATTTCAGATCAAGCAGTGAGTGCTGTGCTTGTGAAGGAAGAAGACAAGGTTCAGAAACCCATATACTATGTGAGTAAGGTTTTACACGGAGCAGAGTTGAATTACTCCACCATTGAGAAGTTTGCCTTAGCGTTGGTGACCGCTTCTAGGAAGTTACGGCCTTATTTTCAGGCACATAAGATAGAGGTCCTTACAGAACAACCGTTAAGGAATATTTTGCACAGCCCTAAAGCTAATGGTAGGATCATCAAGTGGGTAATTGAGTTGAGAGAATTTGATGTTAATTTCAAGCCAAGGACGACCATCAAAGCCCAGGCATTTACTGACTTCGTGGTTGAATGTACCATCGACAACCAAGAAGTCAGGGGGCAAGAGATAGTACCTCAAGAAGGCAATGAACCGCATAAGGAGGATAAGGAACCCGTGCTCGAGGAGAAGGAATACTGGATGCTCTATTTTGATGGGGCATCAAAAACAAAAACAAGTGGTGCAGGTCTTGTTCTGCAAAGTCCCGATGGATTCGCGATTGAATACGCCCTGAAGTTAGACTTCCCAACAACCAACAATGAGGCAGAGTATGAAGCTTTGATAGCCGGGCTTGGTCTAGCAGGGGCATTAAGGGTTAAGAATCTTAAAGTTTGTGGAGATTCAAGGCTAGTTGTGGCCCAAGTCAATGGAGAGTTTGAGGCAAGGGATGAAACCATGGCCAAGTACTTAAGGCTTGTGAAGGCAGTAATGACTCAATTTGATGAGTGTTACATAGAGCACATTCCGAGGGAGGAGAACATCAAGGCCGATGCCTTATCCAAGTTTGCCTCCTCCGAGATAGAGAATTACTCTAGAAGTGTCTACTTCCAAGTTCTGAGAGCCCCTACCATTGATTCAAAGTTGGTCGCGCCTATTGATGTCAGGGAATGTTGGATAGATCCCATAAAAGCACACCTCGAGACCGGTTGGCTCCCGACTAATGCCATGGAGGCACGAAAATTGTCTGTGAGGGCTTTAAGGTATGCACTAATTGAAGGGATACTATACAAGAAGTCTTTTGTGATTCCATATCTAAAGTGCTTAAGACCCGAGGAGGCCAAATCAGCTATTGAGGAGGTCCATGAGGGGATTTGTGGACAGCACTTGGGGGGCAGGGCCCTAGCTCACAAGATAGTCAGGCTTGGATTTTATTGGCCTGAGATGATGGTTGATGCCAAAGAGTACGTGAAAAGGTGTGATCGGTGCCAGAAGCATGCACCAATGGTTAGGCAACCGCCACAGATGTTGACATCCATCAGCTCCCCCATTCCTTTTGCTATGTGGGGGATGGATATACTTGGGCCATTTCCCATGGCCACTACACAAAGGAAGTTCTTGATAGTTGCTATCGATTACTTTACCAAATGGATTGAAGCCAAACCGTTGGCCAAGATTACGACCAAGCAAGTCGCACAGTTCCTGTGGGAAAACGTCATGTGTAGGTATGGAATACCACGAATCCTGGTTACGGATAATGGGTTACAATTCAACAACAAAGAATTTAGGGACTACTGTGATGATAATGGAATTGAGCTTCGGTTTACCTCGGTTGCCCACCCTCAAGCCAATGGGCAAGCTGAGGTTGCTAATCGAATCATCCTTGATGGAATTAAGAAAAGGGTAGAACGCTCTAGGAACACCTGGGTGGATGAATTGCTACCCATACTCTGGGCGTACCGCACCACCTATAAGGTGACCAATGGGGCAACCCCATTCATGTTGGCTTACGGAGCTGAGGCTATAGTACCCGTAGAAATCATGCATACATCTCCACGGGTGGAAGCCTTCGAACCTGACACCAATGAAGAAGGAATGAAGCTGGCCCTCGACCTGATAGATGAGGTGAGGGATGAAGCTCATGCTAGGAATGTTGAACATCAGAAGAAAGCCTCCTTCTACTATAACCTAAGGGTGAAAGAAAGGTTCTTCCGTCAGGGGGACCTAGTACTTAGAAAGATTGAAGCATCCGGAGTTGGACAGAAGGGGAAGCTGGCTCCAAATTGGGAAGGCCCATATTGGGTCAAAGGCACACTGGGACGAGGATCATACAAGTTGGAGACTTTGGAAGGAAACGAGGTGCTTCGCACTTGGCATGCATCGAACCTCAAAGTCTATTATGTTTGATTATCCTAAGTAGGATATAGCTTATATCTAATAGGAAAGTAGAAATAAGGACGACGAAACCATATCAGAGTTTGCAAACTCCGAGTAAGAAGTAGAGTATTATGTAAGGGTTGAACCCATTTCAGAATTTATTAATGCAATTTGGTTTTCTTTACTCAAGTTCTATGTCTGTTATGTATCAAAGCATATTTGAATTGCTAGCCAAGAAAGGCCAAGTACAAATGACAAAATAATTAAGTAAAAGAAAAATCGGAAAATGCATAAATAAAACCCCGGAGGGTTAGTCCGGTAAAAATATAAATAAGAAATATTTTTCGATTCGAATTTTTCGAAAAGGAAGGAAAAATTGAAAAATCCAAGTAGGGCAAGAGCCCCATTCAGAAAATCTCGCTCGAAAAATAAAGATTCGAAACAATAATTTTCGAACCACAAATGGGCTGGTCCCACCTATCAATTTTCATTCGAAAATTGGGTTGTTCAAAAAAAAAAATGAAAAAGCCGAATGAAAACAGCGAGTGGGACACAGAAAACTGTAAAATCCGAATGAGATTGCCGAGCCGGAACATAAAAATGGGTGGCCCCACTTGAAATTTTCAATCGGAAATTAAAAAAAAAAAGGAAAGACCGAGCTGAATTGCCGAGCAGGAGAAAAAATGGGGTGGCCCCCACTTCATGTTTCAATCGGGAAAAAAAAGAAAAAGAAAAAGGAAAGACCGAGCTGAATTGCCGAGCAGGAGAAAAAATGGGGTGGCCCCCACTTCATGTTTCAATCGGAAAAAGTAAAAAAAAAAAAAAGAAAAAGAAAAAGGAAAGACCGATCTGAATTGCCGAGCAGGAGAAAAAATGGGGTGGCCCCGCCTACATGTTTCAATCGGAAAAAGTAAAAAAAAAAAAGGCAAGACCGAGCTGAATTGTCGAGCAGGAGAAAAAATGGGGTGGCCCCCACTTCATGTTTCAATCGGAAAAAGTAAAAAAAAAAAAATGCCGACTGAATGAGAATGAATGGTCAAATTACAATTTGACCCTTGAAGTTTTACATTGGTTACAAGTTAATTCCTAAATTATTAGAAAAAATTAAGAAAAATACCTGTGGGTACCCGAAAATTCCTAAATTATAGGAAAAATTAAGAAAAATACCTGTGGGTACTCGAAAATTCCTAAATTATTAGGAAAAATTAAGAAAAATACCTGTGGGTACCCGAAAATTCCTAAATTATTAGGAAAAATTAAGAAAAATACCTGTGGGTACCCGAAAATTCCTAAATTATTAGGAAAAATTAAGAAAAATACCTGTGGGTACTCGAAAATTCATAAATTATTAGGAAAACTTAAGAAAAATACCTGTGGGTACCCGAAAATTTGTAAATTATTAGGAAAAATTAAGAAAAATACCTGTGGGTACCCAAAAATTCCTAAATTATTAGGAAAAATTAAGGAAAATACCTGTGGGTACCCGAAAATTCCTAAATTATTAGGAATAAATAAGAAAAAATATCTGTGAGTACATGAAAATTCCTCAAATATTAGGAAAAGTACAGAAAATTACGAGGAAAATTATAGAAATATTTTCTTGATAAATTGAGCAATAATTTATTCTATAATGCATAAAAGCTCTATAAAAGTGCCAAAAATTGCTAAAAGCAAGCACAAGACACAAGTTAAAATCTCGAATATGGCAAATCGTCGTAAAAGTGTAGGTCGCTCCACACTTTACAATAAGGCGGTATATGTGAAACACTAGTGTAAATCAAAATCCCCATATGAGGGTACGAAAAATAAGGAGTCCTAGGTAAGGGATAAAAACGTCCCCGAGTCTCGAAAAAGACAATTATAACTTCCACGAAAACCTGATCAGTTTTTCTAGAAGTTGGGGGGCAAATGATATGGGCTGAAAGTAAGCCCTAAAAACACATTTAATGTTGCATTAAATGAACCTAAGTTGGTCCAAGGTCAAAGCCCAATTACGAGGCCCAAAACCTTAATAATGATAATAAATTCGTAGCTGTAAAATCAGCCAAATAAAAGACCCCGTATTTGAGTCAACAAGGAAACCAAATCATATCAGAAGTGGTCTTCAAGGCATATAATTCCAATACTTATCCATCTATCCTTTGGAAGTATCTAGAATTGGGCCAAGACTGTGACTTGCCCACCAAGTCTCCTAATTCAACTCTAACTCTAGGGTTTTCATCACCTATATAAGGACCCGCTCCTTCACATTTAGAACTACGTTTTTTGGCTTGATTCTTGATATATTGCAAGATACGTAGGCATCTTGTGAGGACCCGAGTTAAGTCACGAAACACTTGATCAGCCATTAAAGCTCGAAGCTCCCCTTAACCCTAGCATTGAATACGTAATAAATATACCCTACTTTTTATTCCATAACAAATAAGCATGGTAAATAATAAAAATTTTGTATATGATTGATTGATTGAAAATTTAGAAGTGAATTCTGATTGTCTCTAAAATAATTTTTTTTTGATTGGTAATTTATTCACCAACAAATAATAATACTCTTCTAGCGAATATTTAATAATTTAAATAATCAAAATATATGTAGTATTGGTTTAGATGCATTTATTAATTAATTTTATTAACAAATTATGAATAAATAATTTTTTGAGTTTTTTTTAAAAAAAATCGAGTATTTGAAGGTATGAAAATTATCCAAATTATTTAAAATATGATTTCAAAATCCGATGTTTTTCATATTTCTAGTTAGTTAGATTATAATTATTTAAAATCGGTTATAATTGTACAATATATATTATAAAAATTAATTTATAATATATGATAATATGTTTGTGATTGATTTTATATTAAAAAAGTGGTAGATTAATGAATGAGTAGTTATAAAATATAATTTAAAATATATAATAGTATATCATGATTGATTTCAAATTAAATAGTGAATTTTTATTTAAAAAATATGTATTTATGGATATATAAATAAAATCATTATTGCATTTAAATTAGAAATGTTAACTAACCATGGTTAATGAGGTATGTTGAGAATGTAAATAAGAAAAATTCTTAATATAACATGTTTGGTTTAAAATTTAGAAATCAACTCTGATTGGTTTTAAAATAATTCTTCGATTTTGATTGGTTAACTGCACATGGGTAGACTCAGATATTATAATAAAGGATAAAGATATGATGTATTTCATGTTCGAAATTTCGTATATACGAGAAAATTTAGAGAAAGTAAAAATTAAAATTCATTATCTTTATAGTTATTAAATTTAAGGAAAAAAGTTATTATATAAAATCCTTTATTATAATACCTGAGTCTACCCAGGTATACAGTTAGATGCAGTTAGCCAATCAGAAAACTATGAATTATTTTAGGACCAATCAGAGATCATTCCTCAAATTTAGACCAATCATATTATATCAAAAGTTTTCCTTATTTACCATTCTTATCCCATTATACTAACCATGGTTAGTTAATAATTCTAATTTAAATATAGTAATGACTTTATTTAACATATCCATAAATTACTTTTTTTTTTTTTTTTGAGAACTATATCCATAAATTACTTATTTACCATTCTTATCCTATTTATGCTAACCCATAGTTTAAATATAGTAATGACTTTATTTAACATATCCATATATTACATATTTTTTTAATATCAAAAATATTTATAATAAATTAATATATTAAATTAAAATCAATTAGAATTATACAAATATATAATATTAAGCGATTTTCGCAATTTGAATTTTCCACTCTTTCGATTTACAATATTACGAATTAATTTTCATAAAAATATATAAGAGCCAATTAGAATTTACCACTAAATAAATTAATTATAAAAAGCAATCAGAATAATATATTATTACATACTAGCACATCTGTTCCTTGCGCCACTCTCTACGTATAGAGCTATTTTACAAAATTGCGTATTTATTAATTGTTTTTAACACAAATATATTATTTTAATGCATGGGTCTATTTTATTTATAATATAAAATATAATATCTTAATATCTCAAACACTCGATCTACAATCATAAGGTGCAAACAAATTTGAATAAATCCACTCTTATTCAATTAAATATTTTAAAACTTTAAAAATATTTACTACACCATTCCAAATACACCATCAAAATTTAAGTAATATAAACTTTTAATTAATCAATTATAAAAAAATAAATTTAATCAATTAAACTATTAAAAAATGAATTTTAAACCAATTATCATTAGCATTTTACTTATCAGTATTTTTTGGTTATGCATGAATTAATGGGACAAATAAAGTGACTTGGCGATATATTTGAATTATTCAAGATACTGAACAGACTCTCAAATAGTACTATACATTATTTGGTGTATAAATTATCAATCCAAAAAATAAAATTCATTAAGAGTCAATAAAAATATTGTTAGTGAATATTTTCATAGCAAATTGCTCAACTCAGCGCAAAAATTCTAATAAATCACTATTTTTTGATATTTCATAGTAAAATGGTCAACTCAGCGCAAAAATTTTAATAGATCAATTTTTTATAGATAATTAATCTATCAACAAAAGGGCATATGTCATCTACACAAATAATCATTCAATTTTTTTTTAAATCATAATTTTTTATAGGTAAATAATTTATCAATAAAATGTCATACATCTACAAAAATAATCAAGATTGGACAAATACATATTAAAATAGATCATATCAAGATAACAAGGTTTGCTTAATCCAAACTACAATCGCTGACAGATCTTAAATTGTGGTACATCACTCGCTTATATCACTGAAATATATAGTCTTTTGGGCGAAATAATCCAACAATTTATTCTAATCGTAGGGGAAATACATATGCGATTTGTGAGAACGTATTCGAACAACTAACCATAACTGTGATTCTATATTATCCAAATCAATGAACCAAAATAATAAAATCCTGTAGATCTAAGATCCTTGATGCCAAAATAAAGGAACCTCTCTCAAAAGAGCAAGAACAAAACCCAATATATGGATAGACAAAATCCACTAACGGGATACTAGACTCTCAATAAAGAGATATATTTATTGAAAAATAAAGTAAAATCAAGAAAAAGAAACGGGAATTATCATTCATATGGGAAAAGTACAAAATCCAATATACCAGTAGATAAAACCCACCAACGTAGTACTAGACTCTCAATAAAGAGAGATATTTATTGAAAACCAAAGCAAAATCAAGGAAAACAATAAAAATGGGCTTATCATCAACCAAAACGCAGATGTCAACCACTACACTTTAGTTTACTGTTTTTTTAGGAAAGGAGGGGAGAGAGAAAGGGCTATAGCAATCGTTTAAAATTAAATATTATTGATAACTATATAGGTCGATACATATAAAATTATATATTGTTTCTAATAAAAGGTGCCCATTTTAATTTTGTATTCTTGAATTCAAGTAATAGTATTCAATTCTCATATCCTAATGTAAGAGCAGACATACCGAATTTGCTTGGTTGTTTAATAATATTTATTTTTAATATCAACAAAACCTTAAATATAGGTAAAAAAATTTAATAACTTTGTAGATATATTCTAATCAAATAGATATATTTATTAACAATAAACAAAATAAAAAAAATGGAGAGCTTCATTTTTATGTACTCTACTCTTAGTTTTATTTTGTAGCATTTCAATGTTATTTCCAATTATATAGTAAAATGCTAAAAGGATGATCGGTCTAAGTCAGAGTACATACATTGATAAGGTTTTGCATCGTTTTGGTATGCAAAATGCTAAAAGGGGATATGTCCCTGTGTCTCAAGGAATAACGATTTCTAAAGACCAGTGTCCGAAATCATTAGATGAGAAGGACCACATGAATAAAGTTCCATATGCATCAGCAATTGGATCTATCATGTATGCAATGGTATGTACTCGACCAGATGTTTCGTATGCTTTGAGCATGACGAGCAGATACCAGTCTAATCCAGGTGAAGGTCACTGGACGGCAGTCAAGAATATTCTAAAGTACCTGAAAAGGACTAAAGATTCATTCTTAGTGTATGGAGGAGAGGAGAAGCTGGTTGTAAAAGGTTACACCGATGCAAGTTTCCAAACAGACAGGGATGATACTGTATCACAGTCTGGTTTTGTATTTTGTCTAAATGGAGGTGCTGTAAGCTGGAAGAGTTCAAAGCAAGAAACAGTAGCTGATTCTACAATGGAGGCTGAGTACATTGCAGCTTGTGAAGCGGCTAAGGAGGATGTTTGGATTCGAAAATTCATTTCTGATTTGGAAGTGGTTCCATCGATTGCAGATCCCATTGATCTATACTGCGATAATAATGGGGCCATCGCACAGGCTAGAGAGCCTAGATCGCACTCCCGATCCAAACATATACTCAGAAGATATCACCTCAAACGAGAGATTAATGAAAGGGGTGAAATACATATATGTAAAGTGCATACAAATGATAACATTGCAGATCCACTGACCAAAGGCCTGTCGCAGCAGAAGCACGACGGTCACACTAGTTCCATGGGTATTAGATACATGGGTGATTGGCTCTAGTGCAAGTGGGAGATTGTTAGTGTAGGTGCCCTAGAGGCAATACATTGTTTCTTAAATAAACCTTATGTCATTTGATTATTAAATAAATGTATTTATTATGACTCTAATTACTGCGATATTTGTTAGCATAATAAATGTCCTTAGAATAATGATACACATTATATAGTTTAAGTTTACAACTTGAATTTGAGATTATATAATATCATATTCTTAAAGGTCCCTAGTCGAGTATTATTATACAGGACAATAATAATACATAAATAGACCAGTATGTTTTTGACTGATAACCACATCTCATTGGTTATAAGTATGGAGATACTAAAGTCAATACATAGGTACATGTAGAGTACATGGTACTGGACAGACCCAACGTGAGATTCTTCATGTTAATTAAGTCATAAGAAAGACTCACAGTGATAATGGTGTAATGATCCTTTGACTTGAGATCATTATATTTCTATACGAGGATAATATACTTTGACTACATTAAAAGTTACCTTTGACCGGGTAATGATAAAAGTGGACATCGGGTATATTGTGAATCGTATGAGAAATATGAATGATAGATAAAGGATTTAACCCTCCTATTATTAGGAGAGATATTATTGGCCTCTTGATTGAGTGAGACTATAAAATGCATGGCCGTGCTCAAATAATGATTTGTTTTTAATAGTCTACTCATGGATCAAGTAAACCCGGATTAAATTATGAAGAGGATGACATGAAACATGCCTCGAGTTTAATCTATAATATTTGGTTAAAGGGATTATATTACACGGGAACATTAATCACAAAAGGTTTTATCGAATCACGATTTAATTATTATTTAATTGGGTAGCAATGATGTATTACTAGATGCCGCTCATTGTTTATAATTTTATTAGAGAATAAAATTATTGCCAATTAAATGATAGCCTACAGGGTCACACACATAGAACATTTTAAGGAAGAATTAATTTAAATTATGAATTTAAATTAATTAAATGATTAGTTGTATTTTATTATATTAATTAAGTGGGACTTAATTAAGATATAATCAAATACAAATGAGATATGATTTTAATAATTAAGTATGACTTAATTATTATTTATTTAAATAATAGGATTTGATTCTATTATTTAATTAATCAAACTTGGGCTAGTTTTTAGTTGGGCTTTTACCTTACACTATCATATAAATATATGATGATAGGTAAAGAAGGTAATTAAATTTGTACGACAAAAATTATCCCCAGCCGCTTGAACCAAAACCTGAAAAGAAGATCTCATATTTTCATTGGAGGCTAGTACCTCCCTTCCAATCAAGAATCGTTCTTGGAGTGTTCGTGTGGATACCGTAGAGGAGGCTTTGAAGAGGAGCACTCAACGATCGTGAAAGCTTGGATCTCCATTAGACATACAATCGTAAAGCTTCTTTAAGGTAAATCATCAATCTCCGAATTAAATATCATGTTTTTGCATGGATCCTGCGGTAGGATTTCGATAATTATTGTTTTGTTTTAATTTTCCGCTGCGTTTTTGATGCTCGAAACCTATCACAATGGGTTTCTATATTTTTTATTATATTAATATTCAAAATATTTGCATGGGTCGTGATCAATTTTTAAATAAATATTAGAAATTCATAAACACTAATTTCTAACGATCGTTATAAATCATTAGATTGTCTCTCAAAAAAAGATTGCATGTTTCAGCGATACGATAATGGATCACTACTGTGCAAGATCCATTAAACGAACGTAATTATGACAATGGAAAACTTTCATATAATATAGTTTCCTGTATGTTTCTTCCATATCATTTTTACAAATTTTATGTTCTTTTATTAGTGAATTGATTTACTATATAAAAATAAACATTATCAATTAAGCAAACAAATCCAATATATCCCGTTCTTTGAGTAAGATATGACTGTTAGAGTTTATGATGATTGTCATCAGCTTATTTTTAATGACAACTTAAAATGTGTATATTCAGTTTCGGAGTTTGTATGTTGAATTTTTTATTCTTTTTTATCAGAATATGGTATATTCAGCTTTATAGCGAGACACAGTAGTTAAATAGCTGACCGTATTTGGGGTGGGGAAAATGTCCACTCTGATTTTATTCATGTACTGTTAAACGATTTGAAAGTTGAATGAAAGCTTTATTTCTTGGCAAAAAAGGAAAATATTAGTTTTTTTACCCATAAATAAGGAAGGAAAATTAATTCAATCTAACGGTACCCGATCCGAACACCAAAATTTTGGATATACCGAACCTGAATTTTTGCATTTAGGTTTGGATATAAATTTTAAACCCGAAATAGTTTCGTTTTGCATTTGGATTTAAGTTATACTGAACTGATATCCTATCCAAAATCTGAAATCCGATCCACTATCGAAACCCGATACACAAATAATATAATATTATAATTTGAAATTATTTTATGTTGTATTTTAGATGTAAGACATTTTTTTTTATTCAAATATTTTATTAGAAATAGTCAATACTAATTTAGTAATTAAAACTTCTATCTTTCAATCTCAAATTTTATTGATATATTTAAGATGTAATTTTCTTTAATTTACATAAAATTTTCACTTCTGTGTATACAAATAATTATTTTTTAACATATTTTAAAATTTTACTTAATGTGTTAATTCGTATAATATGTTATATTTGACTAAAGTTAATCATTTTAATTTTTAATTTTTGTATAAATATAATTAATATTGATTTCGTTCAGCAATTATTTTAATTTGACTACATTATTACTAATTTTGGATGCCCAAAAAAACCAAATATAATCCAAAATCCGACGAATTTGGTTTTGGATATTGAATTTTGGATTTGGATTTATTTTTACAATTCAAAAATATTTGGATGTGGGTTTTGATTTTACAAAATTCGGATCAAACCCAACCCGTTGTCACCCAAACACGTAAAATAAGACATTTGAAAATGAGTATCACCTATCTATTTTCTATTTGACTAAGACTAACATGTTAAAATAGAAAACTGTACGTGAAACTAAAATCAAATGTGTCATATGTAAACACGTAATCACATTATTATATATGTGTCCTTGTAATTTAATTATTGGGTTAAAAAACATGAAATTCATTTTAATTTTACAGTGAGTATATTTTTCCAACATATATTAACGTAGATGTGAAAAATCGTTTGTGATTTGTACATTCATGCCATGTGTCTTTGGGGTCTTGCATGAAAATGACATAAAATTATTTTGCGTACACAAAATTTGAACACCAAATGCTACTAAACTACGTAATTTTTTTGTACAGGAAACGAAAATATTACGCGAAAAGAAAAAATATGACAATTACATGTAATGTTACTCTCTGTCCAAGTTATCTAAGTATGTTACTAGAATGTAGGTTGCCTCTCCTAATCTTTCATAGAGAAATTGCTCCCTAACCAAGTCTTAACAGCCTTTAGAGAAGGTATGTCATTCCCCATTAGTAGTATGTCATCAACATACAGTACTATGAATGCCACATGGCTCCCACTAACCTTCTTGTAAACACAAGGTTCATCCTCGTTTTGAATAAAGCCATACTCCTTGACTGTTTCATCAAAACGAATATTCCATTTCCTAGAGGCTTGCTTCAATCCATAAATGGATCGACGTAATTTACATACCTTGCCAACATTTCTTGGATCGACAAAACCTTCTGGTTGTGTCATGTACACATCCTCTTCAAGGCTCCCATTAAGGAAAGCTGTTTTGACATCCATTTGCCAGATTTCGTAATCATGGAATGCTGCAATTGCAAGCAAAATCCGTATGGACTTGACCATGGCAACTGGTGAGAAAGTTTCATCATAGTCAATACCATGAATTTGTTTGAACCCTTTCGCAACCAGTCTTGCTTTATAGGTCTGAACATTTCCTTCCATGTCAGTTTTCTTCTTGAAAACCCACTTGCACCCTACGGGTTTTACCCCTTCAGGTGGATCAACCAAATCCCAAACTTGGTTTTCGTACATGGAATCTATCTCGGATTTCATGGCTTCAAGCCATCTCTTAGAGTCTAGACTGTTCATAGCATCTTGGTATGTGAGAGGCTCATCCTCATCTATGAGCATCAAATCCCCACATTGAGTCAAAAGAAATCCATATCTCTCTGGCTCATGGCAAATTCTACCAGATCTACGAACAACCTGTGTTTCTTGAGCATTATCATTATTCTGCTCTTGTTCCACCTCAGGTTCAATGCTATTTTGTGGTTCTCAATCTTCATCGAGATCTATAGTTCTCCCACTGTCCCTTTTGGAAACAAAATCCTTTTCCATGAAGACAGCATCTCGAGCAATGAACACTTTCTGCTCAGAAGGACTATAAAAATAATACGCCTTTGTTTCTTTAGGGTATCCCACAAAATTGCACTCTTCGGATTTAGGTCCAAGCTTGTCAGATACTTGACGTTTTACAAACGCCTTGCATCCCCAAACTTTCATAAAGTTCATGCTTGACCGTTTCTCCTCCCATATCTCATATGGAGTCTTTTGAACCTTCTTGGTTGGAACACTATTAAGTGTGAAAGCCGCTGTTTCTAGAGCATAACCCCAGAAACTTATTGGAAGATCTGCATGACTCATCATCGATCGTACCATGTCCAACAAGGTGCGATTTCTCCTCTCTGAAACTCCATTCCATTGAGGTGTACCTGGCGGAGTGAGTTGTGATACAATACCACACTCTTTTAAATACTCTTTAAATTCGGTGCTTAAGTATTCACCCCCACGATCGGATCGTAAGATCTTAATACTTGCACCTCCGCCTATTTGCTTCTCTACTTCAGCCTTGTATTCTTTGAATTTTTCAAAAGAATCGGATTTGTTCTTCATAAGATATACATATCCATATCTACTGAAGTCATCAGTAAATGTTATGAAGTAGTAGTAGCCTCCTCTAGCCATCACACGCATTGGGCCACATACATCACTATGTATTAGCTCCAAACGTTCAGTGGCCCTTTGACCCTTACCAGTAAAAGGGGCTTTAGTCATCTTACCAAGCAAACAAGATTCGCATTTTTCGTATGATTCAAAATCAAACTTATCCAAGTATCCATCTTTATGTAATTTGGAAATGCGTTTCTCATTTATATGGCCTAGACGACAATGCCAGAGGTATGTTTGATTTGAGTCATTTACTTTAAGTCGTTTGTTTTCTATGTTACAGATAGGATTATCCAAATCAAGAACATATAAACCATTAAATAAACGCGCAACACCATAGGTTAAATCATTCAAAGCAAAAGAGCAACTGTTGTTCTTTATTGTAAACGAAAAACCTTTCTTGTCCAAACAAGAAACAGAAATAATGTTTCTGCGAATCGCAGGCACGTAATAACAGTCATTTAGTTCTAAAACAAGCCCAGAGGGCAAAGATAAATAATAAGTTCCTACGGCTAAAGCAGCAACTCTTGCTCCATTGCCTACTCGTAGGTCCACTTCTCCCTTAGCCAAAGTCATACTTCTCTGCAGTTCCTGCACATTTATACAAATGTGAGAAGCACATCCAGTATCCAATACCCAAGATGTAGAAATAGACAGATTGACTTCTATAACATAAATACCTGATCCAGAAATCTGAACACCCTTCAATTTCTTCAGATCCTCCAAGTAAGCATGACAGTTTCTCTTCCAGTGACCAGGCTTGTGACAATAGTGACAATCACCTTTGTCAGCCTTTGCGACATCTCCCTTCGGCTTTTTAGCCTTTTTGAAAGAGGGCTTAGAAGGACCAAGATCTTTCGGTGTAACATTTTTCTTGCCCTTCCATTTCCCCTTTCCCTTAGCACCTTTCTTGCCCACCATCATTATGGGAGCTTTCTCAGGTGCCTTGACCATATTTGCTTCAGTGGTCCTCAGCATGGCCAACAATTCCATAGGAGTCTTATCTTTCTCAGTCATATTGAAAGTCATTATGAACTGAGCATAGTCGCTGTTCAAAGATTGCAAGATTATATCGACTTGAGCCTCTCGCTGAAGCGGGAAACCCAAACGAGCAAGGTAATCACAATACCCAATCATCTTTAGAACATGTGGTCCGACTGGTCCATTGCCCTGCTTACACGAGAAGAGTGCTTTGCTTGTGTTGAACTTTTCAACACGAGCCTGTGATTGAAACATCGTTGAAAGATGTTCAAACATAGTATAAGCATTCATATCAAAATGCTGCTTCTGGAGCTCAGCATCCATAGTAGCAAGCATAAGACAAGCCACATCAGTTGCATCATCAATATGCTTCTGATAAGCATTTCGTTGAGCAGCAGTGGCATTGTTAGCAGGGGCTTCCGGTGGAGGAATATCAATCACATAAGATTTCTTTTCCTGCATGAGAACAATTCTCAAATTCCTAGACCAATCAAGGAAGTTCGATCCTGTCAGCTTGTCCTTCTCAAGGACTGATCGCACAGAGAAAGTGTTGTTTGTATTTTGTGCCATTTGTTTTCTACAATGATAAAATGCATAAGATAAGTTAGATTGTTACATTAATTATGTTCAAGTGATTATGACATATTCATAATATATCTCCCACTATTTTTTATCAAATTAATAGCCCTTACTATTAAATCGGAAAGAATATCCCATAAATCTTTCTAGTGAGCCAAGATCCATATTTCATCACATCCTAAGTCAACCACTGGTAGTCCTTAAAACATGATTATTTAGGTAGACAACAGTTGTCAATTATATCATATATAATTCTTGGATAGTTTGGTGAACAACAATTGTTCTTGTTTATCTAATAGACTTTGAACCAAACTCTATGCTTCTAAGTTCATAATAATTGAATATAACCGTTTATTTTCACCTTATTATGACGACTCAGTTAAGTTAAACCCAATGATACAACGATCGAATATAACCGCTTATATTCGTCACATCTCACCACGATAGACAGGAGTCCCCTGCCACTGGCAGTCATTCCCCTTATCGATCTAGGATTCAATGAGTGTTCATTCATTGGAAAGCATCCGATTAAAACTTAATATTTTGTTAAGGGGTTTTGATTTAAAACGACCATGATCCCATCATAAAGAGATTCCCAATTTTTTCTTGAATTAAATACTTCAAATCAATATTCATCAATAGTTTGATTTCCAGGTTGTTGGAGGAGTCACAAGTGGCCTCACTTAATACCCAACTTCCTTACAGGTAAAACCCGTTTTTGACAAAATCTCCCCATATCTAAATCATTGAAAATTTGTATTTAATTCCGTGTTTCATAAACACAGAAATCTCATGATCGTTTGTTCATTTTAAAATCTCGAATCGTTACAGATTTTATCTTGTTTAGCATGGCAAGCATGGTATGGGTGACGTATCTAATACATGCATACATCATTAATCTAATTAAAACATGCATACATTTTTCTACTCTACACATGCATCATATGTAAAGTGCATCACATAAATTAATATGCTATGGTTATGGCCCAATCCTATGCGATTTTTCCAAGCTAATGGAAAAATCAAGGTCAATCTATGGTGGTAATAACTAATTATTACATAATCTCTTGCTGCGCTTCCAAAGCTGCCTTGATTGCCTCCAAGCTCCTCTTAAAACATTTTACAAAAGAACTCGAGTTGCATTCGAGATAAAATAATTACAAAAAGAAAAACGACATGCAAGTCGTATTTAGAAACCAAACCATAAACAAAAACCTCTATCCTATGGGTCTCAAGGCCATAACCATCCACCATGCTCTAGTAACAATTAAATAACATGTCATATTATCTAATCATGTTATACCATATCATATTTCAGATGATCCAATCAAATAAATCATATAACGCAAAATTCAGAAAATCAGAATCAAATTCTGAAAACAATAAATCGCGTTTTTAATGCACTAAACGGCGTCAAACGCCTTACAGACGAGTCAGTGATACCTATGGTATCAGTTTTGTTCAGACGCTCGTTTCCAGTTAGAAAACACATATCGTTTGCGAAAATCGGACACTGGACACAGATTTCACCAGATCTGCGCAGCGTATACAGAAATCGTATCGTATACAATCCCCATATCATGAACAAACAAAAATCATGTATATATCAATATACATACAGATTATATGATCATCATATGATCAATCCAATCATCATTAACATACAGTTTATACATATATA
This sequence comes from Saposhnikovia divaricata, assembly GCA_036435485.1. Classification (NCBI taxonomy): domain Eukaryota; kingdom Viridiplantae; phylum Streptophyta; class Magnoliopsida; order Apiales; family Apiaceae; genus Saposhnikovia; species Saposhnikovia divaricata. The sequence continues at coordinate 115,791,403 of CM071596.1, forward strand.
TCAAAATCAACGCATCATACATGACAATCATCAAACATGCTCGTATATATATCAAAACTGTAACATATAACCGAATTAAAACGTTTTTGCAAGTAGCTCCGATACCATTGATAGGTTTCGAGCATAAAAAACGCAGCGGAAAATTAAAACAAAACAATAATTATCGAAATCCTACCGCAGGATCCATGCAAAAACATGATATTTAATTCGGAGATTGATGATTTACCTTAAAGAAGCTTTACGATTGTATGTCTAATGGAGATCCAAGCTTTCACGATCGTTGAGTGCTCCTCTTCAAAGCCTCCTCTACGGTATCCACACGAACACTCCAAGAACGATTCTTGATTGGAAGGGAGGTACTAGCCTCCAATGAAAATATGAGATCTTCTTTTTAGGTTTTGGTTCAAGCGGCTGGGGATAATTTTTGTCGTACAAATTTAATTACCTTCTTTACCTATCATCATATATTTATATGATAGTGTAAGGTAAAAGCCCAACTAAAAACCTAGCCCAAGTTTGATTAATTAAATAATAGAATCAAATCCTATTATTTAAAAAAATAATAATTAAGTCATACTTAATTATTAAAATCATATCTCATTTGTATTTTATTATATCTTAATTAAGTCCCACTTAATTAATATAATAAAATACAACTAATCATTTAATTAATTTAAATTCATAATTTAAATTAATTCTTCCTTAAAATGTTCTATGTGTGTGACCCTGTAGGCTATCATTTAATTGGCAATAATTTTATTCTCTAATAAAATTATAAACAATGAGCGGCATCTAGTAATACATCATTGCTACCCAATTAAATAATAATTAAATCGTGATTCGATAAAACCTTTTGTGATTAATGTTCCCATGTAATATAATCCCTTTAACCAAATATTATAGATTAAACTCGAGGCATGTTTCATGTCATCCTCTTCATAATTTAATCCGGGTTTACTTGATCCATGAGTAGACTATTAAAAACAAATCATTATTTGAGCACGACCATGCATTTTATAGTCTCACTCAATCAAGAGGCCAATAATATCTCTCCTAATAATAGGAGGGTTAAATCCTTTATCTATCATTCATATTTCTCATACGATTCACAATATACCCGATGTCCACTTTTATCATTACCCGGTCAAAGGTAACTTTTAATGTAGTCAAAGTATATTATCCTCGTATAGAAATATAATGATCTCAAGTCAAAGGATCATTACACCATTATCACTGTGAGTCTTTCTTATGACTTAATTAACATGAAGAATCTCACGTTGGGTCTGTCCAGTACCATGTACTCTACATGTACCTATGTATTGACTTTAGTATCTCCATACTTATAACCAATGAGATGTGGTTATCAGTCAAAAACATACTGGTCTATTTATGTATTATTATTGTCCTGTATAATAATACTCGACTAGGGACCTTTAAGAATATGATATTATATAATCTCAAATTCAAGTTGTAAACTTAAACTATATAATGTGTATCATTATTCTAAGGACATTTATTATGCTAACAAATATCGCAGTAATTAGAGTCATAATAAATACATTTATTTAATAATCAAATGACATAAGGTTTATTTAAGAAACAATGTATTGCCTCTAGGGCACCTACACTAACACATTGTACTGCACATATAAATATACCAAATTTGCAAAATAACAAAACTTACAATATGGATAAAAACTTATGAACTTGGTTGAAAGATTCTCAAAAATGAGAGAAATCAAATGAAAAATAAAATTAAGAAAAAAAACCAATAAAGAGGGGCGTAGCATGGGTAGAATGCTAACCAATAAAAATATGACAACTCACTTTTGGGGATTTTTTTTGGTACCTTTAGAATTTCTCCCAAAAATTGCTCATTTCCTATTTTATTTGAATTTATAGAATGAAAAATATGTATTCGATTTATTTTTCTAATAATAATAATTGTGTTTTTATTGTTCTCTACGCCTGATCTTCAAACATGATTATATTGAACCGATTTTTCTGTAAAAATAGCATAAAATGTCGTTAAATTACTTGGGGAAAAACAAAAGGGAATAAGAAAATTGAAATATATATCGGGTAAATTTTATCATATATCAAATGAATATGTTTTGATATTAATCTTTTTTTATATACACAATTTTTCAAACTTTTAACATGGGTCCATACAATTACACAAAATTTTAAGATATTTACTTGAGATTTATACCGGGTTCGTTACTCTCAAAGAAAAATATAACAAAATAATTTATTTTTTGATACACTATATATTTTTGTAACTATTTTAAAATTTTAAAATTGTGCTTTCGGTGCGTAGCACGAAAAACATGGGATTCTAATTTCATTATTTATTTCATTTAGAATTGATGCCTTAATTTCAAAGTAATTTTGATAATTTACAAAAGCTAGTCGGGAACACGAAAATAACATAAGCGCCTTTCAGTCTTAACTTATGTCAAACCACACGAACATCCACTTAAAAAGATAGAAGTCGCGAGGACACCTTTTATGTTTAGACCCTATATGTCTATAAGATTTGAAAACATAATTGGTTTACGAATAAATTCCTTTATTATGACTACATAGGGTGATGTGAAAAAAATCCCCTCACTTATCGTAAATGTATATGACAATTACGAACCTATGCTAACATGGCAAATTCTAAATTCCTAAATCCACTTTCGCATTCATTAGGAATTAATAATTTAGACGTTAGCTACGCATCTAATAAATTAAGCGCAACCATATTAGGCAATCTGAATTTTTATCATAATACAAATTATTAAGGCATCGAATTACTAAATTACGTAAATAAATCCATTAGAATCCCATGACGGCGATTAGTTCATAATTAAACGAATCGTCATCATGGGATTAATTGAAATCATAATACTAATAATAATAATAATAATAATAATAATAATAATAATAATAATAATAATAATAATAATAATAATAATAATAACAACAACAACAACAACAACAACAATAATAAAACTAAATTAAAAATTACGAAAAATTAAATATGAAAATTACAAGAGTTAGAAAGTAGAACCGAAATAGCTTCCAATGAAAGAAAAGAGCATTCCAAATAATTCCCGTAAATTCTTCAACCGAAATAACACTTACACTAAATTTGCAAAAATTAAAAGTGTATAAAAAAAAGAAATTTAAAATTACAAAGGAACTAGAGAGAAAACAAGTGAGAAATGTTTTTCTCCAAGAAATGGTGTGATTTACAAGCTTGAGAACTAGGCTATTTATAGCAAAAAATTAGCACACCACACTAATAAAATAAAACTAAAAAGAATTTAAAAGAAATAAAAAAAAACAACTAACCCACCACAACAATAATCCAGTCAAAAGCAAGAATAACAAAATGCATGGCAAATGGCGGGCGGCTCTATTAACAAATCACGCTGCTGCTTTACCTTTTGAACGGGTTCCGTAGAAATGCTTTTTAATCCGCACGGCTTATAATCTTAAATTAATAAATAATTAATTTAATTAAAAATTATAAAAATAAATATCTAATATTATTAGATATTTATAAATATAATTTTCTAATTAAATAAAATATTTATTAATATAAATAATTCCTTAAATCCTAAGTTGCGGTATTTTGAGGGTCAGAAACCGGACTCCTTTTGCTTAACGAAAAATATATTAATTCCAACCGGGGTTTCAGTTTTAAGAATATATCACTTTGCATCTTTTTTGTGATAATTCTATTTCCACATTGCTCGTCTAGGTGCAAATTACGGTCTACTGAGGATCTAAAACCGGACTCCTTTTGCTTAACAAAAAATATATCAATTCCAACCGGGGTTTTCTCTTTAAGAATATATCACTTCCCATCTTTTTGTGATAATTCTATTTTCTTATTGCTCGTCCAGGTGCAAATTACGGCCAGCTGACGATCTGAAACTGGATTCCTTTTGCTTAACAGAAAATATATCAATTCCAACCGGGATTTCTGCTTTAAGAATATATCACTCAAAATTTCTTTATGATAATTCTTTTGGCAACTCTTAATTCCGAATTGGTGCAAAATTCCACCGTTTTTAGCCTTTTATCGCCACGATACCTAAAGTTGCGAGTTCTGCACAACAAATGTTGAAACACAACAAAAATGAATTAAAAGACACAACATACTTAAGGATAAACCACCAATCTAGGCCAAAATAGTGCATAATAAGTGGATATAAAATCCACTTATCAAATTGTAATTGATTTAAATCAAAAATCGTAAATAATTAGTTATTAAGTATTTATGAAAATTAATCTGTAATATATAACTATATACTGTATTATAGTATGATTGTAGTTGATATTTATGAAAATTAACTCATAACATATAATAGTATAAACTTGATTGGCTTTAAATTAAAAGATTGATAAGTTTGTAAATATTTTATTACTTTAAAAATTATTTAATTTATGCATGTACTAAATAAAAAAAAATTGTATATCAAAAAAATTGTTAAGTAACCAAGATAAGTAATTTATGATGAGAATGATATAATTAATTTAATTTCTGTGGTAAATTCTAAATGGCTCTTATATATATTTATAAAATTAATATGTAATTTATAATAATGTAATTATGATTAATCGTAAATCAAAAGAGTGGAAAATAAAAATTTTAAAAATCACTTAATATTATATTTATGTATAATCCTGATTGATTTTAATTATATACTAATTTATTATAATTGTTTTTTAATATTAAAAAAATATATAATATATGGATATGTTAAATCAAGTAACTACTACAGTAAAATCTCGTTAAATTAATACTCGATAAATTAATAATCTCTCTTAGTTAATAATTTATTCAGGTCCCAACTTGGGCTAGTTCAAAAATTGATCAATTTCGATAAGATTATAAGATAATAATTTTTTGAAAACCCTATATAAATAGATGGTCCCAATAATATTATAAATTAATAATTCATTTATAATCATAAAAATATATGTATTACACTTTTGTAAAATATGATTCTAGAATTCTTAAAATTGGAATCTGTATGAAACTCATCTTTAACCATCTTTGTTGCATCCAAAAGTTCGAATGTGATGTTTTCGTAAAGCATTAAAAAGTTATTAATCAATGTTTTTGATGTCTTGAGTGCTTCTTTACTTGAAAAAGGTTCAAAAAATATTATTTTATCTTTGTTATCATCTAAATATACATGAATATTTACTCTGAATCTCGCAAATGCTCATTAAATTTGTAAACAATATATATTGAATTAATTGAATTAAGTATAAAACATAAATTGTACAATTCTTTCTATTAAAATGTATATAATTGGAAATTAATTTTCTTTGATGTCAAAAATTCTCTATAAATTAATAATATTAATTTATCAATTAATTAATAACTCTCTAAATTAATAGGATTTTCCGGTCCCAACTATATTAAATTATAGAGGTTTTACTGTATATTTAATTTAGAATTGTTAACTAATCATGGTTAATATAATAGGATAACAATGATAAATAAGAAAAACTTTTAATATAATATAATTGGTCTAAAATTAGGAATGACCTCTGATTGTTCCTAAAACAATTCAAAATTTTTTGATTGGCTAACTACATCTAATTGTAATCCTGATTGATTTTAATTTTATACTAATTTATTATAATTATTTTTTAACAATAAAAAATATGTAATATATGGATATGTAAAATTAAGTAACTACTATATTTGTTGTTAAAAAAAAGTAACTACTATATTTAAATTAAAATTGTTAATTAATCATGGTTAATATAATAAGATAAGAATGATAAATAAAAAAACTTTTAATATAATTAAATATTTTTTAAGTAATTTTATTAACAAATTATGAATAAATATATTTTCGAGCCTTCAAAAAAATTGAGTTTTTGAAGATATGAATTTTATCCAAGTTATTTAAAATATGATTCAAATCCGATTTTATAGTGTTTGTTTATATTTATTAAATAATTAGTTTTATTAACAAATTTTGAATAAATTTATTTTTGAGCTTTTAAAACAATCGAGTTTTTGAAGGTATGGATTTTATCCAAGTTATTCCAAATCTGATTTCAAATCCGTTTTTTCAGATTTTTAGTTGAGTTAGATTATAATTATTTAAAAAAATTAATTGTACAACATGTACTATGAAAATCTATTTATAGCGTATGATAGTTTTTGAAGGTATGGATTTTATCCAAGTTATTTCAAATCTGATTTCAAATCCGATTTTTCAGTTTTATAGTTGAGTTAGATTATAATTATTTAAAAAATTTTAATTGTACAACATGTATTATGAAATCATTATTGTATTTAAATTATAGAAGTGTTAACTAACCATAGTTAATGAAGTAGGGTGATAATGTAAATAAGGAAAACTTTTAATATAACATGATTGGTCTAAAATTTAGGAATGCATTGTGATTGGTTCTAAAATAATTCATAGTTTTCTGATTGTTATAGAAAATTATGAATTATTTTAGAACCAATCATAACACATTCCTAAATTTTAGACCAATCATGTTATATTAAGAGTTTTCCTTATTTACATTCTCACCCTACTTCATTAACTACGGTTAGTTAACACTTATATAATTTAAATACAATAATGATTTGATTTAAAATATCCATAAATACATATTTTTAAATCAAAAAATATAAACTAAAAAATCACAATTTTTAATTTGAAATCAATCACGATATACTATTATATATTTCAAATTAAACTTCTTAAATAATCATTCATTAATCAACCACTCTTTTAATATAAAATCAACTACAATCATATTATCATACACTATAAATAGATTTTCATAATACATGTTGTACAATTAATTTTTTTTAAATAATTATAATCTAACTCAACTATAAATCTGAAAAATCGGATTTGAAATAACTTGGATAAAATTCATACCTTCAAAGAGTATCATACACTATAAATAAATTTTCAAAATACATGTTGTACAATTAAATTTTTTTAAATAATTATAATCTAACTCAACTAAAAATTTGAAAAATCGGATTTGAAATCAGATTTGAAATAACTTGGATAAAATCCATACCTTCAAAGACTCGATTGTTTTAAAAGCTCAAAAATATATTTATTCAAAATTTATTAATAAAATTAATTATTTAATAAATATAAACCAACAATACAAAATCAGATTTGAATCATATTTTAAATAATTTGGATAAAATTCATATCTTCAAAAACTCGATTTTTTTGAAGGCTCGATAAATATATTTAATTTGTTAATAAAATTAATTAATAAATCTTTCATTATATTAAGAGTTTTCTTTATTTATAAATATAGTAGTTACTTGATTTAGCATATCCATATATTACATATTTTTTAATATTAAAAAATATTTATAATAAGTTAGTATATAATTAAAATCAATCAGGATTATACATAAATATAACATTAAGTGATTTTTACAATTTTTATTTTCCACTCTTTTGATTTATAGTTAATCATAATTACATTATTATACATTACAAATTAATTTTATAAATATATATAAGAGCCATTTAGAATTTACCACAGAAATTAAATTAATCATATCATTCTCATCCTAAATTACTTATCTTGGTTATTTAATAATTTTTTTGAAATACAAAATTTATTTTATTTAGTACATGCATAAATTAAATATTTTTAAAGTGATAAAATATTTATTAACTTATCAATCTTTTAATTTAAAGTCAATAAAATTTATACTATTATATATTATAAGCTAATTTTCATAAATATTAACTACAATCATACTACAATACAGTATATAGTTATATACTACAGAGTAATTTTCATAAATACCTAATAACTAATTAATCACAATTTTTGATTTAAATCAATTATAATTATATAATTATATACTTACACGTCTATTTTTTGCAGCCATTTTTCAAAATTGTGTTTTTATTAATTGATTTTAATATAAATATATTATTTTAATACATGAGCCTGTTTTATCTATATTATATAATATAATATTTTAATATCTCAAACTCTCGATCTACAATCATAAGTTGCAATCATATTTGAATAAATCTACTATTATTGAATAAAAAAAAATTAAAAATTAAAAATATTTACCACACTATTCTAAATACACGTTCAAAATTTATATTAATCAATTATTAAAAAAACCTAACAACCAGTTAAAATATTAAAATGAATTTTAAACTAATTATCTTTAACATTTTACTTATCGATTTTTTTAGCTATGCAATAATTAATGGGACAAAAAAAATTGACCTGACAAGATATTTGAAATATTCAAAATACTATATATACTCTCAAATAGTATTAGACATTATTTAATGTATAAATTATCACATTACAGAGTCAATGAAAATATTGTTATTGAATATTTTTATAGCAAATTCGTCAACTCAGCGCAACAATTTTTATAAATCACTATTTTTTATATATAATTAATTTGTCAATAAAAGGACATACGACATCTTTAAAAATAATCAAAATTTTTAAATTTTCTTATAAATTGCTATAAGAACCAATATAACAAAATCCAAATGTAACGCCCCCAAATCCGGGGTCAGGGATATGGGTCGCTACCGCGGAAAACCTTAACAACCAAACAATCAACTGCCAATATTAAATCTAAAACACGACATCCGACCCCTAACTACCAAGAATCTTTTCAGGTTATAGACTTGGAAACAAGAAATCCGAAAACACTTATAACTTACAACTCTTGGTACAACAATTCTCTTATACGGTCTTATGTTGTTAGTATCACCTTGACATAAGGTATACAACAACCACAATATTCTAATACAACAAATATTATAACTCAGGAATATGAATACCATACCAGTATAACTAAACATCTGGTAGACAAACTCAAAATACAGAATCACTCTGAGCCGAACATCAACTCGATCCATGACTTGCCCTGCTTCGAGCTAAACTAAGTCAACTGCATCCACTATCTATCTCTGTAAAATAAGATTTAAACAAAAGCAAGAATGAGCGAAAGAGGCGCTCAGCAAGTATATAATAGAGTATACTAAAATACTTGGAAAACTTTGAAGGTTTTAAAAATCCAACTTTGAGGATGATACCATTCTTGAAATATTCATAACGATAATTTTTCAATAGGAAAGAGGTTTATAGAATTCAACAAGAATTTCATCTCGACAGCTTTATAAACGATTTTGATATTTAACTCATCAATTTTTATAGCGATTTCCGATCAAAACCTTGAATAACTGAGCAACAGATGCTTCAGCTACTAAGAGACAACATTTAAGAAATTCACGAAGCTACATCAACTCTCAATTAAACAAACATTCAAGAAATTCGCAACTATTACAATCTCATTATTGTCCACTAGGCACCCATATACCTAGCTGCCGAACCGGCCTGACAATATTGAGTTGAATAATTGAGAAGATCTCAATTCATTCTCGATTTTTAACAGTAACTGTGCAACAAATGCTTCAACGACAGTCTGAATCTCGAATTAATTTAGAACAAATCAAAATGATACGACGCTTGATTCTCAACGATGAAAATATGATTTTTTTACTACTCCATACGACTTATAAATATAATTACTTTTGAAAAGAGATCAACTCTGATCAAGAAAGATTCTCATTTGCAGGCAATGTGTCTTGATAATGATAACACTTGCTGATAGACACTAACAATCTATCTCAGAATAAAGAAGTTGAAATTGAAAAGCTTGAGATACTGGTCTTCCGCCTCTACGATACCCCACAGCGCGATCAACCGCTGTGTCGCAAGTACCGCACACCCGTGATACCCCGTAGCACGATCACTACTATGTCGCAAGTACCACAATATCATTCTGCTAGCGTAAAGGTGGTTGAAAAGTCAACCGGGCAACATTTGTGCCAAAATATAAACATTCTCTTTCGATACCACGAGTTCATTTTCCCCGTGTTGATCTGAAAGAAACCCATGGGCCATCTCCCATGTTGACCAGTGGATTATACGATTATTCCTCCGAATAAAATTGATTGATTTGGATTCATATTCACTTCTGGCCGATCGCCAGTCTACACTTTGAACAAAACCGACCTGGACAATAGGCCGTCACAATAATCTCAAAAGGAAATAATTTATTTTATTGACACAAACAATATGTCAATTCAAGACAATAAAGTAGCAACCTTGAACAAGAAAGGTTTGCGGCTCAGAATAAATCTTGTGGAGTCGTCTTGAAATAATAAGAACGACCTGATACGGAATGAAACTTCTAAATACGTTGTGTCATAATCACGACAGAATATAAAACAGTTCTTATAGGGTGAAGAACAATTGTAAACTTTTGTAACACAAGGGATAGAATCACATGCTTGCGATAAGTTGAAAGCAATTATAAATCTGGTAAATGACTTGAGCGATTTCTCGCGAATTTACGAGATTAAATAAAGCATTTGCAGAATTCTCATTTTTAAGAAAGCATAATATTACACTAGTTGGGTTTTTTGTCTGGGAAGCGGGAAATTTTGTTTTGGAATACTAACAGGCGTTTGAGTTAATAGGGTTGCATGGGAAGTTGTAACAGTCTGGAGTGTTCTATTGATATAGTCATTAGTATTTATACAGATGACTAGTTCTTTAGATAGTATTCATCTATTTCTTCTTAAACAGTCATTTAATGTACTTTGGAGCCTCCCTCCTCAAGGGCGTTACAAGATAAATGTGCATAGTTTCTTTACTGAAGAAGCTCTACCTAATGGTAATGTATCTGGGATTGGTGTGGTTATTCGCAATCACAGGGGAAGGATTCTTCGTATGCTTGCAGGTTCTCTGGGGATAGATGACAGGAGACTTAATGAGTTGTACGCTCTTATTGAAGGGCTCAAAAGGGCCTATATTGATGGAAGATTTGATGTATTGATTGAATCAGATCATGAAGATTCGATCTGGGAGTGGAGGCTTGCTGAGACCAATGGTGTTATACCTCTTCGTCGATATGCTATTCAGCAGTTGCAGCAAAGGAAAGCAGACCAAAATTTCCGTATTGTGGAGAGGATCATTGAAGCTAATGCAAATAATCTTGCTGCGTATTTAGCTCGTTATGGTGCTGAAAATTTCAATAGAATGGTCATATTGGCTGGTCCGGTAGGACGTGTGCATGAGTTATGGTGTAATGACATGGGTCTTGGACCAATAGGGGAGCAGTTTATGGCAGTGCATGAGCTAGATTTGTTGGCAGATGTAGTCCAGGAGGAGGTTCAAGGTGATGAAATTGTGCAAGGAGACAAGGGGATGAAGGTAAGGATATGGAGCCTTTGGATGATGAAGAAATGATAGCGCAAGAAATGTTGTAATCGAGCTGTTGCTTGCTGTTGCTGGGAGAAGATGAATGGTTCGGCTACCATCAGTTTATGGTATCTAAGTGCTGGTCTTTTATCAATTAATGGGTCCCAACTTTTTCTATTATGTGTTCTTTGATTAGGTCTTTAAAAAGCCTGTTAGTATTTTTAGTGGTATCTTTTGGGTTTTTCAATCAATTGGAGGGTGTCTTTTTGTAAGCTTCTAATGCAGTGCATTTTATATAATGGCTGCATCCAATATCTATTAATAGATTTTTCTGCGTTTAAAAAAAAAACATATTATCTTTTCTATTTTTCAATAATTAAATAATTTCTTTTTTCAGGTAAAATATAATATCTTATATATTTTATCTAACTAAAATTTCTCCTTTATTAATCAATTTCCTTTTTCAGGTTAAACATATTACCTTTTCTAATTTTGAAAAACAAAATAATTTCCTTTTTCAGATAAAATACAATATCTTTTACATTCTATCTAACTAAAATTTCTCCTTTTTAAAAACACTACGAACAATTTTGTTTAATCAAATAAAGTAATTATATTATAATTACTATTAACTAATCAATTAACCTTTTCAGCCACGTTACCTTTTCACTTTTCTCTAACTAAAATCTCTCTTTTTCCAATTATATCATGGACAATTATTAACAAAAATAATAATATCATAATACAAATTATTAACCAATTACCTGTTCAACTAAAACGTATCATGTTTTCTATTTTTTTCAATTTAAATTCCTTTTTTTTTTCTAGAAATATCACGGGCAACATTAATATCTCATTTTCTAAAAACACTATGAGCAATTTTATTTAGTAAAGTAACATAATTAAATTATAATTACTATAAATTAATCAATTACCTTTTTCACGTAAATCATGTCACTTTTTTAATTTTCATGTTACCTTTCTATTTTATCTAACTAAAATCTTTATTTTTTTCAATTATATCACAAGCGGTTCTATTTAATACAATAAACTAATAATATTATAATATTAATAATTAACCGATTACCTTTTTCAGCTAAAACGTATCATTTTTTTTATATTTTCTAACTAAAATCCCTTTTTTAATAGAAATATCACGGACAATATTAATTTCTCCTTTTCTAAAAATATTACGAGTAATTGTATTTAGTAAAATTACGTAATTAAATGTAATTACTATAAACTAATCAATTACTTTTTTCGCCCAGAACATGTTATCTTTTTAATTTTATCTAACTAAATTCTCTCTTTTTCCAATCATATCACGGGCATTCTATTTAATAAAATTAAATAATAATTTTATAATTACTAACAATTAACCGAATACCTTTTTCAACTAAAACCTATCATCTTTTCTATATTTTCTAACTAAAATCCCTTATTTTCTATAAATATCACGGATTACATATCTATACTATACTATTATAAGCGAAACAGGATATATTTGGTTGTCGGTTTGGTACTATTTTTTGGTCACTCTTTTTTTGGTTACTTTTTTTGTCACTCTTTTTTTAGTCATACATTTTAAATAGACCTGGCAATTCGTTTCGTTCGTATACTTTCGTGTCGTGTACTTTCGTGTTTCGTGTACGTAATGTCAAATCCAAAACCGACCCGTTAAGGATTCGTTTCGTTTCGTGTTCGTGTACCTTCATTTCGTGTACATTTCGTGTCGTGTTTCGTGTAATTTTGGAATAAAAATAAAAATATTTAAATATTAAATTTTTACTAGTCGAGTCTTAAGTCAATATGTCACAAATAATTAAGTGTGCTCAAGTATTGTGAAACTAAAATTTGAAACTATTTTGTATTTATCTTATGTAAAAATTATATATAAAATATTAGTTTAAATATGTATTCATATAATTTTAATAAAATTATTTAAATAATTACTTATTTCGTGTATTTTCGTTTCGTGTCGTGTACCCAAGGGTAAACCCAAAACCGACACTAAATTCATCCGTGTAATTTCGTGTTCGTGTACTTTCGTATTCGTGTACCGCAAAGGTCAACCCAAACTCGTAATTTTCGTGTCGTGTTTTCGTGTCGTGTACAAAATTGCCGGCTCTAATTTTAAACATGTTAAATCTCTATTATTAATAAAATAAAAAAAAACACACACGACACTATTTTCAGAAACGTGTTAGTATATTTCGTTGTCATACAGAAAGGATATACTAACCTTCTCTATATAATAAATAGATAGCACCAGAAGGATATCCTTTATGTATCCACACAAAGGATATGGATTATATGATTACTATAAATTTATTATCTATTTTTAATAAACTATTATTATACTATATTAATACTATTATAAGCGAAATAGGGTATATTCGGTTGTCGGTTTGGTACTCTTTTTTTGTCACTTTTTTTGGTCACTCTTTTTTTGGTCATACATTTTAAACATGTTAAATCTCTATTATTAATAAAATAAAAAAAAAAAAAAAGCACACACGGCACTATTTTCAGAAACGTGTTAGTATATTTCGTTGTCATACAGAAAGGATATACTAACCTTCTGTATATAATAAATAGATAGCACCAAAAGGATATCCGTTATGTATCCACACAAAGGATATGGATTATATGATTACTATAAATTTATTATCTATTTTTAATGAACTATTATTATACATTTATATTAACTTATAAATTATTGCCAAAAATTTTCGTCAAAAACATATTATAGTTAAAAATTAAAATATTATCGTTTAAAATATTATCAAAAATGTATTATGATATTTTATAATCATATATATATATATATGTATATATATTTTTTCCTACTAATTAAAAAATATATATGAAAATATGGGTATTAAGATAAAAATATTAAAAAAAAACATACGTGCATCACACGAGTTATAAGTTATATAGTTAAAAATTACATAAATTTGGAAAACACTTATAATATAGAAAATTTTGTATAAAAATCGAAAAAATGTCTACATGATTACATAAATTTCACTCTTTCTACTAAATAAAAGTTAAAAAAAAAAACTACTTTTATGTAATATTTTTACATATACGTATGTATTTTAAAGTAAAAATAAAAATAAATAATTACAATAATATTTATATTCATGATATTTATAAAGTTAAATAAATAAATAAATATATATATATATATATATATATACAATTTAAAATTTTTACAGTTAAATATAATTAAACAGTTTACAAGCAACCGTGCATTGCACGGGTTATAGGCTAGTATATATTTATTATCAAATCATCTCATAAAAGAATTTAAGCCTCCAAAATTCATGTTTTAAAAAAATAATTTAAATTAATGAAAAAAATTCATATAATATTAATAAGAATCCGTGCATCGCACGGGTTTTAAGCTAGTATTTTTTTATATAATATTAAAAAAAACCGTGCATCGCACGGGTTTTAGGCTAGTATTATATAAAAGCCGAAACATTAAAAGTTTGGTCGGTCGGTACCTGTTGATTTTACTTATGTACCCTTATTCAACTAGAGATAAAATTCATCCTACTAACTAATCAATTTCTTTTTTCAAGTTAAAGATATTATATTTTCTATTTTTCAATAACTAAATAATTTCCTTTTTCAGGTAAAATACAATATCTTTTATATTTTATATAACTAAAATTTCTACTTTATTAATCGATTTCTTTTTTTAGGTTAAACATTTACCATCTATTTTTCAATAACTAAATAATTTCCTTTTTCAGGTAAAATGCAATATCTTTTATATTTTATATAACTAAAATTTCTCTTTTATTAATCAATTTCCTTTTTCAGGTTAAACATTTACCATTTCTATTTTTCAATAACTAAATAATTTCCTTTTTCAGGTAAAATACAATATCTTTTACATTTTATCTAACTAAAATTTTTTCGTTTTTTAAAAACATTACGAGCAATTTTGTTTAATAAAATAACATAATTATATTATAATTACTATTAACTAATCGGTAGGTTGGTACGATACCTGTTGATTTTACTTATTTACCCTTATTCAGTTAGAGATAAAATCCATCCTACTAACTAAACAAATTCTTTTTTCAAGTTAAACATATTATATTTTCTATTTTAAAATAACTAAATAATTTCATTTTTCATGTCAAATACAAACATATTACCTTTTCTATTTTTCAATAACTAAATAATTTCCTTTTTCAGGTAAAATACAATATTTTTTACATTTTATCTAACTAAAATGTCTTTTCTTTTAAAAACACTACTAGCAATTTTGTTTAATAAAATAACATAATTATGTTATAATTACTATAATTAATTACATTTTTCAGCCAAAAATGTTACATTTTCTCTTTTCTTTAACTAAAGTCTCTCCTTTTTTAATTATATCATGGATGGTTACTTTTTTCAGCCAAAACAAGTTACCTTTTTTCTTTTCTCTTACTAAAACCTCTCTTTTTCCAATTATATCACAGACCTTTCGATTTAATAAAAATAAAATTATAAAATTATAATATTAATAATTAACCGCTTACCTTTTCTTCTAAAACGTATCATCTTTGCTATTTTTTTCTAATTAAATTTCCTTTTTTTGTAGAAATATCACGGGCAACATTAATTTCTCATTTTCTAAAAACTATTAGCAATTTTATTTAGTAGAATATCATAATTAAATTATAATTATTATAAACTAATCAATTACCATTTTGACATTAAATCATGTCATCTTTTTAATTTTCACATTACCTTTCTATTTTCTCTAACTAAAATCTCTCTTTTTCTAATTATATCACAGGCGGTTCTATTTAATACAAAAAACTAATAATATTATAATATTAATAATTAAGTGATGTCCTTTTTTAGCTAAAACGTCAACTTTTCTATATTTTATAACTAAAATACAGTACCTATTGATTACTTACTTACTCAATTACAGATAAAATTCATCCTACAAACTAACCAATTTCTTTTTTTCCGGTTAAACATATTATCTTTTCTATTTTTCAATAACTAAATAATTTTCCTTTTCAGGTAAAATACAATATCTTTTATATTTTATCTAACTAAAATTTTTTCTTTATTAATCAATTTCTTTTTTCAGGTTAAACATATTACCTTTTATGTTTTTCAATAACAAAATAATTTCTTTTTTCAGGTAAAATACAATATCTTTTACATTTTATCTAACTAAAATTTCTCTTTAAAAAAGACTATGAGCAATTTTGTTTAATAAAATAACATAATTACATTATAATTATTTTAACTAATCAATTACCTTTTTCAGCCAAAATACGTTACTTTTTCTCTTTTCTCTAACTAAAGTCTTTCTTTTTCCAAATATATCATGGACAGTTACCTTTTTCAGCAAAAACACGTCACATTTTTCCTTTTCTCTTATTAAAACTTCTCTTTTTCCAATTATATCACGGGAGATTCTATTTAATAAAAATAAAATTATAAATTATAATATTAATAATTAACCGTTTACCTTTCAGCTGAAACATATCATCTTTTCTATTTTTTCTAATTAAATTTCTTCTTTTTTCTAGAAATATTACAGGCAACATTATTTTCTCATTTCTAAAAACTATGAGCATTTTTATTTAGTAAAATACCATAATTAAATTATAATTATTATAAACTAATCAATTACCATTTTCACATAAATCATGTTATCTTTTTAATTTTCACATTACATTTTTATTTTCTCTAACTAAAATATCACTTTTTCCAATATATCACGGGCGGTTCTATTTAATACAATAAACTAATAATATTATAATATTAATAATTAACAAATTACCTTTTTCAGCTAAAACGTTTCATCTTTTCTATATTTTCTAAGTAAAATACCGCTTTTAATAGAAATATCACGGACAATATTAATTTCTCATTTTCTAAAAACATTGTATTTAGTAAAAAAACGTAATTAAATTATGATTACTATAAACTAATCAATTGCCTTTTTCACGTAGAACATGTTACTTTTTTAATTTTTCTCTAACTAAATCCTCTATTTTTCTAATCATATCATGGGCATTCTATTTAATAAAATAAAATAATAATTTTATAATCACTAATAATCAACCGATTATTTTGTTCAACTAAAACCTATTATCTTTTCTATATTTTCTAACTAAAATCCCTCCTTTTCTAGAAATATCACCGGATAACATTTATATAATTATTATCAAATTATTTCATATAAAAATTTAATCCTCCAAAATTCATGTTTAAAAAAAATAATTTAAAATAATGAAAAAGTGCCGTATAATATTAAAAAAAATCCGTGCATCGCACGGGTTTTAAGCTAGTATGTATATCAAACCTAAGAAATGGGTTGGGTAAAAATTTATAATACATAGATATAGATTTGATAATAATTGAATTGAATAGATCGGTTATTCTATATATATGAAAACACGACATAGAAATTGTTTGCAAAAGAAATATGACATAAAAATGATATTAATTTTATGTTTATATTTATTTTATGAGTACTGGTAAAGGTTTTTTAAAAAAAATTCAAATTATACATGGCACATTCTGATTTGTGTATGCGAGATTCCATATTTCCTTCAGAAAAATTACTAATTAAAAATGTGAGGAAAAGTTTAATTATTCATTAAACTTATAACAATAATTTTAAAATAACTTTTGTGAAATCCTTAGCTTTTTTTTTTTTTTGCCAAAAAGAAAAGTGTATTCCATTAATAACATAAAAGAGGCTCAGTCTGGTCAACTCCCCATTTGACCATACAACCTGGTTGAAAAACAAATAAACAGACTAAATAAATAGTTGCATTGTTTCCATATCGTTTAACACCTAGAATCTGAATACAAAGATTCTTGAAAGTAAAAATGACTTTGAAGGCCGCCCGAACAATCCAGCCTAAATCATTCCTGAAAATAGTAACTTCACAATTGATCTTCATAATAATTTCGTGAATAGTGCAATGTTCACAAGACAAAGTCCTCAATATATGAACAACTATTTTTTGTGAACGGTGAGCACATGCGATTTTTGCTACAATTCCAGACGTACCCCAGCTATCTACTTGCCGGAAACCAGCTATAGACTTGCTGAAATTTGCGCATTATTTTAGTGCTTATTTTGCATTAATATTCTTGTTTAATAACCTATCTTGTTTAATTATTTTACCTATTCTTGTTTATTTTGCATTATTTTAGTGCTTATTTTACCTATTCTAATTTTTTTGCATTTACATATTTTAGTGCATATTTTACCTATTCCTATTTGATATGCATTAGAAAGAAGAACAAATAACGAGAAGAAAACTAATAAGGTTTAATCATTCATCGGTAATCTTGTTACTTTTTGTTTAATACAAAGGTTGATAAGTAATATCAAAGGTAAAATAAATAAATAAACTGTAAATGTATTTAAAAATAAAAAAGTTAAATAATAAAATTTGGTGTGAGAAGAAACAATAATTTAAAAATTACGTTTCAAAATTTTATGAACTAAAACCATTTTAAACTCAATGTTTATATGCACAAAAAAATGAGTAGTTTTAAACCCACTGATGCTTTAAGCTATGGCTGTAAACGAATCGAACTGTTCGTTAAGCTCGCTCGAGTTCAATAAATTCGGTTCGATAGGTTAACGAACTCAAGTTCGGACCAAATTTTTTGTCCGTTAATCTTAACGAACCGAACCAAACTTCACTCGTATTCGACTCGAGTTCGACTCGAGTTCATTAAGCTTGAGTTTGTTCGAAAATAGCTAACTATGTATAAAAAATTATGAAATATGATATGTTAGTCACAGAGGCATGCCTGAATACAGCTAATAACAAGCCTAAGTATGTGTAATGCTATACATTACCTACATGACCTCTTAACTGAGGAAACCTCTAGTTGTAGAGTTTCTATTTGTTCTGTACTTGTAGTAGGCATCAAATTCTAGTTGTGTAATTGTACTTATAAAGACAAGAATAATGCTTGAAAGAAGTTCCAAGGTTCATGCCTCAAGCAAGGAGATAAAGACTGCCAAATAATCACAGTTGGGATTTGAAGAAATGAAGAATTTGCCTAAGTACCAATTCGAGAAGTACATTTGTCTATTCGAGAAGTCTAGCATTCGAGAAGTCAGAGATTCGATATCTCAGAAGACACTATTCGATATCTCTGAATACACTGTTCGATATCTCATTCGATATCTCAGAGATTCGATATGTCTATTACTCTATTCGTGAACTCATGGAGTCAACAAGTCAAAGCATCATTCGAGTTCTCTAAGAGTCAACAAGTCAATGCTCTATTCGATATCTCAAGGAGTCCCAGAGAAAAGAGCTATTCGAGTAGTGATTCGATATGTCAATATAACACTATTCGAGAACTCAGAGTTATCGATTAAGTCAATTCGAGTTCTCGAATCAATCACTTAGCCACTTCTCGAATACATTCTGGGAGACAAAATACTGAAGAATTGTACAAGTCAGAAACCTGCAACAAGCCAAGATGCTTTATTTGACTATGTACTATAAAGCACATTGGAAAGCCTACAAAGAAGCTTGGAGAGATAAGACAAAGAGACAAGGAGCTAAAGAAGTGGACCTGAACAGGCTTTGCAAAGTCAAATCTGTAGCCGTTTGGACTCTTACTCAAATGAGATAGACATACTGGAAAGTAGTTTGTTTTACCTACCTTATTTGTAGTAAGTAGGTGTATCCATGTCTATAAGGATACAGCCTCACTTCCTTAGCAGATAAGTTTTTAGAGATAAGATTTTCATATACATCAGAAGAAATATCTCTCTGAGAAAAACGAAGGTGAGAATACTATCATTTGTATTCACAGATTGTAGCAAAATCTTTATCTAATAAAATATTAGATTAAAGTGATATTGTGTTGTGTTTGTCTTTGTTATCTGCACTTACATATCTCACACACTCAACACATATCTTGTTGCAAAGATTCAAGAACAAAGAAAAGTTCAAGAATCCATTCACCCCCCCTCTGTATTCTTTTACTGTATTCAATACTCAACAAGTGGTATCAGAGCAGGCTGTTTAATCTAAACAGAAAATGATCATGAGTTCGAATACACCAAAGACTACAGGTACGGTGAAGGTCCCTAAGTTCGACAAAGAGAATTACAACCTCTGGAAAATAAAAATGCTGTTGTTCATCAAAGCTGCCAATCCTCTCTACCCTGACATCCTCAAGAATGGTCCATTTGTACCACAACAATAAATTACTGAATCTACAGTGGGCACAATAGTCATTCCTAGATCATATGTTGCAAAAGAGCCATCCAAATGGACGGACTCAGAGAAGGAAAAGGTTGCCCTAGACAGTCATCTCATGTTGCTGATCATAGACTCCATGGATATGTCGATGTTTGCCAACATAGCATCATGCACATCAGCCAAGGACATGTGGAACCACATCGAGGTGTTATGTGAAGGGACAGAGGAGGTAAGAGAGAATAGGAAACAGATACTGGTCACACAGTATGAGGCTTTCATGGCACAGTCCAAAGAAAGTATTACTGATATGTTTAAGAGATTTCACAAGCTGGTGACTGAGCTTCAAATGAATGGGAAGGTTTACAGCACTAAGGAATTAAACATGAAGTTTCTACTATCTGCACCAAACCATCTAGAGCAAAGGGTCATATCTCTAAGAGAAAGAGATTTGAATAAAGTCACATATGATGTGCTCTATGGGGTTTTAAAGACTCATGAGCTTGAGTTGCTTCAAAAGAGGGCTATCCAAGCCAACCAAGGCAGAATGATAAACACATCCTGTGCCTTGATTGTCAACAAATCCGTTCAAGACCTGGAAGCATCTACAAGTCAACTCAGAATAGAAGAGATAGTAGATGATGAAGAAACTGAAGAAGAAGTGACTGAACCTGTTGATGAAAAGGAAGAAGATGAGTTCTATACTCTTGAAGAGTTGGATGCCATGGAAAACACTTCATATGCTTTTATGGCTAGAAAATTCCCAAACATCATATTTAAGAGGAATCAGCCCTTCAAGTCTAGATCTCAAAATCATTCATTCAACAAGAGCAAGGCACCTGTGAAAGCAAACAAAAACAAATTCAAAACCAGCTATGTGGATAGGTCATCTATGAGATGTTATAGATGCAATGACCTAGGGCATTTTGCCAGTGAATACAAGAAGCCTAAAAAGAAGGATAAGGAGTTTCTTGAGCTTGAAGCTAAGTATGAGGCTCTGCTAAAGAAGCATACACCAGGTAAGGCCTACATAGCTGAAGGGAAGTGTTGGGATGATTCTGATAGTGATGGAGAAGAACAAGAATTCTGCAACTATGCCTTGATGGCCAACTCCAAGGAAGAACCATCTGAATCAGACTCTCAGGTACCATCCCTCACTACTATAGACATGTCTGTTTCTGAATACAAATCTATGGTTGAACAACTATCTGTTGAGATGTTTAATATTCATACTAGTATGACTGCTGCTAATGAAGAAATTGTTAAACTGTCTACTAAGAATGAACTGTTGAACAAAAGAAATGAGGAATTAGAACTAACTGCTATGCAAGTAGAAAACCTTAAACAAGAAATCGAATATCTAAAGAATAAGGTTCTATGTGCTAGTCAAGTTGAGAAAGCTCTTAGGGATGAACTAGCTGAAAATGAATTTAAATTGAAAACATTTAAGAATTCCTCTAGTCTATTGCAGTCCTACCATGAGAAAAATCTAGCTAGGCCTAAGGCTGCTATTGGACTTGATTATGACACTCTCAAACAGAGGAAAGGCCATGCAGTCATTGAAGATGACATTGTTGTTCAAGAGGAAGTGCCTCAGGTTTTGAAAAAGGATGAGACCCCAATATTTAAAACACCAACACTTCAGATTGATGAGGATGCCTTACTCATTAAGCAAATGTTGGATGATGAAGATAAGGCACAATCAAATGAACAACAAGCATCCTCTAAGAGTGAGAATGTCAAAACCAAAGCCAAGGAGCCAGTAGGAGGTAGACCTAGACTTGAGAAATTTGTGAAGTTTGTTTCAGCTGTGAATAATGAGTTTGAGAAGAAAGTGGCTAAAAAGAAACAAAACTGGAATGGCAAATGTTGTGCTAAAAATAATTCATTTAAATTGATTGCAAGTGCACAATCTCGTTTTAGTAATTTTAGATTCGATCCACAATGACTATTTTATTTTCGAAATCCTTAATTTTTAATTTAATCGAACTAGACAAATTTTGAGAGGAGTTGTACTAATAAATAACAAAAACAATCAAATTAACTAGAAAGAAATTAAAGTAAAATGAGTAAAAAAAATTAAATTAGGAATTCACGAAGTGATATATGATGCATGCTAAGTGACAACAGATTGGTTAACTAAAAATAAATGGATAGGGAAGGAAGCACGAGTCACAGAATTAAAGCAAAGACACTGAACTTGGTTTTGAATTTGGGCCAGGACTTGCATTAAATCAAACATGGACTAGAAATTAAAAACAAGCAAATTAATTCTAGCAATATTACGTAACTAGTAGCACTACTAAGTAAATAGAGTAATTAATTAACATTAATTAAATATACTAAACATTAATGCCAAATTTTATTTACACTAATTAAGACAATATAAGCACTTAATTAAACTAATGATTGACAATGATTAGAGAAATGATTACTAAAATGATTTGTAAAACAAAACACAACAGATTGTTATTTAAAAACATGAAGAAGTGAAACATGTGAATGGGCCAGGTGAAGTTTTGAATGGATTTGGGGTCTAGACTTTAAAATGGGCTGCAAACTACAAAATTATGAAGTAGTTGAGTGATTTAACGAGTGGACACGTACTAATGCATAGCAAATTGAAAGTCTAGACATTATCACAGACAAACAAGTTCATAAAAAAAAATTCATATAAAGAAACGCGTGCTGTGAATTACAAGTGGGGTAACGAAAATAGAATAAGGAAAGCGCGTAAAAAACATATGACAATAGTGAAAATTGATTTTTGCCGGAATTTACCCACCGGAGAATTTAAACTTATCGGAAAATTCAACAACCACCAAATCTTAAAATTAGATCTAAAACTTAAAGACCCTAAATTTAACACCACCATAATCAAATCAAGCTCTAAATTATCAAACCCATTACTCTAAGACATCAAATCGAACACCAAAATTAGATCTACTACTACATATCACCAAACCCACAATAAAATTGAGATTTAAAGGGGCTCAAATCAAATTAACAATTAAGAACAACAAAATAAAAATCGTTACTTTCAACCCATAGTGGTTAGCTTTTCGCTACTTTGTCCACTAAATGGATTTACGAAAATAACGAAGCAAGGAAAAATAAACGAAAGAACAAGACGAGAAATTAAAGGAAACAGAATTTTTGCATTAAAATAAAAAGTGTTTACAAGATTTGAAACTAAAAAAAATACAAGAAATTATATCTACCCTAAAATCTAAGTTTTTAAATACAAGGGGGGTGAGGGGGTATTTATAGGATAGAAATTAGGGTTAAGGGGGGTGTTGGGTAAATCCCCACCATACATTTGGGTTGTGTAGTGGTGAAATCCTAGCCATCTATTTGTTTCCTTCCCCCTTAAGTTTTGAAGAGTTGATCTTGGCCATACACTTATGTAGTGTGTTGGGATGATCTCCACCTTCCACTTGTCTTGAAATATTCCTTTTGCTCCAAGCTCCTAATTCTTTTCCTTCTTTCATTCTTGGTCCTTTTTCTTCCTCTTTTTCCCTTCCTTGCTTTTTATTTCTTTATTTTGTCATTTCTTTATTTATTTACGAATTTCCTGAAATGCAACAAAATAAATTATTAAAATACGAGTTCAAGCAATAAATAGGCAATAAAAATATGCAAAATATGCACTTATCAAATGCCCCCATACCTATCTTTTGCTCATCCTCGAGTAAAAACAAAAAGGAAAATCTAGATAAAAAGTCTTATACTCCTTTTCGTAGGTGTGACGGTTGCATTTGGCATATGCAACAAGCCCTTTAAACCCCTAGGCAGCCCTAGTGGACGAGTGAGGTCTCGTGAGGGCCTATAGTGAATGTACCCACAAAATCCATCTAACTTGTATAAAAGATTACATGGCAATGCACACCACACATACATGTCTTCTCATGATACATCAACTTAAGAATCAAAATGAAGTTGCAAAGTCTTGGTGTGGAAAGTGCAAGGATTCACATAGTCTACTTAAAGAACCATGCAAGAGTGATTATAAGTTCATGTCAAGTGCAAAAATTATTGGTAATCATGCTAAGTCTACAAGAGCACACCACAGAGTCAAAACTTGAGATCTCTTATGCAAAAAACAAATAAGCAATACCTCACCTTTCACTCACAAAAGAATATTCACTCAAGAACAAGGGTAAGTGTATCACTCAATTCCAACAAAATCAAATGCATGCTTGACACTTGGTATCATTCCAACTTAAATCACAACATACATTAATAATGACAATCAAAAGGTCTTTATTAGGGTTGTAATGGGGCTAGGGACAAGGTATGTCAAGAAAGGCCAAAATAAGGTGAAGTGTCAAAAGCTAGTAGTCACCATGAATATCATGCACAACACCACACTTCCTCCCCACACAATTTATTTTATTTTCAACAAAAAGCCTTGAATAGTCGCAATAAAGGAGGATTACAAAAAAACATAAGTATGCTCTCATGTATATATATTCGTTTTTTTTTCATTTCTTCATTTTTTTTCTTTTTCTTTTTTCTTTTTCTTTTTTTTATGAGAGCTAAGATAAATGTAACAATAATCCTCACTTAGATTTAACTTGAACATCGACTAGCAAGGTAACAACAAATATTTCCTCGAAAGTTATGAACAATAGTAAACCATATTTCACACACTTTATTGCTCCCTCAAGTTCCTACTAACCTTTGACAAAATGGGATCAAGAATACGTAAGGCTAAACAAGAAAAAGGTCTTAGGCGAGTAATGTGGTGTGTCACGGAAAGAATATGATTAAGCTCAAAGGGTTAACTAATTGATCACATAAGCATGGTGTGGATATTTTTGGAAATATAAGTTATTCCTAAGTGCCTTTATCATCTTATCATCAATCAATGTCATGTATTTCAAGAAAGAATTCAAACAAGTGTTAGCAATGCAAATGACAAGTGGACACTCAAGCAAACGAATATAAATGCAAAGGATGTGCATATAGGCTCAAAACTCGCTTGGTGTGGTAGAACATAATCAATCTCAAGTAAAGGTATCCTCAATGCACCTACTTGTACTCAAAAGCATGAAGACCAAATCATCTTACACATAATCATGCCCTTCTAATTTCATGCACAATTCAAATAAGTCTAGTAGCTTCACCTTGCTAGTGTAAGTGTGTGAACAAGAACTTTAGCAAATCACTTCTCAAACAAAAGCTAATGGATCATAAGATTATCATAACATGTAAGGGTGCATCAAGCAACTAGCAATCAATTAACAAGACCAGAATACGAAAAGAACTCTTTTTGTGTTTTTTTCATTTTTTAATTTTTTTTTTTGAATTTTTTTATTTTAATATTTACACTAAAAACCTCCCCCATACCTAGATCATGCATTGTCCTCAATGTATGTAAAGGCAAGAGAAATGAGAAAGAAGAAAGGTGAGGAAATACCTGATAAGGGATGACGGAGACTGAAAAGTACTAGAAATTAAGAAAGAAAACAACTCACACACACAACTCCTCCCCCATACCTACATTCTACTATGGGAGGTACAAAATAAATATTTACTAACCAATACCTGCTCTCGGAAAAACTATTTTTGTTATACAACCAACATATTTCAGAAACTCACCCACGAATATAGCATAGACCACTCGAACGATCCGATTAGGCGCAAGAATAAAACTCATATTCCTAACTTCATCCATAGACCATGAGGATGCTTCTTTTTGTTGTTTAAGAAAATTAATTACGATAAGATGTTGGTCATGAATATCATGAGTTTCGATGAAAGATGGAGCACGAGTGGAAAATGAAGAAATAGAAACGGGTGGGGGTGGCTCTTCGAAAAATGTTTTACCAACAGAATTAGGATCACAAGAAATATCCTTATGTTGGGTTTCCCATTTGGAACAAATATTCTTCATCTCTCCAAACATCTCTTCCGAGGTCAAATCCTTGAAAGATTTGTGAAACTCTCGATTGGTCTCGTAATGCAATTGAAAATCTTGTTTAAGAAGAGACTCAATCTCATGATCGTCCAAACTTGACCTTGAAACAATCTCCTTAACTAGATTAGCTCCTATTGGTTGAGTATGAAGTTCTTTGGGTTTTTCAGGAAGAGGTTTGGAAGATGAAAGGAAAAGTTCACTAGAAGAAGATGATGGTTGTCTAGGTGAAGCCACAAACTCAGAATCATCGGGATTCTTCGTTTGACCTAGAGAAAGAATGATGTCAGCATTAGAATCTTCTTCGTGTGAATCACCACCGAAAGGAGTGTCAACTTGAACATTAGACCTAGGAGAAATGATATCATCGAAAGTATCGATAGGTCTTTGAGTGATAAGAAATTTAGGGTTGACCTCTGGTGGATTCGGGGTGGTTATCGTCTCATGCTCGCACATGGTGGCTAATTGATTCACTTGAAATTCTAACTTAGATAAGGCTTGAACATTAGAGTTCAAAATTTGCCTATCAGAAGTTATGGTTCGCATGAAGTTTGCTTGAGAAATCAATAAAGCCTCGATACTCTTTTCTAAGGTGTCAAGTTTCCTACTCGAATCATGAAATCCGGGTGGGTGGGCGGGTGTTTGAATTGAACTCGAATAAGGAAATTGACTCGGAATTGGATAAGAGTTCGGTTCTTGAAAATGTGGAGGCGGAGTTTGATAGCTATGACCTTGGTTCCATGAGAGATCGGGATAATCTCTCCAACCGAAATTAGAAGACGAGGTAAAGTGGTCATTTCGAGAGGTTGGTTGAAACATGGCGTTGACTTGTTGAGAGTCGGGGCCATGTTGAAAATCGAGACTCGGAGAGTTGAAATTTGGGTCCCAAGACGTGTGTGAAGGGCCACTAAGGGTTTCTAAGGCTTCGAGTCTTCTAGTAAGAGCATCTAATTCAGAGTCGATTGCAATATCGTTTTCACTATAATGCAAATCACTAAAAGTACTAGACGACTCGTTATATACACTAGGTTCCCTAGTTGACTCACACCACATCGTATTATCCGCTAACTCCTCGTCAAAATCCCAACCTTGGTAATTACGTTCCCTAAATGCTACGGACATGGTAAAGATTGATCAAGGATAAAACCACGTAACACGTAAGTGGGAAAATGAAACACACAAAATAAATGGTGAAAAATCAAAAGAAAAATCTAACCTAGGTTCCCTAAATAAAATAACTAGACATTGCTCATAACGTTAAGACACATTAAAAATTCCGTAAATTAAGAATTTTTCAGACCGATTCGGCCAGATTAGAGCAGGCATTGCCAAGAGGCCAAACTCGTCACTTAGACACCGAATCTTAACAGCCAGGCGAACCTTAGACACTGAAGGTCGTGAATAAGTCTTAATTACGTTTATTTTTAGGCACCTTTCTAATTGAGCGTGAAATCCTAGGGGCAAATGTCTAATTAATTTTATTAAAAAGCTAGGGGATGCAAAATGTTGAAAATTAATTGTTGTGGGCCAAGAAAAGAGTGATTAAATCTCTTCCCCCATGTTGCAAGAGGATTTGCCCTTAAGATTTATTTACAAATGAATGCAACAAACAACGAGATATAAAAAACTATAAACATTTATGGATGCTTTAAACTACGTGTTCTAATCTAAAGAAAGAAAGAAATTTAACGTACCTTAAGGTCCTCCAACGATCACCACAATTATAGGTACGAAAAATTTAAAAACAAAAAATAAAATCTAGCATGATGTGTACCTACATGATGAATGCATGTTGCAACAATTATGTATTTACAACTAATTTTTTTGGATTTTTGATTTTTTTTTTTAATTTTTTTGTGTTTTTCTAAAAATAAAAAGGGCGAAAAGAGTGAGATAAGGTTACCGAAGCAAGCTTTCCATAAATTCCAATTTTCCACGCTTCTTGAGAAGAGTTCTGAAATCTCACAATTTCCTAAAAAGAACGAAATAAAAATAAGACAAGAAATAAAACTAACTCGAAAAATTAAAAATTAAGGCGCGAAAAATAATTAGTCCCCGGCAGCGGCGCCAAAAACTTGTTGTGCTAAAAATAATTCATTTAAATTGATTGCAAGTGCACAATCTCGTTTTAGTAATTTTAGATTCGATCCACATGGACTATTTTATTTTTGCAATTCTTAATTTTTAATTTAATCGAACTAGACAAATTTTGAGAGGAGTTGTACTAATAAATAACAAAAACAATCAAATTAACTAGAAAGAAATTAAAGTAAAATGAGTAAAAAAAAATTAAATTAGGAATTCACGAAGTGATATATGATGCATGCTAAGTGACAACAGATTGGTTAACAAAAAATAAATGGATAGGGAAGGAAGCACGAGTCACAGATGTAACGCCCCCAAATCCGGGGTCAGGGATATGGGTCGCTACCGCGGAAAACCTTAACAACCAAACAAGTAATGCAATTATTAAATCTAAAACATGACACCCGACCCCTAACTACCAAGAATCTTATCAGGTTATAGACTTGGAAACAAGAAATCCAAAAACACTTATAATAACTTACAACTCTTGGTACAACAATCTCTTATACAATTTTATGTTGTTAGTATCACCTTGATATAAGGTATACAACAACCACAATATTCTAATACAATAAATATTATAACTCAGGAATATGAATACCATACCAGTCTAACTAAACATCTGGTGGACAAACTCAAAGTACAGAAACACTCTGAGCCGAACATCAACTTGATCCATGACTTGCCCTACCTCGAGCTAAACTAAGTCAACTGCATCCACTATCTATCTCTGTAAAATAAGATTTAAACAAAAGCAAGAATGAGCGAAAGAGGCGCTCAGCAAGTAATATAATAGAGTATACTAAAATACTACCACAACTCACTCAGAATATATTTTTACTACTCCATACGACTTATAAATATAATTACTTTTGAAAAGAGATCAACTCAGAAATTCTTATAAATCTCGAAATACTACTCCAATATATCTCAATAACTTCTCAAAATACTACTCGAAAATAAATCAATAACTTCTCAAAATACTGCTCAAAGATAAATCAATAACTTCTCAAAATACTGCTCAAAGATAAATCAATAACTTCTCAAAATACTGTTCGAATATAATTTAATAACTTCTCGGATCAACACCCTCTACTATTAACAGAACCACAAAGGCATCCGCTAACAGTCTAAGGTATCTAAGATTGGACTTCTTCTCGAAACGCCTTCTCAAGTAATGGATGATCAGTCCATTGCCACATCTCATTTTCTATCGATAGAAAGGATGGTCGACGTCTCGAACCACCCAAATAAAACTTCTCAGAAGGATGAGCCGTCTTTCTCGGCCCTTCACCCTTTATATGCAACAGTTTGGGCCGGTGCGTTACTCCGGTCACTTTTGCTTTTAGAAGCAATAATCCACAACTTACTTTATATATATATATATATATATATATATATATATAATCCCACTTTTAAATATAAATATTCTGTAGTATGGAAATATTATTAAATATATCTTTATCATCTCTTCTACGAATACAAATGAAGTATTTCGATGATCGTCTCAACAATATAAACCAACTTGTAAAATAAATTGCAAACATCTCGTATAATAAACAGCTCAACAATAATAGATATGCATGTAAATTGCATGGATAAAATCTGGTATAAACCACTAGAAAGAATATTTGCTTTTGAATATCGGAAGCTTAATCAGCATACTATATATAGATAACAATATAAATACTCCGAACGATGGAGTACGGGTTAGTAAACTTGCAATACCTGCATCATACTTTCGATATAAAATATACTCTGAACAATAGAGCATAAATTAAATAATTTGCAATTATGGATTTAAATCTAGTTCGCACATTTCATATATTTCAAAATACGAATACTCTGAATGATAGAGTATGCATAGATAAACTTGCCTCTGGTCCTGAGCATAAAGCAGAAAACCGCTAATAAATCCTTCGCACCTTGTCCAAGCAATTCCATGGAGGTAACTTACCTTTCTTCATACGACGCCTCGATCTTTCCTCTTTGATGCACGTCGTTCCAACTTGATTATACTCTAATGGTACTGAAATAGTTACGAGACGTGTCAGTCCTACCTCGTATCTCGAGTAAACACAACTTGGAATTGTCACTAAATCATATAAAGTCAAACTATAGGTGTCCTCCCTATAGTTGACTATTCTATTAACACTTAGTACACATAACACATTTAGTAAAGAAAACAAAATGGAAGGGTCCCCTTTATAAAGTGGACATTCCTGGTGTTAATCACCTCAAACAATTATAACACTTAATCAACTCCACTTAACATATACAACTATAATGCCATTGACATTCTATGACACAAAATACTTAATAGATAATCCTCAAATCACAGTTAATCTTCAACAGAGCACATAAATTCTCGAGACAACCATTATCCTCAAATTAATACGTAAATAGACAAATTAACCCCAAGACACAATTAATCCACGAAATGAATTTCTTGACACATATACATAAACATTTAGCACCCAAAACATGCCTTTAGACCATTAAAGTCAAATAAGTTAAATAAATTTAAATGCAGGAGATTTTCAGAAAATTTCGGCATGAAGTATTCGTTTATCGGACTATGGGCACAGCCCCTCAAATACAATACAACCCTGTTTTTTTTATAAAATAAAAGCTGCCTCAACTTGCAGCAACATAAAATAAACACATAAGAAAGTATCCACCCTGACATGCGGCACATAGCACATAATGATTAACACTACTACTTACGCTACACCAATGATCGTATTTCTCACGCATTTACTGATACACGTGACAACCAATCATTGATGCTCGTAAGCCCTAGGGAACAACCCCTAGCACTAACTATTACTTACGCTATATCGATGATCACACCACTCAAGTATATGAATTATACCCGTGATATCTAATCATGGATATTCGTAAGCCCTAGGGATTAGTCGAAAAGAATTACACAAGTCCTTTAAATATTGACATTTAAAAAAAAAACTTGTGATCTTCTCATAACCCCTAGCACAATTCTAATTATTATAAAATTCTAACATTTAACATGTATCACGTATTCCCATACTTACCATTGACCCACGTACACACATAACTATTCATTTACTTACGGAATCAAACTAGCAATTTACAACTAACTGAATTTACAACAATTAATAACACCTCGAATTTACAACTAATTACACTTAGCAATTAGCACTTAAACATTTATAACTAGTAAGACCATCAAATAATTAACTTCGATATTCATCAAAATCCCCAAGTTTTAACTCAACTATTACACGACAATAATAATAATAAATAATAATAACAAGGCCCGAGCATATTATCGGATTTGCAACTAACCTCCACAATATAGTTACCAACATACTTCTCGAATTAAATTCGAAAATACAACAATGTTCATAATTTACAAAATCCATCCAATTACAACAATTAACAACTTAAACTCACAATTACTCCCATCAATTATAATTAGCAACTAAACTCTCCGAAATAAATTTTCGGAAATTAACAAATTAAACTCGCAATTTAAATCTAATTGAATTATAACAATAACATAATTAAATTCCTACAATTAAACAAAATATAACACTTTACATCTAATTAATACGAAAATTAAATAATAAACACGAGAGTATACCATTTCGTTTTCCGATTCGATTCGCCCAAAGAAATCAAACCACCGAAAAAAAATCAATCTCCCCCATCTCTCTCTCTCTCTCTCTCTCTCTCTCTCTCTGCAACCCCGATGGTCTCTCTCCCTCGATGCCCAGTCGCGCCACCACGTGGCTTCGCCGGAGTCACCCCCCGCCGGCCACCAGTCGCGGCGGCAGTCACCTGCGACCTCCCCTGGCTCCTTCCCGCGCTGTTGATAACTCGCACAGCCTCCATCTCTTAAATTCAACTACCACAGCCTCCAATACACACACCCACGCACACACTCGTACACGATTACACACACACACGCGATTATATACACACACATGTATGTATATAGCACTAATTAACACCACACTCAAAAACCCCCAATTCAATTCCTTCCCAAATCCCTAATTTCCTCCCCCTTTTCTTGTTTCCTCTCTCCCCGACTAATTATATGCGGCTGTGTGTGTTTTGTGTGTATTATATCTGCTGTGTTAGAGATTAGAAACCTAATGGGCCTTGGGCCCAAACCAATTTAAAAGTAAAACAATTAAATACTACACACTTTTAAAAATTGAAATCCAATAGAAAATTGGTGGAAAATTAAGATTTTCATTTTTAAAACAAAGAGTGTAAAATTATGAACACCTACATATTTTTGAAATATTTTTAGGATCAAAATTGAATTAAATACGAATTTTCAAAGTTTTGATCCTTTAAATACAATAAAGCTCTTAAAATCATTCTAAAATACTTAAACACCCAAAATAATTGTCCAATAAATTTTAAAAACTAAATAATATCATAAAGATAATATCACAAAAGATTTCGTGATTTTATCCAACTCTAATAATTTAATAAAGATTTTTGAAGATCAATAATACTTGATTTAAATACTTTTAAATCACTAAAATACAAATAATAAAATTGGGGCACACATTGGCACACACAAATCCAAATATACTCATATAAACTCGATACTAAATATCGTTGAACTCCACAACGATACTCTCAAATCCAATTCCATCCTTTAAATACAAATTAACATAATTAAATAATAATAATAATAATTTATTTTGAAAATTCGGGTTGTCACAACAGAATTAAAGCAAAGACACTGAACTTGGTTTTGAATTTGGGCGAGGACTTGCATTAAATCAAACATGGACTAGAAATTAAAAACAAGCAAATTAATTCTAGCAATATTACGTAACTAGTAGCACTACTAAGTAAATAGAATAATTAATTAACATTAATTAAATATACTAAACATTAATGCCAAATTTTATTTACACTAATTAAGACAATATAAGCACTTAATTAAACTAATGATTGACAATGATTAGAGAAATTATTACTAAATTGATTTGTAAAACAAAACACAACGGATTGTTATTTAAAAACATGAAGAAGTGAAACATATGAATGGGCCAGGTGAAGTTTTGAATGGATTTTGGGTCTAGACTTTAAAATGGGCTGCAAACTACAAAATTATGAAGTAGTTGAGTGATTTAACGAGTGGACACGTACTAATGCATAGCAAATTGAAAGTCTAGACATTATCACAGGCAAACAAGTTCAGAAAAAAAATTCATATAAAGAAACGCGTGCTGTGAATTACAAGTGGGGTAACGAAAATAAAATAAGGAAAGCGCGTGAAAAACATATGACAGTAGTGAAAATTGATTTTTGTCGGAATTTACCCACCGGAGAATTTAAACTTATCGGAAAATTCAACAACCACCAAATCTTAAAACTAGATCTAAAACTTAAAGACCCTAAATTTAACACCACCATAATCAAATCAAGCTCTAAATTATCAAACCCATTACTCTAAGACATCAAATCAAACACCAAAATTAGATCTACTACTACATATCACCAAACCCACAATAAAATTGAGATTTAAAGGGGCTCAAATCAAATTAACAATTAAGAACAACAAAATAAAAATCGTTACTTTCAACCCATAGTGGTTAGCTTTTCGCTACTTTGTCCACTAAATGGATTTACGAAAATAACGAAGCAAGGAAAAATAAACGAAAGAACAAGACGAGAAATTAAAGGAAACGGAATTTTTGCATTAAAATAAAAAGTGTTTACAAGATTTGAAACTAAAAAAAATACAAGAAATTATATCTACCCTAAAATCTAAGTTTTTAAATACAAGGGGGGTGAGGGGGTATTTATAGGATAGAAATTAGGGTTAAGGGGGGTGTTGGGTAAATCCCCACCATACATTTGGGTTGTGTAGTGGTGAAATCCTAGCCATTTATTTGTTTCCTTCCCCCTTAAGTTTTGAAGAGTTGATCTTGGCCATACACTTATGTAGTGTGTTGGGATGATCTCCACCTTCCACTTGTCTTGAAATATTCCTTTTGCTCCAAGCTCCTAATTCTTTTCCTTCTTTCATTCTTGGTCCTTTTTCTTCCTCTTTTTCCCTTCCTTGCTTTTTATTTCTTTATTTTGTCATTTCTTTATTTATTTACGAATTTCCTGAAATGCAACAAAATAAATTATTAAAATACGAGTTCAAGCAATAAATAGGCAATAAAAATATGCAAAATATGCACTTATCAGCAAATTAGGGATTAACAAGGACAACAATTATGCTTATGTGCCAAATGCTCCTAGGAAAGTTTGTCAAAATTGTTTTAGCACTAATCATTTAACTCATGCATGCAAGAAACCATCTGGTAGTGTTGCTAAACCATTCTATGATTGCTCTGTGCCTTTAAGACATGGAGACTCTCCTTTCTGTGATAAATTTGATTGTATGCCATGTGACATGAATGTAATGACTTGTTGTTTTAATTTGAGAAGACAATTCATGGAAGGTTGCATCGGTCACAATGTTCACACACACTACACAAGAACAAAGTCTTCAGGTCCTCCTAAAGTTAGGAAGGTACCTCTGTCACCTAAGTCTAAGAACCCTGATTCTAAGACTTCTAACAGTGACAAGAAGACTAACATCAAGAAAATTGATAAGCATGCTATTTATGATAAAACTGTTGCTAAGCCACATGGACCCAAACTTGTTTGGGTACCAAAGGAGAAGTAATATCTTTGTGTTTGCAGGGCAAAGAAAGTGAAAGGAAGGTCATGTGGATTTTGGACAGTGGATGCTCAAACCATATGACTGGTGATATGGCCCTGCTATCACAGTATGAGGAGAAGGCTGGCCCAATGGTTTCTTTTGGAGATGACAACATTGGCAACACACTGGGATATGGCAAGTTGGAAATGTCATCATTGAAAATGTAGCACTGGTCAAGGGGCTCAAGCACAATCTACTGAGTGTTGGTCAATTTACTGACAGAGGCTTCAAAGGGAATTTTGAAAAAGATGAATGTTTGATCACCCACAAGAAGACTGGTGACTTTGCTCTATCTGGAGTAAGGAAAGGAATCCTGTTTGTAGCCAATATGAACTCTGCAAACAAGGACAAAATTTGTTGCTTTTACTCAAAAGCATCAAATGAAGATAGTTGGCCGTGGCATAAGAAGCTATCACACTTGAACTTCAAAGGCATTAATTCTCTAGTCAAAAGGGAGTTAGTGAGAGGCATGCCCACACTTGAATTCTGTCAAGAAGGAGTGTGTGAGGCTTGTCAAAAGGGAAAAATGAAAAGATCAAGCCACAAGTCAAAGACAGTGACATCAATAACCAAGCCCCTACAACTAATTCATATGGACTTGTTTGGGCCTGTCAATATTATGTCACTAGGAAGGAAAAAGTATGCTCTGGTGATGGTTGATGATTTCACAAGGTATACATGGGTAGAATTTCTGGCATCAAAGGATGAGGCTCCACAAGTAATCATTGAGCATATAAAGAAAATTGACAAGGAAGCAAAGGCCAACAATGCAAGTGTGATTGCATTAAGAAGTGATAATGGAACAGAGTTCAGAAATCCCATGCTTGAAGCATTCTGCAAAGAGAATGGTATTTCTCAACAATTCTCAGCTCCAAGGACTCCACAACAAAATGGAGTTGTTGAGAGAAAGAATAGAACTCTGATTGAGGCTGCTAGAACAATGTTACTTGATGCAAAGATGCCTACATGTTTTTGGGCTGAGGCTGTGAGCACTGCATGCTATATCCAAAACAGAACCCTCAACAACAAAAACACTGGAAAAACACCTTACAACTTGATGACTGGAAAGAATCCCACTCTAAAGTATGTTCATACTTTTGGAAGCAAATGCTTTGTGTTAAAAGACAATTCAGAATATGTTGGAAAGTTTGATGCAAAAGCATTTGAAGGAATTTTTCTTGGCTACTCTATGGAAAGAATTGCATGCAAAGTTTATGTCATCACTCAAAAGAAAGTTATGGAAAGCACAGACGTGACATTTGATGACAGCAAACTACCTGGATTAGAAGAAGCCAATGATGAAGATAAAGATCCTTTGAAGTTTGACAATCTAGATGATTCTGATGAGGAGATTGAAACTGAATTTGAGCCCACAATCCAACAAAATCAAGTGAATGAAGAACCTGTGTCAACCAACAATGAAGAAACAAGCATCCATGACACACCTGTGATTAGTGGCAACTTCACAGGGGGAGGAAATGTAAATGATCATGATCTGGATGATGAAGCAACATCAAGGCTGAGAAATCAATCTGAACATACAAGGAAATGGGATAGAGCAGATACTGCAGATCAGATAATTGGAGATCCAAATACAGGAGTGAGGACAAGGAGAGCAACTCTAAATGAATGTCTCTATGGTTGCTTTCTATCCCAAGTTGAGCCTATGAAACTTGATGATGCATTGTTGGATCCTGATTGGATAATTGCTATGCAAGAGGAGCTAAACCAATTTGAAAGAAGCAAAGTATGGGAACTTGTGCCTGCACCAAAGGATAGAACCATTGTTGGAACACAATGGGTTCTAAGGAATAAGATGGATGAAAATGGTGTAGTCATAAGAAACAAAGCAAGGTTGGTTGCAAAAGGATACTCTCAACAGGAAGGCATTGACTATGATGAGACTTTTGCCCCTGTTGCTAGACTAGAGGCCATCAGAATTTTCTTGGCATTTGCTGCACATTCTAATTTCAAGGTTTATCAAATGGATGTCAAGAGTGCATTTCTGAATGGGGAGTTGGAAGAAAAGTATATGTGCAACAGCCACCTGGCTTTGAGGATCCACAATTCCCTCACTTTGTCTACAGATTGCTTAAAGCATTGTATGGACTTAAGCAAGCTCATAGGGCATGGTATGACACATTGTCACAATTTCTACTGGAGAATCAATTCACTAGAGGCACACTGGACAAGACACTGTTTTACAAGAAACATGGTGATGATATTATCTTAGTTCAAATCTATGTGGATGATATCATATTTGGCTCTACAAATGAGAAGCTGTGTGAGAAATTCTCTAAGCTCATGCAGAGCAGATATGAGATGAGTATGATGGAAGAATTAACATTCTTTCTCGGGCTGCAAGTGAGTCAAAGGAAGGATGGCATTTTTATAAGTAAAACCAAATACATCAAGGATCTATTGAAGAAATTTGACTTAGAAGAATTCTCGCCTGCAAAGACACCCATGGCCACTGCCACCAAGTTAGATGAAGATGTTAAGGGCAAGAAGGTAGATATCTCAATCTACAGAGGCATGGTTGGTTCTCTACTCTACCTCACTGCTAGTAGGCCAAACATCATGTTTGCAACATGCTTGTGTGCAAGGTTTCAATCAAATCTAAAGGAATCACATATGATAGCAATAAAGTGGATTTTCAGATATTTGAAGGGCACACCAAACTTGGGGTTATGGTATCCTAAGGACACAGGGTTCAATCTGGTTGGTTATTCTGATGCTGATTATGCTGTATGCAGAGTGGATAGGAAAAGCACCTCAGGTAGCTGCCAGTTTCTTGGACAAAGGTTAGTCTCTTGGTACAGCAAGAAACAACAATCTGTGTCAACTTCCACAGCTGAAGCTGAGTACATAGCTGCTGGAAGTTGCTGTGCTCAAGTGCTTTAGATCAGAAACCAACTTAGAGATTATGGACTTGTGTTGGAAATAATTCCAATCATGTGTGACAACACAAGTGCAATCTCTATAGTTTCCAATCCTGTCAATCATTCTAGGATAAAGCACATTGACATCAGATATCACTTCATAAGGGAGCATGCAACTAATGGAACCATTGAGTTACATTATGTTCCCACAGAGAAACAACTAGCTGACATATTCACTAAGCCATTAGATGAAGCCACCTTCACAAGGTTGGTTAGTGAGATTGGAATGCTGAATTCTTCAAATTCTGGCTAAGTGAATATATCAACTAGATTGTTGCAGCAGTAAATACTTACTTTACTCAATATTTTTGAAGTAAGTATTGGCTGGAGTATGATTTATAAATATTCCACAATGCTGCATTTGTTGAAAATCATACATCTTTAGCTTGAAATTTCTGTGAAATTTTGATAGAATCACTATTTAATTTGGTAGAATATTCTTCAGTGAATATTTCTGGTAAATTTTAAAAGATAGTGAAAATTGAATTTTATGAGTGAAAAGTATAGTTCGATAAGTCAGACTTCTCGAATGGTTCATTGTTTTGTCATGGCTCGAGTTCTCGAATAGGCCTATCTAGAACCCTCTTGAGCTCTCGAATAGTGTCTTTTGGAAAAATCGAATAGCACACTCTGAGTTCTCGAATAGAGTATTTTAGTTCTCTAGTGATGGAGTTCTCGAATACTGTATTTGAGTTATCGAATCATTTGAAAAGGTTGATTTTTCGCTCACACTTAATCGCTTTTTGGATTTATGTTCAAAATTTCATTTCGCTCATAAAAACACATTTTATTTAGCTTAGAATTATTTTCTGAGTTAAATAACTGCCAGCTGTGAGTTACAAACTGCTTGAGATATCGAATAAGCCTTTCTTGACTTATCGAATAGTTGTTTTATACTTCTCGAATGACTGTCTTGTCGATACAAAACTTATATCTAATCGACAACTCAAGTTATTCATATATATACAATTTCACAACTGTTCAACTCATTTTGTTCAATTTCTCAAGCATCTAAACTCTTAAAACCTCTGAAAACCGTAACTGCGAATTTCTTCTTTAACCTTAATTCTCTTTTCTTCTCTACCCAAATGGCAAACACTCAACTCACCATACCATCCCAAACTAATTTCATCGCAATTACCAGTGATGTGGAAGCACCAAATGCTAATTTCAAGTGCTTTGTTCGATGGTTGTCTGAATCTTACATCAAAGGTGCACTATCAGCCAACCCAACCCTGTACATAGACTTATTAGAACAATTCTGGAGGACAGCTACAGTGGAGGTCATCGCCCTTGAGAATGCCATTACCTCATATGTTGTCTACTTCAAGATTCAAGGCGAGGATATTACTATCACTACCGTAGACATGAATCAAGCCTTGGATTTGCAGCAAGAGGCATATGACTCCCTGGCCACAGATGTTGAGTTGGAAGAATTCTTTGAATTTATCAACTACTCAAAGGCTATTAAACTTGGAAAGCTGAATAGGAAGTACTTGAGAAAGGAATGGAGCTATGTTTTTGCTACACTCCTTCATGTATTCACTGCCAGGAAATCGAGCTTTGATCAGATTAGTACACCTGTGCAGCAGCTTGCCTATGCCTTGGCTCATGGGAGAATGATAGATGTTGGACATCTCATCATACAAGAGCTATATGGGAGACTTGGTAAGAACACAGCCAAGAGAGGTACTGAAATTTTCTTTCCCCGCTTTATTCAATCAGTACTTAATTTCAAAAATGCTTCATTGATTGAATTGCCTGGATTAGATAAAAGTAAAATAGGCTATCCTAGGTCCATGACCAAACTTATTTTTGGAAACTTGGAGACTAGGAATGATGTGGATGTAAGGCTTAAGATAACTCCCCACATGGAGGGTTTGTTTAGGTCTTACCCCCACAACATGCCAATATTTGAGTCTAAGTCTCAGTTAGCACAGCCTAAGCAAGAAGAACATAATGCTAACCCAAGGCTTGCTAACCAACCCTCTCAGACAAACACTCTACCAAACACAGAGCCAACTGCATCATCCTCTCAAAAGGGTGATGTTAGTAAAAAGAAGAGAAAACAGGTTGCTTCTGAACCTTTAACCATCTTAACTGAAGCAGCCTTGACTGTAGAACTAGGTTTAGGAGGTGAGGAACCTGAGTCACCTATCATTAGCCTAAAGAAGAAGAAGAAATCTAAAACCACCTCTTCAGTCACCCAAATGGCTGAAGTTGTAAAATCAGGGGCACACAGCTCACTAGATGTATCCTCTCAACATGGTGCATCTATAGAATCAAGCATCCTCCCCAATGCACCTATCTGTAAAGAGTCAGCACAAGGGAGTGATAAGGCTGGCACAACACTGAGTGAAGAGCACATCACAATTGAAACTCCCTCTATCTCTCAGGGGGAGTTGCCAAAATCTAATCTACAACACACTTCTCTTCCGGAATCTACCACTCATATTTCTTTGGAGCCTGCAACTCAAGCAATTGAGGAGCAAGGCATTGATCATCAAGAATTCTTTTCTCTTGACGAGCCAATGGATTCAAGTGACTTGGTGCATGACACCTTGCTCACCACCCAGGTACCACATTTAGATGGTCAAGGAATGCATGCTGGGGCATCTCCTAATGACACCATCACAAACACAGAGGATTCACTAGTCTTAACTAGAGACTCTGTGCCTGTGTCAACTACTGTTGTAACTCATCCCACTCCTGTGGAGACATCAGTAGCAGAGTCTTTCCATCCGGTTACAGAAGTTGCATCTGTAACTGAGGAGTCTAGCTTGCCTAGCTCTAGCTCTAACTATATGTCTCAATGGCTGAAGCCTGTGCAACATGACAGTGCTTCAGGATCAGGGTCTGTTCCACCACAATTGACGGTTGAAGCACTCCAAAGCTTAATTGTGGATCAGATCCCTAAGTTCACAAAGATTGCTCAGCACCTTCTCACTGCAGACATGCCCAATCCAGACTATGAAGCTATCCTCTTATGCTACAGAGATGATGTAGAAATACAGAAGGCTAAGATCATAGATGAAACTGAGAGGGATGGAAACGTAGATGCTTGGCTACAAGGAAAGAATGACATCTCTCTCTCAGAAGGTCTCCAGTACCTCAGAGAAGAATACATCACTTCACTAGGGTCCAATGCCAAATCTCTCACCTCTACTGATGTGTATGAAGCAGTGAATGACAGCTACAAGGGCATTCTCAAGGCTGCACACTACCTTGGCAAAGGTCTAAAGACAGAAGTTAATGAAGTGTGTTCAGCCACAACCAAGGAGGTGCATGAGATAAAGAGGACTTTTGATTCCAAATTCCCTCAATTGGAGACTGTAGTCAAGGACATTCTAGCCTGTAAGTCTACCTGCACTAAGATGGACAATGGTTTGGCTATTCTCAAGGATGCTGTCACAGGCCTGGGCCACAAATTCCAAAATCTTACTGATCAGACAACTGAAGCCAATGCCATGCTCAGGACCCTCTTTGCAAATCAATATGGAGACAAGCTGGTCACTGAGGTCCCTGTGCCTGAGATGTCTAGGTTTGAAGTGCAGAGACTCAAAGAACAATCCCTGTCTGGCTTCAAATACACTGCATTGTTCAGCAAGGTAGATGCACTTGAACAGGAGGTAGCTACTCTCACTCAATCTAATGCTCATCTTACAGACAAGGTACAAACTCTTACTGAGCAGTTGAACACTCAAGCCACCACCACAGCTGATGTTCTTCTGCATCAACAATCAATGTTGTCTGCAATGATGAAGCACATGGGTCTCCCTCTACCTGACGAATCTTCAACCCCAAAGGTCACTCCTACAGCCTCTGTGCCTGACAACAAGCCTAAGGGGGAGAAGAGGACATCAAGATACTAAAATACAAAGGGGGAGAAACCACCAGTAAAGGGCATCAAAATCATTGAAGGTGGTCATCAAAGAACTTCAAAATCTCTAACTCATGTGTCTGGCAAAGGAAAAGACAAAGTTGATGAGCCTCCTATTTCTCCGCCAGTTGTCACTCTACCAACTGTGCACATCACTACTACCAGTGGTCAAAAGCAATCTATTACAACCACAGTGGTTGCAGGGAGTATGCTATCTGACAGACCTCAAATCTCCATATCTAAGAGTGCCAAGCCAGTAGAAGTGAAGGTGGTCACTAAGGCCAAGCTACAAGAAATTGCAAACTCAAATGTCTATCATGATGATGCATTCTTGGAGTTTCTAAAAGTCTCAAGAGAACAGGTTGATGATGCTTTATCATATCATGGGAGTTTGAAGAGTCAGATTGACTTTCTCACTGTAGTACCAAGGAGAGTTGACGGCCTATGGCTCAAAGAGATAATGATGGTAGGAAAGAATAAGATATGGCACTTAACCATCAACACTCTACAGGGTCTAAAGCACTCAGAAGTGGATGTGTTCCTTGGAATGATTGAAAAGAAGGATGAAAACTGCAAGAGTCTCTTTGAAGAGTTAAAGGATGGTCAACCAGCAAGGCTACCTAAAGTATTCACAAATCCTAGAACCATCATCTATCAGGCTGCGACAAGAATTGATGATATCAAGCAGCTGGTCATCCCTAAGCATCTAATTCCTCTAAACAAATCTCTCATTATTGCCATCATTGAGCAGCTGAACAAGAAGAAGGGTTTAAGAACAGCAGAAGAATTGGAAGCTATATCTTATCTCAGGTCATACATTGCAACTGGCATTGTACCTGAATCTGCTAAGTTCAACCCTAGCAAGGATGGTGATCAAGACAAAGATGAAGACAAAAGTGATGGAAGGAGAAGGCATCACAGGAGTGATAAGGGTGATGAAGATAAAAAGAAGAAGAAGAATGATGATGACCAAGGTAAAGTCTCTGAGAGGAAGAGTGGAAGACAGCAAGCCTTAGGCATTGCTGACAGTAACCTCACCACATCACAAGACTCTAAGTCTAGGGTGAATACTGTTAGTAGTGACCTACCAAAATCTACATCTATGGCTTCTGCAACTGTCTTGCCACCTCAAGAAGAGAAGAAGATTCAAGTCAAGAAACCATCTATATATTTCAAAAAGCAAACTGCTAATGGAATACTACAATGGTCCACAAATAAAGGTCACATGCTACTGCCAGGCAACCATGTAAAAAGGATCAAATTCAAACAAGCTGCAAGGAAACCAAAGCTATCCAAATCAAGGACTCTGAAAATCTATCT
Organism: Saposhnikovia divaricata; assembly: GCA_036435485.1. Classification (NCBI taxonomy): domain Eukaryota; kingdom Viridiplantae; phylum Streptophyta; class Magnoliopsida; order Apiales; family Apiaceae; genus Saposhnikovia; species Saposhnikovia divaricata. The sequence goes on from CM071596.1 coordinate 115,834,769, forward strand.
AGGCTTAAAACTCCAACCACTAGATGAAGACTTTGATGAAGACCAACTGCAATTCTTACAAGCTCAAAGAATCTACCATGTTGCCATTGTTGATAACTGTCTTGAGATCAAATATACTGATGGAAGGGAGGAGAAATTCAAACAAGGAGGATGCCAACACTGGGGCAAGCTACATGACCTAGAAAGAATCATTGCATTGTTGAGCTTAGAAGATAAAGTGGAAAGAGTATGGAAGCTAGAGCTAATTGATTTTGTGAAGATGAAGAGAGATCATGAGGAGAGAATCAGAAAAGAGTGTCTTGAGAAATGGCTAGAAAGGGAGAAAGAAATTGAGAGACTGGAGATTGAAGCAGAAAAGCTAAGGGCAAATGGATTGTGTAGAGTTCAGTTTAACCCCTATGTGGTGAAGTATAGGAGGAGAAATGGGGATCAGGTCCACATCAGAATGAATCTACTCAACCACTATCCTGCAAACATTCTGAAACCAGTACTTGAAGATTTCAAAGACTCAATTTTGCTTGAAGAATTGGATGCTATGGCAGAAATAATAAAAGCTATGGATGAGAATACAAGGAAGGAGAAAGAAAGAAGACAGAAAGCATATGATGATTTGCAAGCCAAGGCTATGGAAAGGGAAACAAATGACAATGGCTAGTACGTCATCATAGGCTGTAAGATTACTCACCCTGTAGTTCTATCCACATTGCCAATCGAAATTCATACATGTACTGTCAAGTTTTATCTTTATGTATGTTAGGCTTGTTATCAGACATGAAATTGTGACTAAGGGTCTTACTCACAATTTGGGGGAGATTGTTAGTCACAGAGGCATGCCTGAATACAGCTAATAACAAGCCTAAGTATGTGTAATGCTATGCATTACCTACATGACCTCTTAACTGAGGAAACCTCTAGTTGTAGAGTTTCTATTTATTCTGTACTTGTAGTAGGCATCAAATTTTAGTTGTGTAATTGTACTTATAAAGTCAAGAATAATGCTTGAAAGAAGTTCCAAGGTTGTGGCCTATACTTGTTTCGTGTTTTCCGATCAGTTATCATAACCATCACATACTTTGATTAAAGGTATCAACTCTAAGCGAAGTATTTAATGAAGTTAGGATCCCATGTTTTAATTCTCATAAGTAATTCGATTTTAATTCTCATTAGTTAAGTAATTCTTAGTTTTGTTAAATTACTTCTTAGTTAATTTAGATAATCAAAGCCCATCTTTGATATTGTCTTAGTAGTGAATAATAATCATACATTGTTGCATAGGTACATTAATCTGTATTGAACCTAAACCAGTCTCTGTGGGAACGAATTTGGAATTAACCTTATATATTACTTTTGACCGTGTACGCTTGCGTGCATTAGTGCAAACAAGCTACATTGCTATTTCTCTATTCAACCATTTTAGTGTATCTATAACATATAATGATCACCTGTAAACCGTGAGAAAGAACAAATAATAATCAGTTTTTTATATTGTTCTTTCCCCTACAAAAAGTGAACCTGAAGGGTTTGACACGAGTTATCAATCTTCAATTCTCTCTGTAGTTTCTCACTCTCTCGATAGTAAGTGATTGCAGTATATGTTAGTCAATTGACTCAATTATTCGAACCCAGTTTTACATGATTTTAATAATTAATTAATGTTAGCTAATTAATTCAATTGACATGTTTGTACATGATTTTAATAATTAATGTTTTGATTGTTTAGAAAAATCCAATCGTAATAGTCCCAAAAAATATTTTGACAACATTTATTTATTTATTTTTGTTTCATAAATAAATTTGACAACAATAACTTTACAAAAAAGAACAAATTGTTAAATTAAATGACCTGAATATGGTTTTTAGGCTCCTTAAAATGGTAGATAAATATGAATTCTTGTCTATAAATATAGGTTTTTCATGCCCTTGAAATTGGTATAAAATTGACCATTTTTAAGTTTAATTTAAGTTCATTTATAAATTTCAATTTAATTTTTATTTAAATATAATAGTATTTATTGTTTCTCAACAATATAACCAAAAAATTGTAGAAGGGGGTTGAATACAATCTTTACCACTTTTTCAAAATTCTTATGTAAGACAGAAAAATGAACACAGAAATCAAAACAGTTAAAGTAATGTAAATAGAAACTCAATAGTTATAAAAATTTCAGGTTGGCTTGTATGATCCACCTGAGATATATATTGAAGAATTTCTCTTCTCTGTGATAATTTTTCAATTACACAACTACAGTTTTTAATGCTTTGCTTTTACAAGAAATTCTAACAATTCTGAGCAAATGCACTTGTGTTTATTAGTTACAAAGCAACTGCTACACTTGGTTATATAACCAAGTTCACAACACCTACTAGAAAAAAAATATTTTTATTAATCTAGGTCCGGCATGCATGTTACTTCACTCCTTATCTTCATGTGAGTCAAACTGGATAGTTGTCTTTGACAAAATTTATTTTGAAAATACCATAAAATTTGCTTGTATAGAAAATGAATGTTTCCTCTTCTTTGAGGTTTCCATTTCCTGGATTCTATGTACTTTGAGATTCTATCAATCCATGTGGTATGCCAGTCTTGTTAAGTCACTATCAACTGCTAAGATTTAGATGCTATCCGTTGATGTAGCACACTTGTCATCCGTTGAAGATTGATATCCGCTGAGGATTGATTGTCTGTTATCCGTTGAGGGGCCTTATTCGTTGATGTATTATCCGTTTAAATATCATTTTCACTTATAAAGAATTACAAAGCACGAGCTATTTATGAAAATGCACACCTAGAGGGGAGGGGTGAATAGGTGTTATGACTAACAATGATCAATTAAAAAATATGCACAAAAAACTGTCTGGCAGCTAACTGGATGCAATGAATTAACAAACAAGCAGCTAGCTAAGATATGCAGTGCAGTAAAAGTAAAATGCAGAATGTAAAGAACACACAGCAATTTTAACCAGGTTCAACCCCTATCTCCTAATGGTCTACGTCCTGGTCCTCTACCAACTCGGTAAAGGAATATATTATTGATCACAATGAATTACAATTACACGATACAATAATATATCTTCCTGATTCTCCCAGTCACTGATTGCAACTTGCTGACAACCCCTGTTCCTCGAACTTAATACCCTCTAAGTCCTATACTTCCCAAGTATAGACTTCTCTAGCCTCTAGTTCCCTGAACCCTTGTGTCCAAGCTTGCCAATCCAGCAACTACCAACTTACACGTTGAACAATACAAGATTTAATGAATTACAATTGAATCTATGAACTCTCTCAAAGATATAAGTTGATATGAATATATATATATATAGAGCTCAAGTGAATATAGAATGAATCAAATCAGTTCGAAAGAAGCACTTATGTTTCTTTTGATAGTTGTTCAACAACCCAGAATGGAAAACACACAAGCCTATTTATAATGAACTATATTTTTGAATTAAGCAAACAACCCCAACGGTCTTGACCTTAAATCTCACGTATTTGTTGCTAGATTAATTCAAAACTAACGTTCATAAAAACTAACGTGTAGAAAATAACGTTTAGAAAAGATTTAAATAGATGTGAGTTGAAGATATAAGAACGTTGAAATACAAAAAACCATCGAAGATAAAAGCCCAGAAGAATAGAGTTTGTTGTTGAAGAAATCGTGTAGAAAAAAACTCCTATTAATTAAGATATAAAGATAGATATACGTAAATATATATAAAAACGATTTTGAAATATGTTGAGCCCATATATATATTTATACGTTCTATATAATTGACAGAATCCTTACAAATATCAAGTCCTAATAGATCTCAAAGAAAATAGGACTTCTGGTAAATCTGGACTCTGTCTGCTAGCTTGCTGCGTTAGAATAAAACCTTTCTTGTCAGCTAGCTGTTATACCCTGTTTTGCTCAGTAATAAAGTAATTACTAAACCTGCAAAACAATGTTAGTCCAAAAACAATGTTAGTCCAATTCATATTTCCAGCTTGCTAACATCTTTGTATATAGCATAACTTATATGTCCAGCAAAACAGAATTAGAAACATACACAAGAACCTTGCTATAATATATCATTACAAGCGTACCAGCTTGCTAACTATGTTTTCATCAAAACTAAGATGCTTTCAATCTCCCCCTTTTTGATGATTACTTATTAACTTGAGATTGAGCTAAAACTCCCCCTCAATCAAAGCATCCTGCAAAATAAAGTTTAATAGCAGACTAATATATATTTAGTGACAAGCAATCAGCTTACTGCATTGTGTCATCATCAAAACCAATAGGGTTTCAATCTCCCTCTTTTTGATGATTACACACCAACAATCAGGAGTTAGATACTCCCCATTAATTTATTTTTTCCCTGCAAAAAGATTAGTATTCTAGACAAGCAGCTAAGCATAATCACATGGCATCACATAAACATTTAGCATTAAACCATATGATCCCAGCAAAGTACGTGATCGTGAAGTAAAGAGTTATAAAAATAAGTATAAACTCCCCCTAAATTACACATACTTTTAATCCTGAATTTTCTCCCCCTTATTCATCAAAAAGGATATCTACATGTTATCATGCAATAGGAAAAATTCAAGTAAGAATGGATTATCAAGTTCACATATAAAAACATATTGTATGCATATCAAAAATAAAACCTGTTATCTAAAATTCAGTTGCATAGCAATATCATATGTCAACAACGTATAATCATAACCTAAGGTACCAGACTTTTCAATTGCAGCTTACTGTCTAGACATTGTACATGCCAAGTTCCCATCGAAGAAAACAAAATTCACATCTTTCAAATTGATTAAGTTCTTCTTGCATTGCCATGATCCAATTCTCATCTTGAAGTGCTTTATTGACATTCTTTGGTTCCTCTAGAGCTTGTTCATCTGCTGTCAGCTTGCTGGCAGAACTCATTGGAGTAGATTTTGCCTTGATATTCTCAAAACCAAACTTCTTAAGCAGATTCTTGATGTATTTGGATTGATGCACATAGATTCCATCTGGATTTTGCTTGATTTGGAGCTCCAAAAAGTAATTGAGCTCACCCATCATACTCATGTCAAACTCACTATGCATACACTAAGAAAACCACTTGCACATATCATCAATAGTAGATCCAAAGATAATATCATCCACATATATTTGCACAACTAAAATATCAGTACCATAAAATTTAGAAAATAATGTGGGATCGATTTTACCTCGAATGAATTCATTCGTGATCAAAAACTTACTCAACCTTTCGTACCATGATCTAGGAGCTTTCCCTAACCCATATAATCCCTTTTTTTAGCTTGTAAACATGGTCTCATAGCTTCTCATTCTCGAATCCATGAGACTTTCCTTGTCTTGTTTCCATTTAAATTGTCTCCAATAATCAACATAGGAAGATGGTTCTTTACTATTCTAGTTGACTTCAGCAAGGACTTTTGAGCTGTGACTTCTTCCGTCATTCTGATTCTCTTGGATGGTAGGGAGGCTTCATCCTTTTCATATAGTGATATTTTGTAACAGCCCCAGATCCAGGGTCCGGGATCCGGTCGTTACGGTTTCCATTTCTGTCCACAAAACTTGAACTTACTTCAACATAAAATAAATTACATCTTTATGACTAAACACAACAATATAAAACACACCCGTTATAGTCCCAGAGATGAAATCAGAGTAACAATCAAATTTTATTAATCACATTTGGACTTCTTACAACCCAAAAGAATTACCATATAAATACATACTCTTTGCCATCCATTTACATAAGTCCTACTAGCCCATATACTCGGTACTGAAAGAATGAATCTATCCTACCAATAGCTTTCTCTTCAGCTCTGGTAGTCTCATCGTCCTCGCCAGCGTCGAGTGCACCTTGTGCGAGTCATCTGGTCTAGCTGTTGTTGTGATATAATAATAAAGCAATGGTGAGCAATAGCCCACCAACAATAATGTATAACTGAACAATAATATATAACAGTTCAAAAGTATCTTTCAAACCATATGCCATGCATTTACGGAAATGATGCCAGTATCACATAAATGATGAAGTTACAAGGTAACTCAAAATGCATATATAGGTGGGGATAGCTGCTATGTCAAAGATAAGCCAGATATTATCATTTATCATAAAAGAGGAATTTGCAGGAAAAATATTGCAATTCCAACTATGAATACTTTTCCAATACTGCCAACAATGATAATGTTGTAGAAAATAAATGAATTTGAATGATGAACTAATGCTGGAATATTCACCGTGCCCGCTGTTCCAATCCTTACGATGATCAGTCGCAGATTGTACAGCTCAATTAGATTTACTACCGGTAGAAGGAAGAACTGACGGATTTACTTGTCTACCGCCCTGTTAGATCTCCCCGGCCAACGGTTGGGCCAATGGGATGGACCGGTGCTACTCGGCCTCTTACACGACTCCAAGTTCGAAAAGAAGTTCACGACTCTGAACGTAAAGTTCGTCCCCCTTTCCCCAAGTATGATACTTGTTGATAAGAACCCACAAAGTAGTCGTATCTAGTTGGAAAGGAAAATTCAACATCATATCTCCCAAGCTGCTGCTTGTTAGAGGATACCATCTTGTTCCAATAATCTTACCCCTCGAATGATGAGAAGGTTATTTAAAGATTCAATTGATAAACAGCAACTAAATTGCAAGTGAAAAGAATAGTTTTACAAGATTTATGACCGGGAAGTCAACAAGATAAATAACATTGCTCAAGTAGGTTCCCCTATAATATGGAAGTTTGAGCGAGCACTTAAATCCTTTTAAGATAGATTTAAATGAAAAATAAAGAGTTGGGAACCTATCCTTGATAAAATAGTCGTAAAAAGACTCCGAAATATTTTACATAATATCTGGAGATGAAAGATAATCTTCGAATAATATAAATCATTTTAAAAAAAATTAAAAGAATTAAATAAATATTCCAAGAATATTTATTAACTCAATAATAATTACGGAATATTATTAAATCATAATATTGCTCGTAAGTAACCCTCGAATGAATATATAGAATTATTTACTAAATAAATCCCTCCTTAAATGAATATTTAAAATAATATTCATTAAATAATTAAGCTCCGATAAATATTTAAAATAATATCCAATAAATAAGTCAAACCTTAAATGAATATTTGAAAATAATATTCATTTAGTAAATAATCGTCTAAATGAATATCCAAATAATATTCATCTAGTAATCAAAACTTTAAAGGAATATTCGAAATAATATTCCTTAAGTAAATAGAACTTCCAATGAATATTTTAAAATAATATTCATCAAGTACATTAAACCTTAAACGAATATTCGAAAGTAATATTCATTTAATAAATAAAATTCCAATGAATAACAAAGTTATTATTCATTAAATATTCAAACTCTAAGTGAATATTCAAAGATAATATTCACCTAATATTTCTCGACTGCGATAATACTCAAATAACATTCTTCGAAAGATTTCCAAGTAATTGATACTTTATGGAAATATAAATAAGGTTTAATAATAAAATTCCTCAAAATAAATAATAATCTGTCGTTGGAATCCCTCCGGGTTTCCGCGACTATCTATATATCTCAAAATACCGACTCCACGTCTATATTTAAGAATGAATATCATATGCCCTTCGCTAAGGGTCTTACCAAAATAATCCGGCTTATAACTGATAATTCGTATCTAGTCTAGAAGCCAATATCAATTTAGGGAATAAGTATCATAATATAATTTGAAAATAGGCATGCATGCTATGGCATATGTATCAGAAACAACAAATATACATATTATCACAACAACAGTTCCAAGGTATTGGAAACTTGCCTGGTAATCAGGTGTGGGTAGAGATAGCGTGTCCTGGGTCTGCTCGATGATCTATAAACAATTAGAACATTCGAGATTAACCACTTAACACCTTTTAAAAGTCTAAGTATAAACTTCACTTAAGTTGAAACACGTTTTCGAATTATCTCGTTATACACCTTTTAGTGTAACTCTTTTTATCACCGATACGATCCGACATTCGTTCGTTATTAAGACATGTCATCATACCCACACTTGGTATATACTTAAGTCGTATAAGTTTTAAAGTCGATCGATTGCGAACCGAGATTATACCTCGAGTTTTATCGTTCGTTTTCTAAGTTATAACCAAAGTTATACTTTTAAGGGGTTCGTTCGCGTTTAACCTTGATTCAAACATTTTTATAAAATCGGAAAACGATCCGTTTGACATGTAGTTTTCTCTCATACCTTCCTTATAACCTCTAGTATTTATTTACCAAGATTCGCCACTGAGTAACATGCTTTACGAGGGTTCAATTGAAGTTACGAACTTTTACTTACGGTTTCGAACCAATTTTAGTAATTTGACCATAACTCTTAAACCGTAAGTCGGAATGTTTCGATTCTTTCACCAAAACGATCTATGACTCGAGATCCATGAGGACATGTCATGTTCATAACCAGTTAAGACAATTAACCCTACCGTGATGCACGAATTCTTTAAGGTTATCGAAAATTGGGCATTACGACGGTTATAAATCAAATATTTCCAAATTCCAAACTTTCCAATAATCATAGTTTCCACTCCAAACAACATATACATGTATTTAACCATGAACTAAGGCCAAGCAATGCCTTTCCGTTCATTTAAACTATTTTATCCTTCACCAAAGCCCAATCATATTCAAGCTTATAATCATGCTAACACCATAACTACTTAGATCCATCAAGAACATGCATAAACATAAAGTAAGGCCTAGGGTTTCAAGAGTGTTATACCCTCCTTGGGGTGTGTATGCACTTAGTAAGCCTTGTATAGTCCTTGTATAGCCTCCATGAAGCTTGGATCATCAACCAAAATCAAGATCCAAGAATTTTGTTCTTGAGGTTACTATTCATCCTCCACTTTGATGATTTTATTGAAAATGGAAAAAGTGGTGTTTGAGGCTAAGATTTCTAGGGTATCATTTTTATGAAATATAGGATCTATGATAAAATTTTGGAGATCAAACAATGGTGGGAAGGATGATTTCCTCCCTTGAATTAAAGGAAAAGCCAAATGGCTATAAGAGGGAGAGGGAGAGGTTTTTGCTTGCTTGGTTTCATCTCATCTTGCATAAAGTGAGCAATAATGCAAGATATTTGTTTGGCTAACCATAGTTTAGTTGATGGGTTAAGGCTTGGTTAAGGATTTGTTATCATGTGAGCAAGAGTTGGTGTCTTATGGTGCACCTCTTTGCTAACTAGATTGGTTTGTTTCCAAGGGTGCTAGTTCCCTTGGTGACTACTTAGCTCCTTACTCCACCCACTTGCACATGTTGTCTCTTGGTTCTCTGCTTGTTTCTTTGTCCGGTTATTGCTCAATTTCATTGATCGTTCGGAGGATTAACTCAAAGATTTCTAGTTAGGATTTTACCGGAAACCTCCTTAATATTTATACCACCATTCTCAATCCTCCTTTATAATTCTTGAATTTAATTTCATTAAATCCTCTTAATAAATCCTTAAGTCTTTCAGTGTCCAGGAAAATCTCGGGGAAAATAAAAGTGCTGTTTTTCAGAATCCGACAGCTTTTACATACACTCTTTTTCCTCCTGGATCACTAATACGAACTCAGAATTTCGTTCCGGGTACTTCTATATAGCATCGTCTAATAATATTCCTAATTCCACCAAAATCACTATTCACCACTTATCCTTTACTTATTCCTTTAAAGTTATATAGATGTCCCGGTTCTCTTTCGATCGTTCCTTAACCCTTTTTCGGAACCACTGGACTGATAACAAATATCGATTTGGATGACATAAGAATAACCTTCCCCCTTGGAGTTATCAAATCTTAACTTCCTAGGAGATAGATAATTTTTATCTAGATTGTCAATCAATAGCATTCTTCATGACATATAAGTATTTGAATCCATATCCATTCCATAATAAAAGTTTTAATTCCTACCAAAAATCGGGGTTCTTACATATTTTCTCTTGTGATCTCTGACCTCTAGGACCTTCCAAGGTGAGATTTAATAGCTTATCAATTGTTGCATCTACTGGAGAAGAGGTTTCAGCTGGTTTATCATTAGCTGAAGTTGACTCAGGTTCCTTGTCATTTTGCTGAGTTATTGTATTTGCCTTCAGCAGCTCGCTGGCAGTACATGTTTCTACAATTTCTTCCTCATCTCTTGACAGATCAACATTAGATTCTTGAAATGAAACATCGATAGACTCTTCAACAATACGTTTAGACATATTATACACTCTATAAGCAAGACTTGTTAAAGAATAACCCAAAAATATTGCTTCATAAGATTTAGCATCAAATTTACCATCTCAATCAATAGTTTTGAGTACAAAGCACCTGGATCCAAAGACCTTGAAGTAGCCTATGTTTGGCTTCTTGTTCCTCAGCAATTCATATGGAGTCTTGTTAAGAATAGGTCTGATCAATACTCTGTTAAGAACATAGCTAGCTGTGTTGACTGCTTCTGTCCAGAAACTTCTTGGCAGCTTGCTCTCTTGCAACAATGTCCTAGCTGTTTCCTGTAAAGACCTGTTCTTTCTTTCCATAACTCCATTTTGCTGTGGGGTGCTTGGAGTAGAGAATTCATGAGAAATGCCTCTATCTTCACAAAATGAGATAAAGTACTTTTGGAATTCACCACCTTGATCACTCCTTATACCTACAAGTCTTGTCTTAAGCTTGTTCTCAAGCAACTTAATTAGCTTCTCAAATTCACTGAAAGCACAATCTTTAGTACGAAGAAACAATACTCATGTATATCTAGAATAATCATCTACGATAAAAAATGCATATTGTTTACCTCCAATGCTTTTATATGCTTTCGGACCAAATAAATCTAAATGAAGAAGCTCTAAAGGTTTAGAAGTCGATACCACATTCTTTGACTTATGAGGAGTCCTGATTTGTTTGCCTAATTGACAAGCCGAACAAGTTTCCTTCTTGACATACTTCAATTTGGGCAATCCTCTAACTAGATTCTTTGTAGACAGCTTGCTGAGTAAGTCCATGTAAGCATGTCCAAGCCTTCTATGCCAAATATCTGGATTTGTATCAATAACAACTAAACAGCAAGATGAATCTTGCATCTCAAAGTGCAAAATATATATATATATATATATATATATATATATATATATATTTCCTTCCCTTCTAGCAACTAGGGGGACTTTGTTAGTACCAACATTAATAGTACATTTCTCTTTATCAAAATTAACAGTATGTCCATCATCATATAACTGACTTATACTAATCAAATTATATTTAATACCTTGAACATATTGTACTTTATCAATAGAAATGACACTATTTCCGATTGTTCCTTTGCCAAGAATTTGGAGTGTTTTACTATCACCAATTGTGACACTTCCACCCTTTTTCTTCTTGAGAGTAAGGAACTGTGATTTGTCTCCACACATATGTCTTGTAAAACCACTATCCAAAATCCATTGATTTGATTTTACCTTGACAACAAGACATACCTACAAAATAAATGAAAAACAACTCAACGTTTTGGTACCCATATTTGTTTGGGTCCAGCATGGTTAGTTGATAGAACATATAGAACATTGAAATTAGATTTCTTGATCCACATTTGGACCACTTTAGGAGATTTATTTCTGGTTCCAGCTGTTCTGACAGCTTGCTGCCTCTGAGTTTTCTGTCTGCTCCAACTTGATGGCTTAGCATTCTGTACTGTACAGTTGTTTGCCAAATGACCTTTATTTCCACATTTATAGCAATTTCTCCATGGCATAGCATATTCATAAGGAATACCATGTTTGCCATCATACTTTAGACCTGATCCTTCTCTTTCTAGTGGAACCTTTGTTTGCTTCATCATGGATTTGAGTATCTCCTCTCCTTGAACAAACTTTCCCATTCCTTTCTAAAGATTCTTGATCTCAGCTTCCAACTCTTTGATCCTTTTAGCTTGCTGAGATATTTCCATTGAGCATGATTCCTTTGGATTGAAAGCCTCCAAGCATGCATCTTGAGCATCAATCTCTGCTTTCAGCTCGCTGAGTTCCTTCATTAGAACATCATTTCTCTTGAGAAGCACTTTGTTGACCCCTTCAAAATGAGATACTTTAGCTTTAAGATCAGCAATGATTTGAGCATGGTTATTTGCTGGAGTCTTCTCGGCCATAAGATCAGAAATGATCTTTCTAAGTTGAGCATTTTTCTTTTCAAGCTTATTGTTCTCATTCTTCAATTCCATGAACTCCACAATAGATATATTGCTATGTTCCTGCATGGTTAGTGATTCCAAAATATTATTTTCAGAAGATGTATTAAATTGAAACAAGTTTACCGCACTAGATTCAACATCCGAGTCTGAATCTTCACTTTCTACAAGAACGTCTTCTGTGTTTCCTCGAACCATATCATTGTCAATGCCAACCAATGCATAATTGCTCATCTCTTCACTTGAGTATTCACTGGAATTAGATTCTTCATCACTCCATGTCATTTGAGCTTTACATTTCTCTTTGTCAGTTGAGGCACCTTATTGTTTTGGCTTGAAACAAACTTCCTCTGACTTTGTTGTAGCTTTATAATGCATTTATAAGGTATCCCATATATTCTTTGCAGTGCTACATTAAGATATTTTGTCCAAATCCGAATTTGATAGACCACATATCAGTTTATACTTTGGTTCTCCATCATAGCTTGCTTTGATCAGTTCTGACTCGGTGAGATCATCAACGTCTTTTTGCTTATCGTCTTTATCCAAAAATATAAATTGACCATCTTTAACGACCAACCATTCAAATGCATTTCTGCTTAGAAACACCTTCATTCTTAGTCTCCATAATTCATAATTTTCTGCCCCAATGAGAAATGGTGGCTTGTTTAATGATTCTCCTTCTGCAAAATGGTGTGCCATAGGATCTAGAGGGGAGGGGTGAATAGGTGTTATGACTAACAATGATCAATTAAAAAATAAGCACGAAAAACTATCTGGCAGCTAACTGGATGCAATGAATTAACAAACAAGTAGCTAGCTAAGATATGTAGTGCAGTAAGAGTAAAGTGAAGAATGTATAGAACACGCAACAATTTTAGCCAGGTTCGACCCCTATCTCCTAATGGTCTACGTCCTGGTCCTCTACCAACTCGGTAAAGGAATATATTATTGATCATAATGAATTACAATTACACGATACAATAATATAGCTCCCTGATTCTCCCAGTCACTGATTGCAACTTGCTGACAACCCCTGTTCCTCGAACTTAATGCCCTCTAAGTCCTATACTTCCCAAGTATAGACTTCTCTAGCCTCTAGTTCCCTGAACCCTTGTGTCCAAGCTTGCCAATCCAGCAACTACCAACTTACACGTTGAAGAATACAAGATTTAATGAATTACAATTGAATCTATGAACTCTCTCAAAGATATAAGTCGATATGAATATATATAGAGCTCAAGTGAATATAGAATGTATCAAATCAGTTCGAAATAAGCACTTGTGTTTCTTTTGATAGTTGTTCAACAACCCAGAATGGAAAACACACAACCCTATTTATAATGAACTATATTTTTGAATTATGCAAACAACCCCAACGGTCTTGACCTTAAATCTCACGTATTTGTTGCTAGATTAATTCAAAACTAACGTTCGTAAAAACTAACGTGTAGAAAACAACGATCAGAAAAGATTTAAACAGATGAGAGTTGAAGATATAAGAACATTGAAATACAAACAACCATCTGAAGATAAAAGCCCAGAAGAATAGAGTTTGTTGTTGAAGAAATCGTGTAGAAAACAAACTCCTATTAACTAGGATATAAAGATAGATATACGTAAATATATATAAAACGATTTTGAAATATGTTGAGCCCATATATATATTTATACGTTCTATATAATTGATAGAATCCTTAAAAATATCAAGTCCTAATAGATCTCCAAGAAAATAGGACTTCTGGTAAATCTGGACTCTTTCTGCCAGCTTGCCGCGTTAGAATAAAACCTTTCTTGTCATCTAGCTGCTATACCCTGTTTTGCTCAGTAATAAAGTAATTACTAAACCTGCAAAACAATGTTAGTCCAATGCATATATCCAGCTTGCTAACATCTTTGTATATAGCATAACTTATATGTCCAGCAAAATAGAATTAGAAACATACACAAGAAGCTTGCCATAATATATCATTACAAACGTCCCAGCTTGCTAACTATGTTATCATCAAAACTAAGATGCTTTTAATTTACAATTAGAACCTATTCTACATATCCGTTGATAGTCAACATGACTTATAAAACCTATTAACTATACTATCAACTGATAACTTGAGTCTTTCAGTACATGTTACTAAAGAACTTATCCGTTAATAAGTTACCTCTTCAACGGATGCTGTAGGACATGCCATCCGTTGAAAAGTTACAGATAATTACTTATACAAAATATGTTTAGGTGTTTTGATTTATCATCAAGAACAACATAATTCCTAACAATCTCCCCCAATTTATGCTTGATAGAATTGCAGACATAAATTAGCAGCTTGATGATAACAAAACACCTCATATGAATACAGAGATTTGAGCAAACATACATAATTGTATTAAGCTTCAGAAGTGTTCAAAATAAAAACTAAGTACAAAGTTGAGATAAAGGATTACACTGAGATAGGAAGCTGCTCCTCTAGCCTAAGCTGAAAAATTCTTTTTCTTCCTTGATTTCCTTATTCGACCCTGCTTGATTTCATTGGTTTCAATTTGCCTTTCCAATGATATGTAGAACATTCCTTCTTCATGGTCACTTTGGATCTAGCTCAGCCATTAAGAATTTCAAAGAATCTCAAATAATCATTGCTAGCTTTCTCCAATTGATCCCCCAATCTAAAGAATCTCCTACAGCCATTTTGGTCTCTGAATTCCATTATCCAATAAGGGTGAAGATGAATTTTCTTACTAGTGTATGGAATGTTTAGCTTTAGGTAGACTGTCCCTTGAATTCCAAGTGCTCCTTATCTTATTTATTGAGAATAGTAGTCTTTACTGCGGGAGTAAATCCATCGGTTCTACCAAGGTGCAGTAGTTTTCATTCAATATTTTGTGAAGAGGCCAAGTCTAGTCATTGCATTTGGGATTACAAATGAGGTTGCACCATATTTTTAAAAAAATTTTGCAACTTGATTTTTTTTGAAAAAAACCCAAAATTTTAATTTTTTTGATCAATCCTTTATTATAATACCTGAGTCTACCCACAGTATACAGTTAATGTGCAGTTAAACAATCAGAAAATTATGAATTATTTTAAAACAATTAGAGTTCACTTCTAAATTTTAGACTAATCCTATTATATTAGGAGTTTCCTTATTTAACATTCTTCTCATACTTTACTAATCATGGTTAGTTAACAATTCTAATTTAAATCTAATTATAATATCCCTATAATACTTAATTTTATAGTTAAAAAATATTTACTAAGAACCGTTCTTTTTGATAAACCAAATATATTAATAAATAAAAGATTTGATCTGATACATCAACGTAGAACTGAACAACATTACTAGGAATATTCAAACAAACCAACTAGGCCCTAAACAAAACTACTAAACCAACAACTTAAGACCATCTCCAACCCAAGACACCAAAATAGTGTTCCTAGAATATTATTTTGGTGACGAAATTACACCATTCACAAAATGCACTTCAACCCACGATCACTATACTTGATACTAAAATGAATCTTTCACCAATAAAATAGAATATTTTAACTTTGTCAATTTTTACATTATTAATAGCTATTATATTTTAAATTGTAATGTTATGGTCATACAATATTAAATTTATTAATATAAAAAAATTATTTATAAAAAAAATCAATATCTAAATTTTTGGTAAAAAATTATCTAAAAATATTTTAGAATTAACAAGAGCTAAGAAGAAAAGAAGTTTCAATTGATAAAAATTTAAAGTTAAAAATTACAAGAACAAATAAGTTTAGTAGGACATAGATGGGAAAAAAATTGTTTTGTTAACAAATATAGGGGCATTGTTGGAATTTTGAAAGTCACCAAATTTGGTGATCAAGGATCACCAAATGTACTTTTGTCACCAAATTTGGTGACCCAAAACTCATTTGGTGATCTTGAATCACTATTTTAGTATTGCATTGGAGTAGGTTTGACACTATATCCATCACTATTATAGTGATTTAGTGTTGGGTTGGAGTTGCTCTATTCCATCAGCAACTCAAATAGTACTGCAACTTGTTCCTATGCACAAGTTCTTCAAATATAAATATAGGGGGTGTTTGAGGAACTTAATTTTCAGAATAAATCAACTTATTTTAAGATAAAGTTAGAAATTCCTAACTTTTTTCTGAAAAAGTTAACTCTTTTTTGTTGTTTATAGAATTTCAAACATACATTAAATACTTGTATAAAAAAATTATCAATATATAAAATTTTTACCAGAAAATAAGTACATAAAAACTTATTTTAAGTCCGTGCCAAACAGGCCCATAGCTAGTTGCACCACCACTAAAGAGTCACTAAATCACGATATATTATTATATATTTTAAATTAATTTTCGTAACTAAATATTTATTAAACACTCTTTTATAATAAAGCCAATCACGATTATATTATTATGCAGTATTATTGATTTTCATGATATATAGTTAAAATCGATTTAAAATAATAATAATCATACTCAACCTAAAATCTGAAAAGACTATTATGATTGTCTACTAAATAAATTATCAATAAAATAAAAAAATAAATTTAAAAAATATCTGAATTCAATTCTTAATTCTAAATCAGCTAATCATATACAAAGTTAATATTATTTACCATAATTATTTTAATTTATTAATCACGGTAAAATTAAATTTATAATAATAATTTCTCAATTTAATAGATTGTTATATTACGGTTTTTAATTTATAAAAAATTGAATTAATATCGATAAATTATAATGATTTTGATTATAATTTATATATTATTTAATTATTATAATCATATTATATCATATCATAATCATATATTATTTTGATAGATAATTTAATTTATATATTATGGTTAAATTATGGTAAAGCTTTTAACATGTACTTTTGTAATATTTATAATCATATTGATAGACAAAATTTTCTTAATATCTATATTTATTTATACTATCTTAAAACCCATGCGATGCACGGATTTTTTTTAATATTATATGAATTTTTTTCATTAATTTAAATTAATTTTTATAAAACTTGAATTTTGGAGGTTTAAATTTTTATATGAGATGATTTGATAACAATTTTATAAATGTTATCCGTGATATTTCTAGAAAGTGGGGATTTTACTTAGAAAATATAGAAAAGATTTTAGGTTTTAGTTCAAAAAGATAATTGGTTTTTATTAGTAATTACAATATTATTATTGTATTTTTATTAAATAGAATACCCGTGATATGATTAGAAAAAGAGAGGATTTAATTAGAGAAAATTAAAAAGGTGACATGTTCTAGGTGAAAAAGGTAATTGATTAGTTTATAGTATTTATAAGGGCTTTTTTCATAAATATATATAAAAAAGTAAATTTTTGCAATTTTACTTTTGTTAAGAAAAGCTATTTGAAATTTTACTAACCTAAGTTTCAAAATTGCAAAAATACTACCTTTTAGGGCAACCCTGCCCACTACCCAGCCGTGCAACCACATTCAACTCTTTTTTTTTTTTTTAAGGTGGGTGCTATTTGGGTTCTAAGGCCCCGCAGGGGCACATTCAACTGAATGCAACCACATTCAACTGAATGCAACCACATGCAACTTTTTTTTTAAGGTGGGTTGATTTTGGGTTCCAAGGCCCCGCAGGGGCATATTCAACTGAATGCAACCACATTCAACTGAATGCAACCACATGAAATCAGTTGAATGTGGTTGCATTCAGTTGAATGTTGCCCCTGGCGGGGCCTTGCAACCCAAATCCACCAAAATCTCCCCACCTTAAAAAAAAAGTTGCCCCTGGCGGGGCCTTGCAACCAAAATCCACCAAAATCTCCCCATTTTAAAAAAAAGAGTTGAATGTGGTTGCCTGTGGTTGAATGTGGTTGCATTCAGTTGCAACCAAAATATCACCCCACCTTTAAAAAAAAAAAGTTGAATGTGGTTGAATATGGTTGCATGTGGTTGAATGTGGTTGCATTCGGTTGCAACCAAAATATCACCCCACCTTAAAAAAAAGTGTTGAAGTTGTTGAAGTCGGTTGGGTCAAAGGGGGGAGGGGTTGACCTAATTTGTAGTATTTTTGCAATTTTGAAACTTAATGTAGTAAAATTGCAATTAATTAAAGAAGATGGTATTTTTGCAAATAGAAACTTCAAATGTAGTATTTTTGGTAAATTCCCTATTTATAATTTAATTACGTTATTTTACTAAATACAATTGCTCGTAATGTTTTTAGAAAAGGAGAAATTAATATTGTCGGTGATATTTCTGTTAAAAGTGGGATTTTGGTTAGAAAATATAGAAAAGATGATACGTTTTAGCTGAAAAAGGTAATTGATTAATTATTAATATTATAATATCATTAGTTAATTGTATTAAATATAACCGCCCGTGATATAATTGAAAAAATTGAGATTTTAGTTTGAGAAAATAGAAAGGTAACGTGAAAATTAAAAATGTGACATGATTTATGTGAAAAAGATAATTGATTAGTTTATATTATAATTTAAGTATGCTATTTTACTTAATAAAATTGCTCATAGTTTTTAGAAAATGAGAAATTAATATTGCCCGTGATATTTCTAGACAAAACGGGAATTCAATTTAGAAAAAATAGAAAAGATGATACATTTTAGCTAAAAAGGTAATCGCTTAATTATTAATAATATAATATTATTATTTTATTTTTATTAAATAGAAACGCCCGTGAAATAATTGGAAAAAAGAGAGGTTTTAATAAGAGAAAGGCAAAAATGTAACGTATTTTGGCTGAAAAAAGTAACCGTCCATGATATAATTGGAAAAAGAGAGATTTTAGTTAGAGAAGAGAAAAGGAAACGTGTTTTGGCTGAAAAATGTAATTGATTAGTTAATAGTAATTACAATATAATTATGTTATTTTATTAAACAAAATTGCTCGTAGTGTTTTTAAAAAAGGAGAAATTTTAGTAGATAAAATGTAAAAGTTATTGTATTTTACCTGAAAAAAGAAATTATTTAGTTACTGAAAAATAGAAAAGGTAATATGTTTAACCTGAAAAAGGAAATTGATTAATAAAGGAGAAATTTTAGTTAGATAAAATGTAAAATATATTGTATTTTAGGAAATTATTTAGTTATTGAAAAACAGAAAAGATAATATGTTTAACCTAAATAAGGAAATTGATTAGTTAGTAGGATGGATTTTATCTGTAATTTAGTAAGGATAAATAAGTGAAATCAATTGGTACCGTACCTGTAACGCCCCCAAATCCACCCTGACAGGGGACCCGGGTCGTCACATTGTCTCAATATCCTGTAGCACAAGTTACGCAATAACAAAGCAAAATATATAATACAACGGAGCATAAAATGTCCCACTCCGCAGGTCCAAGATCGTCTTCACAGTATAATACAAAACAACTTGATACATCTCGAATTAATATGTTACAAAAGTTCACATCAATAGAAATATAAAGATTCCAGTTGGATCTTCTAATTGTTGTCGCCATAGCCTTGCGCTTTCCCTTTCCCTTTATAGCCCTGGCTGGACGTCTCGCCTTTCTCCGTCTTGACAGCTGAACAAAATGTTGTAAAGCAAGAATGAGCAACTATAGTGCTCAGCAAGTTCTCTTCTCGCTCGGTATATAAATATAATAAGGTTTACCGAAATAAGTACTCAAAATTTTAATATCGAATGTAACAATGTGATTTGACTCAAATTTATCTTGAAAATATCATACTCGAAAGGCTCAAAACTCATCTCAAAACAGAATACTCAAAAGACTCATTTGATATAACTCTGATAACTCATGATTTAAGAATGAACTGGTCTTCCACCTCTCCGTATCTCGGTGGGGCGATCAACTAACCAACCAAGAATAACGGCCTCCGATGACACCGCACTTCGCCCGATCACGGCTACAATACGATATCAACTATAATATCTATGTATGAATGCTAGCATCATAATGGTTATCAATTCAACTTAAGGCAACGAATGCCTAAATATTCTCGGGTCCGTAAAACGGTACACGAGTCTCTCTTTCTCTATAAAGGGCCTCTTGCCCAAAATTGACCAGTAGAATACAAAATTCCCGAATAGTTGGATACAGATAACTTGAGATAACTCTTTCAGAAAATATTTACAAATCTGGCGGACTGCCAGTATGACTCAATTTCACCACCAATCCGAACAATGGACTGATGTAAATCCTCAATAATAATTTATCGGTTGACATGAACAAAATGCCAAACCTTGACAATAAAATCGACTATCTCGAATCTATGAGAATAGTCCTAAGATTAAAGTAATTGAGAGTCGTACTGAACAAATAGTACTTCTCGATATTTATAATACTCAACATTGATGAACGTGTAAATAGAATATTTTTCACTTGATCGATGAATATAAATCTTTAACAATTATAATATTGAACTCCTATCGGTTAGTTCAAACGAGGAACTAACTAAAAGATAATCAATAAATAACGATTGAACTTGTACAATAAATTCAATCGAAAAGAATAAATTTAACTATCTCGGACGAATGAGATTAGTTTCACTGAATAAAATAATAGTCGTCTCGAATTAATGAGATCGACCCGATATCAATTAAATTGTTTCTACGCATATAGGGATTATAATTCTCAAATAAACTATCTTGCCAATATAATAATATTTAACAAGAAATAATTCTCAAAAGAAATTATTGCATCATATAGAGCAACAGATAATCTCAATATATAACATCTCAAAAATAATTAAGAAAATAAATAACATGAACAGAAATTCACAATTTCCAAAAGTTAGGGTAAGAACGAACTTGCCTCGATCTCGAAGTGCAAATGAATGCAGATAAAAATTATACTCTACCCGTGAACTCGGCTTCGGTCTACGGCTCGGGGATTATTCTCTAAAAATGGCAACCAGAAATACGTGAGCGATTCTTCAAAATAAAATACTCCCGATCCGATAATCTAATTAATAATAATATAACATCTCATAAAATCTTCGGAACAAATATCAGAAATTAATTCCGGAATAAATAAATATTTATTCGAACACGGAAAATAAATCTGGGGAATATATCCTATTTTTAATATCTGGAAATCTAAATTCTCGCTCAAAATGAAAAATTCAAACATCCGTTTTTATTCCATTTAAATCCATATTTAATATTCTCATTTTAAAACTAATTATCAAAGAATTCAAATTTTTAAGAAATCTCACAAATTCTAGTTCACTAAACTCTTTAATAAAACAAATTTTAAATCTCTAAATTAAATCTGACTCGATCCGGTTAATAAAAATAAACCGAAAAATATTAGAACAGCTTTTCCAAAATAAAACATATTTTATTCTATTTATTTCACCAATATTCTTCTTTTTATCAACAAATTATTAAATCTCTAATTTCCGTCCAAAAATCACAAAATAACTCATTTTAACAAACAAATAATTAATCCACTTTGTTAAACCCTTTTTATTGCAAAATAATAATTATCTAATTTATTCTCAAAATCACATAATATTACTACTTAATTACTCAATTAATAAACTCCTACCTTATGTTTAAAACTCCAAATAATTCTATTCAATCAATAAAATCAATAATTCTAAATTATATCTAAAATCTTATTAATTAATTAATTAATTAACTAAACCAATTTAAATAAATTATTAATTATTAACCAAATTAATTAATATTCCATTTTTAACAAAACTTATTAAATCTCGTTTTATTCGTTTACCACAATCCCGTTTATAACACCCGAACGTCTACGTTACTATTTTATTATTTAAAACAACAACTACACAACGGTGTGGGTCCCACCGTGTGGGCCCCACATACTCCCCCTGCGCACAATCTCTCTCGCTGTCTCCCCTATCTCTCTGTTTTCTCTACCGACTACCACCCCTCCCAACCTTCCTTTTAACTCCCAATCAACTACAACTACAACCTCCACTCTCTTTACTCATCCTCTCCGGTTCAATCTACTAGACTACAACTCCTCCCTCCCGACTAACAACAACCACGCCACCATTCGACTTCAACCACAGCAAACCATCAATTCCCCTCTGCACTCCCTCTCGCACCTCACACGACAACAACTCTCAACATCTCACTCACAATACAAACCACAACCAAACTTCACTCTTTCCCCTTATCACTCCGATACACACGACCCCCCTCACAATTCGATTCTTTCGACACTCCTCTTGCCGAACACAACCAACAATCACATCCCTCCCCCTTATATCTCCGGCCACACATACATAACCCAACCAACTACAACAAAAACCAAACAACTAATTCTAATAATCAAACCCACAACACAATTATAAGTATTGAACAAAAATGGAGGCAAGAAATCGGAAAGAAGAAAACAAAAAAAAAGAAAAAAAAACAAGCCACCTGTGTTTACAACTGCGATTGTATGGATATATGAATGGGTTTGATTTTGTTTTGTGTGTAGGTATATGGGTTTGAGATTTTGGTGAAAGGGAAGGGGACACAACTGCGTTTTCTTGCTCTGTGTTTATAAGAATGGACTTGTTCGGTTATGTATAACTGGATAGAGAGTTTGGGTACTAAAAAAAAACAATAGCTGTGTTGTTTGTATAGATATGTATTATAGCTGTGTTGTTTGTATAGCTGTGTTGCTGCAGGAATTTTATACTAAACGAATCAATTAATCAATTGTATCCTCACTATGCATAACAATAATGCAGTTTAAAAAAATTAAAAAAAATAAAAATTTATGGGGCAAAATCATTGCAGAATTTTAGTGGACAATAAAGCATAATCATTATTAATTTAGGTGACAATTAATAAATAAAAAGAAATAAAACAAATGGGGGACAAATTGATTGCAAATATTTAATATAGTTATTTAATAAAAAGATTTCGTTTTTCTCCCGCTGACTAATTAAAACGAAACTCTAAAATTCGGCTCAAAATATATTTCGAAAATTTACGGTTATTACAGTACCGACCGACCAAACTTTTAATGTTTCGGCTTTTATATAATAATATAGATTTATTTATATTGATTTTGATTTTTGTTAGATAATTTAATTTTATTAAAGGAAATAAGGAATTCTTAAATTTGAAAGACTTAAAAAAACCAAATTGAGTACAAATAAAAAATAATTATTTATAAGGATTCATTCGGTCAATTTACAATTTTTTGCATTATTTTGAGTCCTTAAAATCAAAATTTAGACGATTTTAAAACACACAAAACTAAAGAAATCATCTTTGATTTAGTGATCATTTAACAACTATTATCCAATCGAAACTATATGGATATTGTAAAGAAAATAAAGTTATGTACCTTTACAATGAATATTCTATTCAGTTTAGAAACCTACTTATATTTGGTTTAGATTATTAATTTTTTTTAAGTATTTGAAACTAATCCAATTATAAATCAAATAACTTTTTAATATTAGATCAAATGATTTTCATTATCTATTTTAGGATCCACTGATCCATACTATTTTGGTCGTCGACCATGCTATCGTACTATAAAAAAAATTGAATAAGATCCTCTTACGCTTATGAAAATATTTGAGTGTACCACAAATTAATTAACCAATCAGAAGATTTCGAATTATTTTAGCACCAATCATAATCAATTACTAAATTTTAGACCAATTAAAAAAAATATAACATATTTCCTTTATTTAATTTAAATTCCATATTTCAGTCAAGATTAAACTCAAAATACTAAATATATTTAGTATTATATATATTCTCAAATACTAAATACATTCGAAATAAAACTTCAAAATACTAAATATATTATATATTTAAAACAATAAATATTTAGTATTATATATATTATTTATATGTATTATAAAAATATATTATAATATAAATTTCATAATACTAAATATATTTAGTATTATATATATATATATATATATTATATTGAATTATTCAAATACGAAATATATTCTCAAATAGTATTAGACATTATTTGGTGCATTAATTATCAATCAAAAAATAAAATTCAATACAAAGTCAATGAAAATATTTTTAGTGAATATTTTCATATCAAATTGGCCAACTCAGCGCAAAATTCTTATAAATCACTATTTCTTTGATACATAAATAACTCATCAATAAAATGGCATGCGACATCAATAAAAATATACAAATTTTCAATTTTTCTCATAAATCACTATTATTTATAGGTAATTAATTCATCAATAAAAGGTCATAGAACATCTAAAAAATAATCAAGAATGGACAAACACATATTAAAATAGAACATATCAAAGTTTCCTTCATCCAGATCGTTGATTAAATCTTAAATTGTGGTACATCTCTCGGAGATAATCTAGTAATTTATTGTAATCGTGAGCAAAATATTTATCTGATTTGTCAAAACGTATTCGAACAACCGATTATAATTGCGATTTCATACTATTCAAATCAATGAACAAATATAACAAACTCCTATAGATGTAAGAGTCCAAATGCCAAATTAAAAGAACCTACTCTCATAAAGTGAAAGGACGAAATCCAATATTAGGATGGACGAAATCCACTAAAATGGTACTAAATTTTCAAGAAAAAGATATATTTATTGAAAAACAAAGTAAAATCAAGGAAAAAAAGGGAGTTATCATTCACGAGCAGAAAGTACAAAATCCAATATAACAGAAGATAACCACCAACGGGGTAATAGACTCTTAATAAAGAGAAATATTTATTGAAAAATAAAGCAGAATCAACGAAAACAATAAAAGGGGGCTTATCATCAATCAAAACTCTAATGTCATCCAATAAACATAAGTTGAATATTTTTTGGGAGAGGAGGAGAGAGATAAACGGCTATAGGTCGTTTAATAAAAGATGCCCTTTTTAATTTTGTAATCTTGAATTAAAGTAACAGTATTCAATTTCCATATTCTAATATAAGAGCAGACATATCAAATTTGCTTGGTTGGTCGATAATATTTATTTTTTAATATCAATAAAAACTTAAATATAGGTAAAAAAAACTTAATAACTTAGCAGATAGATTCTAAACAAACAGAGGTATTTATTTATTAACAACAAACAAAATTAAAAAAAAAGGGCTTCATTTTATATATTCTAATCTTAGTTTTGTTTTGTAGCATCACAATGTTGTTTTCAGTTATACAGTGACATACTTAGATAACTTGAGTCGAGTGTAACATTACATGCATGCAACTTTCATATATTTTTCTTTTTGTGTATTATTTTCGTTTCGTGTGCAAAAATAAATTCGTGTAGTTTAATATCGTTTTGTGTTCGTATTTTGGGTACACAAAAAAATTAAATGTCATTTCCATGCAAGACTCTGAAAACACATGACATGAATGTACATAACACAAACGATTTGTCAGGTCTACGTAAGCACTTTCTTCAAATATATGTCGGAAAAATATACTCACTGTTAAAGAAAAATGAATTTCATGTTTTTTAACCCGATAATTAAATTACAAGGACACATATATTATAATGTGAATACGTGTTTATATATTACACATTTGCTTTTAGTTTCATGTAAAGTTTTCTATTTTAACATATTAGTCAAATGAAAAAAATAGGTGATACTCATTTTCAAATATCTTATTTTACGAGTAGGGATGAAATCAAATCCATAAATATTTTCGGGTTTTAAAATAAATCCAAATACAAAACCAAATCCTTCGGGTTTCGGATTAGATTTGGTTTTTTCAGAAATCCAAAATTAGTAATAATGTAGTCAAATTTAAAATAATTAGTAATAATTAAATTAGTCTTAAAACTTGAGATTGAGAAATAGAAGTTCTACTTACTAAATCGGTATTGACAATTTCTAATGAAATATTTGAATAAATTAAATAAATTATATAACTTACATATAAAATATTGCATAAAATAATTTCAAATTATGATATTATATTATTTATGTATCGGGTGAGGACAATCACCATAAACTCTAACTGTCATATCTTACTCTAAGAAAGAGATATATTGGATATGTTTGGTTGATTGATAATGTTTATTTTTCTATAGTTAATCAATTCACCAATAAAAGAGCATACAATTTGTAACAATGATATTGAACAAACACATTGGAAACTAGATTAGATAAAAGTTTTCTTTATAATAAATACGTTCGTTTAATGGATCTTGCAAAATAGAGATCCTTTCTAATATCGTTGAAACATGCAACCTTTTTTTAGAGACAATCTAATAATTTATAACGGCCATGAGAAATAATTGTTTTTGAATTTTTAATATGTTTTCAAAAAATTGATCGCGGCCTATACAAATGTTCTGAATAAATTAATATAATATAAAATCTTGAAATTTGTAAAAGTGATATTGAACAAACACATTGAAAACTAGATTAGATGAAAGTTTTCTTTATAATAAATACGTTCGTTTAATGGATCTTGCAAATAGAGATCCTTTCTAATATCGTTGAAACATGCAACCTTTTTTTTAGAGACAATCTAATGATTTATAACGGTCGTGAGAAATAAGTGTTTTTGAATTTTTAATATGTATTCGTGTTGAGTATTGAATATACCAAAGAGAATACAGGGGGGTGAATGGATTCTCGACTTTTCTTTTGAATCTGCTTAGTCGTGTATGTGTTTTTGTGCTCAAACAAATATGAGTGCGGAAATATAAGATACAATAACAGAATACTCACTTTAATCTAATGTTTTATTAGATCAAAATGTTGCTACAACCTGAGAACACAATTTCGTATTCTCAGCTTCTTTCTCAGAGAGATATTACTTGTAAAAACTATTGATCACTCTTTTTGATACTTGCTAAAGAAGTAGGATTGTTCACTTATATCATGTGAACAACTTGCTTACAACAAATAAGGTAGCAAATAAATTTGTTTTCTAATGTGTCTATCCTATTTCAGTAAACATCCAAACTGCTACAGATTTGACTTCTTAAAACCCTGTTCAGATCCATTTCTTTAGCTCTTTGTCTCTTGTACTATCTCTCCAAGCTTCTTTGTAGGCTTTCCAACGTGCTTTACAGTATGTGGTCCATAAAGCGTCTTGGCTTGTTGCAGGTTTCTGACTTGTACAATTCTTCAGTATTTTGTCTCCAAGATTGCAGTCGAGAAGTAACTCTGTTGGTGATTCGAGAACTAGAATTGGCTTAATAGATAACTCTGAGTTCTCGAATACTGTTGAGCTGACATATCGAATCACTTCTCAAATAGGTCTTTTCTCCAGGAATCCTTGAGATATCGAATAGAGCATTTTACTTATCGAATCCCTAAGATATCGAATAGCTTCCTGAGTCATTGAGATATCGAATGGAACATTGAATTGTTGACTCCTAAAGAATTCGAATGATACTTTGACTTGTTGACTTCTTGAGTTCTCGAATGGAGTAGTCGACATGTCGAATCTCTGAGATATCGAATGAGATATCGAACAGTACTGTCAGAGATATCGAATAGTGTCTCTTGAGATATCGAATCCCTGACTTCTCGAAAGCTAGACTTCTCGAATATGACAGCATACTTCTCGAATTGGTACTTAGGCAAATCTTCATTCTCCAAATTCCAACTGTGTTTATTTTGACAGTCTTGGTCTTCAAGCTTGAGGCATGATCCTTGGAACTTCTTTCAAGCATTATTCTCTGACTTTAATTACAGTTACACAGGTAGAATTTGATGCCTGTTATAAGTACTACAACAAGTTAAAACTTAACAACTAGAGGTTCCCTCAGTTAAGAGGTCATGTAGGCAATGTAAAGCATTACAGTTAATTAGGCTTGTTATTAGATGTATACAGGCATGCCTCTGTGACTAACAATCTCCCCCAAATTGTGATTAAGACCCTCAGTCACAATTTCATGTCTAATAACAAGCCTAACATACATAAAGATAAAACTTGAAAAGTACAGGTATGTAATTTGATTGAAAATACAAAGAGGTATCCTTACAAGTTATGAAGAATTACTAGCCATATCCTTTTGGATTCATCTCTTGAGCTTTGGCTTGCAGATTCTCATTTTTCTTTTTTTCTTCAGCTTCTTTAGCTTTCTTCTTTGCATTTTCTTCCATAGCAAGAACAATGTCTTCTATAGCAGTGAGTTCCTCAATTAGAGGAGAGCCTGATAGATTTTTAAGGACTTCATTCAGCTCTTTCTCAGAGTAGGAACTGATGTAGTCCATTCTAATCTTCACAGTTCTTCCATATTTCTTGTATTCAATAATATAAGGATTATACTTGACTCTACACAGACCCATGGCTCTTAACTCATCAACCTTAGCTTCCATAGCAACAAACTCCTCCTCTCTTTTCTTTAACATCTCATCACTTTTCTTTTTCTGTTCTGCCTGGTGATCTCTCTTCATCTTGACAAAGTCAATCAACTCCAGCTTCCATACTCTTTCCACTCTATCTTTAGAATCCAACATAGCAATAATCCTTTCTATATCATCTAGCTTGCCACAATGCTGACATGTCCCTTGCCTAAATTTCTTCTGTCTTCCATCATTATATTTAATTTTAAGGCAGTCATCAACAATGGCAACATGATAGATTCTTTGAGCCCAAAGGAAATGTAGTTGGTCTTCATCAAAGTCTTCATCTAGTGGTTGGAGTTTTAATCCCGGAATGATAGTTAGGGCCCTTGATTTAGATGGCTTTACTCTTCTTGTAGCTTGTTTGAATTTGATCTTTTTCACTTGGTTGCTTGGCAGAAACTTGTGACCTTTTCTGGTAGACCATTGTAGTACACCATTAGCAGTTTTCTTTTGGAAACATACAGATGGTTTCTTGAGTTGAATATCCTTCTCTTCTTAAGGTGGCAAAACAGTTGCAAAAGCCATAAATATAGATTTTGATAGGTCACTACTAACTGTATTCACCCTAGACTTAGAGTCGTGTGTTATGGTGAGGTTACAGTTAGCAATGCCTAAGGCTTGCTGTTTTCTACTTTTCCTCTCATAGACTTTGCCTTGGTCATCATCATCCTTCTTGTCCTTGCTGTCCTTCTTCTTCTCCTTGTCTTCATCACCCTTATCACTTCTGTGATGTCTTCTTCTGCCATCACTTTTGTCTTCATCTTCATCATCCTTATTTCTCATTCCTTTGGCTATTTCTAGAATCTCACATGTGGCAATGAAGGTTCTGAGAATGTGCAATGCCTCTACTTCTTCACCAGTTCTTATCCCATTCTTCTTTTGTAATCGATCAATAATGTCAATGATAAGTCTGTGATTCTGGAGAGTGAGATCCTTGGGAATGACCAACTTGTTTGATATCCTCAATCTTTGTGCCAGACTGATAGATAATTGTTCTTGGATAAGTGCAAACTTCAGGCAACCTAGCTTGTTGTCCATTCCTCAGATAAGCATATAGACTCTTGTTGTTCTCTCCCTTCTTCTCTATCAACCCCAGGATAGCATCAATCTCTGTGAATTTTAGAGCCTTCAAGGTGTCATAAGATAGATTCCATATTTTAGCACTGGTCACCATCATAATCTCCTTGAGATAGATTTGATTTAACTTCCTTGGAATCACTGTCAGAAATTTGATTTGTTCTAAGACTCCTTCTGTACTCCAATGTATCCCCCCCCAACCTTTGCTCGTGAGACTTGCAGAAACTTCAAGAAGGCAGCATCATGATAAGTTTCTGAATTTGCTACTTCTATCAACTTGGCCTCAATAACTACATCCACTTCAACTAGTTGATCTTCTTCATTTCTGAAGGTTTTAGCTTGCTCAGTTGGCATAGATCCTACAACCACTGTAGAGGTGATGGTTTGTTTTTGGCCACTTGGGGTAGTGATGTGTACAGGAGGTAGAGTGACAGTTGGTAGAGAAGGTAGAGGTGCATTGAATTTGGCTTTGCCCTTGCCTTAAACATGAGAAGTTGTAGGTTTTGAGATTCTTGGATGACCACCCTCAGTTATGATTATGCCTTTCTCCTTAGGCTTCTCTCCCTTAGTCTGCTGCTCCCCCTTAGGCTTTGATGTCCTTAAGTTCCTTTTCTCCCCCTTAGGCTTGTTGTTAGGCATAGAGGCTTTGGTAGAGACCCTTGGGTTGACAGAGGTGGGATTAACAGATTCATCAGGTAGAGGGAGCCCCATATGCTTCATCATAGCAGACACCATCAGTTGTTGATGTAGAAGAACATCAGTTGTGGTGGTGGCTTGAGTGTTCAACTGCTCAGTGAGAGTTGTTACTGTGTCTGTAAGATGAGAATTTGACTGCTTGAGTGAGTTTACTTCTTTCTCCAGAATATCCACCTTGGTGAATAACTCAGTAGCTTTAAAGCTAGACAATGATTGTTCCTTGAGCCTCACTACCTCAAACTTGGTCATATTATGCACAGGGACCTCAGTCACCAGTTTATCTCCGTATTGATTTACAAACATGGTCCTCAGCATGGCATTGGCATCAGTTGTCTCACCAGAGAGATTCTGAACTTGAGTTGCTAGATTGCTGACAGTTCCATGAAGCAAAGCCAAGCCATTGTCCATCTTGATGCAGGTAGATTTGCAGTCTTGTATGGTTTTGAGGACATGATATAAAGTTCGAAACTTGGCAGCAGATTTCTCTTGATTTCTCCCACTGTCTTGGTTGTTTCATCACACACCTTGTTGACTTCTGTCTTAACACCCTTGCCAAGATAGTGTGTAGCCTTGAGGAATCCCTTGTAAGAATCATTCATGGCTTCATACACTTCACCAGGAGTCAGAGATTTAGCATTTGAACCCAGTGAAGTGAGGTATTCCTCTCTTAGATATTGAAGGGCTTCATTGAGAGTAATATCATATTTCCCTTGCAGCCAGGCATCTACATTCCCATGTCTCTCAACCTCATCTGCTATTTTCTCTTTTTGCATCTCTACATCATCCCTGTGACACAGCAGAATGGCTTCATAGTCTGGGTTTGACATATTGGATGTGACAAGGTTTTGGGCTATCTTTACAAACTCAGGAATCTGATCCACAACTAAGCTTTTAAGTGCTTCAACCGTCAATTGTGGTGGAGCAGACCCTGATCCTGAAGCACTGTCATGTTGCACAGGCTTCAGCCATTGTGACAAGAAGTCAGAGCTAGAGCTAGGCAAGCTAGACTCCTCAGTTACAAATGCACCTTCTGTAACCAGATGGAATGACTCTAGTACTGGTGTCTCCACAGAAGTGGGATGAGTTACACCAGTAGTTGACATTGGCATAGAGTCTCTCGTGAAAACTAGTGAATGCTCTGTGTTTGTGATGGTGTCATTAGGATATGCCCCAGCTAGCATTCCCTCACCATCTAAATCTGGTTCCTGGGTGGTGAGCAAGTGTCATGCACTAAGTCACTTGAGTCCATTGGCTCACCAAGAGAAGAAAATTCTTGATGATCAATGCCTTGCTCCTCAATTGCTTGAGTTGCAGGCTCCAAAGAAATTTGAGTGTTAGATTCTGGAAGAGTAGTGTCTTTTAGAGTAGATTTTGGCAACTCCCCCTGAGAAATAGAGGGAGTTTCAAGTGTGATGTGCTCTCCACTCTGTGTTGTGACAGCCTTATCACTCCCAGGTGTTGACTCTTTACAAGATAATGCATTGGGGAGGATGCTTGATTCTATAGATGCACCCAGTTGAGAGGATACATCTAGTGAACTGTGTGTCCCTGATTTTACAACTTCAGCCATTTGTGTGACTGAAGAGGTGGTTTTAGATTTCTTCTTCTTCTTCTTTGGCCTTAGTAAGGATGACTCAGGTTCCTCACTTTCTAAACCTAATTCTACAGCCAATGTTGCTTCAGTTAAGATATTCAATGGTTCAGAAACAATCTATTTTCTCTTCTTCTTCTTTTTTACTAACACCACCCTGTTGAGAGGATGATGCAGGTGGCTCTGTGTTTGGTATAGTGTTGGGTTGAGGGGGTTGGTTAGCAGGCCCTGGGTTAGCATTTTGTTCTACTTGCTTAGGCCTAGTTAACTCAGATTTAGAGGCAAATATTGGCATGTTGTGGGGGTAAGTCCTAAATAAACTCTCCATATGGGGAGTTATTTTAAGTCTTACATCCACATCATTCCTACTCTCCAAGCTACCAAAAATGAGTTTGGTCATGGATCTAGGATAGCCTATTCTAAATTTATCTATCCCAGGCAGTTCAATCAATTTGTTATTTACAAAATTAAGTGCAGATTGAATAAAACGAGGGAAGAAAATTTCAGTACCTCTCTTGGTTGAGTTCTTACCAAGTCTTCCATACAGCTCCTGCATTATGATTAGTCTAACATCAATCTTTTTCCCATACGCTAGGGCATAGCCTATTTGTTGAACAGGTGTACTGATTTGGTCAAAGCTAGACTTCCTTGCTTTGAAGACTTGGAGAAGAGTGGCAAAGACATAGCTCCATTCTTTTCTCAAGAACTTCCTATTCAAATTTCCAAGTTTGATTTTATCTGAGTAGTTGATAAAATCGAGGAAGTCCTCCAATTCAGCATTAGTGGCTAGTGGGTCATACACTCCTTGTTGTAGCCCCAGTGCTTGATTCATGTCTACAGTAGTGATGGTGATCTCCTTGTCCTGAATCTTGCAGTAGACTACATATGAGGTTATAGCATTCTCAAGAGCAATGACCTCCACAGTAGAAATCCTCCAAAATTGTTCTAGAAAATCTAGATACAGTGTTGGGTTGGCTGAAAGTGCATCCTTGATGTAGGACTCAGACATCCATCGAACAAAGCACTTAAATTAGCATTGGGTGCTTCCACTTCACTAGTAATAGAAATGAAGTTGGTGTGGATAGGAATTGTGAGTTGGGTATTTGCCATTGTTACACAGAGAGACGAGAGAAGAGAATGAAGGTTGAAGAATAAATTTAGCTTTTGAAGTTAGGGTTTTCAGAGGTTTTGGAACTTTAGATGCTTGAGAAATCGAATGAAATGAAACGGATAGATGTGAAACTGTATAAGTATGAAGTACTTGAATTATCGATTAGATATATGTTTTGTATCGACAAGTCAGTCATTCGAGAAGTAGAAATCAACTATTCGATAAGTCAAGAAAGACTTAATCGATATCTCAAGCAGTTTGTAACTCACAGCTGGCTATTATCTAACTTAGAAATAATTCCAAATTAAATAAAATATATTTTTATGAGTGATTTAAAATTCTGAATAAAAATCCAAAAACGGTTAAGATTCATCGAAAATTCAACCTTTTCAAATGATTCGATAACTCAAATGTTCTATTAGAGAACTCAGTCATTAGAGAACTCAAATGTCCTATTCGAGAAGTCAAGCAAGTCTCTATTCGATTTCTCCAAAATGCACTATTCGAGAACTCAAGAGTGTTCCAAATAGACTTGTTAGAGAAGTCGATTATATGACATGAAAGTCATTAGAGAAGTCTGACTTATCGAGCTACACTTTCCACTCATAAAAGTTGATTTTCACTATCTTTTCAAAATTCACCAGAATTATTCAATGAAGAATATTCTAACAAATTAAATAGTGATAATCTTAAAATTTCATAGAAATTTCAAGCTAATTCGAATATGATTTTCAACATATGCAACAGATTTGAAATATTTATAAATAATATTTCAGCCAACACTTACTTCAAAAATATTGAGAATTTAGATAAAGTAAGTGTTTACTGCTGCAACAATCTAGTTGATATTTTCACTTAGCCAGGTTCTGAAGAATTCAGCATTCCAATCTCACTAACCAACCTTGTGAAGGTGGCTTCATCCAATGGCTTAGTGAATATATCAGCTAACTGTTTATCTGTAGGGACATAATGCAACTCAATGGTTTCATTAGTTGCATGCTCCCTAATGAAATGATATCTGATGTCAATGTGCTTTGTCTTAGAATGATTGACAGGATTGGCAACTATAGAGACTGCACTTGTGTTGTCACACATGATTGGAATTCTTTCCAACACAAGTCCATAATCTCTAAGCTGATTTCTAATCCAAAGCACTTGAGCACAGTAACTTCCAGCAGCTATGTATTCAGCCTCAGCTGTGGAAGTTGATACAGATTGTTGTTTCTTGCTGTACCAAGAGACTAACCATTTTCCAAGAAATTGGCAGCTACCTGAGGTGCTTTTCCTATCCACTCTGCATCCAGCATAATCAGCATCAGAATAACCAACCAGATTGAACCCTGTGTCCTTAGGATACCATAAACCCAAGTTTGGAGTGCCCTTCAGATATCTAAAGATCATTTTTATAGCAATCAAATGTGACTCTTTTGGATTTGATTGAAACCTTGCACACAGACATGTAGCAAACATGATGTCTGGCCTACTTGCAGTGAGATAGAGTAGAGAACCAACCATGCCTCTGTAGACTGAGATATCTACTCTCTTGCCTTTGACATCTTCATCCAATTTGGTGGCAGTGGCCATGGGTGTCTTTGCAGGTGAGCAGTCTTCTAAGTCAAACTTCTTTAATAAATCCTTGATGTACTTGGTTTGACTGATGAAGATACCATCCTTCCTCTGACTAACTTGCAATCCAAGAAAGAATGTTAACTCTCCCATCATACTCATCTCATATCTGCTTTGCATGAGCTTAGAGAATTTCTCACACAGCTTCTCATTTGTAGAGCCAAATATGATATCATCCACATAGATCTGAACTAGGATAATATCATTACCATGCTTCTTGTAAAATAGTGTCTTGTCCATTGTGCCTCTAGTATAACGCCTTAGAATTTTTAGTAATAATAATTATTTATTTATTAAATGTGAATTATGTTGAGTATAAAATTGTTGAGGAGGTGAAGTATGTGTGAGGTACAATATTTGTGGGCTTAGTTGATGATTTATATGTGATGTGTAAGCCCAGATATTTTTTTATTATATTTTTTGGAATTTATCTCCTATTTAATTGTGTTATATTTATCTTCTGTGAATTTTATAAAATCCTCGGGATTAGCAGAAATCCTGAAATCTTTTTCATTATTAACTTTATTAGTTTATATGACTTTTAAAAATATTTGATGAATTATTTTTGGTTTTAAGGATTTTAAAATGATTTTGTGAATTATTTTTTCCAATTTATGGATTCAATCTTGTAAAATTCATATTTAATTCGTTTTTAATCCTAAAAATATTTTAAAAATATGTGGGTGGTTGTAATTTTACATTCTTCATTTTAAAATTTTAAAATTTAATGTCCTACCCATTTTTATAATTGATGTCGATTTAGGAAATGTTTTATTTATTTTTTTCAGAAATGTATGATTCTTAAATCACTTTACTCTCCATATTTTTTCCCCAAATCCTTATAACCCCAAATCCCTAATTGGTTTCTACAATTAAAATAAGCAACCGACTCTCTCTCTCTCTCTGGAATACTCTGGATCTCCCTCTCTCATTTTCCTCTCTCAAAAACAATCTTTCTCGTCGTTCTCTCCATTTCCACCTCTCGTTCACTTGTTATCAGAAAATTGGGTATGTACGAGGAGTGGTTGTGATTAATCTCTCCCCTGCTTGTTAATTCCGGCTGTGGTGTATGCAAGTCGAGTGTGGCTGTGTGTTTATTGTGGGTAAACAGCTCGTGTGTGTGTGTGTGTATAGCTAGTAATTGTGTGGAAACTATGGGTATGTGTTTGCTATCATCTGTACATGTGTGTGCGTGGTCAAGTGTGTGTTGTAGTGTGTGTGAGTTCAGCCAAGAGTGTGTGTATTTCGTGGTGGGTGTGTGTGCGTTTAACAGAGTGTGGGTGTGTTGGGTTTTGCCGTTTTAAACCTCTGTGTGTGTGCGGCGAGTTACGGTGTATAGTTGTGGTAATACCGAGCCTTGGTGATGAACTACAAATTCGGTTTGAGTATATCCTATGTCTATGATTATTAGCTTAATCTTCAAGTTGAGTACTTGGTAATGTGTGCTGTTGTGCTGGTTCGAACATGGAACCTCTTTCCCCTTCCCTATTGTTGACATCGAAGTGCTGTTTTTGCTATTGTGTATATTCAACGAGCGGTTGTGTTGGAAGTTGTGGCAGTTTGATTCCTGTTGCTGCTATGGTTTGAAATATGGATAATTTAATCAATACTATGTTGACTACTTTTGTGAAATCAATGGTTAAATTGTCTGTAAAATATTTTGTGTAAAGTTTCGTGATTGGAAACCCGGAAACGGGTACCTCCGAGACTTTGCCCCATCAACGATGATATTATTAATAAATTGAGTCGATGGTATTTGGCGATGATGATGATTTTCTGAGCCAAGAATTTAAATTTAATATTTACGTAATAAATTGTAATTTAATATCGATTTAGTATTAATTATTTAAACTGTATTGAATTGAGATTATAGTAAACTGAGAATGTTAGTTGAGATATGGATTTGATTAGTAATGATGATTATGTTGGTTGTGTCGGCTGTATCCCGACTGGCAGTCACCCGTATAAAGGGGATGCCGTCAAAATTTTTCTAAAAATCCTAACCTATTTCTTGAAAATGTGTATGTATAATTATACAACTTGCATAAATTATGAGTCGGGCTTCATATTTTTTTTAAAACTGATTGATTATGTGATAATGTGCCAGTTATGATTAAATATCTTATTAGTGGCTTATATAATGTTAGTATATAATTAAATAAATGTAAATTAGGAGATTATTCGCGGGGGGTAGATTAAGTTAAATTTTGATATTGATTAGCGAATAATGAGTAGAATTCTAAAATAGTGTTATATTGTGTGTAGATCCCAAGGATAAAGGGAAAGCTAAAGTCGAGGACGTAGGAACTCTTCGAATTCTGTGATTTCCTGGTTAAGGCAAGTAAACCACTTCACTTATATTTCCAGTGAATTATGATTATCATAACTTGATTCTAATGTTCGTTTGATTTATCATTGATATAACTGTTCTGTTAATTTCCATTAATTTCGAATATTCAATTGTTATACCCCAAATCGATTATATTGTTTTCGTTGATCCTTTTAGTGGCTTGACTTAAATCAATACCCCTTTTTCTATATCGAACTTGTCGATATCTAATTCAGAAATTACCCGACCTTATCTTACTTTGAGAGATTTGAGATGTTGACCTGGAATGACAGTGTCCAGGGTGTTTGGCAGTTGAGGTGGTCGATTGTTCCGACACCTGATGTTTAGTTAGGATTGGACTGTTGGTTTTTTTTTTTAAAATGTGGACCGTAAGGGTCGGACCAGATTCGTGGTCAGAAATTATTAAGGCCAATGTGTGCCGTGGATCCATTAAGGACATTGCTGTGTGCGTTTGTCCGGGGTTCGTGCGTGACTGATCAGCAGCCTAACCTTATGATGTTTTTATTTATAAAATGCATAATAGTCCAATCCTCTTCTATTTTATGATTCAGATAAAAGACATATCTATCAGTTGAGCTTTTATATTGTTGATTACTAGTTCCTATCAGACCTGCAGTTTCAGTTCATTTATGCTTGTAACTATATATATACTTGCTGAGCATTTTAGCTCACTTGCTTGCTAATCCTGTTTCTTCAGCTAAACACGAAGATGTCTAGGAGGAATGGACCGTCAGGTCGGGGCAGCCATAGGGGCAGTCAGAGAGTTGATGTGGTGGGATGGGTAGACAGCTTATAATCTTATTTCTTATCATTTCTGTATTGGTTAGACAGATTAATTAATTTATAGAGTTGTATATTATTTTATTCAGAACTTGGGTTGTAATAGTTAATTAGTAGTTGTTTCATACTGTGACCTGTGAGCGGTCTTGGTTAGTCAGAGTTTATGTTTATTTATAAATTTTGCTATTATTATGTCTGTGAGCAGGTTTGGTTATAGTTGGTTGGGTTTGGTTGATGTGGACAGGTGGTTAGTCCTATTTACGAACACATCATGCCGAATTTTCTAAAATTTCTTCTATATAACTGTTTAACTAATTATAAAAGCATATAATCTTAATGTTGGTAAGTGAGGGTGTTACAAGTTGGTATCAGAGCTACAGGCCGCAGTCACTGAAACAATTAGGTGGGAAGTCGGGGTAGAGTAATAGGAAAGGTTAGGATCGTTTTGCGAGAGATAGAACGTCTAACTATAAGGTATATATGTACTACAGGCACCTGTTTCTAGTTCTGATTCTGACCAGTCAGAGGATCCAGTTGAGGCGGATCCTATACCACAGCCAGCGCCATTGAGATCCGCGTCCTCACGTGTTGTTTCGCAGAACTCGATGAACGGGCCACTATATCAGTTTACTCAGCCCCCTGTTCCATACCATGAGTACCAGAGAGTGGGTACAGAGCGAGATTTTTTGTTTGGACAGTTAGCTGAGGTTAGAGCTCTACAGGAGACACAGGCACAGATGGCTAGGGAGCGAGCCCGAGCAGTAGAGGAGTTGGGACAGATCCGGATGCGGCTACGGGTGATGAGGACTATTATCCAGACGCGGACTCAGCATTCGTCCGATGATGTGTTTTCAGCCATGGCACTCCATGTGACGTTGGCATCGGTGGTGAGTGAGCTAGATGACATTCTCGGACCAGATTAGTAGACGAGGATCAGTTGGTTGGTGGAGCTGTGTGTGGGATTTTATATGTCGTAGCGTAGTGATTCCATCCTGACGCATGGTACATAGATGCATAGTATGGTAGCAGCAGAGATTACAGTGCAACCAGTTTTGTTGTAGATATCTGTTGTACTGTGACTAGATGCTAGCAGTTTCCTCTTTTAGTGTTATGTTGTACCTTTATCGAAGCGTTGTTCTTACGCTTGTACCAGATATATATGATGATCTCTTTCTGCAAAACTGCGTTAAATTCCTTTCGCATTCTTATTTATTTTAAGCATCATATTTACCTTTCAGCATTGAATTTATTTTCAGCACTGCTTCTTTCTTTCTAGTACTGCATTTACCTTCAGTACCATATTTAATTTTAGCGTTATGTTTATTGTTCTGTTAATGCATCTATTAGATATTCATGAATACCTTGCATAGCTTTGATTTTTGTATTCTGTTATACCTTGTAAACTAATTGCTGACCCGAGTAATGATTGGGAACCTTGAATTATATTTCAATAGTATATTCACTGTTGGCTTAAAGTAGATTCTTTTGATATATTGACTCTTGAATCTGAACCTAATGATTGTCCGTTGATTTCAGAAATATGCCACCAAGAAAGAAGAAACAAAATACTCGAACCACCAATCAGGGTGAACAAGCCAACCCACCTCCTGTAGGTCAAATAGACCCTGCTTTGGCTCAAATGTTGCAGACTCTTGTTCAACAAACTGCTACTCTAGCACAACAATAGCAACAGTTACAGCAGCAGCTGTTGGCTCAGCAACAACAGCAGCAACAACAACAGCAACAACAGCAACAGCAGCAGCAGCAACAACCTGTTCCTCCGGTAGTCACCTTTAAGTCCTTCCAGGCAGTTAAACCTCCCGAATTTAAAGGAACAGCGGACCCAGTAGAGGCGAGATCTTGGCTGAAAGAGATGGAAAAGGCTATTGAACTGGTGGGGGTCCCAGCAAATAAACAGATCGAATATGTAAGTTACTTCCTGAAGAATGAAGCCAATTATTGGTGGGAGTCGGTAAAGATGCTGGAAGCTATGGAAGTGATTCCTTGGGAAAGGTTTACAGAGTTGTTCTTAGAAAAGTATTTCCTAGACTACATGAAAGATCAAATGGAGATGAAGTTCTTAGAGTTGAAACAGGGAAGTATGTCAGTGACAGAGTATGAAACAAAGTTTACTGAACTAGCTTGGTTTGCTCCGGCTTATGTAGACACGGAGAGGAAGAAGGCAAAGAGGTTTCAACAAGGGTTGAAGCCATGGATTCGTAGTAAGCTAGCAGTTTTGGAACTGGATACTTATGCAACTGTGGTGCAGAAGGCCATGATAGCCGAAGGAGAAAGTGAATTGTACTTTAAGGAAAAAGAGGGAAAGAAAAGAAAAGCTGGGTCAATGAAAGGACGACAAGTGCAAGGCAGCTCTCAGAGTGTGCCCAATAAAAAGCCAGGGTTTCAGTCAGGAAAGAATGGGAATTCTAAGAAACCGGGATCAGGGAATGGAGGGCAAGGGAATAGACTTCAAGATTCAAATCAGCAGAAACTGGTTAGGCCACCCTTGGCAGAGTGCAAGACTTGTGGAAAGAGGCATCCAGGAGTGTGTGCAAAGTTGGAGGTAACGTGCTACAAGTGTAACCAGAAAGGTCACTATGCTTGAGAGTGCAAGGTGGGGATTGTATGTCACCGTTGTGGGAAACCAGGGCATGTAATGAGAGACTGTAAAGTACCTGTGGCGAAACCTCCGGTTCTGGCTAACCCAATGCTTCAATCGATTGAGGCACCCCCAACAGCAAATGTCAGACCAGTGGCGAGGACCTTCAATATGACTCTGAATGAAGCTATTAAGAATTCTGATGTGGTAGCAGGTACGCTCCCTGTAAATTCTGTTCAAGCTAAAGTATTAATTGATTCTGGGGCTACGAAATCCTTTATATCTAAAGAATTTGTTCAAAGATTAAATTGTGAGATATGCATGTTACATGAGGCTATAGTTATAGAAATAGTTAATTCAGAACGAATTCCAGTTACTCAAGTATGTCCTCGTTGTAAGATCGATATCTCAGGGCATTGCTTTTACGCTAATTTGATACCCTTCCAGTTAGGTGAATTTGATGTCATCCTAGGAATGGATTGGTTAACAGAGAATAATGCACAAATTGACTGTAAGAATAAAAAGGTGATACTTAAGCCCTCCGATAACGTAGAAGTTACCTTTAGGGGTCAGAGACAGACTAGGAGATTTTAACGATCATGCAAACTAAGAGGCTGTTGAGGCAAGGATGCGAGGGCTATATGGATTATGTTATGGATACCAAGCAAGAGGTACCTAAGATAGAGGAAATACCAGTGGTGAATGAGTTTCTCGATGTTTTTCCAGATGAACTTCCCGGGTTACCTCCAGATAGGGAAATAGAATTTACCATAGACTTAGCCCCAGGGACCGAACCCGTGTCAAAAGCTCCATATCGTATGGCACCTGTAGAGATGAAAGAGTTGGCAGCTCAGTTGCAAGATCTTTTGGAGAAAGGTATTATTAGGCCTAGTGTTTCGCCGTGGGGAGCTCCGGTATTATTTGTAAAGAAGAAGGATGGAAGTATGAGATTGTGTATCGATTATCGGGAACTAAATAAGTTGACCATTAAGAATAAGTACCCTTTGCCAAGAATTGACGATTTATTCGATCAGCTGAAAGGAGCAACTTGTTTCTCGAAAATTGATTTGCGATCAGGATGCACCAGCAGCGTTCATGGACCTAATGAATAGAGTCTTTAAGAAATATTTGGATAAGTTTGTGATTGTGTTTATAGATGATATTTTGATATACTCAAAGACCGAAGAAGAGCATGTCGGGCATTTGAGGATAGCTCTAGAAACGTTGAGAAAAGAGAAATTGTATGCCAAGTTTTCTAAGTGCGAGTTCTGGTTGAAAGAGGTGCAGTTTTTAGGGCATGTCATCAGCAGTGAAGGGATTAAAGTGGATCCTGCTAAAATTGAAGCTGTGATGAATTGGGAGAGACCTAAAACACCTACAAAAGTTCGAAGTTTCTTAAGATTGGCGGGATATTATCGAAGATTTGTTCAGGACTTTGTGAAGATAGCCACCCCACTAACAAAGTTGACAAGGAAGAATGAAAAGTTTGTGTGGAATGAGAGGTGTGAAGAAAGTTTCCAGGAATTGAAGAAGAGATTGGTGACTACACCTGTATTGACACTTTCAGACGAAAAAGGAAATTTTGTGATCTACAGTGATGCATCTCACAAAGGTTTAGGATGTGTACTAATGCAGCACGGTAAGGTAATTGCTTAAGCTTCGAGACAATTGAAACCTCACGAGCAGAATTATCCTACTCATGACTTAGAATTAGCCGCGATTGTTTTCGCCTTGAAGATTTGGAGACATTATTTGTATGGGGAGAAGTGTGAAATTTACACGGACCACAAGAGTTTAAAGTATATTTTCACCCAAAAAGACTTAAACATGAGGCAGAGGAGATGGTTAGAATTACTCAAGGATTATGATTGTACAATTAACAATCACCCCGGGAAAGCGAATGTGGTGGCGGACACTCTAAGTAGAAAGGAGAAAATTAACATGTTTACACTGCCTGAGGAGTTATATAGAGAATTTGAGAAATTAGAGATAGAAGTCTGCGTGCCTACAAGCAGTACGGATAGAAGTTACACTATGACGTTTCAGACCGAGTTGTTAGAGAAAATTCGCAGATGCCAGGAGGAAGTCATGAAAGGAGATGTTAACAAGTTAACAGGTGAGGAAATATGCACTCAAGTAGATGACAATGGAATATTGAGATTTTCTTCACGCATTTGGATACCGAATGTGACGGAGTTAAAGAATGAAATTCTACAGGAAGCCCACAGTTCAAAATATTCGATTCATCCAGGAAGTACGAAAATGTATCGAGATTTGAAAAGAAAATTCTGGTGGCCGGATATGAAGAGAGATATTGCCGAATGGGAAGTAAGTGTTTAACCTGTCAGAAAGTAAAAGCTGAACATCGGAGACCAAGTGGGATGCTACAACCATTAGAGATTCCCGACTGGAAATGGGAACATATTGCGATGGATTTTGTGGTAGGATTGCCAAGGACGAGAGCTAATCATGATGCTATCTGGGTAATTATTGATCGATTAACGAAAAATAGTGTCTAGATCTGAACTAGGATAATATCATTACCATGCTTCTTGTAAAATAGTGTCTTGTCCAGTGTGCCTCTAGTATAACGCCTTAGAATTTTTAGTAACAATAATTATTTATTTATTAAATGTGAATTATGTGGAGTATAAAATTGTTGAGGAGGTGAAGTATGTGTGAGGTACAATATTTGTGGGCTTAGTTGATGATTTATATGTGATGTGTAAGCCCGGATATTTTTTTATTATATTTTTGGGAATTTATCTCCTATTTAATTGTGTTATATTTATCTTCTGTGAATTTTAAAAAATCCTTGGGATTAGCAGAAATCCTGAAATCTTTTTCATTATTAACTTTATTAGTTTATATGACTTTTAAAAATATTTGATGAATTATTTTTGGTTTTAAGGATTTTAAAATGATTTTGTGAATTATTTTTTCCAATTTATGGATTCAATCTTGTAGAATTCATATTTAATTCGTTTTTAATCCTAAAAATATTTTAAAAATATGTGGGTGATCGTAATTTTACATTCTTCATTTTAAAATTTTAAAATTTAATGTCCTACCCATTTTTATAATTGATGTCGATTTAGGAAATGTTTTATTTATTTTTTTCAGAAATGTATGATTCTTAAATCACTTTACTCTCCATATTTTTTCCCCAAATCCCTAATTGGTTTCTACAATTAAAATAAGCAACCGACTCTCTCTCTCTGGAATACTCTGGATCTCCCTCTCTCAAAAACAATCTTTCTCGTCGTTCTCTCCATTTCCACCTCTCGTTCACTTGTTATCAGAAAATTGGGTATGTATGAGGAGTGGTTGTGATTAATCTCTCCCCTGCTTGTTAATTCCGGCTGTGGTATATGCAAGTCGAGTGTGGCTGTGTGTTTATTGTGGGTAAACAGCTCGTGTGTGTGTGTGTATAGCTAGTAATTGCGTGGAAACTATGGGTATGTGTTTGCTATCATCTGTGCGTGTGTGTGCGTGGTCAAGTGTGTGTTGTAGTGTGTGTGAGTTCAGCCAAGAGTGTGTGTAATTCGTGGTGGGTGTGTGTGCGTTTAACAGAGTGTGGGTGTGTTGAGTTTTGCCGTTTTAAACCTGTGTGTGTGTGCGGCGAGTTACGGTGTACAGTTGTGGTAATACCGAGCCTTGGTGATGAACTACAAATTCGGTTTGAGTATATCCTATGTCTATTATTATTAGCTTAATCTTCAAGTTGAGTACTTGGTAATGTGTGCTATTGTGCTGGTTCGAACATGGAACCTCTTTCCCCTTCCCTATTGTTGACATCGAAGTGCTGTTTTTTCTATTGTGTATATTCAACGAGCGGTTGTGTTGGAAGTTGTGGTAGTTTGATTCCTTTTGCTGCTATGGTTTGAAATATGGATAATTTAATCAATACTATGTTGACTACTTTTGTGAAATCAATGGTTAAATTGTCTGTAAAATATTTTGTGTAGAGTTTCGTGATTGGAAACCCGGAAACGGGTACCTCCGAGAATTTGCCCCATCGACGATGATATTATTAATAAATTGAGTCGATGGTATTTGGCGATGATGATGATTTTCTGAGCCAAGAATTTAAATTTAAAATTTACGTAATAAATTGTAATTTAATATCGATTTAGTATTAATTATTTAAACTGTATTGAATTGAGATTATAGTAAACTGAGAATGTTAGTTGAGATATGGATTTGATTATGTTGGTTGTGTCGGCTGTATCCCGACT
This sequence comes from Saposhnikovia divaricata, assembly GCA_036435485.1. Taxonomy (NCBI): domain Eukaryota; kingdom Viridiplantae; phylum Streptophyta; class Magnoliopsida; order Apiales; family Apiaceae; genus Saposhnikovia; species Saposhnikovia divaricata. The sequence continues at coordinate 115,879,322 of CM071596.1, forward strand.
GGCAGTCACCCGTATAAAGGGGATGCCGTCAAAATTTTTCTAAAAATCCTAACCTATTTCTTAAAAATGTGTATGTATAATTATACAACTTGCATAAATTATGAGTTGGGCTTCATATTTTTTTTTAAAACTGATTGATTATGTGATAATGTGCCAGTTATGATTAAATATCTTATTAGTGGCTTATATAATGTTAGTATATAATTAAATAAATATAAATTAGGAGATTATTCGCGGGGGGTAGATTAAGTTAAATTTTGATATTGATTAGCGAATATTGAGTAGAATTCTAAAATAGTGTTATATTGTGTGTAGATCCCAAGGATAAAGGGAAAGATAAAGTCGAGGACGTAGGAACTCTTCGAATACTGTGATTTCCTGGTTAAGGCAAGTAAACCACTTCACTTATATTTCCAGTGAATTATGATTATCATAACTTGATTCTAATGTTCGTTTGATTTATCATTGATATAACTGTTCTGTTAATTTCCATTAATTTCGAATATTCAATTGTTATACCCCAAATCGATTATATTGTTTACGTTGATCCTTTTAGTGGCTTGACTTAAATCAATACCCATTTTTCTATATCGAACTTGTTGATATCTAATTCAGAAATTACCCGACCTTATATTACTTTGAGAGATTTGAGATGTTGACCTGGAATGACAGTGTCCAGGGTGTTTGGCAGTTGAGGTGGTCGATTGTTCCGACACCTGATGTTTAGTTAGGATTGGACTGTTGGTTTTTTTTTTAAAATGTGGACCGTAAGGGTCGGACTAGATTCGTGGTCAGAAATTATTAAGGCCAATGTGTGCCGTGGATCCATTAAGGACATTGCTGTGTGCGTTTGTCCGGGGTTAGTGCGTGACTGATTAGCAGCCTAACCTTATGATGTTTTTATTTATAAAATGCATAATAGTCCAATCCTCTTCTATTTTATGATTCAGATAAAAGACATATTTATCAGCTGAGCTTTTATATTGTTGATTACTAGTTCCTATCAGACCTGCAGTTTCAGTTCATTTATGCTTGTAACTATATATATACTTGCTGAGCATTTTAGCTCACTTGCTTGCTAATCCTGTTTCTTCAGCTAAACACGAAGATGTCTAGGAGGAGTGGACCGTCAGGTCGGGGCAGCCATAGGGGCAGTCAGAGAGTTGATGTGGTGGGATGGGTAGACAGCTTATAATCTTATTTCTTATCATTTCTGTATTGGTTAGACAGATTAATTAATTTATGGAGTTGTATATTATTTTATTCAGAACTTGGGTTGTAATAGTTAATTAGTAGTTGTTTCATACTGTGACCTGTGAGCGGTCTTGGTTAGTCAGAGTTTATGTTTATTTATAAATTTTGCTATTATTATGTCTGTGAGCAGGTTTGGTTATAGTTGGTTGGGTTTGGTTGATGTGGATAGGTGGTTAGTCCTATTTACGAACACATCATGCCGAATTTTCTAAAATTTCTTCTATATAAATGTTTAACTAATTATAAAAGCATATAATCTTAATGTTGGTAAGTGAGGGTGTTACATCTAGTGAATTGATTTTCAAGAAGAAATTGTGATAAAGTGTCATACCATGCCCTTGGAGCCTGCTTAAGTCCATACAATGCCTTAAGCAATCTATAGACAAATTCTGGGAAATGTGGATCCTCAAAGCCAGGTGGTTGTTGCACATAAACTTCTTCTTCCAAGTCCTCATTCAGAAATGCATTCTTGACATCCATTTGATAGACTTTAAAGTTTGAATGAGCAGCAAATTGTTAACACAATATCACGCAAGTATACGTGGTCACAAGTAATATAGAAATAAATCAAGTTCGTTCCACAGAGATCTGGTTATGGTTCTATTTAGTTAATGCACCTATTCAACAATGTATGACTTTAATTCACTGCTAAGACAATAAACAAATATGGGTTTTAATTAACTAAACTAGCTAAGATGTAAATTATGAATTTAAGTATTAATTAACTAATGAGAACTAAGATCAAATTACTTATATGAGAATAAACATGGAATCCTAACTTCATTATCTACTTCACTTAGAGTCGATGCCTTTAATCAATACAAGCGATGGTTTTGATATCTGATCGGATAACACGAAACAAGTAAAAGCTACCTCTCGGTATACTAATACCAAACTACGCATGCATCCGCAAAAGAGATAGAAGATGGGTAGACACCAAATATGTTTAGATCCTATATCTCTATAGAATTTGAAAACATAAAGTTTTAAGCACAAGTTATCCACTTAGATCACATAGGGTAGCATAATATCTCTATTTACGCCACAAATCATGATGTTAAAACATCAACCTATCCTATGTTAGCATGGCAAGTTCTAAATCTCAAGATCCGCTCTCGTTTCGCAAGAGATTAACAAATTAGATGTTCGCGACGCATCTATATACATGAAACACAACCATACGAGGATATCAAGAATTCACCACACATAAATCTTTAAAGCATACAAACTACTAAGCTACATAGATAAATCCGTTAGAATCCCATGACAACGATTAGCTCATAATTGAACCGTTCATCGTCATAGGATTTAATGAAAACATGATATAAAGCAAGATATGAATAAAAGAAGTAATTATATTAATAAACAAAGAGTTAAGAAAACAAATCTAGAATCCAGAATAACACAAAAGATGAAGTAGATCTAGATCCGTTGCTTGTCACGAGCGTTGAATTCTTCTCTCCTTTTCTCCCTTGCAAAACTAAGCTATGATACAATAATAATAACTCCCCTAATTACAATGCTAAGATATGTTTAAATAGGCTTTAGATTTTTTGCCCAGCAGGAAATTACCTTCTATTACAATTAGAATTCGATTAAGGTATTAAAACCTGCCCAAAATACAATTAGAACTTGAAAAGGGCAAAATAGTAACTTTCCAGCCTTGCTTCACAAAGAACACGTGTGCGAATTTTAACTACACGCTCCCTGCACCTGCTATGCTTCCCAGGTTGTAGAAAATCTCCCAAGCTTCGCGTGAGCTGTAAGATCGCTAAAAACAGACTTCTAGAACTCCAGGTATGGCCAAAAGAGTGTAGACTGCGCAACCTTCCGGGAAAATCCGAATTTTAATCAGTTAATCCTCCAAACACGATAGAAGCATCCACCCATAATCGACATTCTTGCAACTCTGCACAACTAAGCAAAACACATCAAAACTACAGCAAACTTGAGTCCAAGACAATCAATTTAAGCCAAATTGAAGCGATCCAAGTGGATATAAAATCCACTTATCACACCCCCAAACTTAAACCGATGCTTGTCCTCAAGCATAAACAATTACAACTAACTAACTAACTAGTACCACTTCCGTAGGTGATCACGGTTGCATTTGGCATATGCAACAAGCCCTTTAAACCCCTAGGCAGCCCTAGTGGACGAGTAAGGTCTCGTGAGGGCCTATAGCGAATGTACCCACAAAATCCATTTAACCTAATGCAATGCAATGCATGAATGCAACTAATATGAAAATGCAACGATCCCCTTCAAACTAACCAAAACCAACTAGCAAGCAAATATCTTAGAGAATGCAACTAAATCCAAATAGAGCTCGATTAAGTTTCCGTATACTAACAATACATGAACAGAAACGTGCGTGTGTGCAATGCTCATCAGAAATACTCCCAACACTAGATCAAAATCATACATGCTCTTCGTCAAGACAATCACAGGTTTATAAATAGAATAGACTGTAGACACTTCATAACCTAGGAACACCTCCATCCTTATCCAAGGTAGACAGAAATTCATGCTTTATTACTAACTACTACGACACATATATACAATCATGCTTATTTAACCGTGCAATGGATGAGACCCCGAAAGGCTTATACAATAATACCCATGTAACGAGCGTTGGGTTAGTGGATCCCAGACTATAAAAGCCTTAGGTCACTAGGCACAAAGTCCCCTAGAACTTAATTGCTCGAGTATTAAAGAGCTCACCCTGGCTAATTTTGCATAAAAACAATTGAAACTTTTGACTTTTTTTTTCTTTTTTTTTTGTTTTTTTTGTTTTTTTTCTATGCAATCTGGAATGAGAATTCTCAATTCTAACCCTAGACTACTCATATAAATATGAGCCAGCTACTAGCCATTTGACATCTAGCAATTGTTGACAATTATTTACAATATAGCATGAAATCCCTGTTTTCCCCCCAAACTTAGACTTAAGTGTTCCTACGCTATCAAGGGAATAACGAAAATATTAAATATAAACAAGTGATTAAATCTCAAAACATCCAAACAAGCATGACCTTAACCTAGCCCAAAAGCACCCAATGAGACTGTGTAATTAGTTTTGTTTCCGAAACACATAAGTCAATTTCATAGAAACTATAAGTCCACCCTCTATTCATCATTACCACACTCAATTAGACACCTACCTACCAATCAGAATTAGCTTGTTCTAAGGGATCATGAAATATGCATGCCATGAAATGCAACTAATATGAACTCACATGGTATACGAAACAAAAAAAAAAGAATGTCCTATATGAAACAAACGTAATTAATACGCACAAACATGCATGAATTACTACTAATATGAAAAACATGATATCTATGTGCACACATAATACAACAACAACTACTAATCCCTCAAACCACCCCCAAACTTAAAATATTCAATGTCTACATTGAATGGAAGTAAATACGAGGGAAAGTAGAAAACATACCTAACCAGCTGAGTCATCACCCTCCTCGGATGAATCTGGTGGAGGATAATGCGTACGAGCTCCATAGACTGGCCACCTCCCAAATAACAAGAATACTACAAAACCCCCAATTACAAGAACAAAAATTCGTAATAAAAATAAGATTAGAGAAAAAGATTTACCCAATACGAATCGAAGAGGTGAACTTGCAATTAAACTTCCCCCAAACTTGAATCCTTCTTGAACTCAAATTTTTTAGAGATGTAGAGATATAGAAGTTTATAGAATGAATTGGGTTTGTATGAATAGGTGTATATATATAATGGAGGGATTGGATGAATAAAAATTGAACGTGAAAGGGAGAAATTTTGAGTGGGTAAGAATTTGAGGTAAGATAGAAAAAGGATTTAATAATTTAGAGAAAAAGAATTTGAATTGATATAGGTTTAGAGATGATGGAAGGGTTTTGGAATTGATATAGAAGCAGAATTAAGATTTAAGGATGAGGAAATAAGAGTTGGAATAGATTGTGGGGAAATTTTGTAGGTTAAAAAACCAAAATCGGGCAGAAAAAATAAAAAAAAATTCTGAAGGGTGTAACGCAGGCGTAACCTGCGTTACAGGTGCGCAGACTGCGCGATAGGCAGACACGCAGGCGCAGCCTGCGCAAAATATTCTTTTTTCGATTTTTTTTCTTCACAACACTCAAATTTTTTTTTCTTCACAACGCTCTTTTTTTTTTCACAACACTTTTTTTTTCCCTACACGAAGGCGTGGGTTGCCTCCGACGAAGCGCTTCTTTAACGTCAATAGCTTGACGTTACTTCCTCAACTCATGGCGGTTTCAAAAGAATAACTGAACCATCCTCAACAGATAGACCATTCATACGAACGTTGACCTCTTGTTTGCTTGCTTTCCACAATTCTCTTCCGTCAGACTTCAACCTAATTTTACCACCCAACGGCCTAATCCTCTTCTTTTTCTTCTTCACACCTCTAAGGTGATTCTCCAACTCGAACAGCTGAACAAAAATTTCTTCTTCCTTATCATCGGCTTTCCACCTTCGCAACACATTATCATGCCCCTCTTCAAAAATCACTAACTCATTATTTAAAAGGACATACCTCAAATGTGGTGAAAGTTTCCCAAGCTTTACATTCGAAAGATCTTGAATTGAAGAACTGTCAATGAAATCACTGATGTGATGCTTTAGCACGTGTGTGTCCGACTTTTCGCTCAACAACTGATCAAACTTCTTTCTCTGACCCGTATCAACTATTTCCACACTGCAACACTCTTCATCCTCTGTCGGAAATTTCATGGCCTTGAAAACATTAAAGGTGACATTCTGATCTTGCACCCTCATTGTAAGCTCTCCTTTTTGCACATCAATCAAAGTACGGCCTGTAGCTAGAAAAGGCCTTCCCAAGATTATGGGAATCTTCTTGTCTTCTTCAAAATCCAAGATAACAAAATCAGCTGGGAAGATAAGTTTATCAACTTTCACCAAAACATCCTCCACTATGCCCCTTGGATATGTGATAGATCGATCAGCCAACTGCAAAGAGATATTGGTTGGCTTTGGCTCCGGCAGACCAAGTTGCTTGAACACAGATAAAGGCATGAGATTGATGCTAGCTCCCAAGTCACACAAGCACTTGCTGAAAGAAAGGTTGCCAATCGTGCACGGAATAGTGAAACTCCCCGGATCTTTGAGTTTAGGTGGCAACTTCTGCTGCAGAACTGCACTACACTCCTCCGTTAGAGCCACTGTTTCAAATTCTTCCAACCTTCTCTTTCGTGACAAAATATCCTTCATGAACTTTGCATATCTCGGCATCTGCTCCAATGCTTCAACAAAAGGGATGTTAATGGACAATTTCTTGAAGACATCCATAAACTTCTGAAACTGTTTCTCTTGACTTTTCTGCAAGCATCCAGGATATGGAGGAGGAGGGTAAATCTGAGTATTCTTTGAAGATTGCTCCGGAGTAGACTTTTCAACAGGTTTCTTGCTTTTCTCACCCTCAAGTTGATCAGCCACCAAATCAGATTTCTCAATTTCTGGCACTTCAGATTTTTCAACCTGTTGATTTTGAACATCTTCATCTTCCTTAGCTGCTGATTTAGGATCCCTCGTGACTTTTCCAGATCTCAAAGAAACTGCATTGACCTGTTCTTTGCTTTCCCTTCTGCCTAGATTTACTTCCGTATCACTAGGAAGAGTTCCTTGTTGCCTACTACGTAAGGCACTTGCAATCTGTCCCATCTGGTTTTCCAAGACCTTTTGAGAAGCTTGCAGGTTCTTCATCATCATCCTCAAATCATCCATTTCTGATTTTTCATTAGATGATTGCCCCGCATGAGCCTGGGGCTGTTGCTGCTGAAATCCAGGAGGTTGATATGGTGCCCTTGGAGCATAAGGCTGTTGATAGCCCTGATTGAATGGCTTCGCTTGCTGACCCTGAAACTGCTGATAGGGCTGCTGAGGTTGTTGAGCACCTTGGTTGTTGCTCCAGCTGAAGTTAGGATGATTCCTGTTGTTTAGATGATAGGTGGCTGGAACTGGTGCAGCAGGTCTCTGAAAATTACTTACAAACTATGCCGATTCAGAAGAGATAGCACACTGATTCGTCTCATGTGCGCCCGCACATAGCTCACAAATACTAGCAACCTGCTGAACTCCATAATTAGCAAGAGAATCCACCTTCATCGTAAGAGCCTTCAACTGAGCTGCAATAGCTGAAGCTCCGTCAACTTCAAGAACACCTGCTACCTTGCCTTGAGAAAGCCTCTGTGTTGGGTTTTGATATTCATTAGCAGCCATCGTCTCAATTAGATCATAAGCCTCCGCATAGCTCTTAGCCCACAGAGCTCCACCTGATGCTGCATCTAGCAAGGGTCTAGACTGTGCTCCCAACCCATTGTAAAAACCGTTGATAACCATCCAATCAGGCATGCCATGATGTGGACACCTACGAAGCATCTCCTTATAACGTTCCCAAGCCTCACACAAAGACTCGCCAGATTGCTGTTGAAACTGAGTTAGCTGGTTCCTTATTGCTGCAGTTTTTGCCATAGGAAAGAATTTAGTAAGAAACTTATAAGCAAGATCCTCCCATGTAGTAATGGAACCAGCTGGTAGAGAGTGTAACCAGCCCTTAGCCTTATCCCTTAAAGAGAATGGGAAAAGCCTCAACTTGATAGCATCCTCCGACACACCATTAAATTTGAAAGTGTCGCAGATCTCGATAAAGTCCCGGATGTGCATGTTAGGATCCTCTGTCGAAGCACCCCCAAACTGAACCGAATTCTGCACCATCTGAATTGTGCTCGGCTTGATCTCAAAGTTGTTTGCTGCAATAGCTGGCCTGACAATACTAGATTGTATGTCATTGATCTTTGGCTGCGAATAGTCCTTCAAAGCCTTGACTGCTACTGGTAAGTCTGCCATCTCTTTTACTACTACAAGTTCTTCTTCTGCCAGTTTACGAGTTTGCAAACGTGTTCGCATACACGTTCAAGTACTTGAAAAAACCACGAAACAAACAAACTAAATAAGAAATCCGAGTCAGTGAACGCTAACGACCACTGATGACAAGCACATAAACTAAATTAAACACCGATGATCCCCAGCAGCGGCGCCAAAAACTTGTTAACACAATATCACGCAAGTATACGTGGTCACAAGTAATATAGAAATAAATCAAGTTCGTTCCACAGAGATCTGGTTATGGTTCTATTTAGTTAATGCACCTATTCAACAATGTATGGCTTTAATTCACTGCTAAGACAATAAACAAATATGGGTTTTAATTAACTAAACTAGCTAAGATGTAAATTATGAATTTAAGTATTAATTAACTAATGAGAACTAAGATCAAATTACTTATATGAGAATAAACATGGAATCCTAACTTCATTATCTACTTCACTTAGAGTCGATGCCTTTAATCAATACATGCGATGGTTTTGATATCTGATCGGATAACACGAAACAAGTAAAAGCTACCTCTCGGTATACTAATACAAAACTACGCATGCATCCACAAAAGAGATAGAAGATGGGTAGACACCAAATATGTTTAGACCCTATATCTCTATAGAATTTGAAAACATAAAGGTTTAAACACAAGTTATCCACTTAGATCACATAGGGTAGCATAATATCTCTATTTACGCCACAAATCATGATGTTAATACATCAACCTATCCTATGCTAGCATGGCAAGTTCTAAATCTCAAGATCCACTCTCGTTTCGCAAGAGATTAACAAATTAGATGTTCGCGACGCATCTAAATACATGAAACACAACCATACGAGGATATCAAGAATTCACCACACATAAATCTTTAAAGCATACAAACTACTAAGCTATATAGATAAATCCGTTAGAATCCCATGACAACGATTAGCTCATAATTGAACCGTTCATCGTCATGGGATTTAATGAAAACATGATATAAAGCAAGATATGAATAAAAGAAGTAATTATATTAATAAACAAAGAGTTAAGAAAACAAATCTAGAATCCAGAATAACACAAAAGATGAAGTAGATCTAGATCCGTTGCTTGTCACGAGCGTTGAATCCTTCTCTCCTTTTCTCCCTTGCAAAACTAAGCTATGATACAATAATAATAACTCCCCTAATTACAATGCTAAGATGTGTTTAAATAGGCTTTAGATTTCTTGCCCAGCAGGAAATTACCTTCTATTACAATTAGAATTCGATTAAGGTATTAAAACCTGCCCAAAATACAATTAGAACTTGAAAAGGGCAAAACAGTAACTTTCCAGCCTTGCTTCACAAAGAACACGTGCGCGAATTTTAACTACACGCTCCCTGCACCTGCTATCTATCCCAGGTTGTAGAAAATCTCCCAAGCTTCACGTGAGCTGTAAGATCACTGAAAACGGACTTCTAGAACTCCAGATATGGCCAAAACATTGTAGACTGTGCAACCTTCCCGGAAAATCCGAATTTTAATCAATTAATCCTCCAAACACGATAGAAGCATCCACCCATAATCGACATTCTTGCAACTCTGCACAACTAAGCAAAACACATCAAAACTACAACAAACTTGAGTCCAAGACAATCAATTTAAGCCGAATTGAAGCGATCCAAGTGGATATAAAATCCACTTATAACAAATGCCAAGAAGATTCTGATGGCTTCCAATCTAGCAACAGGAGCAAATGTCTCATCATAGTCAATGCCTTCTTGTTGAGAGTATCCTTTTGCAACCAATCTTGCTTTGTTTTTTACTATTACACTATCTTCATCCATCTTATTCTTCAGAACCCATTTTATTCTAACAATGGTTCTGTTCTTTGGTGCAGGCACAAGTTCCCATACTTTGTTTCTTTCAAATTGATTCAGCTCCTCTTGCATAGCAATAATCCAATCTGGATCCAAAAGTGCATCATCAAGTTTCTTAGGCTCAATCTGAGATAGAAAGCAACCATAGAGGTACTCATTTTGAGTTGCTCTCCTAGTTCTCACTCCTGAATTTGGATCTCCAATAATTTGCTCTGTAGTGTGTGACCTATCCCATTTCCTTGAGTGCTCAGTTTGATTTCTCAACCTTGATGTTGCTTCATCATCCAAGTCATGATCATTTTCATTTCCTCCCCCTGTGAAGTTGCTACTAGTCACAGGTGTGTCTTGGATGCTAGTCTCTTCACTGTTGATTGGATCATATTCTTCTCTTGCTTCATCATTCACTTGAGTTTGTTGAACTAGAGTTTCAACTTCAGTTTCAATCTCTTCATCAGAATCATTTATATTTTCAAACTTTAATGGATCTCTATCTTCATCATTGGCTTCTTCTAATCCAGGTAGTTTGCTGTCATCAAATGTCACATCTGTGCTTTCCATAACTTTCTTTTGACTGATGACATAAACTTTGTATGCAATTCTCTCCATAGAATAGCCAAGAAAAATTCCTTCAAATGCCTTTGCATCAAACTTCCCAACATATTCTGAATTGTCTTTCAACAAAAAGTATTTGCTTCCAAAAGTATGAACATACTTTAGAGTAGGCTTCTTTCCAGTCATCAAATTGTAAGGTGTCTTTCCAGTGTTTTTGTTGATGAGGGTTCTATTCTGGATATAGCATGCAGTGCTCACAGCCTCAGCCCAAAAACATGTAGGCATCTTTACATCAAGCAACATTGTTCTAGCAGCCTCAATTAGAGTTCTATTCTTTCCAACAACTACTCCATTTTGTTGTGGAGTCCTTGGAGCTGAGAATTGTTGAGAAATGCCATTCTCTTTGCAAAATACTTCAAGTAAGGCATTTCTGAACTCTGTTCCATTGTCACTTCTCAATGCAATCACACTTGCATTGTTGGCTTTTGCTTCCTTATCAACTTTCTTTATGTGCTCAATGATTACTTGTGGAGCCTCATCCTTTGATGCTAGGAATTCCACCCATGTATACCTTGTGTAGTCATCAACCATCACTAGGGCATACTTCTTTCTTGAGAGTGACATAATATTGATAGGCCCAAACAAATCCATATGAATTAATTGGAGGGGCTTGGTGATTGATGTCACTGTCTTTGATTTGTGGCTTGACCTTTTCATCTTTCCTTTTTGGCAAGCCTCACACACTCCTTCTTGACAGAATTCAAGTGTGGGCATGCCTCTCACTAACTCTCTTTTGACTAGAGAATTAATGGCCTTGAAGTTCAGGTGTGATAACTTCTTGTGCCATAGCCAACAATCTTCATTTGATGCTTTTGAGTAGAAGCAACAAACTTTGTCCTTATTTTCAAAGTCCATATTGGCTACAAACAGGCTCTCTTTTCTTACTCCAGATAGAGCAAAATCGCCAGTCTTCTTGGGGGTGATCAAACATTCATTTTGTCAAAATTTACCTTGAATCCTCTATCAGTAAACTGACCAACACTTAGCAGATTATGCTTGAGACCCTTGACTAGTGCTACATCTTCAATGATGACATTACCAACTTTTAACTTGCCATATCCCAATGTGTTACCCATGCTGTCATCTCCAAAAGCAACCATTGGTCCAGCCTTCTCCTCGTATTGTGATAGCAGGGCCATATCACCAGTCATGTGATTTGAGCATCCACTGTCCAAAATCCACATGACCTTCTTTTCACTTTCTTTGCCCTGCAAGCACAAAGGTATTACTTTTTCTTTGGTACCCAAACAAGTTTGGGTCCACTTGGCTTAGAAACAGATTTATCAAAAACAGCATTCTTATCAACTTTCTTAGGACTAGTCTTCTTGTCACTGTTAGAAGTCTTAGAATCTGAGTTCTTAGACATAGGTGATAGAGGTACCTTCCTAACTCTAGGAGGACTTGAAGACTCTGACCTTGTGTAGTGTGTGTGAATGTTGTGACTGATGCAACCATCAATGAATTGTCTTCTCAGATCAAAACAGCTAGTCATAATATTCATGTTGCATGGAATACAGTCAAGTTTATCACAGAAAGGTGAATCTCTATGTCTTAAAGGCACAGAGCAATCATAGAAAGGCTTAGATACACTACCAGTTGGTTTCTTGCATGCATGAGTTAAGTGATTAGTGCTAAAAAAGTTTTGACAAACTTTCCTAGGAGCATTTGGCACATAAGCATAATTATTATTCTTGTTTATCCCTAGCTTGCCATTCCTGTTTTGTTTCTTATTAGCCACTTTCTTCTCAGATTCATTTTTCCCAGCTGAAACAAACTTCACAAACTTCTCAGGTATAGGTCTACCTCCTACTGGCTTCTTGGCTTTTGCCTTAACACTCTCACTCTTAGAGGATGCTGGTTGTTCATTAGACTGTGCCTCATCCTCATCATTCAACATTTGCTTAATGAGTAAGGCATCCTCATCAATTTCAAATGTTGGTTCTTTAAAAATTGGAGACTCAGTCTTTTTCAAAATGTGAGGCACTTCATCCTGAACAACTATGTCATCTTCAATGACAGCATAGCCTTTCCTCTGTTTAAGAGTGCCATAGTCAAGTCCAATGGGAGACTTGGGTTTAACTTGGTTTTTCTCATGGTAGGACTGCAATAGACTAGAGGAGTTCTTAAAGGTTTTCAGTTTGAATTCATTTTCAGTTAGTTCATCCCTAAGAGCCTTCTCAACCTGACTAGCACATCGAACCTTATTCTGCAGATATTCAACTTCTTTCTTAAGGTTATCTACTTGCATAACAGTTAGCTCAAGTTCCTCATTCTTCTTGTTTAACAATTCATTCTTAGCAGACAATTTGGCAATTTCTTCATTAGCAGCAGTCATACTAGTATTAATATTAAACATTTCAATAGATAGTTGTTCAACCATGCATTTATACTCAGAAACAGACATATCTATGGTAGTGAGAGATGGTACCTGAAAGTCAGATAGAGATTAATCATCCTTGGAATCAGCCATCAAGGCATAGTTGCTGAATTCTTGCTCTTCTCCATCACTTTCAGAGTCATCCCAACATTTCCCTTCGGCTATGTAGGCCTTGCCTTGTGTTTGCTTTTTCAGAAGGGCCTCATACTTAGCTTCAAGCTCTAGAAACTCCTTATCCTTCTTTTTAGGCTTCTTGCATTCACTCTTAAAATGCCCTAGGTCATTGCATCTATAACACTTTACTGATGACCTATCCACATGGCTGGTTTTGAATTTATTCTTGTTTGCTTTCACAGGTGCCTTGCTCTTGTTGAATGAATGGTTTTGGGGTCTAGATTTGAAGGGTTGGTTCCTCTTAAATCTGATGTTTGGAAACTTTCTGGCCATGAAAGCATATAAAGTGTTTTCCATGCCATCTAGCTCCTCAAGAGTATAGAACTCTTCTTCTTCCTTCTCCTCAACAGGTTCAGTCACTTCACCTTCATTATTCATCATCTACTATCTCTTCTATCCTCAGCTGACTTGTAGATGCTTCTAGGTCTTGAACAGATTTGTTGACAATCAAGGCACATGATGTGTTTATCATTCTGCCTTGGTTGGCTTGGATAGCCCTCTTCTGAAGCAACTCAAGCTCATGAGTCTTTAAAACTCCATAGAGCACATCATATGTGACTTTGTTCAAATCTCTTTCTCTTAGAGAAATGACCCTTTGCTCTAGATGGTTTGGTGAAGACAATAGAAACTTCATGTTCAACTCCTTGGTGCTTTAAACCTTCCCATTCATCTGTAGCTCAGTCACCAGCTTGTGAAACCCTTCAAACATGTCTGTAATGCTTTCTTTGGTCTGAGCCATGAAAGCTTCATACTGTGTGACCAGTATCTGTTTCTTGTTTTCTCTAACCTCCTCTGTTCCTTCACATAACACCTCAATATGATCCCACATCTCCTTTGCTGTTTTGCAAGAGGCTATGTTAGCAAACAATGACAGTTCCATAGAATCTATGATTAATAACATGAGATGACTGTCGAGAGCAATCATCTCCTTTTCTATCTCTGTCCATTTGGATGGTTCTTTAGCCACATAGGATCTTGGAATGGTTACAGTTCCAACAGTCTTTTCAGGAATCTCCTGTTGTGGAACAAAGGGACAATTCTTGAGTATCTCAGGATATAGAGGGTTGGCAGCTTTGATGAACAACAGCATTTAATCTTCTAGAGGTTGTAATTCTTTTTGTCGAACTTATGGACCTTCACTGTTCCTGTAGTCTTTGGTGTATTCATGATCTTTTTCTCTTTTTAGATAAACAGCCTGCTCTGATACCACTTGTTGAGTATTGAATGAGAATACAGAGGGGGGGTGAATGGATTCTCGACTTTTCTTTTGAATATGCCTAGTCGAGTATGTGTTTTTGTGCTCAAACAAATATGAGTGCGGAAATATAAGACACAACAACACAATACTCACTTTAATCTAATGTTTTATTAGATCAAAATGTTGCTACAACCTGAGAACACAATTTCGTATTCTCAGCTTCTTTCTCAGAGAGATATTACTTGTAAAAACTATTGTTCACTCTTTTTGATACTTGCTAAAGAAGTAGGGTTGTTCACTTATATCATGTGAACAACTTGCTTACAACAAATAAGGTAGCAAACAAATTTGCTTTCTAATGTGTCTATCTTATTTGAGTAAACATCCAAACTTCTATAGATTTGACTTCTTAGAACTCTGTTCAGATCCACTTCTTTAGCTCTTTGTCTCTTGTACTATCTCTCCAAGCTTCTTTGTAGGCTTTCCAAAGTACTTTACAGTATGTGGTCCATAAAACGTCTTGGCTTGTTGCAGGTTTCTGACTTGTACAATTCTTCAGTATTTTGTCTCCAAGATTGCAATCGAGAAGGAACTCTGTTGGTGATTCGAGAACTAGAATTGGCTTAATCGATAACTCTGAGTTCTCGAATAATGTTGTGCTGACATATCGAATCATTTCTCGAATAGGTCTTTTCTCCAGGAATCCTTGAGATATCGAATAGAGCATTTTACTTATCGAATCCGTGAGATATCGAATAGCTTCCTGAGTCATTGAGATATCGAATGGAACATTGACTTGTTGACTCCTAGAGAACTCGAATGATACTTTGACTTGTTGACTTCTTGAGTTCTCGAATGGAGTAGTCGACATGTCGAATCTCTGAGATATCGAACAGTACTGTCAGAGATATCGAATAGTGTCTCTTGAGATATCGAATCCCTGACTTCTTGAAAGCTAGACTTCTCTAATATGACAACATACTTCTTGAATTGGTACTTAGGCAAATCTTCATTCTCCAAATTCCAACTGTGTTTATTTTGACAGTCTTGGTCTTCAAGCTTGAGGCAATGATCCTTGGAACTTCTTTCAAGCATTATTATCTGACTTTAATTACAGTTACACAGGTAGAATTTGATGCCTGTTATAAGTACTACAACAAGTAGAAACTCTACAACTAGAGGTTCCCTCAGTTAAGAGGTCATGTAGGTAATGCAAAGCATTACAATTAATTAGGCTTGTTATTAGATGTATACAGGCATGCCTCTGTGACTAACAATTCGAAAAATTGATCGCGACCTATACAAATATTCTGAATGAATTAATATAATATAAATTCTTGAAATACATGGTACTACACATTTAAATATATCAAATTCCCTAAATAACAAAACTTAAAATATGGTTAAAAACTTATGAACTTGGTAAAAAGATTCTAAAAAAAGTGAGAAATCAAATGAAAAATAAAATTAATAAAAAACAATAAAGAGGAGCTTAGAACATTTCAACGGGGAATGTGAATGTTATGATAATTGTTTGATAATATTGATAATATTAATGCAACTGGTATAAGTTGGGAAATAAGTAATTTTATACTTAAATTAATTATAGCCGAATGAAATTATCTTTATTTTAAAAATGATTAAAATAATATGTTCATATTAATTAATTAATAAATTTTACTGTTCGGTGCGTAGCACGGGTAAAATGCTAGTTCATCTGAAAGGACGCGAATTCATTTCATAAATTATTATATACACATTTGAAAATTTTCTTTTAATTTTGGAAGAACATTGTTTTTTTAAAAAAATAGTAACGACGTTGTTATCTTCTTCCACTTTGTTACTTGGACCAGTGTTATAGTGGTCCAATAAGTTTTAGTTTCTATTTGTATTAGGTCCAACTTGAGCAGCCCACCACTAGCAGTATGTTCAGGGCCTAAGAGCAAGTCCAACAACGTCCTAGTTGGTGCCCTATAAATATAATAAATATAGTGTCCTAGTGATTTAAGTCATGATTTTTGTGTATCAATTCCAACAATATGCCTTATACTTGTGCCTTATAAATTAAAATAATAATATATTTGAATTAGAATTGGAGGGAAGGGAAAAAAGAGAGGAGAGAGAAGTGTAGAAAATGAGGGAAGTTAATTTTTTATTGTTAAAAATGATTTAGGACAAGTATAGATGTGCCTTAAAAGTAGGGCATGAGATGAATGTCCTAGTGTTTTAAGGCACCACTAGAACATTGTTGGAGCACAAAAAGTGACTAAATGTCCTAAATATTGATTTAGGACAATATTTAGGACATTGTTGGACTTGCTCTAAGGCAACAAGTCCGGGGGACTTTGGTTCTTCCTGAAAGCTGGTAGCTTATTGGGCTTGGTTCTTTGGGACTAGTTAGGGGTGGGTTTTGATTGTTTTGAACCCGTAACACCAATATTTATACAGGAAAGGTTAATTTTGGAGCAAATTTATTTTTTTAGAATAAGTTGAGCCATATTTTTTTTTTGAATAAAAAAATATTTTGAATAAAAAATATTCAAAAAAAAGTTGAGCCATACTTTTTGGATATTTATCAAAAATATTATATTTTATAATATATTTTTTTGTAATTTTATCTTATTCTCAAAATATTTGTAAAAATAAGTTTAAAAAAAATATTTTACAAAAATACCAATTTATTTATAATAATTCGGTGTGTAATCCGTTGCACCTATTTGCATTTAAGTGCGCAGCAGGTTGCATGCATAGCATACAGTTGTATTTTGTTGCAAATCGGATTTTTGCAAATAAATTGATATTTTTGTAAATTATATTTTTTTGGGAAAAAATTTTGGGACTTCGATATTTTTGAAAAAAATCCATAATTTTTCTTATTGTTAGAAAAAATTAGAAAATTAAAAAATTTACAATTTTATATAATAAATAATTTAAAAATCAAATAACTCGTAAACATATCAGTTCACCAAAATAAAAAAAAAGTTACATACAGTAACTAATTTTAATTTAAAGAAATTTTACTGATAAATAGCCATTTGTTAATAACATAAATAGGATACTAATACAATTTCCATTGGGTGATGGCCTAAAATAATCAAAAATAAATGTTGTTTGCCCAAAATACCGACGAGATACGGTAGATCGTGTACCGTGATAGGGGTTGTGTTACGGAACACGATCTTCCGTAATAGGTCATGATACGAAGCTGTGTCTTCCGTGTTATGCATGATGCGCTGTATCGTGTTCCGTGAGAGTGCTGCGCGCCCACCTAACACGGAACACCGTCCACCTATCATGCATGACACGGTAGACGCAGCTCCGTATCTACGTAATACGGAGGACGATGCTCCACATCATGGTAACACGGAGGACGATTCTCCGTATCCCATCGATATTTCGGACATTTTTTTTTCAAAATCAGTATATTTTGAACAAACGCTTACGAAAAATAGGCATTGGGTCATTTTCTCATTTCCATTCCAGCTTGAAATAAACACCAACTCACGAGTCACGAGTTGTCTTCACCAGGCGAGTCAATCAGAACTAAGGTAATCATCATCAGAAATGTCGAGTGGTCTTAGATGTACTCTCCGTCTCATCAACAAAGCCCTCACCTCTTCTCACCCTTCATCCATACCCCGTGTTCTCGCCAATCCCGAGGTAACCTCTCTAATCTTATTTCGGAGAAGATTGTTTGAATTTTAAAATTTGGTTAGAGTGGTGTGCGATTCTGTTACTAGAAATTGAATTTTTGTTTGTGGTAGGTGTCGAGGAATTTTGCTACCACCGCTGCTCCCAAGGAAAACAAAGTTAAGGTGATTTACTTCTATAGACTTTTGCTTTTTTGTCTGATTCTTTGCTTATATTGATCTTTTCAAGGATATGACAAATAAACAAAGCAAACGGGGCCTTGAGTGACTCTTAATACACACGCATTGGTTACTCAATTATATTATAATCATAAGTTGTTCACTTTTTGGGTGTATCTATTGTGGCTAATTTATTTTTAGTCCTCTTACTAATTGTAAATTGATTCTCAGTTATTCAGAACTATTCAAAATAATTAGCGCTCGATTCCTTTTATGCTTTTTGATTCTTATGATGTCCCATTTTCTAGGTGCCTCTGGCATTGTATGGAGTCTCTGGAAACTATTCCTCTGCCTTGTACATTGCTGCTTCGAAAGTTAATGCATTGGACAAGGTTGAGTCCGAGCTCCTTGACTTTGTTCAAGCTTCAAAGGACACCCCTACATTCGCTCTGTTCATGAAGGATTTGTCAGTGCGTAAAGATACTAGAGTGAAAGCTATAACTGATATCTGCACTCATGCTAAGTTTTCAGATGTTACAAGGAACTTTCTCGGTATGAGCAAGTTCTTATATAGATGTATCATGTATGCCAATTGGCTTTTTTTGACATGAAAAGAGGGATTCTGTCAATTTTTTGTGTTTGTCAAATTTTGCAGACTTTTGTCATCTGGAAATATCCCATTAAAAGAAAAAGATTGCTTGACTTGATTAATCTTATATGTTTATCTACCTCATTCATGCCAAGAGTAGTTGGGCCATCTGATCAATATATGATATGACCTAGTCACCTAGATTAAGTTTACCTACACGAAAGCTGCAGTTTGGTAGCAGCATATAATATCTTTATCTGGATTCCATTTCTTTTACCATAGACTTAAATGTTTTATTATCGCTAGTCACTATCAACAACTTTGAAAAGTCCAGCTCCTAATACCTAAAACTTGTTTGACCTAGATTATGGCACGAAGAGCTTTGTCGTGCTCTATACTTAGAAAAAGGAGTGTATTTTTGGAACAAGTTTAGAAGCTTAAAATAAACAAGTTCTCTGTGATTGTGGAGTAGCTATAAGTTTCTCTATAGATAGACTGGTTATTTTGTTATTTTTGTTTCTGTTTGGTCATTTTGTTCTAGGTTTTTGTGATTTTGCTTTCTTATTTGTGTACAGAAAGTGTATGTATTGCGTCTCTGTGTCTTTTACAACTTGTGATGATTTGGTTAAAATTTTAAACCAGTTGTTTTGGCTGAGAACGGAAGGTTGCCGCACCTTGAAATTATCGCTAAGAGATTCACTGAATTAACGATGGCATACAGGGGAGAGGTTAAAGCAATCGTGACAACTGTCATTGTAAGTTTTACTACTTGAACTGCTGTTTTTACCTGGATGTAAAGGTTGAATGTTTTTATGTTTTTAGTTGTCTATTGCCATGATTGAAGCACTAATTTGTTTATTTATATTCCTGTTAGCGAGCAATACAACTTTACCTTGCTAGAGGTTAGTTCAATTCTGTGTGGTGGTTCTTTGGTAGTCATATGTTGTGGTCTTACTTGTGAACAGGTATCCTTGTGTTTATGATTATTCTATTCTTTATTTGTAATGGCTGAAAAATGTTGGTTGTTACTTTCTAAAAGTAGTTGAATTAATTATTGAGGTCTTGGGAGATGACTTTATACTCATCCTATCTGTGAGTTGGCACTTCGTAAGGGAACTGTTGTATCCTAATTTGGATTGATGAACAAGGCATTTTATCTTTGTTGATTGCCTTTTTCACAAGCTCTGGGGTTTAATGTAAAATCAGGAGAAGCAGAGGTCTATCAACTCTATCTTTGGAAGAAATTCTATTTTCTACTTCATGGTAAAAGTATATCATTTGCAAGTGTTAGGAGTACACTTTCTTGTACACTCCTATGCGTAAAATTAATTGAAACTAGAATGGTAGGTGATTAGCCCCACAGTCCCGCACCCTTATACGTCCTAAGTTGACCTGTACATGCCTGTATGCAATAGCTATAGGATACAACGTTGGAAGGAATTATTATTTTTACCTATAGTCGTTCTTTACCATTGTCAAGTGTCATAGTTATTTTAAACTGCATGCAGTTTGTACCAGAGAATAAAATTATGTTTTCTAACTGATGTCTGATTATATCTAATTTACCAGGAGCTACCTCCAGAAGAGGAGAAGGAATTGAAAGAAACTTTGCAGGGTTTGATTGGAAAGGGGAAGAAGGTTCACCTCGAACAAAAGGTACAACTTTGTTATATACTGGTATGTTTATTGTTCTGTCTTCTTTATGATCATTAAGACTTTAACTTTAATATGTGCATTGCAGATTGATCATGGTATACTTGGTGGGATAGTGGTGGAATTCTCGCAAAAAGTATTTGATGCCTCCATAAGGACTAGGGCAAGGCAAATGGAGCGGTTCCTTCGTGATCCCATCAACATCGAGAATCTTTAGAGGTTTTAGACCTTTTTGGCCCAATTGGTGTACACACTTTCTTGAAAGTAAAAGTTAAATGTACTACTTTTCAGGTGACAGTTTGTTCCTTGTTGCAAATAAAAGGAGCTGCTAGTTCTGATGATTATTTTGCAAGCCCTGCTTAAGACACTTTTTCCTAATTCTTCTTGTTCTGGCCTCATATGTATTATTTTTACACTTACAACCTGCCATGATTTAGAAGAAACTGCAAATCTGAACAGCTATTTCCAGAATTTTGTTTTTGCTTCTTTGGAATTGAAAATTACTTTATTTTTATCCACTTTGAATAAAATCCCCGATAACTGCTACTTCCGACGTATAGTTAAGAGACTCATCAAGTTTACTCGTATACACCAAGTTTACTTGCTTGTGCCGAGTTTACTCGTCTACACTAGGTTTACTTGTTTGTGCCGAGTTTACTCATGGTTTACTCGTCTGCATCAAGTGTACTCATCTGTGCCAAGCTGTTTTGCTGAACATTGTCAGAATATTCCACTAGATTCTAGTTACTGGTTTGTCGACTCTGAAAGGATTAGAGACGTGATTCTCGTTTTTTTTTTCATTCAAATGGTGTGGTTAGAAATTGGCGATTGCAGCTAACGAGTGACCTGCTTTTAGACATATTGTCTACAATAGTTGCAGTTTCTATGTGAAATTCTTTTCACATCTACTATGATAGGATGATTGAGCTGCAAATACGAATTGTAGGATGGTTCTGATTCTAACATTTGGGCTGCTCTTGTTGCTCCACAACTTATTTAATTTATTTGTCGTGATATTGCTCTAGATTGGCTCAAGCTCTCCATGTTCCTTCCTGTAGTTTGACGACAACAGCTTTTCTTTTTCATTAAGACTGCTCCGTCAACCCATTGTTGTGCGCCCGGGAGCAAAATCCACATGAATTTTTATATTTGTTTTTGCTAGCTTTCATACCTACCTAGTACGTAGCGACAGTCGTCCCTATTGAGATGGCATGTGACGGTCCAGATTTTACAGGAGTGAACTGAAATAATCTGTTGAACTGAAATAATCTGTCATGATGTCAAATTTCACTGAATTAAGCCACCAAGTGTGAGTCATGACGATGCACTCGCTCCTGGCTGAGTTTTTATTTCTAAAGTCTGGTTCTGGGTTGAAAGTTGTTGCATTTCTTTCTCTCTTTGTATTTATAAAGTCTGGTTCAGTACAATTCATATCACCTCTTCGAGTCTATTTTTTTTCTACAAAGAGTCTGGCCTCACAGCAGTCGCTTTTCACAGATGTTGTTCATGGGCTTTAAAAGTAGCAGAGATATCATTCTCCACTTCTTTATTTCCATTCAAAAAAGCCATATATGCTCCTTCATTGTTAAGTTCTGTAGCTGGCCGAAATTGGTTCTTAATGCTTCTTGTTTTCATTTCTTTTTTGAACTTCATGTAGATCCCGCTTGCATGGTTCCGAAAGAAAACTCTTCAAAGCTTTTGGCGAAACCTACCAGAGCAGCCAATCAAAATTGAAAGAATGATACACTAGTGTGGCCCATATTCGTTTTTTCGTTCTCTTTTTTTTTTTTTTTTTTTTTTTACTGATTGGACAAGTGATTATCCTCTCTTCTATCTACTTAATTATTGTGGCATCAATTCGTGTGTCGAATCAAGCTAGTTTGTTTCAGCTGTCACCAGTCACTCTCCTGGTTCATTCTTTAGAATGATCCCCTTCGACTAGTATGCACTGCAAGGCCGCGTAGTTGCTTTCCGTGCCGCCGCTCTCTGGCACCCATTTGATTTAAATCTTAATGACACCAGAGTTGTAAAACTTATGAAGCCACCAACTTGCTGCTGCTTTCGGCCTTATAGACAGTTATAGTTGCTAATTGAGATTCTAGCATGGCTAAAGTTGTATTCGTGGAGGCTGGGAATTCAGGCAGTGTCATCTCTGTGCATTACAAGTTGAAGTCCTTTTACAATTTGGCAGGGCAAGGACTTCGTTAATCAATGAGTCACCCAGTTACTACCAAAGTTTAGACCTGGCAATATGGATCCAAAAACATATATCCAGTCCAAACCAAACCATTTTTTAAAATTTGGCCCAATAAAAAATCACACATTTTAAATGGATTTGGATTGGTTTAAAATAATATATTTTAGCTTAAATATGGATCTAATTTGGATCAAATAAGTGATATCCATATTTTCATATTCATATTACAATTGATACCGAGATCCTCATTGTGAAGCGTCTTTTTGATGTGTCTACACCGAGTTGGCCCGTCTGTGCCTGTCAACTCAAAGTAGTTTCGGGAAAAAATATTTTCGAATAAATAATTTGGGAAAAAATATTTTTGAATAAAGAATTCGGGAAAATATATTTCCGAATAAATATTTCGGAATAAATATTTTGGGAAAAAATAATTCAGAATAAATATTTTTGAAAAAAATATTTTTGATTAAATATTTCGGGAAATAAATTTCCGAATAAATATTTTGGGGAAAAAATATTTTCGAATAAATAATTCGAAAAAAAATATTTCCGTATTTCGGGAAAAAATATTTCCGAATAAATATTTCGGGAAAAAATATTTTCGAATAAATAATTCGGAAAAAAATATTTCCGAATAAAATATTTCGGGAAAAAATATTTCCGAATAAAGATTTCGGGAAAAAATATTTCTGATTAAATATTTCGGAAAAAAATATTTCCGAACAAATATTTCGGGAAAAAATATTTTCGAATAAATAAATCCAAAGAAAAAAAAAATTCCGAATAAATATTTCGGGAAAAAATTTTCCGAATAAATATTTCGGAAAAAAATATTTCCGAATAAATATTTCGGAAAAAAATATTTCCGAATAAAGATTTCGAGAAAAAATATTTCCGAATAAATATTTTGGGGAAAAAATATTTTCAAATAAATAATTCGGAAAAAAATATTTCCGAACAAATAATTCGGAAAAACTTTCCGAAAAAATTTCTCTGAGAAAAAAATCTCGGAAAACTTTCTAGAAAAAAATACTCAAAATTTTTTTTAAAAAAATATACATTTATAAAAGTGATTAATCCATATTTTAATCCAAATCCATAAGAACCAAACCGAATCCAAAACCAAATTTATGGAAATATGGTTTTAAAATGTAGTTGGATCAAGAACCAATCCAAAACCATATTATTGGAACCAAAACCAAACCAGTCACAAATTTTGCCAGGTCTACCAAAGTTCATCCCATATTCTATCCAATTAGAATAAAATAAAATTAGAAAGCCGTTGGCTGTTGCGATGTAAACTGGCATTTACTTGGTCCGGTAGTTTAGTGAACATGAAACATATACAAATAAATGCTTGTATTAGAATTTGATTCAAAGATGACATGTATCGTGCACCTACCTAGCATTACTCTTTTAATAATCAAAATAACAAATATAGAAGACAAACTGCATGTAATATTATTAATTAAATAAATAAACAAGCATCACTTTTAAAAGATCCGTTGCATACTTGCATGATGCAACACAATAAAAACAAATATATGAGCTGACACTAAATTAGATGCAGGTTTAAGAAGCCGAAGGTCAATAATTTTGCTGCTTCTGTTTAGTTTGACGAAACCACCATATACATGAGGCTCCGAAGATTATTGTCTTTCACCAAGGCTCCAAAGATTATTGTCTTTTACCAAGTTGTATATATTTATAGGGTCCTACTCTACTACAAATTAAAATTAATTACAAACTACAAACTAAACACTAATTCAATATTTCATGCTAATCTAATGATCAAACTAGGGGTACCCCACTACAAAAAATGTTTAAAATAATTGGCTCCATTCAGCAAAAAAAAAATAAAAAATTCACTGTTCATGTGATGACGTGGCAGTGGATTTCACAGGTTAACGGTGCTTCGCACCTTCTTGTACGGCGCTTCGCGCCTTTATCATTCTAAAGTTGTAAGGAATGACAATCAATGGTAAAGGCAATAGACGATTGACGGGTGTGTCCAGGGCCTGCGGCCCTCATGACTACCTAATTCATCCGTTTACTGTCTTAAATGCTTCGCATTTCCACGACAAGTTTTTTTTTTTGGTGTATAGAGCCAATTATTTTAATCATTTTTTGTGAAGATACCCTTGGCGGGAACCTTAGAATAAATGAAATATAATTAATCTAGTGTTAGTTTGTAGTTTGTATTTAAGGATTGATTTGCATTTGAGCAAAAGCCTATATTCATATTCTGTTTTTGCCTTCCATGCACCAATATCTCTTGAACTGTTGTAGAATAGAAGGTCTGTCTTCTTACGATTAACTTTAATGAATTCTCTGCACGATTTCTACACATACGGTGCTTCCTGAACTGTTTTAAAATAGAAGGTATGTCTTCTTATGATTAACTTTAATGAATTTTCTACAAGATTCTCACTTGATGTCAATTATCATCATAGGTTAGACATCAAATAAGAATTTATAATCGGTATTGGTATAGAGCTATAAAAATGAGAGTTTATAATATTTGGGGAAAAAAATTAGAATTTCTAATATTTGAGATTGCGAGAATTTTTTTTTTTTCTATGAGATAATAGAGATAATAGAATTCCAAATCACTTCTCAGGTGATTACGTATTCTTATATAGAAATCAAATCTTTTAGATCCATATTCCTTAGGAACAAGTCATTTAATATATGTATGTTTGGCTACGACTTAAAATAAGTTCTTATAAACTTATTTTTGGGTAAAAATTTCATTTTTTGATAATTTTTTTATACAATTATTTAATTTATGTTTAAAATTCCATAAGTTGCAAAAAAAAAAAAGATTAACTTTTTCAGAAAAAAGTTAAGATTATTTAACTTTATCTTAAAATAAGTTGACTTATTCTGAAAAATAAGTTTCTCAAACACCCCCATATTTATTCCCGTCTGTCCCTTCCCTGACATCTATCTTTCTGCCTGTTTGGCTTATCATATTTCTTCGAACTTATGGCTTATAAATCCATAAGAGCTTATGAGGGGTGTTTGTCTACCCAACTTATTAGCTCAACTTATAACTTATATGTTGATAAGTTGAATGTTGAGTATCCTTAACATTTAACTTTCAGATTATTCTTATTTTTCGATACACGTAATATATAATATCATTCAAATCTTCAAAATCATATATCTTTTGATCCGTTCATTTGAAAATTGATATGTATATATCAAATTTCTCTACTCATCGAGATCTATCCATTGATATATATTAAAAAACAAATATTTTGAAAATAATAAAAAAAGTTAACTTATAAGTTCTGATTTACCAAACACTCTACTAATTTATAAGTTTTGATTTACCAAACACTCTACTAATTTATAAGTTCTGATTATTTATCACTTATATGACATTTATGCTTTTAAGCCACAACTCAAAAACAACAGCGAGGATTGTGAATTGCTCTAAAAATACAAACCAGAATGAACTGATTGTCTATTTATCATTCATAAAGATCATATGTATTGACTAAAAAGATTGAAATAATCCTCTAAAAATTGTTAGAAACAATTTCACATATAACCATCTACATAAATATGGTAATTTTGATCATTATTAAACATTATTACATCCAACCAAAATTCATAATTTATCTTTTTTTCTTAGAAATTTTTTATTTTAATTTTTAATACAAATTAATTATACTTGCATTAGAAAAAGATATTCAAAAATCCCCAATATTATTTCCATGTCGAATAATCATCAAATTTTAAAAGAAAGAGAATCAATGTTATTGTAATAGAAAAACATTTCTCTTTTGATATGCATTCAAATTTATAGAAATATGAGAATTTGATAGGCATATAAATTTACAGGAAATGGAAAATTCAAATTTATAATGCAATTCAAATTCATAGAAAATGATATAAA
The DNA here is from genome assembly GCA_036435485.1 of Saposhnikovia divaricata. Classification (NCBI taxonomy): domain Eukaryota; kingdom Viridiplantae; phylum Streptophyta; class Magnoliopsida; order Apiales; family Apiaceae; genus Saposhnikovia; species Saposhnikovia divaricata. The sequence goes on from CM071596.1 coordinate 115,905,853, forward strand.
TATTTTCATATATTATTATGTTATATTATACATATCAACGTGTTTATATGTAATAGAATCTTTAGGCGGGTTTCTCTAAAAATTATATTGTATAATTTTATTAATTTGATCAAAATTATAAAAATAAAATAAAATTTACTCTATTTTTAGGTTCTAAATCTTAGGTAAGAAAATAAAAACAAGACAATTAATTATAATATATAAGGAGTATATGTAATATATAACTAGTATTTTACCCGTGCTACGTACCGATGGCATAATTCTAAAAAATATTAAATAATTACCAAAAATATATATAAGTATCAAAAAATAAATGATTAAATTTAATTGTTTAGATTGTAATGTTGATATCTACTATTTCATCAATTTATTATCTACTAATTTAGTTTGTTAAATTGTGATGTGTTTAAATATTTAATATCAAGATTATATAATTTAAGAAATAAAGTAATGTAAAACAATTACATACACAAACCTCGATCTGATCCAGATTTTTTCTGGGTTTGGACCGAATATGACGGAAAATCGGATTTTTTTTATTTGAAGGCCCAAAGATTGGACCGCCGCTTATATACAATCCGGTCCGGGTCTTGGACTGATAGACCCGGTCCAGTCTTATTCACCTGTCTAGATCGAAATGTTGTGTAGCCCTAACTGCACTGCACATAAATTACTTCTAGTAATTTGGTTTCTTGTTCAGTTTTTACTTTGTTAATTTCATAAATAAGTTTCGTTGGAATTCAAAAAAAGTCTCATAAGCCTCAAAAGCTTATTTATAATTTTTTCCCCGCACAATGGATAAATTATATTAAGGATAATAATAAGAAATAAGAAATTGATTGAGTGAGTGATATAATAAATCTTATGTCTTAAGTTTAGAAGCATTTAAACCCATGACAAATGAATATTTACATATAAAGTCAAGTAAAATGAAAATTTCATCGTATTGAAGTAGCTCATTGCCAATGATCTTAACACACTATTAACCGAGCAATCTTGTTATATATAGATGTAACTTCCCGATTCAATGTATCTGTAAAACTGTAAAGATCTTATAAGACATACATATAGTTAGTTAATTTTCTATCATAATATGTTAGATATCAACGTGTTTGTTATATCACTAATAGAGACTAAAATAATAAATTTTAATCAAATAAAAAAGTTATATATATTATTCAGTAATTTTCAAATTATTCCTAAGAAAAAATTGCGCTTGACTATAAAGGTTAGAAAAATGTTACAAATACTGTTAACGACACAGGTCAAACAATCATACTTATCATATATTTTCTTACTTTTTTGAATGCGAATGCGGCAACAAAAGTTTGTAGCCATAGACCATAAAGTACTTTATAGAGAGTACATATCCCATTAATAATATATCGTTGTTTGCTTTGTTTGCGTATGTTCTGGTGGTCTGCCAATAAAGTAAAGTGAAAAATTTATTTTCCAAAAAATTAAAAATAAATTCACCTTATATCCTCGGATAGGCAGTAACAATCATTAACTATGGCATGAAATCATTCATATTTAGTATCAACCAACAATTATGTAAATTCATAAAATATAAGAAAAGACTAAAATTGAACATCTTTTGAGGGAGTAAGCAGTGGTAATGTTTATTCTCTTAGCAGGTTATATAATTTCGTGACTTGCACTTATAGAGTACCTATGTTAAAGTTGAATACCAATGTACAGAAATGATTTTGGAGAATGTAGATGGGTGGTTTTTATAACTACTCTAAAAAAAAAAAAATTGTGGCATAATATGTATTCGACACACGAAGAAATATATTAATATAAGTATTATTAAGTTGAGAAAAGTTATATGCTTTAATTTGGAACATGCATGTATGTGTGAATAAATGTGTAGGTATTTTTGTTAGTAAGAAAATCAAAAGTCGATACATTAAGTGATTAACTCTTACAAAAAAAGAGTATCATTCATAAACATTTACTTTTCTCAATCTAAGAATTTAAATTGCCAAATACAAACACTTCGTAGATATACAACTACGGTAGCCATACTTAGTTTGAGGAAGGGATAAGGATGCTCGTCGAGATGTGATATAATCTCAAAAAAGTAGGGACATTGATTTTTTGCAGTAGATTTGTCTGTTAGTCTCACAACAGACCATAAACAAAATTTACAATGATATAGTTTCAACTTATTTTAATTTGTCAAGTTAACGCATATATTTCAAATACATCTTTGAAATAATAAATTAATTAAATACATCTTTGAAATTAACATTTTATTTACACATGTATCACACCAAATATATATATATATATATATATATATATATATATATATATATATATATTTATATATTTAACTAATTGTACATCTAATTTAATATTATATCTATTGCGAACTTACTAAGTAATTATCTTTACATTCCTGGATTTCATTTAATTAATGGTAAACCACAAATTAAATTTATGGACAGCTATTTAAAATGCTAATAATGAAAAAAAATGGTTGGTTCTGATTTTGAAAGATAATTATAAAACGTTTACTTAACTATTAGTAAATCTAATTTAATGTTAATTTTAATGTCGACTTACTTATTAATTGAATTTACACTCTTGGATTTTTTAACTAACAGGAAACCACAAAAAAAATTGAAGGACAAATAATCAAAATGATAATTATAGAAAAACGAATGGGTTTGATTTAAAATGATAATTGTATTAAAAAAATGGTTCAAAATAAATGACAATTAATGGTTTTAAGATTGTTTCTGTGCCTTTTGTCATTGATTCGTCTTGTAAATTCAATATCCCTTCTGAATGGTTATGATCATTCATGTTGTACCTTTGAATATTAAGTTGGTGAAATAACAATATATATAACATTAAAGTCATTCAATTAAGTTGATGAAGGAAAGAGATTTTTTATTGATGTATCGATGAAAAAAACTATTGAATGCATTTTCATTGAATGTGACTTGTGTGTTTTTCTCAAGAATCAACTTCCAAGGATCTAGAAAATTTCTACTTTAGAGGAATCGAGAAACTGATTTATATGGGCATTGATCCCTTCCAGAAAGGCCATATGTGGAAAATCATATTGTACATTTAAATGTATGGACAATGATACAATATATATATTAGTGATCATGAAGGTAAGTTATGAATGATAACATTGTCAACCCAACATTGTAAAAAAAATATTTATCTATAGACACGCCTAATAATGTAAAAAAATCGGTGTAATGTGGTAAGGATTGATGCCGACAATTCAGTAAATCGTAGAATTATTGAAGCTGGCCACTGAATATTCTAATTGGAAGTAACCTTGGGAGGATTTGGAATTGGGATGATGAAAACCTAAATCGTTTTCAATTTTTTTTTGTCATAATCGTTTTTCTGTTGAGTTTATTGGACAATTAAAACATAAAACATACGATACTTATATATAATCGAAATAAAAAAATAATGTATCCAAGTATAGTCTTTCATTTAATAAAAAGATACAAAGTAGTGCCTTAACCGAAATTGATATGATTTAAGCAGGATGAGAATTGATGCAGACGCTTAGTTCATCAAAGTTGGCTAGGTGTTAGGTCCAATATGATTGTAGAAGGGGGGGTTGAATACAATCTATATCAATTTTTCAAAATTTATCCGTTAAATAATTTTCACTTAAATGAATATTTTGTGCGGAATTAATTGACACGGATTTCAAGTTGAATATAATTGTATATTAACTTGATGGGGTGTTACAAAATCAATCCAAACGATTATCAAGTGTTTAATAACTAATTAGAAAATTCGACATGAACTTTTCTAATTTAGTTAATAAAGATCAAGATAAGTACTAGGAAACTTAATTCGCTAGTAGTACAAGAATCACAAGTAAACAAGTTCCAGCGGATAGAATATTACAAAGATGATAAACTTGAATTTCTGTAAATTAATTTGTGCTTGGTGTTCTTGATATTGAGAGAGAAAACTGTTGTGCTTCTTGAAATATTTCTGCTGTGTTCTTTCTTAACTGATTTCTGCTGCTTCTGCTGTGTTTTATAACAAGAATAGGTCTACTGCTTTCTGTGGGATATTTTACTGATTCGGTATGACTTAAACTTCTTCAAGACATAATAAATCAGCTGTCAGCATGACTTAAACTTGCTCCAAGACATAAATAATCCTGCGGTATGACTTAATTTCAGGCGATATGACTTAGAAAATCTGTCGGTATGACTTAATTCTCAGCAGATCTGGCGGTATGACCTAAACAGCTTTTGTCGGTATGACTTAGCACTTTCAAGAAATATCTCAGCCTCTGTATGACTTAATCAGTTTAGCTCGGTATGACTTAGCAGTTGTTGCTGACGATATGACTTAATCTTGATGCTGGCGGTATGACTTAAATTTAAGTCATACCGAATTTATTCCAGCCGTGACTTAATCCTTTCATCTTTGTTTAAGTCTTTTCCTTAAGTCATATTGATTCATTTAATTAATTAATGATTAACCAATTCATATTTAATTGATACAATAATTAATTTAATAAATAAATTAATTCTTTTAGAATTAATTCAGTAATTAAATTAACTAAATGATTTTATATCAATTACAAATGAATTTAATTAAATCAATAAATAATTAATTTAATTCTCACAAACCACTGAAAATAATAAAGAATTACCACTGACTTGTGTTGACGTTCGATGTACTGTCTGGTTCATGAACGACTAACTTCAATAATGCTCCTTCATTTCTGACTTTAAGTTGTGGTTTATTTCTTCTGTCAATTCTCTTGTACTCTTCTGTACTTTGACTGACTTTCAATCTATCACTCGAAAAATCTCTGTCACTGTAAATGAATCCATTCACTTCAATGCTATACTGGGGCTTGATCAGATAACTGAATCGTCTTCCAGTGTAAAACATCGAAACTATAGATTGACTTTCTTCTTTCTTCTGACATATATTGCTTCCTGAGATTCCTGTGACAGATCATACGCATATATACTTATTACAATTTGGTTTAAGTTGATTAGGATCCTCGAACTACAAATAGGCTGAGTCATATGCCTTTCACTAGGTCTGATGGAGAATAGGAAAGATACAATATATATTAGTGATCATGAAGGTAAGTTATGAATGATAACATTGCCAACCCAACATTTTAAAAAAATATTTATCTATAGGCACGCCTAATAATGTAAACAAATCGGTGTAATGTGGTACGGATTGATGCCTACAATTCAGTAAGTCGTAAAATTATTGAAGTTGACCACTGAATATTCTAATGGAAGTAACCTTGGGAGGATTTGGAATGGGGATGGTGAAAACCTAAATCATTTTCAATTTTTTTTTGTCATAATCGTTTTTCTGTTGAGTTTATTGGACAATTAAAACACAAAACATATGAAACTTATATATAATCGAAATCAAAAATAAAGTATCCAAGTATAGTCTGTCATTTAATAAAAAGATACAAAGTAGTACCTTAACCGAAATTGATATGATTTAAGCAGGATGAGAATTGATGCAGACGCTTATTTCATCAAAGTTGGTTAGGTCTGATGGGGAATAAGAAATTAGCGGCTTAGATTTCTTGTAATGATTAAATTGATATAATAATTCTATTTTTTAGTTTGTAAGAATTTTATATTTGAGGTATTTTTATTTTACGTAGATTGATTATTAGTTAATCGTTAAAAAAACAGTAGTTATTATGTTTAGTTTTTTTTATATAAGCAGTTATTATGTTTAGTTAATTGATATAAAAATACAAAAATCTGTTGTTAATGAGTTTAACTTGAGTTGAGTTTAATTTTGGCTGAAACGTAGAATCTAGATCCAATAGAGAAACATGTTACATTAAATTTAATTGGTCTGGACTCTGATTGATACTAAAATAATTCACAATCTTATAATTGGTTAGCTAATACGTGGTAGATTCAGGTATTATAATAAAGGAAGTTCAAAAACAATTCATAACTAAAAGATATATAAACATATGTAATTTACTGTTATGTGGATTTATTGAAAATATTATTTATGGTCAGTAGTAATTTTTTAAAATTAAAAACCATGTGATATACGAATTTATTAAATCAAGTTATTATTTTATTTAAATTTAATTTAATCACGATTAATAAATTAGAATAATGATATGGGCTGAAAGTAAGCCTTAAAAACACATTTAATGTTGCATTAAATGAACCTAAGTTGGTCCAAGGTCAAAGCCCAATTACGAGGCCCAAAACCTTAATAATGATAATAAATTCGTAGCTGTAAAATCAGCCAAATAAAAGACCCCGTATTTGAGTCAACAAGGAAACCAAATCATATCAGGAGTGGTCTTCAAGGCATATAATTCCAATACTTATCCATCTATCCTTTGGAAGTATCTAGAATTGGGCCAAGACTGTGACTTGCCCACCAAGTCTCCTAATTCAACTCTAACTCTAGGGTTTTCATCACCTATATAAGGACCTGCTCCTTCACATCTAGAACTATGTTTTTTGGCTTGATTTTTGATATATTGCAAGATACGTAGGCATCTTGTGAGGACCCGAGTTAAGTCACGAAACACTTGATCAGCCATTAAAGCTCGAAGCTCCCCTTAACCCTAACATTCAATATGCAATAAATATACCCTACTTTTTATTCCATAACATTTGGCGCCGTCTGTGGGAACTTCGGATATCAACCATTGTAATAACCCTAACTTTAGCAATGCTACAGTGATCACATAAATAGTAAATTTTGAGGATTTAGGGAAATGATATGTAGGTACCCTATACTTGAGACAGGAAATGAGTAAACAGAAACCATATTAGTGTTGTACTAGGGAAATAAGTGACTCAAAATGACGATAGATTCCAGAAATTCCTGAATATGGATTTTTGAGGATTTCGAGTTCGAATGTGCTCCTATTTTATCAAATATTAAGGAGCATGGAGATATTAAAGGAATTATATATTGAGAAATTGGTGTATTAGGGTAACCTAAAGGATTATTAAGTTAAGGAATTATCAAAGGAATTTGGATTGGTAAACGATTTCGAAAACCACTGAGATAATGAGGTATACTCGAAACAAACCACAATTAGACGAGTATGGAAACCAAGCAACCAAGATTAGTAATCTAACAAGGATGCATACCACATTATGATTATCCAAGATTACTAGCATAATACTTAGAAAATAAGGAAATGAGAATATTAGATCATCTTAATGACATCACTAATGACATCACCTTCCACTAACACAAATTTAAGGGTAGATTAGTCTTTTAACATATAGATTTTTTTCATAATTTTCACCAAGCTTACACAACACTCTAGAGATTAGATGATAGGATGAGATAAGATCAAAAACAAGCAAGAAAACTCTCTCCCATCCCATAATTCCATTCGGCCATTTCAAGAAGAAAAGAAAAGAAATTCAAAACCAAAACCCTAGCTCTCTTCAATAACAAATCAAGAGGAAAATCATGGATGATCTTGGAGGATAGAAAGAGTGATATACAAAGTTTTATAGCCATCCATCATCAATTAGTAAGGTAACAAAAATTGTGAAGTTGATGATGAATAGTAGTGAATAGTAGTTTTCAAGAAACTAACTTGATTTTCATGGTTCTTTTAGTTAATCCAAGCTAGTGTAAGGTTGTTTAAGGGTTACCAAGGCTTGTTAAGTGTTGTCAAAGCTTCAAGAAGGTATAACTACTCTTGCCCTCTTTGTATTTATGGTGAAAATTGAGTTGGTTAGTGGCTAAGTGATGTTATTGTCTAGTTTATGATGATTATGTGTTATAAATGGTTTGTTTTGATATGGAAATTGTGTGTTGTGGACTTGTAACCATGGTTGGGATGTAAACCACATGGTGTAGGTGATGGTGTATAAGGTGGATGTTTGATTTGGAGGAGTCTGATTTTGGAAGTACGAAATTATAGCCGTTATAATGCCCGATTTTCGTTAGGATGTGAATTGCCCTGTTTTGGACCCCCTGCACCCGTACGGTACCCTACTGTCTAGGTTACCAATTGACTATGAAATGATAGATCTTAGTTCATAGATCGTTTTGATATAAGGTACGTTAAAATCTGATGAACGGTTTAGGAGAAAAGTCAGTTTTAGTGAAAGCGGTTCAGAAACCGAGAAAACGTAGTTGTGTCAACTTTGAGGCAATGACTACCGTACTTAAACATTTTTAAAAATTATGAAACTTTGGGATAGTGTAGTAAGGTAGTCAAAGAGTTGTTACCAGTTGACCTTGTAGTAAAATTCGAAATCCATATTTTCTAAGAATTTTTACAGTTAAGTGTGATCGTTAGGGGAAATGGTGAAAACCCCTGAAACTTCGATTAAGGTTTTAAATGGTTAAGTTCTTGAACCTTTGGGGTAATAGTAATACGTTAAACATATATTAAAGTTTCAAAGGTAATGTTATCCAAGAGTGTAGTGAGTAAGAGATGTGGTTCTAACGACAGTCCTTTTGTGTTTATAGAAACTCCGGAAGAGGGACGAGCCATACTGTCAGGATACCGAAACCGAGGCAAGATTTCTTCTATACTTACCTTGGAAAACTATTTTATTTTCAAAGTAAATGATTTCATGGAATATATATGTTATTCTATGTTTGCTATATTTCTAAGAATTATTTCCCTGATATTGGAATTAAAGAGAAATGGATATGATTATGAATGGAACGAATATGCTTTATGGTAAAGAGAGGTGAAAGAGAATGGTATCAGTTGTTATCTAAAGTAAATAAAAGAATGGTATCAGTTGTTATCTAGGGTTATATGGTTTATAATACTATATTAAAAATATTCTTTTTGAGTATCAGTGGTTTAATAAATATTATTTGATTATCATTCATTACTCTTAAAATAGACGGAATATTTTATGAATATAAAAGTATGTTTGATTCCTGAATATGAAAGAGATGTCTGGATCATAATCAAAGCATTGTGTTACATATATATATATATTTTATAGAAGTAATGTGCGAGAATGGAAATGATATGAGTGAATGACATGTGGAAATGAAAGCGAGAAAATGGAAGTGTGGAATGATATTTTTAAAGAGGGAATAAGGATGTGATAAAAAGGGGGATTGCAACAGACTTGCGTAAGCGGCTGTGTCAGGGCTGTGTGCGACACAGTCCAGCATTTATTATTTTTATTACGGCACGAAGATGCCAAGGGAGGATGTTAGCAGGTGGCCTTCCTCCAGGGATGATCTTCATTCCTTCTACCGGTAGTAAAAAGAGAGCAGGTACGATTAGGCGACTGATCATCGTCCTAACGTATCAGGCGACAGCAGATATCCCCAATGTTTTTGAAAAGAAAGTGTAGACAATGGTTTCAGATTTCTGTACTGAAAACAGAATAATGATATGAGATGATGAAATTATGGTTACAGATGAAGAAAAACTGATATTATATTATTTTAGATTCCTTTCTTATAATAGTAAGTGGATGATGTATTATTAAATAAGAGCTTTATTCTTCCTTAAGGCTTTTAATTGTTTTCTGCTATTATATATGCATATACATATATGTATACCTGTTCACATTCTAAATTCTAGGTTACAATATTATTTTGCTGAACTATTATAGCTCACTCTTGCTACTTATGTATATAACAGCTAGGTCCCATGCCGATACTACGCACTACACCCCGCAAGAGGGTAAGGGAAAGACGACCTTTTGAGCGAGTGCTGGCGACCATCCCCGAGGTAGTGACAAGCGAAAGGGGCTTAGTAGACTTATGTAAATTAAGGGTGTAAGTTTGTAATAAACTTTTGGTTGTTGAAATGCTTCCTGTAGAAGTATTATTCAACAATGTACTTAGTAGAATTCTGGGTTTGTAATAACTATTAACTTTAAACTTTTAATATTGTGAATGTTGTTCTATGAGCATATGACTGGTGTGTGTGTATTAGTGTGGGGTCAATTACTTAACTATTAAAAAAAAACTCAAGAGATATTGATATTGAATGGAAATTGGACCGTGATGACCTGGATCCTTGACCCCGGATCTAGGGGCGTCACAGATGGCATCAGAGCTAAGAGTCATAATGCTCAAGAACAAAAGTGATAATAATAAATGTATCAGCTATAATATAAATTGTGAACTTCCATCAAGTTCAGGGGTGGTATATCGCAGGTAGTATTTATTTTAAGCATATATTATAATTTTATACACTGTTACTAATAGAATTTTATGTTTTATTATAGGGAGCGGAGATGGGTGAGCCGAGTCAGGAACCCCAGTGGCTAGGGATGTCAGAGCAGGAGCTCCTAGATCTTCAGCTGGCCGGGGTAGAGGTCCCTGAGTATGTAGTCGAGGACCTCAGGGAGAGACGCCGGACGGCGTCTAGAGAGAGATTTGAGAGAGAGGAGGCAGAGGAGCAGAGACGAAGAGATGCTGTGGCCATAGTGCCATATATGGGTAGACCTTCTACAGGATCTGATGAGCCAGGTCCTTCCAGAGTGAGATGGGAGATTCCGGAGGAGGAGAGGCCGTTGCGTAAGAGGCCTAGATTGTCAGTTATAGCTGAGGAGGAGGAGGAGGAGATTGAGTGGACCGATATCCATATGATACCTACCCCTGCCTTGCCTATTCCAGTACCATCACCAGTCCCATCTCCCTCACCGAGTCCTGGCCCTCTAGAGGATCCAGTTGAGCCATTCACTCCGTCCGGACATTTTATCTTCTCAGAGGATGAGATAGAGGGAGATCCGTCTGAGGATGCAGATACCGAGTCTATTCTTCCATCCCCACCATTTGCACCTCCACCACCTCCACCTGTATAGGCACCTGCCCCAGCTGCTGTGCCCCCTCAGGAGGCACCCTTACCGACAGGTGACTCACTACCAGCCATTCTGTTGACGGAGTACTTTGCCCTACAGGGTCAGTTGGAGGAGTCCCGCCGAGTGATAGACACACTGATGCAGAGGTCAGAGAGAAGGAGAGGAGGTATCATTCCTGATGGTATATCTTTGGGATTAGTGAGTGTTGAGCTGCGGGCCCTGGGTGACATTAGGAGGTTGTTAGCTGATAGAGGAGACCCAGAGTGGAGGGTTGCGATAGTGGATACAGTCACGTCTATGGTAGTCCAGATCCGGGACATTATTAGGGCAGGACTGTGAGTCGGGATAGTAGTCTATGTCACTAATCAGACTAGTCATCTTACTGATGTCTTTTTGGGGGATTAGTTTAGTTGGTTGCTGTTTTAATCCCAGTCTGATTGGAAGACAGTTAGTAGCACTTTTGTTGTAGCAGATTAGTATGTACAGTTATGTTTGTAGGTTTCGAACCATGTACCCTATGATGTAAAATATTAGTAGTAAAAGACGATGTACCCAAGTTGTAAAATATTTATGTAAATTAATGAAGTTTGTGCATTTCTATCTAAATTTTGCTGCATTTTTTATAATAAATGTTGAGACTCAAAAAAAAATATTGATGTATAAAAGGTGAATGACTTAATGAAAAGGCTATCGTGTTAAGGGCGATACACTTACCTACTAAAGTTATAATATAACTAGATGCAAATCGCGTGATAAGAATATTGTGATATGCAAATGAGTTAATTAATGATATAATTGTGTATATAGAAATGATGTATATTGTAACCCAAATTCGGGTAATTAATAAGGACTATTGTTATGTACAGAACTATGCCGCCTAGACGTGATAGTAGAGCGAATGCAAGGGAAAATGAGAGAGACGAAAGAAGTCGAAATATAGAAGGTACTAGACTGAACGAAAATGCTCATAATGAAGAAAATCATGAAGAAGAAGAAGAGGAATCAACTGGCCAACAAAGGAATCCGGGAGGTGATCCCTTTGCCCAATTCATGGACTTATTAAGGCAGAATTTAGCGAATCCACAGAATCCTCAACCACCACCTGTTCTCCCCAATCAGGCAGCTAATTCCTTTCGTGCCTTTAAGTCATTAAAGCCCCCAGAATTTGAGGGAACCACTAACCCAGTAGTAGCCAGGGCATGGCTAAAAGAAATGGAGAAAGCTTTCGAAATACTGAGGATAGAGGAAGATCAGAAAACAGTCTTTGCAGCCTATCTTCTAAAGGGAGAGGCAAATTACTGGTGGGAAGCTAAGAAGAACCTAGAAGAAGCGGGAGTGATAACCTGGGAGAGTTTCACTAGGGTGTTCCTAGAAAAGTATTCTCCTAGGTATTTAGAAAACCAAATGGAAATAAAGTTTCTGGAGTTAAAACAGGATAACCTAACAGTGGCAGAGTATGAAACTAAATTTACAGAACTGTCGAGGTTTGTTCCCGAGTTTGTGCGTACTGAAGAACAACGAGCGAAAAGGTTTCAACAAGGATTGATACCCTGGTTACGAACGAGAGTGGCCCCATTTGAGTTGACTGATTATGCTGCAGTGGTTCAAAAGGCATCTATTATAGAGGCCGAGAGTGAACAGGCTCAAATAGGTCGAGAGAATAAGAAAAGAAGATTTGAGGGTCCGAAAGGAGGATCAAGTGAGGGAAGCTACTTTAACAAAGGAGGTAGAGGACAAAAATCTCAATTTGTGGGAAAGTCGGGGGGTAACAAGACTACTAGTGATACGGTAAACCAAGGTGGTAAATTTTCAGGAACATTTCAGTCCAATCAATCACGACCACCATTACCAGATTGTGACACGTGTGGTAAGAAGCATATAGGAGTCTGTAGGGTGCTGGGAGTAACTTGTTTTAAGTGTGGACAAAAAGGACACTACCTTAACCAGTGCCCATCAACTGATACAAACCCTAAAAGAGATGTTAAGTGTTACCAGTGTGGGAAATTAGGACACATTGCTAGAGATTGCCGTTCCGGTGGGTCATACGCGCCAGGACAGAGTGTGACTTCTTCAAATAGGCCTACTGCTAGAGTGTACAACATGACCTTAGGGGAAGCGTTGACGAAACCGGATGCGGATACAGGTACTTGTTTTTCGATTTAAATTTTGTGTGTAAGTCTTTGGTTAAGGATCGACTTAATCAATTAATGGAATAAATAAGTTAATAATATAGATAAGGAAAATCAGTATCTGTTAAGGGCTAGGAAACGTTATGAAAAGAAAAGTAGGAGTGTTTTGGGAAAACACAAGCTCGTTGAGACGAACAGGAAATATATATTATAGGTAGTATTTTCTTACAATTGTTTTAAAGAATAGTATTAGAGTTAATTTTCTGGAAAATTTTACAGAGAGGAGCTATAGGAATATTGAGGTGTTAATATTTATGTCATGATAGAGATCAGAAGATGGTCAAACCATAAGTGAGATACACTACCATTCAGAAAAGGCCAATGTGGTGGCGGATATCTTCGTCAAAAGTGGAAGGAGAGACGAAATAACATGGAATGACTGGAAACATGATGGAAATTGTAAAGAAAAGACAGTAAAAGTACTGCTATTGATAAACTAAATGGCATGTTGATGAATGACAAGGAAGTGATATTGGTGTATTTCCGCGCAAACAAGATAGAGATATTATGAAAGGAAAAGGATAGAGGAAATAGTGTGGAAGTTAGAAGGTGTGAATGAAAAAGATACCTATGGACATTTCCAACATGATTCCGGGACGGAATCCTTTTAAAGGGGGAAGACTGTAATAACCCTAACTTTAGCAATGCTACAGTGATCACATGAATAGTAAAATTTGAGGATTTAGGGAAATGATATGTAGGTACCCTATACTTGAGACAGGAAATGAGTAAACAGAAACCATATTAGTGTCGTACTAGGGAAATAAGTGACTCGAAATGACGATAGATTCCAGAAATTCCTGAATATGGATTTTTGAGGATTTCGAGTTCGAATGAGCTCCTATTTTATCAGATATTAAGGAGCATGGAGATATTAAAGGAATTATATATTGAGAAATTGGTGTATTAGGGTAACCTAAAGGATTATTAAGTTAAGGAATTATCAAAGGAATTTGGATTGGTAAACGATTTCGAAAACCACTGAGATAATGAGGTATACTCGAAACGAACCACAATTAGACGAGTATGGAAACCAAGCAACCAAGATTAGTAATCTAACAAGGATGCATACCACATTATGATTATCCAAGATTACTAGCATAATACTTAGAAAATAAGGAAATGAGAATATTAGATCATCTTAATGACATCACTAATGACATCACCTTCCACTAACACAAATTTAAGGGTAGATTAGTCTTTTAACATATAGATTTTTTTCATAATTTTCACCAAGCTTACACAACACTCTAGAGATTAGATGATAGGATGAGATAAGATCAAAAACAAGCAAGAAAACTCTCTCCCATCCCATAATTCCATTCAGCCATTTCAAGAAGAAAAGAAAAAAAAAATTCAAAACCAAAACCCTAGCTCTCTTCAATAACAAATCAAGAGGAAAATCATGGATGATCTTGGAGGATAGAAAGAGTGATATACAAAGTTTTATAGCCATCCATCATCAATTAGTAAGGTAACAAAAATTGTAAAGTTGATGATGAATAGTATTGAATAGTAGTTTTCAAGAAACTAACTTGATTTTCATGGTTCTTTTAGTTAATCCAAGCTAGTGTAAGGTTGTTTAAGGGTTACCAAGGCTTTTTAAGTGTTGTCAAAGCTTCAAGAAGGTATAACTACTCTTGCCCTCTTTGTATTTATGGTGAAAATTGAGTTGGTTAGTGGTTAAGTGATGTTATTGTCTAGTTTATGATGATTATGTGTTATAAATGGTTTATTTTGATATGGAAATTGTGTGTTGTGGACTTGTAACCATGGTTGGGATGTAAACCACATGGTGTAGGTGATGGTGTATAAGGTGGATGTTTGATTTGGAGGAGTCTGATTTTGGAAAGTACGAAATTATAGCCGTTATAATGCCCGATTTTCGTTAGGATGTGAATTGCCTGTTTTGGACCCCCTGCATCCGTACGGTACCCTACTGTCTAGGTTACCAATTTACCATGAAATGATAGAGCTTAGTTCATAGATCGTTTTGATATAAGGTACGTTAAAATCTGATGAACGGTTTAGGAGAAAAGTCAGTTTTAGTGAAAGCGGTTCAGAAACCGAGAAAACGTAGTTGTGTCAACTTTGAGGCAATGACTACCATACTTAAACATTTTTAAAAATTATGAAACTTTGGGATAGTGTAGTAAGGTAGTCAAAGAGTTGTTACCAGTTGACCTTGTGGTAAAATTCGAAATCCATATTTTCTAAGAATTTTTACAGTTAAGTGTGATCGTTAGGGGAAATGGTGAAAACCCCTGAAACTTCGATTAAGGTTTTAAATGGTTAAGTTCTTGAACCTTTGGGGTAATAGTAATACGTTAAACATATATTAAAGTTTCAAAGGTAATGTTATCCAAGAGTGTAGTGAGTAAGAGATGTGGTTCTAACGACAGTCCTTTTGTGTTTATAGAAACTCCGGAAGAGGGACGAGCCATACTGTCAAGATACCGAAACCGAGGCAAGATTTCTTCTATACTTACCTTGGAAAACTATTTTATTTTCAAAGTAAATGATTTCATGGAATATATATGTTATTCTATGTTTGCTATATTGCTAAGAATTATTTCCCTGATATTGGAATTAAAGAGAAATGGATATAATTATGAATGGAACGAATATGCTTTATGGTAAAGAGAGGTGAAAGAGAATGGTATCAGTTGTTATCTAAAGTAAATAAAAGAATGGTATCAGTTGTTATCTAGGGTTATATGGTTTATAATACTATATTAAAAATATTCTTTTTGAGTATCAGTGGTTTAATAAATATTATTTGATTATCATTCATTACTCTTAAAATAGACGGAATATTTTATGACTATAAAAGTATGTTTGATTCCTGAATATGAAAGAGATGTCTGGATCATAATCAAAGCATTGTGTTACATATATATATATTTTATAGAAGTAATGTGCGAGAATGGAAATGATATGAGTGAATGACATGTGGAAATGAAAGCGAGAAAATGGAAGTGTGGAATGATATTTTTAAAGAGGGAATAAGGATGTGATAAAAAGGGGGATTGCAACAGACTTGCGTAAGCGGCTGTGTCAGGGCTGTGTGCGACACAGTCCAGCATTTATTATTTTTATTACGGCACGAAGATGCCAAGGGAGGATGTTAGCAGGTGGCCTTCCTCCAGGGATGATCTTCATTCCTTCTACCGGTATTAAAAAGAGAGCAGGTACGATTAGGCGACTGATCATCGTCCTAACGTATCAGGCGACAGCAGATATCCCCAATGTTTTTTAATAGAAAGTGTAGACAATGGTTTCAGATTTCTGTACTGAAAACAGAATAATGATTTGAGATGATGAAATTATGGTTACAGATGAAGAAAAACTGATATTATATTATTTTAGATTTCTTTCTTATAATAGTAAGTGGATGATGTATTATTAAATAAGAGCTTTATTCTTCCTTAAGGCTTTTAATTGTTTTCTGCTATTATATATGCATATACATATATGTATACCTGTTCACATTCTAAATTCTAGGTTACAATATTATCTTGCTGAGCTATTATAGCTCACTCTTGCTACTTATGTATATAGCAGCTAGGTCCCATGCCGATACTACGCACTACACCCCGCAAGAGGGTAAGGGAAAGGCGACCTTTTGAGCGAGTGTTGGCGACCATCCCCGAGGTAGTGACAAGCGAAAGGGGCTTAGTAGACTTATGTAAATTAAGGGTGTAAGTTTGTAATAAACTTTTGGTTGTTGAAATGCTTCCTGTAGAAGTATTATTCAACAATGTACTTAGTAAAATTCTGGGTTTGTAATAACTGTTAACTTTAAAATTTTAATATTGTGAATGTTGTTCTATGAGCATATGACTGGTGTGTGTGTGTGTGTATTAGTGTGGGGTCAATTGCTTAACTATTAAATAAAAAAAAAACTCAAGAGATATTGATATTGAATGGAAATTGGACTGTGATGACCTGGATCCTTGATCCCGGATCTAGGGGCGTCACAACCATGGTTACCACCCGGAGAACACCAACACTTTCTGAAACCATCACTAACACCACCGTACCCCCGATCGGGGAACAAGTCCCCCCAGGGGCGAATTCTCAACCGCTGGTCACTCAGCCACAAGAAACTGAAGCGCAACCTCATGAGTCGTTACCCTTAGTGACGAATCCCACCACCCAAGGGACGAATCCCCTTCAGATGGTGGTCGCCCCTCTCGGAGGGCAGTCCGCTCCACCCACCGCTCAGATCTCTACTACAGTGATCCCCGCGAGCACGGACCCGATATATGGGTTGCCCAATTATCCCCCGTATCAGGCCGGACCAAGTGGTCACGCCCTCCAGATACACGAGCCATACAATCCACCTTACATCAGAGGTTTAGGACCCAATCAAGGCCAGCAATACTATGACTACTCCGGCCTGTATTCTGATGACTCATCCTCAGAAGAAGATAGGGATGAAGCCCCGAGGAGACATCGTCCAAGTAAGGAACCTATTGGACGCCGAAGAACCCATGATCGACCTCCCTTAACGGCTGTTGAAAAAATCAAGGCTCATGAGGCCAAGATCCAAAAACTAAAGGAGGACATAGAAAGGGAACAGCGAAGACAGAATCAGAATCGACTCCCACCAGTAACGGGAGGAGACATTCCTTTTGTTGATTTGGAAAGAACCCCAAGGAGAGAGAGAAGGACCGAAGTCCCTAGAGGTAGTAACACGAGGGTCGAAACCCCTAGAGGCAACCCTGAAGACTTAATGCAACTTGGAGATCCTGATGATCCAACCCCTCCATTCACTGAGGAGGTGATGAATGCGCATATATCACGGAAGTTCAAGATGCCTACCATAAAGACTTACGATGGAACGGGAGATCCCGCTAATCATGTGAGAACGTTCTCTAACGCACTGTTGTTACAACCTGCCAGTGACGCCTTGAAGTGTAGGGCGTTTCCCCAAACATTAGCGGGCATGGCACAACGTTGGTACAGCCGCCTACCACCAAATTCCATCACCTCTTTCAAAGAGCTGAGCACCGCTTTCGTCAGCCAATTCATTGGTGGAAGGATTCATGAAAAGGATTCCGCATCCCTCATGACTGTGGTTCAAGGGAAGAATGAGAATCTTAGAGATTACCTCAAACAGTTCACCGAGGAGACGCTCAACATTACTGATTTAGAGAACAAAGTGGCCATGATGGCTTTGCAGAATGGGACTTCGAATGTTTATTTCAAGATGTCATTGGCCAAGCATCCCCCTGAGAACATGACTGAGCTTCAACAAAGGGCGAGTAAGTATATCAAAGCTGAGGATAGTCTAAAGAAAGAGTCAGTAATGGGAAACACCGGGAATGGTGACAATTCTAGGAAGAGAAAGACAGAAGAAGAATATGATGGGAGAGATAAGTACTCGCGCACGGGCAGCGATTCTGATTCAGCCCCTAAAAAGGGTAGTCCAGGACAAAGGTTTACGGATTATGCAAGGTTGAACGTCCCAAGAAGGCAAATCCTGATGGACATAGAGAAGGATAGGGACGTAAGATGGCCGAAACCACTAAGGACAGATCCTGAGAAGAGAAATAAGAACCAATACTGCCGATTCCACAAAGACGTGGGGCACGATGCCGACGATTGTAGGCAACTGAAAGATGAGATTGAGTTCTTGATCCGCAGAGGAAAGTTAAATAAATTCTGCAAAGATGGGGATCGAGGAAACTCGAGATGGGATTATGATAGGAATGATGAAGATCATAACCGTAATCCACAGCCCCGGGGGCCAGTGATAAACATGATTTTTGGTGGCCCAACAGCGGCCGTAACTAGCAGAAATTCTAGAAAAGCATATGCACGAGAGGTAATGCACATTGTTGGTGAAGCACCTAAGCTTGCAAAGACGGAGGTCTTGATTGGATTCGATGACTCGGACCTTGAAGGGGTGAAGTTCCCCCACGATGACCCGCTGGTGATCTCACCTGTGATAGGCAACTCCCAAGTGAAGAGAGTCTTGATAGACAATGGAGCCTCAGTGGACATTCTGTTCCATGATGCCTTTTTGAAGATGGGATATACCGAGTCTCAGTTGACACAATCGAATATGCCCATATACGGGTTCAACGGAGTGGAATCGAAAGTCGAGGGAACAATTCAGCTACCCATGACTATAGGGCAGGAGCCACGGGAGGCAACTCAGATGTTAAATTTCTTGGTTATCAAAGCTACATCCACATACAATACTATCCTAGGTAGGACGGGACTACATGCTTTCAAGGCGGTTGCCTCTACCTATCATTTGAAAATTAAGTTCCCAACCAGAAACGGTGTGGGAGAAGAAAAAGGAGATCAAAAAATGGCAAGGAGTTGTTATGTGGCCGCTTTGAGGCCTGATGGAACTGGGGGGCAGGTCCTCCCGATTGAGGATATGAACATCCGTGAGGATGAAGAACGAAGAGGAAAGCCAAGAGGCCTTTGAGCAAGTGAAGAAGTATATGGCTGAGGCCCCATTGCTAGCTAAACCAAGTACGGGAGAAATCCTCTATCTCTACATGGCAATTTCAGATCAAGCAGTGAGTGCTGTGCTTGTGAAGGAAGAAGACAAGGTTCAGAAACCCATATACTATGTGAGTAAGGTTTTACACGGAGCAGAGTTGAATTACTCCACCATTGAGAAGTTTGCCTTAGCGTTGGTGACCGCTTCTAGGAAGTTACGGCCTTATTTTCAGGCACATAAGATAGAGGTCCTTACAGAACAACCGTTAAGGAATATTTTGCACAGCCCTAAAGCTAATGGTAGGATCATCAAGTGGGTAATTGAGTTGAGAGAATTTGATGTTAATTTCAAGCCAAGGACGACCATCAAAGCCCAGGCATTTGCTGACTTCGTGGTTGAATGTACCATCGACAACCAAGAAGTCAGGGGGCAAGAGATAGTACCTCAAGAAGGCAATGAACCGCATAAGGAGGATAAGGAACCCGTGCTCGAGGAGAAGGAATACTGGATGCTCTATTTTGATGGGGCATCAAAAACAAAAACAAGTGGTGCAGGTCTTGTTCTGCAAAGTCCCGATGGATTCGCGATTGAATACGCCCTGAAGTTAGACTTCCCAACAACCAACAATGAGGCAGAGTATGAAGCTTTGATAGCCGGGCTTGGTCTAGCAGGGGCATTAAGGGTTAAGAATCTTAAAGTTTGTGGAGATTCAAGGCTAGTTGTGGCCCAAGTCAATGGAGAGTTTGAGGCAAGGGATGAAACCATGGCCAAGTACTTAAGGCTTGTGAAGGCAGTAATGACTCAATTTGATGAGTGTTACATAGAGCACATTCCGAGGGAGGAGAACATCAAGGCCGATGCCTTATCCAAGTTTGCCTCCTCCGAGATAGAGAATTACTCTAGAAGTGTCTACTTCCAAGTTCTGAGAGCCCCTACCATTGATTCAAAGTTGGTCGCGCCTATTGATGTCAGGGAATGTTGGATAGATCCCATAAAAGCACACCTCGAGACCGGTTGGCTCCCGACTAATGCCATGGAGGCACGAAAATTGTCTGTGAGGGCTTTAAGGTATGCACTAATTGAAGGGATACTATACAAGAAGTCTTTTGTGATTCCATATCTAAAGTGCTTAAGACCCGAGGAGGCCAAATCAGCTATTGAGGAGGTCCATGAGGGGATTTGTGGACAGCACTTGGGGGGCAGGGCCCTAGCTCACAAGATAGTCAGGCTTGGATTTTATTGGCCTGAGATGATGGTTGATGCCAAAGAGTACGTGAAAAGGTGTGATCGGTGCCAGAAGCATGCACCAATGGTTAGGCAACCGCCACAGATGTTGACATCCATCAGCTCCCCCATTCCTTTTGCTATGTGGGGGATGGATATACTTGGGCCATTTCCCATGGCCACTACACAAAGGAAGTTCTTGATAGTTGCTATCGATTACTTTACCAAATGGATTGAAGCCAAACCGTTGGCCAAGATTACGACCAAGCAAGTCGCACAGTTCCTGTGGGAAAACGTCATGTGTAGGTATGGAATACCACGAATCCTGGTTACGGATAATGGGTTACAATTCAACAACAAAGAATTTAGGGACTACTGTGATGATAATGGAATTGAGCTTCGGTTTACCTCGGTTGCCCACCCTCAAGCCAATGGGCAAGCTGAGGTTGCTAATCGAATCATCCTTGATGGAATTAAGAAAAGGGTAGAACGCTCTAGGAACACCTGGGTGGATGAATTGCTACCCATACTCTGGGCGTACCGCACCACCTATAAGGTGACCAATGGGGCAACCCCATTCATGTTGGCTTACGGAGCTGAGGCTATAGTACCCGTAGAAATCATGCATACATCTCCACGGGTGGAAGCCTTCGAACCTGACACCAATGAAGAAGGAATGAAGCTGGCCCTCGACCTGATAGATGAGGTGAGGGATGAAGCTCATGCTAGGAATGTTGAACATCAGAAGAAAGCCTCCTTCTACTATAACCTAAGGGTGAAAGAAAGGTTCTTCCGTCAGGGGGACCTAGTACTTAGAAAGATTGAAGCATCCGGAGTTGGACAGAAGGGGAAGCTGGCTCCAAATTGGGAAGGCCCATATTGGGTCAAAGGCACACTGGGACGAGGATCATACAAGTTGGAGACTTTGGAAGGAAACGAGGTGCTTCGCACTTGGCATGCATCGAACCTCAAAGTCTATTATGTTTGATTATCCTAAGTAGGATATAGCTTATATCTAATAGGAAAGTAGAAATAAGGACGACGAAACCATATCAGAGTTTGCAAACTCCGAGTAAGAAGTAGAGTATTATGTAAGGGTTGAACCCATTTCAGAATTTATTAATGCAATTTGGTTTTCTTTACTCAAGTTCTATGTCTGTTATGTATCAAAGCATATTTGAATTGCTAGCCAAGAAAGGCCAAGTACAAATGACAAAATAATTAAGTAAAAGAAAAATCGGAAAATGCATAAATAAAACCCCGGAGGGTTAGTCCGGTAAAAATATAAATAAGAAATATTTTTCGATTCGAATTTTTCGAAAAGGAAGGAAAAATTGAAAAATCCAAGTAGGGCAAGAGCCCCATTCAGAAAATCTCGCTCGAAAAATAAAGATTCGAAACAATAATTTTCGAACCACAAATGGGCTGGTCCCACCTATCAATTTTCATTCGAAAATTGGGTTGTTCAAAAAAAAAAAATGAAAAAGCCGAATGAAAACAGCGAGTGGGACACAGAAAACTGTAAAATCCGAATGAGATTGCCGAGCCGGAACATAAAAATGGGTGGCCCCACTTGAAATTTTCAATCGGAAATTAAAAAAAAAAAGGAAAGACCGAGCTGAATTGCCGAGCAGGAGAAAAAATGGGGTGGCCCCCACTTCATGTTTCAATCGGGAAAAAAAAGAAAAAGAAAAAGGAAAGACCGAGCTGAATTGCCGAGCAGGAGAAAAAATGGGGTGGCCCCCACTTCATGTTTCAATCGGAAAAAGTAAAAAAAAAAAAGAAAAAGAAAAAGGAAAGACCGATCTGAATTGCCGAGCAGGAGAAAAAATGGGGTGGCCCCGCCTACATGTTTCAATCGGAAAAAGTAAAAAAAAAAAAGGCAAGACCGAGCTGAATTGTCGAGCAGGAGAAAAAATGGGGTGGCCCCCACTTCATGTTTCAATCGGAAAAAGTAAAAAAAAAAATGCCGACTGAATGAGAATGAATGGTCAAATTACAATTTGACCCTTGAAGTTTTACATTGGTTACAAGTTAATTCCTAAATTATTAGAAAAAATTAAGAAAAATACCTGTGGGTACCCGAAAATTCATAAATTATAGGAAAAATTAAGAAAAATACCTGTGGGTACTCGAAAATTCCTAAATTATTAGGAAAAATTAAGAAAAATACCTGTGGGTACCCGAAAATTCCTAAATTATTAGGAAAAATTAAGAAAAATACCTGTGGGTACCCGAAAATTCCTAAATTATTAGGAAAAATTAAGAAAAATACCTGTGGGTACTCGAAAATTCATAAATTATTAGGAAAACTTAAGAAAAATACCTGTGGGTACCCGAAAATTTGTAAATTATTAGGAAAAATTAAGAAAAATACCTGTGGGTACCCAAAAATTCCTAAATTATTAGGAAAAATTAAGGAAAATACCTGTGGGTACCCGAAAATTCCTAAATTATTAGGAATAAATAAGAAAAAATATCTGTGAGTACATGAAAATTCCTCAAATATTAGGAAAAGTACAGAAAATTACGAGGAAAATTATAGAAATATTTTCTTGATAAATTGAGCAATAATTTATTCTATAATGCATAAAAGCTCTATAAAAGTGCCAAAAATTGCTAAAAGCAAAGCACAAGACACAAGTTAAAACCTCGAATATGGCAAATCGTCGTAAAAGTGTAGGTCGCTCCACACTTTACAATAAGGCGGTATATGTGAAACACTAGTGTAAATCAAAATCCCCATATGAGGGTACGAAAAATAAGGAGTCCTAGGTAAGGGATAAAAACGTCCCCGAGTCTCGAAAAAGACAATTATAACTTCCACGAAAACCTGATCAGTTTTTCTAGAAGTTGGGGGGCAAATGATATGGGCTGAAAGTAAGCCCTAAAAACACATTTAATGTTGCATTAAATGAACCTAAGTTGGTCCAAGGTCAAAGCCCAATTACGAGGCCCAAAACCTTAATAATGATAATAAATTCGTAGCTGTAAAATCAGCCAAATAAAAGACCCCGTATTTGAGTCAACAAGGAAACCAAATCATATCAGAAGTGGTCTTCAAGGCATATAATTCCAATACTTATCCATCTATCCTTTGGAAGTATCTAGAATTGGGCCAAGACTGTGACTTGCCCACCAAGTCTCCTAATTCAACTCTAACTCTAGGGTTTTCATCACCTATATAAGGACCCGCTCCTTCACATTTAGAACTACGTTTTTTGGCTTGATTCTTGATATATTGCAAGATACGTAGGCATCTTGTGAGGACCCGAGTTAAGTCACGAAACACTTGATCAGCCATTAAAGCTCGAAGCTCCCCTTAACCCTAGCATTGAATACGTAATAAATATACCCTACTTTTTATTCCATAACAAATAAGCATGGTAAATAATAAAAATTTTGTATATGATTGATTGATTGAAAATTTAGAAGTGAATTCTGATTGTCTCTAAAATAATTTTTTTTTGATTGGTAATTTATTCACCAACAAATAATAATACTCTTCTAGCGAATATTTAATAATTTAAATAATCAAAATATATGTAGTATTGGTTTAGATGCATTTATTAATTAATTTTATTAACAAATTATGAATAAATAATTTTTTGAGTTTTTTTTTAAAAAAATCGAGTATTTGAAGGTATGAAAATTATCCAAATTATTTAAAATATGATTTCAAAATCCGATGTTTTTCATATTTCTAGTTAGTTAGATTATAATTATTTAAAATCGGTTATAATTGTACAATATATATTATAAAAATTAATTTATAATATATGATAATATGTTTGTGATTGATTTTATATTAAAAAAGTGGTAGATTAATGAATGAGTAGTTATAAAATATAATTTAAAATATATAATAGTATATCATGATTGATTTCAAATTAAATAGTGAATTTTTATTTAAAAAATATGTATTTATGGATATATAAATAAAATCATTATTGCATTTAAATTAGAAATGTTAACTAACCATGGTTAATGAGGTATGTTGAGAATGTAAATAAGAAAAATTCTTAATATAACATGTTTGGTTTAAAATTTAGAAATCAACTCTGATTGGTTTTAAAATAATTCTTCGATTTTGATTGGTTAACTGCACATGGGTAGACTCAGATATTATAATAAAGGATAAAGATATGATGTATTTCATGTTCGAAATTTCGTATATACGAGAAAATTTAGAGAAAGTAAAAATTAAAATTCATTATCTTTATAGTTATTAAATTTAAGGAAAAAAGTTATTATATAAAATCCTTTATTATAATACCTGAGTCTACCCAGGTATACAGTTAGATGCAGTTAGCCAATCAGAAAACTATGAATTATTTTAGGACCAATCAGAGATCATTCCTCAAATTTAGACCAATCATATTATATCAAAAGTTTTCCTTATTTACCATTCTTATCCCATTATACTAACCATGGTTAGTTAATAATTCTAATTTAAATATAGTAATGACTTTATTTAACATATCCATAAATTACTTATTTACCATTCTTATCCTATTTATGCTAACCCATAGTTTAAATATAGTAATGACTTTATTTAACATATCCATATATTACATATTTTTTTAATATCAAAAATATTTATAATAAATTAATATATTAAATTAAAATCAATTAGAATTATACAAATATATAATATTAAGCGATTTTCGCAATTTGAATTTTCCACTCTTTCGATTTACAATATTACGAATTAATTTTCATAAAAATATATAAGAGCCAATTAGAATTTACCACTAAATAAATTAATTATAAAAAGCAATCAGAATAATATATTATTACATACTAGCACATCTGTTCCTTGCGCCACTCTCTACGTATAGAGCTATTTTACAAAATTGCGTATTTATTAATTGTTTTTAACACAAATATATTATTTTAATGCATGGGTCTATTTTATTTATAATATAAAATATAATATCTTAATATCTCAAACACTCGATCTACAATCATAAGGTGCAAACAAATTTGAATAAATCCACTCTTATTCAATTAAATATTTTAAAACTTTAAAAATATTTACTACACCATTCCAAATACACCATCAAAATTTAAGTAATATAAACTTTTAATTAATCAATTATAAAAAAATAAATTTAATCAATTAAAATATTAAAAAATGAATTTTAAACCAATTATCATTAGCATTTTACTTATCAGTATTTTTTGGTTATGCATGAATTAATGGGACAAATAAAGTGACTTGGCGATATATTTGAATTATTCAAGATACTGAACAGACTCTCAAATAGTACTATACATTATTTGGTGTATAAATTATCAATCCAAAAAATAAAATTCATTAAGAGTCAATAAAAATATTGTTAGTGAATATTTTCATAGCAAATTGCTCAACTCAGCGCAAAAATTCTAATAAATCACTATTTTTTGATATTTCATAGCAAAATGGTCAACTCAGCGCAAAAATTTTAATAGATCAATTTTTTATAGATAATTAATCTATCAACAAAAGGGCATATGTCATCTACACAAATAATCATTCAATTTTTTTTAAATCATAATTTTTTATAGGTAAATAATTTATCAATAAAATGTCATACATCTACAAAAATAATCAAGATTGGACAAATACATATTAAAATAGATCATATCAAGATAACAAGGTTTGCTTAATCCAAACTACAATCGCTGACAGATCTTAAATTGTGGTACATCACTCGCTTATATCACTGAAATATATAGTCTTTTGGGCGAAATAATCCAACAATTTATTCTAATCGTAGGGGAAATACATATGCGATTTGTGAGAACGTATTCGAACAACTAACCATAACTGTGATTCTATATTATCCAAATCAATGAACCAAAATAATAAAATCCTGTAGATCTAAGATCCTTGATGCCAAAATAAAGGAACCTCTCTCAAAAGAGCAAGAACAAAACCCAATATATGGATAGACAAAATCCACTAACGGGATACTAGACTCTCAATAAAGAGATATATTTATTGAAAAATAAAGTAAAATCAAGAAAAAGAAACGGGAATTATCATTCATATGGGAAAAGTACAAAATCCAATATACCAGTAGATAAAACCCACCAACGTAGTACTAGACTCTCAATAAAGAGAGATATTTATTGAAAACCAAAGCAAAATCAAGGAAAACAATAAAAATGGGCTTATCATCAACCAAAACGCAGATGTCAACCACTACACTTTAGTTTACTGTTTTTTTAGGAAAGGAGGGGAGAGAGAAAGGGCTATAGCAATCGTTTAAAATTAAATATTATTGATAACTATATAGGTCGATACATATAAAATTATATATTGTTTCTAATAAAAGGTGCCCATTTTAATTTTGTATTCTTGAATTCAAGTAATAGTATTCAATTCTCATATCCTAATGTAAGAGCAGACATACCGAATTTGCTTGGTTGTTTAATAATATTTATTTTTAATATCAACAAAACCTTAAATATAGGTAAAAAAAATTTAATAACTTTGTAGATATATTCTAATCAAATAGATATATTTATTAACAATAAACAAAATAAAAAAAATGGAGAGCTTCATTTTTATGTACTCTACTCTTAGTTTTATTTTGTAGCATTTCAATGTTATTTCCAATTATATAGTAAAATGCTAAAAGGATGATCGGTCTAAGTCAGAGTACATACATTGATAAGGTTTTGCATCGTTTTGGTATGCAAAATGCTAAAAGGGGATATGTCCCTGTGTCTCAAGGAATAACGATTTCTAAAGACCAGTGTCCGAAATCATTAGATGAGAAGGACCACATGAATAAAGTTCCATATGCATCAGCAATTGGATCTATCATGTATGCAATGGTATGTACTCGACCAGATGTTTCGTATGCTTTGAGCATGACGAGCAGATACCAGTCTAATCCAGGTGAAGGTCACTGGACGGCAGTCAAGAATATTCTAAAGTACCTGAAAAGGACTAAAGATTCATTCTTAGTGTATGGAGGAGAGGAGAAGCTGGTTGTAAAAGGTTACACCGATGCAAGTTTCCAAACAGACAGGGATGATACTGTATCACAGTCTGGTTTTGTATTTTGTCTAAATGGAGGTGCTGTAAGCTGGAAGAGTTCAAAGCAAGAAACAGTAGCTGATTCTACAATGGAGGCTGAGTACATTGCAGCTTGTGAAGCGGCTAAGGAGGATGTTTGGATTCGAAAATTCATTTCTGATTTGGAAGTGGTTCCATCGATTGCAGATCCCATTGATCTATACTGCGATAATAATGGGGCCATCGCACAGGCTAGAGAGCCTAGATCGCACTCCCGATCCAAACATATACTCAGAAGATATCACCTCAAACGAGAGATTAATGAAAGGGGTGAAATACATATATGTAAAGTGCATACAAATGATAACATTGCAGATCCACTGACCAAAGGCCTGTCGCAGCAGAAGCACGACGGTCACACTAGTTCCATGGGTATTAGATACATGGGTGATTGGCTCTAGTGCAAGTGGGAGATTGTTAGTGTAGGTGCCCTAGAGGCAATACATTGTTTCTTAAATAAACCTTATGTCATTTGATTATTAAATAAATGTATTTATTATGACTCTAATTACTGCGATATTTGTTAGCATAATAAATGTCCTTAGAATAATGATACACATTATATAGTTTAAGTTTACAACTTGAATTTGAGATTATATAATATCATATTCTTAAAGGTCCCTAGTCGAGTATTATTATACAGGACAATAATAATACATAAATAGACCAGTATGTTTTTGACTGATAACCACATCTCATTGGTTATAAGTATGGAGATACTAAAGTCAATACATAGGTACATGTAGAGTACATGGTACTGGACAGACCCAACGTGAGATTCTTCATGTTAATTAAGTCATAAGAAAGACTCACAGTGATAATGGTGTAATGATCCTTTGACTTGAGATCATTATATTTCTATACGAGGATAATATACTTTGACTACATTAAAAGTTACCTTTGACCGGGTAATGATAAAAGTGGACATCGGGTATATTGTGAATCGTATGAGAAATATGAATGATAGATAAAGGATTTAACCCTCCTATTATTAGGAGAGATATTATTGGCCTCTTGATTGAGTGAGACTATAAAATGCATGGTCGTGCTCAAATAATGATTTGTTTTTAATAGTCTACTCATGGATCAAGTAAACCCGGATTAAATTATGAAGAGGATGACATGAAACATGCCTCGAGTTTAATCTATAATATTTGGTTAAAGGGATTATATTACACGGGAACATTAATCACAAAAGGTTTTATCGAATCACGATTTAATTATTATTTAATTGGGTAGCAATGATGTATTACTAGATGCCGCTCATTGTTTATAATTTTATTAGAGAATAAAATTATTGCCAATTAAATGATAGCCTACAGGGTCACACACATAGAACATTTTAAGGAAGAATTAATTTAAATTATGAATTTAAATTAATTAAATGATTAGTTGTATTTTATTATATTAATTAAGTGGGACTTAATTAAGATATAATCAAATACAAATGAGATATGATTTTAATAATTAAGTATGACTTAATTATTATTTATTTAAATAATAGGATTTGATTCTATTATTTAATTAATCAAACTTGGGCTAGTTTTTAGTTGGGCTTTTACCTTACACTATCATATAAATATATGATGATAGGTAAAGAAGGTAATTAAATTTGTACGACAAAAATTATCCCCAGCCGCTTGAACCAAAACCTGAAAAGAAGATCTCATATTTTCATTGGAGGCTAGTACCTCCCTTCCAATCAAGAATCGTTCTTGGAGTGTTCGTGTGGATACCGTAGAGGAGGCTTTGAAGAGGAGCACTCAACGATCGTGAAAGCTTGGATCTCCATTAGACATACAATCGTAAAGCTTCTTTAAGGTAAATCATCAATCTCCGAATTAAATATCATGTTTTTGCATGGATCCTGCGGTAGGATTTCGATAATTATTGTTTTGTTTTAATTTTCCGCTGCGTTTTTGATGCTCGAAACCTATCACAATGGGTTTCTATATTTTTTATTATATTAATATTCAAAATATTTGCATGGGTCGTGATCAATTTTTAAATAAATATTAGAAATTCATAAACACTAATTTCTAACGATCGTTATAAATCATTAGATTGTCTCTCAAAAAAAGATTGCATGTTTCAGCGATACGATAATGGATCACTACTGTGCAAGATCCATTAAACGAACGTAATTATGACAATGGAAAACTTTCATATAATATAGTTTCCTGTATGTTTCTTCCATATCATTTTTACAAATTTTATGTTCTTTTATTAGTGAATTGATTTACTATATAAAAATAAACATTATCAATTAAGCAAACAAATCCAATATATCCCGTTCTTTGAGTAAGATATGACTGTTAGAGTTTATGATGATTGTCATCAGCTTATTTTTAATGACAACTTAAAATGTGTATATTCAGTTTCGGAGTTTGTATGTTGAATTTTTTATTCTTTTTTATCAGAATATGGTATATTCAGCTTTATAGCGAGACACAGTAGTTAAATAGCTGACCGTATTTGGGGTGGGGAAAATGTCCACTCTGATTTTATTCATGTACTGTTAAACGATTTGAAAGTTGAATGAAAGCTTTATTTCTTGGCAAAAAAGGAAAATATTAGTTTTTTTACCCATAAATAAGGAAGGAAAATTAATTCAATCTAACGGTACCCGATCCGAACACCAAAATTTTGGATATACCGAACCTGAATTTTTGCATTTAGGTTTGGATATAAATTTTAAACCCGAAATAGTTTCGTTTTGCATTTGGATTTAAGTTATACTGAACTGATATCCTATCCAAAATCTGAAATCCGATCCACTATCGAAACCCGATACACAAATAATATAATATTATAATTTGAAATTATTTTATGTTGTATTTTAGATGTAAGACATTTTTTTTTATTCAAATATTTTATTAGAAATAGTCAATACTAATTTAGTAATTAAAACTTCTATTTTTCAATCTCAAATTTTATTGATATATTTAAGATGTAATTTTCTTTAATTTACATAAAATTTTCACTTCTGTGTATACAAATAATTATTTTTTAACATATTTTAAAATTTTACTTAATGTGTTAATTCGTATAATATGTTATATTTGACTAAAGTTAATCATTTTAATTTTTAATTTTTGTATAAATATAATTAATATTGATTTCGTTCAGCAATTATTTTAATTTGACTACATTATTACTAATTTTGGATGCCCAAAAAAACCAAATATAATCCAAAATCCGACGAATTTGGTTTTGGATATTGAATTTTGGATTTGGATTTATTTTTACAATTCAAAAATATTTGGATGTGGGTTTTGATTTTACAAAATTCGGATCAAACCCAACCCGTTGTCACCCAAACACGTAAAATAAGACATTTGAAAATGAGTATCACCTATCTATTTTCTATTTGACTAAGACTAACATGTTAAAATAGAAAACTGTACGTGAAACTAAAATCAAATGTGTCATATGTAAACACGTAATCACATTATTATATATGTGTCCTTGTAATTTAATTATTGGGTTAAAAAACATGAAATTCATTTTAATTTTACAGTGAGTATATTTTTCCAACATATATTAACGTAGATGTGAAAAATCGTTTGTGATTTGTACATTCATGCCATGTGTCTTTGGGGTCTTGCATGAAAATGACATAAAATTATTTTGCGTACACAAAATTTGAACACCAAATGCTACTAAACTACGTAATTTTTTTGTACAGGAAACGAAAATATTACGCGAAAAGAAAAAATATGACAATTACATGTAATGTTACTCTCTGTCCAAGTTATCTAAGTATGTTACTAGAATGTAGGTTGCCTCTCCTAATCTTTCATAGAGAAATTGCTCCCTAACCAAGTCTTAACAGCCTTTAGAGAAGGTATGTCATTCCCCATTAGTAGTATGTCATCAACATACAGTACTATGAATGCCACATGGCTCCCACTAACCTTCTTGTAAACACAAGGTTCATCCTCGTTTTGAATAAAGCCATACTCCTTGACTGTTTCATCAAAACGAATATTCCATTTCCTAGAGGCTTGCTTCAATCCATAAATGGATCGACGTAATTTACATACCTTGCCAACATTTCTTGGATCGACAAAACCTTCTGGTTGTGTCATGTACACATCCTCTTCAAGGCTCCCATTAAGGAAAGCTGTTTTGACATCCATTTGCCAGATTTCGTAATCATGGAATGCTGCAATTGCAAGCAAAATCCGTATGGACTTGACCATGGCAACTGGTGAGAAAGTTTCATCATAGTCAATACCATGAATTTGTTTGAACCCTTTCGCAACCAGTCTTGCTTTATAGGTCTGAACATTTCCTTCCATGTCAGTTTTCTTCTTGAAAACCCACTTGCACCCTACGGGTTTTACCCCTTCAGGTGGATCAACCAAATCCCAAACTTGGTTTTCGTACATGGAATCCATCTCGGATTTCATGGCTTCAAGCCATCTCTTAGAGTCTGGACTGTTCATAGCATCTTGGTATGTGAGAGGCTCATCCTCATCTATGAGCATCAAATCCCCACATTGAGTCAAAAGAAATCCATATCTCTCTGGCTCATGGCAAATTCTACCAGATCTACGAACAACCTGTGTTTCTTGAGCATTATCATTATTCTGCTCTTGTTCCACCTCAGGTTCAATGCTATTTTGTGGTTCTCAATCTTCATCGAGATCTATAGTTCTCCCACTGTCCCTTTTGGAAACAAAATCCTTTTCCATGAAGACAGCATCTCGAGCAATGAACACTTTCTGCTCAGAAGGACTATAAAAATAATACGCCTTTGTTTCTTTAGGGTATCCCACAAAATTGCACTCTTCGGATTTAGGTCCAAGCTTGTCAGATACTTGACGTTTTACAAACGCCTTGCATCCCCAAACTTTCATAAAGTTCATGCTTGACCGTTTCTCCTCCCATATCTCATATGGAGTCTTTTGAACCTTCTTGGTTGGAACACGATTAAGTGTGAAAGCCGCTGTTTCTAGAGCATAACCCCAGAAACTTATTGGAAGATCTACATGACTCATCATCGATCGTACCATGTCCAACAAGGTGCGATTTCTCCTCTCTGAAACTCCATTCCATTGAGGTGTACCTGGCGGAGTGAGTTGTGATACAATACCACACTCTTTTAAATACTCTTTAAATTCGGTGCTTAAGTATTCACCCCCACGATCGGATCGTAAGATCTTAATACTTGCACCTCCGCCTATTTGCTTCTCTACTTCAGCCTTGTATTCTTTGAATTTTTCAAAAGAATCGGATTTGTTCTTCATAAGATATACATATCCATATCTACTGAAGTCATCAGTAAATGTTATGAAGTAGTAGTAGCCTCCTCTAGCCATCACACGCATTGGGCCACATACATCACTATGTATTAGCTCCAAACGTTCAGTGGCCCTTTGACCCTTACCAGTAAAAGGGGCTTTAGTCATCTTACCAAGCAAACAAGATTCGCATTTTTCGTATGATTCAAAATCAAACTTATCCAAGTATCCATCTTTATGTAATTTGGAAATGCGTTTCTCATTTATATGGCCTAGACGACAATGCCAGAGGTATGTTTGATTTGAGTCATTTACTTTAAGTCGTTTGTTTTCTATGTTACAGATAGGATTATCCAAATCAAGAACATATAAACCATTAAATAAACGCGCAACACCATAAGTTAAATCATTCAAAGCAAAAGAGCAACTGTTGTTCTTTATTGTAAACGAAAAACCTTTCTTGTCCAAACAAGAAACAGAAATAATGTTTCTGCGAATCGCAGGCACGTAATAACAGTCATTTAGTTCTAAAACAAGCCCAGAGGGCAAAGATAAATAATAAGTTCCTACGGCTAAAGCAGCAACTCTTGCTCCATTGCCTACTCGTAGGTCCACTTCTCCCTTAGCCAAAGTCATACTTCTCTGCAGTTCCTGCACATTTATACAAATGTGAGAAGCACATCCAGTATCCAATACCCAAGATGTAGAAATAGACAGATTGACTTCTATAACATAAATACCTGATCCAGAAATCTGAACACCCTTCAATTTCTTCAGATCCTCCAAGTAAGCATGACAGTTTCTCTTCCAGTGACCAGGCTTGTGACAATAGTGACAATCACCTTTGTCAGCCTTTGCGACATCTCCCTTCGGCTTTTTAGCCTTTTTGAAAGAGGGCTTAGAAGGACCAAGATCTTTCGGTGTAACATTTTTCTTGCCCTTCCATTTCCCCTTTCCCTTAGCACCTTTCTTGCCCACCATCATTATGGGAGCTTTCTCAGGTGCCTTGACCATATTTGCTTCAGTGGTCCTCAGCATGGCCAACAATTCCATAGGAGTCTTATCTTTCTCAGTCATATTGAAAGTCATTATGAACTGAGCATAGTCGCTGTTCAAAGATTGCAAGATTATATCGACTTGAGCCTCTCGCTGAAGCGGGAAACCCAAACGAGCAAGGTAATCACAATACCCAATCATCTTTAGAACATGTGGTCCGACTGGTCCATTGCCCTGCTTACACGAGAAGAGTGCTTTGCTTGTGTTGAACTTTTCAACACGAGCCTGTGATTGAAACATCGTTGAAAGATGTTCAAACATAGTATAAGCATTCATATCAAAATGCTGCTTCTGGAGCTCAGCATCCATAGTAGCAAGCATAAGACAAGCCACATCAGTTGCATCATCAATATGCTTCTGATAAGCATTTCGTTGAGCAGCAGTGGCATTGTTAGCAGGGGCTTCCGGTGGAGGAATATCAATCACATAAGATTTCTTTTCCTGCATGAGAACAATTCTCAAATTCCTAGACCAATCAAGGAAGTTCGATCCTGTCAGCTTGTCCTTCTCAAGGACTGATCGCACAGAGAAAGTGTTGTTTGTATTTTGTGCCATTTGTTTTCTACAATGATAAAATGCATAAGATAAGTTAGATTGTTACATTAATTATGTTCAAGTGATTATGACATATTCATAATATATCTCCCACTATTTTTTATCAAATTAATAGCCCTTACTATTAAATCGGAAAGAATATCCCATAAATCTTTCTAGTGAGCCAAGATCCATATTTCATCACATCCTAAGTCAACCACTGGTAGTCCTTAAAACATGATTATTTAGGTAGACAACAGTTGTCAATTATATCATATATAATTCTTGGATAGTTTGGTGAACAACAATTGTTCTTGTTTATCTAATAGACTTTGAACCAAACTCTATGCTTCTAAGTTCATAATAATTGAATATAACCGTTTATTTTCACCTTATTATGACGACTCAGTTAAGTTAAACCCAATGATACAACGATCGAATATAACCGCTTATATTCGTCACATCTCACCACGATAGACAGGAGTCCCCTGCCACTGGCAGTCATTCCCCTTATCGATCTAGGATTCAATGAGTGTTCATTCATTGGAAAGCATCCGATTAAAACTTAATATTTTGTTAAGGGGTTTTGATTTAAAACGACCATGATCCCATCATAAAGAGATTCCCAATTTTTTCTTGAATTAAATACTTCAAATCAATATTCATCAATAGTTTGATTTCCAGGTTGTTGGAGGAGTCACAAGTGGCCTCACTTAATACCCAACTTCCTTACAGGTAAAACCCGTTTTTGACAAAATCTCCCCATATCTAAATCATTGAAAATTTGTATTTAATTCCGTGTTTCATAAACACAGAAATCTCATGATCGTTTGTTCATTTTAAAATCTCGAATCGTTACAGATTTTATCTTGTTTAGCATGGCAAGCATGGTATGGGTGACGTATCTAATACATGCATACATCATTAATCTAATTAAAACATGCATACATTTTTCTACTCTACACATGCATCATATGTAAAGTGCATCACATAAATTAATATGCTATGGTTATGGCCCAATCCTATGCGATTTTTCCAAGCTAATGGAAAAATCAAGGTCAATCTATGGTGGTAATAACTAATTATTACATAATCTCTTGCTGCGCTTCCAAAGCTGCCTTGATTGCCTCCAAGCTCCTCTTAAAACATTTTACAAAAGAACTCGAGTTGCATTCGAGATAAAATAATTACAAAAAGAAAAACGACATGCAAGTCGTATTTAGAAACCAAACCATAAACAAAAACCTCTATCCTATGGGTCTCAAGGCCATAACCATCCACCATGCTCTAGTAACAATTAAATAACATGTCATATTATCTAATCATGTTATACCATATCATATTTCAGATGATCCAATCAAATAAATCATATAACGCAAAATTCAGAAAATCAGAATCAAATTCTGAAAACAATAAATCGCGTTTTTAATGCACTAAACGGCGTCAAACGCCTTACAGACGAGTCAGTGATACCTATGGTATCAGTTTTGTTCAGACGCTCGTTTCCAGTTAGAAAACACATATCGTTTGCGAAAATCGGACACTGGACACAGATTTCACCAGATCTGCGCAGCGTATACAGAAATCGTATCGTATACAATCCCCATATCATGAACAAACAAAAATCATGTATATATCAATATACATACAGATTATATGATCATCATATGATCAATCCAATCATCATTAACATACAGTTTATACATATATATCAAAATCAACGCATCATACATGACAATCATCAAACATGCTCGTATATATATCAAAACTGTAACATATAACCGAATTAAAACGTTTTTGCAAGTAGCTCCGATACCATTGATAGGTTTCGAGCATCAAAAACGCAGCGGAAAATTAAAACAAAACAATAATTATCGAAATCCTACCGCAGGATCCATGCAAAAACATGATATTTAATTCGGAGATTGATGATTTACCTTAAAGAAGCTTTACGATTGTATGTCTAATGGAGATCCAAGCTTTCACGATCGTTGAGTGCTCCTCTTCAAAGCCTCCTCTACGGTATCCACACGAACACTCCAAGAACGATTCTTGATTGGAAGGGAGGTACTAGCCTCCAATGAAAATATGAGATCTTCTTTTTAGGTTTTGGTTCAAGCGGCTGGGGATAATTTTTGTCGTACAAATTTAATTACCTTCTTTACCTATCATCATATATTTATATGATAGTGTAAGGTAAAAGCCCAACTAAAAACCTAGCCCAAGTTTGATTAATTAAATAATAGAATCAAATCCTATTATTTAAAAAAATAATAATTAAGTCATACTTAATTATTAAAATCATATCTCATTTGTATTTTATTATATCTTAATTAAGTCCCACTTAATTAATATAATAAAATACAACTAATCATTTAATTAATTTAAATTCATAATTTAAATTAATTCTTCCTTAAAATGTTCTATGTGTGTGACCCTGTAGGCTATCATTTAATTGGCAATAATTTTATTCTCTAATAAAATTATAAACAATGAGCGGCATCTAGTAATACATCATTGCTACCCAATTAAATAATAATTAAATCGTGATTCGATAAAACCTTTTGTGATTAATGTTCCCATGTAATATAATCCCTTTAACCAAATATTATAGATTAAACTCGAGGCATGTTTCATGTCATCCTCTTCATAATTTAATCCGGGTTTACTTGATCCATGAGTAGACTATTAAAAACAAATCATTATTTGAGCACGGCCATGCATTTTATAGTCTCACTCAATCAAGAGGCCAATAATATCTCTCCTAATAATAGGAGGGTTAAATCCTTTATCTATCATTCATATTTCTCATACGATTCACAATATACCCGATGTCCACTTTTATCATTACCCGGTCAAAGGTAACTTTTAATGTAGTCAAAGTATATTATCCTCGTATAGAAATATAATGATCTCAAGTCAAAGGATCATTACACCATTATCACTGTGAGTCTTTCTTATGACTTAATTAACATGAAGAATCTCACGTTGGGTCTGTCCAGTACCATGTACTCTACATGTACCTATGTATTGACTTTAGTATCTCCATACTTATAACCAATGAGATGTGGTTATCAGTCAAAAACATACTGGTCTATTTATGTATTATTATTGTCCTGTATAATAATACTCGACTAGGGACCTTTAAGAATATGATATTATATAATCTCAAATTCAAGTTGTAAACTTAAACTATATAATGTGTATCATTATTCTAAGGACATTTATTATGCTAACAAATATCGCAGTAATTAGAGTCATAATAAATACATTTATTTAATAATCAAATGACATAAGGTTTATTTAAGAAACAATGTATTGCCTCTAGGGCACCTACACTAACACATTGTACTGCACATATAAATATACCAAATTTGCAAAATAACAAAACTTACAATATGGATAAAAACTTATGAACTTGGTTGAAAGATTCTCAAAAATGAGAGAAATCAAATGAAAAATAAAATTAAGAAAAAAAACCAATAAAGAGGGGCGTAGCATGGGTAGAATGCTAACCAATAAAAATATGACAACTCACTTTTGGGGATTTTTTTTGGTACCTTTAGAATTTCTCCCAAAAATTGCTCATTTCCTATTTCATTTGAATTTATAGAATGAAAAATATGTATTCGATTTATTTTTCTAATAATAATAATTGTGTTTTTATTGTTCTCTACGCCTGATCTTCAAACATGATTATATTGAACCGATTTTTCTGTAAAAATAGCATAAAATGTCGTTAAATTACTTGGGGAAAAACAAAAGGGAATAAGAAAATTGAAATATATATCGGGTAAATTTTATCATATATCAAATGAATATGTTTTGATATTAATCTTTTTTTATATACACAATTTTTCAAACTTTTAACATGGGTCCATACAATTACACAAAATTTTAAGATATTTACTTGAGATTTATACCGGGTTCGTTACTCTCAAAGAAAAATATAACAAAATAATTTATTTTTTGATACACTATATATTTTTGTAACTATTTTAAAATTTTAAAATTGTGCTTTCGGTGCGTAGCACGAAAAACATGGGATTCTAATTTCATTATTTATTTCATTTAGAATTGATGCCTTAATTTCAAAGTAATTTTGATAATTTACAAAAGCTAGTCGGGAACACGAAAATAACATAAGCGCCTTTCAGTCTTAACTTATGTCAAACCACACGAACATCCACTTAAAAAGATAGAAGTCGCGAGGACACCTTTTATGTTTAGACCCTATATGTCTATAAGATTTGAAAACATAATTGGTTTACGAATAAATTCCTTTATTATGACTACATAGGGTGATGTGAAAAAAATCCCCTCACTTATCGTAAATGTATATGACAATTACGAACCTATGCTAACATGGCAAATTCTAAATTCCTAAATCCACTTTCGCATTCATTAGGAATTAATAATTTAGACGTTAGCTACGCATCTAATAAATTAAGCGCAACCATATTAGGCAATCTGAATTTTTATCATAATACAAATTATTAAGGCATCGAATTACTAAATTACGTAAATAAATCCATTAGAATCCCATGACGGCGATTAGTTCATAATTAAACGAATCGTCATCATGGGATTAATTGAAATCATAATACTAATAATAATAATAATAATAATAATAATAATAATAATAATAATAATAATAATAATAATAATAATAATAATAATAACAACAACAACAACAACAACAACAACAATAATAAAACTAAATTAAAAATTACGAAAAATTAAATATGAAAATTACAAGAGTTAGAAAGTAGAACCGAAATAGCTTCCAATGAAAGAAAAGAGCATTCCAAATAATTCCCGTAAATTCTTCAACCGAAATAACACTTACACTAAATTTGCAAAAATTAAAAGTGTATAAAAAAAAGAAATTTAAAATTACAAAGGAACTAGAGAGAAAACAAGTGAGAAATGTTTTTCTCCAAGAAATGGTGTGATTTACAAGCTTGAGAACTAGGCTATTTATAGCAAAAAATTAGCACACCACACTAATAAAATAAAACTAAAAAGAATTTAAAAGAAATAAAAAAAACAACTAACCCACCACAACAATAATCCAGTCAAAAGCAAGAATAACAAAATGCATGGCAAATGGCGGGCGGCTCTATTAACAAATCACGCTGCTGCTTTACCTTTTGAACGGGTTCCGTAGAAATGCTTTTTAATCCGCACGGCTTATAATCTTAAATTAATAAATAATTAATTTAATTAAAAATTATAAAAATAAATATCTAATATTATTAGATATTTATAAATATAATTTTCTAATTAAATAAAATATTTATTAATATAAATAATTCCTTAAATCCTAAGTTGCGGTATTTTGAGGGTCAGAAACCGGACTCCTTTTGCTTAACGAAAAATATATTAATTCCAACCGGGGTTTCAGTTTTAAGAATATATCACTTTGCATCTTTTTTGTGATAATTCTATTTCCACATTGCTCGTCTAGGTGCAAATTACGGTCTACTGAGGATCTAAAACCGGACTCCTTTTGCTTAACAAAAAATATATCAATTCCAACCGGGGTTTTCTCTTTAAGAATATATCACTTCCCATCTTTTTGTGATAATTCTATTTTCTTATTGCTCGTCCAGGTGCAAATTACGGCCAGCTGACGATCTGAAACTGGATTCCTTTTGCTTAACAGAAAATATATCAATTCCAACCGGGATTTCTGCTTTAAGAATATATCACTCAAAATTTCTTTATGATAATTCTTTTGGCAACTCTTAATTCCGAATTGGTGCAAAATTCCACCGTTTTTAGCCTTTTATCGCCACGATACCTAAAGTTGCGAGTTCTGCACAACAAATGCTGAAACACAACAAAAATGAATTAAAAGACACAACATACTTAAGGATAAACCACCAATCTAGGCCAAAATAGTGCATAATAAGTGGATATAAAATCCACTTATCAAATTGTAATTGATTTAAATCAAAAATCGTAAATAATTAGTTATTAAGTATTTATGAAAATTAATCTGTAATATATAACTATATACTGTATTATAGTATGATTGTAGTTGATATTTATGAAAATTAACTCATAACATATAATAGTATAAACTTGATTGGCTTTAAATTAAAAGATTGATAAGTTTGTAAATATTTTATTACTTTAAAAATTATTTAATTTATGCATGTACTAAATAAAAAAAAATTGTATATCAAAAAAATTGTTAAGTAACCAAGATAAGTAATTTATGATGAGAATGATATAATTAATTTAATTTCTGTGGTAAATTCTAAATGGCTCTTATATATATTTATAAAATTAATATGTAATTTATAATAATGTAATTATGATTAATCGTAAATCAAAAGAGTGGAAAATAAAAATTTTAAAAATCACTTAATATTATATTTATGTATAATCCTGATTGATTTTAATTATATACTAATTTATTATAATTGTTTTTTAATATTAAAAAAATATATAATATATGGATATGTTAAATCAAGTAACTACTACAGTAAAATCTCGTTAAATTAATACTCGATAAATTAATAATCTCTCTTAGTTAATAATTTATTCCGGTCCCAACTTGGGCTAGTTCAAAAATTGATCAATTTCGATAAGATTATAAGATAATAATTTTTTGAAAACCCTATATAAATAGATGGTCCCAATAATATTATAAATTAATAATTCATTTATAATCATAAAAATATATGTATTACACTTTTGTAAAATATGATTCTAGAATTCTTAAAATTGGAATCTGTATGAAACTCATCTTTAACCATCTTTGTTGCATCCAAAAGTTCGAATGTGATGTTTTCGTAAAGCATTAAAAAGTTATTAATCAATATTTTTGATGTCTTGAGTGCTTCTTTACTTGAAAAAGGTTCAAAAAATATTATTTTATCTTTGTTATCATCTAAATATACATGAATATTTACTCTGAATCTCGCAAATGCTCATTAAATTTGTAAACAATATATATTGAATTAATTGAATTAAGTATAAAACATAAATTGTACACTTCTTTCTATTAAAATGTATATAATTGGAAATTAATTTTCTTTGATGTCAAAAATTCTCTATAAATTAATAATATTAATTTATCAATTAATTAATAACTCTCTAAATTAATAGGATTTTCCGGTCCCAACTATATTAAATTATAGAGGTTTTACTGTATATTTAATTTAGAATTGTTAACTAATCATGGTTAATATAATAGGATAACAATGATAAATAAGAAAAACTTTTAATATAATATAATTGGTCTAAAATTAGGAATGACCTCTGATTGTTCCTAAAACAATTCAAAATTTTTTGATTGGCTAACTACATCTAATTGTAATCCTGATTGATTTTAATTTTATACTAATTTATTATAATTATTTTTTAACAATAAAAAATATGTAATATATGGATATGTAAAATTAAGTAACTACTATATTTGTTGTTAAAAAAAAGTAACTACTATATTTAAATTAAAATTGTTAATTAATCATGGTTAATATAATAAGATAAGAATGATAAATAAAAAAACTTTTAATATAATTAAATATTTTTTAAGTAATTTTATTAACAAATTATGAATAAATATATTTTCGAGCCTTCAAAAAAATTGAGTTTTTGAAGATATGAATTTTATCCAAGTTATTTAAAATATGATTCAAATCCGATTTTATAGTGTTTGTTTATATTTATTAAATAATTAGTTTTATTAACAAATTTTGAATAAATTTATTTTTGAGCTTTTAAAACAATCGAGTTTTTGAAGGTATGGATTTTATCCAAGTTATTCCAAATCTGATTTCAAATCCGTTTTTTCAGATTTTTAGTTGAGTTAGATTATAATTATTTAAAAAAATTAATTGTACAACATGTACTATGAAAATCTATTTATAGCGTATGATAGTTTTTGAAGGTATGGATTTTATCCAAGTTATTTCAAATCTGATTTCAAATCCGATTTTTCAGTTTTATAGTTGAGTTAGATTATAATTATTTAAAAAAATTTAATTGTACAACATGTATTATGAAATCATTATTGTATTTAAATTATAGAAGTGTTAACTAACCATAGTTAATGAAGTAGGGTGATAATGTAAATAAGGAAAACTTTTAATATAACATGATTGGTCTAAAATTTAGGAATGCATTGTGATTGGTTCTAAAATAATTCATAGTTTTCTGATTGTTATAGAAAATTATGAATTATTTTAGAACCAATCATAACACATTCCTAAATTTTAGACCAATCATGTTATATTAAGAGTTTTCCTTATTTACATTCTCACCCTACTTCATTAACTACGGTTAGTTAACACTTATATAATTTAAATACAATAATGATTTGATTTAAAATATCCATAAATACATATTTTTAAATCAAAAAATATAAACTAAAAAATCACAATTTTTAATTTGAAATCAATCACGATATACTATTATATATTTCAAATTAAACTTCTTAAATAATCATTCATTAATCAACCACTCTTTTAATATAAAATCAACTACAATCATATTATCATACACTATAAATAGATTTTCATAATACATGTTGTACAATTAATTTTTTTTAAATAATTATAATCTAACTCAACTATAAATCTGAAAAATCGGATTTGAAATAACTTGGATAAAATTCATACCTTCAAAGAGTATCATACACTATAAATAAATTTTCAAAATACATGTTGTACAATTAAATTTTTTTAAATAATTATAATCTAACTCAACTAAAAATTTGAAAAATCGGATTTGAAATCAGATTTGAAATAACTTGGATAAAATCCATACCTTCAAAGACTCGATTGTTTTAAAAGCTCAAAAATA
Source organism: Saposhnikovia divaricata (assembly GCA_036435485.1). Classification (NCBI taxonomy): domain Eukaryota; kingdom Viridiplantae; phylum Streptophyta; class Magnoliopsida; order Apiales; family Apiaceae; genus Saposhnikovia; species Saposhnikovia divaricata. The sequence goes on from CM071596.1 coordinate 115,949,253, forward strand.
TATTTATTCAAAATTTATTAATAAAATTAATTATTTAATAAATATAAACCAACAATACAAAATCAGATTTGAATCATATTTTAAATAATTTGGATAAAATTCATATCTTCAAAAACTCGATTTTTTTGAAGGCTCGATAAATATATTTAATTTGTTAATAAAATTAATTAATAAATCTTTCATTATATTAAGAGTTTTCTTTATTTATAAATATAGTAGTTACTTGATTTAGCATATCCATATATTACATATTTTTTAATATTAAAAAATATTTATAATAAGTTAGTATATAATTAAAATCAATCAGGATTATACATAAATATAACATTAAGTGATTTTTACAATTTTTATTTTCCACTCTTTTGATTTATAGTTAATCATAATTACATTATTATACATTACAAATTAATTTTATAAATATATATAAGAGTCATTTAGAATTTACCACAGAAATTAAATTAATCATATCATTCTCATCCTAAATTACTTATCTTGGTTATTTAATAATTTTTTTGAAATACAAAATTTATTTTATTTAGTACATGCATAAATTAAATATTTTTAAAGTGATAAAATATTTATTAACTTATCAATCTTTTAATTTAAAGTCAATAAAATTTATACTATTATATATTATAAGCTAATTTTCATAAATATTAACTACAATCATACTACAATACAGTATATAGTTATATACTACAGAGTAATTTTCATAAATATCTAATAACTAATTAATCACAATTTTTTATTTAAATCAATTATAATTATATAATTATATACTTACACGTCTATTTTTTGCACATGTATCTATGTATAGAGCCATTTTTCAAAATTGTGTTTTTATTAATTGATTTTAATATAAATATATTATTTTAATACATGAGCCTGTTTTATCTATATTATATAATATAATATTTTAATATCTCAAACTCTCGATCTACAATCATAAGTTGCAATCATATTTGAATAAATCTACTATTATTGAATAAAAAAAAATTAAAAATTAAAAATATTTACCACACTATTCTAAATACACGTTCAAAATTTATATTAATCAATTATTAAAAAAACCTAACAACCAGTTAAAATATTAAAATGAATTTTAAACTAATTATCTTTAACATTTTACTTATCGATTTTTTTAGCTATGCAATAATTAATGGGACAAAAAAAATTGACCTGACAAGATATTTGAAATATTCAAAATACTATATATACTCTCAAATAGTATTAGACATTATTTAATGTATAAATTATCACATTACAGAGTCAATGAAAATATTGTTATTGAATATTTTTATAGCAAATTCGTCAACTCAGCGCAACAATTTTTATAAATCACTATTTTTTATATATAATTAATTTGTCAATAAAAGGACATACGACATCTTTAAAAATAATCAAAATTTTTAAATTTTCTTATAAATTGCTATAAGAACCAATATAACAAAATCCAAATGTAACGCCCCCAAATCCGGGGTCAGGGATATGGGTCGCTACCGCGGAAAACCTTAACAACCAAACAATCAACTGCCAATATTAAATCTAAAACACGACATCCGACCCCTAACTACCAAGAATCTTTTCAGGTTATAGACTTGGAAACAAGAAATCCGAAAACACTTATAACTTACAACTCTTGGTACAACAATTCTCTTATACGGTCTTATGTTGTTAGTATCACCTTGACATAAGGTATACAACAACCACAATATTCTAATACAACAAATATTATAACTCAGGAATATGAATACCAAACCAGTATAACTAAACATCTGGTAGACAAACTCAAAATACAGAATCACTCTGAGCCGAACATCAACTCGATCCATGACTTGCCCTGCTTCGAGCTAAACTAAGTCAACTGCATCCACTATCTATCTCTGTAAAATAAGATTTAAACAAAAGCAAGAATGAGCGAAAGAGGCGCTCAGCAAGTATATAATGGAGTATACTAAAATACTTGGAAAACTTTGAAGGTTTTAAAAATCCAACTTTGAGGATGATACCATTCTTGAAATATTCATAACGATAATTTTTCAATAGGAAAGAGGTTTATAGAATTCAACAAGAATTTCATCTCGACAGCTTTATAAACGATTTTGATATTTAACTCATCAATTTTTATAGCGATTTCCGATCAAAACCTTGAATAACTGAGCAACAGATGCTTCAGCTACTAAGAGACAACATTTAAGAAATTCACGAAGCTACATCAACTCTCAATTAAACAAACATTCAAGAAATTCGCAACTATTACAATCTCATTATTGTCCACTAGGCACCCATATACCTAGCTGCCGAACCGGCCTGACAATAATGAGTTGAATAATTGAGAAGATCTCAATTCATTCTCGATTTTTAACAGTAACTGTGCAACAAATGCTTCAACGACAGTCTGAATCTCGAATTAATTTAGAACAAATCAAAATGATACGACGCTTGATTCTCAACGATGAAAATATGATTTTTTTACTACTCCATACGACTTATAAATATAATTACTTTTGAAAAGAGATCAACTCTGATCAAGAAAGATTCTCATTTGCAGGCAATGTGTCTTGATAATGATAACACTTGCTGATAGACACTAACAATCTATCTCAGAATAAAGAAGTTGAAATTGAAAAGCTTGAGATACTGGTCTTCCGCCTCTACGATACCCCACAGCGCGATCAACCGCTGTGTCGCAAGTACCGCACACCCGTGATACCCCATAGCACGATCACTACTATGTCGCAAGTACCACAATATCATTCTGCTAGCGTAAAGGTGGTTGAAAAGTCAACCGGGCAACATTTGTGCCAAAATATAAACATTCTCTTTCGATACCACGAGTTCATTTTCCCCGTGTTGATCTGAAAGAAACCCATGGGCCATCTCCCATGTTGACCAGTGGATTATACGATTATTCCTCCGAATAAAATTGATTGATTTGGATTCATATTCACTTCTGGCCGATCGCCAGTCTACACTTTGAACAAAACCGACCTGGACAATAGGCCGTCACAATAATCTCAAAAGGAAATAATTTATTTTATTGACACAAACAATATGTCAATTCAAGACAATAAAGTAGCAACCTTGAACAAGAAAGGTTTGCGGCTCAGAATAAATCTTGTGGAGTCGTCTTGAAATAATAAGAACGACCTGATACGGAATGAAACTTCTAAATACGTTGTGTCATAATCACGACAGAATATAAAACAGTTCTTATAGGGTGAAGAACAATTGTAAACTTTTGTAACACAAGGGATAGAATCACATGCTTGCGATAAGTTGAAAGCAATTATAAATCTGGTAAATGACTTGAGCGATTTCTCTCGAATTTACGAGATTAAATAAAGCATTTGCAGAATTCTCATTTTTAAGAAAGCATAATATTACACTAGTTGGGTTTTTTGTCTGGGAAGCGGGAAATTTTGTTTTGGAATACTAACAGGCGTTTGAGTTAATAGGGTTGCATGGGAAGTTGTAACAGTCTGGAGTGTTCTATTGATATAGTCATTAGTATTTATACAGATGACTAGTTCTTTAGATAGTATTCATCTATTTCTTCTTAAACAGTCATTTAATGTACTTTGGAGCCTCCCTCCTCAAGGGCGTTACAAGATAAATGTGCATAGTTTCTTTACTGAAGAAGCTCTACCTAATGGTAATGTATCTGGGATTGGTGTGGTTATTCGCAATCACAGGGGAAGGATTCTTCGTATGCTTGCAGGTTCTCTGGGGATAGATGACAGGAGACTTAATGAGTTGTACGCTCTTATTGAAGGGCTCAAAAGGGCCTATATTGATGGAAGATTTGATGTATTGATTGAATCAGATCATGAAGATTCGATCTGGGAGTGGAGGCTTGCTGAGACCAATGGTGTTATACCTCTTCGTCGATATGCTATTCAGCAGTTGCAGCAAAGGAAAGCAGACCAAAATTTCCGTATTGTGGAGAGGATCATTGAAGCTAATGCAAATAATCTTGCTGCGTATTTAGCTCGTTATGGTGCTGAAAATTTCAATAGAATGGTCATATTGGCTGGTCCGGTAGGACGTGTGCATGAGTTATGGTGTAATGACATGGGTCTTGGACCAATAGGGGAGCAGTTTATGGCAGTGCATGAGCTAGATTTGTTGGCAGATGTAGTCCAGGAGGAGGTTCAAGGTGATGAAATTGTGCAAGGAGACAAGGGGATGAAGGTAAGGATATGGAGCCTTTGGATGATGAAGAAATGATAGCGCAAGAAATGTTGTAATCGAGCTGTTGCTTGCTGTTGCTGGGAGAAGATGAATGGTTCGGCTACCATCAGTTTATGGTATCTAAGTGCTGGTCTTTTATCAATTAATGGGTCCCAACTTTTTCTATTATGTGTTCTTTGATTAGGTCTTTAAAAAGCCTGTTAGTATTTTTAGTGGTATCTTTTGGGTTTTTCAATCAATTGGAGGGTGTCTTTTTGTAAGCTTCTAATGCAGTGCATTTTATATAATGGCCGCATCCAATATCTATTAATAGATTTTTCTGCGTTTAAAAAAAAAACATATTATCTTTTCTATTTTTCAATAATTAAATAATTTCTTTTTTCAGGTAAAATATAATATCTTATATATTTTATCTAACTAAAATTTCTCCTTTATTAATCAATTTCCTTTTTCAGGTTAAACATATTACCTTTTCTAATTTTGAAAAACAAAATAATTTCCTTTTTCAGATAAAATACAATATCTTTTACATTCTATCTAACTAAAATTTCTCCTTTTTAAAAACACTACGAACAATTTTGTTTAATCAAATAAAGTAATTATATTATAATTACTATTAACTAATCAATTAACCTTTTCAGCCACGTTACCTTTTCACTTTTCTCTAACTAAAATCTCTCTTTTTCCAATTATATCATGGACAATTATTAACAAAAATAATAATATCATAATACAAATTATTAACCAATTACCTGTTCAACTAAAACGTATCATGTTTTCTATTTTTTTCAATTTAAATTCCTTTTTTTTCTAGAAATATCACGGGCAACATTAATATCTCATTTTCTAAAAACACTATGAGCAATTTTATTTAGTAAAGTAACATAATTAAATTATAATTACTATAAATTAATCAATTACCTTTTTCACGTAAATCATGTCACTTTTTTAATTTTCATGTTACCTTTCTATTTTATCTAACTAAAATCTTTATTTTTTTCAATTATATCACAAGCGGTTCTATTTAATACAATAAACTAATAATATTATAATATTAATAATTAACCGATTACCTTTTTCAGCTAAAACGTATCATTTTTTTTTATATTTTCTAACTAAAATCCCTTTTTTAATAGAAATATCACGGACAATATTAATTTCTCCTTTTCTAAAAATATTACGAGTAATTGTATTTAGTAAAATTACGTAATTAAATGTAATTACTATAAACTAATCAATTACCTTTTTCGCCCAGAACATGTTATCTTTTTAATTTTATCTAACTAAATTCTCTCTTTTTCCAATCATATCACGGGCATTCTATTTAATAAAATTAAATAATAATTTTATAATTACTAACAATTAACCGAATACCTTTTTCAACTAAAACCTATCATCTTTTCTATATTTTCTAACTAAAATCCCTTATTTTCTATAAATATCACGGATTACATATCTATACTATACTATTATAAGCGAAACAGGATATATTTGGTTGTCGGTTTGGTACTATTTTTTGGTCACTCTTTTTTTGGTTACTTTTTTTGTCACTCTTTTTTTAGTCATACATTTTAAATAGACCTGGCAATTCGTTTCGTTCGTATACTTTCGTGTCGTGTACTTTCGTGTTTCGTGTACGTAATGTCAAATCCAAAACCGACCCGTTAAGGATTCGTTTCGTTTCGTGTTCGTGTACCTTCATTTCGTGTACATTTCGTGTCGTGTTTCGTGTAATTTTGGAATAAAAATAAAAATATTTAAATATTAAATTTTTACTAGTCGAGTCTTAAGTCAATATGTCACAAATAATTAAGTGTGCTCAAGTATTGTGAAACTAAAATTTGAAACTATTTTGTATTTATCTTATGTAAAAATTATATATAAAATATTAGTTTAAATATGTATTCATATAATTTTAATAAAATTATTTAAATAATTACTTATTTCGTGTATTTTCGTTTCGTGTCGTGTACCCAAGGGTAAACCCAAAACCGACACTAAATTCATCCGTGTAATTTCGTGTTCGTGTAATTTCGTATTCGTGTACCGCAAAGGTCAACCCAAACTCGTAATTTTCGTGTCGTATTTTCGTGTCGTGTACAAAATTGCCGGCTCTAATTTTAAACATGTTAAATCTCTATTATTAATAAAATAAAAAAAAACACACACGACACTATTTTCAGAAACGTGTTAGTATATTTCGTTGTCATACAGAAAGGATATACTAACCTTCTCTATATAATAAATAGATAGCACCAGAAGGATATCCTTTATGTATCCACACAAAGGATATGGATTATATGATTACTATAAATTTATTATCTATTTTTAATAAACTATTATTATACTATATTAATACTATTATAAGCGAAATAGGGTATATTCGGTTGTCGGTTTGGTACTCTTTTTTTGTCACTTTTTTTGGTCACTCTTTTTTTGGTCATACATTTTAAACATGTTAAATCTCTATTATTAATAAAATAAAAAATAAAAAAAAAAAAGCACACACGGCACTATTTTCAGAAACGTGTTAGTATATTTCGTTGTCATACAGAAAGGATATACTAACCTTCTGTATATAATAAATAGATAGCACCAAAAGGATATCCGTTATGTATCCACACAAAGGATATGGATTATATGATTACTATAAATTTATTATCTATTTTTAATGAACTATTATTATACATTTATATTAACTTATAAATTATTGCCAAAAATTTTCGTCAAAAACATATTATAGTTAAAAATTAAAATATTATCGTTTAAAATATTATCAAAAATGTATTATGATATTTTATAATCATATATATATATATATGTATATATATTTTTTCCTACTAATTAAAAAATATATATGAAAATATGGGTATTAAGATAAAAATATTAAAAAAAAACATACGTGCATCACACGAGTTATAAGTTATATAGTTAAAAATTACATAAATTTGGAAAACACTTATAATATAGAAAATTTTGTATAAAAATCGAAAAAATGTCTACATGATTACATAAATTTCACTCTTTCTACTAAATAAAAGTTAAAAAAAAAAACTACTTTTATGTAATATTTTTACATATACGTATGTATTTTAAAGTAAAAATAAAAATAAATAATTACAATAATATTTATATTCATGATATTTATAAAGTTAAATAAATAAATAAATATATATATATATATATATACAATTTAAAATTTTTACAGTTAAATATAATTAAACAGTTTACAAGCAACCGTGCATTGCACGGGTTATAGGCTAGTATATATTTATTATCAAATCATCTCATAAAAGAATTTAAGCCTCCAAAATTCATGTTTTAAAAAAATAATTTAAATTAATGAAAAAAATTCATATAATATTAATAAGAATCCGTGCATCGCACGGGTTTTAAGCTAGTATTTTTTTATATAATATTAAAAAAAACCGTGCATCGCACGGGTTTTAGGCTAGTATTATATAAAAGCCGAAACATTAAAAGTTTGGTCGGTCGGTACCTGTTGATTTTACTTATGTACCCTTATTCAACTAGAGATAAAATTCATCCTACTAACTAATCAATTTCTTTTTTCAAGTTAAAGATATTATATTTTCTATTTTTCAATAACTAAATAATTTCCTTTTTCAGGTAAAATACAATATCTTTTATATTTTATATAACTAAAATTTCTACTTTATTAATCGATTTCTTTTTTTAGGTTAAACATTTACCATCTATTTTTCAATAACTAAATAATTTCCTTTTTCAGGTAAAATGCAATATCTTTTATATTTTATATAACTAAAATTTCTCTTTTATTAATCAATTTCCTTTTTCAGGTTAAACATTTACCATTTCTATTTTTCAATAACTAAATAATTTCCTTTTTCAGGTAAAATACAATATCTTTTACATTTTATCTAACTAAAATTTTTTCGTTTTTTAAAAACATTACGAGCAATTTTGTTTAATAAAATAACATAATTATATTATAATTACTATTAACTAATCGGTAGGTTGGTACGATACCTGTTGATTTTACTTATTTACCCTTATTCAGTTAGAGATAAAATCCATCCTACTAACTAAACAAATTCTTTTTTCAAGTTAAACATATTATATTTTCTATTTTAAAATAACTAAATAATTTCATTTTTCATGTCAAATACAAACATATTACCTTTTCTATTTTTCAATAACTAAATAATTTCCTTTTTCAGGTAAAATACAATATTTTTTACATTTTATCTAACTAAAATGTCTTTTCTTTTAAAAACACTACTAGCAATTTTGTTTAATAAAATAACATAATTATGTTATAATTACTATAATTAATTACATTTTTCAGCCAAAAATGTTACATTTTCTCTTTTCTTTAACTAAAGTCTCTCCTTTTTTAATTATATCATGGATGGTTACTTTTTTCAGCCAAAACAAGTTACCTTTTTTCTTTTCTCTTACTAAAACCTCTCTTTTTCCAATTATATCACAGACCTTTCGATTTAATAAAAATAAAATTATAAAATTATAATATTAATAATTAACCGCTTACCTTTTCTTCTAAAACGTATCATCTTTGCTATTTTTTTCTAATTAAATTTCCTTTTTTTGTAGAAATATCACGGGCAACATTAATTTCTCATTTTCTAAAAACTATTAGCAATTTTATTTAGTAGAATATCATAATTAAATTATAATTATTATAAACTAATCAATTACCATTTTGACATTAAATCATGTCATCTTTTTAATTTTCACATTACCTTTCTATTTTCTCTAACTAAAATCTCTCTTTTTCTAATTATATCACAGGCGGTTCTATTTAATACAAAAAACTAATAATATTATAATATTAATAATTAAGTGATGTCCTTTTTTAGCTAAAACGTCAACTTTTCTATATTTTATAACTAAAATACAGTACCTATTGATTACTTACTTACTCAATTACAGATAAAATTCATCCTACAAACTAACCAATTTCTTTTTTTCCGGTTAAACATATTATCTTTTCTATTTTTCAATAACTAAATAATTTTCCTTTTCAGGTAAAATACAATATCTTTTATATTTTATCTAACTAAAATTTTTTCTTTATTAATCAATTTCTTTTTTCAGGTTAAACATATTACCTTTTATGTTTTTCAATAACAAAATAATTTCTTTTTTCAGGTAAAATACAATATCTTTTACATTTTATCTAACTAAAATTTCTCTTTAAAAAAGACTATGAGCAATTTTGTTTAATAAAATAACATAATTACATTATAATTATTTTAACTAATCAATTACCTTTTTCAGCCAAAATACGTTACTTTTTCTCTTTTCTCTAACTAAAGTCTTTCTTTTTCCAAATATATCATGGACAGTTACCTTTTTCAGCAAAAACACGTTACATTTTTCCTTTTCTCTTATTAAAACTTCTCTTTTTCCAATTATATCACGGGAGATTCTATTTAATAAAAATAAAATTATAAATTATAATATTAATAATTAACCGTTTACCTTTCAGCTGAAACATATCATCTTTTCTATTTTTTCTAATTAAATTTCTTCTTTTTTCTAGAAATATTACAGGCAACATTATTTTCTCATTTCTAAAAACTATGAGCATTTTTATTTAGTAAAATACCATAATTAAATTATAATTATTATAAACTAATCAATTACCATTTTCACATAAATCATGTTATCTTTTTAATTTTCACATTACATTTTTATTTTCTCTAACTAAAATATCACTTTTTCCAATATATCACGGGCGGTTCTATTTAATACAATAAACTAATAATATTATAATATTAATAATTAACAAATTACCTTTTTCAGCTAAAACGTTTCATCTTTTCTATATTTTCTAAGTAAAATACCGCTTTTAATAGAAATATCACGGATAATATTAATTTCTCATTTTCTAAAAACATTGTATTTAGTAAAAAAACGTAATTAAATTATGATTACTATAAACTAATCAATTGCCTTTTTCACGTAGAACATGTTACTTTTTTAATTTTTCTCTAACTAAATCCTCTATTTTTCTAATCATATCATGGGCATTCTATTTAATAAAATAAAATAATAATTTTATAATCACTAATAATCAACCGATTATTTTGTTCAACTAAAACCTATTATCTTTTCTATATTTTCTAACTAAAATCCCTCCTTTTCTAGAAATATCACCGGATAACATTTATATAATTATTATCAAATTATTTCATATAAAAATTTAATCCTCCAAAATTCATGTTTAAAAAAAATAATTTAAAATAATGAAAAAGTGCCGTATAATATTAAAAAAAATCCGTGCATCGCACGGGTTTTAAGCTAGTATGTATATCAAACCTAAGAAATGGGTTGGGTAAAAATTTATAATACATAGATATAGATTTGATAATAATTGAATTGAATAGATCGGTTATTCTATATATATGAAAACACGACATAGAAATTGTTTGCAAAAGAAATATGACATAAAAATGATATTTAATTTTATGTTTATATTTATTTTATGAGTACTGGTAAAGGTTTTTTAAAAAAAATTCAAATTATACATGGCACATTCTGATTTGTGTATGCGAGATTCCATATTTCCTTCAGAAAAATTACTAATTAAAAATGTGAGGAAAAGTTTAATTATTCATTAAACTTATAACAATAATTTTAAAATAACTTTTGTGAAATCCTTAGCTTTTTTTTTTTTTTTGCCAAAAAGAAAAGTGTATTCCATTAATAACATAAAAGAGGCTCAGTCTGGTCAACTCCCCATTTGACCATACAACCTGGTTGAAAAACAAATAAACAGACTAAATAAATAGTTGCATTGTTTCCAGATCGTTTAACACCTAGAATCTGAATACAAAGATTCTTGAAAGTAAAAATGACTTTGAAGGCCGCCCGAACAATCCAGCCTAAATCATTCCTGAAAATAGTAACTTCACAATTGATCTTCATAATAATTTCGTGAATAGTGCAATGTTCACAAGACAAAGTCCTCAATATATGAACAACTATTTTTTGTGAACGGTGAGCACATGCGATTTTTGCTACAATTCCAGACGTACCCCAGCTATCTACTTGCCGGAAACCAGCTATAGACTTGCTGAAATTTGCGCATTATTTTAGTGCTTATTTTGCATTAATATTCTTGTTTAATAACCTATCTTGTTTAATTATTTTACCTATTCTTGTTTATTTTGCATTATTTTAGTGCTTATTTTACCTATTCTAATTTTTTTGCATTTACATATTTTAGTGCATATTTTACCTATTCCTATTTGATATGCATTAGAAAGAAGAACAAATAACGAGAAGAAAACTAATAAGGTTTAATCATTCATCGGTAATCTTGTTACTTTTTGTTTAATACAAAGGTTGATAAGTAATATCAAAGGTAAAATAAATAAATAAACTGTAAATGTATTTAAAAATAAAAAAGTTAAATAATAAAATTTGGTGTGAGAAGAAACAATAATTTAAAAATTACGTTTCAAAATTTTATGAACTAAAACCATTTTAAACTCAATGTTTATATGCACAAAAAAATGAGTAGTTTTAAACCCACTGATGCTTTAAGCTATGGCTGTAAACGAATCGAACTGTTCGTTAAGCTCGCTCGAGTTTGCTCGAGTTCAATAAATTCGGTTCGATAGGTTAACGAACTCAAGTTCGGACCAAATTTTTTGTCCGTTAATCTTAACGAACCGAACCAAACTTCACTCGTATTCGACTCGAGTTCGACTCGAGTTCATTAAGCTTGAGTTTGTTCGAAAATAGCTAACTATGTATAAAAAATTATGAAATATGATATGTTAGTCACAGAGGCATGCCTGAATACAGCTAATAACAAGCCTAAGTATGTGTAATGCTATACATTACCTACATGACCTCTTAACTGAGGAAACCTCTAGTTGTAGAGTTTCTATTTGTTCTGTACTTGTAGTAGGCATCAAATTCTAGTTGTGTAATTGTACTTATAAAGACAAGAATAATGCTTGAAAGAAGTTCCAAGGTTCATGCTTCAAGCAAGGAGATAAAGACTGCCAAATAATCACAGTTGGGATTTGAAGAAATGAAGAATTTGCCTAAGTACCAATTCGAGAAGTACATTTGTCTATTCGAGAAGTCTAGCATTCGAGAAGTCAGAGATTCGATATCTCAGAAGACACTATTCGATATCTCTGAATACACTGTTCGATATCTCAGAGATTCGATATGTCTATTACTCTATTCGTGAACTCATGGAGTCAACAAGTCAAAGCATCATTCGAGTTCTCTAAGAGTCAACAAGTCAATGCTCTATTCGATATCTCAAGGAGTCCCAGAGAAAAGAGCTATTCGAGTAGTGATTCGATATGTCAATATAACACTATTCGAGAACTCAGAGTTATCGATTAAGTCAATTCGAGTTCTCGAATCAATCACTTAGCCACTTCTCGAATACATTCTGGGAGACAAAATACTGAAGAATTGTACAAGTCAGAAACCTGCAACAAGCCAAGACGCTTTATTTGACTATGTACTATAAAGCACATTGGAAAGCCTACAAAGAAGCTTGGAGAGATAAGACAAAGAGACAAGGAGCTAAAGAAGTGGACCTGAACAGGCTTTGCAAAGTCAAATCTGTAGCCGTTTGGACTCTTACTCAAATGAGATAGACATACTGGAAAGTAGTTTGTTTTACCTACCTTATTTGTAGTAAGTAGGTGTATCCATGTCTATAAGGATACAGCCTCACTTCCTTAGCAGATAAGTTTTTAGAGATAAGATTTTCATATACATCAGAAGAAATATCTCTCTGAGAAAAACGAAGGTGAGAATACTATCATTTGTATTCACAGATTGTAGCAAAATCTTTATCTAATAAAATATTAGATTAAAGTGATATTGTGTTGTGTTTGTCTTTGTTATCTGCACTTACATATCTCACACACTCAACACATATCTTGTTGCAAAGATTCAAGAACAAAGAAAAGTTCAAGAATCCATTCACCCCCCCTCTGTATTCTTTTACTGTATTCAATACTCAACAAGTGGTATCAGAGCAGGCTGTTTAATCTAAACAGAAAATGATCATGAGTTCGAATACACCAAAGACTACAGGTACGGTGAAGGTCCCTAAGTTCGACAAAGAGAATTACAACCTCTGGAAAATAAAAATGCTGTTGTTCATCAAAGCTGCCAATCCTCTCTACCCTGACATCCTCAAGAATGGTCCATTTGTACCACAACAATAAATTACTGAATCTACAGTGGGCACAATAGTCATTCCTAGATCATATGTTGCAAAAGAGCCATCCAAATGGACGGACTCAGAGAAGGAAAAGGTTGCCCTAGACAGTCATCTCATGTTGCTGATCATAGACTCCATGGATATGTCGATGTTTGCCAACATAGCATCATGCACATCAGCCAAGGACATGTGGAACCACATCGAGGTGTTATGTGAAGGGACAGAGGAGGTAAGAGAGAATAGGAAACAGATACTGGTCACACAGTATGAGGCTTTCATGGCACAGTCCAAAGAAAGTATTACTGATATGTTTAAGAGATTTCACAAGCTGGTGACTGAGCTTCAAATGAATGGGAAGGTTTACAGCACTAAGGAATTAAACATGAAGTTTCTACTATCTGCACCAAACCATCTAGAGCAAAGGGTCATATCTCTAAGAGAAAGAGATTTGAACAAAGTCACATATGATGTGCTCTATGGGGTTTTAAAGACTCATGAGCTTGAGTTGCTTCAAAAGAGGGCTATCCAAGCCAACCAAGGCAGAATGATAAACACATCCTGTGCCTTGATTGTCAACAAATCCGTTCAAGACCTGGAAGCATCTACAAGTCAACTCAGAATAGAAGAGATAGTAGATGATGAAGAAACTGAAGAAGAAGTGACTGAACCTGTTGATGAAAAGGAAGAAGATGAGTTCTATACTCTTGAAGAGTTGGATGCCATGGAAAACACTTCATATGCTTTTATGGCTAGAAAATTCCCAAACATCATATTTAAGAGGAATCAGCCCTTCAAGTCTAGATCTCAAAATCATTCATTCAACAAGAGCAAGGCACCTGTGAAAGCAAACAAAAACAAATTCAAAACCAGCTATGTGGATAGGTCATCTATGAGATGTTATAGATGCAATGACCTAGGGCATTTTGCCAGTGAATACAAGAAGCCTAAAAAGAAGGATAAGGAGTTTCTTGAGCTTGAAGCTAAGTATGAGGCTCTGCTAAAGAAGCATACACCAGGTAAGGCCTACATAGCTGAAGGGAAGTGTTGGGATGATTCTGATAGTGATGGAGAAGAACAAGAATTCTGCAACTATGCCTTGATGGCCAACTCCAAGGAAGAACCATCTGAATCAGACTCTCAGGTACCATCCCTCACTACTATAGACATGTCTGTTTCTGAATACAAATCTATGGTTGAACAACTATCTGTTGAGATGTTTAATATTCATACTAGTATGACTGCTGCTAATGAAGAAATTGTTAAACTGTCTACTAAGAATGAACTGTTGAACAAAAGAAATGAGGAATTAGAACTAACTGCTATGCAAGTAGAAAACCTTAAACAAGAAATCGAATATCTAAAGAATAAGGTTCTATGTGCTAGTCAAGTTGAGAAAGCTCTTAGGGATGAACTAGCTGAAAATGAATTTAAATTGAAAACATTTAAGAATTCCTCTAGTCTATTGCAGTCCTACCATGAGAAAAATCTAGCTAGGCCTAAGGCTGCTATTGGACTTGATTATGACACTCTCAAACAGAGGAAAGGCCATGCAGTCATTGAAGATGACATTGTTGTTCAAGAGGAAGTGCCTCAGGTTTTGAAAAAGGATGAGACCCCAATATTTAAAACACCAACACTTCAGATTGATGAGGATGCCTTACTCATTAAGCAAATGTTGGATGATGAAGATAAGGCACAATCAAATGAACAACAAGCATCCTCTAAGAGTGAGAATGTCAAAACCAAAGCCAAGGAGCCAGTAGGAGGTAGACCTAGACTTGAGAAATTTGTGAAGTTTGTTTCAGCTGTGAATAATGAGTTTGAGAAGAAAGTGGCTAAAAAGAAACAAAACAGGAATGGCAAATGTTGTGCTAAAAATAATTCATTTAAATTGATTGCAAGTGCACAATCTCGTTTTAGTAATTTTAGATTCGATCCACAATGACTATTTTATTTTCGAAATCCTTAATTTTTAATTTAATCGAACTAGACAAATTTTGAGAGGAGTTGTACTAATAAATAACAAAAACAATCAAATTAACTAGAAAGAAATTAAAGTAAAATGAGTAAAAAAAATTAAATTAGGAATTCACGAAGTGATATATGATGCATGCTAAGTGACAACAGATTGGTTAACTAAAAATAAATGGATAGGGAAGGAAGCACGAGTCACAGAATTAAAGCAAAGACACTGAACTTGGTTTTGAATTTGGGCCAGGACTTGCATTAAATCAAACATGGACTAGAAATTAAAAACAAGCAAATTAATTCTAGCAATATTACGTAACTAGTAGCACTACTAAGTAAATAGAGTAATTAATTAACATTAATTAAATATACTAAACATTAATGCCATATTTTATTTACACTAATTAAGACAATATAAGCACTTAATTAAACTAATGATCGACAATGATTAGAGAAATGATTACTAAAATGATTTGTAAAACAAAACACAACAGATTGTTATTTAAAAACATGAAGAAGTGAAACATGTGAATGGGCCAGGTGAAGTTTTGAATGGATTTGGGGTCTAGACTTTAAAATGGGCTGCAAACTACAAAATTATGAAGTAGTTGAGTGATTTAACGAGTGGACACGTACTAATGCATAGCAAATTGAAAGTCTAGACATTATCACAGACAAACAAGTTCATAAAAAAAAATTCATATAAAGAAACGCGTGCTGTGAATTACAAGTGGGGTAACGAAAATAGAATAAGGAAAGCGCGTAAAAAACATATGACAATAGTGAAAATTGATTTTTGCCGGAATTTACCCACCGGAGAATTTAAACTTATCGGAAAATTCAACAACCACCAAATCTTAAAATTAGATCTAAAACTTAAAGACCCTAAATTTAACACCACCATAATCAAATCAAGCTCTAAATTATCAAACCCATTACTCTAAGACATCAAATCGAACACCAAAATTAGATCTACTACTACATATCACCAAACCCACAATAAAATTGAGATTTAAAGGGGCTCAAATCAAATTAACAATTAAGAACAACAAAATAAAAATCGTTACTTTCAACCCATAGTGGTTAGCTTTTCGCTACTTTGTCCACTAAATGGATTTACGAAAATAACGAAGCAAGGAAAAATAAACGAAAGAACAAGACGAGAAATTAAAGGAAACAGAATTTTTGCATTAAAATAAAAAGTGTTTACAAGATTTGAAACTAAAAAAAATACAAGAAATTATATCTACCCTAAAATCTAAGTTTTTAAATACAAGGGGGGTGAGGGGGTATTTATAGGATAGAAATTAGGGTTAAGGGGGGTGTTGGGTAAATCCCCACCATACATTTGGGTTGTGTAGTGGTGAAATCCTAGCCATCTATTTGTTTCCTTCCCCCTTAAGTTTTGAAGAGTTGATCTTGGCCATACACTTATGTAGTGTGTTGGGATGATCTCCACCTTCCACTTGTCTTGAAATATTCCTTTTGCTCCAAGCTCCTAATTCTTTTCCTTCATTCATTCTTGGTCCTTTTTCTTCCTCTTTTTCCCTTCCTTGCTTTTTATTTCTTTATTTTGTCATTTCTTTATTTATTTACGAATTTCCTGAAATGCAACAAAATAAATTATTAAAATACGAGTTCAAGCAATAAATAGGCAATAAAAATATGCAAAATATGCACTTATCAAATGCCCCCATACCTATCTTTTGCTCATCCTCGAGTAAAAACAAAAAGGAAAATCTAGATAAAAAGTCTTATACTCCTTTTCGTAGGTGTGACGGTTGCATTTGGCATATGCAACAAGCCCTTTAAACCCCTAGGCAGCCCTAGTGGACGAGTGAGGTCTCGTGAGGGCCTATAGTGAATGTACCCACAAAATCCATCTAACTTGTATAAAAGATTACATGGCAATGCACACCACACATACATGTCTTCTCATGATACATCAACTTAAGAATCAAAATGAAGTTGCAAAGTCTTGGTGTGGAAAGTGCAAGGATTCACATAGTCTACTTAAAGAACCATGCAAGAGTGATTATAAGTTCATGTCAAGTGCAAAAATTATTGGTAATCATGCTAAGTCTACAAGAGCACACCACAGAGTCAAAACTTGAGATCTCTTATGCAAAAAACAAATAAGCAATACCTCACCTTTCACTCACAAAAGAATATTCACTCAAGAACAAGGGTAAGTGTATCACTCAATTCCAACAAAATCAAATGCATGCTTGACACTTGGTATCATTCCAACTTAAATCACAACATACATTAATAATGACAATCAAAAGGTCTTTATTAGGATTGTAATGGGGCTAGGGACAAGGTATGTCAAGAAAGGCCAAAATAAGGTGAAGTGTCAAAAGCTAGTAGTCACCATGAATATCATGCACAACACCACACTTCCTCCCCACACAATTTATTTTATTTTCAACAAAAAGCCTTGAATAGTCGCAATAAAGGAGGATTACAAAAAAACATAAGTATGCTCTCATGTATATATATTCGTTTTTTTTTCATTTCTTCATTTTTTTTTCTTTTTCTTTTTTCTTTTTCTTTTTTTTATGAGAGCTAAGATAAATGTAACAATAATCCTCACTTAGATTTAACTTGAACATCGACTAGCAAGGTAACAACAAATATTTCCTCGAAAGTTATGAACAATAGTAAACCATATTTCACACACTTTATTGCTCCCTCAAGTTCCTACTAACCTTTGACAAAATGGGATCAAGAATACGTAAGGCTAAACAAGAAAAAGGTCTTAGGCGAGTAATGTGGTGTGTCACGGAAAGAATATGATTAAGCTCAAAGGGTTAACTAATTGATCACATAAGCATGGTGTGGATATTTTTGGAAATATAAGTTATTCCTAAGTGCCTTTATCATCTTATCATCAATCAATGTCATGTATTTCAAGAAAGAATTCAAACAAGTGTTAGCAATGCAAATGACAAGTGGACACTCAAGCAAACGAATATAAATGCAAAGGATGTGCATATAGGCTCAAAACTCGCTTGGTGTGGTAGAACATAATCAATCTCAAGTAAAGGTATCCTCAATGCACCTACTTGTACTCAAAAGCATGAAGACCAAATCATCTTACACATAATCATGCCCTTCTAATTTCATGCACAATTCAAATAAGTCTAGTAGCTTCACCTTGCTAGTGTAAGTGTGTGAACAAGAACTTTAGCAAATCACTTCTCAAACAAAAGCTAATGGATCATAAGATTATCATAACATGTAAGGGTGCATCAAGCAACTAGCAATCAATTAACAAGACCAGAATACGAAAAGAACTCTTTTTGTGTTTTTTTCATTTTTTAAATTTTTTTTTTGAATTTTTTTATTTTAATATTTACACTAAAAACCTCCCCCATACCTAGATCATGCATTGTCCTCAATGTATGTAAAGGCAAGAGAAATGAGAAAGAAGAAAGGTGAGGAAATACCTGATAAGGGATGACGGAGACTGAAAAGTACTAGAAATTAAGAAAGAAAACAACTCACACACACAACTCCTCCCCCATACCTACATTCTACTATGGGAGGTACAAAATAAATATTTACTAACCAATACCTGCTCTCGGAAAAACTATTTTTGTTATACAACCAACATATTTCAGAAACTCACCCACGAATATAGCATAGACCACTCGAACGATCCGATTAGGCGCAAGAATAAAACTCATATTCCTAACTTCATCCATAGACCATGAGGATGCTTCTTTTTGTTGTTTAAGAAAATTAATTACGATAAGATGTTGGTCATGAATATCATGAGTTTCGATGAAAGATGGAGCACGAGTGGAAAATGAAGAAATAGAAACGGGTGGGGGTGGCTCTTCGAAAAATGTTTTACCAACAGAATTAGGATCACAAGAAATATCCTTATGTTGGGTTTCCCATTTGGAACAAATATTCTTCATCTCTCCAAACATCTCTTCCGAGGTCAAATCCTTGAAAGATTTGTGAAACTCTCGATTGGTCTCGTAATGCAATTGAAAATCTTGTTTAAGAAGAGACTCAATCTCATGATCGTCCAAACTTGACCTTGAAACAATCTCCTTAACTAGATTAGCTCCTATTGGTTGAGTATGAAGTTCTTTGGGTTTTTCAGGAAGAGGTTTGGAAGATGAAAGGAAAAGTTCACTAGAAGAAGATGATGGTTGTCTAGGTGAAGCCACAAACTCAGAATCATCGGGATTCTTCGTTTGACCTAGAGAAAGAATGATGTCAGCATTAGAATCTTCTTCGTGTGAATCACCACCGAAAGGAGTGTCAACTTGAACATTAGACCTAGGAGAAATGATATCATCGAAAGTATCGATAGGTCTTTGAGTGATAAGAAATTTAGGGTTGACCTCTGGTGGATTCGGGGTGGTTATCGTCTCATGCTCGCACATGGTGGCTAATTGATTCACTTGAAATTCTAACTTAGATAAGGCTTGAACATTAGAGTTCAAAATTTGCCTATCAGAAGTTATGGTTCGCATGAAGTTTGCTTGAGAAATCAATAAAGCCTCGATACTCTTTTCTAAGGTGTCAAGTTTCCTACTCGAATCATGAAATCCGGGTGGGTGGGCGGGTGTTTGAATTGAACTCGAATAAGGAAATTGACTCGGAATTGGATAAGAGTTCGGTTCTTGAAAATGTGGAGGCGGAGTTTGATAGCTATGACCTTGGTTCCATGAGAGATCGGGATAATCTCTCCAACCGAAATTAGAAGACGAGGTAAAGTGGTCATTTCGAGAGGTTGGTTGAAACATGGCGTTGACTTGTTGAGAGTCGGGGCCATGTTGAAAATCGAGACTCGGAGAGTTGAAATTTGGGTCCCAAGACGTGTGTGAAGGGCCACTAAGGGTTTCTAAGGCTTCGAGTCTTCTAGTAAGAGCATCTAATTCAGAGTCGATTGCAATATCGTTTTCACTATAATGCAAATCACTAAAAGTACTAGACGACTCGTTATATACACTAGGTTCCCTAGTTGACTCACACCACATCGTATTATCCGCTAACTCCTCGTCAAAATCCCAACCTTGGTAATTACGTTCCCTAAATGCTACGGACATGGTAAAGATTGATCAAGGATAAAACCACGTAACACGTAAGTGGGAAAATGAAACACACAAAATAAATGGTGAAAAATCAAAAGAAAAATCTAACCTAGGTTCCCTAAATAAAATAACTAGACATTGCTCATAACGTTAAGACACATTAAAAATTCCGTAAATTAAGAATTTTTCAGACCGATTCGGCCAGATTAGAGCAGGCATTGCCAAGAGGCCAAACTCGTCACTTAGACACCGAATCTTAACAGCCAGGCGAACCTTAGACACTGAAGGTCGTGAATAAGTCTTAATTACGTTTATTTTTAGGCACCTTTCTAATTGAGCGTGAAATCCTAGGGGCAAATGTCTAATTAATTTTATTAAAAAGCTAGGGGATGCACAATGTTGAAAATTAATTGTTGTGGGCCAAGAAAAGAGTGATTAAATCTCTTCCCCCATGTTGCAAGAGGATTTGCCCTTAAGATTTATTTACAAATGAATGCAACAAACAACGAGATATAAAAAACTATAAACATTTATGGATGCTTTAAACTACGTGTTCTAATCTAAAGAAAGAAAGAAATTTAACGTACCTTAAGGTCCTCCAACGATCACCACAATTATAGGTACGAAAAATTTAAAAACAAAAAATAAAATCTAGCATGATGTGTACCTACATGATGAATGCATGTTGCAACAATTATGTATTTACAACTAATTTTTTTGGATTTTTGATTTTTTTTTTAATTTTTTTGTGTTTTTCTAAAAATAAAAAGGGCGAAAAGAGTGAGATAAGGTTACCGAAGCAAGCTTTCCATAAATTCCAATTTTCCACGCTTCTTGAGAAGAGTTCTGAAATCTCACAATTTCCTAAAAAGAACGAAATAAAAATAAGACAAGAAATAAAACTAACTCGAAAAATTAAAAATTAAGGCGCGAAAAATAATTAGTCCCCGGCAGCGGCGCCAAAAACTTGTTGTGCTAAAAATAATTCATTTAAATTGATTGCAAGTGCACAATCTCGTTTTAGTAATTTTAGATTCGATCCACATGGACTATTTTATTTTTGCAATTCTTAATTTTTAATTTAATCGAACTAGACAAATTTTGAGAGGAGTTGTACTAATAAATAACAAAAACAATCAAATTAACTAGAAAGAAATTAAAGTAAAATGAGTAAAAAAAAATTAAATTAGGAATTCACGAAGTGATATATGATGCATGCTAAGTGACAACAGATTGGTTAACAAAAAATAAATGGATAGGGAAGGAAGCACGAGTCACAGATGTAACGCCCCCAAATCCGGGGTCAGGGATATGGGTCGCTACCGCGGAAAACCTTAACAACCAAACAAGTAATGCAATTATTAAATCTAAAACATGACACCCGACCCCTAACTACCAAGAATCTTATCAGGTTATAGACTTGGAAACAAGAAATCCAAAAACACTTATAATAACTTACAACTCTTGGTACAACAATCTCTTATACAATTTTATGTTGTTAGTATCACCTTGATATAAGGTATACAACAACCACAATATTCTAATACAATAAATATTATAACTCAGGAATATGAATACCATACCAGTCTAACTAAACATCTGGTGGACAAACTCAAAGTACAGAAACACTCTGAGCCGAACATCAACTTGATCCATGACTTGCCCTACCTCGAGCTAAACTAAGTCAACTGCATCCACTATCTATCTCTGTAAAATAAGATTTAAACAAAAGCAAGAATGAGCGAAAGAGGCGCTCAGCAAGTAATATAATAGAGTATACTAAAATACTACCACAACTCACTCAGAATATATTTTTACTACTCCATACGACTTATAAATATAATTACTTTTGAAAAGAGATCAACTCAGAAATTCTTATAAATCTCGAAATACTACTCCAATATATCTCAATAACTTCTCAAAATACTACTCGAAAATAAATCAATAACTTCTCAAAATACTGCTCAAAGATAAATCAATAACTTCTCAAAATACTGCTCAAAGATAAATCAATAACTTCTCAAAATACTGTTCGAATATAATTTAATAACTTCTCGGATCAACACCCTCTACTATTAACAGAACCACAAAGGCATCCGCTAACAGTCTAAGGTATCTAAGATTGGACTTCTTCTCGAAACGCCTTCTCAAGTAATGGATGATCAGTCCATTGCCACATCTCATTTTCTATCGATAGAAAGGATGGTCGACGTCTCGAACCACCCAAATAAAACTTCTCAGAAGGATGAGCCGTCTTTCTCGGCCCTTCACCCTTTATATGCAACAGTTTGGGCCGGTGCGTTACTCCGGTCACTTTTGCTTTTAGAAGCAATAATCCACAACTTACTTTATATATATATATATATATATATATATATATATATATATATATATATATATATAATCCCACTTTTAAATATAAATATTCTGTAGTATGGAAATATTATTAAATATATCTTTATCATCTCTTCTACGAATACAAATGAAGTATTTCGATGATCGTCTCAACAATATAAACCAACTTGTAAAATAAATTGCAAACATCTCGTATAATAAACAGCTCAACAATAATAGATATGCATGTAAATTGCATGGATAAAATCTGGTATAAACCACTAGAAAGAATATTTGCTTTTGAATATCGGAAGCTTAATCAGCATACTATATATAGATAACAATATAAATACTCCGAACGATGGAGTACGGGTTAGTAAACTTGCAATACCTGCATCATACTTTCGATATAAAATATACTCTGAACAATAGAGCATAAATTAAATAATTTGCAATTATGGATTTAAATCTAGTTCGCACATTTCATATATTTCAAAATACGAATACTCTGAATGATAGAGTATGCATAGATAAACTTGCCTCTGGTCCTGAGCATAAAGCAGAAAACCGCTAATAAATCCTTCGCACCTTGTCCAAGCAATTCCATGGAGGTAACTTACCTTTCTTCATACGACGCCTCGATCTTTCCTCTTTGATGCACGTCGTTCCAACTTGATTATACTCTAATGGTACTGAAATAGTTACGAGACGTGTCAGTCCTACCTCGTATCTCGAGTAAACACAACTTGGAATTGTCACTAAATCATATAAAGTCAAACTATAGGTGTCCTCCCTATAGTTGACTATTCTATTAACACTTAGTACACATAACACATTTAGTAAAGAAAACAAAATGGAAGGGTCCCCTTTATAAAGTGGACATTCCTGGTGTTAATCACCTCAAACAATTATAACACTTAATCAACTCCACTTAACATATACAACTATAATGCCATTGACATTCTATGACACAAAATACTTAATAGATAATCCTCAAATCACAGTTAATCTTCAACAGAGCACATAAATTCTCGAGACAACCATTATCCTCAAATTAATACGTAAATAGACAAATTAACCCCAAGACACAATTAATCCACGAAATGAATTTCTTGACACATATACATAAACATTTAGCACCCAAAACATGCCTTTAGACCATTAAAGTCAAATAAGTTAAATAAATTTAAATGCAGGAGATTTTCAGAAAATTTCGGCATGAAGTATTCGTTTATCGGACTATGGGCACAGCCCCTCAAATACAATACAACCCTGTTTTTTTTATAAAATAAAAGCTGCCTCAACTTGCAGCAACATAAAATAAACACATAAGAAAGTATCCACCCTGACATGCGGCACATAGCACATAATGATTAACACTACTACTTACGCTACACCAATGATCGTATTTCTCACGCATTTACTGATACACGTGACAACCAATCATTGATGCTCGTAAGCCCTAGGGAACAACCCCTAGCACTAACTATTACTTACGCTATATCGATGATCACACCACTCAAGTATATGAATTATACCCGTGATAGCTAATCATGGATATTCGTAAGCCCTAGGGATTAGTCGAAAAGAATTACACAAGTCCTTTAAATATTGACATTTAAAAAAAAAACTTGTGATCTTCTCATAACCCCTAGCACAATTCTAATTATTATAAAATTCTAACATTTAACATGTATCACGTATTCCCATACTTACCATTGACCCACGTACACACATAACTATTCATTTACTTACGGAATCAAACTAGCAATTTACAACTAACTGAATTTACAACAATTAATAACACCTCGAATTTACAACTAATTACACTTAGCAATTAGCACTTAAACATTTATAACTAGTAAGACCATCAAATAATTAACTTCGATATTCATCAAAATCCCCAAGTTTTAACTCAACTATTACACGACAATAATAATAATAAATAATAATAACAAGGCCCGAGCATATTATCGGATTTGCAACTAACCTCCACAATATAGTTACCAACATACTTCTCGAATTAAATTCGAAAATACAACAATGTTCATAATTTACAAAATCCATCCAATTACAACAATTAACAACTTAAACTCACAATTACTCCCATCAATTATAATTAGCAACTAAACTCTCCGAAATAAATTTTCGGAAATTAACAAATTAAACTCGCAATTTAAATCTAATTGAATTATAACAATAACATAATTAAATTCCTACAATTAAACAAAATATAACACTTTACATCTAATTAATACGAAAATTAAATAATAAACACGAGAGTATACCATTTCGTTTTCCGATTCGATTCGCCCAAAGAAATCAAACCACCGAAAAAAAATCAATCTCCCCCATCTCTCTCTCTCTCTCTCTCTCTCTCTCTCTCTCTCTCTCTGCAACCCCGATGGTCTCTCTCCCTCGATGCCCAGTCGCGCCACCACGTGGCTTCGCCGGAGTCACCCCCCGCCGGCCACCAGTCGCGGCGGCAGTCACCTGCGACCTCCCCTGGCTCCTTCCCGCGCTGTTGATAACTCGCACAGCCTCCATCTCTTCAATTCAACTACCACAGCCTCCAATACACACACCCACGCACACACTCGTACACGATTACACACACACACGCGATTATATACACACACATGTATGTATATAGCACTAATTAACACCACACTCAAAAACCCCCAATTCAATTCCTTCCCAAATCCCTAATTTCCTCCCCCTTTTCTTGTTTCCTCTCTCCCCGACTAATTATATGCGGCTGTGTGTGTTTTGTGTGTATTATATCTGCTGTGTTAGAGATTAGAAACCTAATGGGCCTTGGGCCCAAACCAATTTAAAAGTAAAACAATTAAATACTACACACTTTTAAAAATTGAAATCCAATAGAAAATTGGTGGAAAATTAAGATTTTCATTTTTAAAACAAAGAGTGTAAAATTATGAACACCTACATATTTTTAAAATATTTTTAGGATCAAAATTGAATTAAATACGAATTTTCAAAGTTTTGATCCTTTAAATACAATAAAGCTCTTAAAATCATTCTAAAATACTTAAACACCCAAAATAATTGTCCAATAAATTTTAAAAACTAAATAATATCATAAAGATAATATCACAAAAGATTTCGTGATTTTATCCAACTCTAATAATTTAATAAAGATTTTTGAAGATCAATAATACTTGATTTAAATACTTTTAAATCACTAAAATACAAATAATAAAATTGGGGCACACATTGGCACACACAAATCCAAATATACTCATATAAACTCGATACTAAATATCGTTGAACTCCACAACGATACTCTCAAATCCAATTCCATCCTTTAAATACAAATTAACATAATTAAATAATAATAATAATAATTTATTTTGAAAATTCGGGTTGTCACAACAGAATTAAAGCAAAGACACTGAACTTGGTTTTGAATTTGGGCGAGGACTTGCATTAAATCAAACATGGACTAGAAATTAAAAACAAGCAAATTAATTCTAGCAATATTACGTAACTAGTAGCACTACTAAGTAAATAGAATAATTAATTAACATTAATTAAATATACTAAACATTAATGCCAAATTTTATTTACACTAATTAAGACAATATAAGCACTTAATTAAACTAATGATTGACAATGATTAGAGAAATTATTACTAAATTGATTTGTAAAACAAAACACAACGGATTGTTATTTAAAAACATGAAGAAGTGAAACATATGAATGGGCCAGGTGAAGTTTTGAATGGATTTTGGGTCTAGACTTTAAAATGGGCTGCAAACTACAAAATTATGAAGTAGTTGAGTGATTTAACGAGTGGACACGTACTAATGCATAGCAAATTGAAAGTCTAGACATTATCACAGGCAAACAAGTTCAGAAAAAAAATTCATATAAAGAAACGCGTGCTGTGAATTACAAGTGGGGTAACGAAAATAAAATAAGGAAAGCGCGTGAAAAACATATGACAGTAGTGAAAATTGATTTTTGTCGGAATTTACCCACCGGAGAATTTAAACTTATCGGAAAATTCAACAACCACCAAATCTTAAAACTAGATCTAAAACTTAAAGACCCTAAATTTAACACCACCATAATCAAATCAAGCTCTAAATTATCAAACCCATTACTCTAAGACATCAAATCAAACACCAAAATTAGATCTACTACTACATATCACCAAACCCACAATAAAATTGAGATTTAAAGGGGCTCAAATCAAATTAACAATTAAGAACAACAAAATAAAAATCGTTACTTTCAACCCATAGTGGTTAGCTTTTCGCTACTTTGTCCACTAAATGGATTTACGAAAATAACGAAGCAAGGAAAAATAAACGAAAGAACAAGACGAGAAATTAAAGGAAACGGAATTTTTGCATTAAAATAAAAAGTGTTTACAAGATTTGAAACTAAAAAAAATACAAGAAATTATATCTACCCTAAAATCTAAGTTTTTAAATACAAGGGGGGTGAGGGGGTATTTATAGGATAGAAATTAGGGTTAAGGGGGGTGTTGGGTAAATCCCCACCATACATTTGGGTTGTGTAGTGGTGAAATCCTAGCCATTTATTTGTTTCCTTCCCCCTTAAGTTTTGAAGAGTTGATCTTGGCCATACACTTATGTAGTGTGTTGGGATGATCTCCACCTTCCACTTGTCTTGAAATATTCCTTTTGCTCCAAGCTCCTAATTCTTTTCCTTCTTTCATTCTTGGTCCTTTTTCTTCCTCTTTTTCCCTTCCTTGCTTTTTATTTCTTTATTTTGTCATTTCTTTATTTATTTACGAATTTCCTGAAATGCAACAAAATAAATTATTAAAATACGAGTTCAAGCAATAAATAGGCAATAAAAATATGCAAAATATGCACTTATCAGCAAATTAGGGATTAACAAGGACAACAATTATGCTTATGTGCCAAATGCTCCTAGGAAAGTTTGTCAAAATTGTTTTAGCACTAATCATTTAACTCATGCATGCAAGAAACCATCTGGTAGTGTTGCTAAACCATTCTATGATTGCTCTGTGCCTTTAAGACATGGAGACTCTCCTTTCTGTGATAAATTTGATTGTATGCCATGTGACATGAATGTAATGACTTGTTGTTTTAATTTGAGAAGACAATTCATGGAAGGTTGCATCGGTCACAATGTTCACACACACTACACAAGAACAAAGTCTTCAGGTCCTCCTAAAGTTAGGAAGGTACCTCTGTCACCTAAGTCTAAGAACCCTGATTCTAAGACTTCTAACAGTGACAAGAAGACTAACATCAAGAAAATTGATAAGCATGCTATTTATGATAAAACTGTTGCTAAGCCACATGGACCCAAACTTGTTTGGGTACCAAAGGAGAAGTAATATCTTTGTGTTTGCAGGGCAAAGAAAGTGAAAGGAAGGTCATGTGGATTTTGGACAGTGGATGCTCAAACCATATGACTGGTGATATGGCCCTGCTATCACAGTATGAGGAGAAGGCTGGCCCAATGGTTTCTTTTGGAGATGACAACATTGGCAACACACTGGGATATGGCAAGTTGGAAATGTCATCATTGAAAATGTAGCACTGGTCAAGGGGCTCAAGCACAATCTACTGAGTGTTGGTCAATTTACTGACAGAGGCTTCAAAGGGAATTTTGAAAAAGATGAATGTTTGATCACCCACAAGAAGACTGGTGACTTTGCTCTATCTGGAGTAAGGAAAGGAATCCTGTTTGTAGCCAATATGAACTCTGCAAACAAGGACAAAATTTGTTGCTTTTACTCAAAAGCATCAAATGAAGATAGTTGGCCGTGGCATAAGAAGCTATCACACTTGAACTTCAAAGGCATTAATTCTCTAGTCAAAAGGGAGTTAGTGAGAGGCATGCCCACACTTGAATTCTGTCAAGAAGGAGTGTGTGAGGCTTGTCAAAAGGGAAAAATGAAAAGATCAAGCCACAAGTCAAAGACAGTGACATCAATAACCAAGCCCCTACAACTAATTCATATGGACTTGTTTGGGCCTGTCAATATTATGTCACTAGGAAGGAAAAAGTATGCTCTGGTGATGGTTGATGATTTCACAAGGTATACATGGGTAGAATTTCTGGCATCAAAGGATGAGGCTCCACAAGTAATCATTGAGCATATAAAGAAAATTGACAAGGAAGCAAAGGCCAACAATGCAAGTGTGATTGCATTAAGAAGTGATAATGGAACAGAGTTCAGAAATCCCATGCTTGAAGCATTCTGCAAAGAGAATGGTATTTCTCAACAATTCTCAGCTCCAAGGACTCCACAACAAAATGGAGTTGTTGAGAGAAAGAATAGAACTCTGATTGAGGCTGCTAGAACAATGTTACTTGATGCAAAGATGCCTACATGTTTTTGGGCTGAGGCTGTGAGCACTGCATGCTATATCCAAAACAGAACCCTCAACAACAAAAACACTGGAAAAACACCTTACAACTTGATGACTGGAAAGAATCCCACTCTAAAGTATGTTCATACTTTTGGAAGCAAATGCTTTGTGTTAAAAGACAATTCAGAATATGTTGGAAAGTTTGATGCAAAAGCATTTGAAGGAATTTTTCTTGGCTACTCTATGGAAAGAATTGCATGCAAAGTTTATGTCATCACTCAAAAGAAAGTTATGGAAAGCACAGACGTGACATTTGATGACAGCAAACTACCTGGATTAGAAGAAGCCAATGATGAAGATAAAGATCCTTTGAAGTTTGACAATCTAGATGATTCTGATGAGGAGATTGAAACTGAATTTGAGCCCACAATCAAACAAAATCAAGTGAATGAAGAACCTGTGTCAACCAACAATGAAGAAACAAGCATCCATGACACACCTGTGATTAGTGGCAACTTCACAGGGGGAGGAAATGTAAATGATCATGATCTGGATGATGAAGCAACATCAAGGCTGAGAAATCAATCTGAACATACAAGGAAATGGGATAGAGCAGATACTGCAGATCAGATAATTGGAGATCCAAATACAGGAGTGAGGACAAGGAGAGCAACTCTAAATGAATGTCTCTATGGTTGCTTTCTATCCCAAGTTGAGCCTATGAAACTTGATGATGCATTGTTGGATCCTGATTGGATAATTGCTATGCAAGAGGAGCTAAACCAATTTGAAAGAAGCAAAGTATGGGAACTTGTGCCTGCACCAAAGGATAGAACCATTGTTGGAACACAATGGGTTCTAAGGAATAAGATGGATGAAAATGGTGTAGTCATAAGAAACAAAGCAAGGTTGGTTGCAAAAGGATACTCTCAACAGGAAGGCATTGACTATGATGAGACTTTTGCCCCTGTTGCTAGACTAGAGGCCATCAGAATTTTCTTGGCATTTGCTGCACATTCTAATTTCAAGGTTTATCAAATGGATGTCAAGAGTGCATTTCTGAATGGGGAGTTGGAAGAAAAGTATATGTGCAACAGCCACCTGGCTTTGAGGATCCACAATTCCCTCACTTTGTCTACAGATTGCTTAAAGCATTGTATGGACTTAAGCAAGCTCATAGGGCATGGTATGACACATTGTCACAATTTCTACTGGAGAATCAATTCACTAGAGGCACACTGGACAAGACACTGTTTTACAAGAAACATGGTGATGATATTATCTTAGTTCAAATCTATGTGGATGATATCATATTTGGCTCTACAAATGAGAAGCTGTGTGAGAAATTCTCTAAGCTCATGCAGAGCAGATATGAGATGAGTATGATGGAAGAATTAACATTCTTTCTCGGGCTGCAAGTGAGTCAAAGGAAGGATGGCATTTTTATAAGTAAAACCAAATACATCAAGGATCTATTGAAGAAATTTGACTTAGAAGAATTCTCGCCTGCAAAGACACCCATGGCCACTGCCACCAAGTTAGATGAAGATGTTAAGGGCAAGAAGGTAGATATCTCAATCTACAGAGGCATGGTTGGTTCTCTACTCTACCTCACTGCTAGTAGGCCAAACATCATGTTTGCAACATGCTTGTGTGCAAGGTTTCAATCAAATCTAAAGGAATCACATATGATAGCAATAAAGTGGATTTTCAGATATTTGAAGGGCACACCAAACTTGGGGTTATGGTATCCTAAGGACACAGGGTTCAATCTGGTTGGTTATTCTGATGCTGATTATGCTGTATTCAGAGTGGATAGGAAAAGCACCTCAGGTAGCTGCCAGTTTCTTGGACAAAGGTTAGTCTCTTGGTACAGCAAGAAACAACAATCTGTGTCAACTTCCACAGCTGAAGCTGAGTACATAGCTGCTGGAAGTTGCTGTGCTCAAGTGCTTTAGATCAGAAACCAACTTAGAGATTATGGACTTGTGTTGGAAATAATTCCAATCATGTGTGACAACACAAGTGCAATCTCTATAGTTTCCAATCCTGTCAATCATTCTAGGATAAAGCACATTGACATCAGATATCACTTCATAAGGGAGCATGCAACTAATGGAACCATTGAGTTACATTATGTTCCCACAGAGAAACAACTAGCTGACATATTCACTAAGCCATTAGATGAAGCCACCTTCACAAGGTTGGTTAGTGAGATTGGAATGCTGAATTCTTCAAATTCTGGCTAAGTGAATATATCAACTAGATTGTTGCAGCAGTAAATACTTACTTTACTCAATATTTTTGAAGTAAGTATTGGCTGGAGTATGATTTATAAATATTCCACAATGCTGCATTTGTTGAAAATCATACATCTTTAGCTTGAAATTTCTGTGAAATTTTGATAGAATCACTATTTAATTTGGTAGAATATTCTTCAGTGAATATTTCTGGTAAATTTTAAAAGATAGTGAAAATTGAATTTTATGAGTGAAAAGTATAGTTCGATAAGTCAGACTTCTCGAATGGTTCATTGTTTTGTCATGGCTCGAGTTCTCGAATAGGCCTATCTAGAACCCTCTTGAGCTCTCGAATAGTGTCTTTTGGAAAAATCGAATAGCACACTCTGAGTTCTCGAATAGAGTATTTTAGTTCTCTAGTGATGGAGTTCTCGAATACTGTATTTGAGTTATCGAATCATTTGAAAAGGTTGATTTTTCGCTCACACTTAATCGCTTTTTGGATTTATGTTCAAAATTTCATTTCGCTCATAAAAACACATTTTATTTAGCTTAGAATTATTTTCTGAGTTAAATAACTGCCAGCTGTGAGTTACAAACTGCTTGAGATATCGAATAAGCCTTTCTTGACTTATCGAATAGTTGTTTTATACTTCTCGAATGACTGTCTTGTCGATACAAAACTTATATCTAATCGACAACTCAAGTTATTCATATATATACAATTTCACAACTGTTCAACTCATTTTGTTCAATTTCTCAAGCATCTAAACTCTTAAAACCTCTGAAAACCGTAACTGCGAATTTCTTCTTTAACCTTAATTCTCTTTTCTTCTCTACCCAAATGGCAAACACTCAACTCACCATACCATCCCAAACTAATTTCATCGCAATTACCAGTGATATGGAAGCACCAAATGCTAATTTCAAGTGCTTTGTTCGATGGTTGTCTGAATCTTACATCAAAGGTGCACTATCAGCCAACCCAACCCTGTACATAGACTTATTAGAACAATTCTGGAGGACAGCTACAGTGGAGGTCATCGCCCTTGAGAATGCCATTACCTCATATGTTGTCTACTTCAAGATTCAAGGCGAGGATATTACTATCACTACCGTAGACATGAATCAAGCCTTGGATTTGCAGCAAGAGGCATATGACTCCCTGGCCACAGATGTTGAGTTGGAAGAATTCTTTGAATTTATCAACTACTCAAAGGCTATTAAACTTGGAAAGCTGAATAGGAAGTACTTGAGAAAGGAATGGAGCTATGTTTTTGCTACACTCCTTCATGTATTCACTGCCAGGAAATCGAGCTTTGATCAGATTAGTACACCTGTGCAGCAGCTTGCCTATGCCTTGGCTCATGGGAGAATGATAGATGTTGGACATCTCATCATACAAGAGCTATATGGGAGACTTGGTAAGAACACAGCCAAGAGAGGTACTGAAATTTTCTTTCCCCGCTTTATTCAATCAGTACTTAATTTCAAAAATGCTTCATTGATTGAATTGCCTGGATTAGATAAAAGTAAAATAGGCTATCCTAGGTCCATGACCAAACTTATTTTTGGAAACTTGGAGACTAGGAATGATGTGGATGTAAGGCTTAAGATAACTCCCCACATGGAGGGTTTGTTTAGGTCTTACCCCCACAACATGCCAATATTTGAGTCTAAGTCTCAGTTAGCACAGCCTAAGCAAGAAGAACATAATGCTAACCCAAGGCTTGCTAACCAACCCTCTCAGACAAACACTCTACCAAACACAGAGCCAACTGCATCATCCTCTCAAAAGGGTGATGTTAGTAAAAAGAAGAGAAAACAGGTTGCTTCTGAACCTTTAACCATCTTAACTGAAGCAGCCTTGACTGTAGAACTAGGTTTAGGAGGTGAGGAACCTGAGTCACCTATCATTAGCCTAAAGAAGAAGAAGAAATCTAAAACCACCTCTTCAGTCACCCAAATGGCTGAAGTTGTAAAATCAGGGGCACACAGCTCACTAGATGTATCCTCTCAACATGGTGCATCTATAGAATCAAGCATCCTCCCCAATGCACCTATCTGTAAAGAGTCAGCACAAGGGAGTGATAAGGCTGGCACAACACTGAGTGAAGAGCACATCACAATTGAAACTCCCTCTATCTCTCAGGGGGAGTTGCCAAAATCTAATCTACAACACACTTCTCTTCCGGAATCTACCACTCATATTTCTTTGGAGCCTGCAACTCAAGCAATTGAGGAGCAAGGCATTGATCATCAAGAATTCTTTTCTCTTGACGAGCCAATGGATTCAAGTGACTTGGTGCATGACACCTTGCTCACCACCCAGGTACCACATTTAGATGGTCAGGGAATGCATGCTGGGGCATCTCCTAATGACACCATCACAAACACAGAGGATTCACTAGTCTTAACTAGAGACTCTGTGCCTGTGTCAACTACTGTTGTAACTCATCCCACTCCTGTGGAGACATCAGTAGCAGAGTCTTTCCATCCGGTTACAGAAGTTGCATCTGTAACTGAGGAGTCTAGCTTGCCTAGCTCTAGCTCTAACTATATGTCTCAATGGCTGAAGCCTGTGCAACATGACAGTGCTTCAGGATCAGGGTCTGTTCCACCACAATTGACGGTTGAAGCACTCCAAAGCTTAATTGTGGATCAGATCCCTAAGTTCACAAAGATTGCTCAGCACCTTCTCACTGCAGACATGCCCAATCCAGACTATGAAGCTATCCTCTTATGCTACAGAGATGATGTAGAAATACAGAAGGCTAAGATCATAGATGAAACTGAGAGGGATGGAAACGTAGATGCTTGGCTACAAGGAAAGAATGACATCTCTCTCTCAGAAGGTCTCCAGTACCTCAGAGAAGAATACATCACTTCACTAGGGTCCAATGCCAAATCTCTCACCTCTACTGATGTGTATGAAGCAGTGAATGACAGCTACAAGGGCATTCTCAAGGCTGCACACTACCTTGGCAAAGGTCTAAAGACAGAAGTTAATGAAGTGTGTTCAGCCACAACCAAGGAGGTGCATGAGATAAAGAGGACTTTTGATTCCAAATTCCCTCAATTGGAGACTGTAGTCAAGGACATTCTAGCCTGTAAGTCTACCTGCACTAAGATGGACAATGGTTTGGCTATTCTCAAGGATGCTGTCACAGGCCTGGGCCACAAATTCCAAAATCTTACTGATCAGACAACTGAAGCCAATGCCATGCTCAGGACCCTCTTTGCAAATCAATATGGAGACAAGCTGGTCACTGAGGTCCCTGTGCCTGAGATGTCTAGGTTTGAAGTGCAGAGACTCAAAGAACAATCCCTGTCTGGCTTCAAATACACTGCATTGTTCAGCAAGGTAGATGCACTTGAACAGGAGGTAGCTACTCTCACTCAATCTAATGCTCATCTTACAGACAAGGTACAAACTCTTACTGAGCAGTTGAACACTCAAGCCACCACCACAGCTGATGTTCTTCTGCATCAACAATCAATGTTGTCTGCAATGATGAAGCACATGGGTCTCCCTCTACCTGACGAATCTTCAACCCCAAAGGTCACTCCTACAGCCTCTGTGCCTGACAACAAGCCTAAGGGGGAGAAGAGGACATCAAGATACTAAAATACAAAGGGGGAGAAACCACCAGTAAAGGGCATCAAAATCATTGAAGGTGGTCATCAAAGAACTTCAAAATCTCTAACTCATGTGTCTGGCAAAGGAAAAGACAAAGTTGATGAGCCTCCTATTTCTCCGCCAGTTGTCACTCTACCAACTGTGCACATCACTACTACCAGTGGTCAAAAGCAATCTATTACAACCACAGTGGTTGCAGGGAGTATGCTATCTGACAGACCTCAAATCTCCATATCTAAGAGTGCCAAGCCAGTAGAAGTGAAGGTGGTCACTAAGGCCAAGCTACAAGAAATTGCAAACTCAAATGTCTATCATGATGATGCATTCTTGGAGTTTCTAAAAGTCTCAAGAGAACAGGTTGATGATGCTTTATCATATCATGGGAGTTTGAAGAGTCAGATTGACTTTCTCACTGTAGTACCAAGGAGAGTTGACGGCCTATGGCTCAAAGAGATAATGATGGTAGGAAAGAATAAGATATGGCACTTAACCATCAACACTCTACAGGGTCTAAAGCACTCAGAAGTGGATGTGTTCCTTGGAATGATTGAAAAGAAGGATGAAAACTGCAAGAGTCTCTTTGAAGAGTTAAAGGATGGTCAACCAGCAAGGCTACCTAAAGTATTCACAAATCCTAGAACCATCATCTATCAGGCTGCGACAAGAATTGATGATATCAAGCAGCTGGTCATCCCTAAGCATCTAATTCCTCTAAACAAATCTCTCATTATTGCCATCATTGAGCAGCTGAACAAGAAGAAGGGTTTAAGAACAGCAGAAGAATTGGAAGCTATATCTTATCTCAGGTCATACATTGCAACTGGCATTGTACCTGAATCTGCTAAGTTCAACCCTAGCAAGGATGGTGATCAAGACAAAGATGAAGACAAAAGTGATGGAAGGAGAAGGCATCACAGGAGTGATAAGGGTGATGAAGATAAAAAGAAGAAGAAGAATGATGATGACCAAGGTAAAGTCTCTGAGAGGAAGAGTGGAAGACAGCAAGCCTTAGGCATTGCTGACAGTAACCTCACCACATCACAAGACTCTAAGTCTAGGGTGAATACTGTTAGTAGTGACCTACCAAAATCTACATCTATGGCTTCTGCAACTGTCTTGCCACCTCAAGAAGAGAAGAAGATTCAAGTCAAGAAACCATCTATATATTTCAAAAAGCAAACTGCTAATGGAATACTACAATGGTCCACAAATAAAGGTCACATGCTACTGCCAGGCAACCATGTAAAAAGGATCAAATTCAAACAAGCTGCAAGGAAACCAAAGCTATCCAAATCAAGGACTCTGAAAATCTATCTAGGCTTAAAACTCCAACCACTAGATGAAGACTTTGATGAAGACCAACTGCAATTCTTACAAGCTCAAAGAATCTACCATGTTGCCATTGTTGATAACTGTCTTGAGATCAAATATACTGATGGAAGGGAGGAGAAATTCAAACAAGGAGGATGTCAACACTGGGGCAAGCTACATGACCTAGAAAGAATCATTGCATTGTTGAGCTTAGAAGATAAAGTGGAAAGAGTATGGAAGCTAGAGCTAATTGATTTTGTGAAGATGAAGAGAGATCATGAGGAGAGAATCAGAAAAGAGTGTCTTGAGAAATGGCTAGAAAGGGAGAAAGAAATTGAGAGACTGGAGATTGAAGCAGAAAAGCTAAGGGCAAATGGATTGTGTAGAGTTCAGTTTAACCCCTATGTGGTGAAGTATAGGAGGAGAAATGGGGATCAGGTCCACATCAGAATGAATCTACTCAACCACTATCCTGCAAACATTCTGAAACCAGTACTTGAAGATTTCAAAGACTCAATTTTGCTTGAAGAATTGGATGCTATGGCAGAAATAATAAAAGCTATGGATGAGAATACAAGGAAGGAGAAAGAAAGAAGACAGAAAGCATATGATGATTTGCAAGCCAAGGCTATGGAAAGGGAAACAAATGACAATGGCTAGTACGTCATCATAGGCTGTAAGATTACTCACCCTGTAGTTCTATCCACATTGCCAATCGAAATTCATACATGTACTGTCAAGTTTTATCTTTATGTATGTTAGGCTTGTTATCAGACATGAAATTGTGACTAAGGGTCTTACTCACAATTT
This sequence comes from Saposhnikovia divaricata, assembly GCA_036435485.1. NCBI lineage: Eukaryota > Viridiplantae > Streptophyta > Magnoliopsida > Apiales > Apiaceae > Saposhnikovia > Saposhnikovia divaricata. The sequence continues at coordinate 115,986,365 of CM071596.1, forward strand.
GGGGGAGATTGTTAGTCACAGAGGCATGCCTGAATACAGCTAATAACAAGCCTAAGTATGTGTAATGCTATGCATTACCTACATGACCTCTTAACTGAGGAAACCTCTAGTTGTAGAGTTTCTATTTATTCTGTACTTGTAGTAGGCATCAAATTTTAGTTGTGTAATTGTACTTATAAAGTCAAGAATAATGCTTGAAAGAAGTTCCAAGGTTGTGGCCTATACTTGTTTCGTGTTTTCCGATCAGTTATCATAACCATCACATACTTTGATTAAAGGTATCAACTCTAAGCGAAGTATTTAATGAAGTTAGGATCCCATGTTTTAATTCTCATAAGTAATTCGATTTTAATTCTCATTAGTTAAGTAATTCTTAGTTTTGTTAAATTACTTCTTAGTTAATTTAGATAATCAAAGCCCATCTTTGATATTGTCTTAGTAGTGAATAATAATCATACATTGTTGCATAGGTACATTAATCTGTATTGAACCTAAACCAGTCTCTGTGGGAACGAATTTGGAATTAACCTTATATATTACTTTTGACCGTGTACGCTTGCGTGCATTAGTGCAAACAAGCTACATTGCTATTTCTCTATTCAACCATTTTAGTGTATCTATAACATATAATGATCACCTGTAAACCGTGAGAAAGAACAAATAATAATCAGTTTTTTATATTGTTCTTTCCCCTACAAAAAGTGAACCTGAAGGGTTTGACACGAGTTATCAATCTTCAATTCTCTCTGTAGTTTCTCACTCTCTCGATAGTAAGTGATTGCAGTATATGTTAGTCAATTGACTCAATTATTCGAACCCAGTTTTACATGATTTTAATAATTAATTAATGTTAGCTAATTAATTCAATTGACATGTTTGTACATGATTTTAATAATTAATGTTTTGATTGTTTAGAAAAATCCAATCGTAATAGTCCCAAAAAATATTTTGACAACATTTATTTATTTATTTTTGTTTCATAAATAAATTTGACAACAATAACTTTACAAAAAAGAACAAATTGTTAAATTAAATGACCTGAATATGGTTTTTAGGCTCCTTAAAATGGTAGATAAATATGAATTCTTGTCTATAAATATAGGTTTTTCATGCCCTTGAAATTGGTATAAAATTGACCATTTTTAAGTTTAATTTAAGTTCATTTATAAATTTCAATTTAATTTTTATTTAAATATAATAGTATTTATTGTTTCTCAACAATATAACCAAAAAATTGTAGAAGGGGGTTGAATACAATCTTTACCACTTTTTCAAAATTCTTATGTAAGACAGAAAAATGAACATAGAAATCAAAACAGTTAAAGTAATGTAAATAGAAACTCAATAGTTATAAAAATTTCAGGTTGGCTTGTATGATCCACCTGAGATATATATTGAAGAATTTCTCTTCTCTGTGATAATTTTTCAATTACACAACTACAGTTTTTAATGCTTTGCTTTTACAAGAAATTCTAACAATTCTGAGCAAATGCACTTGTGTTTATTAGTTACAAAGCAACTGCTACACTTGGTTATATAACCAAGTTCACAACACCTACTAGAAAAAAAATATTTTTATTAATCTAGGTCCGGCATGCATGTTACTTCACTCCTTATCTTCATGTGAGTCAAACTGGATAGTTGTCTTTGACAAAATTTATTTTGAAAATACCATAAAATTTGCTTGTATAGAAAATGAATGTTTCCTCTTCTTTGAGGTTTCCATTTCCTGGATTCTATGTACTTTGAGATTCTATCAATCCATGTGGTATGCCAGTCTTGTTAAGTCACTATCAACTGCTAAGATTTAGATGCTATCCGTTGATGTAGCACACTTGTCATCCGTTGAAGATTGATATCCGCTGAGGATTGATTGTCTGTTATCCGTTGAGGGGCCTTATTCGTTGATGTATTATCCGTTTAAATATCATTTTCACTTATAAAGAATTACAAAGCACGAGCTATTTATGAAAATGCACACCTAGAGGGGAGGGGTGAATAGGTGTTATGACTAACAATGATCAATTAAAAAATATGCACAAAAAACTGTCTGGCAGCTAACTGGATGCAATGAATTAACAAACAAGCAGCTAGCTAAGATATGCAGTGCAGTAAAAGTAAAATGCAGAATGTAAAGAACACACAGCAATTTTAACCAGGTTCAACCCCTATCTCCTAATGGTCTACGTCCTGGTCCTCTACCAACTCGGTAAAGGAATATATTATTGATCACAATGAATTACAATTACACGATACAATAATATATCTTCCTGATTCTCCCAGTCACTGATTGCAACTTGCTGACAACCCCTGTTCCTCGAACTTAATACCCTCTAAGTCCTATACTTCCCAAGTATAGACTTCTCTAGCCTCTAGTTCCCTGAACCCTTGTGTCCAAGCTTGCCAATCCAGCAACTACCAACTTACACGTTGAACAATACAAGATTTAATGAATTACAATTGAATCTATGAACTCTCTCAAAGATATAAGTTGATATGAATATATATATATATAGAGCTCAAGTGAATATAGAATGAATCAAATCAGTTCGAAAGAAGCACTTATGTTTCTTTTGATAGTTGTTCAACAACCCAGAATGGAAAACACACAAGCCTATTTATAATGAACTATATTTTTGAATTAAGCAAACAACCCCAACGGTCTTGACCTTAAATCTCACGTATTTGTTGCTAGATTAATTCAAAACTAACGTTCATAAAAACTAACGTGTAGAAAATAACGTTTAGAAAAGATTTAAATAGATGTGAGTTGAAGATATAAGAACGTTGAAATACAAAAAACCATCGAAGATAAAAGCCCAGAAGAATAGAGTTTGTTGTTGAAGAAATCGTGTAGAAAAAAACTCCTATTAATTAAGATATAAAGATAGATATACGTAAATATATATAAAAACGATTTTGAAATATGTTGAGCCCATATATATATTTATACGTTCTATATAATTGACAGAATCCTTACAAATATCAAGTCCTAATAGATCTCAAAGAAAATAGGACTTCTGGTAAATCTGGACTCTGTCTGCTAGCTTGCTGCGTTAGAATAAAACCTTTCTTGTCAGCTAGCTGTTATACCCTGTTTTGCTCAATAATAAAGTAATTACTAAACCTGCAAAACAATGTTAGTCCAAAAACAATGTTAGTCCAATTCATATTTCCAGCTTGCTAACATCTTTGTATATAGCATAACTTATATGTCCAGCAAAACAGAATTAGAAACATACACAAGAACCTTGCTATAATATATCATTACAAGCGTACCAGCTTGCTAACTATGTTTTCATCAAAACTAAGATGCTTTCAATCTCCCCCTTTTTTATGATTACTTATTAACTTGAGATTGAGCTAAAACTCCCCCTCAATCAAAGCATCCTGCAAAATAAAGTTTAATAGCAGACTAATATATATTTAGTGACAAGCAATCAGCTTACTGCATTGTGTCATCATCAAAACCAATAGGGTTTCAATCTCCCTCTTTTTGATGATTACACACCAACAATCAGGAGTTAGATACTCCCCATTAATTTATTTTTTCCCTGCAAAAAGATTAGTATTCTAGACAAGCAGCTAAGCATAATCACATGGCATCACATAAACATTTAGCATTAAACCATATGATCCCAGCAAAGTACGTGATCGTGAAGTAAAGAGTTATAAAAATAAGTATAAACTCCCCCTAAATTACACATACTTTTAATCCTGAATTTTCTCCCCCTTATTCATCAAAAAGGATATCTACATGTTATCATGCAATAGGAAAAATTCAAGTAAGAATGGATTATCAAGTTCACATATAAAAACATATTGTATGCATATCAAAAATAAAACCTGTTATCTAAAATTCAGTTGCATAGCAATATCATATGTCAACAACGTATAATCATAACCTAAGGTACCAGACTTTTCAATTGCAGCTTACTGTCTAGACATTGTACATGCCAAGTTCCCATCGAAGAAAACAAAATTCACATCTTTCAAATTGATTAAGTTCTTCTTGCATTGCCATGATCCAATTCTCATCTTGAAGTGCTTTATTGACATTCTTTGGTTCCTCTAGAGCTTGTTCATCTGCTGTCAGCTTGCTGGCAGAACTCATTGGAGTAGATTTTGCCTTGATATTCTCAAAACCAAACTTCTTAAGCAGATTCTTGATGTATTTGGATTGATGCACATAGATTCCATCTGGATTTTGCTTGATTTGGAGCTCCAAAAAGTAATTGAGCTCACCCATCATACTCATGTCAAACTCACTATGCATACACTAAGAAAACCACTTGCACATATCATCAATAGTAGATCCAAAGATAATATCATCCACATATATTTGCACAACTAAAATATCAGTACCATAAAATTTAGAAAATAATGTGGGATCGATTTTACCTCGAATGAATTCATTCGTGATCAAAAACTTACTCAACCTTTCGTACCATGATCTAGGAGCTTTCCCTAACCCATATAATCCCTTTTTTTAGCTTGTAAACATGGTCTCATAGCTTCTCATTCTCGAATCCATGAGACTTTCCTTGTCTTGTTTCCATTTAAATTGTCTCCAATAATCAACATAGGAAGATGGTTCTTTACTATTCTAGTTGACTTCAGCAAGGACTTTTGAGCTGTGACTTCTTCCGTCATTCTGATTCTCTTGGATGGTAGGGAGGCTTCATCCTTTTCATATAGTGATATTTTGTAACAGCCCCAGATCCAGGGTCCGGGATCCGGTCGTTACGGTTTCCATTTCTGTCCACAAAACTTGAACTTACTTCAACATAAAATAAATTTCATCTTTATGACTAAACACAACAATATAAAACACACCCGTTATAGTCCCAGAGATGAAATCAGAGTAACAATCAAATTTTATTAATCACATTTGGACTTCTTACAACCCAAAAGAATTACCATATAAATACATACTCTTTGCCATCCATTTACATAAGTCCTACTAGCCCATATACTCGGTACTGAAAGAATGAATCTATCCTACCAATAGCTTTCTCTTCAGCTCTGGTAGTCTCATCGTCCTCGCCAGCGTCGAGTGCACCTTGTGCGAGTCATCTGGTCTAGCTGTTGTTGTGATATAATAATAAAGCAATGGTGAGCAATAGCCCACCAACAATAATGTATAACTGAACAATAATATATAACAGTTCAAAAGTATCTTTCAAACCATATGCCATGCATTTACGGAAATGATGCCAGTATCACATAAATGATGAAGTTACAAGGTAACTCAAAATGCATATATAGGTGGGGATAGCTGCTATGTCAAAGATAAGCCAGATATTATCATTTATCATAAAAGAGGAATTTGCAGGAAAAATATTGCAATTCCAACTATGAATACTTTTCCAATACTGCCAACAATGATAATGTTGTAGAAAATAAATGAATTTGAATGATGAACTAATGCTGGAATATTCACCGTGCCCGCTGTTCCAATCCTTACGATGATCAGTCGCAGATTGTACAGCTCAATTAGATTTACTACCGGTAGAAGGAAGAACTGACGGATTTACTTGTCTACCGCCCTGTTAGATCTCCCCGGCCAACGGTTGGGCCAATGGGATGGACCGGTGCTACTCGGCCTCTTACACGACTCCAAGTTCGAAAAGAAGTTCACGACTCTGAACGTAAAGTTCGTCCCCCTTTCCCCAAGTATGATACTTGTTGATAAGAACCCACAAAGTAGTCGTATCTAGTTGGAAAGGAAAATTCAACATCATATCTCCCAAGCTGCTGCTTGTTAGAGGATACCATCTTGTTCCAATAATCTTACCCCTCGAATGATGAGAAGGTTATTTAAAGATTCAATTGATAAACAGCAACTAAATTGCAAGTGAAAAGAATAGTTTTACAAGATTTATGACCGGGAAGTCAACAAGATAAATAACATTGCTCAAGTAGGTTCCCCTATAATATGGAAGTTTGAGCGAGCACTTAAATCCTTTTAAGATAGATTTAAATGAAAAATAAAGAGTTGGGAACCTATCCTTGATAAAATAGTCGTAAAAAGACTCCGAAATATTTTACATAATATCTGGAGATGAAAGATAATCTTCGAATAATATAAATCATTTTAAAAAAAAATTAAAAGAATTAAATAAATATTCCAAGAATATTTATTAACTCAATAATAATTACGGAATATTATTAAATCATAATATTGCTCGTAAGTAACCCTCGAATGAATATATAGAATTATTTACTAAATAAATCCCTCCTTAAATGAATATTTAAAATAATATTCATTAAATAATTAAGCTCCGATAAATATTTAAAATAATATCCAATAAATAAGTCAAACCTTAAATGAATATTTGAAAATAATATTCATTTAGTAAATAATCGTCTAAATGAATATCCAAATAATATTCATCTAGTAATCAAAACTTTAAAGGAATATTCGAAATAATATTCCTTAAGTAAATAGAACTTCCAATGAATATTTTAAAATAATATTCATCAAGTACATTAAACCTTAAACGAATATTCGAAAGTAATATTCATTTAATAAATAAAATTCCAATGAATAACAAAGTTATTATTCATTAAATATTCAAACTCTAAGTGAATATTCAAAGATAATATTCACCTAATATTTCTCGACTGCGATAATACTCAAATAACATTCTTCGAAAGATTTCCAAGTAATTGATACTTTATGGAAATATAAATAAGGTTTAATAATAAAATTCCTCAAAATAAATAATAATCTGTCGTTGGAATCCCTCCGGGTTTCCGCGACTATCTATATATCTCAAAATACCGACTCCACGTCTATATTTAAGAATGAATATCATATGCCCTTCGCTAAGGGTCTTACCAAAATAATCCGGCTTATAACTGATAATTCGTATCTAGTCTAGAAGCCAATATCAATTTAGGGAATAAGTATCATAATATAATTTGAAAATAGGCATGCATGCTATGGCATATGTATCAGAAACAACAGATATACATATTATCACAACAACAGTTCCAAGGTATTGGAAACTTGCCTGGTAATCAGGTGTGGGTAGAGATAGCGTGTCCTGGGTCTGCTCGATGATCTATAAACAATTAGAACATTCGAGATTAACCACTTAACACCTTTTAAAAGTCTAAGTATAAACTTCACTTAAGTTGAAACACGTTTTCGAATTATCTCGTTATACACCTTTTAGTGTAACTCTTTTTATCACCGATACGATCCGACATTCGTTCGTTATTAAGACATGTCATCATACCCACACTTGGTATATACTTAAGTCGTATAAGTTTTAAAGTCGATCGATTGCGAACCGAGATTATACCTCGAGTTTTATCGTTCGTTTTCTAAGTTATAACCAAAGTTATACTTTTAAGGGGTTCGTTCGCGTTTAACCTTGATTCAAACATTTTTATAAAATCGGAAAACGATCCGTTTGACATGTAGTTTTCTCTCATACCTTCCTTATAACCTCTAGTATTTATTTACCAAGATTCGCCACTGAGTAACATGCTTTACGAGGGTTCAATTGAAGTTACGAACTTTTACTTACGGTTTCGAACCAATTTTAGTAATTTGACCATAACTCTTAAACCGTAAGTCGGAATGTTTCGATTCTTTCACCAAAACGATCTATGACTCGAGATCCATGAGGACATGTCATGTTCATAACCAGTTAAGACAATTAACCCTACCGTGATGCACGAATTCTTTAAGGTTATCGAAAATTGGGCATTACGACGGTTATAAATCAAATATTTCCAAATTCCAAACTTTCCAATAATCATAGTTTCCACTCCAAACAACATATACATGTATTTAACCATGAACTAAGGCCAAGCAATGCCTTTCCGTTCATTTAAACTATTTTATCCTTCACCAAAGCCCAATCATATTCAAGCTTATAATCATGCTAACACCATAACTACTTAGATCCATCAAGAACATGCATAAACATAAAGTAAGGCCTAGGGTTTCAAGAGTGTTATACCCTCCTTGGGGTGTGTATGCACTTAGTAAGCCTTGTATAGTCCTTGTATAGCCTCCATGAAGCTTGGATCATCAACCAAAATCAAGATCCAAGAATTTTGTTCTTGAGGTTACTATTCATCCTCCACTTTGATGATTTTATTGAAAATGGAAAAAGTGGTGTTTGAGGCTAAGATTTCTAGGGTATCATTTTTATGAAATATAGGATCTATGATAAAATTTTGGAGATCAAACAATGGTGGGAAGGATGATTTCCTCCCTTGAATTAAAGGAAAAGCCAAATGGCTATAAGAGGGAGAGGGAGAGGTTTTTGCTTGCTTGGTTTCATCTCATCTTGCATAAAGTGAGCAATAATGCAAGATATTTGTTTGGCTAACCATAGTTTAGTTGATGGGTTAAGGCTTGGTTAAGGATTTGTTATCATGTGAGCAAGAGTTGGTGTCTTATGGTGCACCTCTTTGCTAACTAGATTGGTTTGTTTCCAAGGGTGCTAGTTCCCTTGGTGACTACTTAGCTCCTTACTCCACCCACTTGCACATGTTGTCTCTTGGTTCTCTGCTTGTTTCTTTGTCCGGTTATTGCTCAATTTCATTGATCGTTCGGAGGATTAACTCAAAGATTTCTAGTTAGGATTTTACCGGAAACCTCCTTAATATTTATACCACCATTCTCAATCCTCCTTTATAATTCTTGAATTTAATTTCATTAAATCCTCTTAATAAATCCTTAAGTCTTTCAGTGTCCAGGAAAATCTCGGGGAAAATAAAAGTGCTGTTTTTCAGAATCCGACAGCTTTTACATACACTCTTTTTCCTCCTGGATCACTAATACGAACTCAGAATTTCGTTCCGGGTACTTCTATATAGCATCGTCTAATAATATTCCTAATTCCACCAAAATCACTATTCACCACTTATCCTTTACTTATTCCTTTAAAGTTATATAGATGTCCCGGTTCTCTTTCGATCGTTCCTTAACCCTTTTTCGGAACCACTGGACTGATAACAAATATCGATTTGGATGACATAAGAATAACCTTCCCCCTTGGAGTTATCAAATCTTAACTTCCTAGGAGATAGATAATTTTTATCTAGATTGTCAATCAATAGCATTCTTCATGACATATAAGTATTTGAATCCATATCCATTCCATAATAAAAGTTTTAATTCCTACCAAAAATCGGGGTTCTTACATATTTTCTCTTGTGATCTCTGACCTCTAGGACCTTCCAAGGTGAGATTTAATAGCTTATCAATTGTTGCATCTACTGGAGAAGAGGTTTCAGCTGGTTTATCATTAGCTGAAGTTGACTCAGGTTCCTTGTCATTTTGCTGAGTTATTGTATTTGCCTTCAGCAGCTCGCTGGCAGTACATGTTTCTACAATTTCTTCCTCATCTCTTGACAGATCAACATTAGATTCTTGAAATGAAACATCGATAGACTCTTCAACAATACGTTTAGACATATTATACACTCTATAAGCAAGACTTGTTAAAGAATAACCCAAAAATATTGCTTCATAAGATTTAGCATCAAATTTACCATCTCAATCAATAGTTTTGAGTACAAAGCACCTGGATCCAAAGACCTTGAAGTAGCCTATGTTTGGCTTCTTGTTCCTCAGCAATTCATATGGAGTCTTGTTAAGAATAGGTCTGATCAATACTCTGTTAAGAACATAGCTAGCTGTGTTGACTGCTTCTGTCCAGAAACTTCTTGGCAGCTTGCTCTCTTGCAACAATGTCCTAGCTGTTTCCTGTAAAGACCTGTTCTTTCTTTCCATAACTCCATTTTGCTGTGGGGTGCTTGGAGTAGAGAATTCATGAGAAATGCCTCTATCTTCACAAAATGAGATAAAGTACTTTTGGAATTCACCACCTTGATCACTCCTTATACCTACAAGTCTTGTCTTAAGCTTGTTCTCAAGCAACTTAATTAGCTTCTCAAATTCACTGAAAGCACAATCTTTAGTACGAAGAAACAATACTCATGTATATCTAGAATAATCATCTACGATAAAAAATGCATATTGTTTACCTCCAATGCTTTTATATGCTTTCGGACCAAATAAATCTAAATGAAGAAGCTCTAAAGGTTTAGAAGTCGATACCACATTCTTTGACTTATGAGGAGTCCTGATTTGTTTGCCTAATTGACAAGCCGAACAAGTTTCCTTCTTGACATACTTCAATTTGGGCAATCCTCTAACTAGATTCTTTGTAGACAGCTTGCTGAGTAAGTCCATGTAAGCATGTCCAAGCCTTCTATGCCAAATATCTGGATTTGTATCAATAACAACTAAACAGCAAGATGAATCTTGCATCTCAAAGTGCAAAATATATATATATATATATATATATATATATATATATATATATATATATATATATATTTCCTTCCCTTCTAGCAACTAGGGGGACTTTGTTAGTACCAACATTAATAGTACATTTCTCTTTATCAAAATTAACAGTATGTCCATCATCATATAACTGACTTATACTAATCAAATTATATTTAATACCTTGAACATATTGTACTTTATCAATAGAAATGACACTATTTCCGATTGTTCCTTTGCCAAGAATTTGGAGTGTTTTACTATCACCAATTGTGACACTTCCACCCTTTTTCTTCTTGAGAGTAAGGAACTGTGATTTGTCTCCACACATATGTCTTGTAAAACCACTATCCAAAATCCATTGATTTGATTTTACCTTGACAACAAGACATACCTACAAAATAAATGAAAAACAACTCAACGTTTTGGTACCCATATTTGTTTGGGTCCAGCATGGTTAGTTGATAGAACATATAGAACATTGAAATTAGATTTCTTGATCCACATTTGGACCACTTTAGGAGATTTATTTCTGGTTCCAGCTGTTCTGACAGCTTGCTGCCTCTGAGTTTTCTGTCTGCTCCAACTTGATGGCTTAGCATTCTGTACTGTACAGTTGTTTGCCAAATGACCTTTATTTCCACATTTATAGCAATTTCTCCATGGCATAGCATATTCATAAGGAATACCATGTTTGCCATCATACTTTAGACCTGATCCTTCTCTTTCTAGTGGAACCTTTGTTTGCTTCATCATGGATTTGAGTGTCTCCTCTCCTTGAACAAACTTTCCCATTCCTTTCTAAAGATTCTTGATCTCAGCTTCCAACTCTTTGATCCTTTTAGCTTGCTGAGATATTTCCATTGAGCATGATTCCTTTGGATTGAAAGCCTCCAAGCATGCATCTTGAGCATCAATCTCTGCTTTCAGCTCGCTGAGTTCCTTCATTAGAACATCATTTCTCTTGAGAAGCACTTTGTTGACCCCTTCAAAATGAGATACTTTAGCTTTAAGATCAGCAATGATTTGAGCATGGTTATTTGCTGGAGTCTTCTCGGCCATAAGATCAGAAATGATCTTTCTAAGTTGAGCATTTTTCTTTTCAAGCTTATTGTTCTCATTCTTCAATTCCATGAACTCCACAATAGATATATTACTATGTTCCTGCATGGTTAGTGATTCCAAAATATTATTTTCAGAAGATGTATTAAATTGAAACAAGTTTACCGCACTAGATTCAACATCCGAGTCTGAATCTTCACTTTCTACAAGAACGTCTTCTGTGTTTCCTCGAACCATATCATTGTCAATGCCAACCAATGCATAATTGCTCATCTCTTCACTTGAGTATTCACTGGAATTAGATTCTTCATCACTCCATGTCATTTGAGCTTTACATTTCTCTTTGTCAGTTGAGGCACCTTATTGTTTTGGCTTGAAACAAACTTCCTCTGACTTTGTTGTAGCTTTATAATGCATTTATAAGGTATCCCATATATTCTTTGCAGTGCTACATTAAGATATTTTGTCCAAATCCGAATTTGATAGACCACATATCAGTTTATACTTTGGTTCTCCATCATAGCTTGCTTTGATCAGTTCTGACTCGGTGAGATCATCAACGTCTTTTTGCTTATCGTCTTTATCCAAAAATATAAATTGACCATCTTTAACGACCAACCATTCAAATGCATTTCTGCTTAGAAACACCTTCATTCTTAGTCTCCATAATTCATAATTTTCTGCCCCAATGAGAAATGGTGGCTTGTTTAATGATTCTCCTTCTGCAAAATGGTGTGCCATAGGATCTAGAGGGGAGGGGTGAATAGGTGTTATGACTAACAATGATCAATTAAAAAATAAGCACGAAAAACTATCTGGCAGCTAACTGGATGCAATGAATTAACAAACAAGTAGCTAGCTAAGATATGTAGTGCAGTAAGAGTAAAGTGAAGAATGTATAGAACACGCAACAATTTTAGCCAGGTTCGACCCCTATCTCCTAATGGTCTACGTCCTGGTCCTCTACCAACTCGGTAAAGGAATATATTATTGATCATAATGAATTACAATTACACGATACAATAATATAGCTCCCTGATTCTCCCAGTCACTGATTGCAACTTGCTGACAACCCCTGTTCCTCGAACTTAATGCCCTCTAAGTCCTATACTTCCCAAGTATAGACTTCTCTAGCCTCTAGTTCCCTGAACCCTTGTGTCCAAGCTTGCCAATCCAGCAACTACCAACTTACACGTTGAAGAATACAAGATTTAATGAATTACAATTGAATCTATGAACTCTCTCAAAGATATAAGTCGATATGAATATATATAGAGCTCAAGTGAATATAGAATGTATCAAATCAGTTCGAAATAAGCACTTGTGTTTCTTTTGATAGTTGTTCAACAACCCAGAATGGAAAACACACAACCCTATTTATAATGAACTATATTTTTGAATTATGCAAACAACCCCAACGGTCTTGACCTTAAATCTCACGTATTTGTTGCTAGATTAATTCAAAACTAACGTTCGTAAAAACTAACGTGTAGAAAACAACGATCAGAAAAGATTTAAACAGATGAGAGTTGAAGATATAAGAACATTGAAATACAAACAACCATCTGAAGATAAAAGCCCAGAAGAATAGAGTTTGTTGTTGAAGAAATCGTGTAGAAAACAAACTCCTATTAACTAGGATATAAAGATAGATATACGTAAATATATATAAAACGATTTTGAAATATGTTGAGCCCATATATATATTTATACGTTCTATATAATTGATAGAATCCTTAAAAATATCAAGTCCTAATAGATCTCCAAGAAAATAGGACTTCTGGTAAATCTGGACTCTTTCTGCCAGCTTGCCGCGTTAGAATAAAACCTTTCTTGTCATCTAGCTGCTATACCCTGTTTTGCTCAGTAATAAAGTAATTACTAAACCTGCAAAACAATGTTAGTCCAATGCATATATCCAGCTTGCTAACATCTTTGTATATAGCATAACTTATATGTCCAGCAAAATAGAATTAGAAACATACACAAGAAGCTTGCCATAATATATCATTACAAACGTCCCAGCTTGCTAACTATGTTATCATCAAAACTAAGATGCTTTTAATTTACAATTAGAACCTATTCTACATATCCGTTGATAGTCAACATGACTTATAAAACCTATTAACTATACTATCAACTGATAACTTGAGTCTTTCAGTACATGTTACTAAAGAACTTATCCGTTAATAAGTTACCTCTTCAACGGATGCTGTAGGACATGCCATCCGTTGAAAAGTTACAGATAATTACTTATACAAAATATGTTTAGGTGTTTTGATTTATCATCAAGAACAACATAATTCCTAACAATCTCCCCCAATTTATGCTTGATAGAATTGCAGACATAAATTAGCGGCTTGATGATAACAAAACACCTCATATGAATACAGAGATTTGAGCAAACATACATAATTGTATTAAGCTTCAGAAGTGTTCAAAATAAAAACTAAGTACAAAGTTGAGATAAAGGATTACACTGAGATAGGAAGCTGCTCCTCTAGCCTAAGCTGAAAAATTCTTTTTCTTCCTTGATTTCCTTATTCGACCCTGCTTGATTTCATTGGTTTCAATTTGCCTTTCCAATGATATGTAGAACATTCCTTCTTCATGGTCACTTTGGATCTAGCTCAGCCATTAAGAATTTCAAAGAATCTCAAATAATCATTGCTAGCTTTCTCCAATTGATCCCCCAATCTAAAGAATCTCCTACAGCCATTTTGGTCTCTGAATTCCATTATCCAATAAGGGTGAAGATGAATTTTCTTACTAGTGTATGGAATGTTTAGCTTTAGGTAGACTGTCCCTTGAATTCCAAGTGCTCCTTATCTTATTTATTGAGAATAGTAGTCTTTACTGCGGGAGTAAATCCATCGGTTCTACCAAGGTGCAGTAGTTTTCATTCAATATTTTGTGAAGAGGCCAAGTCTAGTCATTGCATTTGGGATTACAAATGAGGTTGCACCATATTTTTAAAAAAATTTTGCAACTTGATTTTTTTTGAAAAAAACCCAAAATTTTAATTTTTTTGATCAATCCTTTATTATAATACCTGAGTCTACCCACAGTATACAGTTAATGTGCAGTTAAACAATCAGAAAATTATGAATTATTTTAAAACAATTAGAGTTCACTTCTAAATTTTAGACTAATCCTATTATATTAGGAGTTTCCTTATTTAACATTCTTCTCATACTTTACTAATCATGGTTAGTTAACAATTCTAATTTAAATCTAATTATAATATCCCTATAATACTTAATTTTATAGTTAAAAAATATTTACTAAGAACCGTTCTTTTTGATAAACCAAATATATTAATAAATAAAAGATTTGATCTGATACATCAACGTAGAACTGAACAACATTACTAGGAATATTCAAACAAACCAACTAGGCCCTAAACAAAACTACTAAACCAACAACCTAAGACCATCTCCAACCCAAGACACCAAAATAGTGTTCCTAGAATATTATTTTGGTGACGAAATTACACCATTCACAAAATGCACTTCAACCCACGATCACTATACTTGATACTAAAATGAATCTTTCACCAATAAAATAGAATATTTTAACTTTGTCAATTTTTACATTATTAATAGCTATTATATTTTAAATTGTAATGTTATGGTCATACAATATTAAATTTATTAATATAAAAAAATTATTTATAAAAAAAATCAATATCTAAATTTTTGGTAAAAAATTATCTAAAAATATTTTAGAATTAACAAGAGCTAAGAAGAAAAGAAGTTTCAATTGATAAAAATTTAAAGTTAAAAATTACAAGAACAAATAAGTTTAGTAGGACATAGATGGGAAAAAAATTGTTTTGTTAACAAATATAGGGGCATTGTTGGAATTTTGAAAGTCACCAAATTTGGTGATCAAGGATCACCAAATGTACTTTTGTCACCAAATTTGGTGACCCAAAACTCATTTGGTGATCTTGAATCACTATTTTAGTATTGCATTGGAGTAGGTTTGACACTATATCCATCACTATTATAGTGATTTAGTGTTGGGTTGGAGTTGCTCTATTCCATCAGCAACTCAAATAGTACTGCAACTTGTTCCTATGCACAAGTTCTTCAAATATAAATATAGGGGGTGTTTGAGGAACTTAATTTTCAGAATAAATCAACTTATTTTAAGATAAAGTTAGAAATTCCTAACTTTTTTCTGAAAAAGTTAACTCTTTTTTGTTGTTTATAGAATTTCAAACATACATTAAATACTTGTATAAAAAAATTATCAATATATAAAATTTTTACCAGAAAATAAGTACATAAAAACTTATTTTAAGTCCGTGCCAAACAGGCCCATAGCTAGTTGCACCACCACTAAAGAGTCACTAAATCACGATATATTATTATATATTTTAAATTAATTTTCGTAACTAAATATTTATTAAACACTCTTTTATAATAAAGCCAATCACGATTATATTATTATGCAGTATTATTGATTTTCATGATATATAGTTAAAATCGATTTAAAATAATAATAATCATACTCAACCTAAAATCTGAAAAGACTATTATGATTGTCTACTAAATAAATTATCAATAAAATAAAAAAATAAATTTAAAAAATATCTGAATTCAATTCTTAATTCTAAATCAGCTAATCATATACAAAGTTAATATTATTTACCATAATTATTTTAATTTATTAATCACGGTAAAATTAAATTTATAATAATAATTTCTCAATTTAATAGATTGTTATATTACGGTTTTTAATTTATAAAAAATTGAATTAATATCGATAAATTATAATGATTTTGATTATAATTTATATATTATTTAATTATTATAATCATATTATATCATATCATAATCATATATTATTTTGATAGATAATTTAATTTATATATTATGGTTAAATTATGGTAAAGCTTTTAACATGTACTTTTGTAATATTTATAATCATATTGATAAACAAAATTTTCTTAATATCTATATTTATTTATACTATCTTAAAACCCATGCGATGCACGGATTTTTTTTAATATTATATGAATTTTTTTCATTAATTTAAATTAATTTTTATAAAACTTGAATTTTGGAGGTTTAAATTTTTATATGAGATGATTTGATAACAATTTTATAAATGTTATCCGTGATATTTCTAGAAAGTGGGGATTTTACTTAGAAAATATAGAAAAGATTTTAGGTTTTAGTTCAAAAAGATAATTGGTTTTTATTAGTAATTACAATATTATTATTGTATTTTTATTAAATAGAATACTCGTGATATGATTAGAAAAAGAGAGGATTTAATTAGAGAAAATTAAAAAGGTGACATGTTCTAGGTGAAAAAGGTAATTGATTAGTTTATAGTATTTATAAGGGCTTTTTTCATAAATATATATAAAAAAGTAAATTTTTGCAATTTTACTTTTGTTAAGAAAAGCTATTTGAAATTTTACTAACCTAAGTTTCAAAATTGCAAAAATACTACCTTTTAGGGCAACCCTGCCCACTACCCAGCCGTGCAACCACATTCAACTCTTTTTTTTTTTTTTAAGGTGGGTGCTATTTGGGTTCTAAGGCCCCGCAGGGGCACATTCAACTGAATGCAACCACATTCAACTGAATGCAACCACATGCAACTTTTTTTTTAAGGTGGGTTGATTTTGGGTTCCAAGGCCCCGCAGGGGCATATTCAACTGAATGCAACCACATTCAACTGAATGCAACCACATGAAATCAGTTGAATGTGGTTGCATTCAGTTGAATGTTGCCCCTGGCGGGGCCTTGCAACCCAAATCCACCAAAATCTCCCCACCTTAAAAAAAAAGTTGCCCCTGGCGGGGCCTTGCAACCAAAATCCACCAAAATCTCCCCATTTTAAAAAAAAGAGTTGAATGTGGTTGCCTGTGGTTGAATGTGGTTGCATTCAGTTGCAACCAAAATATCACCCCACCTTTAAAAAAAAAAAGTTGAATGTGGTTGAATATGGTTGCATGTGGTTGAATGTGGTTGCATTCGGTTGCAACCAAAATATCACCCCACCTTAAAAAAAAGTGTTGAAGTTGTTGAAGTCGGTTGGGTCAAAGGGGGGAGGGGTTGACCTAATTTGTAGTATTTTTGCAATTTTGAAACTTAATGTAGTAAAATTGCAATTAATTAAAGAAGATGGTATTTTTGCAAATAGAAACTTCAAATGTAGTATTTTTGGTAAATTCCCTATTTATAATTTAATTACGTTATTTTACTAAATACAATTGCTCGTAATGTTTTTAGAAAAGGAGAAATTAATATTGTCGGTGATATTTCTGTTAAAAGTGGGATTTTGGTTAGAAAATATAGAAAAGATGATACGTTTTAGCTGAAAAAGGTAATTGATTAATTATTAATATTATAATATCATTAGTTAATTGTATTAAATATAACCGCCCGTGATATAATTGAAAAAATTGAGATTTTAGTTTGAGAAAATAGAAAGGTAACGTGAAAATTAAAAATGTGACATGATTTATGTGAAAAAGATAATTGATTAGTTTATATTATAATTTAAGTATGCTATTTTACTTAATAAAATTGCTCATAGTTTTTAGAAAATGAGAAATTAATATTGCCCGTGATATTTCTAGACAAAACGGGAATTCAATTTAGAAAAAATAGAAAAGATGATACATTTTAGCTAAAAAGGTAATCGCTTAATTATTAGTAATATAATATTATTATTTTATTTTTATTAAATAGAAACGCCCGTGAAATAATTGGAAAAAAGAGAGGTTTTAATAAGAGAAAGGCAAAAATGTAACGTATTTTGGCTGAAAAAAGTAACCGTCCATGATATAATTGGAAAAAGAGAGATTTTAGTTAGAGAAGAGAAAAGGAAACGTGTTTTGGCTGAAAAATGTAATTGATTAGTTAATAGTAATTACAATATAATTATGTTATTTTATTAAACAAAATTGCTCGTAGTGTTTTTAAAAAAGGAGAAATTTTAGTAGATAAAATGTAAAAGTTATTGTATTTTACCTGAAAAAAGAAATTATTTAGTTACTGAAAAATAGAAAAGGTAATATGTTTAACCTGAAAAAGGAAATTGATTAATAAAGGAGAAATTTTAGTTAGATAAAATGTAAAATATATTGTATTTTAGGAAATTATTTAGTTATTGAAAAACAGAAAAGATAATATGTTTAACCTAAATAAGGAAATTGATTAGTTAGTAGGATGGATTTTATCTGTAATTTAGTAAGGATAAATAAGTGAAATCAATTGGTACCGTACCGACCGACCAAACTTTTAATGTTTCGGCTTTTATATAATAATATAGATTTATTTATATTGATTTTGATTTTTGTTAGATAATTTAATTTTATTAAAGGAAATAAGGAATTCTTAAATTTGAAAGACTTAAAAAAACCAAATTGAGTACAAATAAAAAATAATTATTTATAAGGATTCATTCGGTCAATTTACAATTTTTTGCATTATTTTGAGTCCTTAAAATCAAAATTTAGACGATTTTAAAACACACAAAACTAAAGAAATCATCTTTGATTTAGTGATCATTTAACAACTATTATCCAATCGAAACTATATGGATATTGTAAAGAAAATAAAGTTATGTACCTTTACAATGAATATTCTATTCAGTTTAGAAACCTACTTATATTTGGTTTAGATTATTAATTTTTTTTAAGTATTTGAAACTAATCCAATTATAAATCAAATAACTTTTTAATATTAGATCAAATGATTTTCATTATCTATTTTAGGATCCACTGATCCATACTATTTTGGTCGTCGACCATGTTATCGTACTATAAAAAAAATTGAATAAGATCCTCTTACGCTTATGAAAATATTTGAGTGTACCACAAATTAATTAACCAATCAGAAGATTTCGAATTATTTTAGCACCAATCATAATCAATTACTAAATTTTAGACCAATTAAAAAAAATATAACATATTTCCTTTATTTAATTTAAATTCCATATTTCAGTCAAGATTAAACTCAAAATACTAAATATATTTAGTATTATATATATTCTCAAATACTAAATACATTCGAAATAAAACTTCAAAATACTAAATATATTATATATTTAAAACAATAAATATTTAGTATTATATATATTATTTATATGTATTATAAAAATATATTATAATATAAATTTCATAATACTAAATATATTTAGTATTATATATATATATATATATTATATTGAATTATTCAAATACGAAATATATTCTCAAATAGTATTAGACATTATTTGGTGCATTAATTATCAATCAAAAAATAAAATTCAATACAAAGTCAATGAAAATATTTTTAGTGAATATTTTCATATCAAATTGGCCAACTCAGCGCAAAATTCTTATAAATCACTATTTCTTTGATACATAAATAACTCATCAATAAAATGGCATGCGACATCAATAAAAATATACAAATTTTCAATTTTTCTCATAAATCACTATTATTTATAGGTAATTAATTCATCAATAAAAGGTCATAGAACATCTAAAAAATAATCAAGAATGGACAAACACATATTAAAATAGAACATATCAAAGTTTCCTTCATCCAGATCGTTGATTAAATCTTAAATTGTGGTACATCTCTCGGAGATAATCTAGTAATTTATTGTAATCGTGAGCAAAATATTTATCTGATTTGTCAAAACGTATTCGAACAACCGATTATAATTGCGATTTCATACTATTCAAATCAATGAACAAATATAACAAACTCCTATAGATGTAAGAGTCCAAATGCCAAATTAAAAGAACCTACTCTCATAAAGTGAAAGGACGAAATCCAATATTAGGATATACAAAATCCACTAAAATGGTACTAAATTTTCAAGAAAAAGATATATTTATTGAAAAACAAAGTAAAATCAAGGAAAAAAAGGGAGTTATCATTCACGAGCAGAAAGTACAAAATCCAATATAACAGAAGATAACCACCAACGGGGTAATAGACTCTTAATAAAGAGAAATATTTATTGAAAAATAAAGCAGAATCAACGAAAACAATAAAAGGGGGCTTATCATCAATCAAAACTCTAATGTCATCCAATAAACATAAGTTGAATATTTTTTGGGAGAGGAGGAGAGAGATAAACGGCTATAGGTCGTTTAATAAAAGATGCCCTTTTTAATTTTGTAATCTTGAATTAAAGTAACAGTATTCAATTTCCATATTCTAATATAAGAGCAGACATATCAAATTTGCTTGGTTGGTCGATAATATTTATTTTTTAATATCAATAAAAACTTAAATATAGGTAAAAAAAACTTAATAACTTAGCAGATAGATTCTAAACAAACAGAGGTATTTATTTATTAACAACAAACAAAATTAAAAAAAAAAAGGGCTTCATTTTATATATTCTAATCTTAGTTTTGTTTTGTAGCATCACAATGTTGTTTTCAGTTATACAGTGACATACTTAGATAACTTGAGTCGAGTGTAACATTACATGCATGCAACTTTCATATATTTTTCTTTTTGTGTATTATTTTCGTTTCGTGTGCAAAAATAAATTCGTGTAGTTTAATATCGTTTTGTGTTCGTATTTTGGGTACACAAAAAAATTAAATGTCATTTCCATGCAAGACTCTGAAAACACATGACATGAATGTACATAACACAAACGATTTGTCAGGTCTACGTAAGCACTTTCTTCAAATATATGTCGGAAAAATATACTCACTGTTAAAGAAAAATGAATTTCATGTTTTTTAACCCGATAATTAAATTACAAGGACACATATATTATAATGTGAATACGTGTTTATATATTACACATTTGCTTTTAGTTTCATGTAAAGTTTTCTATTTTAACATATTAGTCAAATGAAAAAAATAGGTGATACTCATTTTCAAATATCTTATTTTACGAGTAGGGATGAAATCAAATCCATAAATATTTTCGGGTTTTAAAATAAATCCAAATACAAAACCAAATCCTTCGGGTTTCGGATTAGATTTGGTTTTTTCAGAAATCCAAAATTAGTAATAATGTAGTCAAATTTAAAATAATTAGTAATAATTAAATTAGTCTTAAAACTTGAGATTGAGAAATAGAAGTTCTACTTACTAAATCGGTATTGACAATTTCTAATGAAATATTTGAATAAATTAAATAAATTATATAACTTACATATAAAATATTGCATAAAATAATTTCAAATTATGATATTATATTATTTATGTATCGGGTGAGGACAATCACCATAAACTCTAACTGTCATATCTTACTCTAAGAAAGAGATATATTGGATATGTTTGGTTGATTGATAATGTTTATTTTTCTATAGTTAATCAGTTCACCAATAAAAGAGCATACAATTTGTAACAATGATATTGAACAAACACATTGGAAACTAGATTAGATAAAAGTTTTCTTTATAATAAATACGTTCGTTTAATGGATCTTGCAAAATAGAGATCCTTTCTAATATCGTTGAAACATGCAACCTTTTTTTAGAGACAATCTAATAATTTATAACGGCCATGAGAAATAATTGTTTTTGAATTTTTAATATGTTTTCAAAAAATTGATCGCGGCCTATACAAATGTTCTGAATAAATTAATATAATATAAAATCTTGAAATTTGTAAAAGTGATATTGAACAAACACATTGAAAACTAGATTAGATGAAAGTTTTCTTTATAATAAATACGTTCGTTTAATGGATCTTGCAAATAGAGATCCTTTCTAATATCGTTGAAACATGCAACCTTTTTTTTAGAGACAATCTAATGATTTATAACGGTCGTGAGAAATAAGTGTTTTTGAATTTTTAATATGTATTCGTGTTGAGTATTGAATATACCAAAGAGAATACAGGGGGGTGAATGGATTCTCGACTTTTCTTTTGAATCTGCTTAGTCGTGTATGTGTTTTTGTGCTCAAACAAATATGAGTGCGGAAATATAAGATACAATAACAGAATACTCACTTTAATCTAATGTTTTATTAGATCAAAATGTTGCTACAACCTGAGAACACAATTTCGTATTCTCAGCTTCTTTCTCAGAGAGATATTACTTGTAAAAACTATTGATCACTCTTTTTGATACTTGCTAAAGAAGTAGGATTGTTCACTTATATCATGTGAACAACTTGCTTACAACAAATAAGGTAGCAAATAAATTTGTTTTCTAATGTGTCTATCCTATTTCAGTAAACATCCAAACTGCTACAGATTTGACTTCTTAAAACCCTGTTCAGATCCATTTCTTTAGCTCTTTGTCTCTTGTACTATCTCTCCAAGCTTCTTTGTAGGCTTTCCAACGTGCTTTACAGTATGTGGTCCATAAAGCGTCTTGGCTTGTTGCAGGTTTCTGACTTGTACAATTCTTCAGTATTTTGTCTCCAAGATTGCAGTCGAGAAGTAACTCTGTTGGTGATTCGAGAACTAGAATTGGCTTAATAGATAACTCTGAGTTCTCGAATACTGTTGAGCTGACATATCGAATCACTTCTCAAATAGGTCTTTTCTCCAGGAATCCTTGAGATATCGAACAGAGCATTTTACTTATCGAATCCCTAAGATATCGAATAGCTTCCTGAGTCATTGAGATATCGAATGGAACATTGAATTGTTGACTCCTAAAGAATTCGAATGATACTTTGACTTGTTGACTTCTTGAGTTCTCGAATGGAGTAGTCGACATGTCGAATCTCTGAGATATCGAATGAGATATCGAACAGTACTGTCAGAGATATCGAATAGTGTCTCTTGAGATATCGAATCCCTGACTTCTCGAAAGCTAGACTTCTCGAATATGACAGCATACTTCTCGAATTGGTACTTAGGCAAATCTTCATTCTCCAAATTCCAACTGTGTTTATTTTGACAGTCTTGGTCTTCAAGCTTGAGGCATGATCCTTGGAACTTCTTTCAAGCATTATTCTCTGACTTTAATTACAGTTACACAGGTAGAATTTGATGCCTGTTATAAGTACTACAACAAGTTAAAACTTAACAACTAGAGGTTCCCTCAGTTAAGAGGTCATGTAGGCAATGTAAAGCATTACAGTTAATTAGGCTTGTTATTAGATGTATACAGGCATGCCTCTGTGACTAACAATCTCCCCCAAATTGTGATTAAGACCCTCAGTCACAATTTCATGTCTAATAACAAGCCTAACATACATAAAGATAAAACTTGAAAAGTACAGGTATGTAATTTGATTGAAAATACAAAGAGGTATCCTTACAAGTTATGAAGAATTACTAGCCATATCCTTTTGGATTCATCTCTTGAGCTTTGGCTTGCAGATTCTCATTTTTCTTTTTTTCTTCAGCTTCTTTAGCTTTCTTCTTTGCATTTTCTTCCATAGCAAGAACAATGTCTTCTATAGCAGTGAGTTCCTCAATTAGAGGAGAGCCTGATAGATTTTTAAGGACTTCATTCAGCTCTTTCTCAGAGTAGGAACTGATGTAGTCCATTCTAATCTTCACAGTTCTTCCATATTTCTTGTATTCAATAATATAAGGATTATACTTGACTCTACACAGACCCATGGCTCTTAACTCATCAACCTTAGCTTCCATAGCAACAAACTCCTCCTCTCTTTTCTTTAACATCTCATCACTTTTCTTTTTCTGTTCTGCCTGGTGATCTCTCTTCATCTTGACAAAGTCAATCAACTCCAGCTTCCATACTCTTTCCACTCTATCTTTAGAATCCAACATAGCAATAATCCTTTCTATATCATCTAGCTTGCCACAATGCTGACATGTCCCTTGCCTAAATTTCTTCTGTCTTCCATCATTATATTTAATTTTAAGGCAGTCATCAACAATGGCAACATGATAGATTCTTTGAGCCCAAAGGAAATGTAGTTGGTCTTCATCAAAGTCTTCATCTAGTGGTTGGAGTTTTAATCCCGGAATGATAGTTAGGGCCCTTGATTTAGATGGCTTTACTCTTCTTGTAGCTTGTTTGAATTTGATCTTTTTCACTTGGTTGCTTGGCAGAAACTTGTGACCTTTTCTGGTAGACCATTGTAGTACACCATTAGCAGTTTTCTTTTGGAAACATACAGATGGTTTCTTGAGTTGAATATCCTTCTCTTCTTAAGGTGGCAAAACAGTTGCAAAAGCCATAAATATAGATTTTGATAGGTCACTACTAACTGTATTCACCCTAGACTTAGAGTCGTGTGTTATGGTGAGGTTACAGTTAGCAATGCCTAAGGCTTGCTGTTTTCTACTTTTCCTCTCATAGACTTTGCCTTGGTCATCATCATCCTTCTTGTCCTTGCTGTCCTTCTTCTTCTCCTTGTCTTCATCACCCTTATCACTTCTGTGATGTCTTCTTCTGCCATCACTTTTGTCTTCATCTTCATCATCCTTATTTCTCATTCCTTTGGCTATTTCTAGAATCTCACATGTGGCAATGAAGGTTCTGAGAATGTGCAATGCCTCTACTTCTTCACCAGTTCTTATCCCATTCTTCTTTTGTAATCGATCAATAATGTCAATGATAAGTCTGTGATTCTGGAGAGTGAGATCCTTGGGAATGACCAACTTGTTTGATATCCTCAATCTTTGTGCCAGACTGATAGATAATTGTTCTTGGATAAGTGCAAACTTCAGGCAACCTAGCTTGTTGTCCATTCCTCAGATAAGCATATAGACTCTTGTTGTTCTCTCCCTTCTTCTCTATCAACCCCAGGATAGCATCAATCTCTGTGAATTTTAGAGCCTTCAAGGTGTCATAAGATAGATGCCATATTTTAGCACTGGTCACCATCATAATCTCCTTGAGATAGATTTGATTTAACTTCCTTGGAATCACTGTCAGAAATTTGATTTGTTCTAAGACTCCTTCTGTACTCCAATGTATCCCCCCCCAACCTTTGCTCGTGAGACTTGCAGAAACTTCAAGAAGGCAGCATCATGATAAGTTTCTGAATTTGCTACTTCTATCAACTTGGCCTCAATAACTACATCCACTTCAACTAGTTGATCTTCTTCATTTCTGAAGGTTTTAGCTTGCTCAGTTGGCATAGATCCTACAACCACTGTAGAGGTGATGGTTTGTTTTTGGCCACTTGGGGTAGTGATGTGTACAGGAGGTAGAGTGACAGTTGGTAGAGAAGGTAGAGGTGCATTGAATTTGGCTTTGCCCTTGCCTTAAACATGAGAAGTTGTAGGTTTTGAGATTCTTGGATGACCACCCTCAGTTATGATTATGCCTTTCTCCTTAGGCTTCTCTCCCTTAGTCTGCTGCTCCCCCTTAGGCTTTGATGTCCTTAAGTTCCTTTTCTCCCCCTTAGGCTTGTTGTTAGGCATAGAGGCTTTGGTAGAGACCCTTGGGTTGATAGAGGTGGGATTAACAGATTCATCAGGTAGAGGGAGCCCCATATGCTTCATCATAGCAGACACCATCAGTTGTTGATGTAGAAGAACATCAGTTGTGGTGGTGGCTTGAGTGTTCAACTGCTCAGTGAGAGTTGTTACTGTGTCTGTAAGATGAGAATTTGACTGCTTGAGTGAGTTTACTTCTTTCTCCAGAATATCCACCTTGGTGAATAACTCAGTAGCTTTAAAGCTAGACAATGATTGTTCCTTGAGCCTCACTACCTCAAACTTGGTCATATTATGCACAGGGACCTCAGTCACCAGTTTATCTCCGTATTGATTTACAAACATGGTCCTCAGCATGGCATTGGCATCAGTTGTCTGACCAGAGAGATTCTGAACTTGAGTTGCTAGATTGCTGACAGTTCCATGAAGCAAAGCCAAGCCATTGTCCATCTTGATGCAGGTAGATTTGCAGTCTTGTATGGTTTTGAGGACATGATCTAAAGTTCGAAACTTGGCAGCAGATTTCTCTTGATTTCTCCCACTGTCTTGGTTGTTTCATCACACACCTTGTTGACTTCTGTCTTAACACCCTTGCCAAGATAGTGTGTAGCCTTGAGGAATCCCTTGTAAGAATCATTCATGGCTTCATACACTTCACCAGGAGTCAGAGATTTAGCATTTGAACCCAGTGAAGTGAGGTATTCCTCTCTTAGATATTGAAGGGCTTCATTGAGAGTAATATCATATTTCCCTTGCAGCCAGGCATCTACATTCCCATGTCTCTCAACCTCATCTGCTATTTTCTCTTTTTGCATCTCTACATCATCCCTGTGACACAGCAGAATGGCTTCATAGTCTGGGTTTGACATATTGGATGTGACAAGGTTTCGGGCTATCTTTACAAACTCAGGAATCTGATCCACAACTAAGCTTTTAAGTGCTTCAACCGTCAATTGTGGTGGAGCAGACCCTGATCCTGAAGCACTGTCATGTTGCACAGGCTTCAGCCATTGTGACAAGAAGTCAGAGCTAGAGCTAGGCAAGCTAGACTCCTCAGTTACAAATGCACCTTCTGTAACCAGATGGAATGACTCTAGTACTGGTGTCTCCACAGAAGTGGGATGAGTTACACCAGTAGTTGACATTGGCATAGAGTCTCTCGTGAAAACTAGTGAATGCTCTGTGTTTGTGATGGTGTCATTAGGATATGCCCCAGCTAGCATTCCCTCACCATCTAAATCTGGTTCCTGGGTGGTGAGCAAGTGTCATGCACTAAGTCACTTGAGTCCATTGGCTCACCAAGAGAAGAAAATTCTTGATGATCAATGCCTTGCTCCTCAATTGCTTGAGTTGCAGGCTCCAAAGAAATTTGAGTGTTAGATTCTGGAAGAGTAGTGTCTTTTAGAGTAGATTTTGGCAACTCCCCCTGAGAAATAGAGGGAGTTTCAAGTGTGATGTGCTCTCCACTCTGTGTTGTGACAGCCTTATCACTCCCAGGTGTTGACTCTTTACAAGATAATGCATTGGGGAGGATGCTTGATTCTATAGATGCACCCAGTTGAGAGGATACATCTAGTGAACTGTGTGTCCCTGATTTTACAACTTCAGCCATTTGTGTGACTGAAGAGGTGGTTTTAGATTTCTTCTTCTTCTTCTTTGGCCTTAGTAAGGATGACTCAGGTTCCTCACTTTCTAAACCTAATTCTACAGCCAATGTTGCTTCAGTTAAGATATTCAATGGTTCAGAAACAATCTATTTTCTCTTCTTCTTCTTTTTTACTAACACCACCCTGTTGAGAGGATGATGCAGGTGGCTCTGTGTTTGGTATAGTGTTGGGTTGAGGGGGTTGGTTAGCAGGCCCTGGGTTAGCATTTTGTTCTACTTGCTTAGGCCTAGTTAACTCAGATTTAGAGGCAAATATTGGCATGTTGTGGGGGTAAGTCCTAAATAAACTCTCCATATGGGGAGTTATTTTAAGTCTTACATCCACATCATTCCTACTCTCCAAGCTACCAAAAATGAGTTTGGTCATGGATCTAGGATAGCCTATTCTAAATTTATCTATCCCAGGCAGTTCAATCAATTTGTTATTTACAAAATTAAGTGCAGATTGAATAAAACGAGGGAAGAAAATTTCAGTACCTCTCTTGGTTGAGTTCTTACCAAGTCTTCCATACAGCTCCTGCATTATGATTAGTCTAACATCAATCTTTTTCCCATACGCTAGGGCATAGCCTATTTGTTGAACAGGTGTACTGATTTGGTCAAAGCTAGACTTCCTTGCTTTGAAGACTTGGAGAAGAGTGGCAAAGACATAGCTCCATTCTTTTCTCAAGAACTTCCTATTCAAATTTCCAAGTTTGATTTTATCTGAGTAGTTGATAAAATCGAGGAAGTCCTCCAATTCAGCATTAGTGGCTAGTGGGTCATACACTCCTTGTTGTAGCCCCAGTGCTTGATTCATGTCTACAGTAGTGATGGTGATCTCCTTGTCCTGAATCTTGCAGTAGACTACATATGAGGTTATAGCATTCTCAAGAGCAATGACCTCCACAGTAGAAATCCTCCAAAATTGTTCTAGAAAATCTAGATACAGTGTTGGGTTGGCTGAAAGTGCATCCTTGATGTAGGACTCAGACATCCATCGAACAAAGCACTTAAATTAGCATTGGGTGCTTCCACTTCACTAGTAATAGAAATGAAGTTGGTGTGGATAGGAATTGTGAGTTGGGTATTTGCCATTGTTACACAGAGAGACGAGAGAAGAGAATGAAGGTTGAAGAATAAATTTAGCTTTTGAAGTTAGGGTTTTCAGAGGTTTTGGAACTTTAGATGCTTGAGAAATCGAATGAAATGAAACGGATAGATGTGAAACTGTATAAGTATGAAGTACTTGAATTATCGATTAGATATATGTTTTGTATCGACAAGTCAGTCATTCGAGAAGTAGAAATCAACTATTCGATAAGTCAAGAAAGACTTAATCGATATCTCAAGCAGTTTGTAACTCACAGCTGGCTATTATCTAACTTAGAAATAATTCCAAATTAAATAAAATATATTTTTATGAGTGATTTAAAATTCTGAATAAAAATCCAAAAACGGTTAAGATTCATCGAAAATTCAACCTTTTCAAATGATTCGATAACTCAAATGTTCTATTAGAGAACTCAGTCATTAGAGAACTCAAATGTCCTATTCGAGAAGTCAAGCAAGTCTCTATTCGATTTCTCCAAAATGCACTATTCGAGAACTCAAGAGTGTTCCAAATAGACTTGTTAGAGAAGTCGATTATAGACATGAAAGTCATTAGAGAAGTCTGACTTATCGAGCTACACTTTCCACTCATAAAAGTTGATTTTCACTATCTTTTCAAAATTCACCAGAATTATTCAATGAAGAATATTCTAACAAATTAAATAGTGATAATCTTAAAATTTCATAGAAATTTCAAGCTAATTCGAATATGATTTTCAACATATGCAACAGATTTGAAATATTTATAAATAATATTTCAGCCAACACTTACTTCAAAAATATTGAGAATTTAGATAAAGTAAGTGTTTACTGCTGCAACAATCTAGTTGATATTTTCACTTAGCCAGGTTCTGAAGAATTCAGCATTCCAATCTCACTAACCAACCTTGTGAAGGTGGCTTCATCCAATGGCTTAGTGAATATATCAGCTAACTGTTTATCTGTAGGGACATAATGCAACTCAATGGTTTCATTAGTTGCATGCTCCCTAATGAAATGATATCTGATGTCAATGTGCTTTGTCTTAGAATGATTGACAGGATTGGCAACTATAGAGACTGCACTTGTGTTGTCACACATGATTGGAATTCTTTCCAACACAAGTCCATAATCTCTAAGCTGATTTCTAATTCAAAGCACTTGAGCACAGTAACTTCCAGCAGCTATGTATTCAGCCTCAGCTGTGGAAGTTGATACAGATTGTTGTTTCTTGCTGTACCAAGAGACTAACCATTTTCCAAGAAATTGGCAGCTACCTGAGGTGCTTTTCCTATCCACTCTGCATCCAGCATAATCAGCATCAGAATAACCAACCAGATTGAACCCTGTGTCCTTAGGATACCATAAACCCAAGTTTGGAGTGCCCTTCAGATATCTAAAGATCATTTTTATAGCAATCAAATGTGACTCTTTTGGATTTGATTGAAACCTTGCACACAGACATGTAGCAAACATGATGTCTGGCCTACTTGCAGTGAGATAGAGTAGAGAACCAACCATGCCTCTGTAGACTGAGATATCTACTCTCTTGCCTTTGACATCTTCATCCAATTTGGTGGCAGTGGCCATGGGTGTCTTTGCAGGTGAGCAGTCTTCTAAGTCAAACTTCTTTAATAAATCCTTGATGTACTTGGTTTGACTGATGAAGATACCATCCTTCCTCTGACTAACTTGCAATCCAAGAAAGAATGTTAACTCTCCCATCATACTCATCTCATATCTGCTTTGCATGAGCTTAGAGAATTTCTCACACAGCTTCTCATTTGTAGAGCCAAATATGATATCATCCACATAGATCTGAACTAGGATAATATCATTACCATGCTTCTTGTAAAATAGTGTCTTGTCCATTGTGCCTCTAGTATAACGCCTTAGAATTTTTAGTAATAATAATTATTTATTTATTAAATGTGAATTATGTTGAGTATAAAATTGTTGAGGAGGTGAAGTATGTGTGAGGTACAATATTTGTGGGCTTAGTTGATGATTTATATGTGATGTGTAAGCCCAGATATTTTTTTATTATATTTTTTGGAATTTATCTCCTATTTAATTGTGTTATATTTATCTTCTGTGAATTTTATAAAATCCTCGGGATTAGCAGAAATCCTGAAATCTTTTTCATTATTAACTTTATTAGTTTATATGACTTTTAAAAATATTTGATGAATTATTTTTGGTTTTAAGGATTTTAAAATGATTTTGTGAATTATTTTTTCCAATTTATGGATTCAATCTTGTAAAATTCATATTTAATTCGTTTTTAATCCTAAAAATATTTTAAAAATATGTGGGTGGTTGTAATTTTACATTCTTCATTTTAAAATTTTAAAATTTAATGTCCTACCCATTTTTATAATTGATGTCGATTTAGGAAATGTTTTATTTATTTTTTCAGAAATGTATGATTCTTAAATCACTTTACTCTCCATATTTTTTCCCCAAATCCTTATAACCCCAAATCCCTAATTGGTTTCTACAATTAAAATAAGCAACCGACTCTCTCTCTCTCTGGAATACTCTGGATCTCCCTCTCTCATTTTCCTCTCTCAAAAACAATCTTTCTCGTCGTTCTCTCCATTTCCACCTCTCGTTCACTTGTTATCAGAAAATTGGGTATGTACGAGGAGTGGTTGTGATTAATCTCTCCCCTGCTTGTTAATTCCGGCTGTGGTGTATGCAAGTCGAGTGTGGCTGTGTGTTTATTGTGGGTAAACAGCTCGTGTGTGTGTGTGTATAGCTAGTAATTGTGTGGAAACTATGGGTATGTGTTTGCTATCATCTGTGCATGTGTGTGCGTGGTCAAGTGTGTGTTGTAGTGTGTGTGAGTTCAGCCAAGAGTGTGTGTATTTCGTGGTGGGTGTGTGTGCGTTTAACAGAGTGTGGGTGTGTTGGGTTTTGCCGTTTTAAACCTCTGTGTGTGTGCAGCGAGTTACGGTGTATAGTTGTGGTAATACCGAGCCTTGGTGATGAACTACAAATTCGGTTTGAGTATATCCTATGTCTATGATTATTAGCTTAATCTTCAAGTTGAGTACTTGGTAATGTGTGCTGTTGTGCTGGTTCGAACATGGAACCTCTTTCCCCTTCCCTATTGTTGACATCGAAGTGCTGTTTTTGCTATTGTGTATATTCAACGAGCGGTTGTGTTGGAAGTTGTGGCAGTTTGATTCCTGTTGCTGCTATGGTTTGAAATATGGATAATTTAATCAATACTATGTTGACTACTTTTGTGAAATCAATGGTTAAATTGTCTGTAAAATATTTTGTGTAAAGTTTCGTGATTGGAAACCCGGAAACGGGTACCTCCGAGACTTTGCCCCATCAACGATGATATTATTAATAAATTGAGTCGATGGTATTTGGCGATGATGATGATTTTCTGAGCCAAGAATTTAAATTTAATATTTACGTAATAAATTGTAATTTAATATCGATTTAGTATTAATTATTTAAACTGTATTGAATTGAGATTATAGTAAACTGAGAATGTTAGTTGAGATATGGATTTGATTAGTAATGATGATTATGTTGGTTGTGTCGGCTGTATCCCGACTGGCAGTCACCCGTATAAAGGGGATGCCGTCAAAATTTTTCTAAAAATCCTAACCTATTTCTTGAAAATGTGTATGTATAATTATACAACTTGCATAAATTATGAGTCGGGCTTCATATTTTTTTTAAAACTGATTGATTATGTGATAATGTGCCAGTTATGATTAAATATCTTATTAGTGGCTTATATAATGTTAGTATATAATTAAATAAATGTAAATTAGGAGATTATTCGCGGGGGGTAGATTAAGTTAAATTTTGATATTGATTAGCGAATAATGAGTAGAATTCTAAAATAGTGTTATATTGTGTGTAGATCCCAAGGATAAAGGGAAAGCTAAAGTCGAGGACGTAGGAACTCTTCGAATTCTGTGATTTCCTGGTTAAGGCAAGTAAACCACTTCACTTATATTTCCAGTGAATTATGATTATCATAACTTGATTCTAATGTTCGTTTGATTTATCATTGATATAACTGTTCTGTTAATTTCCATTAATTTCGAATATTCAATTGTTATACCCCAAATCGATTATATTGTTTTCGTTGATCCTTTTAGTGGCTTGACTTAAATCAATACCCCTTTTTCTATATCGAACTTGTCGATATCTAATTCAGAAATTACCCGACCTTATCTTACTTTGAGAGATTTGAGATGTTGACCTGGAATGACAGTGTCCAGGGTGTTTGGCAGTTGAGGTGGTCGATTGTTCCGACACCTGATGTTTAGTTAGGATTGGACTGTTGGTTTTTTTTTTTAAAATGTGGACCGTAAGGGTCGGACCAGATTCGTGGTCAGAAATTATTAAGGCCAATGTGTGCCGTGGATCCATTAAGGACATTGCTGTGTGCGTTTGTCCGGGGTTAGTGCGTGACTGATCAGCAGCCTAACCTTATGATGTTTTTATTTATAAAATGCATAATAGTCCAATCCTCTTCTATTTTATGATTCAGATAAAAGACATATCTATCAGTTGAGCTTTTATATTGTTGATTACTAGTTCCTATCAGACCTGCAGTTTCAGTTCATTTATGCTTGTAACTATATATATACTTGCTGAGCATTTTAGCTCACTTGCTTGCTAATCCTGTTTCTTCAGCTAAACACGAAGATGTCTAGGAGGAATGGACCGTCAGGTCGGGGCAGCCATAGGGGCAGTCAGAGAGTTGATGTGGTGGGATGGGTAGACAGCTTATAATCTTATTTCTTATCATTTCTGTATTGGTTAGACAGATTAATTAATTTATAGAGTTGTATATTATTTTATTCAGAACTTGGGTTGTAATAGTTAATTAGTAGTTGTTTCATACTGTGACCTGTGAGCGGTCTTGGTTAGTCAGAGTTTATGTTTATTTATAAATTTTGCTATTATTATGTCTGTGAGCAGGTTTGGTTATAGTTGGTTGGGTTTGGTTGATGTGGACAGGTGGTTAGTCCTATTTACGAACACATCATGCCGAATTTTCTAAAATTTCTTCTATATAAATGTTTAACTAATTATAAAAGCATATAATCTTAATGTTGGTAAGTGAGGGTGTTACAAGTTGGTATCAGAGCTACAGGCCGCAGTCACTGAAACAATTAGGTGGGAAGTCGGGGTAGAGTAATAGGAAAGGTTAGGATCGTTTTGCGAGAGATAGAACGTCTAACTATAACGTATATATGTACTACAGGCACCTGTTTCTAGTTCTGATTCTGACCAGTCAGAGGATCCAGTTGAGGCGGATCCTATACCACAGCCAGCGCCATTGAGATCCGCGTCCTCACGTGTTGTTTCGCAGAACTCGATGAACGGGCCACTATATCAGTTTACTCAGCCCCCTGTTCCATACCATGAGTACCAGAGAGTGGGTACAGAGCGAGATTTTTTGTTTGGACAGTTAGCTGAGGTTAGAGCTCTACAGGAGACACAGGCACAGATGGCTAGGGAGCGAGCCCGAGCAGTAGAGGAGTTGGGACAGATCCGGATGCGGCTACGGGTGATGAGGACTATTATCCAGACGCGGACTCAGCATTCGTCCGATGATGTGTTTTCAGCCATGGCACTCCATGTGACGTTGGCATCGGTGGTGAGTGAGCTAGATGACATTCTCGGACCAGATTAGTAGACGAGGATCAGTTGGTTGGTGGAGCTGTGTGTGGGATTTTATATGTCGTAGCGTAGTGATTCCATCCTGACGCATGGTACATAGATGCATAGTATGGTAGCAGCAGAGATTACAGTGCAACCAGTTTTGTTGTAGATATCTGTTGTACTGTGACTAGATGCTAGCAGTTTCCTCTTTTAGTGTTATGTTGTACCTTTATCGAAGCGTTGTTCTTACGCTTGTACCAGATATATATGATGATCTCTTTCTGCAAAACTGCGTTAAATTCCTTTCGCATTCTTATTTATTTTAAGCATCATATTTACCTTTCAGCATTGAATTTATTTTCAGCACTGCTTCTTTCTTTCTAGTACTGCATTTACCTTCAGTACCATATTTAATTTCAGCGTTATGTTTATTGTTCTGTTAATGCATCTATTAGATATTCATGAATACCTTGCATAGCTTTGATTTTTGTATTCTGTTATACCTTGTAAACTAATTGCTGACCCGAGTAATGATTGGGAACCTTGAATTATATTTCAATAGTATATTCACTGTTGGCTTAAAGTAGATTCTTTTGATATATTGACTCTTGAATCTGAACCTAATGATTGTCCGTTGATTTCAGAAATATGCCACCAAGAAAGAAGAAACAAAATACTCGAACCACCAATCAGGGTGAACAAGCCAACCCACCTCCTGTAGGTCAAATAGACCCTGCTTTGGCTCAAATGTTGCAGACTCTTGTTCAACAAACTGCTACTCTAGCACAACAATAGCAACAGTTACAGCAGCAGCTGTTGGCTCAGCAACAACAGCAGCAACAACAACAGCAACAACAGCAACAGCAGCAGCAGCAACAACCTGTTCCTCCGGTAGTCACCTTTAAGTCCTTCCAGGCAGTTAAACCTCCCGAATTTAAAGGAACAGCGGACCCAGTAGAGGCGAGATCTTGGCTGAAAGAGATGGAAAAGGCTATTGAACTGGTGGGGGTCCCAGCAAATAAACAGATCGAATATGTAAGTTACTTCCTGAAGAATGAAGCCAATTATTGGTGGGAGTCGGTAAAGATGCTGGAAGCTATGGAAGTGATTCCTTGGGAAAGGTTTACAGAGTTGTTCTTAGAAAAGTATTTCCTAGACTACATGAAAGATCAAATGGAGATGAAGTTCTTAGAGTTGAAACAGGGAAGTATGTCAGTGACAGAGTATGAAACAAAGTTTACTGAACTAGCTTGGTTTGCTCCGGCTTATGTAGACACGGAGAGGAAGAAGGCAAAGAGGTTTCAACAAGGGTTGAAGCCATGGATTCATAGTAAGCTAGCAGTTTTGGAACTGGATACTTATGCAACTGTGGTGCAGAAGGCCATGATAGCCGAAGGAGAAAGTGAATTGTACTTTAAGGAAAAAGAGGGAAAGAAAAGAAAAGCTGGGTCAATGAAAGGACGACAAGTGCAAGGCAGCTCTCAGAGTGTGCCCAATAAAAAGCCAGGGTTTCAGTCAGGAAAGAATGGGAATTCTAAGAAACCGGGATCAGGGAATGGAGGGCAAGGGAATAGACTTCAAGATTCAAATCAGCAGAAACTGGTTAGGCCACCCTTGGCAGAGTGCAAGACTTGTGGAAAGAGGCATCCAGGAGTGTGTGCAAAGTTGGAGGTAACGTGCTACAAGTGTAACCAGAAAGGTCACTATGCTTGAGAGTGCAAGGTGGGGATTGTATGTCACCGTTGTGGGAAACCAGGGCATGTAATGAGAGACTGTAAAGTACCTGTGGCGAAACCTCCGGTTCTGGCTAACCCAATGCTTCAATCGATTGAGGCACCCCCAACAGCAAATGTCAGACCAGTGGCGAGGACCTTCAATATGACTCTGAATGAAGCTATTAAGAATTCTGATGTGGTAGCAGGTACGCTCCCTGTAAATTCTGTTCAAGCTAAAGTATTAATTGATTCTGGGGCTACGAAATCCTTTATATCTAAAGAATTTGTTCAAAGATTAAATTGTGAGATATGCATGTTACATGAGGCTATAGTTATAGAAATAGTTAATTCAGAACGAATTCCAGTTACTCAAGTATGTCCTCGTTGTAAGATCGATATCTCAGGGCATTGCTTTTACGCTAATTTGATACCCTTCCAGTTAGGTGAATTTGATGTCATCCTAGGAATGGATTGGTTAACAGAGAATAATGCACAAATTGACTGTAAGAATAAAAAGGTGATACTTAAGCCCTCCGATAACGTAGAAGTTACCTTTAGGGGTCAGAGACAGACTAGGAGATTTTAACGATCATGCAAACTAAGAGGCTGTTGAGGCAAGGATGCGAGGGCTATATGGATTATGTTATGGATACCAAGCAAGAGGTACCTAAGATAGAGGAAATACCAGTGGTGAATGAGTTTCTCGATGTTTTTCCAGATGAACTTCCCGGGTTACCTCCAGATAGGGAAATAGAATTTACCATAGACTTAGCCCCAGGGACCGAACCCGTGTCAAAAGCTCCATATCGTATGGCACCTGTAGAGATGAAAGAGTTGGCAGCTCAGTTGCAAGATCTTTTGGAGAAAGGTATTATTAGGCCTAGTGTTTCGCCGTGGGGAGCTCCGGTATTATTTGTAAAGAAGAAGGATGGAAGTATGAGATTGTGTATCGATTATCGGGAACTAAATAAGTTGACCATTAAGAATAAGTACCCTTTGCCAAGAATTGACGATTTATTCGATCAGCTGAAAGGAGCAACTTGTTTCTCGAAAATTGATTTGCGATCAGGATGCACCAGCAGCGTTCATGGACCTAATGAATAGAGTCTTTAAGAAATATTTGGATAAGTTTGTGATTGTGTTTATAGATGATATTTTGATATACTCAAAGACCGAAGAAGAGCATGTCGGGCATTTGAGGATAGCTCTAGAAACGTTGAGAAAAGAGAAATTGTATGCCAAGTTTTCTAAGTGCGAGTTCTGGTTGAAAGAGGTGCAGTTTTTAGGGCATGTCATCAGCAGTGAAGGGATTAAAGTGGATCCTGCTAAAATTGAAGCTGTGATGAATTGGGAGAGACCTAAAACACCTACAAAAGTTCGAAGTTTCTTAAGATTGGCGGGATATTATCGAAGATTTGTTCAGGACTTTGTGAAGATAGCCACCCCACTAACAAAGTTGACAAGGAAGAATGAAAAGTTTGTGTGGAATGAGAGGTGTGAAGAAAGTTTCCAGGAATTGAAGAAGAGATTGGTGACTACACCTGTATTGACACTTTCAGACGAAAAAGGAAATTTTGTGATCTACAGTGATGCATCTCACAAAGGTTTAGGATGTGTACTAATGCAGCACGGTAAGGTAATTGCTTAAGCTTCGAGACAATTGAAACCTCACGAGCAGAATTATCCTACTCATGACTTAGAATTAGCCGCGATTGTTTTCGCCTTGAAGATTTGGAGACATTATTTGTATGGGGAGAAGTGTGAAATTTACACGGACCACAAGAGTTTAAAGTATATTTTCACCCAAAAAGACTTAAACATGAGGCAGAGGAGATGGTTAGAATTACTCAAGGATTATGATTGTACAATTAACAATCACCCCGGGAAAGCGAATGTGGTGGCGGACACTCTAAGTAGAAAGGAGAAAATTAACATGTTTACACTGCCTGAGGAGTTATATAGAGAATTTGAGAAATTAGAGATAGAAGTCTGCGTGCCTACAAGCAGTACGGATAGAAGTTACACTATGACGTTTCAGACCGAGTTGTTAGAGAAAATTCGCAGATGCCAGGAGGAAGTCATGAAAGGAGATGTTAACAAGTTAACAGGTGAGGAAATATGCACTCAAGTAGATGACAATGGAATATTGAGATTTTCTTCACGCATTTGGATACCGAATGTGACGGAGTTAAAGAATGAAATTCTACAGGAAGCCCACAGTTCAAAATATTCGATTCATCCAGGAAGTACGAAAATGTATCGAGATTTGAAAAGAAACTTCTGGTGGCCGGATATGAAGAGAGATATTGCCGAATGGGAAGTAAGTGTTTAACCTGTCAGAAAGTAAAAGCTGAACATCGGAGACCAAGTGGGATGCTACAACCATTAGAGATTCCCGACTGGAAATGGGAACATATTGCGATGGATTTTGTGGTAGGATTGCCAAGGACGAGAGCTAATCATGATGCTATCTGGGTAATTATTGATCGATTAACGAAAAATAGTGTCTAGATCTGAACTAGGATAATATCATTACCATGCTTCTTGTAAAATAGTGTCTTGTCCAGTGTGCCTCTAGTATAACGCCTTAGAATTTTTAGTAACAATAATTATTTATTTATTAAATGTGAATTATGTGGAGTATAAAATTGTTGAGGAGGTGAAGTATGTGTGAGGTACAATATTTGTGGGCTTAGTTGATGATTTATATGTGATGTGTAAGCCCGGATATTTTTTTATTATATTTTTGGGAATTTATCTCCTATTTAATTGTGTTATATTTATCTTCTGTGAATTTTAAAAAATCCTTGGGATTAGCAGAAATCCTGAAATCTTTTTCATTATTAACTTTATTAGTTTATATGACTTTTAAAAATATTTGATGAATTATTTTTGGTTTTAAGGATTTTAAAATGATTTTGTGAATTATTTTTTCCAATTTATGGATTCAATCTTGTAGAATTCATATTTAATTCGTTTTTAATCCTAAAAATATTTTAAAAATATGTGGGTGATCGTAATTTTACATTCTTCATTTTAAAATTTTAAAATTTAATGTCCTACCCATTTTTATAATTGATGTCGATTTAGGAAATGTTTTATTTATTTTTTTCAGAAATGTATGATTCTTAAATCACTTTACTCTCCATATTTTTTCCCCAAATCCCTAATTGGTTTCTACAATTAAAATAAGCAACCGACTCTCTCTCTCTGGAATACTCTGGATCTCCCTCTCTCAAAAACAATCTTTCTCGTCGTTCTCTCCATTTCCACCTCTCGTTCACTTGTTATCAGAAAATTGGGTATGTATGAGGAGTGGTTGTGATTAATCTCTCCCCTGCTTGTTAATTCCGGCTGTGGTATATGCAAGTCGAGTGTGGCTGTGTGTTTATTGTGGGTAAACAGCTCGTGTGTGTGTGTGTATAGCTAGTAATTGCGTGGAAACTATGGGTATGTGTTTGCTATCATCTGTGCGTGTGTGTGCGTGGTCAAGTGTGTGTTGTAGTGTGTGTGAGTTCAGCCAAGAGTGTGTGTAATTCGTGGTGGGTGTGTGTGCGTTTAACAGAGTGTGGGTGTGTTGAGTTTTGCCGTTTTAAACCTGTGTGTGTGTGCGGCGAGTTACGGTGTACAGTTGTGGTAATACCGAGCCTTGGTGATGAACTACAAATTCGGTTTGAGTATATCCTATGTCTATTATTATTAGCTTAATCTTCAAGTTGAGTACTTGGTAATGTGTGCTATTGTGCTGGTTCGAACATGGAACCTCTTTCCCCTTCCCTATTGTTGACATCGAAGTGCTGTTTTTTCTATTGTGTATATTCAACGAGCGGTTGTGTTGGAAGTTGTGGTAGTTTGATTCCTTTTGCTGCTATGGTTTGAAATATGGATAATTTAATCAATACTATGTTGACTACTTTTGTGAAATCAATGGTTAAATTGTCTGTAAAATATTTTGTGTAGAGTTTCGTGATTGGAAACCCGGAAACGGGTACCTCCGAGAATTTGCCCCATCGACGATGATATTATTAATAAATTGAGTCGATGGTATTTGGCGATGATGATGATTTTCTGAGCCAAGAATTTAAATTTAAAATTTACGTAATAAATTGTAATTTAATATCGATTTAGTATTAATTATTTAAACTGTATTGAATTGAGATTATAGTAAACTGAGAATGTTAGTTGAGATATGGATTTGATTATGTTGGTTGTGTCGGCTGTATCCCGACTGGCAGTCACCCGTATAAAGGGGATGCCGTCAAAATTTTTCTAAAAATCCTAACCTATTTCTTAAAAATGTGTATGTATAATTATACAACTTGCATAAATTATGAGTTGGGCTTCATATTTTTTTTTAAAACTGATTGATTATGTGATAATGTGCAAGTTATGATTAAATATCTTATTAGTGGCTTATATAATGTTAGTATATAATTAAATAAATATAAATTAGGAGATTATTCGCGGGGGGTAGATTAAGTTAAATTTTGATATTGATTAGCGAATATTGAGTAGAATTCTAAAATAGTGTTATATTGTGTGTAGATCCCAAGGATAAAGGGAAAGATAAAGTCGAGGACGTAGGAACTCTTCGAATACTGTGATTTCCTGGTTAAGGCAAGTAAACCACTTCACTTATATTTCCAGTGAATTATGATTATCATAACTTGATTCTAATGTTCGTTTGATTTATCATTGATATAACTGTTCTGTTAATTTCCATTAATTTCGAATATTCAATTGTTATACCCCAAATCGATTATATTGTTTACGTTGATCCTTTTAGTGGCTTGACTTAAATCAATACCCATTTTTCTATATCGAACTTGTTGATATCTAATTCAGAAATTACCCGACCTTATATTACTTTGAGAGATTTGAGATGTTGACCTGGAATGACAGTGTCCAGGGTGTTTGGCAGTTGAGGTGGTCGATTGTTCCGACACCTGATGTTTAGTTAGGATTGGACTGTTGGTTTTTTTTTTAAAATGTGGACCGTAAGGGTCGGACTAGATTCGTGGTCAGAAATTATTAAGGCCAATGTGTGCCGTGGATCCATTAAGGACATTGCTGTGTGCGTTTGTCCGGGGTTAGTGCGTGACTGATCAGCAGCCTAACCTTATGATGTTTTTATTTATAAAATGCATAATAGTCCAATCCTCTTCTATTTTATGATTCAGATAAAAGACATATTTATCAGCTGAGCTTTTATATTGTTGATTACTAGTTCCTATCAGACCTGCAGTTTCAGTTCATTTATGCTTGTAACTATATATATACTTGCTGAGCATTTTAGCTCACTTGCTTGCTAATCCTGTTTCTTCAGCTAAACACGAAGATGTCTAGGAGGAGTGGACCGTCAGGTCGGGGCAGCCATAGGGGCAGTCAGAGAGTTGATGTGGTGGGATGGGTAGACAGCTTATAATCTTATTTCTTATCATTTCTGTATTGGTTAGACAGATTAATTAATTTATGGAGTTGTATATTATTTTATTCAGAACTTGGGTTGTAATAGTTAATTAGTAGTTGTTTCATACTGTGACCTGTGAGCGGTCTTGGTTAGTCAGAGTTTATGTTTATTTATAAATTTTGCTATTATTATGTCTGTGAGCAGGTTTGGTTATAGTTGGTTGGGTTTGGTTGATGTGGATAGGTGGTTAGTCCTATTTACGAACACATCATGCCGAATTTTCTAAAATTTCTTCTATATAAATGTTTAACTAATTATAAAAGCATATAATCTTAATGTTGGTAAGTGAGGGTGTTACATCTAGTGAATTGATTTTCAAGAAGAAATTGTGATAAAGTGTCATACCATGCCCTTGGAGCCTGCTTAAGTCCATACAATGCCTTAAGCAATCTATAGACAAATTCTGGGAAATGTGGATCCTCAAAGCCAGGTGGTTGTTGCACATAAACTTCTTCTTCCAAGTCCTCATTCAGAAATGCATTCTTGACATCCATTTGATAGACTTTAAAGTTTGAATGAGCAGCAAATTGTTAACACAATATCACGCAAGTATACGTGGTCACAAGTAATATAGAAATAAATCAAGTTCGTTCCACAGAGATCTGGTTATGGTTCTATTTAGTTAATGCACCTATTCAACAATGTATGACTTTAATTCACTGCTAAGACAATAAACAAATATGGGTTTTAATTAACTAAACTAGCTAAGATGTAAATTATGAATTTAAGTATTAATTAACTAATGAGAACTAAGATCAAATTACTTATATGAGAATAAACATGGAATCCTAACTTCATTATCTACTTCACTTAGAGTCGATGCCTTTAATCAATACATGCGATGGTTTTGATATCTGATCGGATAACACGAAACAAGTAAAAGCTACCTCTCGGTATACTAATACCAAACTACGCATGCATCCGCAAAAGAGATAGAAGATGGGTAGACACCAAATATGTTTAGATCCTATATCTCTATAGAATTTGAAAACATAAAGTTTTAAGCACAAGTTATCCACTTAGATCACATAGGGTAGCATAATATCTCTATTTACGCCACAAATCATGATGTTAAAACATCAACCTATCCTATGCTAGCATGGCAAGTTCTAAATCTCAAGATCCGCTCTCGTTTCGCAAGAGATTAACAAATTAGATGTTCGCGACGCATCTAAATACATGAAACACAACCATACGAGGATATCAAGAATTCACCACACATAAATCTTTAAAGCATACAAACTACTAAGCTACATAGATAAATCCGTTAGAATCCCATGACAACGATTAGCTCATAATTGAACCGTTCATCGTCATAGGATTTAATGAAAACATGATATAAAGCAAGATATGAATAAAAGAAGTAATTATATTAATAAACAAAGAGTTAAGAAAACAAATCTAGAATCCAGAATAACACAAAAGATGAAGTAGATCTAGATCCGTTGCTTGTCACGAGCGTTGAATTCTTCTCTCCTTTTCTCCCTTGCAAAACTAAGCTATGATACAATAATAATAACTCCCCTAATTACAATGCTAAGATATGTTTAAATAGGCTTTAGATTTTTTGCCCAGCAGGAAATTACCTTCTATTACAATTAGAATTCGATTAAGGTATTAAAACCTGCCCAAAATACAATTAGAACTTGAAAAGGGCAAAATAGTAACTTTCCAGCCTTGCTTCACAAAGAACACGTGTGCGAATTTTAACTACACGCTCCCTGCACCTGCTATGCTTCCCAGGTTGTAGAAAATCTCCCAAGCTTCGCGTGAGCTGTAAGATCGCTAAAAACAGACTTCTAGAACTCCAGGTATGGCCAAAAGAGTGTAGACTGCGCAACCTTCCGGGAAAATCCGAATTTTAATCAGTTAATCCTCCAAACACGATAGAAGCATCCACCCATAATCGACATTCTTGCAACTCTGCACAACTAAGCAAAACACATCAAAACTACAGCAAACTTGAGTCCAAGACAATCAATTTAAGCCAAATTGAAGCGATCCAAGTGGATATAAAATCCACTTATCACACCCCCAAACTTAAACCGATGCTTGTCCTCAAGCATAAACAATTACAACTAACTAACTAACTAGTACCACTTCCGTAGGTGATCACGGTTGCATTTGGCATATGCAACAAGCCCTTTAAACCCCTAGGCAGCCCTAGTGGACGAGTAAGGTCTCGTGAGGGCCTATAGCGAATGTACCCACAAAATCCATTTAACCTAATGCAATGCAATGCATGAATGCAACTAATATGAAAATGCAACGATCCCCTTCAAACTAACCAAAACCAACTAGCAAGCAAATATCTTAGAGAATGCAACTAAATCCAAATAGAGCTCGATTAAGTTTCCGTATACTAACAATACATGAACAGAAACGTGCGTGTGTGCAATGCTCATCAGAAATACTCCCAACACTAGATCAAAATCATACATGCTCTTCGTCAAGACAATCACAGGTTTATAAATAGAATAGACTGTAGACACTTCATAACCTAGGAACACCTCCATCCTTATCCAAGGTAGACAGAAATTCATGCTTTATTACTAACTACTACGACACATATATACAATCATGCTTATTTAACCGTGCAATGGATGAGACCCCGAAAGGCTTATACAATAATACCCATGTAACGAGCGTTGGGTTAGTGGATCCCAGACTATAAAAGCCTTAGGTCACTAGGCACAAAGTCCCCTAGAACTTAATTGCTCGAGTATTAAAGAGCTCACCCTGGCTAATTTTGCATAAAAACAATTGAAACTTTTGACTTTTTTTTTCTTTTTTTTTTGTTTTTTTTTGTTTTTTTTCTATGCAATCTGGAATGAGAATTCTCAATTCTAACCCTAGACTACTC
The DNA here is from genome assembly GCA_036435485.1 of Saposhnikovia divaricata. Classification (NCBI taxonomy): domain Eukaryota; kingdom Viridiplantae; phylum Streptophyta; class Magnoliopsida; order Apiales; family Apiaceae; genus Saposhnikovia; species Saposhnikovia divaricata. The sequence continues at coordinate 116,030,488 of CM071596.1, forward strand.
ATATAAATATGAGCCAGCTACTAGCCATTTGACATCTAGCAATTGTTGACAATTATTTACAATATAGCATGAAATCCCTGTTTTCCCCCCAAACTTAGACTTAAGTGTTCCTACGCTATCAAGGGAATAACGAAAATATTAAATATAAACAAGTGATTAAATCTCAAAACATCCAAACAAGCATGACCTTAACCTAGCCCAAAAGCACCCAATGAGACTGTGTAATTAGTTTTGTTTCCGAAACACATAAGTCAATTTCATAGAAACTATAAGTCCACCCTCTATTCATCATTACCACACTCAATTAGACACCTACCTACCAATCAGAATTAGCTTGTTCTAAGGGATCATGAAATATGCATGCCATGAAATGCAACTAATATGAACTCACATGGTATACGAAACAAAAAAAAAAGAATGTCCTATATGAAACAAACGTAATTAATACGCACAAACATGCATGAATTACTACTAATATGAAAAACATGATATCTATGTGCACACATAATACAACAACAACTACTAATCCCTCAAACCACCCCCAAACTTAAAATATTCAATGTCTACATTGAATGGAAGTAAATACGAGGGAAAGTAGAAAACATACCTAACCAGCTGAGTCATCACCCTCCTCGGATGAATCTGGTGGAGGATAATGCGTACGAGCTCCATAGACTGGCCACCTCCCAAATAACAAGAATACTACAAAACCCCCAATTACAAGAACAAAAATTCGTAATAAAAATAAGATTAGAGAAAAAGATTTACCCAATACGAATCGAAGAGGTGAACTTGCAATTAAACTTCCCCCAAACTTGAATCCTTCTTGAACTCAAATTTTTTAGAGATGTAGAGATGTAGAAGTTTATAGAATGAATTGGGTTTGTATGAATAGGTGTATATATATAATGGAGGGATTGGATGAATAAAAATTGAACGTGAAAGGGAGAAATTTTGAGTGGGTAAGAATTTGAGGTAAGATAGAAAAAGGATTTAATAATTTAGAGAAAAAGAATTTGAATTGATATAGGTTTAGAGATGATGGAAGGGTTTTGGAATTGATATAGAAGCAGAATTAAGATTTAAGGATGAGGAAATAAGAGTTGGAATAGATTGTGGGGAAATTTTGTAGGTTAAAAAACCAAAATCGGGCAGAAAAAATAAAAAAAAATTCTGAAGGGTGTAACGCAGGCGTAACCTGCGTTACAGGTGCGCAGACTGCGCGATAGGCAGACACGCAGGCGCAGCCTGCGCAAAATATTCTTTTTTCGATTTTTTTTCTTCACAACACTCAAATTTTTTTTTCTTCACAACGCTCTTTTTTTTTTTCACAACACTTTTTTTTTCCCTACACGAAGGCGTGGGTTGCCTCCGACGAAGCGCTTCTTTAACGTCAATAGCTTGACGTTACTTCCTCAACTCATGGCGGTTTCAAAAGAATAACTGAACCATCCTCAACAGATAGACCATTCATACGAACGTTGACCTCTTGTTTGCTTGCTTTCCACAATTCTCTTCCGTCAGACTTCAACCTAATTTTACCACCCAACGGCCTAATCCTCTTCTTTTTCTTCTTCACACCTCTAAGGTGCTTCTCCAACTCGAACAGCTGAACAAAAATTTCTTCTTCCTTATCATCGGCTTTCCACCTTCGCAACACATTATCATGCCCCTCTTCAAAAATCACTAACTCATTATTTAAAAGGACATACCTCAAATGTGGTGAAAGTTTCCCAAGCTTTACATTCGAAAGATCTTGAATTGAAGAACTGTCAATGAAATCACTGATGTGATGCTTTAGCACGTGTGTGTCCGACTTTTCGCTCAACAACTGATCAAACTTCTTTCTCTGACCCGTATCAACTATTTCCACACTGCAACACTCTTCATCCTCTGTCGGAAATTTCATGGCCTTGAAAACATTAAAGGTGACATTCTGATCTTGCACCCTCATTGTAAGCTCTCCTTTTTGCACATCAATCAAAGTACGGCCTGTAGCTAGAAAAGGCCTTCCCAAGATTATGGGAATCTTCTTGTCTTCTTCAAAATCCAAGATAACAAAATCAGCTGGGAAGATAAGTTTATCAACTTTCACCAAAACATCCTCCACTATGCCCCTTGGATATGTGATAGATCGATCAGCCAACTGCAAAGAGATATTGGTTGGCTTTGGCTCCGGCAGACCAAGTTGCTTGAACACAGATAAAGGCATGAGATTGATGCTAGCTCCCAAGTCACACAAGCACTTGCTGAAAGAAAGGTTGCCAATCGTGCACGGAATAGTGAAACTCCCCGGATCTTTGAGTTTAGGTGGCAACTTCTGCTGCAGAACTGCACTACACTCCTCCGTTAGAGCCACTGTTTCAAATTCTTCCAACCTTCTCTTTCGTGACAAAATATCCTTCATGAACTTTGCATATCTCGGCATCTGCTCCAATGCTTCAACAAAAGGGATGTTAATGGACAATTTCTTGAAGACATCCATAAACTTCTGAAACTGTTTCTCTTGACTTTTCTGCAAGCATCCAGGATATGGAGGAGGAGGGTAAATCTGAGTATTCTTTGAAGATTGCTCCGGAGTAGACTTTTCAACAGGTTTCTTGCTTTTCTCACCCTCAAGTTGATCAGCCACCAAATCAGATTTCTCAATTTCTGGCACTTCAGATTTTTCAACCTGTTGATTTTGAACATCTTCATCTTCCTTAGCTGCTGATTTAGGATCCCTCGTGACTTTTCCAGATCTCAAAGAAACTGCATTGACCTGTTCTTTGCTTTCCCTTCTGCCTAGATTTACTTTCGTATCACTAGGAAGAGTTCCTTGTTGCCTACTACGTAAGGCACTTGCAATCTGTCCCATCTGGTTTTCCAAGACCTTTTGAGAAGCTTGCAGGTTCTTCATCATCATCCTCAAATCATCCATTTCTGATTTTTCATTAGATGATTGCCCCGCATGAGCCTGGGGCTGTTGCTGCTGAAATCCAGGAGGTTGATATGGTGCCCTTGGAGCATAAGGCTGTTGATAGCCCTGATTGAATGGCTTCGCTTGCTGACCCTGAAACTGCTGATAGGGCTGCTGAGGTTGTTGAGCACCTTGGTTGTTGCTCCAGCTGAAGTTAGGATGATTCCTGTTGTTTAGATGATAGGTGGCTGGAACTGGTGCAGCAGGTCTCTGAAAATTACTTACAAACTATGCCGATTCAGAAGAGATAGCACACTGATTCGTCTCATGTGCGCCCGCACATAGCTCACAAATACTAGCAACCTGCTGAACTCCATAATTAGCAAGAGAATCCACCTTCATCGTAAGAGCCTTCAACTGAGCTGCAATAGCTGAAGCTCCGTCAACTTCAAGAACACCTGCTACCTTGCCTTGAGAAAGCCTCTGTGTTGGGTTTTGATATTCATTAGCAGCCATCGTCTCAATTAGATCATAAGCCTCCGCATAGCTCTTAGCCCACAGAGCTCCACCTGATGCTGCATCTAGCAAGGGTCTAGACTGTGCTCCCAACCCATTGTAAAAACCGTTGATAACCATCCAATCAGGCATGCCATGATGTGGACACCTACGAAGCATCTCCTTATAACGTTCCCAAGCCTCACACAAAGACTCGCCAGATTGCTGTTGAAACTGAGTTAGCTGGTTCCTTATTGCTGCAGTTTTTGCCATAGGAAAGAATTTAGTAAGAAACTTATAAGCAAGATCCTCCCATGTAGTAATGGAACCAGCTGGTAGAGAGTGTAACCAGCCCTTAGCCTTATCCCTTAAAGAGAATGGGAAAAGCCTCAACTTGATAGCATCCTCCGACACACCATTAAATTTGAAAGTGTCGCAGATCTCGATAAAGTCCCGGATGTGCATGTTAGGATCCTCTGTCGAAGCACCCCCAAACTGAACCGAATTCTGCACCATCTGAATTGTGCTCGGCTTGATCTCAAAGTTGTTTGCTGCAATAGCTGGCCTGACAATACTAGATTGTATGTCATTGATCTTTGGCTGCGAATAGTCCTTCAAAGCCTTGACTGCTACTGGTAAGTCTGCCATCTCTTTTACTACTACAAGTTCTTCTTCTGCCAGTTTACGAGTTTGCAAACGTGTTCGCATACACGTTCAAGTACTTGAAAAAACCACGAAACAAACAAACTAAATAAGAAATCCGAGTCAGTGAACGCTAACGACCACTGATGACAAGCACATAAACTAAATTAAACACCGATGATCCCCAGCAGCGGCGCCAAAAACTTGTTAACACAATATCACGCAAGTATACGTGGTCACAAGTAATATAGAAATAAATCAAGTTCGTTCCACAGAGATCTGGTTATGGTTCTATTTAGTTAATGCACCTATTCAACAATGTATGGCTTTAATTCACTGCTAAGACAATAAACAAATATGGGTTTTAATTAACTAAACTAGCTAAGATGTAAATTATGAATTTAAGTATTAATTAACTAATGAGAACTAAGATCAAATTACTTATATGAGAATAAACATGGAATCCTAACTTCATTATCTACTTCACTTAGAGTCGATGCCTTTAATCAATACATGCGATGGTTTTGATATCTGATCGGATAACACGAAACAAGTAAAAGCTACCTCTCGGTATACTAATACAAAACTACGCATGCATCCACAAAAGAGATAGAAGATGGGTAGACACCAAATATGTTTAGACCCTATATCTCTATAGAATTTGAAAACATAAGGGTTTAAACACAAGTTATCCACTTAGATCACATAGGGTAGCATAATATCTCTATTTACGCCACAAATCATGATGTTAAAACATCAACCTATCCTATGCTAGCATGGCAAGTTCTAAATCTCAAGATCCACTCTCGTTTCGCAAGAGATTAACAAATTAGATGTTCGCGACGCATCTAAATACATGAAACACAACCATACGAGGATATCAAGAATTCACCACACATAAATCTTTAAAGCATACAAACTACTAAGCTATATAGATAAATCCGTTAGAATCCCATGACAACGATTAGCTCATAATTGAACCGTTCATCGTCATGGGATTTAATGAAAACATGATATAAAGCAAGATATGAATAAAAGAAGTAATTATATTAATAAACAAAGAGTTAAGAAAACAAATCTAGAATCCAGAATAACACAAAAGATGAAGTAGATCTAGATCCGTTGCTTGTCACGAGCGTTGAATCCTTCTCTCCTTTTCTCCCTTGCAAAACTAAGCTATGATACAATAATAATAACTCCCCTAATTACAATGCTAAGATGTGTTTAAATAGGCTTTAGATTTCTTGCCCAGCAGGAAATTACCTTCTATTACAATTAGAATTCGATTAAGGTATTAAAACCTGCCCAAAATACAATTAGAACTTGAAAAGGGCAAAACAGTAACTTTCCAGCCTTGCTTCACAAAGAACACGTGCGCGAATTTTAACTACACGCTCCCTGCACCTGCTATCTATCCCAGGTTGTAGAAAATCTCCCAAGCTTCACGTGAGCTGTAAGATCGCTGAAAACGGACTTCTAGAACTCCAGATATGGCCAAAACATTGTAGACTGCGCAACCTTCCCGGAAAATCCGAATTTTAATCAATTAATCCTCCAAACACGATAGAAGCATCCACCCATAATCGACATTCTTGCAACTCTGCACAACTAAGCAAAACACATCAAAACTACAACAAACTTGAGTCCAAGACAATCAATTTGAGCCGAATTGAAGCGATCCAAGTGGATATAAAATCCACTTATAACAAATGCCAAGAAGATTCTGATGGCTTCCAATCTAGCAACAGGAGCAAATGTCTCATCATAGTCAATGCCTTCTTGTTGAGAGTATCCTTTTGCAACCAATCTTGCTTTGTTTTTTACTATTACACTATCTTCATCCATCTTATTCTTCAGAACCCATTTTATTCTAACAATGGTTCTGTTCTTTGGTGCAGGCACAAGTTCCCATACTTTGTTTCTTTCAAATTGATTCAGCTCCTCTTGCATAGCAATAATCCAATCTGGATCCAAAAGTGCATCATCAAGTTTCTTAGGCTCAATCTGAGATAGAAAGCAACCATAGAGGTACTCATTTTGAGTTGCTCTCCTAGTTCTCACTCCTGAATTTGGATCTCCAATAATTTGCTCTGTAGTGTGTGACCTATCCCATTTCCTTGAGTGCTCAGTTTGATTTCTCAACCTTGATGTTGCTTCATCATCCAAGTCATGATCATTTTCATTTCCTCCCCCTGTGAAGTTGCTACTAGTCACAGGTGTGTCTTGGATGCTAGTCTCTTCACTGTTGATTGGATCATATTCTTCTCTTGCTTCATCATTCACTTGAGTTTGTTGAACTAGAGTTTCAACTTCAGTTTCAATCTCTTCATCAGAATCATTTATATTTTCAAACTTTAATGGATCTCTATCTTCATCATTGGCTTCTTCTAATCCAGGTAGTTTGCTGTCATCAAATGTCACATCTGTGCTTTCCATAACTTTCTTTTGACTGATGACATAAACTTTGTATGCAATTCTCTCCATAGAATAGCCAAGAAAAATTCCTTCAAATGCCTTTGCATCAAACTTCCCAACATATTCTGAATTGTCTTTCAACAAAAAGTATTTGCTTCCAAAAGTATGAACATACTTTAGAGTAGGCTTCTTTCCAGTCATCAAATTGTAAGGTGTCTTTCCAGTGTTTTTGTTGATGAGGGTTCTATTCTGGATATAGCATGCAGTGCTCACAGCCTCAGCCCAAAAACATGTAGGCATCTTTACATCAAGCAACATTGTTCTAGCAGCCTCAATTAGAGTTCTATTCTTTCTAACAACTACTCCATTTTGTTGTGGAGTCCTTGGAGCTGAGAATTGTTGAGAAATGCCATTCTCTTTGCAAAATACTTCAAGTAAGGCATTTCTGAACTCTGTTCCATTGTCACTTCTCAATGCAATCACACTTGCATTGTTGGCTTTTGCTTCCTTATCAACTTTCTTTATGTGCTCAATGATTACTTGTGGAGCCTCATCCTTTGATGCTAGGAATTCCACCCATGTATACCTTGTGTAGTCATCAACCATCACTAGGGCATACTTCTTTCTTGAGAGTGACATAATATTGATAGGCCCAAACAAATCCATATGAATTAATTGCAGGGGCTTGGTGATTGATGTCACTGTCTTTGATTTGTGGCTTGACCTTTTCATCTTTCCTTTTTGGCAAGCCTCACACACTCCTTCTTGACAGAATTCAAGTGTGGGCATGCCTCTCACTAACTCTCTTTTGACTAGAGAATTAATGGCCTTGAAGTTCAGGTGTGATAACTTCTTGTGCCATAGCCAACAATCTTCATTTGATGCTTTTGAGTAGAAGCAACAAACTTTGTCCTTATTTTCAAAGTCCATATTGGCTACAAACAGGCTCTCTTTTCTTACTCCAGATAGAGCAAAATCGCCAGTCTTCTTGGGGGTGATCAAACATTCATTTTGTCAAAATTTACCTTGAATCCTCTATCAGTAAACTGACCAACACTTAGCAGATTATGCTTGAGACCCTTGACTAGTGCTACATCTTCAATGATGACATTACCAACTTTTAACTTGCCATATCCCAATGTGTTACCCATGCTGTCATCTCCAAAAGCAACCATTGGTCCAGCCTTCTCCTCGTATTGTGATAGCAGGGCCATATCACCAGTCATGTGATTTGAGCATCCACTGTCCAAAATCCACATGACCTTCTTTTCACTTTCTTTGCCCTGCAAGCACAAAGGTATTACTTTTTCTTTGGTACCCAAACAAGTTTGGGTCCACTTGGCTTAGAAACAGATTTATCAAAAACAGCATTCTTATCAACTTTCTTAGGACTAGTCTTCTTGTCACTGTTAGAAGTCTTAGAATCTGAGTTCTTAGACATAGGTGATAGAGGTACCTTCCTAACTCTAGGAGGACTTGAAGACTCTGACCTTGTGTAGTGTGTGTGAATGTTGTGACTGATGCAACCATCAATGAATTGTCTTCTCAGATCAAAACAGCTAGTCATAATATTCATGTTGCATGGAATACAGTCAAGTTTATCACAGAAAGGTGAATCTCTATGTCTTAAAGGCACAGAGCAATCATAGAAAGGCTTAGATACACTACCAGTTGGTTTCTTGCATGCATGAGTTAAGTGATTAGTGCTAAAAAAGTTTTGACAAACTTTCCTAGGAGCATTTGGCACATAAGCATAATTATTATTCTTGTTTATCCCTAGCTTGCCATTCCTGTTTTGTTTCTTATTAGCCACTTTCTTCTCAGATTCATTTTTCCCAGCTGAAACAAACTTCACAAACTTCTCAGGTATAGGTCTACCTCCTACTGGCTTCTTGGCTTTTGCCTTAACACTCTCACTCTTAGAGGATGCTGGTTGTTCATTAGACTGTGCCTCATCCTCATCATTCAACATTTGCTTAATGAGTAAGGCATCCTCATCAATTTCAAATGTTGGTTCTTTAAAAATTGGAGACTCAGTCTTTTTCAAAATGTGAGGCACTTCATCCTGAACAACTATGTCATCTTCAATGACAGCATAGCCTTTCCTCTGTTTAAGAGTGCCATAGTCAAGTCCAATGGGAGACTTGGGTTTAACTTGGTTTTTCTCATGGTAGGACTGCAATAGACTAGAGGAGTTCTTAAAGGTTTTCAGTTTGAATTCATTTTCAGTTAGTTCATCCCTAAGAGCCTTCTCAACCTGACTAGCACATCGAACCTTATTCTGCAGATATTCAACTTCTTTCTTAAGGTTATCTACTTGCATAACAGTTAGCTCAAGTTCCTCATTCTTCTTGTTTAACAATTCATTCTTAGCAGACAATTTGGCAATTTCTTCATTAGCAGCAGTCATACTAGTATTAATATTAAACATTTCAATAGATAGTTGTTCAACCATGCATTTATACTCAGAAACAGACATATCTATGGTAGTGAGAGATGGTACCTGAAAGTCAGATAGAGATTAATCATCCTTGGAATCAGCCATCAAGGCATAGTTGCTGAATTCTTGCTCTTCTCCATCACTTTCAGAGTCATCCCAACATTTCCCTTCGGCTATGTAGGCCTTGCCTTGTGTTTGCTTTTTCAGAAGGGCCTCATACTTAGCTTCAAGCTCTAGAAACTCCTTATCCTTCTTTTTAGGCTTCTTGCATTCACTCTTAAAATGCCCTAGGTCATTGCATCTATAACACTTTACTGATGACCTATCCACATGGCTGGTTTTGAATTTATTCTTGTTTGCTTTCACAGGTGCCTTGCTCTTGTTGAATGAATGGTTTTGGGGTCTAGATTTGAAGGGTTGGTTCCTCTTAAATCTGATGTTTGGAAACTTTCTGGCCATGAAAGCATATAAAGTGTTTTCCATGCCATCTAGCTCCTCAAGAGTATAGAACTCTTCTTCTTCCTTCTCCTCAACAGGTTCAGTCACTTCACCTTCATTATTCATCATCTACTATCTCTTCTATCCTCAGCTGACTTGTAGATGCTTCTAGGTCTTGAACAGATTTGTTGACAATCAAGGCACATGATGTGTTTATCATTCTGCCTTGGTTGGCTTGGATAGCCCTCTTCTGAAGCAACTCAAGCTCATGAGTCTTTAAAACTCCATAGAGCACATCATATGTGACTTTGTTCAAATCTCTTTCTCTTAGAGAAATGACCCTTTGCTCTAGATGGTTTGGTGAAGACAATAGAAACTTCATGTTCAACTCCTTGGTGCTTTAAACCTTCCCATTCATCTGTAGCTCAGTCACCAGCTTGTGAAACCCTTCAAACATGTCTGTAATGCTTTCTTTGGTCTGAGCCATGAAAGCTTCATACTGTGTGACCAGTATCTGTTTCTTGTTTTCTCTAACCTCCTCTGTTCCTTCACATAACACCTCAATATGATCCCACATCTCCTTTGCTGTTTTGCAAGAGGCTATGTTAGCAAACAATGACAGTTCCATAGAATCTATGATTAATAACATGAGATGACTGTCGAGAGCAATCATCTCCTTTTCTATCTCTGTCCATTTGGATGGTTCTTTAGCCACATAGGATCTTGGAATGGTTACAGTTCCAACAGTCTTTTCAGGAATCTCCTGTTGTGGAACAAAGGGACAATTCTTGAGTATCTCAGGATATAGAGGGTTGGCAGCTTTGATGAACAACAGCATTTAATCTTCTAGAGGTTGTAATTCTTTTTGTCGAACTTATGGACCTTCACTGTTCCTGTAGTCTTTGGTGTATTCATGATCTTTTTCTCTTTTTAGATAAACAGCCTGCTCTGATACCACTTGTTGAGTATTGAATGAGAATACAGAGGGGGGGTGAATGGATTCTCGACTTTTCTTTTGAATATGCCTAGTCGAGTATGTGTTTTTGTGCTCAAACAAATATGAGTGCGGAAATATAAGACACAACAACACAATACTCACTTTAATCTAATGTTTTATTAGATCAAAATGTTGCTACAACCTGAGAACACAATTTCGTATTCTCAGCTTCTTTCTCAGAGAGATATTACTTGTAAAAACTATTGTTCACTCTTTTTGATACTTGCTAAAGAAGTAGGGTTGTTCACTTATATCATGTGAACAACTTGCTTACAACAAATAAGGTAGCAAACAAATTTGCTTTCTAATGTGTCTATCTTATTTGAGTAAACATCCAAACTTCTATAGATTTGACTTCTTAGAACTCTGTTCAGATCCACTTCTTTAGCTCTTTGTCTCTTGTACTATCTCTCCAAGCTTCTTTGTAGGCTTTCCAAAGTACTTTACAGTATGTGGTCCATAAAACGTCTTGGCTTGTTGCAGGTTTCTGACTTGTACAATTCTTCAGTATTTTGTCTCCAAGATTGCAATCGAGAAGGAACTCTGTTGGTGATTCGAGAACTAGAATTGGCTTAATCGATAACTCTGAGTTCTCGAATAATGTTGTGCTGACATATCGAATCATTTCTCGAATAGGTCTTTTCTCCAGGAATCCTTGAGATATCGAATAGAGCATTTTACTTATCGAATCCGTGAGATATCGAATAGCTTCCTGAGTCATTGAGATATCGAATGGAACATTGACTTGTTGACTCCTAGAGAACTCGAATGATACTTTGACTTGTTGACTTCTTGAGTTCTCGAATGGAGTAGTCGACATGTCGAATCTCTGAGATATCGAACAGTACTGTCAGAGATATCGAATAGTGTCTCTTGAGATATCGAATCCCTGACTTCTCGAAAGCTAGACTTCTCTAATATGACAACATACTTCTTGAATTGGTACTTAGGCAAATCTTCATTCTCCAAATTCCAACTGTGTTTATTTTGACAGTCTTGGTCTTCAAGCTTGAGGCAATGATCCTTGGAACTTCTTTCAAGCATTATTATCTGACTTTAATTACAGTTACACAGGTAGAATTTGATGCCTGTTATAAGTACTACAACAAGTAGAAACTCTACAACTAGTGGTTCCCTCAGTTAAGAGGTCATGTAGGTAATGCAAAGCATTACAATTAATTAGGCTTGTTATTAGATGTATACAGGCATGCCTCTGTGACTAACAATTCGAAAAATTGATCGCGACCTATACAAATATTCTGAATGAATTAATATAATATAAATTCTTGAAATACATGGTACTACACATTTAAATATATCAAATTCCCTAAATAACAAAACTTAAAATATGGTTAAAAACTTATGAACTTGGTAAAAAGATTCTAAAAAAAGTGAGAAATCAAATGAAAAATAAAATTAATAAAAAACAATAAAGAGGAGCTTAGAACATTTCAACGGGGAATGTGAATGTTATGATAATTGTTTGATAATATTGATAATATTAATGCAACTGGTATAAGTTGGGAAATAAGTAATTTTATACTTAAATTAATTATAGCCGAATGAAATTATCTTTATTTTAAAAATGATTAAAATAATATGTTCATATTAATTAATTAATAAATTTTACTGTTCGGTGCGTAGCACGGGTAAAATGCTAGTTCATCTGAAAGGACGCGAATTCATTTCATAAATTATTATATACACATTTGAAAATTTTCTTTTAATTTTGGAAGAACATTGTTTTTTTAAAAAAATAGTAACGACGTTGTTATCTTCTTCCACTTTGTTACTTGGACCAGTGTTATAGTGGTCCAATAAGTTTTAGTTTCTATTTGTATTAGGTCCAACTTGAGCAGCCCACCACTAGCAGTATGTTCAGGGCCTAAGAGCAAGTCCAACAACGTCCTAGTTGGTGCCCTATAAATATAATAAATATAGTGTCCTAGTGATTTAAGTCATGATTTTTGTGTATCAATTCCAACAATATGCCTTATACTTGTGCCTTATAAATTAAAATAATAATATATTTGAATTAGAATTGGAGGGAAGGGAAAAAAGAGAGGAGAGAGAAGTGTAGAAAATGAGGGAAGTTAATTTTTTATTGTTAAAAATGATTTAGGACAAGTATAGATGTGCCTTAAAAGTAGAGCATGAGATGAATGTCCTAGTGTTTTAAGGCACCACTAGAACATTGTTGGAGCACAAAAAGTGACTAAATGTCCTAAATATTGATTTAGGACAATATTTAGGACATTGTTGGACTTGCTCTAAGGCAACAAGTCCGGGGGACTTTGGTTCTTCCTGAAAGCTGGTAGCTTATTGGGCTTGGTTCTTTGGGACTAGTTAGGGGTGGGTTTTGATTGTTTTGAACCCGTAACACCAATATTTATACAGGAAAGGTTAATTTTGGAGCAAATTTATTTTTTTAGAATAAGTTGAGCCATATTTTTTTTTTTGAATAAAAAATATTCAAAAAAAAGTTGAGCCATACTTTTTGGATATTTATCAAAAATATTATATTTTATAATATATTTTTTTGTAATTTTATCTTATTCTCAAAATATTTGTAAAAATAAGTTTAAAAAAAATATTTTACAAAAATACCAATTTATTTATAATAATTCGGTGTGTAATCCGTTGCACCTATTTGCATTTAAGTGCGCAGCAGGTTGCATGCATAGCATACAGTTGTATTTTGTTGCAAATCGGATTTTTGCAAATAAATTGATATTTTTGTAAATTATATTTTTTTGGGAAAAAATTTTGGGACTTCGATATTTTTGAAAAAAATCCATAATTTTTCTTATTATTAGAAAAAATTAGAAAATTAAAAAATTTACAATTTTATATAATAAATAATTTAAAAATCAAATAACTCGTAAACATATCAGTTCACCAAAATAAAAAAAAAGTTACATACAGTAACTAATTTTAATTTAAAGAAATTTTACTGATAAATAGCCATTTGTTAATAACATAAATAGGATACTAATACAATTTCCATTGGGTGATGGCCTAAAATAATCAAAAATAAATGTTGTTTGCCCAAAATACCGACGGGATACGGTAGATCGTGTACCGTGATAGGGGTTGTGTTACGGAACACGATCTTCCGTAATAGGTCATGATACGAAGCTGTGTCTTCCGTGTTATGCATGATGCGCTGTATCGTGTTCCGTGAGAGTGCTGCGCGCCCACCTAACACGGAACACCGTCCACCTATCATGCATGACACGGTAGACGCAGCTCCGTATCTACGTAATACGGAGGACGATGCTCCACATCATGGTAACACGGAGGACGATTCTCCGTATCCCATCGATATTTCGGACATTTTTTTTTCAAAATCAGTATATTTTGAACAAACGCTTACGAAAAATAGGCATTGGGTCATTTTCTCATTTCCATTCCAGCTTGAAATAAACACCAACTCACGAGTCACGAGTTATCTTCACCAGGCGAGTCAATCAGAACTAAGGTAATCATCATCAGAAATGTCGAGTGGTCTTAGATGTACTCTCCGTCTCATCAACAAAGCCCTCACCTCTTCTCACCCTTCATCCATACCCCGTGTTCTCGCCAATCCCGAGGTAACCTCTCTAATCTTATTTCGGAGAAGATTGTTTGAATTTTAAAATTTGGTTAGAGTGGTGTGCGATTCTGTTACTAGAAATTGAATTTTTGTTTATGGTAGGTGTCGAGGAATTTTGCTACCACCGCTGCTCCCAAGGAAAACAAAGTTAAGGTGATTTACTTCTATAGACTTTTGCTTTTTTGTCTGATTCTTTGCTTATATTGATCTTTTCAAGGATATGACAAATAAACAAAGCAAACGGGGCCTTGAGTGACTCTTAATACACACGCATTGGTTACTCAATTATATTATAATCATAAGTTGTTCACTTTTTGGGTGTATCTATTGTGGCTAATTTATTTTTAGTCCTCTTACTAATTGTAAATTGATTCTCAGTTATTCAGAACTATTCAAAATAATTAGCGCTCGATTCCTTTTATGCTTTTTGATTCTTATGATGTCCCATTTTCTAGGTGCCTCTGGCATTGTATGGAGTCTCTGGAAACTATTCCTCTGCCTTGTACATTGCTGCTTCGAAAGTTAATGCATTGGACAAGGTTGAGTCCGAGCTCCTTGACTTTGTTCAAGCTTCAAAGGACACCCCTACATTCGCTCTGTTCATGAAGGATTTGTCAGTGCGTAAAGATACTAGAGTGAAAGCTATAACTGATATCTGCACTCATGCTAAGTTTTCAGATGTTACAAGGAACTTTCTCGGTATGAGCAAGTTCTTACATAGATGTATCATGTATGCCAATTGGCTTTTTTTGACATGAAAAGAGGGATTCTGTCAATTTTTTGTGTTTGTCAAATTTTGCAGACTTTTGTCATCTGGAAATATCCCATTAAAAGAAAAAGATTGCTTGACTTGATTAATCTTATATGTTTATCTACCTCATTCATGCCAAGAGTAGTTGGGCCATCTGATCAATATATGATATGACCTAGTCACCTAGATTAAGTTTACCTACACGAAAGCTGCAGTTTGGTAGCAGCATATAATATCTTTATCTGGATTCCATTTCTTTTACCATAGACTTAAATGTTTTATTATCGCTAGTCACTATCAACAACTTTGAAAAGTCCAGCTCCTAATACCTAAAACTTGTTTGACCTAGATTATGGCACGAAGAGCTTTGTCGTGCTCTATACTTAGAAAAAGGAGTGTATTTTTGGAACAAGTTTAGAAGCTTAAAATAAACAAGTTCTCTGTGATTGTGGAGTAGCTATAAGTTTCTCTATAGATAGACTGGTTATTTTGTTATTTTTGTTTCTGTTTGGTCATTTTGTTCTAGGTTTTTGTGATTTTGCTTTCTTATTTGTGTACAGAAAGTGTATGTATTGCGTCTCTGTGTCTTTTACAACTTGTGATGATTTGGTTAAAATTTTAAACCAGTTGTTTTGGCTGAGAACGGAAGGTTGCCGCACCTTGAAATTATCGCTAAGAGATTCACTGAATTAACGATGGCATACAGGGGAGAGGTTAAAGCAATCGTGACAACTGTCATTGTAAGTTTTACTACTTGAACTGCTGTTTTTACCTGGATGTAAAGGTTGAATGTTTTTATGTTTTTAGTTGTCTATTGCCATGATTGAAGCACTAATTTGTTTATTTATATTCCTGTTAGCGAGCAATACAACTTTACCTTGCTAGAGGTTAGTTCAATTCTGTGTGGTGGTTCTTTGGTAGTCATATGTTGTGGTCTTACTTGTGAACAGGTATCCTTGTGTTTATGATTATTCTATTCTTTATTTGTAATGGCTGAAAAATGTTGGTTGTTACTTTCTAAAAGTAGTTGAATTAATTATTGAGGTCTTGGGAGATGACTTTATACTCATCCTATCTGTGAGTTGGCACTTCGTAAGGGAACTGTTGTATCCTAATTTGGATTGATGAACAAGGCATTTTATCTTTGTTGATTGCCTTTTTCACAAGCTCTGGGGTTTAATGTAAAATCAGGAGAAGCAGAGGTCTATCAACTCTATCTTTGGAAGAAATTCTATTTTCTACTTCATGGTAAAAGTATATCATTTGCAAGTGTTAGGAGTACACTTTCTTGTACACTCCTATGCGTAAAATTAATTGAAACTAGAATGGTAGGTGATTAGCCCCACAGTCCCGCACCCTTATACGTCCTAAGTTGACCTGTACATGCCTGTATGCAATAGCTATAGGATACAACGTTGGAAGGAATTATTATTTTTACCTATAGTCGTTCTTTACCATTGTCAAGTGTCATAGTTATTTTAAACTGCATGCAGTTTGTACCAGAGAATAAAATTATGTTTTCTAACTGATGTCTGATTATATCTAATTTACCAGGAGCTACCTCCAGAAGAGGAGAAGGAATTGAAAGAAACTTTGCAGGGTTTGATTGGAAAGGGGAAGAAGGTTCACCTCGAACAAAAGGTACAACTTTGTTATATACTGGTATGTTTATTGTTCTGTCTTCTTTATGATCATTAAGACTTTAACTTTAATATGTGCATTGCAGATTGATCATGGTATACTTGGTGGGATAGTGGTGGAATTCTCGCAAAAAGTATTTGATGCCTCCATAAGGACTAGGGCAAGGCAAATGGAGCGGTTCCTTCGTGATCCCATCAACATCGAGAATCTTTAGAGGTTTTAGACCTTTTTGGCCCAATTGGTGTACACACTTTCTTGAAAGTAAAAGTTAAA
Organism: Saposhnikovia divaricata; assembly: GCA_036435485.1. Lineage (NCBI taxonomy): Eukaryota > Viridiplantae > Streptophyta > Magnoliopsida > Apiales > Apiaceae > Saposhnikovia > Saposhnikovia divaricata. The sequence continues at coordinate 116,047,074 of CM071596.1, forward strand.
TGTACTACTTTTCAGGTGACAGTTTGTTCCTTGTTGCAAATAAAAGGAGCTGCTAGTTCTGATGATTATTTTGCAAGCCCTGCTTAAGACACTTTTTCCTAATTCTTCTTGTTCTGGCCTCATATGTATTATTTTTACACTTACAACCTGCCATGATTTAGAAGAAACTGCAAATCTGGACAGCTATTTCCAGAATTTTGTTTTTGCTTCTTTGGAATTGAAAATTACTTTATTTTTATCCACTTTGAATAAAATCCCCGATAACTGCTACTTCCGACGTATAGTTAAGAGACTCATCAAGTTTACTCGTATACACCAAGTTTACTTGCTTGTGCCGAGTTTACTCGTCTACACTAGGTTTACTTGTTTGTGCCGAGTTTACTCATGGTTTACTCGTCTGCATCAAGTGTACTCATCTGTGCCAAGCTGTTTTGCTGAACATTGTCAGAATATTCCACTAGATTCTAGTTACTGGTTTGTCGACTCTGAAAGGATTAGAGACGTGATTCTCGTTTTTTTTTTCATTCAAATGGTGTGGTTAGAAATTGGCGATTGCAGCTAACGAGTGACCTGCTTTTAGACATATTGTCTACAATAGTTGCAGTTTCTATGTGAAATTCTTTTCACATCTACTATGATAGGATGATTGAGCTGCAAATACGAATTGTAGGATGGTTCTGATTCTAACATTTGGGCTGCTCTTGTTGCTCCACAACTTATTTAATTTATTTGTCGTGATATTGCTCTAGATTGGCTCAAGCTCTCCATGTTCCTTCCTGTAGTTTGACGACAACAGCTTTTCTTTTTCATTAAGACTGCTCCGTCAACCCATTGTTGTGCGCCCGGGAGCAAAATCCACATGAATTTTTATATTTGTTTTTGCTAGCTTTCATACCTACCTAGTACGTAGCGACAGTCGTCCCTATTGAGATGGCATGTGACGGTCCAGATTTTACAGGAGTGAACTGAAATAATCTGTTGAACTGAAATAATCTGTCATGATGTCAAATTTCACTGAATTAAGCCACCAAGTGTGAGTCATGACGATGCACTCGCTCCTGGCTGAGTTTTTATTTCTAAAGTCTGGTTCTGGGTTGAAAGTTGTTGCATTTCTTTCTCTCTTTGTATTTATAAAGTCTGGTTCAGTACAATTCATATCACCTCTTCGAGTCTATTTTTTTTCTACAAAGAGTCTGGCCTCACAGCAGTCGCTTTTCACAGATGTTGTTCATGGGCTTTAAAAGTAGCAGAGATATCATTCTCCACTTCTTTATTTCCATTCAAAAAAGCCATATATGCTCCTTCATTGTTAAGTTCTGTAGCTGGCCGAAATTGGTTCTTAATGCTTCTTGTTTTCATTTCTTTTTTGAACTTCATGTAGATCCCGCTTGCATGGTTCCGAAAGAAAACTCTTCAAAGCTTTTGGCGAAACCTACCAGAGCAGCCAATCAAAATTGAAAGAATGATACACTAGTGTGGCCCATATTCGTTTTTTCGTTCTCTTTTTTTTTTTTTTTTTTTTTTTACTGATTGGACAAGTGATTATCCTCTCTTCTATCTACTTAATTATTGTGGCATCAATTCGTGTGTCGAATCAAGCTAGTTTGTTTCAGCTGTCACCAGTCACTCTCCTGGTTCATTCTTTAGAATGATCCCCTTCGACTAGTATGCACTGCAAGGCCGCGTAGTTGCTTTCCGTGCCGCCGCTCTCTGGCACCCATTTGATTTAAATCTTAATGACACCAGAGTTGTAAAACTTATGAAGCCACCAACTTGCTGCTGCTTTCGGCCTTATAGACAGTTATAGTTGCTAATTGAGATTCTAGCATGGCTAAAGTTGTATTCGTGGAGGCTGGGAATTCAGGCAGTGTCATCTCTGTGCATTACAAGTTGAAGTCCTTTTACAATTTGGCAGGGCAAGGACTTCGTTAATCAATGAGTCACCCAGTTACTACCAAAGTTTAGACCTGGCAATATGGATCCAAAAACATATATCCAGTCCAAACCAAACCATTTTTTAAAATTTGGCCCAATAAAAAATCACACATTTTAAATGGATTTGGATTGGTTTAAAATAATATATTTTAGCTTAAATATGGATCTAATTTGGATCAAATAAGTGATATCCATATTTTCATATTCATATTACAATTGATACCGAGATCCTCATTGTGAAGCGTCTTTTTGATGTGTCTACACCGAGTTGGCCCGTCTGTGCCTGTCAACTCAAAGTAGTTTCGGGAAAAAATATTTTCGAATAAATAATTTGGGAAAAAATATTTTTGAATAAAGAATTCGGGAAAATATATTTCCGAATAAATATTTCGGAATAAATATTTTGGGAAAAAATAATTCAGAATAAATATTTTTGAAAAAAATATTTTTGATTAAATATTTCGGGAAATAAATTTCCGAATAAATATTTTGGGGAAAAAATATTTTCGAATAAATAATTCGAAAAAAAATATTTCCGTATTTCGGGAAAAAATATTTCCGAATAAATATTTCGGGAAAAAATATTTTCGAATAAATAATTCGGAAAAAAATATTTCCGAATAAAATATTTCGGGAAAAAATATTTCCGAATAAAGATTTCGGGAAAAAATATTTCTGATTAAATATTTCGGAAAAAAATATTTCCGAACAAATATTTCGGGAAAAAATATTTTCGAATAAATAAATCCAAAGAAAAAAAAATTCCGAATAAATATTTCGGGAAAAAATTTTCCGAATAAATATTTCGGAAAAAAATATTTCCGAATAAATATTTCGGAAAAAAATATTTCCGAATAAAGATTTCGAGAAAAAATATTTCCGAATAAATATTTTGGGGAAAAAATATTTTCAAATAAATAATTCGGAAAAAAATATTTCCGAACAAATATTTCGGGAAAAAATATTTTCGAATAAATAATTCGGAAAAAATATTTCCGAATAAATATTTCGAAAAAAAATATTTCCAAATAAATATTTAGGAAAAAAATATTTCCGAATAAATATTTCGGAAAAAAATATTTCCGAATAAATATTTCGGGAAAAAATTTCTTGAAAAAACATTCTCTAAAAAAATTTCCCGAAAAAAAATTTCTCGAAAAATTTTTTTTCGAAAAACTTTCCGAAAAAATTTCTCTGAGAAAAAAATCTCGGAAAACTTTCTAGAAAAAAAATACTCAAAATTTTTTTTTAAAAAATATACATTTATAAAAGTGATTAATCCATATTTTAATCCAAATCCATAAGAACCAAACCGAATCCAAAACCAAATTTATGGAAATATGGTTTTAAAATGTAGTTGGATCAAGAACCAATCCAAAACCATATTATTGGAACCAAAACCAAACCAGTCACAAATTTTGCCAGGTCTACCAAAGTTCATCCCATATTCTATCCAATTAGAATAAAATAAAATTAGAAAGCCGTTGGCTGTTGCGATGTAAACTGGCATTTACTTGGTCCGGTAGTTTAGTGAACATGAAACATATACAAATAAATGCTTGTATTAGAATTTGATTCAAAGATGACATGTATCGTGCACCTACCTAGCATTACTCTTTTAATAATCAAAATAACAAATATAGAAGACAAACTGCATGTAATATTATTAATTAAATAAATAAACAAGCATCACTTTTAAAAGATCCGTTGCATACTTGCATGATGCAACACAATAAAAACAAATATATGAGCTGACACTAAATTAGATGCAGGTTTAAGAAGCCGAAGGTCAATAATTTTGCTGCTTCTGTTTAGTTTGACGAAACCACCATATATCGGGGTGAGTATCGGGTGAAACGATCGGGTTTGGACAAAAAAACCACCCAAACCATATATTTCGGTTTTTCAATCCGACCAACCATAACCATAACCATAACCGTTAATACATAACCATAACCACCCAAATTATAACGGTTCGGTTTGGGCGGTTTCGGTTTTAAACCGTTAAAATAAAATTTATATTCACTTGCAAATAATTACCAAAAATCGATGAGACTTAGTGTACAGATACACATAATTTGGACTAATCAAAGTTCGCTCCCTTAAGTGCAATCCTTTTATATGGTCATGATGAACATAGGTATCATTTAAACTCTATATTATCACTTAAATATATTAATATATATATATATATATATATATATATATATATATATATATATATATATATTCGGTCGGTTTGGGTATAACGAGCGGTTTGGTTATCGGTTTGCGGTTTGGTTATATCGGTCGGTATAAAATATAAAACCAAACCAAACCATTATTTTTCAGTTTTTAAAAAAATGAAACCATAACCAATCCAAACCGTTATAAAACCGTAAATTTCGGTTTGGACGGTTTGAAACGGATGGTTTGGACGGTTTCGGAAATTTTTGCTCACCCCTAACCATATACATGAGGCTCCGAAGATTATTGTCTTTCACCAAGGCTCCAAAGATTATTGTCTTTTACCAAGTTGTATATATTTATAGGGTCCTACTCTACTACAAATTAAAATTAATTACAAACTACAAACTAAACACTAATTCAATATTTCATGCTAATCTAATGATCAAACTAGGGGTACCCCACTACAAAAAATGTTTAAAATAATTGGCTCCATTCAGCAAAAAAAAAATAAAAAATTCACTGTTCATGTGATGACGTGGCAGTGGATTTCACAGGTTAACGGTGCTTCGCACCTTCTTGTACGGCGCTTCGCGCCTTTATCATTCTAAAGTTGTAAGGAATGACAATCAATGGTAAAGGCAATAGACGATTGACGGGTGTGTCCAGGGCCTGCGGCCCTCATGACTACCTAATTCATCCGTTTACTGTCTTAAATGCTTCGCATTTCCACGACAAGTTTTTTTTTTGGTGTATAGAGCCAATTATTTTAATCATTTTTTGTGAAGATACCCTTGGCGGGAACCTTAGAATAAATGAAATATAATTAATCTAGTGTTAGTTTGTAGTTTGTATTTAAGGATTGATTTGCATTTGAGCAAAAGCCTATATTCATATTCTGTTTTTGCCTTCCATGCACCAATATCTCTTGAACTGTTGTAGAATAGAAGGTCTGTCTTCTTACGATTAACTTTAATGAATTCTCTGCACGATTTCTACACATACGGTGCTTCCTGAACTGTTTTAAAATAGAAGGTATGTCTTCTTATGATTAACTTTAATGAATTTTCTACAAGATTCTCACTTGATGTCAATTATCATCATAGGTTAGACATCAAATAAGAATTTATAATCGGTATTGGTATAGAGCTATAAAAATGAGAGTTTATAATATTTGGGGAAAAAAATTAGAATTTCTAATATTTGAGATTGCGAGAATTTTTTTTTTTTCTATGAGATAATAGAGATAATAGAATTCCAAATCACTTCTCAAGTGATTACGTATTCTTATATAGAAATCAAATCTTTTAGATCCATATTCCTTAGGAACAAGTCATTTAATATATGTATGTTTGGCTACGACTTAAAATAAGTTCTTATAAACTTATTTTTGGGTAAAAATTTCATTTTTTGATAATTTTTTTATACAATTATTTAATTTATGTTTAAAATTCCATAAGTTGCAAAAAAAAAAAGATTAACTTTTTCAGAAAAAAGTTAAGATTATTTAACTTTATCTTAAAATAAGTTGACTTATTCTGAAAAATAAGTTTCTCAAACACCCCCATATTTATTCCCGTCTGTCCCTTCCCTGACATCTATCTTTCTGCCTGTTTGGCTTATCATATTTCTTCGAACTTATGGCTTATAAATCCATAAGAGCTTATGAGGGGTGTTTGTCTACCCAACTTATTAGCTCAACTTATAACTTATATGTTGATAAGTTGAATGTTGAGTATCCTTAACATTTAACTTTCAGGTTATTCTTATTTTTCGATACACGTAATATATAATATCATTCAAATCTTCAAAATCATATATCTTTTGATCCGTTCATTTGAAAATTGATATGTATATATCAAATTTCTCTACTCATCGAGATCTATCCATTGATATATATTAAAAAACAAATATTTTGAAAATAATAAAAAAAGTTAACTTATAAGTTCTGATTTACCAAACACTCTACTAATTTATAAGTTCTGATTTACCAAACACTCTACTGATTTATAAGTTCTGATTATTTATCACTTATATGACATTTATGCTTTTAAGCCACAACTCAAAAACAACAGCGAGGATTGTGAATTGCTCTAAAAATACAAACCAGAATGAACTGATGGTCTATTTATCATTCATAAAGATCATATGTATTGACTAAAAAGATTGAAATAATCCTCTAAAAATTGTTAGAAACAATTTCACATATAACCATCTACATAAATATGGTAATTTTGATCATTATTAAACATTATTACATCCAACCAAAATTCATAATTTATCTTTTTTTCTTAGAAATTTTTTATTTTAATTTTTAATACAAATTAATTATACTTGCATTAGAAAAAGATATTCAAAAATCCCCAATATTATTTCCATGTCGAATAATCATCAAATTTTAAAAGAAAGAGAATCAATGTTATTGTAATAGAAAAACATTTCTCTTTTGATATGCATTCAAATTTATAGAAATATGAGAATTTGATAGGCATATAAATTTACAGGAAATGGAAAATTCAAATTTATAATGCAATTCAAATTCATAGAAAATGATATAAATATTTTCATATATTATTATGTTATATTATACATATCAACGTGTTTATATGTAATAGAATCTTTAGGCGGGTTTCTCTAAAAATTATATTGTATAATTTTATTAATTTGATCAAAATTATAAAAAAAAAATAAAATTTACTCTATTTTTAGGTTCTAAATCTTAGGTAAGAAAATAAAAACAAGACAATTAATTATAATATATAAGGAGTATATGTAATATATAACTAGTATTTTACCCGTGCTACGTACCGATGGCACAATTCTAAAAAATATTAAATAATTACCAAAAATATATATAAGTATCAAAAAATAAATGATTAAATTTAATTGTTTAGATTGTAATGTTGATATCTACTATTTCATCAATTTATTATCTACTAATTTAGTTTGTTAAATTGTGATGTGTTTAAATATTTAATATCAAGATTATATAATTTAAGAAATAAAGTAATGTAAAACAATTACATACACAAACCTCGATCTGATCCAGATTTTTTCTGGGTTTGGACCGAATATGACGGAAAATCGGATTTTTTTTATTTGAAGGCCCAAAGATTGGACCGCCGCTTATATACAATCCGGTCCGGGTCTTGGACTGATAGACCCGGTCCAGTCTTATTCACCTGTCTAGATCGAAATGTTGTGTAGCCCTAACTGCACTGCACATAAATTACTTCTAGTAATTTGGTTTCTTGTTCAGTTTTTACTTTGTTAATTTCATAAATAAGTTTCGTTGGAATTCAAAAAAAGTCTCATAAGCCTCAAAAGCTTATTTATAATTTTTTCCCCGCACAATGGATAAATTATATTAAGGATAATAATAAGAAATAAGAAATTGATTGAGTGAGTGATATAATAAATCTTATGTCTTAAGTTTAGAAGCATTTAAACCCATGACAAATGAATATTTACATATAAAGTCAAGTAAAATGAAAATTTCATCGTATTGAAGTAGCTCATTGCCAATGATCTTAACACACTATTAACCGAGCAATCTTGTTATATATAGATGTAACTTCCCGATTCAATGTATCTGTAAAACTGTAAAGATCTTATAAGACATACATATAGTTAGTTAATTTTCTATCATAATATGTTAGATATCAACGTGTTTGTTATATCACTAATAGAGACTAAAATAATAAATTTTAATCAAATAAAAAAGTTATATATATTATTCAGTAATTTTCAAATTATTCCTAAGAAAAAATTGCGCTTGACTATAAAGGTTAGAAAAATGTTACAAATACTGTTAACGACACAGGTCAAACAATCATACTTATCATATATTTTCTTACTTTTTTGAATGCGAATGCGGCAACAAAAGTTTGTAGCCATAGACCATAAAGTACTTTATAGAGAGTACATATCCCATTAATAATATATCGTTGTTTGCTTTGTTTGCGTATGTTCTGGTGGTCTGCCAATAAGTGATTAACTCTTACAAAAAAGAGTATCATTCATAAACATTTACTTTTCTCAATCTAAGAATTTAAATTGCCAAATACAAACACTTCGTAGATATACAACTACGGTAGCCATACTTAGTTTGAGGAAGGGATAAGGATGCTCGTCGAGATGTGATATAATCTCAAAAAAGTAGGGACATTGATTTTTTGCAGTAGATTTGTCTGTTAGTCTCACAACAGACCATAAACAAAATTTACAATGATATAGTTTCAACTTATTTTAATTTGTCAAGTTAACGCATATATTTCAAATACATCTTTGAAATAATAAATTAATTAAATACATCTTTGAAATTAACATTTTATTTACACATGTATCACACCAAATATATATATATATATATATATATATATATATATATATATATATATTTATATATTTAACTAATTGTACATCTAATTTAATATTATATCTATTGCGAACTTACTAAGTAATTATCTTTACATTCCTGGATTTCATTTAATTAATGGTAAACCACAAATTAAATTTATGGACAGCTATTTAAAATGCTAATAATGAAAAAAAATGGTTGGTTCTGATTTTGAAAGATAATTATAAAACGTTTACTTAACTATTAGTAAATCTAATTTAATGTTAATTTTAATGTCGACTTACTTATTAATTGAATTTACACTCTTGGATTTTTTAACTAACAGGAAACCACAAAAAAAATTGAAGGACAAATAATCAAAATGATAATTATAGAAAAACGAATGGGTTTGATTTAAAATGATAATTGTATTAAAAAAATGGTTCAAAATAAATGACAATTAATGGTTTTAAGATTGTTTCTGTGCCTTTTGTCATTGATTCGTCTTGTAAATTCAATATCCCTTCTGAATGGTTATGATCATTCATGTTGTACCTTTGAATATTAAGTTGGTGAAATAACAATATATATAACATTAAAGTCATTCAATTAAGTTGATGAAGGAAAGAGATTTTTTATTGATGTATCGATGAAAAAAACTATTGAATGCATTTTCATTGAATGTGACTTGTGTGTTTTTCTCAAGAATCAACTTCCAAGGATCTAGAAAATTTCTACTTTAGAGGAATCGAGAAACTGATTTATATGGGCATTGATCCCTTCCAGAAAGGCCATATGTGGAAAATCATATTGTACATTTAAATGTATGGACAATGATACAATATATATATATTAGTGATCATGAAGGTAAGTTATGAATGATAACATTGTCAACCCAACATTGTAAAAAAAATATTTATCTATAGACACGCCTAATAATGTAAAAAAATCGGTGTAATGTGGTAAGGATTGATGCCGACAATTCAGTAAATCGTAGAATTATTGAAGCTGGCCACTGAATATTCTAATTGGAAGTAACCTTGGGAGGATTTGGAATTGGGATGATGAAAACCTAAATCGTTTTCAATTTTTTTTTGTCATAATCGTTTTTCTGTTGAGTTTATTGGACAATTAAAACATAAAACATACGATACTTATATATAATCGAAATAAAAAAATAATGTATCCAAGTATAGTCTTTCATTTAATAAAAAGATACAAAGTAGTGCCTTAACCGAAATTGATATGATTTAAGCAGGATGAGAATTGATGCAGACGCTTAGTTCATCAAAGTTGGCTAGGTGTTAGGTCCAATATGATTGTAGAAGGGGGGGTTGAATACAATCTATATCAATTTTTCAAAATTTATCCGTTAAATAATTTTCACTTAAATGAATATTTTGTGCGGAATTAATTGACACGGATTTCAAGTTGAATATAATTGTATATTAACTTGATGGGGTGTTACAAAATCAATCCAAACGATTATCAAGTGTTTAATAACTAATTAGAAAATTCGACATGAACTTTTCTAATTTAGTTAATAAAGATCAAGATAAGTACTAGGAAACTTAATTCGCTAGTAGTACAAGAATCACAAGTAAACAAGTTCCAGCGGATAGAATATTACAAAGATGATAAACTTGAATTTCTGTAAATTAATTTGTGCTTGGTGTTCTTGATATTGAGAGAGAAAACTGTTGTGCTTCTTGAAATATTTCTGCTGTGTTCTTTCTTAACTGATTTCTGCTGCTTCTGCTGTGTTTTATAACAAGAATAGGTCTACTGCTTTCTGTGGGATATTTTACTGATTCGGTATGACTTAAACTTCTTCAAGACATAATAAATCAGCTGTCAGCATGACTTAAACTTGCTCCAAGACATAAATAATCCTGCGGTATGACTTAATTTCAGGCGATATGACTTAGAAAATCTGTCGGTATGACTTAATTCTCAGCAGATCTGGCGGTATGACCTAAACAGCTTTTGTCGGTATGACTTAGCACTTTCAAGAAATATCTCAGCCTCTGTATGACTTAATCAGTTTAGCTCGGTATGACTTAGCAGTTGTTGCTGACGATATGACTTAATCTTGATGCTGGCGGTATGACTTAAATTTAAGTCATACCGAATTTATTCCAGCCGTGACTTAATCCTTTCATCTTTGTTTAAGTCTTTTCCTTAAGTCATATTGATTCATTTAATTAATTAATGATTAACCAATTCATATTTAATTGATACAATAATTAATTTAATAAATAAATTAATTCTTTTAGAATTAATTCAGTAATTAAATTAACTAAATGATTTTATATCAATTACAAATGAATTTAATTAAATCAATAAATAATTAATTTAATTCTCACAAACCACTGAAAATAATAAAGAATTACCACTGACTTGTGTTGACGTTCGATGTACTGTCTGGTTCATGAACGACTAACTTCAATAATGCTCCTTCATTTCTGACTTTAAGTTGTGGTTTATTTCTTCTGTCAATTCTCTTGTACTCTTCTGTACTTTGACTGACTTTCAATCTATCACTCGAAAAATCTCTGTCACTGTAAATGAATCCATTCACTTCAATGCTATACTGGGGCTTGATCAGATAACTGAATCGTCTTCCAGTGTAAAACATCGAAACTATAGATTGACTTTCTTCTTTCTTCTGACATATATTGCTTCCTGAGATTCCTGTGACAGATCATACGCATATATACTTATTACAATTTGGTTTAAGTTGATTAGGATCCTCGAACTACAAATAGGCTGAGTCATATGCCTTTCACTAGGTCTGATGGAGAATAGGAAAGATACAATATATATTAGTGATCATGAAGGTAAGTTATGAATGATAACATTGCCAACCCAACATTTTAAAAAAATATTTATCTATAGGCACGCCTAATAATGTAAACAAATCGGTGTAATGTGGTACGGATTGATGCCTACAATTCAGTAAGTCGTAAAATTATTGAAGTTGACCACTGAATATTCTAATGGAAGTAACCTTGGGAGGATTTGGAATGGGGATGGTGAAAACCTAAATCATTTTCAATTTTTTTTTTGTCATAATCGTTTTTCTGTTGAGTTTATTGGACAATTAAAACACAAAACATATGAAACTTATATATAATCGAAATCAAAAATAAAGTATCCAAGTATAGTCTGTCATTTAATAAAAAGATACAAAGTAGTACCTTAACCGAAATTGATATGATTTAAGCAGGATGAGAATTGATGCAGACGCTTATTTCATCAAAGTTGGTTAGGTCTGATGGGGAATAAGAAATTAGCGGCTTAGATTTCTTGTAATGATTAAATTGATATAATAATTCTATTTTTTAGTTTGTAAGAATTTTATATTTGAGGTATTTTTATTTTACGTAGATTGATTATTAGTTAATCGTTAAAAAAACAGTAGTTATTATGTTTAGTTTTTTTTATATAAGCAGTTATTATGTTTAGTTAATTGATATAAAAATACAAAAATCTGTTGTTAATGAGTTTAACTTGAGTTGAGTTTAATTTTGGCTGAAACGTAGAATCTAGATCCAATAGAGAAACATGTTACATTAAATTTAATTGGTCTGGACTCTGATTGATACTAAAATAATTCACAATCTTATAATTGGTTAGCTAATACGTGGTAGATTCAGGTATTATAATAAAGGAAGTTCAAAAACAATTCATAACTAAAAGATATATAAACATATGTAATTTACTGTTATGTGGATTTATTGAAAATATTATTTATGGTCAGTAGTAATTTTTTAAAATTAAAAACCATGTGATATACGAATTTATTAAATCAAGTTATTATTTTATTTAAATTTAATTTAATCGCGATTAATAAATTAGAATAATGATATGGGCTGAAAGTAAGCCTTAAAAACACATTTAATGTTGCATTAAATGAACCTAAGTTGGTCCAAGGTCAAAGCCCAATTACGAGGCCCAAAACCTTAATAATGATAATAAATTCGTAGCTGTAAAATCAGCCAAATAAAAGACCCCGTATTTGAGTCAACAAGGAAACCAAATCATATCAGGAGTGGTCTTCAAGGCATATAATTCCAATACTTATCCATCTATCCTTTGGAAGTATCTAGAATTGGGCCAAGACTGTGACTTGCCCACCAAGTCTCCTAATTCAACTCTAACTCTAGGGTTTTCATCACCTATATAAGGACCTGCTCCTTCACATCTAGAACTATGTTTTTTGGCTTGATTTTTGATATATTGCAAGATACGTAGGCATCTTGTGAGGACCCGAGTTAAGTCACGAAACACTTGATCAGCCATTAAAGCTCGAAGCTCCCCTTAACCCTAACATTCAATATGCAATAAATATACCCTACTTTTTATTCCATAACATTTGGCGCCGTCTGTGGGAACTTCGGATATCAACCATTGTAATAACCCTAACTTTAGCAATGCTACAGTGATCACATAAATAGTAAATTTTGAGGATTTAGGGAAATGATATGTAGGTACCCTATACTTGAGACAGGAAATGAGTAAACAGAAACCATATTAGTGTTGTACTAGGGAAATAAGTGACTCAAAATGACGATAGATTCCAGAAATTCCTGAATATGGATTTTTGAGGATTTCGAGTTCGAATGTGCTCCTATTTTATCAAATATTAAGGAGCATGGAGATATTAAAGGAATTATATATTGAGAAATTGGTGTATTAGGGTAACCTAAAGGATTATTAAGTTAAGGAATTATCAAAGGAATTTGGATTGGTAAACGATTTCGAAAACCACTGAGATAATGAGGTATACTCGAAACAAACCACAATTAGACGAGTATGGAAACCAAGCAACCAAGATTAGTAATCTAACAAGGATGCATACCACATTATGATTATCCAAGATTACTAGCATAATACTTAGAAAATAAGGAAATGAGAATATTAGATCATCTTAATGACATCACTAATGACATCACCTTCCACTAACACAAATTTAAGGGTAGATTAGTCTTTTAACATATAGATTTTTTTCATAATTTTCACCAAGCTTACACAACACTCTAGAGATTAGATGATAGGATGAGATAAGATCAAAAACAAGCAAGAAAACTCTCTCCCATCCCATAATTCCATTCGGCCATTTCAAGAAGAAAAGAAAAGAAATTCAAAACCAAAACCCTAGCTCTCTTCAATAACAAATCAAGAGGAAAATCATGGATGATCTTGGAGGATAGAAAGAGTGATATACAAAGTTTTATAGCCATCCATCATCAATTAGTAAGGTAACAAAAATTGTGAAGTTGATGATGAATAGTAGTGAATAGTAGTTTTCAAGAAACTAACTTGATTTTCATGGTTCTTTTAGTTAATCCAAGCTAGTGTAAGGTTGTTTAAGGGTTACCAAGGCTTGTTAAGTGTTGTCAAAGCTTCAAGAAGGTATAACTACTCTTGCCCTCTTTGTATTTATGGTGAAAATTGAGTTGGTTAGTGGCTAAGTGATGTTATTGTCTAGTTTATGATGATTATGTGTTATAAATGGTTTGTTTTGATATGGAAATTGTGTGTTGTGGACTTGTAACCATGGTTGGGATGTAAACCACATGGTGTAGGTGATGGTGTATAAGGTGGATGTTTGATTTGGAGGAGTCTGATTTTGGAAGTACGAAATTATAGCCGTTATAATGCCCGATTTTCGTTAGGATGTGAATTGCCCTGTTTTGGACCCCCTGCACCCGTACGGTACCCTACTGTCTAGGTTACCAATTGACTATGAAATGATAGATCTTAGTTCATAGATCGTTTTGATATAAGGTACGTTAAAATCTGATGAACGGTTTAGGAGAAAAGTCAGTTTTAGTGAAAGCGGTTCAGAAACCGAGAAAACGTAGTTGTGTCAACTTTGAGGCAATGACTACCGTACTTAAACATTTTTAAAAATTATGAAACTTTGGGATAGTGTAGTAAGGTAGTCAAAGAGTTGTTACCAGTTGACCTTGTAGTAAAATTCGAAATCCATATTTTCTAAGAATTTTTACAGTTAAGTGTGATCGTTAGGGGAAATGGTGAAAACCCCTGAAACTTCGATTAAGGTTTTAAATGGTTAAGTTCTTGAACCTTTGGGGTAATAGTAATACGTTAAACATATATTAAAGTTTCAAAGGTAATGTTATCCAAGAGTGTAGTGAGTAAGAGATGTGGTTCTAACGACAGTCCTTTTGTGTTTATAGAAACTCCGGAAGAGGGACGAGCCATACTGTCAGGATACCGAAACCGAGGCAAGATTTCTTCTATACTTACCTTGGAAAACTATTTTATTTTCAAAGTAAATGATTTCATGGAATATATATGTTATTCTATGTTTGCTATATTTCTAAGAATTATTTCCCTGATATTGGAATTAAAGAGAAATGGATATGATTATGAATGGAACGAATATGCTTTATGGTAAAGAGAGGTGAAAGAGAATGGTATCAGTTGTTATCTAAAGTAAATAAAAGAATGGTATCAGTTGTTATCTAGGGTTATATGGTTTATAATACTATATTAAAAATATTCTTTTTGAGTATCAGTGGTTTAATAAATATTATTTGATTATCATTCATTACTCTTAAAATAGACGGAATATTTTATGAATATAAAAGTATGTTTGATTCCTGAATATGAAAGAGATGTCTGGATCATAATCAAAGCATTGTGTTACATATATATATATTTTATAGAAGTAATGTGCGAGAATGGAAATGATATGAGTGAATGACATGTGGAAATGAAAGCGAGAAAATGGAAGTGTGGAATGATATTTTTAAAGAGGGAATAAGGATGTGATAAAAAGGGGGATTGCAACAGACTTGCGTAAGCGGCTGTGTCAGGGCTGTGTGCGACACAGTCCAGCATTTATTATTTTTATTACGGCACGAAGATGCCAAGGGAGGATGTTAGCAGGTGGCCTTCCTCCAGGGATGATCTTCATTCCTTCTACCGGTAGTAAAAAGAGAGCAGGTACGATTAGGCGACTGATCATCGTCCTAACGTATCAGGCGACAGCAGATATCCCCAATGTTTTTGAAAAGAAAGTGTAGACAATGGTTTCAGATTTCTGTACTGAAAACAGAATAATGATATGAGATGATGAAATTATGGTTACAGATGAAGAAAAACTGATATTATATTATTTTAGATTCCTTTCTTATAATAGTAAGTGGATGATGTATTATTAAATAAGAGCTTTATTCTTCCTTAAGGCTTTTAATTGTTTTCTGCTATTATATATGCATATACATATATGTATACCTGTTCACATTCTAAATTCTAGGTTACAATATTATTTTGCTGAACTATTATAGCTCACTCTTGCTACTTATGTATATAACAGCTAGGTCCCATGCCGATACTACGCACTACACCCCGCAAGAGGGTAAGGGAAAGACGACCTTTTGAGCGAGTGCTGGCGACCATCCCCGAGGTAGTGACAAGCGAAAGGGGCTTAGTAGACTTATGTAAATTAAGGGTGTAAGTTTGTAATAAACTTTTGGTTGTTGAAATGCTTCCTGTAGAAGTATTATTCAACAATGTACTTAGTAGAATTCTGGGTTTGTAATAACTATTAACTTTAAACTTTTAATATTGTGAATGTTGTTCTATGAGCATATGACTGGTGTGTGTGTATTAGTGTGGGGTCAATTACTTAACTATTAAAAAAAAAACTCAAGAGATATTGATATTGAATGGAAATTGGACCGTGATGACCTGGATCCTTGACCCCGGATCTAGGGGCGTCACAGATGGCATCAGAGCTAAGAGTCATAATGCTCAAGAACAAAAGTGATAATAATAAATGTATCAGCTATAATATAAATTGTGAACTTCCATCAAGTTCAGGGGTGGTATATCGCAGGTAGTATTTATTTTAAGCATATATTATAATTTTATACACTGTTACTAATAGAATTTTATGTTTTATTATAGGGAGCGGAGATGGGTGAGCCGAGTCAGGACCCCCAGTGGCTAGGGATGTCAGAGCAGGAGCTCCTAGATCTTCAGCTGGCCGGGGTAGAGGTCCCTGAGTATGTAGTCGAGGACCTCAGGGAGAGACGCCGGACGGCGTCTAGAGAGAGATTTGAGAGAGAGGAGGCAGAGGAGCAGAGACGAAGAGATGCTGTGGCCATAGTGCCATATATGGGTAGACCTTCTACAGGATCTGATGAGCCAGGTCCTTCCAGAGTGAGATGGGAGATTCCGGAGGAGGAGAGGCCGTTGCGTAAGAGGCCTAGATTGTCAGTTATAGCTGAGGAGGAGGAGGAGGAGATTGAGTGGACCGATATCCATATGATACCTACCCCTGCCTTGCCTATTCCAGTACCATCACCAGTCCCATCTCCCTCACCGAGTCCTGGCCCTCTAGAGGATCCAGTTGAGCCATTCACTCCGTCCGGACATTTTATCTTCTCAGAGGATGAGATAGAGGGAGATCCGTCTGAGGATGCAGATACCGAGTCTATTCTTCCATCCCCACCATTTGCACCTCCACCACCTCCACCTGTATAGGCACCTGCCCCAGCTGCTGTGCCCCCTCAGGAGGCACCCTTACCGACAGGTGACTCACTACCAGCCATTCTGTTGACGGAGTACTTTGCCCTACAGGGTCAGTTGGAGGAGTCCCGCCGAGTGATAGACACACTGATGCAGAGGTCAGAGAGAAGGAGAGGAGGTATCATTCCTGATGGTATATCTTTGGGATTAGTGAGTGTTGAGCTGCGGGCCCTGGGTGACATTAGGAGGTTGTTAGCTGATAGAGGAGACCCAGAGTGGAGGGTTGCGATAGTGGATACAGTCACGTCTATGGTAGTCCAGATCCGGGACATTATTAGGGCAGGACTGTGAGTCGGGATAGTAGTCTATGTCACTAATCAGACTAGTCATCTTACTGATGTCTTTTTGGGGGATTAGTTTAGTTGGTTGCTGTTTTAATCCCAGTCTGATTGGAAGACAGTTAGTAGCACTTTTGTTGTAGCAGATTAGTATGTACAGTTATGTTTGTAGGTTTCGAACCATGTACCCTATGATGTAAAATATTAGTAGTAAAAGACGATGTACCCAAGTTGTAAAATATTTATGTAAATTAATGAAGTTTGTGCATTTCTATCTAAATTTTGCTGCATTTTTTATAATAAATGTTGAGACTCAAAAAAAAATATTGATGTATAAAAGGTGATTGACTTAATGAAAAGGCTATCGTGTTAAGGGCGATACACTTACCTACTAAAGTTATAATATAACTAGATGCAAATCGCGTGATAAGAATATTGTGATATGCAAATGAGTTAATTAATGATATAATTGTGTATATAGAAATGATGTATATTGTAACCCAAATTCGGGTAATTAATAAGGACTATTGTTATGTACAGAACTATGCCGCCTAGACGTGATAGTAGAGCGAATGCAAGGGAAAATGAGAGAGACGAAAGAAGTCGAAATATAGAAGGTACTAGACTGAACGAAAATGCTCATAATGAAGAAAATCATGAAGAAGAAGAAGAGGAATCAACTGGCCAACAAAGGAATCCGGGAGGTGATCCCTTTGCCCAATTCATGGACTTATTAAGGCAGAATTTAGCGAATCCACAGAATCCTCAACCACCACCTGTTCTCCCCAATCAGGCAGCTAATTCCTTTCGTGCCTTTAAGTCATTAAAGCCCCCAGAATTTGAGGGAACCACTAACCCAGTAGTAGCCAGGGCATGGCTAAAAGAAATGGAGAAAGCTTTCGAAATACTGAGGATAGAGGAAGATCAGAAAACAGTCTTTGCAGCCTATCTTCTAAAGGGAGAGGCAAATTACTGGTGGGAAGCTAAGAAGAACCTAGAAGAAGCAGGAGTGATAACCTGGGAGAGTTTCACTAGGGTGTTCCTAGAAAAGTATTCTCCTAGGTATTTAGAAAACCAAATGGAAATAAAGTTTCTGGAGTTAAAACAGGATAACCTAACAGTGGCAGAGTATGAAACTAAATTTACAGAACTGTCGAGGTTTGTTCCCGAGTTTGTGCGTACTGAAGAACAACGAGCGAAAAGGTTTCAACAAGGATTGATACCCTGGTTACGAACGAGAGTGGCCCCATTTGAGTTGACTGATTATGCTGCATTGGTTCAAAAGGCATCTATTATAGAGGCCGAGAGTGAACAGGCTCAAATAGGTCGAGAGAATAAGAAAAGAAGATTTGAGGGTCCGAAAGGAGGATCAAGTGAGGGAAGCTACTTTAACAAAGGAGGTAGAGGACAAAAATCTCAATTTGTGGGAAAGTCGGGGGGTAACAAGACTACTAGTGATACGGTAAACCAAGGTGGTAAATTTTCAGGAACATTTCAGTCCAATCAATCACGACCACCATTACCAGATTGTGACACGTGTGGTAAGAAGCATATAGGAGTCTGTAGGGTGCTGGGAGTAACTTGTTTTAAGTGTGGACAAAAAGGACACTACCTTAACCAGTGCCCATCAACTGATACAAACCCTAAAAGAGATGTTAAGTGTTACCAGTGTGGGAAATTAGGACACATTGCTAGAGATTGCCGTTCCGGTGGGTCATACGCGCCAGGACAGAGTGTGACTTCTTCAAATAGGCCTACTGCTAGAGTGTACAACATGACCTTAGGGGAAGCGTTGACGAAACCGGATGCGGATACAGGTACTTGTTTTTCGATTTAAATTTTGTGTGTAAGTCTTTGGTTAAGGATCGACTTAATCAATTAATGGAATAAATAAGTTAATAATATAGATAAGGAAAATCAGTATCTGTTAAGGGCTAGGAAACGTTATGAAAAGAAAAGTAGGAGTGTTTTGGGAAAACACAAGCTCGTTGAGACGAACAGGAAATATATATTATAGGTAGTATTTTCTTACAATTGTTTTAAAGAATAGTATTAGAGTTAATTTTCTGGAAAATTTTACAGAGAGGAGCTATAGGAATATTGAGGTGTTAATATTTATGTCATGATAGAGATCAGAAGATGGTCAAACCATAAGTGAGATACACTACCATTCAGAAAAGGCCAATGTGGTGGCGGATATCTTCGTCAAAAGTGGAAGGAGAGACGAAATAACATGGAATGACTGGAAACATGATGGAAATTGTAAAGAAAAGACAGTAAAAGTACTGCTATTGATAAACTAAATGGCATGTTGATGAATGACAAGGAAGTGATATTGGTGTATTTCCGCGCAAACAAGATAGAGATATTATGAAAGGAAAAGGATAGAGGAAATAGTGTGGAAGTTAGAAGGTGTGAATGAAAAAGATACCTATGGACATTTCCAACATGATTCCGGGACGGAATCCTTTTAAAGGGGGAAGACTGTAATAACCCTAACTTTAGCAATGCTACAGTGATCACATGAATAGTAAAATTTGAGGATTTAGGGAAATGATATGTAGGTACCCTATACTTGAGACAGGAAATGAGTAAACAGAAACCATATTAGTGTCGTACTAGGGAAATAAGTGACTCGAAATGACGATAGATTCCAGAAATTCCTGAATATGGATTTTTGAGGATTTCGAGTTCGAATGAGCTCCTATTTTATCAGATATTAAGGAGCATGGAGATATTAAAGGAATTATATATTGAGAAATTGGTGTATTAGGGTAACCTAAAGGATTATTAAGTTAAGGAATTATCAAAGGAATTTGGATTGGTAAACGATTTCGAAAACCACTGAGATAATGAGGTATACTCGAAACGAACCACAATTAGACGAGTATGGAAACCAAGCAACCAAGATTAGTAATCTAACAAGGATGCATACCACATTATGATTATCCAAGATTACTAGCATAATACTTAGAAAATAAGGAAATGAGAATATTAGATCATCTTAATGACATCACTAATGACATCACCTTCCACTAACACAAATTTAAGGGTAGATTAGTCTTTTAACATATAGATTTTTTTCATAATTTTCACCAAGCTTACACAACACTCTAGAGATTAGATGATAGGATGAGATAAGATCAAAAACAAGCAAGAAAACTCTCTCCCATCCCATAATTCCATTCAGCCATTTCAAGAAGAAAAGAAAAAAAAAATTCAAAACCAAAACCCTAGCTCTCTTCAATAACAAATCAAGAGGAAAATCATGGATGATCTTGGAGGATAGAAAGAGTGATATACAAAGTTTTATAGCCATCCATCATCAATTAGTAAGGTAACAAAAATTGTAAAGTTGATGATGAATAGTATTGAATAGTAGTTTTCAAGAAACTAACTTGATTTTCATGGTTCTTTTAGTTAATCCAAGCTAGTGTAAGGTTGTTTAAGGGTTACCAAGGCTTTTTAAGTGTTGTCAAAGCTTCAAGAAGGTATAACTACTCTTGCCCTCTTTGTATTTATGGTGAAAATTGAGTTGGTTAGTGGTTAAGTGATGTTATTGTCTAGTTTATGATGATTATGTGTTATAAATGGTTTATTTTGATATGGAAATTGTGTGTTGTGGACTTGTAACCATGGTTGGGATGTAAACCACATGGTGTAGGTGATGGTGTATAAGGTGGATGTTTGATTTGGAGGAGTCTGATTTTGGAAAGTACGAAATTATAGCCGTTATAATGCCCGATTTTCGTTAGGATGTGAATTGCCTGTTTTGGACCCCCTGCATCCGTACGGTACCCTACTGTCTAGGTTACCAATTTACCATGAAATGATAGAGCTTAGTTCATAGATCGTTTTGATATAAGGTACGTTAAAATCTGATGAACGGTTTAGGAGAAAAGTCAGTTTTAGTGAAAGCGGTTCAGAAACCGAGAAAACGTAGTTGTGTCAACTTTGAGGCAATGACTACCATACTTAAACATTTTTAAAAATTATGAAACTTTGGGATAGTGTAGTAAGGTAGTCAAAGAGTTGTTACCAGTTGACCTTGTGGTAAAATTCGAAATCCATATTTTCTAAGAATTTTTACAGTTAAGTGTGATCGTTAGGGGAAATGGTGAAAACCCCTGAAACTTCGATTAAGGTTTTAAATGGTTAAGTTCTTGAACCTTTGGGGTAATAGTAATACGTTAAACATATATTAAAGTTTCAAAGGTAATGTTATCCAAGAGTGTAGTGAGTAAGAGATGTGGTTCTAACGACAGTCCTTTTGTGTTTATAGAAACTCCGGAAGAGGGACGAGCCATACTGTCAAGATACCGAAACCGAGGCAAGATTTCTTCCATACTTACCTTGGAAAACTATTTTATTTTCAAAGTAAATGATTTCATGGAATATATATGTTATTCTATGTTTGCTATATTGCTAAGAATTATTTCCCTGATATTGGAATTAAAGAGAAATGGATATAATTATGAATGGAACGAATATGCTTTATGGTAAAGAGAGGTGAAAGAGAATGGTATCAGTTGTTATCTAAAGTAAATAAAAGAATGGTATCAGTTGTTATCTAGGGTTATATGGTTTATAATACTATATTAAAAATATTCTTTTTGAGTATCAGTGGTTTAATAAATATTATTTGATTATCATTCATTACTCTTAAAATAGACGGAATATTTTATGACTATAAAAGTATGTTTGATTCCTGAATATGAAAGAGATGTCTGGATCATAATCAAAGCATTGTGTTATATATATATATATTTTATAGAAGTAATGTGCGAGAATGGAAATGATATGAGTGAATGACATGTGGAAATGAAAGCGAGAAAATGGAAGTGTGGAATGATATTTTTAAAGAGGGAATAAGGATGTGATAAAAAGGGGGATTGCAACAGACTTGCGTAAGCGGCTGTGTCAGGGCTGTGTGCGACACAGTCCAGCATTTATTATTTTTATTACGGCACGAAGATGCCAAGGGAGGATGTTAGCAGGTGGCCTTCCTCCAGGGATGATCTTCATTCCTTCTACCGGTATTAAAAAGAGAGCAGGTACGATTAGGCGACTGATCATCGTCCTAACGTATCAGGCGACAGCAGATATCCCCAATGTTTTTTAATAGAAAGTGTAGACAATGGTTTCAGATTTCTGTACTGAAAACAGAATAATGATATGAGATGATGAAATTATGGTTACAGATGAAGAAAAACTGATATTATATTATTTTAGATTTCTTTCTTATAATAGTAAGTGGATGATGTATTATTAAATAAGAGCTTTATTCTTCCTTAAGGCTTTTAATTGTTTTCTGCTATTATATATGCATATACATATATGTATACCTGTTCACATTCTAAATTCTAGGTTACAATATTATCTTGCTGAGCTATTATAGCTCACTCTTGCTACTTATGTATATAGCAGCTAGGTCCCATGCCGATACTACGCACTACACCCCGCAAGAGGGTAAGGGAAAGGCGACCTTTTGAGCGAGTGTTGGCGACCATCCCCGAGGTAGTGACAAGCGAAAGGGGCTTAGTAGACTTATGTAAATTAAGGGTGTAAGTTTGTAATAAACTTTTGGTTGTTGAAATGCTTCCTGTAGAAGTATTATTCAACAATGTACTTAGTAAAATTCTGGGTTTGTAATAACTGTTAACTTTAAACTTTTAATATTGTGAATGTTGTTCTATGAGCATATGACTGGTGTGTGTGTGTGTGTATTAGTGTGGGGTCAATTGCTTAACTATTAAATAAAAAAAAAACTCAAGAGATATTGATATTGAATGGAAATTGGACTGTGATGACCTGGATCCTTGATCCCGGATCTAGGGGCGTCACAACCATGGTTACCACCCGGAGAACACCAACACTTTCTGAAACCATCACTAACACCACCGTACCCCCGATCGGGGAACAAGTCCCCCCAGGGGCGAATTCTCAACCGCTGGTCACTCAGCCACAAGAAACTGAAGCGCAACCTCATGAGTCGTTACCCTTAGTGACGAATCCCACCACCCAAGGGACGAATCCCCTTCAGATGGTGGTCGCCCCTCTCGGAGGGCAGTCCGCTCCACCCACCGCTCAGATCTCTACTACAGTGATCCCCGCGAGCATGAACCCGATATATGGGTTGCCCAATTATCCCCCGTATCAGGCCGGACCAAGTGGTCACGCCCTCCAGATACACGAGCCATACAATCCACCTTACATCAGAGGTTTAGGACCCAATCAAGGCCAGCAATACTATGACTACTCAGGCCTGTATTCTGATGACTCATCCTCAGAAGAAGATAGGGATGAAGCCCCGAGGAGACATCGTCCAAGTAAGGAACCTATTGGACGCCGAAGAACCCATGATCGACCTCCCTTAACGGCTGTTGAAAAAATCAAGGCTCATGAGGCCAAGATCCAAAAACTAAAGGAGGACATAGAAAGGGAACAGCGAAGACAGAATCAGAATCGACTCCCACCAGTGACGGGAGGAGACATTCCTTTTGTTGATTTGGAAAGAACCCCAAGGAGAGAGAGAAGGACCGAAGTCCCTAGAGGTAGTAACACGAGGGTCGAAACCCCTAGAGGCAACCCTGAAGACTTAATGCAACTTGGAGATCCTGATGATCCAACCCCTCCATTCACTGAGGAGGTGATGAATGCGCATATATCACGGAAGTTCAAGATGCCTACCATAAAGACTTACGATGGAACGGGAGATCCCGCTAATCATGTGAGAACGTTCTCTAACGCACTGTTGTTACAACCTGCCAGTGACGCCTTGAAGTGTAGGGCGTTTCCCCAAACATTAGCGGGCATGGCACAACGTTGGTACAGCCGCCTACCACCAAATTCCATCACCTCTTTCAAAGAGCTGAGCACCGCTTTCGTCAGCCAATTCATTGGTGGAAGGATTCATGAAAAGGATTCCGCATCCCTCATGACTGTGGTTCAAGGGAAGAATGAGAATCTTAGAGATTACCTCAAACAGTTCACCAAGGAGACGCTCAACATTACTGATTTAGAGAACAAAGTGGCCATGATGGCTTTGCAGAATGGGACTTCGAATGTTTATTTCAAGATGTCATTGGCCAAGCATCCCCCTGAGAACATGACTGAGCTTCAACAAAGGGCTAGTAAGTATATCAAAGCTGAGGATAGTCTAAAGAAAGAGTCAGTAATGGGAAACACCAGGAATGGTGACAATTCTAGGAAGAGAAAGACGGAAGAAGAATATGATGGGAGAGATAAGTACTCGCGCACGGGCAGCGATTCTGATTCAGCCCCTAAAAAGGGTAGTCCAGGACAAAGGTTTACGGATTATGCAAGGTTGAACGTCCCAAGAAGGCAAATCCTGATGGACATAGAGAAGGATAGGGACGTAAGATGGCCGAAACCACTAAGGACAGATCCTGAGAAGAGAAATAAGAACCAATACTGCCGATTCCACAAAGACGTGGGGCACGATGCCGACGATTGTAGGCAACTGAAAAGATGAGATTGAGTTCTTGATCCGTAGAGGAAAGTTAAATAAATTCTGCAAAGATGGGGATCGAGGAAACTCGAGATGGGATTATGATAGGAATGATGAAGATCATAACCGTAATCCACAGCCCCGGGGGCCAGTGATAAACATGATTTTTGGTGGCCCAACAGCGGCCGTAACTAGCAGAAATTCTAGAAAAGCATATGCACGAGAGGTAATGCACATTTTTGGTGAAGCACCTAAGCTTGCAAAGACGGAGGTCTTGATTGGATTCGATGACTCGGACCTTGAAGGGGTGAAGTTCCCCCACGATGACCCGCTGGTGATCTCACCTGTGATAGGCAACTCCCAAGTGAAGAGAGTCTTGATAGACAATGGAGCCTCAGTGGACATTCTGTTCCATGATGCCTTTTTGAAGATGGGATATACCGAGTCTCAGTTGACACAATCGAATATGCCCATATACGGGTTCAACGGAGTGGAATCGAAAGTCGAGGGAACAATTCAGCTACCCATGACTATAGGGCAGGAGCCACGGGAGGCAACTCAGATGTTAAATTTCTTGGTTATCAAAGCTACATCCACATACAATACTATCCTAGGTAGGACGGGACTACATGCTTTCAAGGCGGTTGCCTCTACCTATCATTTGAAAATTAAGTTCCCAACCAGAAACGGTGTGGGAGAAGAAAAAGGAGATCAAAAAATGGCAAGGAGTTGTTATGTGGCCGCTTTGAGGCCTGATGGAACTGGGGGGCAGGTCCTCCCGATTGAGGATATGAACATCCGTGAGGATGAAGAACGAAGAGGAAAGCCAAGAGGCCTTTGAGCAAGTGAAGAAGTATATGGCTGAGGCCCCATTGCTAGCTAAACCAAGTACGGGAGAAATCCTCTATCTCTACATGGCAATTTCAGATCAAGCAGTGAGTGCTGTGCTTGTGAAGGAAGAAGACAAGGTTCAGAAACCCATATACTATGTGAGTAAGGTTTTACACGGAGCAGAGTTGAATTACTCCACCATTGAGAAGTTTGCCTTAGCGTTGGTGACCGCTTCTAGGAAGTTACGGCCTTATTTTCAGGCACATAAGATAGAGGTCCTTACAGAACAACCGTTAAGGAATATTTTGCACAGCCCTAAAGCTAATGGTAGGATCATCAAGTGGGTAATTGAGTTGAGAGAATTTGATGTTAATTTCAAGCCAAGGACGACCATCAAAGCCCAGGCATTTGCTGACTTCGTGGTTGAATGTACCATCGACAACCAAGAAGTCAGGGGGCAAGAGATAGTACCTCAAGAAGGCAATGAACCGCATAAGGAGGATAAGGAACCCGTGCTCGAGGAGAAGGAATACTGGATGCTCTATTTTGATGGGGCATCAAAAACAAAAACAAGTGGTGCAGGTCTTGTTCTGCAAAGTCCCGATGGATTCGCGATTGAATACGCCCTGAAGTTAGACTTCCCAACAACCAACAATGAGGCAGAGTATGAAGCTTTGATAGCCGGGCTTGGTCTAGCAGGGGCATTAAGGGTTAAGAATCTTAAAGTTTGTGGAGATTCAAGGCTAGTTGTGGCCCAAGTCAATGGAGAGTTTGAGGCAAGGGATGAAACCATGGCCAAGTACTTAAGGCTTGTGAAGGCAGTAATGACTCAATTTGATGAGTGTTACATAGAGCACATTCCGAGGGAGGAGAACATCAAGGCCGATGCCTTATCCAAGTTTGCCTCCTCCGAGATAGAGAATTACTCTAGAAGTGTCTACTTCCAAGTTCTGAGAGCCCCTACCATTGATTCAAAGTTGGTCGCGCCTATTGATGTCAGGGAATGTTGGATAGATCCCATAAAAGCACACCTCGAGACCGGTTGGCTCCCGACTAATGCCATGGAGGCACGAAAATTGTCTGTGAGGGCTTTAAGGTATGCACTAATTGAAGGGATACTATACAAGAAGTCTTTTGTGATTCCATATCTAAAGTGCTTAAGACCCGAGGAGGCCAAATCAGCTATTGAGGAGGTCCATGAGGGGATTTGTGGACAGCACTTGGGGGGCAGGGCCCTAGCTCACAAGATAGTCAGGCTTGGATTTTATTGGCCTGAGATGATGGTTGATGCCAAAGAGTACGTGAAAAGGTGTGATCGGTGCCAGAAGCATGCACCAATGGTTAGGCAACCGCCACAGATGTTGACATCCATCAGCTCCCCCATTCCTTTTGCTATGTGGGGGATGGATATACTTGGGCCATTTCCCATGGCCACTACACAAAGGAAGTTCTTGATAGTTGCTATCGATTACTTTACCAAATGGATTGAAGCCAAACCGTTGGCCAAGATTACGACCAAGCAAGTCGCACAGTTCCTGTGGGAAAACGTCATGTGTAGGTATGGAATACCACGAATCCTGGTTACGGATAATGGGTTACAATTCAACAACAAAGAATTTAGGGACTACTGTGATGATAATGGAATTGAGCTTCGGTTTACCTCGGTTGCCCACCCTCAAGCCAATGGGCAAGCTGAGGTTGCTAATCGAATCATCCTTGATGGAATTAAGAAAAGGGTAGAACGCTCTAGGAACACCTGGGTGGATGAATTGCTACCCATACTCTGGGCGTACCGCACCACCTATAAGGTGACCAATGGGGCAACCCCATTCATGTTGGCTTACGGAGCTGAGGCTATAGTACCCGTAGAAATCATGCATACATCTCCACGGGTGGAAGCCTTCGAACCTGACACCAATGAAGAAGGAATGAAGCTGGCCCTCGACCTGATAGATGAGGTGAGGGATGAAGCTCATGCTAGGAATGTTGAACATCAGAAGAAAGCCTCCTTCTACTATAACCTAAGGGTGAAAGAAAGGTTCTTCCGTCAGGGGGACCTAGTACTTAGAAAGATTGAAGCATCCGGAGTTGGACAGAAGGGGAAGCTGGCTCCAAATTGGGAAGGCCCATATTGGGTCAAAGGCACACTGGGACGAGGATCATACAAGTTGGAGACTTTGGAAGGAAACGAGGTGCTTCGCACTTGGCATGCATCGAACCTCAAAGTCTATTATGTTTGATTATCCTAAGTAGGATATAGCTTATATCTAATAGGAAAGTAGAAATAAGGACGACGAAACCATATCAGAGTTTGCAAACTCCGAGTAAGAAGTAGAGTATTATGTAAGGGTTGAACCCATTTCAGAATTTATTAATGCAATTTGGTTTTCTTTACTCAAGTTCTATGTCTGTTATGTATCAAAGCATATTTGAATTGCTAGCCAAGAAAGGCCAAGTACAAATGACAAAATAATTAGGTAAAAGAAAAATCGGAAAATGCATAAATAAAACCCCGGAGGGTTAGTCCGGTACAAATATAAATAAGAAATATTTTTCAATTCGAATTTTTCGAAAAGGAAGGAAAAATTGAAAAATCCAAGTAGGGCAAGAGCCCCATTCAGAAAATCTCGCTCGAAAAATAAAGATTCGAAACAATAATTTTCGAACCACAAATGGGCTGGTCCCACCTATCAATTTTCATTCGAAAATTGGGTTGTTCAAAAAAAAAAAATGAAAAAGCCGAATGAAAACAACGAGTGGGACACAGAAAACTGTAAAATCCGAATGAGATTGCCGAGCCGGAACATAAAAATGGGTGGCCCCACTTGAAATTTTCAATCGGAAATTAAAAAAAAAAAAAGGAAAGACCGAGCTGAATTGCCGAGCAGGAGAAAAAATGGGGTGGCCCCCACTTCATGTTTCTATCGGGAAAAAAAAGAAAAAGAAAAAGGAAAGACCGAGCTGAATTGCCGAGCAGGAGAAAAAATGGGGTGGCCCCCACTTCATGTTTCAATCGGAAAAAGTAAAAAAAAAAGAAAAAGAAAAAGGAAAGACCGATCTGAATTGCCGAGCAGGAGAAAAAATGGGGTGGCCCCGCCTACATGTTTCAATCGGAAAAAGTAAAAAAAAAAAAAGGCAAGACCGAGCTGAATTGTCGAGCAGGAGAAAAAATGGGGTGGCCCCCACTTCATGTTTCAATCGGAAAAAGTAAAAAAAAAAAAATGCCGACTGAATGAGAATGAATGGTCAAATTACAATTTGACCCTTGAAGTTTTACATTAGTTACAAGTTAATTCCTAAATTATTAGAAAAAATTAAGAAAAATACCTGTGGGTACCCGAAAATTCCTAAATTATAGGAAAAATTAAGAAAAATACCTGTGGGTACTCGAAAATTCCTAAATTATTAGGAAAAATTAAGAAAAATACCTGTGGGTACCCGAAAATTCCTAAATTATTAGGAAAAATTAAGAAAAATACCTGTGGGTACCCGAAAATTCCTAAATTATTAGGAAAAATTAAGAAAAATACCTGTGGGTACTCGAAAATTCATAAATTATTAGGAAAACTTAAGAAAAATACCTGTGGGTACCCGAAAATTTGTAAATTATTAGGAAAAATTAAGAAAAATACCTGTGGGTACCCAAAAATTCCTAAATTATTAGGAAAAATTAAGGAAAATACCTGTGGGTACCCGAAAATTCCTAAATTATTAGGAATAAATAAGAAAAAATATCTGTGAGTACATGAAAATTCCTCAAATATTAGGAAAAGTACAGAAAATTACGAGGAAAATTATAGAAATATTTTCTTGATAAATTGAGCAATAATTTATTCTATAATGCATAAAAGCTCTATAAAAGTGCCAAAAATTGCTAAAAGCAAGCACAAGACACAAGTTAAAACCTCGAATATGGCAAATCGTCGTAAAAGTGTAGGTCGCTCCACACTTTACAATAAGGCGGTATATGTGAAACACTAGTGTAAATCAAAATCCCCATATGAGGGTACGAAAAATAAGGAGTCCTAGGTAAGGGATAAAAACGTCCCCGAGTCTCGAAAAAGACAATTATAACTTCCACGAAAACCTGATCAGTTTTTCTAGAAGTTGGGGGGCAAATGATATGGGCTGAAAGTAAGCCCTAAAAACACATTTAATGTTGCATTAAATGAACCTAAGTTGGTCCAAGGTCAAAGCCCAATTACGAGGCCCAAAACCTTAATAATGATAATAAATTCGTAGCTGTAAAATCAGCCAAATAAAAGACCCCGTATTTGAGTCAACAAGGAAACCAAATCATATCAGGAGTGGTCTTCAAGGCATATAATTCCAATACTTATCCATCTATCCTTTGGAAGTATCTAGAATTGGGCCAAGACTGTGACTTGCCCACCAAGTCTCCTAATTCAACTCTAACTCTAGGGTTTTCATCACCTATATAAGGACCCGCTCCTTCACATTTAGAACTACGTTTTTGGCTTGATTCTTGATATATTGCAAGATACGTAGGCATCTTGTGAGGACCCGAGTTAAGTCACGAAACACTTGATCAGCCATTAAAGCTCGAAGCTCCCCTTAACCCTAGCATTGAATACGCAATAAATATACCCTACTTTTTATTCCATAACAAATAAGCATGGTAAATAATAAAAATTTTGTATATGATTGATTGATTGAAAATTTAGAAGTGAATTCTGATTGTCTCTAAAATAATTTTTTTTGATTGGTAATTTATTCACCAACAAATAATAATACTCTTCTAGCGAATATTTAATAATTTAAATAATCAAAATATATGTAGTATTGGTTTAGATGCATTTATTAATTAATTTTATTAACAAATTATGAATAAATAATTTTTTGAGTTTTTTTTAAAAAAAATCGAGTATTTGAAGGTATGAAAATTATCCAAATTATTTAAAATATGATTTCAAAATCCGATGTTTTTCATATTTCTAGTTAGTTAGATTATAATTATTTAAAATCGGTTATAATTGTACAATATATATTATAAAAATTAATTTATAATATATGATAATATGTTTGTGATTGATTTTATATTAAAAAAGTGGTAGATTAATGAATGAGTAGTTATAAAATATAATTTAAAATATATAATAGTATATCATGATTGATTTCAAATTAAATATTGAATTTTTATTTAAAAAATATGTATTTATGGATATATAAATAAAATCATTATTGCATTTAAATTAGAAATGTTAACTAACCATGGTTAATGAGGTATGTTGAGAATGTAAATAAGAAAAATTCTTAATATAACATGTTTGGTTTAAAATTTAGAAATCAACTCTGATTGGTTTTAAAATAATTCTTCGATTCTGATTGGTTAACTGCACATGGGTAGACTCAGATATTATAATAAAGGATAAAGATATGATGTATTTCATGTTCGAAATTTCGTATATACGAGAAAATTTAGAGAAAGTAAAAATTAAAATTCATTATCTTTATAGTTATTAAATTTAAGGAAAAAAGTTATTATATAAAATCCTTTATTATAATACCTGAGTCTACCCAGGTATACAGTTAGATGCAGTTAGCCAATCAGAAAACTATGAATTATTTTAGGACCAATCAGAGATCATTCCTCAAATTTAGACTAATCATATTATATCAAAAGTTTTCCTTATTTACCATTCTTATCCCATTATACTAACCATGGTTAGTTAATAATTCTAATTTAAATATAGTAATGACTTTATTTAACATATCCATAAATTACTTATTTACCATTCTTATCCTATTTATGCTAACCCATAGTTTAAATATAGTAATGACTTTATTTAACATATCCATATATTACATATTTTTTTAATATCAAAAATATTTATAATAAATTAATATATTAAATTAAAATCAATTAGAATTATACAAATATATAATATTAAGCGATTTTCGCAATTTGAATTTTCCACTCTTTCGATTTACAATATTACGAATTAATTTTCATAAAAATATATAAGAGCCAATTAGAATTTACCACTAAATAAATTAATTATAAAAAGCAATCAGAATAATATATTATTACATACTAGCACATCTGTTCCTTGCGCCACTCTCTACGTATAGAGCTATTTTACAAAATTGCGTATTTATTAATTGTTTTTAACACAAATATATTATTTTAATGCATGGGTCTATTTTATTTATAATATAAAATATAATATCTTAATATCTCAAACACTCGATCTACAATCATAAGGTGCAAACAAATTTGAATAAATCCACTCTTATTCAATTAAATATTTTAAAACTTTAAAAATATTTACTACACCATTCCAAATACACCATCAAAATTTAAGTAATATAAACTTTTAATTAATCAATTATAAAAAAATAAATTTAATCAATTAAAATATTAAAAAATGAATTTTAAACCAATTATCATTAGCATTTTACTTATCAGTATTTTTTGGTTATGCATGAATTAATGGGACAAATAAAGTGACTTGGCGATATATTTGAATTATTCAAGATACTGAACAGACTCTCAAATAGTACTATACATTATTTGGTGTATAAATTATCAATCCAAAAAATAAAATTCATTAAGAGTCAATAAAAATATTGTTAGTGAATATTTTCATAGCAAATTGCTCAACTCAGCGCAAAAATTCTAATAAATCACTATTTTTTGATATTTCATAGCAAAATGGTCAACTCAGCGCAAAAATTTTAATAGATCAATTTTTTATAGATAATTAATCTATCAACAAAAGGGCATATGTCATCTACATAAATAATCATTCAATTTTTTTTAAATCATAATTTTTTATAGGTAAATAATTTATCAATAAAATGTCATACATCTACAAAAATAATCAAGATTGGACAAATACATATTAAAATAGATCATATCAAGATAACAAGGTTTGCTTAATCCAAACTACAATCGCTGACAGATCTTAAATTGTGGTACATCACTCGCTTATATCACTGAAATATATAGTATTTTGGGCGAAATAATCCAACAATTTATTCTAATCGTAGGGGAAATACATATGCGATTTGTGAGAACGTATTCGAACAACTAACCATAACTGTGATTCTATATTATCCAAATCAATGAACCAAAATAATAAAATCCTGTAGATCTAAGATCCTTGATGCCAAAATAAAGGAACCTCTCTCAAAAGAGCAAGAACAAAACCCAATATATGGATAGACAAAATCCACTAACGGGATACTAGACTCTCAATAAAGAGATATATTTATTGAAAAATAAAGTAAAATCAAGAAAAAGAAACGGGAATTATCATTCATATGGGAAAAGTACAAAATCCAATATACCAGTAGATAAAACCCACCAACGTAGTACTAGACTCTCAATAAAGAGAGATATTTATTGAAAACCAAAGCAAAATCAAGGAAAACAATAAAAATGGGCTTATCATCAACCAAAACGCAGATGTCAACCACTACACTTTAGTTTACTGTTTTTTTAGGAAAGGAGGGGAGAGAGAAAGGGCTATAGCAATCGTTTAAAATTAAATATTATTGATAACTATATAGGTCGATACATATAAAATTATATATTGTTTCTAATAAAAGGTGCCCATTTTAATTTTGTATTCTTGAATTCAAGTAATAGTATTCAATTCTCATATCCTAATGTAAGAGCAGACATACCGAATTTGCTTGGTTGTTTAATAATATTTATTTTTAATATCAACAAAACCTTAAATATAGGTAAAAAAATTTAATAACTTTGTAGATATATTCTAATCAAATAGATATATTTATTAACAATAAACAAAATAAAAAAAATGGAGAGCTTCATTTTTATGTACTCTACTCTTAGTTTTATTTTGTAGCATTTCAATGTTATTTCCAATTATATAGTAAAATGCTAAAAGGATGATCGGTCTAAGTCAGAGTACATACATTGATAAGGTTTTGCATCGTTTTGGTATGCAAAATGCTAAAAGGGGATATGTCCCTGTGTCTCAAGGAATAACGATTTCTAAAGACCAGTGTCCGAAATCATTAGATGAGAAGGACCACATGAATAAAGTTCCATATGCATCAGCAATTGGATCTATCATGTATGCAATGGTATGTACTCGACCAGATGTTTCGTATGCTTTGAGCATGACGAGCAGATACCAGTCTAATCCAGGTGAAGGTCACTGGACGGCAGTTAAGAATATTCTAAAGTACCTGAAAAGGACTAAAGATTCATTCTTAGTGTATGGAGGAGAGGAGAAGCTGGTTGTAAAAGGTTACACCGATGCAAGTTTCCAAACAGACAGGGATGATACTGTATCACAGTCTGGTTTTGTATTTTGTCTAAATGGAGGTGCTGTAAGCTGGAAGAGTTCAAAGCAAGAAACAGTAGCTGATTCTACAATGGAGGCTGAGTACATTGCAGCTTGTGAAGCGGCTAAGGAGGATGTTTGGATTCGAAAATTCATTTCTGATTTGGAAGTGGTT
Source organism: Saposhnikovia divaricata (assembly GCA_036435485.1). NCBI lineage: Eukaryota > Viridiplantae > Streptophyta > Magnoliopsida > Apiales > Apiaceae > Saposhnikovia > Saposhnikovia divaricata. The sequence continues at coordinate 116,081,122 of CM071596.1, forward strand.
CCATCGATTGCAGATCCCATTGATCTATACTGCGATAATAATGGGGCCATCGCACAGGCTAGAGAGCCTAGATCGCACTCCCGATCCAAACATATACTCAGAAGATATCACCTCAAACGAGAGATTAATGAAAGGGGTGAAATACATATATGTAAAGTGCGTACAAATGATAACATTGCAGATCCACTGACCAAAGGCCTGTCGCAGCAGAAGCACGACGGTCACACTAGTTCCATGGGTATTAGATACATGGGTGATTGGCTCTAGTGCAAGTGGGAGATTGTTAGTGTAGGTGCCCTAGAGGCAATACATTGTTTCTTAAATAAACCTTATGTCATTTGATTATTAAATAAATGTATTTATTATGACTCTAATTACTGCGATATTTGTTAGCATAATAAATGTCCTTAGAATAATGATACACATTATATAGTTTAAGTTTACAACTTGAATTTGAGATTATATAATATCATATTCTTAAAGGTCCCTAGTCGAGTATTATAATACAGGACAATAATAATACATAAATAGACCAGTATGTTTTTGACTGATAACCACATCTCATTGGTTATAAGTATGGAGATACTAAAGTCAATACATAGGTACATGTAGAGTACATGGTACTGGACAGACCCAACGTGAGATTCTTCATGTTAATTAAGTCATAAGAAAGACTCACAGTGATAATGGTGTAATGATCCTTTGACTTGAGATCATTATATTTCTATACGAGGATAATATACTTTGACTACATTAAAAGTTACCTTTGACCGGGTAATGATAAAAGTGGACATCGGGTATATTGTGAATCGTATGAGAAATATGAATGATAGATAAAGGATTTAACCCTCCTATTATTAGGAGAGATATTATTGGCCTCTTGATTGAGTGAGACTATAAAATGCATGGTCGTGCTCAAATAATGATTTGTTTTTAATATTCTACTCATGGATCAAGTAAACCCGGATTAAATTATGAAGAGGATGACATGAAACATGCCTCGAGTTTAATCTATAATATTTGGTTAAAGGGATTATATTACACGGGAACATTAATCACAAAAGGTTTTATCGAATCACGATTTAATTATTATTTAATTGGGTAGCAATGATGTATTACTAGATGCCGCTCATTGTTTATAATTTTATTAGAGAATAAAATTATTGCCAATTAAATGATAGCCTACAGGGTCACACACATAGAACATTTTAAGGAAGAATTAATTTAAATTATGAATTTAAATTAATTAAATGATTAGTTGTATTTTATTATATTAATTAAGTGGGACTTAATTAAGATATAATAAAATACAAATGAGATATGATTTTAATAATTAAGTATGACTTAATTATTATTTATTTAAATAATAGGATTTGATTCTATTATTTAATTAATCAAACTTGGGCTAGTTTTTAGTTGGGCTTTTACCTTACACTATCATATAAATATATGATGATAGGTAAAGAAGGTAATTAAATTTGTACGACAAAAATTATCCCCAGCCGCTTGAACCAAAACCTAAAAAGAAGATCTCATATTTTCATTGGAGGCTAGTACCTCCCTTCCAATCAAGAATCGTTCTTGGAGTGTTCGTGTGGATACCGTAGAGGAGGCTTTGAAGAGGAGCACTCAACGATCGTGAAAGCTTGGATCTCCATTAGACATACAATCGTAAAGCTTCTTTAAGGTAAATCATCAATCTCCGAATTAAATATCATGTTTTTGCATGGATCCTGCGGTAGGATTTCGATAATTATTGTTTTGTTTTAATTTTCCGCTGCGTTTTTGATGCTCGAAACCTATCACAATGGGTTTCTATATTTTTTATTATATTAATATTCAAAATATTTGCATGGGTCGTGATCAATTTTTAAATAAATATTAGAAATTCATAAACACTAATTTCTAACGATCGTTATAAATCATTAGATTGTCTCTCAAAAAAAGATTGCATGTTTCAGCGATACGATAATGGATCACTACTGTGCAAGATCCATTAAACGAACGTAATTATGACAATGGAAAACTTTCATATAATATAGTTTCCTGTATGTTTCTTCCATATCATTTTTACAAATTTTATGTTCTTTTATTAGTGAATTGATTTACTATATAAAAATAAACATTATCAATTAAGCAAACAAATCCAATATATCCCGTTCTTTGAGTAAGATATGACTGTTAGAGTTTATGATGATTGTCATCAGCTTATTTTTAATGACAACTTAAAATGTGTATATTCAGTTTCGGAGTTTGTATGTTGAATTTTTTATTCTTTTTTATCAGAATATGGTATATTCAGCTTTATAGCGAGACACAGTAGTTAAATAGCTGACCGTATTTGGGGTGGGGAAAATGTCCACTCTGATTTTATTCATGTACTGTTAAACGATTTGAAAGTTGAATGAAAGCTTTATTTCTTGGCAAAAAAGGAAAATATTAGTTTTTTTACCCATAAATAAGGAAGGAAAATTAATTCAATCTAACGGTACCCGATCCGAACACCAAAATTTTGGATATACCGAACCTGAATTTTTGCATTTAGGTTTGGATATAAATTTTAAATCCGAAATAGTTTCGTTTTGCATTTGGATTTAAGTTATACTGAACTGATATCCTATCCAAAATCTGAAATCCGATCCACTATCGAAACCCGATACACAAATAATATAATATTATAATTTGAAATTATTTTATGTTGTATTTTAGATGTAAGACATTTTTTTTTATTCAAATATTTTATTAGAAATAGTCAATACTAATTTAGTAATTAAAACTTCTATTTTTCAATCTAAAATTTTATTGATATATTTAAAATGTTATTTTCTTTAATTTACATAAAATTTTCACTTCTGTGTATACAAATAATTATTTTTTAACATATTTTAAAATTTTACTTAATGTGTTAATTCGTATAATATGTTATATTTGACTAAAGTTAATCATTTTAATTTTTAATTTTTGTATAAATATAATTAATATTGATTTCGTTCAGCAATTATTTTAATTTGACTACATTATTACTAATTTTGGATGCCCAAAAAAACCAAATATAATCCAAAATCCGACGAATTTGGTTTTGGATATTGAATTTTGGATTTGGATTTATTTTTACAATTCAAAAATATTTGGATGTGGGTTTTGATTTTACAAAATTCGGATCAAACCCAACCCGTTGTCACCCAAACACGTAAAATAAGACATTTGAAAATGAGTATCACCTATCTATTTTCTATTTGACTAAGACTAACATGTTAAAATAGAAAACTGTACGTGAAACTAAAATCAAATGTGTCATATGTAAACACGTAATCACATTATTATATATGTGTCCTTGTAATTTAATTATTGGGTTAAAAAACATGAAATTCATTTTAATTTTACAGTGAGTATATTTTTCCAACATATATTAACGTAGATGTGAAAAATCGTTTGTGATTTGTACATTCATGCCATGTGTCTTTGGGGTCTTGCATGAAAATGACATAAAATTATTTTGCGTACACAAAATTTGAACACCAAATGCTACTAAACTACGTAATTTTTTTGTACAGGAAACGAAAATATTACGCGAAAAGAAAAAATATGACAATTACATGTAATGTTACTCTCTGTCCAAGTTATCTAAGTATGTTACTAGAATGTAGGTTGCCTCTCCTAATCTTTCATAGAGAAATTGCTCCCTAACCAAGTCTTAACAGCCTTTAGAGAAGGTATGTCATTCCCCATTAGTAGTATGTCATCAACATACAGTACTATGAATGCCACATGGCTCCCACTAACCTTCTTGTAAACACAAGGTTCATCCTCGTTTTGAATAAAGCCATACTCCTTGACTGTTTCATCAAAACGAATATTCCATTTCCTAGAGGCTTGCTTCAATCCATAAATGGATCGACGTAATTTACATACCTTGCCAACATTTCTTGGATCGACAAAACCTTCTGGTTGTGTCATGTACACATCCTCTTCAAGGCTCCCATTAAGGAAAGCTGTTTTGACATCCATTTGCCAGATTTCGTAATCATGGAATGCTGCAATTGCAAGCAAAATCCGTATGGACTTGACCATGGCAACTGGTGAGAAAGTTTCATCATAGTCAATACCATGAATTTGTTTGAACCCTTTCGCAACCAGTCTTGCTTTATAGGTCTGAACATTTCCTTCCATGTCAGTTTTCTTCTTGAAAACCCACTTGCACCCTACGGGTTTTACCCCTTCAGGTGGATCAACCAAATCCCAAACTTGGTTTTCGTACATGGAATCCATCTCGGATTTCATGGCTTCAAGCCATCTCTTAGAGTCTGGACTGTTCATAGCATCTTGGTATGTGAGAGGCTCATCCTCATCTATGAGCATCAAATCCCCACATTGAGTCAAAAGAAATCCATATCTCTCTGGCTCATGGCAAATTCTACCAGATCTACGAACAACCTGTGTTTCTTGAGCATTATCATTATTCTGCTCTTGTTCCACCTCAGGTTCAATGCTATTTTGTGGTTCTCAATCTTCATCGAGATCTATAGTTCTCCCACTGTCCCTTTTGGAAACAAAATCCTTTTCCATGAAGAGAGCATCTCGAGCAATGAACACTTTCTGCTCAGAAGGACTATAAAAATAATACGCCTTTGTTTCTTTAGGGTATCCTACAAAATTGCACTCTTCGGATTTAGGTCCAAGCTTGTCAGATACTTGACGTTTTACTAACGCCTTGCATCCCCAAACTTTCATAAAGTTCATGCTTGACCGTTTCTCCTCCCTAATCTCATATGGAGTCTTTTGAACCTTCTTGGTTGGAACACGATTAAGTGTGAAAGCCGCTGTTTCTAGAGCATAACCCCAGAAACTTATTGGAAGATCTGCATGACTCATCATCGATCGTACCATGTCCAACAAGGTGCGATTTCTCCTCTCTGAAACTCCATTCCATTGAGGTGTACCTGGCGGAGTGAGTTGTGATACAATACCACACTCTTTTAAATACTCTTTAAATTCGGTGCTTAAGTATTCACCCCCACGATCGGATCGTAAGATCTTAATACTTGCACCTCCGCCTATTTGCTTCTCTACTTCAGCCTTGTATTCTTTGAATTTTTCAAAAGAATCGGATTTGTTCTTCATAAGATATACATATCCATATCTACTGAAGTCATCAGTAAATGTTATGAAGTAGTAGTAGCCTCCTCTAGCCATCACACGCATTGGGCCACATACATCACTATGTATTAGCTCCAAACGTTCAGTGGCCCTTTGACCCTTACCAGTAAAAGGGGCTTTAGTCATTTTACCAAGCAAACAAGATTCGCATTTTTCGTATGATTCAAAATCAAACTTATCCAGGTATCCATCTTTATGTAATTTGGAAATGCGTTTCTCATTTATATGGCCTAGACGACAATGCCAGAGGTATGTTTGATTTGAGTCATTTACTTTAAGTCGTTTGTTTTCTATGTTACAGATAGGATTATCCAAATCAAGAACATATAAACCATTAAATAAACGCGCAACACCATAGGTTAAATCATTCAAAGCAAAAGAGCAACTGTTGTTCTTTATTGTAAACGAAAAACCTTTCTTGTCCAAACAAGAAACAGAAATAATGTTTCTGCGAATCGCAGGCACGTAATAACAGTCATTTAGTTCTAAAACAAGCCCAGAGGGCAAAGATAAATAATAAGTTCCTACGGCTAAAGCAGCAACTCTTGCTCCATTGCCTACTCGTAGGTCCACTTCTCCCTTAGCCAAAGTCATACTTCTCTGCAGTTCCTGCACATTTATACAAATGTGAGAAGCACATCCAGTATCCAATACCCAAGATGTAGAAATAGACAGATTGACTTCTATAACATAAATACCTGATCCAGAAATCTGAACACCCTTCAATTTCTTCAGATCCTCCAAGTAAGCATGACAGTTTCTCTTCCAGTGACCAGGCTTGTGACAATAGTGACAATCACCTTTGTCAGCCTTTGCGACATCTCCCTTCGGCTTTTTAGCCTTTTTGAAAGAGGGCTTAGAAGGACCAAGATCTTTCGGTGTAACATTTTTCTTGCCCTTCCATTTCCCCTTTCCCTTAGCACCTTTCTTGCCCACCATCATTATGGGAGCTTTCTCAGGTGCCTTGACCATATTTGCTTCAGTGGTCCTCAGCATGGCCAACAATTCCATAGGAGTCTTATCTTGCTCAGTCATATTGAAAGTCATTATGAACTGAGCATAGTCGCTGTTCAAAGATTGCAAGATTATATCGACTTGAGCCTCTCGCTGAAGCGGGAAACCCAAACGAGCAAGGTAATCACAATACCCAATCATCTTTAGAACATGTGGTCCGACTGGTCCATTGCCCTGCTTACACGAGAAGAGTGCTTTGCTTGTGTTGAACTTTTCAACACGAGCCTGTGATTGAAACATCGTTGAAAGATGTTCAAACATAGTATAAGCATTCATATCAAAATGCTGCTTCTGGAGCTCAGCATCCATAGTAGCAAGCATAAGACAAGCCACATCAATTGCATCATCAATATGCTTCTGATAAGCATTTCGTTGAGCAGCAGTGGCATTGTTAGCAGGGGCTTCCGGTGGAGGAATATCAATCACATAAGATTTCTTTTCCTGCATGAGAACAATTCTCAAATTCCTAGACCAATCAAGGAAGTTCGATCCTGTCAGCTTGTCCTTCTCAAGGACTGATCGCACAGAGAAAGTGTTGTTTGTATTTTGTGCCATTTGTTTTCTACAATGATAAAATGTATAAGATAAGTTAGATTGTTACATTAATTATGTTCAAGTGATTATGACATATTCATAATATATCTCCCACTATTTTTTATCAAATTAATAGCCCTTACTATTAAATCGGAAAGAATATCCCATAAATCTTTCTAGTGAGCCAAGATCCATATTTCATCACATCCTAAGTCAACCACTGGTAGTCCTTAAAACATGATTATTTAGGTAGACAACAGTTGTCAATTATATCATATATAATTCTTGGATAGTTTGGTGAACAACAATTGTTCTTGTTTATCTAATAGACTTTGAACCAAACTCTATGCTTCTAAGTTCATAATAATTGAATATAACCGTTTATTTTCACCTTATTATGACGACTCAGTTAAGTTAAACCCAATGATACAACGATCGAATATAACCGCTTATATTCGTCACATCTCACCACGATAGACAGGAGTCCCCTGCCACTGGCAGTCATTCCCCTTATCGATCTAGGATTCAATGAGTGTTCATTCATTGGAAAGCATCCGATTAAAACTTAATATTTTGTTAAGGGGTTTTGATTTAAAACGACCATGATCCCATCATAAAGAGATTCCCAATTTTTCCTTGAATTAAATACTTCAAATGAATATTCATCAATAGTTTGATTTCCAGGTTGTTGGAGGAGTCACAAGTGGCCTCACTTAATACCCAACTTCCTTACAGGTAAAACCCGTTTTTGACAAAATCTCCCCATATCTAAATCATTGAAAATTTGTATTTAATTCCGTGTTTCATAAACACAGAAATCTCATGATCGTTTGTTCATTTTAAAATCTCGAATCGTTACAGATTTTATCTTGTTTAGCATGGCAAACATGGTATGGGTGACGTATCTAATACATGCATACATCATTAATCTAATTAAAACATGCATACATTTTTCTACTCTACACATGCATCATATGTAAAGTGCATCACATAAATTAATATGCTATGGTTATGGCCCAATCCTATGCGATTTTTCCAAGCTAATGGAAAAATCAAGGTCAATCTATGGTGGTAATAACTAATTATTACATAATCTCTTGCTGCGCTTCCAAAGCTGCCTTGATTACCTCCAAGCTCCTCTTAAAACATTTTACAAAAGAACTCGAGTTGCATTCGAGATAAAATAATTACAAAAAGAAAAACGACATGCAAGTCGTATTTAGAAACCAAACCATAAACAAAAACCTCTATCCTATGGGTCTCAAGGCCATAACCATCCACCATGCTCTAGTAACAATTAAATAACATGTCATATTATCTAATCATGTTATACCATATCATATTTCAGATGATCCAATCAAATAAATCATATAACGCAAAATTCAGAAAATCAGAATCAAATTCTGAAAACAATAAATCGCGTTTTTAATGCACTAAACGGCGTCAAACGCCTTACAGACGAGTCGGTGATACCTTTGGTATCAGTTTTGTTCAGACGCTCGTTTCCAGTTAGAAAACACATATCGTTTGCGAAAATCGGACACTGGACACAAATTTCACCAGATCTGCGCAGCGTATACAGAAATCGTATCGTATACAATCCCCATATCATGAACAAACAAAAATCATGTATATATCAATATACATACAGATTATATGATCATCATATGATCATCCCAATCATCATTAACATACAGTTTATACATATATATAAAAATCAACGCATCATACATGACAATCATCAAACATGCTCGTATATATATCAAAACTGTAACATATAACCGAATTAAAACGTTTTTGCAAGTAGCTCTGATACCATTGATAGGTTTCAAGCATAAAAAACGCAGCGGAAAATTAAAACAAAACAATAATTATCGAAATCCTACCGCAGGATCCATGCAAAAACATGATATTTAATTCGGAGATTGATGATTTACCTTAAAGAAGCTTTACGATTGTATGTCTAATGGAGATCCAAGCTTTCACGATCGTTGAGTGCTCCTCTTCAAAGCCTCCTCTACGGTATCCACACGAACACTCCAAGAACGATTCTTGATTGGAAGGGAGGTACTAGCCTCCAATGAAAATATGAGATCTTCTTTTTAGGTTTTGGTTCAAGCGGCTGGGGATAATTTTTGTCGTACAAATTTAATTACCTTCTTTACCTATCATCATATATTTATATGATAGTGTAAGGTAAAAGCCCAACTAAAAACCTAGCCCAAGTTTGATTAATTAAATAATAGAATCAAATCCTATTATTTAAAAAAATAATAATTAAGTCATACTTAATTATTAAAATCATATCTCATTTGTATTTTATTATATCTTAATTAAGTCCCACTTAATTAATATAATAAAATACAACTAATCATTTAATTAATTTAAATTCATAATTTAAATTAATTCTTCCTTAAAATGTTCTATGTGTGTGACCCTGTAGGCTATCATTTAATTGGCAATAATTTTATTCTCTAATAAAATTATAAACAATGAGCGGCATCTAGTAATACATCATTGCTACCCAATTAAATAATAATTAAATCGTGATTCGATAAAACCTTTTGTGATTAATGTTCCCGTGTAATATAATCCCTTTAACCAAATATTATAGATTAAACTCGAGGCATGTTTCATGTCATCCTCTTCATAATTTAATCCGGGTTTACTTGATCCATGAGTAGACTATTAAAAACAAATCATTATTTGAGCACGGCCATGCATTTTATAGTCTCACTCAATCAAGAGGCCAATAATATCTCTCCTAATAATAGGAGGGTTAAATCCTTTATCTATCATTCATATTTCTCATACGATTCACAATATACCCGATGTCCACTTTTATCATTACCCGGTCAAAGGTAACTTTTAATGTAGTCAAAGTATATTATCCTCGTATAGAAATATAATGATCTCAAGTCAAAGGATCATTACACCATTATCACTGTGAGTCTTTCTTATGACTTAATTAACATGAAGAATCTCACGTTGGGTCTGTCCAGTACCATGTACTCTACATGTACCTATGTATTGACTTTAGTATCTCCATACTTATAACCAATGAGATGTGGTTATCAGTCAAAAACATACTGGTCTATTTATGTATTATTATTGTCCTGTATAATAATACTCGACTAGGGACCTTTAAGAATATGATATTATATAATCTCAAATTCAAGTTGTAAACTTAAACTATATAATGTGTATCATTATTCTAAGGACATTTATTATGCTAACAAATATCGCAGTAATTAGAGTCATAATAAATACATTTATTTAATAATCAAATGACATAAGGTTTATTTAAGAAACAATGTATTGCCTCTAGGGCACCTACACTAACACATTGTACTGCACATATAAATATACCAAATTTGCAAAATAACAAAACTTACAATATGGATAAAAACTTATGAACTTGGTTGAAAGATTCTCAAAAATGAGAGAAATCAAATGAAAAATAAAATTAAGAAAAAAAACCAATAAAGAGGGGCGTAGCATGGGTAGAATGCTAACCAATAAAAATATGACAACTCACTTTTGGGGATTTTTTTTGGTACCTTTAGAATTTCTCCCAAAAATTGCTCATTTCCTATTTTATTTGCATTTATAGAATGAAAAATATGTATTCGATTTATTTTTCTAATAATAATAATTGTGTTTTTATTGTTCTCTACGCCTGATCTTCAAACATGATTATATTGAACCGATTTTTCTGTAAAAATAGCATAAAATGTCGTTAAATTACTTGGGGAAAAACAAAAGGGAATAAGAAAATTGAAATATATATCGGGTAAATTTTATCATATATCAAATGAATATGTTTTGATATTAATCTTTTTTTATATACACAATTTTTCAAACTTTTAACATGGGTCCATACAATTACACAAAATTTTAAGATATTTACTTGAGATTTATACCGGGTTCGTTACTCTCAAAGAAAAATATAACAAAATAATTTATTTTTTGATACATTATATATTTTTGTAACTATTTTAAAATTTTAAAATTGTGCTTTCGGTGCGTAGCATGAAAAACATGGGATTCTAATTTCATTATTTATTTCATTTAGAATTGATGCCTTAATTTCAAAGTAATTTTGATAATTTACAAAAGCTAGTCGGGAACACGAAAATAACATAAGCGCCTTTCAGTCTTAACTTATGTCAAACCACACGAACATCCACTTAAAAAGATAGAAGTCGCGAGGACACCTTTTATGTTTAGACCCTATATGTCTATAAGATTTGAAAACATAATTGGTTTACGAATAAATTCCTTTATTATGACTACATAGGGTGATGTGAAAAAAATCCCCTCACTTATCGTAAATGTATATGACAATTACGAACCTATGCTAACATGGCAAATTCTAAATTCCTAAATCCACTTTCGCATTCATTAGGAATTAATAATTTAGACGTTAGCTACGCATCTAATAAATTAAGCGCAACCATATTAGGCAATCTGAATTTTTATCATAATACAAATTATTAAGGCATCGAATTACTAAATTACGTAAATAAATCCATTAGAATCCCATGACGGCGATTAGTTCATAATTAAACGAATCGTCATCATGGGATTAATTGAAATCATAATACTAATAATAATAATAATAATAATAATAATAATAATAATAATAATAATAATAATAATAATAATAACAACAACAACAACAACAACAATAATAAAACTAAATTAAAAATTACGAAAAATTAAATATGAAAATTACAAGAGTTAGAAAGTAGAACCGAAATAGCTTCCAATGAAAGAAAAGAGCATTCCAAATAATTCCCGTAAATTCTTCAACCGAAATAACACTTACACTAAATTTGCAAAAATTAAAAGTGTATAAAAAAAAGAAATTTAAAATTACAAAGGAACTAGAGAGAAAACAAGTGAGAAATGTTTTTCTCCAAGAAATGGTGTGATTTACAAGCTTGAGAACTAGGCTATTTATAGCAAAAAATTAGCACACCACACTAATAAAATAAAACTAAAAAGAATTTAAAAGAAATAAAAAAAAAACAACTAACCCACCACAACAATAATCCAGTCGAAAGCAAGAATAACAAAATGCATGGCAAATGGCGGGCGGCTCTATTAACAAATCACGCTGCTGCTTTACCTTTTGAACGGGTTCCGTAGAAATGCTTTTTAATCCGCACGGCTTATAATCTTAAATTAATAAATAATTAATTTAACTAAAAATTATAAAAATAAATATCAAATATTATTAGATATTTATAAATATAATTTTCTAATTAAATAAAATATTTATTAATATAAATAATTCCTTAAATCCTAAGTTGCGGTATTTTGAGGGTCAGAAACCGGACTTTTTGCTTAACGAAAAATATATTAATTCCAACCGGGGTTTCAGTTTTAAGAATATATCACTTTGCATCTTTTTTGTGATAATTCTATTTCCACATTGCTCGTCTAGGTGCAAATTACGGTCTATTGAGGATCTAAAACCGGACTCCTTTTGCTTAACAAAAAATATATCAATTCCAACCGGGGTTTTCTCTTTAAGAATATATCACTTCCCATCTTTTTGTGATAATTCTATTTTCTTATTGCTCGTCCAGGTGCAAATTACGGCCAGCTGACGATCTGAAACTGGATTCCTTTTGCTTAACAGAAAATATATCAATTCCAACCGGGATTTCTGCTTTAAGAATATATCACTCAAAATTTCTTTATGATAATTCTTTTGGCAACTCTTAATTCCGAATTGGTGCAAAATTCCACCGTTTTTAGCCTTTTATCGCCACGATACCTAAAGTTGCGAGTTCTGCACAACAAATGCTGAAACACAACAAAAATGAATTAAAAGACACAACATACTTAAGGATAAACCACCAATCTAGGCCAAAATAGTGCATAATAAGTGGATATAAAATCCACTTATCAAATTGTAATTGATTTAAATCAAAAATCGTAAATAATTAGTTATTAAGTATTTATGAAAATTAATCTGTAATATATAACTATATACTGTATTATAGTATGATTGTAGTTGATATTTATGAAAATTAGCTCATAACATATAATAGTATAAACTTGATTGGCTTTAAATTAAAAGATTGATAAGTTTGTAAATATTTTATTACTTTAAAATTATTTAATTTATGCATGTACTAAATAAAAAAAAATTGTATATCAAAAAAATTGTTAAGTAACCAAGATAAGTAATTTATGATGAGAATGATATAATTAATTTAATTTCTGTGGTAAATTCTAAATGGCTCTTATATATATATTTATAAAATTAATATGTAATTTATAATAATGTAATTATGATTAATCGTAAATCAAAAGAGTGGAAAATAAAAATTTTAAAAATCACTTAATATTATATTTATGTATAATCCTGATTGATTTTAATTATATACTAATTTATTATAATTGTTTTTTAATATTAAAAAAATATATAATATATGGATATGTTAAATCAAGTAACTACTACAGTAAAACCTCGTTAAATTAATACTCGATAAATTAATAATCTCTCTTAGTTAATAATTTATTCAGGTCCCAACTTGGGCTAGTTCAAAAATTGATCAATTTCGATAAGATTATAAGATAATAATTTTTTGAAAACCCTATATAAATAGATGGTCCCAATAATATTATAAATTAATAATTCATTTATAATCATAAAAATATATGTATTACACTTTTGTAAAATATGATTCTAGAATTCTTAAAATTGGAATCTGTATGAAACTCATCTTTAACCATCTTTGTTGCATCCAAAAGTTCGAATGTGATGTTTTCGTAAAGCATTAAAAAGTTATTAATCAATGTTTTTGATGTCTTGAGTGCTTCTTTACTTGAAAAAGGTTCAAAAAATATTATTTTATCTTTGTTATCATCTAAATATACATGAATATTTACTCTGAATCTCGCAAATGCTCATTAAATTTGTAAACAATATATATTGAATTAATTGAATTAAGTATAAAACATAAATTGTACAATTCTTTCTATTAAAATGTATATAATTGGAAATTAATTTTCTTTGATGTCAAAAATTCTCTATAAATTAATAATATTAATTTATCAATTAATTAATAACTCTCTAAATTAATAGGATTTTCCGGTCCCAACTATATTAAATTATAGAGGTTTTACTGTATATTTAATTTAGAATTGTTAACTAATCATGGTTAATATAATAGGATAACAATGATAAATAAGAAAAACTTTTAATATAATATAATTGGTCTAAAATTAGGAATGACCTCTGATTGTTCCTAAAACAATTCAAAATTTTTTGATTGGCTAACTACATCTAATTGTAATCCTGATTGATTTTAATTTTATACTAATTTATTATAATTATTTTTTAACAATAAAAAATATGTAATATATGGATATGTAAAATTAAGTAACTACTATATTTGTTGTTAAAAAAAAGTAACTACTATATTTAAATTAAAATTGTTAATTAATCATGGTTAATATAATAAGATAAGAATGATAAATAAAAAAACTTTTAATATAATTAAATAATTTTTAAGTAATTTTATTAACAAATTATGAATAAATATATTTTCGAGCCTTCAAAAAAATTGAGTTTTTGAAGATATGAATTTTATCCAAGTTATTTAAAATATGATTCAAATCCGATTTTGTAGTGTTTGTTTATATTTATTAAATAATTAGTTTTATTAACAAATTTTGAATAAATATATTTTTGAGCTTTTAAAACAATCGAGTTTTTGAAGGTATGGATTTTATCCAAGTTATTCCAAATCTGATTTCAAATCCGTTTTTTCAGATTTTTAGTTGAGTTAGATTATAATTATTTAAAAAAATTAATTGTACAACATGTACTATGAAAATCTATTTATAGCGTATGATAGTTTTTGAAGGTATGGATTTTATCCAAGTTATTTCAAATCTGATTTCAAATCCGATTTTTCAGTTTTATAGTTGAGTTAGATTATAATTATTTAAAAAATTTTAATTGTACAACATGTATTATGAAATCATTATTGTATTTAAATTATAGAAGTGTTAACTAACCATAGTTAATGAAGTAGGGTGATAATGTAAATAAGGAAAACTTTTAATATAACATGATTGGTCTAAAATTTAGGAATGCATTGTGATTGGTTCTAAAATAATTCATAGTTTTCTGATTGTTATAGAAAATTATGAATTATTTTAGAACCAATCATAACACATTCCTAAATTTTAGACCAATCATGTTATATTAAGAGTTTTCCTTATTTACATTCTCACCCTACTTCATTAACTACGGTTAGTTAACACTTATATAATTTAAATACAATAATGATTTGATTTAAAATATCCATAAATACATATTTTTAAATCAAAAAATATAAACTAAAAAATCACAATTTTTAATTTGAAATCAATCACGATATACTATTATATATTTCAAATTAAACTTCTTAAATAATCATTCATTAATCAACCACTCTTTTAATATAAAATCAACTACAATCATATTATCATACACTATAAATAGATTTTCATAATACATGTTGTACAATTAATTTTTTTTAAATAATTATAATCTAACTCAACTATAAATCTGAAAAATCGGATTTGAAATAACTTGGATAAAATTCATACCTTCAAAGAGTATCATACACTATAAATAAATTTTCAAAATACATGTTGTACAATTAAATTTTTTTAAATAATTATAATCTAACTCAACTAAAAATTTGAAAAATTGGATTTGAAATCAGATTTGAAATAACTTGGATAAAATCCATACCTTCAAAGACTCGATTGTTTTAAAAGCTCAAAAATATATTTATTCAAAATTTATTAATAAAATTAATTATTTAATAAATATAAACCAACAATACAAAATCAGCTTTGAATCATATTTTAAATAATTTGGATAAAATTCATATCTTCAAAAACTCGATTTTTTTGAAGGCTCGATAAATATATTTAATTTGTTAATAAAATTAATTAATAAATCTTTCATTATATTAAGAGTTTTCTTTATTTATAAATATAGTAGTTACTTGATTTAGCATATCCATATATTACATATTTTTTAATATTAAAAAATATTTATAATAAGTTAGTATATAATTAAAATCAATCAGGATTATACATAAATATAACATTAAGTGATTTTTACAATTTTTATTTTCCACTCTTTTGATTTATAGTTAATCATAATTACATTATTATACATTACAAATTAATTTTATAAATATATATAAGAGCCATTTAGAATTTACCACAGAAATTAAATTAATCATATCATTCTCATCCTAAATTACTTATCTTGGTTATTTAATAATTTTTTTGAAATACAAAATTTATTTTATTTAGTACATGCATAAATTAAATATTTTTAAAGTGATAAAATATTTATTAACTTATCAATCTTTTAATTTAAAGTCAATAAAATTTATACTATTATATATTATAAGCTAATTTTCATAAATATTAACTACAATCATACTACAATACAGTATATAGTTATATACTACAGAGTAATTTTCATAAATACCTAATAACTAATTAATCACAATTTTTGATTTAAATCAATTATAATTATATAATTATATACTTACACGTCTATTTTTTGCACATGTATCTATGTATAGAGCCATTTTTCAAAATTGTGTTTTTATTAATTGATTTTAATATAAATATATTATTTTAATACATGAGCCTGTTTTATCTATATTATATAATATAATATTTTAATATCTCAAACTCTCGATCTACAATCATAAGTTGCAATCATATTTGAATAAATCTACTATTATTGAATAAAAAAAAATTAAAAATTAAAAATATTTACCACACTATTCTAAATACACGTTCAAAATTTATATTAATCAATTATTAAAAAAACCTAACAACCAGTTAAAATATTAAAATGAATTTTAAACTAATTATCTTTAACATTTTACTTATCGATTTTTTTAGCTATGCAATAATTAATGGGACAAAAAAAATTGACCTGACAAGATATTTGAAATATTCAAAATACTATATATACTCTCAAATAGTATTAGACATTATTTAATGTATAAATTATCACATTACAGAGTCAATGAAAATATTGTTATTGAATATTTTTATAGCAAATTCGTCAACTCAGCGCAACAATTTTTATAAATCACTATTTTTTATATATAATTAATTTGTCAATAAAAGGACATACGACATCTTTAAAAATAATCAAAATTTTTAAATTTTCTTATAAATTGCTATAAGAACCAATATAACAAAATCCAAATGTAACGCCCCCAAATCCGGGGTCAGGGATATGGGTCGCTACCGCGGAAAACCTTAACAACCAAACAATCAACTGCCAATATTAAATCTAAAACACGACATCCGACCCCTAACTACCAAGAATCTTTTCAGGTTATAGACTTGGAAACAAGAAATCCGAAAACACTTATAACTTACAACTCTTGGTACAACAATTCTCTTATACGGTCTTATGTTGTTAGTATCACCTTGACATAAGGTATACAACAACCACAATATTCTAATACAACAAATATTATAACTCAGGAATATGAATACCATACCAGTATAACTAAACATCTGGTAGACAAACTCAAAATACAGAATCACTCTGAGCCGAACATCAACTCGATCCATGACTTGCCCTGCTTCGAGCTAAACTAAGTCAACTGCATCCACTATCTATCTCTGTAAAATAAGATTTAAACAAAAGCAAGAATGAGCGAAAGAGGCGCTCAGCAAGTATATAATAGAGTATACTAAAATACTTGGAAAACTTTGAAGGTTTTAAAAATCCAACTTTGAGGATGATACCATTCTTGAAATATTCATAACGATAATTTTTCAATAGGAAAGAGGTTTATAGAATTCAACAAGAATTTCATCTCGACAGCTTTATAAACGATTTTGATATTTAACTCAACAATTTTTATAGCGATTTCCGATCAAAACCTTGAATAACTGAGCAACAGATGCTTCAGCTACTAAGAGACAACATTTAAGAAATTCACGAAGCTACATCAACTCTCAATTAAACAAACATTCAAGAAATTCGCAACTATTACAATCTCATTATTGTCCACTAGGCACCCATATACCTAGCTGCCGAACCGGCCTGACAATAATGAGTTGAATAATTGAGAAGATCTCAATTCATTCTCGATTTTTAACAGTCACTGTGCAACAAATGCTTCAACGACAGTCTGAATCTCGAATTAATTTAGAACAAATCAAAATGATACGACGCTTGATTCTCAACGATGAAAATATGATTTTTTTACTACTCCATACGACTTATAAATATAATTACTTTTGAAAAGAGATCAACTCTGATCAAGAAAGATTCTCATTTGCAGGCAATGTGTCTTGATAATGATAACACTTGCTGATAGACACTAACAATCTATCTCAGAATAAAGAAGTTGAAATTGAAAAGCTTGAGATACTGGTCTTCCGCCTCTACGATACCCCACAGCGCGATCAACCGCTGTGTCGCAAGTACCGCACACCCGTGATACCCCATAGCACGATCACTACTATGTCGCAAGTACCACAATATCATTCTGCTAGCGTAAAGGTGGTTGAAAAGTCAACCGGGCAACATTTGTGCCAAAATATAAACATTCTCTTTCGATACCACGAGTTCATTTTCCCCGTGTTGATCTGAAAGAAACACATAGGCCATCTCCCATGTTGACCAGTGGATTATACGATTATTCCTCCGAATAAAATTGATTGATTTGGATTCATATTCACTTCTGGCCGATCGCCAGTCTACACTTTGAACAAAACCGACCTGGACAATAGGCCGTCACAATAATCTCAAAAGGAATTAATTTATTTTATTGACACAAACAATATGTCAATTCAAGACAATAAAGTAGCAACCTTGAACAAGAAAGGTTTGCGGCTCAGAATAAATCTTGTGGAGTCGTCTTGAAATAATAAGAACGACCTGATACGGAATGAAACTTCTAAATACGTTGTGTCATAATCACGACAGAATATAAAACAGTTCTTATAGGGTGAAGAACAATTGTAAACTTTTGTAACACAAGGGATAGAATCACATGCTTGCGATAAGTTGAAAGCAATTATAAAACTGGTAAATGACTTGAGCGATTTCTCGCGAATTTACGAGATTAAATAAAGCATATGCAGAATTCTCATTTTTAAGAAAGCATAATATTACACTAGGGCATTCATCATAGATATTTTAAAAACATGCATACTCTGAAAGAAAGAGCACGGTTAGTAGTCTTGCAATACATGCAACATACTTTCAATATAAGATATACTCTGAACAATAGAGCATAAAGTAAATAATTTGCAATTATGGATTTAAATCTAGTTCGCACATTTCATATATTTCAAAATACGAATACTCTGAACGATAGAGTATGCATAGATAAACTTGCCTCTGGTCCTGAGCATAAAGCAGAAAACCGCGAATAAATCCTTCGCACCTTGTCCAAGCAATTCCATGGAGGTAACTTACCTTTCTTCATACGATGCCTCGATCTTTCCTCTTTGATTCACGTCGTTCCAACTTGATTATACCCTAATGGTACTGAAATAGTTACGAGTACGTGTCAGTCCTACCTCGTATCTCGAGTAAACACAACTTGGAATTGTCACTAAATCATATAAAGTCAAACTATAGGTGTCCTCCCTGTAGTTGACTATTCTATTATCACTTAATACACATAACACATTTAGTAAAGAAAACAAAATGGAAGGGTCCCCTTTATAAAGTGGACATTCCTGGTGTTAATCACCTCAAACAATTATAACACTTAATCAACTCCACTTAACATATACCACTATAACGCCTTTGACATTCTATGACACAAAATACTTAATAGATAATCCTCGAAATGAATTCCTTGACACATATACATAAACATTTAGCACTCAAAACATGCCTTTAGACCATTAAAGTCAAATAAGTTAAATAAATTTAAATGCAGGAGATTTTCGGAAAATTTCGGCATGACCTATTCGTTTATCGGACTATGGGCACAGCCCCTCAATTACAATACAACCCTGTTTTTGCAAAAATAAGCTGCCTCAACTTGCAGCAACATAAAGTAAACACATAAGAAAGTATCCGCCCTGACATGCGGCACCTAGCACATAAGGAAAAGTATCCGCCTAGACATGCGGCACATAGCACATAATAATTTACACTACTACTTACGCTACACCAATGATCGTATTTCTCACGCATTTTAATGATACACGTGACAACCAATCATTGATGTTCGTAAGCCCTAGGGAACAACCCCTAGCACTAACTATTACTTACGCTATATCGATGATCACATCACATAAGTATATGAATTATACCCGTGATAGTTAATCATGGATATTCGTAAGCCCTAGGGATCAGTCGAAAAGAATTACACAAGTCCTTTAAATATTGACATTTAAAAACTTGTGATCTTCTCATAACCCCTAGCACAATTCTAATTATTATAAGATTCTGACATTTAACATGTATCACGTATTCCCGTACTTACCATTTGCTCAATTTAGAAATCAATTGGTCACCTTAATGACTCACCAACACTTATTACACGTGAATCACATAACATGTTATTTAAACCAACAATAATCCAAATTATTAATACTCCACTTAATCGACACATATATCTCTATTACACATAATCCGACTATCACGCATACAACTTCATTTATTCCTCAGTATTATCCAATATATTATCCGACAATTAATACTTAACAATCGATAAAACATAATAGTTCAAAATCATAACTTATGTATATCTCAAGTATACTCATAAATTCAAATATTAGTAAAACTCCACATATAACCAACTTTTAACAATTCTCAAGGTCGAATATAATATCGAAGCTTCAATTACTACTAAAATCATAGTTACAATTTACAATCATCAAAATCCCCATACTTACCATACTTAACCCATATACACGACCAATCACCATTTAACCTCATATACTTTACCACCGAGTACTTGACAATTATACATTCTATAATTACTTACAACTCAGCTTATGGCATTTAACATATAAACATTTACACATAGTAACATCGTCAAATAATATGACTCGATTTATACCATCTAGCATATAAGCAATTAAAACTTAGCAAACTCACATAACTCTTAGCAATCAACAATTAACAATTAATCATTACTAAACACCACATTTAATCGGACTCACACTTAGTCCTCAACAATTACAAATCACTATGCCCTCCGAATTAAATATGGAAATTCGGACAATATTCATAATTAATCCCACAATTAATCTCACAATTTATATCAATTTAAATTACCACACTTATTAGTTAAATTACCACAATTAAACAATATATAAAACTTTACCATACTAATCTAATTACGACCATTAGCACAAGGGCAGATTCTCATGTACCAGTCACACTCTAGCATTTTTAATAAATCGAACATTTCATATTTTTGTGCAATTCTTTTTCTGGAATCTTTATAATTCCTTCCTCTATACTCAGTAAATTTTTCAACTTAAAAGAACAAGTTTAACTAGGTGAAACAGACTTCCAAAGTAGCAATTCCCGAGAGCAGCGAAGTTATGAACAGCGGTCACTAAAACAACGTTTTCTCCTTGCTCGTTAACTCAAACTACGCACCGTTTTCTCCTACACAAACTAGAGACCACGAGCTATAATTCATATTTTATAGCCAAGACCAAATAAGGTCATTAACTATCTCGAACTTACAGCACAAAACAGGGCAGTTGCTGGAATTTCATAATCAAAACTAAGAATCATGCTTAACTTCTTTGAGACAATAAATCAAACAACTTGTAGGCATGCTTAACTATATAGAATCTGAATATTAAGAAAGAAAAATCAAGCTATACCACATATAACATTGACTTGATTACACTATACATCCACCCTTTAAACAACCTATAATAATTATGACAATCATTAACACTCAAACAATTTATAAAACTCAACTCTTAACAAATACAATTCAAATTCAAAATCAACAATCAACATATTACAACTTTAAGCCATAATAATCAGTTACGCTCAAGAAATAAGATCAAGAAATCAAATAGACAAAGCAAGGGGAGGGTTATACCTTCGATTTGAGCTAAACAACACAACACTCAATCAAGGCTATGGTTTTCCCCAAAAACGCAGCCTTTGCTCTTCAAGAAATCTGTCACAAATGGACCAGAAATGAGGTTATTTATATTGGGCTTTAGAATAGTATTGGGTCATGTTATGCTAGCCCATTAATGAGCAAACCCAGACATGTTACTAGTGATATTATATATAGCATTGTAGTGCTATCTTTCAGATCATGAATGAGAATGAATATTTAATTTTGTCTTTATTTTCCTGTAATTTCATTTCTGCAATTCCTTTCATGTTTTGCTAGTTTAATTCTCAACCCCTAACTGTCAAGATCATGACAAATGGTATAAGAGCCAACGATTTCTCGGACATGACGAGTAACGTTTCTTTTGATTTTCCATTCACCCCATGTTCTTCTAATCCCTTTCAAAACCCTAATTTCTATCATCCGTACCAATATACACCACTTCTGACCCCTCTACATCAGTATACACCACCTCCAACACCTTCACATGTCTATCACCATATACAACCACCGGAACCACCATATCAGTTCTATACCTCTCCCCAATCACCTTACAATTCCACATCTCCAATGCTGATTACTGATGCTACCAAGTGTTATCTGCACCAATTAGATAATAAGATCACTCAGTTGGATGCGAAACTCGCTCAAATCAGTATGAGTTTTGGGAAGAAGAATAGTGTGACTTATTTTCCGCATACGGTCCTTGAGAATGTTTGTGAGGAAATCCTGAAGTTTGCGAAGATAGTACTGGATGTCAAAATTCTATGGAAGTTGGGAAAAATGAGCAGTACGAGGATAAACATAATCAAATCATTCAAATGCTCGAGAAAATGCAGAAGCGCCTTGCTGATTTGTCAAATCCTGTCAAGGAGATGTCCTCAAATATGGTAAATCCATCTTCAACTACACTTACTTCTGTTGCATTTTTCGATAATCTGGACAGTATGAGTAGAGTTGAGAAGTTAATTGACACTAATAAAGAGGATTTTAAATCGTTAATTGTGTCACAACCTGCAATATATGCCCCTCAAATGTTTGATGAAATTCCTGAGAAGGTCTATATGATCCAAATTCCTGCGAAGCCCTTATATGCCCCTAACTCTGTTGGTTTTCATACCGAGTCAATTGAGAGAGTTTTGACACCGGTTTTGGGTAGTGAACTTACTAACAATGATAAGGAAACGGTTTATAAGCTTCATAAAGATGAGCGTGGTAAATTTCAGGTTCTAGCAGAAAGTAATAAACATAATTGTGAGTCAGAGTTGCTCAAGAAGGGTATTGGATTTGATGTTTCTGGTCAGATTGATAAGGTGTCCCAAAAAGAACTTGTTAACTGGAATCTTTTCACTCCATATGCGATTAAACCATCCACGGTTAAGGAATTATTTAATTGGTTTTGTTATAAGTCTCAAAATGTTGTTCCTAGAGTGGATTGCTTTACTACAGTTGAACCTCGATGAAGTAATAATCGATAAAGTAATAACCTCGTTATAGTAATATTTTTTTCCAATCCCAACATAATGGAGACAATGTATTTTTACTCTCGATAAAGTAATAAACTCGATAAAGTAATATTTTTTCCCGGTCCCAAGCCTATTACTTTAAAGAGGTTTAACTGTACTTCTACCCCGTTGGTTGCATACATTAGATTTTTGGCCTTGTTGAAGGGTCGAGAAATCCGTGCTTGCTCACCAAAATATGGTCTGTTGGTTAAACTGACAATTGCAAATGCTATTACTTGTTTGTACATCAAGCATAAGTTTGAGAATTCAGCAGTGGTGTTGTGTGAGATCCTGCCTATAAGTGGTGTTAGTGGTTGGACAAAAGTACACAAAGTATGCATAGCGTTTAGTCAGAAAATGGAGAAATGTTGGAATAATGCTGATGAATATAATGTAGGCACAACGAGGACATGCGAAATGTTTGATGAATCACTCGTTAAGGTTATGTTTGTTGAGTACACATTCTTTGATTTTGTTAAGAAAGAATCTGATACTTGTACAACTATGATAACGGGACTCTCTCTATATAATGGTTGGTATGAAGCTATGGAGTTGTTTAAGGATATGCAATTGGAAGCAAAGTGTCTAACAATAGTGCTCACTGATTTTGCTTTTGGTGGGGGATGGATATTGCTTGAGCAAGTACCTGAAGGAAATGAAACAATTATGAGGACATTGGTGACTTCCGGTCGGAGATATGATCATTTTCCCTTCCAGTCTCTCTACCTGCGTTATATATTTCTTTTGTTGCGATCAATTAATTGCGATTATCTCCGTAGTTACTCTCCTGATCCGATCAATATGGAGAATCTGATAGCGTTGGTGAATAGATTACAAAAAGCATGCACAGAGCTCGGTGATTATGGTGAAGAGAGCGCTTTGCCTACTCTCTGGGATGCTCTGCCTTCCATCGCCGTCGTCGGTGGTCAGAGCTCTGGAAAGTCTTCTGTGCTGGAGAGTGTTGTCGGAAAGGATTTTTTGCCTCGTGGATCTGGAATTGTTACCAGGCGTCCGCTTGTCCTGCAGCTTTACTATAAGGAAGGAAGAGAATATGCAAAATTTGCACACACCAGTCAAACTTTCACAGATTTTTCTGCTGTGAGGAAGGAGATTGCTGATGAGACCGATCGAGAGACTGGGCGATCTAAAGCCATTTCCACTAAACCAATATATCTCAGTATCTACTCCCCAAATGTTGTAAACTTGACACTAATTGATCTTCCTGGACTTACAAAAGTTGCTGTTGATGGCCAGTCTGACAGTATTGTGCAGGATATCGAAAGTATGGTTCGTTCATATATTGAGAAGCCTAACTGTATCATTCTGGCTGTTTCTCCTGCCAACCAAGATCTTGCTACCTCTGATGCAATTAAAATTTCGCGCGAAGTCGATCCCAGAGGGGAGAGAACGTTTGGAATTTTGACAAAGATTGATCTTATGGACAAGGGTACTGATGCTGTTGACATCTTGGAAGGGAAATCCTATAAGCTACAATTTCCATGGATTGGTGTTGCTGTTATGGATGGCTTGTTGATGATGCAGATTAGTAAAGAGCGTGCAGCAACTCCAAGTGCTTATAGTTTGGATAAGTACTGCATTATTGCTGATAAGAATGTACGTGTCTTTGATCCTGGCGGGTATGAACAAAACAAGAAGTCAGTTTGTATCATTAATCAGAACAAGGAAAGGATTAAGGACAAAGACCTGAAACTAGGTAAAGTTACTGTGACAACTGTAATCTCAGCTCGTGACCACCTGGGAGGATTGTAGGAACCAGGTATCAACCCTTCCATCTCTACTTATCATTTATTGGTAAACATCAAAGGCCACTCCAAGGATGTAAATGGAAAGGATCAGTTCACAGACAGCTTGAAGGCACAGAAAATTGAGTTTATATGTCATGCTTGTAACAAGTTTAAACATTACATCTTTGCTGAGCTCAAGTATGATGCTGAAACTAATGCAAATGAGACAGCAGTAGACATAGAACAAGTTCTGATTAAGAGTGATAAAGTGATGGCGAAAACAAGGCAGGAAGATGGCAATGCACATTATAAGTTGGGTACTTATGCCAAGACCTCAAACTACTATAAGAAGGCTGTCAACTGGATCAAATATGACGCCTTAATGGGAGCTTTACTGGGGGAACAGAGAAGTAAAAAGGGCAAGGCGTTCAAGTTGACTTGCGAGCTCAGTTATGTGGCTTGCTGGCAGGAATTGAAGAAGTACCAATACAAGCAAACCAAGCAGACAAGGCTGACAGAGGTTGAAGGTTTATATGTCAAAGTTATGGAGAAATTACAGAATGCTCTTATCTTCATCCTTGAGGACAAGGATGATTTGAAGAAGTGGGGAATGTCACAAATGGACCAGAAATGAGGTTATTTATATTGGGCTTTAGGATAGTATTGGGTCATGTTATGCTAGCCCATTAATGAGCAAACCCAGACATGTTACTAGTGATATTATATATAGCATTGTAGTGCTATCTTTCAGATCATGAATGAGAATGAATATTTAATTTTGTCTTTATTTTCCTGTAATTTCATTTCTGCAATTCCTTTCATGTTTTGCTAGTTTAATTCTCAACCCCTAACTGTCAAGATCATGACAAAATCATGGTGGAAAGTGGTGCTTGATGATGAAGATGATGGCTAGGAAAGAACGGGTCCGAAGAGAGGTGAACAACGAAACCGAAATCAAGCGATTCCGACAAGAATCGAGCAAATTATCAAGAAATCTCTTCATTCTTCCTCTCCCCTTTCTCTCCTTATTTACTCTTCTTTTCCCGACTAATGTATGCGGCTGTGTTGTATCTGTTGTGTGTTTTAACCCTAATGGGCTCAAGCCCAAAACTATTTAAAAGAATTACAATTTAATACTACATGTCTTTAAATAACATTTTTAATTAAAAACTCTAATTTGTAAAAATAAAAATTTCTAGCATAATTAAATACTAGAATATTTTTAAAGATTTACGGAGAAGGAATTAGAATTAAATCTCAATTTTCCAATTTAATATGCATTTTACAAATAATAATAATTTTTAAACACAAATCATAAAAATAATAATAATAATTTATTTTGAAAAATTCGGATTGTCACAGTCTTCCCTCCTTAACAGGATTCCGTCCCCGGAATCCGCAGAAGAAAGAACGGGATTCTAAGATGCACCGCTTCCTTCCGACTGAAATTCCCAAGGCCTACGGAAATCCCCTCAATTTCGCTATCTCGCGACTCAGACGATTCGGTACACACATTTCGAATTCTTCATATCCATAGTGCTTCGGGTTAAACCGTGAAAAGAATTTCGAGAAACCCCTAATAGCCATGATTCCACTTTCAACGTACAATGTCGATCGAGGAACCTAACCATCGGAAGATCTCGATTTATTCCTTATTCAACGGTTTACCGAGCAACAACGCTAGAACACGAACACCATGTCGCCATTCGTTAAGACACAAAAGAATAATGAAAACAACTGAAATGACGGAATCCTTGAATAAAATAGATTCCTTATCAATTTGAATGTCACACAATGTGATCATGATTAAAAAGCTTGAGGCAACCATTAAAGGTTACAAATGAATAACTGAGAGATCAATATGATCCAAGAAACTCAACGTTGCGTGTCTCAGTTAAGACATTACTAAAGGTAATTAGCCTTCTTGTATTGCACAACACACAAGTGATGGCGTCCCATCCAACTTCTATCACACAGACAGATAGTCCTTGTGTCCCCTATATAATAGGGTTGTTTGTCTCAGCTAGAGTAAGGAGTTTTGGAAAGAAATTTCTGATTAAACAAATAAAGAGCATCTTATAGCAAGAAACTTTCAAACGTACACCTTGGACAAAACTAAACAAATTCCAAAGGTGTTAATCCCGAAAGAAAGATTTAACGGGAGAGGATACTAGCACATGACGAGCAAGTAGTACTGTACCACGAATAAAATTTATCCACCATTAGAAAAATTAAGGCGGAAGTTCAATTTGAACAAACCTATCAGGGCTTCAGAAAAACCTGAAAAATAGGTATCATGACAGCCTCTGACACAATCGAAACCCAACATTCGGGTGAATACAATGTTTAAAAGAACTATAACTTAGAAGACGGAATATATCTTCTAACACAATCTTCCAATGAAGGAGTATCAAAGAAATTATGGATGAAAAAGAATATTGTCGCGATTCTCCACAGATGCATCCTCGGTCGGCTCTTCTGACGAACGATCGATCAATTCTAAACTCTCTTCGCAACGTCTTAAGATACACGATACCCTACATCGATAACAACTCATAGCAGTCTCTAAAGACTCTACTGCCGCAATCTCCAATCGCAAGGAATTCTACTCGGCTCGGAACCATCATCCTAAGGTAGAATCCTAATCTCGACTTACTCATTGGAATATATCCGATAATCCAACAAGAACTCTATGTGAGTTCAGACACCCTCACATAACTATATATATAATCCTACGCTCTCACTTGTTTCTAAATTCTATAACCCTTGCTCTGATACCATTCTGTAACGCCCCCAAATCCGGGGTCAGGGATATGGGTCGCTACCGCGGAAAACCTTAACAACCAAACAATCAACTGCCAATATTAAATCTAAAACACGACATCCGACCCCTAACTACCAAGAATCTTTTCAGGTTATAGACTTGGAAACAAGAAATCCGAAAACACTTATAACTTACAACTCTTGGTACAACAATTCTCTTATACAGTCTTATGTTGTTAGTATCACCTTGACATAAGGTATACAACAACCACAATATTCTAATACAACAAATATTATAACTCAGGAATATGAATACCATACCAGTATAACTAAACATCTGGTAGACAAACTCAAAATACAGAATCACTCTGAGCCGAACATCAACTCGATCCATGACTTGCCCTGCTTCGAGCTAAACTAAGTCAACTGCATCCACTATCTATCTCTGTAAAATAAGATTTAAACAAAAGCAAGAATGAGCGAAAGAGGCGCTCAGCAAGTATATAATAGAGTATACTAAAATACTTGGAAAACTTTGAAGGTTTTAAAAATCCAACTTTGAGGATGATACCATTCTTGAAATATTCATAACGATAATTTTTCAATAGGAAAGAGGTTTATAGAATTCAACAAGAATTTCATCTCGACAGCTTTATAAACGATTTTGATATTTAACTCAACAATTTTTATAGCGATTTCCGATCAAAACCTTGAATAACTGAGCAACAGATGCTTCAGCTACTAAGAGACAACATTTAAGAAATTCACGAAGCTACATCAACTCTCAATTAAACAAACATTCAAGAAATTCGCAACTATTACAATCTCATTATTGTCCACTAGGCACCCATATACCTAGCTGCCGAACCGGCCTGACAATAATGAGTTGAATAATTGAGAAGATCTCAATTCATTCTCGATTTTTAACAGTCACTGTGCAACAAATGCTTCAACGACAGTCTGAATCTCGAATTAATTTAGAACAAATCAAAATGATACGACGCTTGATTTTCAACGATGAAAATATGATTTTTTTACTACTCCATACGACTTATAAATATAATTACTTTTGAAAAGAGATCAACTCTGATCAAGAAAGATTCTCATTTGCAGGCAATGTGCCTTGATAATGATAACACTTGCTGATAGACACTAACAATCTATCTCAGAATAAAGAAGTTGAAATTGAAAAGC
The DNA here is from genome assembly GCA_036435485.1 of Saposhnikovia divaricata. Classification (NCBI taxonomy): domain Eukaryota; kingdom Viridiplantae; phylum Streptophyta; class Magnoliopsida; order Apiales; family Apiaceae; genus Saposhnikovia; species Saposhnikovia divaricata. Next base: position 116,110,165 of record CM071596.1, read on the forward strand.
TTGAGATACTGGTCTTCCGCCTCTACGATACCCCACAGTGCGATCAACCGCTGTGTCGCAAGTACCGCACACCCGTGATACCCCATAGCACGATCACTACTATGTCGCAAGTACCACAATATCATTCTGCTAGCGTAAAGGTGGTTGAAAAGTCAACCGGGCAACATTTGTGCCAAAATATAAACATTCTCTTTCGATACCACGAGTTCATTTTCCCCGTGTTGATCTGAAAGAAACCCATGGGCCATCTCCCATGTTGACCAGTGGATTATACGATTATTCCTCCGAATAAAATTGATTGATTTGGATTCATATTCACTTCTGGCCGATCGCCAGTCTACACTTTGAACAAAACCGACCTGGACAATAGGCCGTCACAATAATCTCAAAAGGAATTAATTTATTTTATTGACACAAACAATATGTCAATTCAAGACAATAAAGTAGCAACCTTGAACAAGAAAGGTTTGCGGCTCAGAATAAATCTTGTGGAGTCGTCTTGAAATAATAAGAACGACCTGATACGGAATGAAACTTCTAAATACGTTGTGTCATAATCACGACAGAATATAAAACAGTTCTTATAGGGTGAAGAACAATTGTAAACTTTTGTAACACAAGGGATAGAATCACATGCTTGCGATAAGTTGAAAGCAATTATAAAACTGGTAAATGACTTGAGCGATTTCTCGCGAATTTACGAGATTAAATAAAGCATTTGCAGAATTCTCATTTTTAAGAAAGCATAATATTACACTAGAGCATTCATCATAGATATTTTAAAAACATGCATACTCTGAAAGAAAGAGCATGGTTAGTAGTCTTGCAATACATGCAACATACTTTCAATATAGGATATACTCTGAACAATAGAGCATAAAGTAAATAATTTGCAATTATGGATTTAAATCTAGTTCGCACATTTCATATATTTCAAAATACGAATACTCTGAACGATAGAGTATGCATAGATAAACTTGCCTCTGGTCCTGAGCATAAAGCAGAAAACCGCGAATAAATCCTTCGCACCTTGTCCAAGCAATTCCATGGAGGTAACTTACCTTTCTTCATACGACGCCTCGATCTTTCCTCTTTGATTCACGTCGTTCCAACTTGATTATACCCTAATGGTACTGAAATAGTTACGAGTACGTGTCAGTCCTACCTCGTATCTCGAGTAAACACAACTTGGAATTGTCACTAAATCATATAAAGTCAAACTATAGGTGTCCTCCCTGTAGTTGACTATTCTATTATCACTTAATACACATAACACATTTAGTAAAGAAAACAAAATGGAAGGGTCCCCTTTATAAAGTGGACATTCCTGGTGTTAATCACCTCAAACAATTATAACACTTAATCAACTCCACTTAACATATACCACTATAACGCCTTTGACATTCTATGACACAAAATACTTAATAGATAATCCTCGAAATGAATTCCTTGACACATATACATAAACATTTAGCACTCAAAACATGCCTTTAGACCATTAAAGTCAAATAAGTTAAATAAATTTAAATGCAGGAGATTTTCGGAAAATTTCGGCATGACCTATTCGTTTATCGGACTATGGGCACAGCCCCTCAATTACAATACAACCCTGTTTTTGCAAAAATAAGCTGCCTCAACTTGCAGCAACATAAAGTAAACACATAAGAAAGTATCCGCCCTGACATGCGGCACCTAGCACATAAGGAAAAGTATCCGCCTAGACATGCGGCACATAGCACATAATAATTTACACTACTACTTACGCTACACCAATGATCGTATTTCTCACGCATTTTAATGATACACGTGACAACCAATCATTGATGTTCGTAAGCCCTAGGGAACAACCCCTAGCACTAACTATTACTTACGCTATATCGATGATCACACCACATAAGTATATGAATTATACCCGTGATAGTTAATCATGGATATTCGTAAGCCCTAGGGATCAGTCGAAAAGAATTACACAAGTCCTTTAAATATTGACATTTAAAAACTTGTGATCTTCTCATAACCCCTAGCATAATTCTAATTATTATAAGATTCTGACATTTAACATGTATCACGTATTCCCGTACTTACCATTTGCTCAATTTAGAAATCAATTGGTCACCTTAATGACTCACCAACACTTATTACACGTGAATCACATAACATGTTATTTAAACCAACAATAATCCAAATTATTAATACTCCACTTAATCGACACATATATCTCTATTACACATAATCCGACTATCACGCATACAACTTCATTTATTCCTCAGTATTATCCAATATATTATCCGACAATTAATACTTAACAATCGATAAAACATAATAGTTCAAAATCATAACTTATGTATATCTCAAGTATACTCATAAATTCAAATATTAGTAAAACTCCACATATAACCAACTTTTAACAATTCTCAAGGTCGAATATAATATCGAAGCTTCAATTACTACTAAAATCATAGTTACAATTTACAATCATCAAAATCCCCATACTTACCATACTTAACCCATATACACGACCAATCACCATTTAACCTCATATACTTTACCACCGAGTACTTGACAATTATACATTCTATAATTACTTACAACTCAGCTTATGGCATTTAACATATAAACATTTACACATAGTAACATCGTCAAATAATATGACTCGATTTATACCATCTAGCATATAAGCAATTAAAACTTAGCAAACTCACATAACTCTTAGCAATCAACAATTAACAATTAATCATTACTAAACACCACATTTAATCGGACTCACACTTAGTCCTCAACAATTACAAATCACTATGCCCTCCGAATTAAATATGGAAATTCGGACAATATTCATAATTAATCCCACAATTAATCTCACAATTTATATCAATTTAAATTACCACACTTATTAGTTAAATTACCACAATTAAACAATATATAAAACTTTACCATACTAATCTAATTACGACCATTAGCACAAGGGCAGATTCTCATGTACCAGTCACACTCTAGCATTTTTAATAAATCGAACATTTCATATTTTTGTGCAATTCTTTTTCTGGAATCTTTATAATTCCTTCCTCTATACTCAGTAAATTTTTCAACTTAAAAGAACAAGTTTAACTAGGTGAAACAGACTTCCAAAGTAGCAATTCCCGAGAGCAGCGAAGTTATGAACAGCGGTCACTAAAACAACGTTTTCTCCTTGCTCGTTAACTCAAACTACGCACCGTTTTCTCCTACACAAACTAGAGACCACGAGCTATAATTCATATTTTATAGCCAAGACCAAATAAGGTCATTAACTATCTCGAACTTACAGCACAAAACAGGGCAGTTGCTGGAATTTCATAATCAAAACTAAGAATCATGCTTAACTTCTTTGAGACAATAAATCAAACAACTTGTAGGCATGCTTAACTATATAGAATCTGAATATTAAGAAAGAAAAATCAAGCTATACCACATATAACATTGACTTGATTACACTATACATCCACCCTTTAAACAACCTATAATAATTATGACAATCATTAACACTCAAACAATTTATAAAACTCAACTCTTAACAAATACAATTCAAATTCAAAATCAACAATCAACATATTACAACTTTAAGCCATAATAATCAGTTACGCTCAAGAAATAAGATCAAGAAATCAAATAGACAAAGCAAGGGGAGGGTTATACCTTCGATTTGAGCTAAACAACACAACACTCAATCAAGGCTATGGTTTTCCCCAAAAACGCAGCCTTTGCTCTTCAAGAAATCATGGTGGAAAGTGGTGCTTGATGATGAAGATGATGGCTAGGAAAGAACGGGTCCGAAGAGAGGTGAACAACGAAACCGAAATCAAGCGATTCCGACAAGAATCGAGCAAATTATCAAGAAATCTCTTCATTCTTCCTCTCCCCTTTCTCTCCTTATTTACTCTTCTTTTCCCGACTAATGTATGCGGCTGTGTTGTATCTGTTGTGTGTTTTAACCCTAATGGGCTCAAGCCCAAAACTATTTAAAAGAATTACAATTTAATACTACATGTCTTTAAATAACATTTTTAATTAAAAACTCTAATTTGTAAAAATAAAAATTTCTAGCATAATTAAATACTAGAATATTTTTAAAGATTTAAGGAGAAGGAATTAGAATTAAATCTCAATTTTCCAATTTAATATGCATTTTACAAATAATAATAATTTTTAAACACAAATCATAAAAATAATAATAATAATTTATTTTGAAAAATTCGGATTGTCACACCAAATCAATTCGAACATCCGACCATAACTACGATTCTATACTATCCAAATCAATGAACCAATATAACAAAATCATGTAGATCTAAAATTTCGGATGTCAAAATAAAAGAACCTACCCTCACAAAAAGAAAGAACAAAACCCAATATATGGGTAGACAAAAACCACTAACGGGGTACTAGACTCTCGATAAAGAAAATATATTTATTGAAAAATAAATTAAACTCAAGGAAAAAAAAAACGAAAGTTATCATTCACAAGGACAAAATACAAAATCCAATATATCAGTAGATAAAACCTACCAACGGGTTACTAGAATCTTAATAAAGAGAGATTTTTATTGAAAAAAACATAGCAGAATCAAGGAAAACAATAAAAGGTGGGCTTATCATCAACCAAAATTGATGTCAGGCCCTAAACTTTAGTTTAGTATTTTTTGGGAGAGGAGTAGAGAGAGGAACGACTATAGCCATCGTTATAAAAATCACTATTATTACTAACTAGATAGGTCAATACATAAAATTATATATTGTTCTAATAAAAGGTTCCCTTTTTAATTTTGTATTCTTGAATTAAATTAATAGTATCCAGTTTCCACATCATAATCTAAGAATAGATATATCAAATTCGCTTGATTGGTTGATAATATTTATTTTTAATATCAACAGAACTTTAAATATAGGTAAAAAAAAAAAACTTAACAACTTGGTAGATAGATTCTAAACAAACAAAGATATTTATTAGTTTTGTTTTGTCTAAACAAAACAAATGTATCGGGTTTCGATATTGGATCGGGTTTTGGATCGGATATCGGTTCGGTACAAATGAAATCTAAATCGAAATCGAAACTATTTGGGTTTAAAATTTAATTCCAAACTTGAATCCAAAAATTCGGTTTCGGTATATCCAAAATTTCGGGCTTTGGATGGGGTACTGTTAGACTGAATTAATTTGAATAGGGTAAGAGAAAACTACTATTTATTATACCATGTTCTAATAGAAACAAAATAAAAAAAATCAACCTTCAAACTCCCAAAGTGAGTATGCACATTTTAAGTTGTCATTAAAAACAAGTTAAGGGCAATCACCATAAACTCTAACAATCATATCTTACTCTAAGAACGGGATATGTTGGATATGTTTTGTTGATTGATAATATTTATTTTTCTATAGTAAATCAATTTACTAATAAAAGAACACACAATTTTTAAAATGATAATGAACAAACACATATTAAACTAGATTATAAGAAAGTTTCCTTTATCATAACTACGTTCGTTTAATGTATCTTATACTGCAGAGATCCTTTCTCACATTGCTGAAACAAGCAACATTTTTTTGAGAGAAAATCTTATGATTTATCATGGTCGTGAGAAATAAGTGTTTATGAATTTTCAATATGTATTTGAAAAATTGATCGCAACCCATATAAAATTTTTGATTAAGTTAATATGATAAAAATTCTAGAAACCCACGGTACTTTACATTTAAATACACCAAATTTCCAAAAGAACAAAACTTAAAATATGGGTAAAAAAATTATGAACTTGGTAGAAAGATTCCGAAAAAAGAGAAAAATAAAATTAAGAAAAACAATAAGAGGGGTTTAGACAGTTTCAACGGGGGATGTGGATATTATGATAATTGTTTGATAACATTAATTTTATTGCAATCGGTATAAAATGATGAATAAGTAATTCTATACTTAAAATAATTACATTATCATGAAATTAACTTTTTTTCCTAAATAATGATTAAAATAATATATTTATATTAATTAATTAATATTACCGTTCGGTGCGTAATACGCACCGAAAGTCCAATAAAAACAATAAAAACACAATTAACCATATTATAGATTATAAAACTATGAAAATTACTACATCTATAATTCATATTATAGATGTAGTTAGCCAATCAGAAAATTATGAATTATTTTAGGACCAATCAGAGGCCATTGCTAAATTTTAGACCAATCATATTATATTAAAAGTTTTCCTTATTTACCATTCTCATCCTATTATACTATCCATGGTTAGTCAACAATTCTAATTTAAATATAGTAATTACTTGATTTAACAAATCCATGTATTACATATTTTTTAAACAATTCTAATTTAAATTTAGTAGTTACTTGATTTAACATATCCATATATTACATATTTTTTAATGTCAAAAAAATTTATAATCACAATCCATTTTTCAAAATTGCGTATTTATTATTGATTTTTATGTAAATATATTATTTTAATTGTCTATTTTATTTATTTTTTTCTTTGTAATTTCACGTTGAAAATAAAGCTTACCAATTTTACAAGTTTAAACTAATGAGTGGTTTACAACTTTACTTTTTTTACGGTCTTGAACTAGCGTGGTTAATTTTAATAATATATATTTTTAAAGATTATGCTAGGTACCCAAATTGGTGCACAAAGAATTATTTTAGGACCAATCAGAGACCATTGCTAAATTTTAGACCAATAATATTATATTAAAAGCTTTCCTTATTTACCATTCTCATCCTATTATACTAACCATGGTTAGTAAACAATTCTAATTTAAATATAGTAATTACTTGATTTAACAAATCCATGTATTACATATTTTTTAAACAATTCTAATTTAAATTTAGTAGTTACTTGATTTAACATATCCATATATTACATATTTTTTAATGTCAAAAAAATTTATAGTAACCAATCAGAAAATTATGAATTATTTTAGGACCAATTAAAGGCCATTGCTAAATTTTGGACGAATCATATTATATTAAAAGTTTTCCTTATTTACCATTATATTATTATACATTACATTTTCATGAATATATATACGAGCCAATGATAATTTACCACTAAAATTAAATTATTCATATCATTTTCATCTTAATTTACTTATCGTGGTTACTTAAATTTTTTGAAATTACGAACTATATTTTATATATATCAACTACAATCATACTATAATATATAGTTATGTATTACATATTAATTTTCATAAATACTTATTAACTAATTAATCACAATTTTTAATTTAAAATCAATCACAATTATATTTTTATATTGTGTTACATCTGTTCTTTGCGCACCTCTCAATGTATAGAGCCATTTTTCAAAATTGCGTATTTATTATTAATTTTTATGTAAATATATTATCTTAATTGTCTATTTTATTTATTTTTTTCTTTGTAATTTCACGTTGAAAAGAAAGCTTACCAATTTTACAAGTTTAAACTAATGAGTGGTTTACAACTTTACTTTTTTTACGGTATTGAATTAGCGTGGTTAATTTTAATTATATATATATATATATATATATATATATTTAAAGATAATGCTAGGCACCCAAATTGGTGCACAAAAATTGCTCCCTATTCTTAATGTACATGTTGTAGAATTTTAGTAAAAAGACATGGCAATATCGGAATCACCTTACCAAGTTTGTTTTTGTTACATATGTGCATGGAAATGAAAAGAATAAAATCCTTTATTAAGATTTTACAAGTCCAATTAATAATTGAAATTGCATATACGAGTATGTAATTTTTTACATTTTTCTTGAAGAGTTATCTTCTTTTAATTTTTTTTATTATTTGATATCTAACTATTAATTGAAATTACATATATGAGTGTATTGAATTTTGTTTTACTTTTTTTCTTAAAAGGATATTTTTCTTTAACTTTTCCATTTTTTGATAGGAGTCTCATGATTTTATTATTCAATTTGAGGGAAAAAAAACAACCTAATATCTTTATTACATTTGTATTATGTCGTAAATAGATATCCCTTCGGCTACAAATAGTTCAATTAAGAAACTCAAAATTTTGTATCATAAAGCATTTCCAAGGAGATTCGCCAATTAATTTGTTTTTTAATGCTTAGGCCCCTAACGTGAGTTTTTAAATTAGGTTATTGAGATCTACAGATATGTTCTTATTAAAATAATTTTAATATAAAAAAATCATGAACATGTGTTTATATAATAAATATTTGCAATAAATAAAAATACCTTAAATATGAAATCCATATTATAATCGAGAATAAACTGAATAATCGAATTATTATACCAATTTAATCAGTATAGCAAATTTAAACCGCTTTTTACCTATCCTTCATCCATTAGATCTAGCTAATTCCGATAAAATAAGTGCATGCATCAATTCTTCTTTTTTTTTTTTTAGGTAATTCGGACATTGTATTGCACCCATAATAGAAAATAATGGAAGTGAGCTCATATCGATTCTCATCCTACCTAAATCATATCGCTTTCAATTAAAGTACCACATTGTATCTCTTTATTATATGACATACTATATTTGAATAGATTATCTTTATATTTTAATTATATAAGAATCATATATTTTGTGTTTTAATTATATAATAAAATCAACAGAAAAAAAATTCTGACAAAAAGAAAGTGGAAAAATGACTTATATTTTTGCCATCCTCAATCTGAATTCACCTAAAATTACTTCCCAAATGAACATTTAGTGGTCAGCTCCAACGATTCTGCGACTAATTGTATCGTCGATCATTCCCATATTATAATACTGGTTTGTCCACATTATTAGGTGTGCCTCTAGATAAGTGCTATTTTTTACAATGTTGTGTTACCAATTTTATCATTCATAACTTACCTATAGCATGATAACTAAAATATCTATTGTATCATTGTCTATACATTTGAAAGTACGATGTAATTATCCTTATATGACCTTTCCAAATTGGTCAATGCTTATATAACATTAGTTCTCAATTCCTTTGAAACACAATTTTCTTAGATCCCTGGAAATTGATTCTTGGGGAAAACACACAATTTCACATTCAAATGAAAATGTATTCAGTAGTTTTTTTATTCTTGGATACATCAATAAAAAATCTTTGTCCATCATCAACTTAATTGCTAATGGAGTTAATATTGTATTTATGGCTACTTTACCAACTTAACATTCAATTCAAAGGTACATCATGAATGACTAAATATTTTTATATGATATATGTGTACATAAAAAATTGATTTTATTGTAATATTAATTATTTTTTTATTTTTATGATTTAAAATATTACATTTTTTTATGTCTCATGTTCTTCTCCACTTCTAACCTTTTTCGCCTCCATCTTTTACAAATTTATCAAATTGATGTATTTGAAACATATACGTGAATGATATGGGCTGAAAATAAGCCCTAAAGACACATTTAATGTGGCATTAACTAGGCCGAGAATGGTCCAAACGTGGGGCCCACCAGCTGGGCCCAAAACCCTAAATATAATATTAATTTCGTAATTAATATTAAGGGTAATAAACAGCTCAGCAAATAAGAGTTGGATAAGGATAATATCCCCTTCAGACTTATCCAATAAGGCATCCAATTCAATATGGAAACTGATTCCTACAAGGAATAGATCTAGAACATTCCTCAAAGACTTGCCCACCAAGTCTCCAAATCCTACCATAATTCTAAGGCTTATCAGCCTATATAAAGGGCCAGACCCCTCATATCAGAACTACGTTTTATTGGCTTGATTCTCTAATTACAGAGATACGTAGGCATTCTGTGAGGACCGTTTAAGTCTCGAACGCAGAAGCAGCCATTAAAGCACGAAGCTCACGAATCCTAGCATTAAATATACAAACCATAACCGCAACAATTTCAACCTAGTTTTTATTCCACAACAGTGAACTTAACAAATTATAATAAGTTGAAACTATTTCTTTATAAATTTTGTTTATGACATGTTACAAGGCCAACAAATAAATCTTCTACAAATATTAGTCTTTACTTCTTTGATATTATACCACAGCATGAACATCCCAATCCCTCCCTAAAACTAACCATGACTATCGTATTTGTATAACTACGAAGTATTTATATTTAGTAATTTAAATTATTAAATTGGAAAAAAAAGAAGTTAATGTTTATGATTGTGGTAAGAGTTAGTCACTTTATGTCTTTTTTTTTATTTTCTTTACTGAAAAAAATATCCACACGCTTATTCACACATGCATGCATGCTCCAAATAGAAGCATATAACTTTTGCAACTTAATAAATACTCATGTTAATATCGTTGTTCATGTGTGGAATATATCTTTTGGGACAATATTTTTATTGTTGGAGTAGTTATAAGAAACAATATCTACATTATTCAAAATCACTTCTAGCATTTTGGTAGTCAACTTTAACATAGGTACTCTATAAGCTCAAGTCAAGAAATTAAATAAACTAAGAGAGTAAAACTCTACTATTGTTTACTCCCTCCAAAGATGTTTAGTTTTAACTTTTTCTTATATTTTATGGATCTGTATAATGGTTAGTAAATTTTAAATATGAGTGAATTTCATGTCATAGTTAATGATCATCATAATGATTGTCACTAACTACCCAATAATATAAGGTGAATTTCATTTTTAACTTTTTAGAAAATAAAATTTACACTTTGCTTTATCGGTAGGTCATCAGAACATACGCAAGAAAGTGTCTGTTATTAATGGGATATGTACTCTCTAAGCCGCAATTGTATTTGAATAGCCAAGAAATATATGATAAGTATAACCATATGTCTTGGTCACTACCAGTATTCGTAATATATTTCTGAACTCGAATATCATGCAAAAAAATTTCTTGAAAACTATTTAAAAATTACTGAATAATATATTAAACTTTTTTAATTGACTAAAATCTATATTTTGGTTTCTTTATATTGATTAATGACATATCAAACATCTCTATGAACTTTAAGGTTATATCTATGTTAGTGTCTGACTAACTATATGTATGTTTTATAGGATTTTGAAGGTCTTGCAGATAGGGGTGTTATAGGTCGGGTTGACCGGATTAGAGGCGTTTTTGCAACCCTACCCAATTAAATCCGTTTGAAATTTTTTAACTCATCCTATAAAATATAAATTCATAATCTAACCATACCATTGTACATCAGTTTGGGTCGGTTTGAATGGGCTAAATAATTTTATAAAAATCGTATAAAAACTATGAAATATCACACTTTTTGACAATTTAAATGAAACTAAAATACATATAATTTACGATTTTAGTGCAAATAATTAATTTTAACATATAACTTATGAAATTGACAAAGGAAAAACTGAACAAAAAACCAATTGTAGGTAATGTATGTGCAAGATAGCATGACTATTCAGCAACTTTCAAAGACATTAAACTCATTCGGCAGCATAAAGTGGTACAATTAGCAGTATAGCATGACCATTTAGCATCCTTCACAGAATTGAAAACTTTCTATTTGTTTGTATTCATAGAAGGAAAAATGTGTACTTATATTATCTTATGTTATGTTTTAATTGTTTTCAGTACTCGATCTTCAATACAAGTCTATATTGAACTGAAATTTCCGTAAAAGTGGTATAAAATGTCGTAAATTTATATGAAAAAAAGAAAAGAAAATAGTTAATTTTTTAATACTTATAAACATTTTTGTAACTATTTTTAAATTTTTTTAAATTGGGCTTTCGGTGAGTTAATAATAATAGGGTAACTTTCTGTATTACATTAACTAGCATTTTACCCGTGCTACGCACCGAAAGCACAATTTTAAAATTTTAAAATAGTTACAAAAATATATAGTGTATCAAAAAATAAATTATTTTGTTATATTTTGCTTTGAGAGTAACGAACCCGATATAAATCTCAAGTAAATATCCTCAAATTATGTGTAATTGTATGGACGCATGTTAAAAGTTTGAAAAATTGTGTATATAAAAAAGATTAATATCAAAACATATTCATTTGATATATGATAAAATTTACCCGATATATATTTCAATTTTCTTATTCCCTTTTGTTTTTCCCCAAGTAATTTAACGACATTTTATGCTATTTTTACAGAAAAATCGGTTCAATATAATCATGTTTGAAGATCAGCCGTAGAGAACAATAAAAACACAATTATTATTATTAGAAAAATAAATCGAATACATATTTTTAATTCTATAAATGCAAATAAAATAGGAAATGAGCAATTTTTGGGAAAAATTCTAAAAGTACCAAAAAAAATCCCCAAAAGTGAGTTGTCATATTTTTATTGGTTAGCATTCTACCCATGCTACGCCCCTCTTTATTGGTTTTTTTTTCTTAATTTTATTTTTTCTTTTGATTTCTCTCATTTTTGAGAATCTTTCAACCAAGTTCATAAGTTTTTTATCCATATTGTAAGTTTTGTTATTTTGAAAATTTGGTATATTTATATGTGCAGTACAATGGGTTTCTATATTTTTTATTATATTAATATTCAAAATATTTGCATGGGTCGTGATCAATTTTTCAAATAGATATTAGAAATTCATAAACACTAATTTCTAACGATCGTTATAAATCATTAGATTGTCTCTCAAAAAAAGATTGCATGTTTCAACGATACGATAATGGATCACTACTGTGCAAGATCCATTAAACGAACGTAATTATGACAATGGAAAACTTTCATATAATATAGTTTCCTGTATGTTTCTTCCATATCATTTTTATAAATTTTATGTTCTTTTATTAGTGAATTGATTTACTATATAAAAATAAACATTATCAATTAAGCAAACAAATCCAATATTTCCCGTTCTTTGAGTAAGATATGACTGTTAGAGTTTATGATGATTGCCATCAGCTTATTTTTAATGACAACTTAAAATGTGTATATTCAGTTTCGGAGTTTGTATGTTGAATTTTTTATTCTTTTTTATCAGTATGGTATATTCAGCTTTATAGCGAGACACAGTAGTTTAATAGCTGACCGTATTTGGGGTGGGGAAAATGTCCACTCTGATTTTATTCATGTACTGTTAAACGATTTGAAAGTTGAATGAAAGCTTTATTTCTTGGCAAAAAAAGTAAAATATTAGTTTTTTTAACCCATAAATAAGGAAGGAAAATTAATTCAATCTAACGGTACCCGATCCGAACACCAAAATTTTGGATATACCGAACCTGAATTTTTGCATTCAGGTTTGGATATAAATTTTAAACCCGAAATAGTTTTGTTTTGCATTTGGATTTAAGTTATAGCGAACCGATATCCTATCCAAAATCTGAAATCCGATCCACTATCGAAACCCGATACACAAATAATATAATATTATAATTTGTAATTATTTTATGTTGTATTTTAGATGTAAGACATATTTTTTTTTATTCAAATATTTTATTAGAAATAGTCAATACTAATTTAGTAATTAAAACTTCTATTTTCAATCTCAAATTTTATTGATATATTTAAGATATAATTTTCTTTAATTTACATAAAATTTTCACTTCTGTGTATATAAATAATTATTTTTTAACATATTTTAAAATTTTACATAAAGTGTTAATTCGTATAATATGTTATATTTGACTAAAAATAATCATTTTAATTTTTAATTTTTGTATAAATATAATTAATATTGTTTGCTTTCAGCAATTATTTTAATTTGACTACATTATTATTAATTTTGGATGCCCAAAAAAATATAATCCAAAATCCGACGAATTTGGTTTTGGATATTGAATTTTGGATTTGGATTTATTTTTACAATTCAAAAATATTTGGATGTGGGTTTGGATTTCACAAAATTCGGATCAAACCCAACCCGTTGTCATCCAAACACGTAAAATAAGACATTTGAAAATGAGTATCACCTATCTATTTTCTATTTGACTAAGACTAACATGTTAAAATAGAAAACTGTACGTGAAACTAAAATCAAATGTGTCATATATAAACACGTAATCACATTATTATATATGTGTCCTTGTAATTTAGTTATTGGGTTAAAAAAATGAAATTCAATTTAATTTTACAGTGAGTATATTTTTCCAACATATATTAACGTAGATGTGAAAAATCGTTTGTGATTTGTACATTCATGCCATGTGTCTTTGGGGTCTTGCATGAAAATGACATAAAATTATTTTGCGTACACAAAATTTGAACACCAAATGCTACTAAACTACGTAATTTTTTTGTACAGGAAACGAAAATATTACGTGAAAAGAAAAAATATGACAATTACATGTAATGTTACTCTCTGTCCAAGTTATCTAAGTATGTTACTATATAATTGGAAATAACATTGAAATGCTACAAAATAAAACTAAGAGTAGAGTACATAAAAATGAAGCTCTCCATTTTTTTTATTTTGTTTATTGTTAATAAATATATCTATTTTATTAGAATATATCTACCAAGTTATTAAATATTTTTACCTATATTTAAGGTTTTGTTGATATTAAAAATAAATATTATTAAGCAACCAAGCAAATTCGGTATGTCTGCTCTTATATTAGGATATGAGAATTGAATACTATTACTTGAATTCAAGAATACAAAATTAAAATGGGCACCTTTTATTAGAAACAATATATAATTTTATATGTATCGACCTATATAGTTATCAATAATATTTAATTTTAAACGATTGCTATAGCCCTTTCTCTCTCCCCTCCTCTCCTAAAAAAATAGTAAACTAAAGTTTAGGGGTTGACATCTGCGTTTTGGTTGATGATAAGCCCATGTTTATTGTTTTCCTTGATTTTGCTTTGGTTTTCAATAAATATCTCTCTTTATTGAGAGTCTAGTACTACGTTGGTGGGTTTAATCTACAGGTATATTGGATTTTGTACTTTTCCCTTATGAATGATAATTCCCGTTTCTTTTTCTTGATTTTACTTTGTTTTTCAATAAATATATCTCTTTATTGAGAGTCTAGTATCCCGTTAGTGGATTTTGTCTATCCATATATTGGGTTTTGTTCTTTCTCTTTTGAGAGAGGTTCCTTTATTTTGGCATCAAGGATCTTAGATCTACAGGATTTTATTATTTTGGTTCATTGATTTGGATAATATAGAATCAAAGTTATGGTTAGTTGTTCGAATACGTTCTCACAAATCGCATATGTATTCCCCTATGATTAGAATAAATTGTTGGATTATTTCGCCCAAAAGACTATATATTTCAGTGATATAAGCGAGT
This sequence comes from Saposhnikovia divaricata, assembly GCA_036435485.1. Lineage (NCBI taxonomy): Eukaryota > Viridiplantae > Streptophyta > Magnoliopsida > Apiales > Apiaceae > Saposhnikovia > Saposhnikovia divaricata. The sequence continues at coordinate 116,125,380 of CM071596.1, forward strand.
GATGTACCACAATTTAAGATCTGTCAGCGATTGTAGTTTGGATTAAGGAAACTTTGTTATCTTGATATGATCTATTTTAATATGTATTTGTCCAATCTTGATTATTTTTGTAGATGTATGACATTTTATTGATAAATTATTAACCTATAAAAAATTGTGATTAAAAAAAAAATTGTATGATTATTTGTGTAGATGACATATGCCCTTTTGTTGATTGATTAATTATCTATAAAAAATTGATCTATTAAAATTTTTGCGCTAAGTTGACCATTTTGCTATGAAATATCAAAAAATAGTGATTTATTAGAATTTTTGCGCCGAGTTGAGCAATTTGCTATGAAAATATTCACTAACAATATTTTTATTGACTCTTAATGAATTTTATTTTTTGGATTGATAATTTATACACCAAATAATGTCTAGTACTATTTGAGAGTCTGTTCAGTATCTTGAATAATTCAAATATATCACCAAGTCACTTTATTTGTCCCATTAATTCATGCATAACTAAAAAATACTGATAAGTAAAATGTTAATGATAATTGGTTTAAAATTAATTTTTTAATATTTTAATTGGTTAAATTTATTTTTTTATAATTGATTAATTAAAAGTTTATATTACTTAAATTTTGAAGGTGTATTTGGAATGGTATAGTAAATATTTTTAAAGTTTTAAAATATTTAATTGAATAAGAGTGGATTTATTCAAATTTGTTTGCACCTTATGATTGTAGATCGAGTGTTTGAGATATTAAGATATTATATTTTATATTATAAATAAAATTGACCCATGCATTAAAATAATATATTTGTGTTAAAAACAATTAATAAATACTCAATTTTGGAAAATAACTCTATACGTAGAGAGTGGCGCAAGGAATAGATGTGCTAGTATGTAATAATATATTATTCTGATTGCTTTTTATAATTAATTTATTTAGTGGCAAATTCTAATTTGCTCTTATATATTTTTATGAAAATTAATTCGTAATATTGTAAATCGAAAGAGTGGAAAATTCAAGTTGCGAAAATCGCTCAATATTATATATTTGTATAATTCTAATTGATTTTAATTTAATATATTAATTTATTATAAATATTTTTTATATTAAAAAAATATGTAATATATGGATATGTTAAATAAAGTCATTACTATATTTAAACTATGGGTTAGTATAATAGGATAAGAATGGTAAATAAGGAAAACTTTTGATATAATATGATTGGTCTAAATTTGAGGAATGATCTCTTATTGGTCCTAAAATAATTCATAGTTTTCTGATTGGCTAACTGCATCTAACTGTATACCTGGGTAGACTCAGGTTTATTATTTTGGTTCATTGATTTGGATAATATAGAATCGCAGTTATGGATAGTTGTTCGAATACGTTCTCACAAATCGCATATGTATTTCCCCTATGATTAGAATAAATTGTTGGATTATTTCGCCCAAAAGACTATATATTTCAGTGATATAAGCGAGTGATGTACCACAATTTAAGATCTGTCAGCGATTGTAGTTTGGATTAAGGAAACCTTGTTATCTTGATATGATCTATTTTAATATGTATTTATCCAATCTTGATTATTTGTGTAGATGTATGACATTTTATTGATAAATTATTTACCTATAAAAAATTGTGTTTTAAAAAAAAAATTGAATGATTATTTGTAGATGACATATGCCCTTTTGTTGATTTAATTACTTATAAAAAAATTGATCTATTAAAATTTTTGCGCTGAGTTGACTAATTTCCTATGAAATATCAAAAAATAGTGATTTATTAGAATTTTTGCGCTGAATTGAGCAATTTGCTATGAAAATATTCACTAACAATATTTTTATTGACTCTTAATGAATTTTATTTTTTGGATTGATAATTTATACACCAAATAATGTCTAGTACTATTTGAGAGTCTATTCAGTATCTTGAATAATTCAAATATATCGCCAAGTCACTTTATTTGTCCCATTAATTCATGCATAACTAAAAAATACTGTTAAGTAAAATGTTAATGATAATTGGTTTAAAATTTATTTTTTAATATTTTAATTGGTTAAATTTATTTTTTTTAATTGATTAATTAAAAGTTTATATTACTTAAATTTTGAAGGTGTATTTGGAATGGTGTAGTAAATATTTTTAAAGTTTTAAAATATTTAATTGAATAAGAGTGGATTTATTCAAATTTGTTTGCACCTTATGATTGTAGATCGAGTGTTTGAGATATTAAGATATTATATTTTATATTATAAATAAAATATAAAATAGATCCATGCATTAAAATAATATATTTGTGTTAAAAACAATTAATAAATACGCAATTTTGGAATAAATATTTTTGATATTAAAAAAATATGTAACATATGGATATGTTAAATAAAGTCATTACTATATTTAAATTAGAATTATTAACTAACCATGGTTAGTATAATGGGATAAGAATGGTAAATAAAGAAAACTTTTGATATAATATGATTGATCTAAATTTGAGGAATGATCTCTGATTGGTCCTAAAATAATTCATAGTTTTCTGAAAATAATAATCGGAAAACTAAAAAACTATGTATTTTTTAGTTATGCAAGAATTAATGGAACAAATAAATTAACTTGACGATATATTTGAATTATTCAAGATACTGAATAGACTCTCAAATAGTATTAGACATTATTTGGTGTATATATTATCAATCCAAAAAATAAAATTCATTACAGAGTCAATAAAAATATTGTTAGTCAATGTTTTCATAGCAAATTGGTTAACTCAGCGCAAAAATTCTAATAAATCACTATTTTTTGATATTTCATAAACCAATTATCATTAACATTTTACTTATCAGTATTTTTTTAATTATGCAAGAATTAATGGAACACAAAAATTGACTTGACGATATATTTGAATTATTCAAGATACTGAATAGACTCTCAAATAGTATTAGACATTATTTGGTGTATATATTATCAATCCAAAAACTAAAATTCATTACAGTTTCAATAATAATATTGTTAGTGAATGTTTTCATAGCAAATTGGTCAACTCAGCGCAAAATTCTAATAAATCACTATTTTTTGATATTTCATAGTAAATTGGATAACTCAACGCACAGATTCTAATAAATCATGTTTTTTTATAGATAATTAATTAATCAACAAAAGGGCATATGTCATCTACACAAATAATCATTCAAATTTTCTTCTAATATCACTGTTTTTTTATAGGTAAATAATTTATCAATAAAATATCATACATCTGTAAAAATAATCAAGACTGGACAAACATATTAAAATAGATCATATCAAGATAACAAGGGTTTTTAATCCAATCTACAATCGTTGATCAGATCTTAAATTGCGATACATCACTCGCTTATATCATTAAAATATATAGTCTTTTGGGCAAAATAATCCAACAATTTATTTATTGTATAATCGTGAGAGAAATACATATGCGATTTATGAGAACGTATTTGAACAACTGACCATAACTACGATTCTATATTATCCAAATCAATGAACCAATATAATAAAATCCTGTAGATCTAGGATCCTTGATGCCAAAATAAAGGAACCTCCTGCTCAAAAGAGAAAGAACAAAACCCAATATACGGATAGACAAAATCCGTTAACGAGATACTAGACTCTCAGTAAAGAGATATATTTATTGGAAAACAAAGTAAAACCAAGAAAAAGAAACGGGAGTTATCATTCATAAGGAAAAAGTACAAAATCCAATATATCAGTAGATAAAACCCACCAACGTGGTACTAGACTCTCAATAAAAAGATATTTATTGAAAAATAAAGTAATATCAAGGAAAACAATAAAAATGAGCTTATCATCAACCAAAATGGAGATGTCAACCCCTAAACTTTAGTTTAGTATTTTTTTAGGAGAGGAGGGGAGAGAGAAACGACTATAGCAATCATTCAAAATTAAATATTATTGATAACTATATAGGTCAATACATATAAAATTATATATTGTTTCTAACAAAATGTGCCCATTTTAATTTTTTGTATTCTTGAATTCAAGTAATAGTATTCAATTCTCATATCCTATCTAAGAGCACACATATCGAATTTGTTTGGTTGCTTAATAATATTTATTTTTAATATCAACAAAATCTTAAATATAGGTAAAAATTTAATAACTTGGTAGATATATTCTAATCAAACAGATATATTTATTAACAATAAACAAAATAAGAAAATGGAAAGCTTCATTTTTATGTACTCTACTCTTAGTTTTATTTTGTAGCATTTCAATGTTATTTTCAATTATATAGTAGCATACTTAGATAACATGGACAGAGAGTAACATTACATGTAATTATTTTTTCTTTTCGCGTATTATTTTCTTTTCCTGTAAAAAAAAATTGCATAGTTTAGTAGCATTTGGTGTTCAAATTTTGGGTACACAAAATGATTTCATGTCATTTTCAGGCAAGACCCCAAAGACACATGGCATGAATGTAGAAATCACAAACTATTTTTCAGATCTACGTTAATATATGTTGGAAAAATATACTCATTGTTAAATGAAAATGAATTTCATGTTTTTTAACTCAATAATTAAATTACAAGGACACATATATAATAATGTGATTACGTCTTAATATATGACACATTTGATTTTAGTTTCACGTACAGTTTTCTATTTTAACATGTTAGTCTTAGTCAAATAAAATATAGATAGGTGATACTCATTTTCAAATGTCTTATTTTACGTGTTTGGATGATAACGGGTTGGATGATAACGGGTTGGGTTTGATCCGAATTTTGTAAAATCCAAACCCACATCCAAATATTTTTGGGTTTTAAAAATAAATCCAAATTCAAAATTCAATATCCAAAATCAAATTCGTCGGATTTTGGATTAGATTTGGTTGTTTTGGGTATCCAAAAGAATAATGCTAGGTACCCCAAATTGGATCCCTAATTTTTTTCCAAATTACACGTGTCATTATCTGATTGGTTATAACTATAATGGACCCGCCAGGGTCAAATCAATTTCACCAATTAAAATCCTCCGTACAGCCAACCATCCATGCCACATCATTTGGGAGCATTTTTTTGGTACCAATTTGGGGCACCTAGCATTACTCTATCCAAAATTAGTAATAATGTAGTCAAATTAAAATAATTGTTAAACACAAATAATATTAATTATATTTATACAAAAACTAAAAATTAAAATAATTAACTTTAGTCAAATATAACATATTATACGAATTAACATATTATGTAAAATTTTAAAATATGTAAAAAAATAATTCTTTTATACACAAAGTGAAAATTTTATGTAAATTAAAGAAAAATACATCTTAAATATATCAATAAAATTTGAGATTGAATAGAAGTTCAAATTACTAAATTAGTATTGACTAATTCTAATAAAATATTTGAATAAAAATAAATAAAATAATATGTCTTACATCTATAATACAACATAAATAATTTCAAATTATATTATTATATTATTTGTGTATCGGGTTTCGATAGTGGATCGGTTTTCAGATTTTGGATAGGATATCAGTTTGGTACAACTTAAATCCAAATGCAAATCGATACTACTCCCTCCGTCCCGAATTGTTTGAACCTCTTTGATTTTCACGGAGATTAAGAAAATGTAGTAAAAAAGAGTAAAGTTAGTTGAAAAGTAGATAAAGTGGTGGGACCTATCAATATTTAATAATAGATGTAAGATAATGGAGGAAAGTAGTGGGTGTAATAGTGTAAAAAAGATTATAAAATGGAGAAGTAGTGGGTGTAATAGTGAAAAGTAGTGTTCAAAAATAGTAAGTATAATAGGTTCAGTAGTTTTGGGACTTCCCAAAAAGGAAAGTGTGTCAATCTTTTTGGGACAGAGGGAGTATTTCGGTTTTAAAATTTATATCCAAACCTGAATCCAAAAATTCAGGTTCGGTATATCCAAAATTTTGGTGTACGGATCGGGTACTGTCAGATCGAATTAATTTTCGTTCCTTATTTATGGGTAAAAGAAAACTAATATTTTTCTTTTTTGCCACGAAATAAATTTTTCATTCAACTTTCAAATCGTTTAACAGTACATGAATCAAATCAGAGTGGACATTTTCCCCTCCCCAAATACGGTCAGCTATTGAACTACTGTGTCTCGCTATGAAGTTTAATATACCGTATTCTGATAGAAAAGAATAAAAAATTCAACATACAAACTCCCAAGCTGAATATACACATTTTAAGTTGACATTAAAAACAAGCTGATGGCAATCACCATAAACTCTAACAGTCATTTCTTACTCAAAGAACGGGATATATGGGATTTGTTTGGTTAATTGATAATGTTCATTTTTCTATAGTAAATCAATTCACTAATAAAAGAACATAAAATTTGTAAAAATGATATGGTACAAACATATAGAAACCAGATTAAATGAAAGTTTTCCTTTATCATAATTACGTTCGTTTAATGGATCTTGCACAGTAGTGATCCATTATCAAATCGCTGAAACATGCAATCTTTTTTTCAGAGACAATCTAATGATTTATAACGATCATTAGAAATTAGTGTTTACGAATTTTTAATATCTATTCGAAAAATTGATCGCGACCCATGTAAATATTTTGAATATTAATATAATAAAAATTATAGAAATCCAGTGTATTGCACATATAAATATACCCAATTTTCAAAATAACAAAACTAAAAATATGGATAAAAACTTATGAACTTGGTTGAAAGATTCTAAAAAGTGAGAGAAAGCAAATGAAAAATAAAATAAAGAAAAAATAATAAAGAGGTGCGTAGTTAACCAATCAATATGACAACTCACTTTTTGGAAATTTTGTTTGGAATTTTTTTTGGTACCTTTAGAATTTCTCCAAAAATTGCTCATTTCCTATTTTATTGCATTTATAGAATGAAAAATATGTATTTGATTTATTTTTCTATTAATAATAATTGTGTTTTTATTGTTCTCTAAGCCTAATCCTCAAAACATGATTATATTGAAACGAATTTTCTGTAAAAATAGCATAAAATGTCGTTCAATTACTTGGGAAAAAACAAAAGGGAATAAGAAAATTGAAATATATCTCAGGTAAATTTTATCATATATCAAATGAAAGTGTTTTGATATTAATCTTATTTTGTTTATACAATTTTTCAAAAACTTTTAACACGCGATCATACAATTACACATAATTTGAGGAAATTTACTTGAGATTCATATCGGGTTCGTTATTCTCAAAGCAAAATATAACAAAATAATTTATTTTTTGATATACTATATATTTTTGTAACTATTTTGAAATTTTAAAATTGTACTTATTTTGTTATTAGGAAATAATATCTTTATTTTATGTTATAAAATAGAACTATATGTTTTTACCAACAATAAATATATAATCAAGAATAATTAAGTAAAAATATTTGAAAATGAAATATTTTAGCTAGAAAATATATAAAAGATATTACCTATTATCTGGAAAGGTAATCGTTAATAATTATAATTATAATATTATTAGTTTATTTCATTAATTAGAACGATCATATTTATAGAAAAGATATTACCTTTTATCAGGAAAGATAATCAGTGAGTTGTTAGTAACTATTTGTATAATATTATTAGTTTATTTCATTATTTAGGACACTTATATTTTTGGAAAGAAGAGATTTTAGTTAGTAAAGTTAGAAAAGGTAATAGCTGCTGAAAAGATAATTGATTAGTTATTATTTTGGAGAAAATGAAATATTTTAGTTAGAAAATATAGAAACGTTATTAACTTTTAGCTAGAAAATGTAATCAGTTAGTTATTAGTAATTATAATATTATTAATTCATTTCAATAAAGAGATTTTAGTTAAAAAGCTAGAAAAGGTAATAGCTGAAAAATGTAATTGGTTCGTTATTATTTAGTAAAAATGCTGAAAATGGTAATTGGTTAGTTATTATTTAGGAGAAGTGTTGGGAAGACCTGCATGTAATATTTTGAGAAAAGATTGTGTTTTATTTTTTTACAATTAAATAAAATAATTAAGAATAATATAGTAAAGTAACTAAATAAGGTAAGTACTTTAGTATCAAAACTTTTAATATTTCGTTTTTTATAATATAGTATAATTTTTTATAATATAGTATAGATAAGGTAATTTCCGAAAAAAATATATTTATCTCTATACGTTGGCAGTGGCACACATGGAGATAAAGACACGTTTAGTACAGAACAAAAGATAAAGATAATGATAGACACAGACAACACCACCAACCGAATTTCCAATTTTTATATTTACATCAAGAAGACTCAAGAATGTGTACATGAGACAGCAAAGCTTCACGAGCCTAAAAGCTACATTCAATAACTCTACATATACATACGATATGCGTACAGAACATTAACTTCATTAAAGAAGATAAAAGAAAACCCCAGATAAACTGCAACTCACTTCTTTCAACTCTTCATTATTACATATCCACATGTATAAAATTATTATCAAGTGATGCAGGCCTAGTTTTGCACCCTCCTCAGATACTATAAGGCTAATGTGCTGAATTAGTTGCCTTTCCCCTTTCCTTTATCTCGGTTCGCCATACTAGTGCCCGCTCCGGAGCCAAAAATGCCCAGCAAGTTTTTTATCACCATAATATATATATATATATATATATAAGTTATATTTTGATTACCAACAACATAATTTCTAAAAGATGTTATTTAGAAAGAATAATTCCGCCATTTGCATATGCAGGTAGCATAATGCACTCCTATGTTCTCCACCCTTTTCGAATATTATATATATATATATATATATATATATATATATATATATATACACACACACACACATCAATACTTCTTAAGAAATGAACCTTTGGGTTCTCCGCCATACTGAATATTACCCATATACATTGGGCGTTTATATATTTCCATTACAACTGATGGACCCTATTTAGAAGATTTCCCTCGTCATCTATCCGTAAAGGATGATCAGTCCTATTACAGCTGTTATGAGTACGCCTCCTCACCCTAAGTGCTACTGGTAGAGGATGAGTACACCTCCTCACCCTAAGATATACTAGTAGAGGATGACTACACCTCCTCACCCTAAGATATACTGGTAGAGGATAAGTACGCCTCATCACCCTAATATATACTACTATCATCTATATTATCCGGGTAAGAACAATCAACAGCAAGGTATATGCATTAATTTGCAAGAAGAAAACATCTCCGATAAGTAATCAACTAGATAGAATAATTTTATTAAATCATCTTTGTTATTTCTCCGGAACAAAGCGGTTTTAAGAAAAAGTTTTGAAAATGATATTCATCTAATTAAATGATTTTAATTAGATGAATAAGGTTTATTTAATCAGTATATGCTTCCAGAAGTATCCACTAATTAAATAAACACTGGTTTATTGGTGATGTTGCCTTTAGGTTAATTATTGCGAACTTCCTTCTTTAAATACCTTTGTCCGGGTTTTCGAAAATTCACTTCTCCTCAGCACTTCGTGCTTACCGCCTACTCCTTATGTTACATCATCTACTTGGAACGTAGATTACTTCTAACCATACTCCCATTATCTCCTCATTATGTTTACTCGCATTTAGCTACTATTATGAACAACTTTCCATACAAAATATCTCTACTCCGAACGATGGGGTAAGAGTTAGTATACTTGCCTGGTACTCCGGATGTAGCAGGGGCTCGTAGCGGAATCCGACAATCTAAACAAAGTCAAGAAAACACATGATTAATCCTCTATATGATCCACTTATAACTCAATACTCAGACACTTAGCCAATCATAAACAAAGCGCTAAGGGTCCCTCTTGAGAGCCATAAACTATTTCGCACCGAAAACACAATTTTAAAATTTTAAAATAGTTACAAAAATATATATTGTATTAAAAAATAAATTATTTTGTTATATTTTGTTTTGAGTGTAGCGAAGCCAATATGCATCTCTAAGTAACTTTTCTCAAATTATGTATAATTGTATGGATGCGTGTTAAAAAAATTGAAAATTTGTTTATATAAAAAAAGATTAATATCAAAACACATTCATTTGATATATGATAAAATTTACATGTGATACATATCAATTTTCTTATTCCTTTTTGTTTTTTCCCCAAGTAATTTAACGACATTTTATGCTATTTTTACGGAAAGTTCGGTTCAATATAATCATGTTTGAGAATCAGGCGTTGAAAACAGTAAAAACTTAATTAGTACTAATAGAAAAAATAAATCAAATACATATTTTTCATTCTATAAATGAAAATAAAATAGGAAATGAGCAATTTTCTAGAGTAATTCTAGAGGTCCCAAAAAATATCTCAAAAAGTTAGTTATCATATTTTGATTGGTTAGTGTTCTACCCGTGCTACGCACCGAATGATAAAATTTATTAATTAATTAATATAAACATAATATTATTCATTATTTATAAAAAAGAAGAAGATAATTTCATTAAAATTTAAGTATAAATTATCGTCAATTTATACCAATTGCATTAATATCAATATTATCAAACAATTATCATACCATTCACATCCCAGCTCAAACATTCCAAACCTCTCTTTATTGTTTTTTCTTAATTTTATTTTACATTTGATTTCTCTCATTTTTTAGAATATTTCAACCAAGTTCATAACTTTTTTATCCATATTTTAAGTTTCCTATGTGTTTGTTCCATATCATTTTTACAAATTTTATGTTCTTTTATTAGTTATTTGATTTAGTACTATAGCAAAATAAGCATTATCAATTAACCAAACAAATCCAATACATCACGTTATTTGAGTAAGATATATCTGTTAGAGTTTATGGTCAGTTTGTTTTTAATGACAACTTTAAATGTGCATATTTAGTTTGGGAATTTGTATGTTGAATTTTTTTATTCTTTTCCATCAGAATATGGTATATTGAATATTAGTTTTCTTTTACGTATTAATAAGGAAGGGAAATTAATTCGATATGATGGTACCCCATTCGAACCCAAACCCGAATTTTTGTATTCAGGTTTGGATATAAATTTTAAAATCGAAATAGTTTCGATTTGCATTTGGATTTAAGTTGTACTGAACCGATAGCTTATCCAAAATCTGAAACCCAATACACTATCGAAACCCTATACATATGTAATATAATACATTAATTTGAAATTATTTCATGTAATATTTTAGATGTAAGACATATTATTTTGTTTATTTTCTTTCAAATATTTCATTAGAAATAGTCAATACTAATTTAGTAATTAGAACTTATATTTCTCAATATCTAATTTTATTGATATATTCAAGATGTAATTTTGTTTACATTAATTTTTCATTTCTATGTATAAAAAGAATTATTTTTTTAAAATATTTTAAATTTTACTTAGTATATTAATTCGTATAATATGTTATATTTTGACTACTTAAGTTAATCATTTTACTTTTTAATTTTTGTATAAATATACTTAATATTGTTTGCGTGTAAGAATTATTTTAATTTTGAATACATTATTACTAATTTTGGATACCCAAAAAAGTCAAATCTAATCCGAAATCCGACGAATTTGGTTTTAGATATTGAATTTTGGATTTGGATTTATTTTTAAAACCCAAAAATATTTGGATGTGGGTTTGAATTTTAAAAAATTCGGATCAAACCCAACCCGTTGTCATCCAAACGCGTAAAATAAAATATTTGAAAATGAGTATCACCTATCTTTTTTCTATTTGATTAACATGTTAAAATAGAAAACTGTACATGAAACTAAAATCAAATGTGTAATATATAAACACATAATCACATTATTATATATTTGTCCTTTTACATAATCATAATATATTATATATTATATAATTTATTTTAGGTAAATGTGTAAATCATTTACCTAAAAAAAATTAGTGATTTAAAAGAAAATTTGAATGATTATTTGTGTGGATGATAATATATGTCATTTTGTTGATAAATAATTAACCATAGCAAATATAGTGATTTACTAGAATTTTTGCGCTGAGTTGACCAATTTATTATGAAATAAAAAAAATGATTTTTTTAGAATTTTTGCGCTCAGTTAACCAATTTGCTATATAAATATTCACTAACAATATTTTTATTGATTCTGTAATGATTTTTTTTTTGGATTGATAATTTATACAACAAATAATGTCTAATACTATTTGAGAGTATATTTAGTATCTTGAAAAATTCAAAAATATCGTCAAGTCAATTTATTTGTCCCATTAATTCTTGAAAAATAACGATAAGTAAAATTTTAATGATAACTGGTTTAAATTTCATTTTTAATATTTTAATTGGTTGAATTTAGCTTTTTTTTAATAATTGATTAATTTAAAAGTTTATATAACTTAAATTTTGAAGGTTAAGTAACCACGATAAGTAAATTAGAATAAGAATGCTATGATTAATTTAATTTTAGTGGTTAATTTTGACTGGCTCTTATATATATTTATTTATGAAAATTAATCCGTAATATATAATAATGTTATTATGATTAACTATAAATCAAAGTGTGAAAAAATAATATTGCGAAAATTGCTTCATAATATATATTTATATAATCCTGATTGGTTTTGATTTAAAATATTAATTTATTATTTTAAAAAAATAAAATATACGAATATGTTAAATCAAGTAAGTTACTCTATTTAAATTTGAATTGTTAACTAACCATAGTTAGTATAATAGAATGAGAATGGTAAATAAAGAAAAATTTTAATATAATATGATTGGTCTAAAATTTAGAAATGACCTTTGATTGGTACTAAAATAATTCAAAGTTTTGCATATTTTATATTTGTATAATCCTGATTGATTTTGATTTAAAATATTAATTTATTATAATTATTTTTTGACATTAAAAAATAAAATATATGGATATGTTAAATCAAGTAAGTTACTCTATTTAAATTAGAATTGTTAACTAACCATAGTTAGTATAATAGAATAAGAATGGTAAATAAGGAAAATTTTTAATATAATATTATTGGTGTGGTAGACTCAGGTTTGATTTCTATTTTAATAATTTTAATAATATTATGATTCTATTTGTAATTCTATTTAGGATTATAATTCAATTTTAAATATATTTAGAATGGTTGATGGGTTTAACCTTGGCTATAAGATAGCAAGTTAAATTATATAAGGTAACAGATTTGTTTTAATTTGATTGGTCCATGATTTAAATTTTAAATATATTTAGAATTATTGATGGGTTTAACCTTGGTTAAAAGATAGCAAGTTAAATTATATAAGGAAACAAATTTGTTTTAATTTGATTGGTCCATGATTTAGAAGTGATCTATGATTGGTTCTAAAATAATTCATAGTTTTCTGATTGGTTAACTGGGTACGTGATTATTATGGTAGTAAAGCTTATTATTTCGCACCGAAAATATAATTTTAAAATTTTAAAATAGTTACAAAAATATATAGTGTATTAAAAAATAAATTATTTTGTTATGTTTTGTTTTGAGTGTAACGAACCCAATATGCATCTCTAAGTAACTTTTTTCAAATTATGTATAATTGTATGGATGCGTGTTAAAAAAATTTGAAAATTTGTTTATATAGAAAAAAGATTAATATCAAAACACATTCATTTGATATATGATAAAATTTACTTGAGATACATATCAATTTTCTTATTCCTTTTTGTTTTTTCCCCAAGTAATTTAACGACATTTTATGCTATTTTTACGGAAAGTTCGGTTCAATATAATCATGTTTGAGAATCTGGCGTTGAAAACAGTAAAAACATAATTAGTACTAATAGAAAAAATAAATCAAATACATATATTTCATTATATAAATGAAAATAAAATAGGAAATGAGCAATTTTCTAGAGTAATTCTAGAGGTCTGTTTGGTTAGTGTTCTACCCGTGCTACGCACCGAATGATAAAATTTATTAATTAATTAATATAAACATAATATTATTCATTATTTATAAAAAAAGATAATTTCATAAAAATTTAAGTATAAATTATCATCAATTTATACCAATTGCATTAATATCAATATTATCAAACAATTATCATACCATTCACATCCCAGCTCAAACATTCCAAACCTCACTTTATTGTTTTTTCTTAATTTTATTTTACATTTGATTTCTCTCATTTTTTAGAATATTTCAAGCAAGTTCATAAGTTTTTTTATCCATATTTTAAGTTTCCTATGTGTTTGTTCCAAAATCTGAAACCCAATATACTATCGAAACCCTATACATATGTAATATAATACACTAATTTGAAATTATTTCATGTAATATTTTAGATGTAAGACATATTATTTTATTTATTTTTTTTCAAATATTTCATTAGAAATAGTCAATACTAATTTAGTAATTAGAACTTATATTTCTCAATATCTAATTTTATTGATATATTCAAGATGCAATTTTGTTTACATTAATTTTTCATTTCTATGTATAAAAAGAATTATTTTTTTAACATATTTTAAATTTTACTTAGTATATTAATTCGTATAATATGTTAAATTTTGACTACTTAAGTTAATCATTTTACTTTTTAATTTTTATATAAATATACTTAATATTGTTTGCATGTAACAATTATTTTAATTTTGACTACATTATTAATAATTTTTGATACCCAAAAAAGTCAAATCTAATCCGAAATCCGACGAATTTGGTTTTAGATATTGAATTTTGGATTTGGATTTATTTTTTAAAACCCAAAAATATTTGGATGTGGGTTTGAATTTTACAAAATTCGGATCAAACCCAACCCGTTGTCATCCAAACGCGTACAATAAAATATTTGAAAATGAGTATCACCTATGTTTTTTCTATTTGATTAACATGTTAAAATAGAAAACTGTACATGAAACTAAAATCAAATGTGTAATATATAAACACATAATCACATTATTATATATTTGTCCTTGTAATTTAATTGTTGAGTTCAAAAACATGAAATTAATTTTTATTTAACAATGAGTATATTTGACCAACATATATTAAAAGAAAGAGTTTACGTAGATCTGGAAAATCGTTCGTGTTATATACATTCATACCATGTGTATTTTGGGTTTTGCATGAAAATGACATGAAATTATTTTGTATACCCATAATTTGAACACAAAATGCTACTAAACTACGCATTTTTTATTTTTGTACACTAAACGAAAATAATACGCAAAATGAAAAAATATGACAATTACATGTAATGTTACTCTCTGCCCAAGTCATCTAAGTATGTTACTATATAATTGAAAACAACAATGAATTACTAAAAAATAAAACTAAAAGTAGAGTACATAAAAATGAAGCCCTTTTCTTTAATTTTGTTTATTGTTAATAAATACCTCTGTTTGATTCGAATCTATCTACCAAGTTATCAAAATTTTTTTACCTATTTTTAAGATTTTGTTGATATTAAAAATAAATATTATTAACCAACCAAGCAAAATACGATATGTCTGTTCTTAGATTAGGATATGAGAATTAAATATTATTACTTGAATTGAAGAATACAAAATTAAAATGAGCACCTTTTATCAGAAATAATATATAATTTTATATGTATTGACCTATCTAGTTATCAATAATATTGATTTTTAAACGATTGTTGTAGCCGTCATTCTATCTTCTCCTCTCCTAAAAAATAGTAAACCCAAAGTTTATGGGTTGATATCTGCATCTTTGTTGATGATAAGCCCATTTTTATTGTTTTCCATGATTTTGCTTTGTTTTTCAATAAATATCTCTCTTTATTAAGAGTCTATTACCACGTTGGTGGATTTTATCAACTGATATATTGGATTTTGCACCTTCTCCTTGTGAATGATAACTCCTGTTTCTTTTCGTTGATTTTACTTCGTTTTTCAATAAATATATCTCTTTATTGAGAGTCTAGTATCCCGTTAGTGGATTTTGTCTATCCATATATTAGGTTTTGTTCTTTATTTTTTGAGAGTAGGTTACTTTATTTTGGCATCCGGAATCTTAGATTTACAGGATTTTGTTATATTGATTCATTGATTTGGATAGTATAGAATCGCAGTTTTGGTGAGTTGTTCGAATACATTCTCAGCAATCACATATGTATTTCCATCACGATTAGAATAAATTGTTGGATTATTTCGCCAAAGAGTATATATAATTGAGGGATATAAGCGAGTGATGTACCACAATTTAAGATCTGATCAACGATTGTAGTTTGGATTAAGGAAACCTTGTTACCTTGATATGATCTATTTTATTTTAATATATGTTGTCCAATCTTGATTATTTTTGTAGATGTATGACATTTTATTGATAAATGATTTACCTAAAAAAAATTAGTGATTTAAAAGAAAATTTGAATGATTATTTGTGTGGATGATAATATATGCCCTTTTGTTGATAAATAATTAACCATAGCAAATATAGTGATTTATTAGAATTTTTGCGCTGAGTTGACCAATTTGCTATGAAATAAAAAAAAAAATGATTTTTTAGAATTTTTGCGCCGAGTTAACCAATTTGCTATATAAATATTCACTAACAATATTTTTATTGATTCTGTAATGAATTTTATTTTTTGGATTGATAATTTATACGCCAAATAATGTCTAATACTATTTGAGAGTCTATTTAGTATCTTGAAAAATTCAAAAATATCGTAAAGTCAATTTATTTGTCCCATTAATTCTTGAAAAATAACGATAAGTAAAATTTTAATGATAACTGGTTTAAATTTCATTTTTAATATTTTAATTGGTTGAATTTAGCCTTTTTTAATAATTGATTAATTTAAAAGTTTATATAACTTAAATTTTGAAGGTTAAGTAACCACGATAAGTAAATTAGGATGAGAATGCTATGATTAATTTAATTTTAGTGGTTAATTTTGACTGGCTCTTATATATATTTATGAAAATTAATCTGTAATATATAATAATGCTATTATGATTAACTATAAATCAAAGTGTGAAAAATTAATAACGTTTGTGTTATTTTTTGCGCACCTCTCAACGTATAGAGCCATTTTTCAAAATTGCGTATTTATTATTGATTTTTATGTAAATATATTATTTTACTTGTCTATTTTATTTATTTTTTTCTTTGTAATTTCACGTTGAAAAGAAAGCTTACCAACTTTACAAGTTTAAACTAATGAGTGGTTTACAGCTTTACTTTTTTTACGGTCTTGAACTAGCGTGGTTAATTTTAATAATATATATTTTTAAAGATAATGCTAGGTACCCAAATTGGTGCATAAAGAATTATTTTAGGACCAATCAGAGGCCATTGCTAAATCAGAGGCCAATCATATTGTATTAAAAGTTTTCCTTATTTACCATTCTCATCCTATTATACTAACCATGGTTAGTCAACAATTCTAATTTAAATATATTAATTTCTTGATTTAACAAATCCATGTATTACATATTTTTTAAACAATTCTAATTTAAATTTAGTAGTTACTTGATTTGACATATCCATATATTACATATTTTTTAATGTCAAAAAAATTTATAGTAACCAATCAGAAAATTATGAATTATTTTAGGACCAATTAAAGGCCATTGCTAAATTTTGGACGAATCATATTATATTAAAAGTTTTCCTTATTTACTATTATATTATTATATATTACATTTTCATAAATATATATACGAGCCAATCATAATTTACCACTAAAATTAAATTATTCATATCATTCTCATCTTAATTTACTTATCGTGGTTACTTAAATTTTTTGAAATTACGAACTATATTTTATATATATCAACTACAATCACACTATAATATATAGTTATGTATTACATATTAATTTTCATAAATACTTATTAACTAACTAATCACAATTTTTAATTTAAAATCAATCACAATTATATTTTTATATTGTGTTACATCTGTTCTTTGCGCACCTCTCAACGTATAGAGCCATTTTTCAAAATTGCGTATTTATTATTGATTTTTATGTAAATATATTATTTTAATTGTCTATTTTATTTATTTTTTTCTTTGTAATTTCACGTTGAAAAGAAAACTTACCAATTTTACAAGTTTAAACTAATGAGTGGTTTACAACTTTACTTTTTTTACGGTCTTGAACTAGCGTGGTTAATTTTAATAATATATATTTTTAAAGATAATGCTAGGTACCCAAATTGGTGCACAAAGAATTATTTTAGGACCAAGCAGAGGCCATTGCTAAATTTTAGACCAATCATATTATATTAAAAGTTTTCCTTATTTACCATTCTCATTCTATTATACTAAACTAACCATGTTTAGTCAACAATTCTAATTTAAATATAGTAATTACTTGATTTAACAAATCCATGTATTACATATTTTTTAAACAATTCTAATTTAAATTTAGTAGTTACTTGATTTAACATATCCATATATTACATATTTTTTAATGTCAAAAAAATTTATAGTAACCAATCAAAAAATTATGAATTATTTTAGGAGCAATTAAAGGCCATTGCTAAATTTTGGACGAATCATATTATATTAAAAGTTTTCCTTATTTACCATTATATTATTATACATTACATTTTCAGAAATATATATACGAGCCAATCATAATTTATCACTAAAATTAAATTATTCATATCATTCTCATCTTAATTTACTTATCGTGGTTACTTAAATTTTTTGAAATTACGAACTATATTTTATATATATCAACTACAATCATACTATAATATATAGTTATGTATTACATATTAATTTTCATAAATACTTGTTAACTAATTAATCACAATTTTTAATTTAAAATCAATCACAATTATATTTTTACTAGCATTTCACCCGTGCTACGCACCGAAGCATAATTTTAAAATTTCAAAATAGTTACAAAAATATATAGTGTATCAAAAAATAAATTATTTTGTTATATTTTATTTTGAGAATAACGAACTCGATATGCATCTCAAGTAACTTTCCTCAAATTATGTGTAATTGTGTGAACGCATGTTAAAAGATTTTGAAAAATTATGTATATAAAAAAAATAATATCAAAACACATTCATTTGATATATGATAAAATTTCCCAGAGATATATATCAATTTTCTTATTCCCTTTTGTTTTTTTTCCCAGTAATTTAACGACATTTTATGCTTTTTTTACAAAAATTTCGGTTCAATATAATCATGTTTTGAGGATCAAGCGTAGAGAACAATTAAAACATAATTATTAATAGAAAAATAAATCAAATACATATTTTTCATTTTATAAATGCAAATAAAATGAAATTGAGCAACTTTTTTTGGAGTAATTCTAGAGTTCCCGAAAAAATTTTCAAAAAAAAAATCATTGGATAAAATTTTTTAATTTATTAATATAAACATTTTATTTTAATCATTATTTATAAAAAAAGATAATTTTATTAAACTTTAAGTATAAAATTATCGTCAATTTATACCAATTGCATTGATATTATCAAACAATTATCATGACATTCAAATCCCTGCTCAAATATTCTAAGACCCTTTTTATTGTTTTTTCTTAATTTTATTTTTCATTTGACTTCTCTTATTTTTTAGAATATTTCAACCAAGTTCATAAGTTTTTTATCCATATTTTAAGTTTTGTTATTTTGAAAATTTGGTATATTTAAATGTGAAGTACAATGGATTTCTATAATTTTTAGGGTGAGTGCCCAAAATGCCCCATTTTCAATCTTCATGGCCCTCTCTACCCCATTCCAAAAAAACGGCCCAAAATACCCCATAGATACGCTACTTCGTGCTGCAAAACGGCTATTGCGCCGTTTCGTCATGCGCATCACCCCCTGTTTCGGCATTTCGTCCCCCGCATTAGGCCTGATGCGGCACACCAGACAGCAAAATAGGGCATATGCGCTACAATCTAAAAAAAAATGAAAAAACAGATGCGCTACCCGAAATTCAGTATTAGGGGGTAGCTGAGGGCCATGCATCTTGGATTTGGTCCATTTTGGGCATTATCTCTAATTTTTATTATATTAATATTCAAAATATTTGCATGGGTCACGATTAATTTTTCGAATATATATTAAAATTTATAAACACTTATTTCTAACGACCGTTATAAATCATTAGATTGTCTCTTAAAAAAGGTTGCATGTTTCAGCGATATGAGAAATAATCATTACTGTGCAAGATCCATTAACGAACATAATTATGATAAAGGAAAACTTTCATCTAATCTAGTTTCCTATGTGTTTGTTCCATATCATTTTTACAAATTTTATGTACTTTTATTAGTGAATTGATTTTTTATAGGAAAATAAACATTATCAATTAACCAAACAAATTCAATATATCTTGTTCTTTGAGTAAGATATGACTCTTAGAGTTTATGGTGATTGCCATCAGCTTGTTTTTAATGACAACTTAAAATGTGTATATTCAGTTTGGGAGTTTGTATGTTGAATTTTTTATTATTTTCCATCAGATAATGGTATATTAAATATTAGTTTTTTTAACCCATAAATATGGAATGAAATTTCAGTCGATTTGATGGTACCCGATCCGAACCCCAAATTTTTGGATATACCGAACCCAAATTTTTGGATTTAGGTTTGGATATAAATTTTACCCGAAATAGATTTGATTTTCATTTGAATTTAAGTTGTACCAAACCGATATCCTATCCGAAATTCGAAACCCGATACGTAAATAATATAATATTATATTTTGAAATTATTTTATGTAATATTTTAGATGTAAGACATATTATTTTCTTTATTTTTATTCAAATATTTCATTAGAAATACTCAATACTAATTTAGTAATTAGATCTTCTATTTCTCAATCTCAAATTTTATTGATATATTTAAGATGTAAATTTTTTTTACTTTACATAAAATTTTCATTTCTGTGTATAAAAAGAATTATTTTTTAAACATATTTTAAATTATACTTAGTATGTTAGTTCGTATAATATGTTATATTGTTTGCGTTTAGCAATTATTTTAATTTTGACTACATTATTACTAATTTCATATACAAAAAAAAAAGCAAATCTAATTCGAAATCCGACGAATTTGGTTTTAGATATTTAGTTTTGGATTTGGATTTATTTTTAAAACCCAAAAATATTTGGATGTGTGTTTGGATTTTACAAAATTTGGATCAAATCCATCCCGTTATCAGCCAAATACGTAAAATAAGACATTTGAAAATGAGTATCGCCTATCTGTTTTCTATTTGACTAACATGTTAAAATAGAAAACTGTACATGAAACTAAAATCAAATGTGTAATATATAAACACGTAATCACATTATATATAGGGATTCATGTGCCTGAGGATGACCTCAGGGCTCTACCTGAGGTTAAAAGGCTTTCAATACAAGTTTAAAGATATTTAGGTAAATTATTTGAGAAAAAAATGATATTTACAAAAATGCCCCTACGGGGCCACTTAATTTATAATCTCTTTATGTTATAACCTCAGGATAGATCCCTGAGGACAACCTCAGGCCCATTTTTCTCTTATTATATATGTGTCCTTGTAATTTAATTATCGGGTTTAAAAACATGAAATTCATTTTTCATTTAACAGTGAGTATATTTTTCCGACATATATTAAAATAAAGCGCTTACGTAGATCTGAAAAATCGTATGTGTTGTGTACATTCGTGCCATGTATCTTTGGGGTCTTGCATGAAAATGACATAAAATTCTTTTATGTACCCATGATTCGAACACAAAATGCTACACCCTCCGTCCCTTTGAATTCTTAGCATTTGGGATAAAGGGTTCGGCACGAATTTCAAGATTTCTATAAAGTATAGTTTCATTAATTATTTTAAATTATTTTTTATTTTGAATAAAAATTTAATGTTAAAACTTTAATTTTTTTAAAAAATTAAAAAAAGTAAGTTATGGAATTATACTTTATATACACCTTAAAATGCGTATCGAGTCTTATATCTCAAATGTTAAGAATTCAATAGGATGGAGGGAGGACTAAACTACACAATTTTTTTTTTTTTTTTTGCTAAAAACTACACAATTTTTTTTGTACAAGAAACGAAAATAATATGCGAAAAGAAAATATATGACAATTACATGTAATGTTACTCTCTACCCATGTTATCTAAGTATGTTACAAAATATGACAACATTGAGATGTTACAAAATAAAACTAAGAGTAGAGTACATCAAAATGAAGCCCTCTTTTTTTTAAAAATAAATTTGTTTATTGTTAATTAATATCTCTGTTTGATTAGAATCTATCTACCAAGTTATTATAATTTTTACCTTTATTTAAGGTTTTGTTGATATTAAAAATAAATATTATTAACCAAGTAAATTCGATATGTCTGCTCTTATATTAGAATATAAGAATTGAATACAATTATTTGAATTTAAGAATACAAAATTAAATGGGGCACCTTTTATTAAAAACAATATATAATTTTATATGTATTGACCTATCTAGTTATTAATAATATTGATTTTAAACGTTTGTTATAGCCGTTTCTCTCTCTTTTTCTCTCCTAAAAAATATTAAACTAAAGTTTAGGGGTTGACATCTACGTTTGGGTTGATGATAAACTCATTTTTATTATTTTCCTTGATTTTACTTTGTTTTTCAATAAATTTCTCTCTTTATTAAGAGTCTAGTACCACATTGGTGGGTTTTATTTACTGATATATTGGATTTTGTACTTTCTCCTTGTGAATGATAACTCCCATTTCTTTTTCTTGATTTTACTTTATTTTTCAATAAATACATCTCTTTATTGAGAGTCTAGTATCCCTTTAGTGGATTTTGTCTATCCATATATTGGGTTTTGTTCTTTTTCTTTTGCGAGTAGGTTCCTTTATTTTGGCATCTGAGATCTTAGATCTACATGATTTTGTTATATTGGTTCATTTGGATAATATTGAATCGCAATTATAGTTAGTTGTTCGAATACGTTCTCACAAATCACATATGTATTTCCCTCATGATCAGAATAAATTGTTGGATTATTTCGCTAGAAAGACTATACATTTCAGTGATATAAGCGAGTGATGTACCACAATTTAAGATCTAATCAACAATTGTAGTTTGGATTAAGGAAACCTTGTTACCTTGATATGATCTATTTTAATATGTGTTTGAAGATGTATGATTTTTTATTGATAAATTATTTATCTATAAAAAATAGTGATTTAGAAAAAAATTTGAATAATTATTTGTGTAGATGACATATGCCCTTTTGTTGATAAATTAATAACTTATCAAAAAATAATGATTTATTAGATTTTTTGCGTTGAGTTGAAAAATTTTCTATGAAAATATTCATTAACAATAATTGATTCTGTAATAAATTTTATTTTTTGGGTTGATAATTTATACACCAAATAATGTCTAATACTATTTGAGAGTGTACTCAGTATCTTGAATAATTCAAATATATCGTCAAGTCAATTTATTCGTCCCATTAAGTTTTGCATAAATAAAATATACAGATAAGTAAAATGTTAATGATAATTGGTTTAAAATTCATTTTTTAATATTTTAATTGGTTGAATTTTGCTTTTTTTTATAACCGATTAATTTAAAAGTTTATATAACTTAAATTTTGAAGGTGTGTTTAGAATAGTATAGTAACTATTTTTTAATTTTTAAAATATTAAATTGAATAAGAGTAGATTTATTCAAATTTGTTTGCACCTTATGATTGTAGATCGAGTGTTTGAGATATAAAAACATTATATTTTATAATATAGATAAATAGACCCATGCATTAAAATAATATGTTTTTATTAAAAATAATTAATAAATAAGCAATTTTGAAAAATGGCTTCCTATATAGAGAGTGGCGCAAAGAACAGATGTGCTAATATATAATAATATAATTGTGATTGATTTTTATAATTAATTTAATTTTACTGGTAAATTCTAATTGGCTCTTATATATTTTTATGAAAATTACTTCGTAATATATAATAATGCAATTATAATTAATTGTAAATCAAAAGAGTGAAAAATTCATATTGCAAAAATCGCTTAATATTATATATTTTTATAATCCTAATTGATTTTAATTTAAAATATTAATTTATTATTAATATTTGTTGACATTAAAAAAATATGTAAAATATGTATATGTTAAATCAAGTCATTACTATATTTAAATTAGAATTGTTAACTAATCATGGGTAGTATAATATGATGAGAATGATAAATAAGGAAATTTTTAATATAATATGATTGTTCAAAATTTTAGGAATGAACTGTGATTGTTCCTAAAATAATTTATAATTTTATGATTGATTAACTGCATTGTGACATTGTGTTTGTGTGTGTAAAATTGAAAAGAGGAAATTTGTGATCATCAAGATTACTAATTATGGTAATATTTGTTTTTCTTGAAGTTGTACAAAGTGAGTTTTAGATCGGCTAGGGTATGACAAAAACGTGAATTATTATTATTATTGTATTGATTTGATATTTTAATTGTTGAATTACCATTATATATTAAAAAAAATAATATGCCCTACTCGTGTACGAATAATTTAATATTATTGTCGGAGGAAGTAGTTGACAAAAATATCCTTACTTTGGCTTTTGGTGACTGGTGAGAATTGACGTATCAAATTAATTTATTACAAATATTTATTGAAATTAAAAAGGTATGTAATATATGTTGGATTCGACGGGATCCAATCCATTTATTTATGGCCCATCGGGTATTATTGTTAATCTTTTAAATAAAGACTTGAGCATAATGAATAATTAAATATATTAATAGCAATTTATATATTTAATTATTACATCTAATATATATCTATTTACATATATTTATTTATAATGGCTTATGTACCCAAGCCCATAACTTTGATGGACGGTTATGGGTTTAGCCCATTAGGGTTGGTCCCACTATTCCCTCTATATAAAGAATGTTATGTGAGAACAAAAGGTACGCGTCTCATACTCTTAGAAAATACACACACCCCATCCTTACGTATAGAGGAGAATAGTGAAGATCAAAGCCCTCAAGTACTTGCGCTCTTCGGACTCTCTCAAGATCATTAATGGCCTCTTTCGATTCAGGTACGCTTCCGCTATTTATGTATACTCATAGTTTTGATCAGGAGATTCATGTATATATATTATGTTGTATTTATATACATGATTTATTCTAACAATTACTATATTTCAATTAGAATAGTTAACTAATCATGGTTAATATAATAGGATGAGAATGGTAAATAAGGAACTAATAATAAGTGATGCAGGCCTAGTTTTGAAGTTATTTTGTAATTTAAAAACACTGGAGAGTGTTATTAACAACTTGGTGGGAACTGGGAAGTATCAAAGCAGGCATCCCACTTTCCAACTACAAGTTTGTTTGATTCAAAACCCAACTAGTCCACCACCCCCATATTAGAATCAACTTCGCATTCAACCCAGTCTTTGTTTTGTAGCATGATACACACAGATATGGTCCAAATGTGAGATATCTACCTACTCATTTGAATACACTTTTGGTAGATGCAGTTCCAAAACCATTTAACTAATATTACATTTTTTATATTTAAACTGCATACTAATCTTCGAAGATTTACATTAATTTGGTGAATATCTACCTAAAAACATAATAGGCACCCAGATTTAATGAATAAAATATATGGTCAATGTAAATCAGTATTTTAAAAGTTAGTCTTGTCCGTCATTAATTGGTATCTAGGCGTTAAACGGTTTAAAACATCTCATTCTTGTGAAAACTGATCAAAAAAGCAAAAATCCGTGATTAATCGAATCGAGGAGAGTCTAGGTGACATTAATCGGAAAAAAATAAAAATTAATTGAATTTAATCAGATTAATCGATTAACATTTTAAAAAATTTGTCAAATTAGAATAAAATTATATGAGTACATTTTTTTAATAAAAAAATATAACTTACACATCTAAAAGGAAATTCATCTATTGTATTTGATAATAAAATAAGAATACTGTTATTTTTACTTGTATAAAAAAATATTTTTTGATATTAAAATTAAATTATATAAAACTACTATTTAAATTATATTTGATTAATATTTTGATTAATTGGTAACCAATTAATCACTATTTATCCCTAAACCCATCTAAGATTTTTTAGGAACCCTGATGTAAATTACTACCCACAAAGAATGGGCTCGTCGCTATGGTAACCAACTACATAATCTACGTTGTGTTTGGTTTAGGGGAGAATAGAACTACAATGTATTTGTACTTTGGACCATTGTAGGTGTTAAATAACCAACATTAATCTAGGCATATTCAAGTGTGTTTCCAATTGGTTTAATTTAATGTTAGAATATCAAATCAAATATAAATTACTATGTCATATTTCTTGAAAATTCATGACGTGCACTTGATATTAAAGATTGTTAAAATCATATTACCTATAAGAGCATCTCCAACCTCACTGAACCTTTAACTAATTAATGTTACACTTGGCACCATTTATAACCAACTTCCTAAAATTTGATCGCTCCAACCGCCCTGATCTGTTATGTAAAAGTATAACCATCACCATATGGTTGGCTATATATGGCCAAAGCTTACAGATCTGTAGAGATTTTCCACGTCATATACATTACATTTTCTCCCTTCCAAGCTGTTGTTTTCTTTTTCTTCGCCTGCGGCTTGATTTGCAAGCACATTTTCAATCTCCTTTTTAATTTATTTTTTATAAAAATTAGAATTTATGGAGGCAACAAAAAATCGGTTAATGTTAGTATTAATATATTTAAATTTTAAAAGTTTTCAATTCCAATTTTTAAGATTATAAGACCACTTTAAGATCAATTAACTAATTAGCATTAATATTAATTTAGAGAAAAAAGATCCTGAGATTAACTTCAGGAAACTTTCTTGAGATATTCTTTAAAACTTTTTAAAATTTATTGGGCCCGCAAGGCTAATTAATAAAATTTTAAATAAAATTGTTAGTGCAATTGTTACATTGTTTACTAATTTATTAAAAATTAAAATTTAACAGATTTTTAATTTAAAATTTGAAAATATATGATCACCTTTTAAAATTAATTAGTGTTAAAATTAGTTTATTAAGATTTTAAATTTATTTGAAAGCATTTTGTTAAATTGTTATTTTAAAATATAGTCAATCCTTATAGCCAACCCCATTGGAGCACAACACCTTACAGATTCAGTAAATTTTAGCCAACTATTATTTTATGTTATTTTTGCTAACCATTTTAGCCAACCCCATTGAAGATGCTCTAATAGTTTTTCTTTAGTAATCAACTTAAAAAAATTTTAATGTGGAGATTGGATTATAATGTGGGTATTTGGGGTATCTTAAGAACAGTAGTTTGTGACTTATAAACATAAACGTCATATAAGTGATAAGTAGAGCAGAACTTATAAGTCAGTAAAGTGTTTGGTAAATTAGAACTTATAAATCAGTAGAGTGTTTGGTAAATCAGAACTTATAAGTTAACTTTTTTTATTATTTTCAAAATATTTGTTTTTTAATATATATTACTGGATGTCAATGGATAGATCTCGATGAGTAGAATAATTTGATATATACATATCAATTTTTTAATGAATCGATCAAAAGATATATGATTTTGAAGATTTAAAGGATATTATATATTGCATGTATCGAGAAATAAGTTATAAATATAAGTTGAATGTTAAGGATATCTAACATTCAACTTATCAACATATAAGTTATAAGTTGAGTTAAAACTTAAATAGGTAAACATTCCTCATCAACTCTTACGATCTTATAAATCATAATAAGTTAACAATAATATGAAACCCCAAACAGGCCAATATACTCAACTTGGAGTTATTGTCTTTTCGCAATTTATTGGGCAGGTTTTGGCCTGCTGAAGTTTTAAATTGACTTCTTGCTACTTGACCTTACTTACTGGGTCACCTTGACCAGTAATATGGTTTCTGACTCTTGATCAAACTTAAACGCTGTTATGCAGTCCTGCCAAAAAAAAAAAGAATTAACAACTCCACTTATCTATATTATTTATATTATTATATTATAAAAAGCGAAACATTAAAGTTTTACTACGGTATGGTACTTACCATTAAAAGTACGGTACGGTACTTACCATTAAGGTGAAACATTGAAAAGATAATATTAAAAAAAATCTGTGTATCGCA
Source organism: Saposhnikovia divaricata (assembly GCA_036435485.1). Lineage (NCBI taxonomy): Eukaryota > Viridiplantae > Streptophyta > Magnoliopsida > Apiales > Apiaceae > Saposhnikovia > Saposhnikovia divaricata. Next base: position 116,153,464 of record CM071596.1, read on the forward strand.
CGGGTTTTAAGTTAGTATATTTATTAATTGGTATTTGACGTTTATTAAAAAAATAATTTTGTTAAATCATAAATATTAAACAAAATAATATATATATATATATATATGCTAGCATTTTACCCGTGCTACGCACCGAAAGTCCAATTTAAAAAAATTTAAAATAGTTACAAAAATATTTATAAGTATTAAAAAATTAACTATTTTCTTTTCTTTTTTTCATATAAATTTACGACATTTTATACCACTTTTACGGAAATTTCAGTTCAATATAGACTTGTCTTGAAGATCGGGTACTGAAAACAATTAAAACATAACATAAGATAATATAAGTACACATTTTTCCTTCTATGAATACAAACAAAATTGCACATACATTACCTACAATTGGTTTTTTATTCAGTTTTTCCTTTGTCAATTTCATAAGTTATATGTTAAAATTAATTATTTACACTAAAATCGTAAATTATATGTATTTTAGTTTCATTTAAATTGTCAAAAAGAGTGATATTTCATAGTTTTTATAAGATTTTTATAAGTATTAAAAAATTAACTATTTTCTTTTCTTTTTTTCATATAAATTTACGACATTTTATATCACTTTTACGGAAATTTCAGTTCAATATAGACTTGTCTTGAAGATCGGGTACTGAAAACAATTAAAACATAACATAAGATAATATAAGTACATATTTTTCCTTCTATGAATACAAACAAAATAGAAAGTTTTCAATTCTGTGAAGGATGCTAAATGGTCATGCTATACTGCTAATTGTACCACTTTATGCTGCCGAATGAGTTTAATGTCTTTGAAAGTTGCTGAATAGTCATGCTATCTTGCACATACATTACCTACAATTGGTTTTTTATTCAGTTTTTCCTTTGTCAATTTCATAAGTTATATGTTAAAATTAATTATTTGCACTAAAATCGTAAATTATATGTATTTTAGTTTCATTTAAATTGTCAAAAAGAGTGATATTTCATAGTTTTTATAAGATGTACAATGGTATGGTTAGATTACGAATTTATATTTTGTAGGACGGGTTAAAAAATTTCAAACCGATTTAATTGGGTAGGGTTGCAAAAATGCCTCTAATCCGGTCAACCCGACCTATAACACCCCTATCTGCAAGACCTTCAAAATCCTATAAAACATACATATAGTTAGTCAGATACTAACATAGATATAACCTTAAAGCTCATAGAGATGTTTGATATGTCATTAATCAATATAAAGAAACCAAAATATAGATTTTAGTCAAATAAAAAAGTTTAATATATTATTCAGTAATTTTCAAGAATTTTTTTTGCATGATATTCGAGTTCAGAAATATATTACAAATACTGGTAGTGACCAAGCCAAATGGTTATACTTATCATATATTTCTTGGCTATTCAAATACAATTGCGACTTAGAGAGTACATATCCCATTAATAACAGACACTTTCTTGCGTATGTTCTGATGACCTACCGATAAAAGCAAAGTGAAAATTTTATTTTCTAAAAAGTTAAAAATGAAATTCACCTAATATTATTGGGTAGTTAGTGACAATCATTATGATGATAATTAACTATGACATGAAATTCACTCACATTTAAAATTTACTAACCATTATACAGATCCATAAAATATAAGAAAAAGTTAAAACTAAACATATTTGGAGGGAGTAAACAATAGTAGAGTTTTACTCTCTTAGTTTATTTAATTTCTTGACTTGAGCTTATAGAGTACCTATGTTAAAGTTGACTACCAAAAATGCTAGAACTGATTTTGAATAATGTAGAAAGTTGTTTCTTATAACTACTCTAACAATAAAAATATTGTCCCAAAAGATATATTCCACACATGAACAACGATATTAACATGAGTATTTATTAAGTTGCAAAAGTTATATGCTTCTATTTGGAGCATGCATGCATGTGTGAATAAGCGTGTTGATATTTTTGTCAGTAAAGAAAATAAAAAATAGAGAAAAGTGACTAACTCTTACCACAATCATAAACATTAATTTTTTTTCCCAATTTAATAATTTAAATTACTAAATATAAATACTTTGTAGTTATACAAATACGATAGTCATGGTTAGTTTTAGGGAGGGATTGGGATGTTCATTGAGCTGTGGTATAATATCAAAGAAGTAAAGACTAATATTTATAGAAGATTTATTTGTTGGCCTTGCAACATGTCATAAACAAAATTTATAATGAAATAGTTTCAACTTATTATAATTTGTTAAGTTCACGTATATGTTTCAAATACATCAATTTGATAAATTTGTAAAAGATGGAGGTGAAAAAGGTTAGAAGTGGAGAAGAACATGAGACATAAAAAAATGTAATATTTTAAATCATAAAAATAAAAAAAAAATTAATATTACAATAAATCAATTTTTTATGTACACATATATCATATACAAATATTTAGTCATTCATGATGTACCTTTGAATTGAATGTTAAGTTGGTAAAGTAGCCATAAATACAATATTAACTCCATTAGCAATTAAGTTGATGATGGACAAAGATTTTTTATTGATGTATCCAAGAATAAAAAAAACTACTGAATACATTTTCATTTGAATGTGAAATTGTGTGTTTTCCCCAAGAATCAATTTCCAGGGATCTAAGAAAATTCTATTTCAAAGGAATTGAGAACTAATGTTATATAAGCATTGACCCCTCTGGAAAGGTCATATAAGGAAAATTACATCGTACTTTCAAATGTATAGACAATGATACAATAGATATTTTAGTTATCATGCTATAGGTAAGTTATGAATGATAAAATTGGTAACACAACATTGTAAAAAATAGCATTTATCTAGAGGCACACCTAATAATGTGGACAAACCAGTATTATAATATGGAAATGATCGACGGTACAATTAGTCGCAAAATCGTTGGAGCTGACCACTAAATGTTCATTTGGGAAGTAATTTTAGGTGAATTCAGATTGAGGATGGCAAAAATATAAGTCATTTTTCCACATTCTTTTTGTCAGAATTTTTTTCTGTTGATTTTATTATATAATTAAAACACAAATATATGATTCTTATATAATTAAAATATAAAGATAATCTATTCAAATATAATATGTCATATAATAAAGAGATACAATGTGGTACTTTAATTGAAAGCGATATGATTTAGGTAGGATGAGAATCGATATGAGCTCACTTCCATTATTTTTCGTTATGGGTGCAATACAATGTCCGAATTACCTAAAAAAAAAAAAGAAGAATTGATGCATGCACTTATTTTATCGGAATTAGCTAGATCTAATGGAGGAAGGTTAGGAAAAAAGAGGTTTAAATTTGCTATATTGATTAAATTGGTATAATAATTCGATTATTCAGTTTGTTCTCGATTATAATATGGATTTCATATTTAAGGTATTTTATTTAATGCAAATATTTATTATATAAACACATGTTCATGAATTTTTTATATTAAAATTATTTTAATAAGAACATATTTGTAGATTTCAATAACCTAATTTAAAAACTCACGTTAGGGGCCTAAGCATTAAAAAACAATTTAATTGGCGAATCTCCTTGGAAATGCTTTATGATACAAAATTTTGAGTTTCTTAATTGAACTATTTGTAGCCGAAGGGATATCTATTTACGACATAATACAAATGTAATAAAGATATTAGGTTGTTTTATTTTTTTTTCCTCAAATTGAATAACAAAATCATGAGACTCCTATCAAAAAATAGAAAAGTTAAAGAAAAATATCCTTTTAAGAAAAAAGTAAAAAAAATTCAATACACTTATATATGTAATTTCAATTAATAGTTAGATATCAAATAATAAAAAAAATTAAAAGAAGATAACTCCATTCAAGAAAAAAGTAAAAAATTACATACTCGTATATGCAATTTCAATTGTTAATTGGACTTGTAAAATCTTAATAAAGGATTTTATTCTTTTCATTTCCATGCACAATGTAACAAAAACAAACTTGGTAAGGTGATTCCGATATTGCCATGTCTTTTTACTAAATTTGTACAACATGTACATTAAGAATAGGGAGCAATTTTTGTGCACCAATTTGTGTACCTAGCATTATCTTTAAAAATATATATTATTAAAATTAACCACGCTAGTTCAAGACCGTAAAAAAGTAAAGTTGTAAACCACTCATTAGTTTAAACTTGTAAAATTGGTAAGTTTTCTTTCCAACGTGAAATTACAAAGAAAAAAATAAATAAAATAGACAATTAAAATAATATATTTACATAAAAATCAATAATAAATACGCAATTTTGAAAAATGGCTCTATACATTGAGAGGTGAGCAAAGAACAGATGTAACACAATATAAAAATATAATTGTGATTTATTTTAAATTAAAAATTGTGATTAATTAGTTAATAAGTATTTATGAAAATTAATATGTAATACATAACTATATATTATAGTATGATTGTAGTTGATATATATAAAATATAGTTCGTAATTTCAAAAAATTTAAGTAACCACGATAAGTAAATTAAGATGAGAAAGATATGAATAATTTAATTTTAGTGGTAAATTATGATTGGCTCATATATATATTTATGAAAATGTAATATATATTAATATAATGGTAAATAAGGAAAACTTTTAATATAATATGATTCGTCCAAAATTTAGCAAAGGCCTTTAATTGGTCCTAAAATAATTCATAATTTTCTGATTGGTTACTATAATTTTTTTTGACATTAAAAAATATGTAATATATGGATATGTTAAATCAAGTAACTACTAAATTTAAATTAGAATTGTTTAAAAAATATGTAATACATGGATTTGTTAAATCAAGTAATTACTATATTTAAATTAGAATTGTTGACTAACCATGGTTAGTATAATAGGATGAGAATGGTAAATAAGGAAAACTTTTAATATAATATGATTGGTCTAAAATTTAGCAATGACCTCTAATTGGTCCTAAAATAATTCATAGTTTTCTAATTGGCTAACTACATGTAACTGTATACCTGGGTAGACTCAGGTATCAGAAAACTATGAATTATTTTAGAACCAATCACAACACATTCCTAAATTTTAGACCAATCATGTCATATTCAGAATTTTCCTTATTTACATTCTCACCCTACTTCATTAACTATGGTTAGTTAACACTTCTATAATTTAAATACAATAATGATTTGAAATTAAATATAGTAGTTACTTTATTTAACATATCCATACTGTACATATTTTTAATATTAAAATATAATTATAATAAATTAGTATATAATTAAAATCAATCAGGATACATAAATATAATATTAAGTGATTTTCACAATTTTTATTTTCCACTCTTCTTATTTATAATTTATCATAATTACATTATTATACATTACGGATTAATTTTATAAATATATATTAGAGCCATTTAGAATTTACCACAGAAATTAAATTAATCATATCATTCTCATCCTAAATTACTTATCTTGGTTACTTAACAATTTTTTTAAAATACAAAATTTATTTTATGTAGTGCATGCATAAATTAAATATTTTTTAAAGTAATAAAATATTTACTAACTTATCAATCTTTTAATTTAAAGTCAATCAAATTTATAATATTATATATTACGAGCTAATTTTCATAAATATCAATTACAATCATTCCATAATACAATATATAGTTATATATTACAGATTAATTTTCATAAATACTTAATAACTAATTAATCACAATTTTTGATTCAAATCAATTAAAATTATATCATTATATACTCACACATCTATTTTTTGCAAATGTCTCTATGTATAGAGCCATTTTCCAAAATTGTGTATTTATTAATTGATTTTAATATAAATATATGATTTTAATAAATGAGCCTATTTTATCTATATTATATAATATAGTATTTTAATATCTCAAACTCTCGATTTACAATCATAAGTTGCAATCAAATTTGAATAAATCTATTATTATTGAATAAAAAAATTTTAAAAATTGAAAAATATTTACCACATTATTCTAAATATACGTTCAAAATTTAAATTAATCAATTATTAAAAAAACCTAACAACCAGTCAAAATATTAAAATGAATTTTAAACTAATTATCTTTAACATTTTACTTATCGATTTTTTTAGTTATGCAATAATTAATGAGACAAACAAATTGACCTGACAAGATATTTGAATTATTTAAAATACTAAATATACTTTTATATAGTATTAGACATTATTTTGTGTATAAATTATCACATTACAGAGTCAATGAAAATATTGTTATTGAATATTTTTATAGCAAATTCGTCAACTCAGCGCAAAAATTCTTATAAATCACTATTTTTTTATATATAATTAATTTGTTAATAAAAGGACATACGACATCTACAAAAATAATCAAAAAATTTAAATTTTCTTATAAATTGCTAGAAGAACCAATATAACAAAATCCAAATCAATTCGAACATCCGACCATAACTATGATTCTATACTATCCAAATCAATGAACCAATATAACAAAATCCTGTAGATCTAAGATTTCGGATGCCAAAATAAAAGAACCTACCCTCACAAAAAGAAAGAACAAAACCCAATATATGGGTAGACAAAAACCACTAACGAGGTACTAGACTCTCGATAAAGAGATATATTTATTGAAAAACAAAGTAAACTCAAGGAAAAAAAACGGAAGTTATCATTCACAAGGACAAAATCCAATATATCAGTAGATAAAACCTACCAACGGGTTACTAGAATCTCAATAAAGAGAGATTTTTATTGAAAAAAATAGAGCAAAATCAAGGAAAACAATAAAAGGTGGGCTTATCATCAATCAAAAACGGGTTACTAGAATCTCAATAAAGAGAGATTTTTATTGAAAAAAATAGAGCAAATCAAGGAAAACAATAAAAGGTGGGCTTCTCATCAATCAAAATTGATGTCAGCCCCTAAACCTTAGTTTAGTATTTTTTGGTAGAGGAGCAGAGAGAGAAACGGTTATAGCCATCGTTATAATAATCACTATTATTGCTAACTAGATAGGTCAATACATAAAATTATATATTGTTCTAATAAAAGGTTCCCTTTTTAATTTTGTATTCTTGAATTAAATTAATAGTATTCAATTTTCACATCATAATCTAAGAACAAATATATCAAATTCGCTTGGTTGGTTGATAATATTTATTTTTAATATCAACAGAACTTTAAATATAGGTCAAAAAAACTTAACAACTTGGTACATAGATTCTAAACAAACAAAGATATTTATTAGTTTTGTTTTGTCTAAAAAAAAATTGTATCGGGTTTTGATATTGGATCGGGTTTTGGATCGGATATCGGTTCGGTACAACTGAAATCTAAATCCAAATCGAAACTATTTCGGGTTTAAAATTTAATTCCAAACTTGAATCCGAAAATTCGGGTTCGGTACATCCAAAATTTCGGGCTTTGGATCGGGTACTATTCGATCGAATTAATTTGCCACCCCTATTTATGGGTAAGAGAAAACTAATATTTATTATACCATGTTCTAATAGAACAAAAAAAAAAAATCAACCTTTAAACTCCCAAAGTGAATATACACATTTTAAGTTGTCATTAAAAACAAGTTGAGGGCAATCACCATAAACTCTAACAGTCATATCTTACTCTAAGAATCAGATATGTTTGATATGTTTGGTTGATTGATAATATTTATTTTTCTATAGTAAATCAATTTACTAATAAAAGAACATACAATTTGTAAAAATGATATTAAACAAACACATATGAAACTAGATTATAAGAACGTTTCCTTTTTTATAACTATGTTCGTTTAATGGATCTTACACAGTAGAGATCCTTTCTCACATTGCTGAAACATGCAACATTTTTTTGAGAGACAATCTTATGATTTATTATGATCGTGAGAAATAAGTGTTTATGAATTTTCAATATGTATTTGAAAAATTGATCACAACCCATATAAATTTTTTGATTAAATTAATATGATAAAAATTCTAGAAACCCACGGTACATTACATTTAAATACACCAAATTTACAAAAGAACAAAACTTAAAATATGGGTAAAAAAACTTATGAACTTGGTAGAAAGATTCCGAAAAATGAGAAAAATCAAATGAAAATAAAATTAAGAAAAACAATAAAGAGGGATTTAGAGCGTTTTAACGGGGGATGTGGATGTTATGATAATTGTTTGATAACATTAATTTTATTGCAATTGGTATAATGTGACGAATAAGTAATTCTATACTTAAATTAATTACATTCTCATGAAATTATCTTTTTTTCTAAATAATAATTTAAATAAAATGTTTATATTAATTAATTAATTAATTAATTAATTTTACCATTCGGCGAAATTACGTTATAAGATTTTTAAATTTTTGATTGTTTTCGCAAAAACACAAAGAATGGGGGATGAAAATTGGTACTCCCTCCATCTATTTGATTTGTTATCATTTTAAAATAGTGTGTTTGGCACGTATTTTAAGATGGATTTTAAGGATAGTTTCATAACTTATTTTTGAAATTTTCTTTTCTTATATAAAAATAGAACAATCCTATTTTTATATAAAAAAAGAAAATTTTAAAAATAAGTTATGGAACTATCCTTAAAATTCATCTTAAAATGCGTGCCAGAAAGTGACAAAAAAATGATAACAAATCAAAAGGACGGAGGGAGTAATTCTTTACTAATTTTTAAAAAAATACAATTATTTCAAAATTTTATTTTTAAACAAAATGAGTGATGAGTTGGGTTGTACAAAGATTCAAAATCAGAATTATTTTTTTTTTTTGCTAAAACGATAAATCGTTTCATTGATATAAAATATGAGATAATACAATGATAATAAAAGCTTATCATCTAACCGAAACGCGCGTAAATATTTTATTTTGTATTTTTAGGATTGTACTAGCTTTCTTTTTAGTAATAACTGTGTTTAATAAGAAAGCGGTTCATTAGATAAGACCGTATAAAAGATGTTTAAATATATAATTAATACATAAAATAAAAAAAGGAATTCAATACAGAAAACTTTTCTCGGTAATACAGGAGATGGGTGCAAACAGAGCACCAGGGCCAGATGGAATTACACTAGAATTTATAAAGAAATTCTGGAACGTGATGCATTCTGATTTTCAAAAAATGGCTAATTTTTTCCACCAAAACGGATCCCTCCCATCAGGTACCAACTCTTCATTTGTCACTTTGATCCCCAAATCCAAAAACCCAAGACTTACCACACATTACAAGCCTATAAGCCTAATAAACTGTTCTCTAAAAATTCTTCTAAAAACGCTTTCGAATAGACTAAGACAAGTGATGAATGGAATAGTATCAGAAGAACAATCTTCATTTCTCAAAGGGAGAAATATCACGGAAAGCATAATTGTTGCAGCAGAGGCAGCCCACAACCTGATTGTCTTGACGATTGTATTGCCTATTGTCTTGGCAGTACAAAATTGGTTGTCCTGGAAAAATAGATTGTATTGCCTATTGTCTTGACAGTTATATTTGAAGATAAAGAGGCAGTGAATATTATATATGAAGACAGAGACGACAGAAGACAACACAGACAGAAATATTACATTCAACAAAGGCAGTTTGCTCTCTTCTCTTTCATCAAGAACACAAGAAGCAGAAAAATTCATAGAAAATCAAGTTCATCTTATTTTTAATATCTTATTTTTTTTGTTGTTGTTGTTGTTTGATTGTATTGTCTTAAATAATTTATTTTTTTATGGATTGTTTGAGAAAACTATGAATTATTTTAGAATCAATCACAACGCATTCCTAAATTTTAGACTAATCATGTTATATTAAGAGTTTTCCTTATTTACATTCTCACCCTACTTCATTAACTATGGTTAGTTAACACTTCTATAATTTAAATACAATAATGATTTTATTTAACATATCCATAAATACATATTTTTAAATCAAAAAATATTTACTAAAAAATCACAATTTTAATTTGAAATCAATCACGATATACTATTATATATTTTAAATTAAATTTCATAATTAATCATTCATTAATCAACCACTCTTTTAATATAAAATCAACAACAATCATATTATCATACACTATAAATAGATTTTCATAACACATGATGTACAACTAAAATTCTTTAAATAATTATAATCTAACTCAACTATAAATCTGAAAAACCGGATTTGAAATCACTTGGATAAAATCCATACATTCAAAGACTATCATACACTATTAATAGATTTTAATAATACATGTTGCATAATTAAAAGTTTTAAAATAATTATAATCCAACTCAACTAGAAATCTGAAAAGTCGAATTTGAAATCAGATTTGAAATAACTTGGATAAAATCCATACTTTCAAAGACTCGATTGTTTTAAAAGCTCAAAAATATATTTATTCAAAGTTAATAAAATTAATTATTTAATAAATATAAACCAACACTACAAAATCGGAATTGAATCATATTTTAAATAAATTGGATAAAATTCATATTTTCAAAAACTCGATTTTTTTGAAGGCTCGAAAATATATTTATTCATAATTTATAATAAAATTAATTAATAAATTTTTTATTATATTAAAATTTTCTTTATTTATCATTCTTATCTTATTATATTAACCATGTTTAGTTAATAATTTTAATTTAAATATAATAGTTACTTGATTTTACATATCCATATATTACATATTTTGTAATGTTAAAAAATAATTATAATAAATTAGTATAAAAAAATCAATCGGGATTACAGTTAGATATAGTTAGCCAATCAGAAAATTTTAAATTATTTTGGGACCAATCAGAGGTCATTCCTAATTTTAGACCAATCATATTATATTAAAATAAATGTTTTCCTTGTTTATCATTCTTTTCCTATTATATTAACCATGATTTAAATATAGTAGTTACTTGATTTAACATATCCATATATTACATATTTTTTAATATTAAAAAACAATTATAATAAATTAGTATAAAATTAAAATTAATTAGGATTATACATAAATATAATATTAAGCGATTTTTACAATTTTTATTTTCCATTCTATTGATTTACAATTAATTATAAATAAATTATTATACATTACGGGTTAATTTTATAATTATATATAAGAGCCATTTAGAATTTACCACAGAAATTAAATTAATCATATCATTCTCATCCTAACCTACCTATCTTGGTTACTTAACAATTTTTTTGAAATACAAAATTTATTTTATTTAGTACATGCATAAATTAAATATTTTTTAAGTTGATAAAATATTTACTAACTTATCAATATTTTAATTTAAAATCAATCAAATTTATACTATTATATATTACGAGCCAATTTTCATAAATATCAATTACAATAATACTATGATACAGCATATAGTTATATATTACAGATTAATTTTCATAAATACTTAATAACTAATTAATCATAATTTTTGATTTAAATCAATTACAATTATATCATTATATACTAACACATCTATTTTTTCACATGTCTCTATGTATAGAGCCATTTTTCAAAATTTTGTATTTATTAATTGATTTTAATATAAATATATTATTTTAATACATAAGTCTACTTCATCTATATTATATAATATAGTATTTTAATATCTCAAACTCTCGATCTACAATCATAAGTTGCAATCAAATTTGAATAAATCTACTATTATTGAATAAAAAATTTTAAAAATTGAAAATATTTACCACACTATTCTAAATACACGTTCAAAATTTAAATTAATCAATTATTAAAAAAAACCTAACAACGAGTTAAAATATTAAAATGAATTTTAAACTAATTATCTTTAACATTTTAGTTATCGATTTTTTTTAGCTATGCAATAATTAATGAAACAAACAAATTGACCAGACAAGATATTTGAATTATTCAAAATACTAAATATACTCTCAAATAGTATTAGACATTATTTAGTGTATAAATTATCATATTACAGCGTCAATGAAAATATTGTTATTGAATATTTTTATAGCAAATTCGTCAACTGAGCATAACAATTCTTATAAATCACTATTTTTTATATATAATTAATTTATCAATAAAAGAACATACGACACCTACAAAACTAATCAAAAAATTTAAATTTTCATATAAATTGCTATAAGAACCAATATAACAAAATCCAAATCAATTCGAACAAACGACCATAGCTACGATCTATACTATCCAAATCAATGAACAAATATTACAAGATCATGTAGATCTAAGATTTCGGATGCCAAAATAAAAGAACCCACCCTCACAAAAAGAAAGAACAAAACCTAATATATGGGTAGACAAAAACTATTAATGGGGTACTAGACTCTCGATAAATAGATATATTTATTAAAAAATAAAGTAAACTCAAGGGAAAAAAACGGAAGTTATCAATCACAACGACAAAATACAATATATCAGTAGATAAAACCTTCCAACGGGTTACTAGAATCGCAATAAAGAGAGATTTTTATTGAAAAAAATAGAGTAATCTAGGAAAACAATAAAAGGTGGGTTTATCATCTACCAAAATTGATGTCAACCCCTAAGTTTTAGTTTAGTATTTTTTAGGAGAGGGGCAGAGAGAGGAACGGCTATAGCCATCGTTATAAAAATCACTATTATTGCTAACTAGATAGGTCAATACATAAAATTATATATTGTTATAATAAAAGGTTCCCTTTTAATTTTGTATTCTTGAATTAAATTAATAGTATTCAATTTCCACATAATAATCTAAGAACAGATATATCAAATTAGCTTGGTTGGTTGATAATATTTATTTTTAATCAACAGAACTTTAAATATAGGTAAAAAAAACTTAACAACTTGGTAGATAGATTCTAAACAAACAAAGATACTTCCTCCGTCCCGAATTATGTGACATGGTTTGACTTTCACGGAGATTAAGAAAATGTAGTAAAAAAAGAATAAAGTTAGTTGAAAAGTGGGTAAAGTGGTGGGACCTATTAATTTTTAATAATAGATTTGAGATAGTGTAAGAAAGTAGTGGGTGTAATAGTGTTTAAATGAGTATAAAATAGAGAAGTAGTGGGTGTAATAGTGAAAAGTAGTGTTCAAAAATAGTAAGTATAATAGGTTCATTCTTTTTTGGACGTCCCAAAAAGGAATAAGGTTCATATAAAATGGGACGGAGGGAGTACTATATTAGCACTTGATATTAAATAAAAAATATAAGTCATAGATAAAAGAAAACATTCAAACGTTGTAATAAAAATAAAACTAGCTAATTAGAAAATAGGGATATTTACAAAGGGTTTCATGTACATGTGGTTAAAACATTCAAACGTTATTAATTTTGTTTTGTCTAAACAAAACAAATGTATTGGGTTTCGATATTGGATCGGGTTTTGGATCGGATATCAGTTCGGTAAAACTGTAATCCAAATCCAAATCGAAACTATTTCGGGTTTAAAATTTAATTCTAAACTTGAATCCGAAAATTCGGGTTCGGTACATCCAAAATTTCGGGCTTTGGATCAGGTACTATTAGATCGAATTAATTTGCCACCCCTATTTATGGGTAAGAGAAAACTAATATTTAATATACCATGTTCTAATAGAAACAAAATAAAAAAAAAATCAACCTTCAAACTCCCAAAGTGAATATACACATTTTAAATTTGCCATTAAAAACAAGTTGAGGGCAATCACCATAAACTCTAATAGTCATATCTTACTCTAAGAACGGGATATGTTGGATATGTTTGGTTGATTGATAATATTTATTTTTCTATAGTAAATCAATTTACTAATAAAAGAACATACAATTTGTAAAAATGATATTGAACAAACACATATGAAACTAGATTATAAAAAGTTTTCTTTATCATAACTACGTTCGTTTAATGGACCTGACACAGTAGAGATCCCTTCTCACATTGCTGAAACATGCAACATTTTTTTGAGAGACAATCTTGTGATTTATCATGGTCATGAGAAATAAGTGTTTATGAATTTTCAGTATGTATTTGAAAAATTGATCGCAACCCATATAAATTTTTTGATTAAATTAATATGATAAATATTCTAGAAACCCACGGTACTTTACATTTAAATACACCAAATTTCCAAAAGAAAAAAACTTTAAATATGGGTAAAAAACTTATGAACTTGGTAGAAAGATTCCGAAAAATGAGAAAAATCAAATGAAAAATAAAATTAAGAAAATCAATAAAGAGGGGTTTAGAGTGTCAACGGGGGATGTGGATGTTATGATAATTGTTTGATAATATTATTTTTATTGTAATTGGTATAAAATGACGAATAAGTAATTCTATACATTCTCATGAAATTAACTTTTTTCCTAAATAATGATTAAAATAATATGTTTATATTAATTAATTAATTAATTTTACCGTTACCTATTCATCAATTTATATCAATTGCATTAATATTAATATTATCGAAAAATTATCATAACATTCACATCCCTTATTGAAAAGTTCTAAGCCCCTCTTTATTGCTTTTTCTTAATTTTGTTTTTCATTTGATTTTCTCATTTTTTAGAATCTTTTTACGAAATTCATAACTTTTTTAATCTGTATTTTAATTTTTATTCTTTTGGAAATTCGGTATATTTAAATTTGCAGTATTGTCGATTTCTATAATTTTTATTATTTTAATTCATTCAAAAAATTGTAGGATTCGTGATCAATATTTCGAATACATTTTAAAAATTCATAAATATTTATTTATCATGACCGTTATAAATCACTAAATTATCTCTCAAAAAAAGATGGCATATTTATTGTCTCTCAAAAATTTCAGCGATATGAGAAAAGATCTTTACTGTGCAAGATCCATTAAATGAACGTTGATATGATAAAGAAAACTTTCATCTTTCAGCGATATGTGTTCGTTCAATATTATTTTACAAATTGTATGTTCTTTTATTATTGAATTGATTTATTATATATAGAAAAATAAACATTATGAGTCAACTCTACCCGTGAACTTGACGTCGATCTACGGCTCGGGGATTATTCTCTAAAAATGGCAACCAGAAATACGTGAGCGATTCTTCAGAATAAAATATTCCCGATCCGATAATATAATTAATAATATATAATATCTCCTAAAAAACTCTAGAATAAATAACGGAAATTAATTCCAGAATAAATAAATATCTCTTCGAACTCAGGAATTAAATCTGGAGAATATATCCTATTTTTAATATCTGGAAATCTCAATCCTTACTCAAAATGAAAAATTCAACAATCCATTTTTATTCAATTTAAATCCAAAATTATTATTCTCATTTTTAAAAATAATTCATCAAAGAATTCTACTTTTAAACAACCTTACAAATTCTAATTTATTAAACTCATTAATAATATAAAACAAATTAATCTCTAAATTAAATCTGACTCGATCCGGTTAATTAAAATAAACGGGAAAAATATTAAAAACAGCTTTCCAAAATAAAGCATATTTTATTCTATTTCTTCACAAATATACCTCTTTTATTGACAATATATTAAATCTCTAAATTATTTTCAAAATCACAAAATATTACTATTTAATTAATTAAACAATTAAACCATTTTTAAAAACAATTTATTACCAACTAATTTAAATAATCCAAATAATTAAATCCCGATTATAACATTCTCGATAATTTATTAAAACTACGTTAATATAATATTATTTTAATCACGACCGCGACACGTGGGGCCCACCCGCCACCACGCCGCCGCACACCACCACGCGTTTGATCTCTCTCCCCCGTTCTCTCTCTCGGTCTTCTCTCCGCCATCTCTCTCTCTCTCTCATCTCTCTCTCTCTCTCTTGTATCTCTCTCAAATCTCTCCTCTCCACCATCCCTCTTATCTCTCTCTGTCTCCTGCTCTCTCACCCTCCCATCTCTCTGCACCCTCTTTCTCTCCTCTCTCGCTATCTCTATCTCTCCCTCCTCCTATCTCTCAATCTCACTCTCTTATTCCACCAACAACAACAAACCACCGCCGATTTTAACCAAAACAAACACCATTAATCTCTCCTCTCTACTCACTCTCTCTATGTTAATCTCTCTCTGCATCCCTCTGTTATCATCTCCTTCTCTCTCCCGTACACTCTCCCTTCTCTCCACAATCTCTGTCTCTATCAATCTCTCTCAACCTCGATCTCATATCTCGCCTCTCTCCATCTCTCTCCCTCGCGAAACCCATCTCTCCCTGCCTCTCATCTCTCCCTACGCCACCACCACAACGTCGACAACAACGACCACAATCCCCAGTCCTCACACTCTGATTCAACCTACACTCTCCCACACACAACATCAATTCACATACATCGAAAACAAAAAGGAAAATCGGAAGTCAAGAAACAAAATTGGAAGAAGAGAAACTAAAAGGAAAGTTTAACAAAAAAAAATAAACTACATGTGGTTCTCTGTTTAGTATCTATATATGTAACCGGGTTTTTGGATAGAAAAAGATAGGGGAGGTAATGTCTCTTGCAGGAAAGAAAGAATATAGGTTGTTGTTTTGCAAAAAAAAATGTGCTGTGTACTCCGATTTTTCTATTACTAAAAAAAATATGCACTACTCTTATAATCATGAAATTGTTAATGCTTGCAATAAAAAAAATAAAAAGACTAAATCATGGAGGCATAATCATTGTAACATTTTTAGTGGCCATAATGCCTAATTATTATTTTGTAAGTGGTAATTATTAAACTAAAAGAAATAAAAAAAATGGGGGACAAATTGAAATGATATAATGATCAAAATATTTAATATAATTATTTGGTAAAAAGAGTTCGTTTTCCTCCCGCTGACTAATTAAAACGATACCCTAAATTCGACTCAAAATTAAAATATTATTCGAAAATTCGCGGTTGTTACATTGTGTACATTAATTCATGACGCGTGTCTTTGGGATCTTGTATGAAAATGAGATGAATTTTGTTTTTACCCAAAATTCGAACTCAAAACGCTACTAAACTACACAAATTTTGCATTGTACACGAAACGAAAATAGTACGTAAAAGAAAAAATGTGACAATCACATATAAAGTTACTTTAAGCCCAAGTTATTTATGTATGTTACTATATAATTGAAAACAACATTGAGATGCTACACAATAAAACTAAGAGTAGAGTACATAAAATGAAGGTCTTTTTTTTAATTATGTTTGTTGTTAATAATTATCTATGTTTGTTTAGAATCTATCTGCCAAGTTATTAATTTTTTACCTATATTTAAGGTTTTATTGATATTAAAAAATAAACATTATCAACCAACCGAACAAATTCGATATGTCTGCTCTTAGATTAGGATATGTGAATTGATTACTGTTAGAATATAATATAAGATTCATATAAGGCCTCCCTCTAACACCTTAAGGTTTTAGATAGACTGGTTCTTGACATGCTATCAAAGCTCAGGCACGCGGAGGTCCCAGATTCGACTCTCCGCGATCCCCAATATTCTCAATATTTAATATGGACATGAAGGCAATTTATGCTCCAAAGATGAGCGTCCGTGATCCACTCTTCGACCCATAAATGGGTTTTCGAGTGAGGGGGAGTGTTAGAATATAATATAAGATCCATATATGGTCTCCCTCCAACACCTTAAGATTTTAGATGGACTGGTTCTTAACAATTACTATTACTTTTATTCAAGAATACAAATTAAAAAAGGGCACCTTTTATTCGAAACAATATATAATTCGAAAAATTCAATAATAGTGATTTTTATAACGAATGTCGTAGTGGTTTCTCTCTCTCTCCTCCTCTCACATAAATACTAAACTAAAGTTTAAGGGTTGATATTAACGTTTTGGTTGATGTTAAACCTTCTTTTTGTTATTTTCCTTTATTTTGCTTTGTTTTACTATAAATATCTCTTTTTATTTAGAGTCTATTACCCCGTTGGTGGGTTTTATCTACTGATATATTGAATTTTGTACTTTCTCCTTGTGATTGATAACTCCGGTTTCTCAACCTTGATTTTACTTTGCTTTTCAATAAAAATATCTCTTCATTGAAATTTTAGTGCCCCGCTAGTGAATTTTGTCTACCCATATTGGGCTACGTTCTTTCTATTTGTGAGAGTATGTTCTTTTATTCCGACATCCGGATCTTAGATCTACAGGATTTTATTATATTAATTCATTGATTTGGATAATATAGAATCACAATTATGGTTGATTGTTCGAATACGTTCTGACAAATCTGATATATATTTTCCTCACAATTACAATAAATTGTTGGATTATCTCACCAAAACAGCTATATATTTTCGTGATATAAGCGAGGGATGTACCACAATTTAAAATCTTATTAACTATGTAATGAATTTTATTTTTTGATTATAACTTATACACCAAATAATACTAATTAAGAGTATATTTAGTATTTTGAATAATTCAAACAAATTGTCAGGTCAATTTAGTGTTGGCTTATATATAATATTTATAAATACATATTACTAAAAATTTGAGATAATCACCAAAATACCCTATCCACAAAAGTCTGGCCCTCTTCTACCCCATAAACTCGTTGTTGCGTGCACTGTATCAGATTTTTTTCCAGATACGCATTTTCGTGTGGCGTAACAGCCTGACAGGGCAATGCGTGTGCCATGTTACATTTTAATTTTGCACACAAAATGGCGTATCCCCTCTTCTTCTTTTTTGACAAAATAGAGATTTGCATTAATTCAAAGAAGCATCATGCATAAGGTTCTCCAACACTATTTGTGGAGGAGAAGAAAAATCACGAAAACAATCAACCATACACGGCATCCTTGCTAACACTCAACACGAAATGCCGTTTCTTCTCTTGATACTCAACACGAAACTGCGCGACAGCTAATGCGGCAGATGGAACCCCGTATGTGCGGGGTATTTATGGCCAAATTTCTAAAATAGGGTAGGTAGGGCGGTGAAGATTGAAATTGGGGCATTTTGGGTCTTCACCCCTAAAAATTTTTGAATATATTTTTTTTGCGCCTTTAAAAAAATCTTGTCTTTGAAGTTATGGATTTTATCCAAATTATTTAAAGTTTGTGTTCAAATCCAAAATTTTCTAATTTTGGGTTGAGTTAAAATATAAGTATTTAATATCGGTTATAATTATATAATACATATTACGAAAATCAATTTATATTATATAGTAATATAATTGTGATTGAATTTATATCTAAAAAAGTTGATTAATAAATGTTTAATTTTGAAAATTAATTTACTCACGATTGATTTCAAATTAATATCATGATTTTTTTGTAAATATGTTTTGATACAAACAAAACATAATTCGTACTAATAGAAAAAATAAATCAAATACATATTTTTCATTATATAAATGAAAATAAAATAGGAAATGAGCAATTTTCTAGAGTAATTCTGGAGGTCTGTTTGGTTAGTGTTCTACCCGTGCTACGCACCGTATGATAAAATTTATTAATTAATTAATATAAACATAATATTTTTCATTATTTATAAAAAAAAGATAATTTCATAAAAATTTAAGTATAAATTAACATCAATTTATACCAATTGTATTAATATCAATATTATCAAATAATTATCATACCATTCACATCCCAGCTCAAACATTCCAAACCTCTCTTTATTGTTTTTTCTTAATTTTATTTTACATTTGATTTCTCTCATTTTTTAGAATATTTCAACCAAGTTCATAAGTTTTTTATCCATATTTTAAGTTTCCTATGTGTTTGTTCCATATCATTTTTACAAATTTTATGTTCTTTTATTAGTTATTTGATTTAGTACTATAGCAAAATAAACATTATCAATTAACCAAACAAATCCAATACATCCCGTTATTTGAGTAAGATATATTTGTTAGAGTTTATGGTCAGTTTGTTTTTAATGACAACTTTAAATGTGCATATTTAGTTTGGGAATTTGTATGTTGAATTTTATATTCTTTTCTATCAGAATATGGTATATTAAATATTAGTTTTCTTTTACGCATTAATAAGGAAGGGAAATTAATTCGATATGATGGTACCCGATTCGAACCCAAACCCGAATTTTTTGATTCATGTTTGGATATAAATTTTAAAATCGAAATAGTTTCGATTTGCATTTGGATTTAAGTTGTACTGAACCGATAGCCTATCCAAAATCCGAAACCCAATACACTATCGAAACCCTATACATATGTAATATAATACATTAATTTGAAATTATTTCATGTAATATTTTAGATGTAAGACATATTATTTTATTTATTTTTTTCAAATATTTCATTAGAAATAGTCAATACTAATTTAGTAATTAGAACTTATATTTCTCAATATCTAATTTTATTGATATATTCAAGATGTAATTTTGTTTACATTAATTTTTCATTTCTATGTATAAAAAGAATTATTTTTTTAACATATTTTAAATTTTACTTAGTATATTAATTCGTATAATATGTTAAATTTTGACTACTTAAGTTAATCATTTTACTTTTTAATTTTTGTATAAATATACTTAATATTGTTTGCATGTAACAATTATTTTAATTTTGACTACATTATTAATAATTTTTGATACCCAAAAAAGTAAAATCTAATCCGAAATCCGACGAATTTGGTTTTAGATATTGAATTTTGGATTTGGATTTATTTTTTAAAACCCAAAAATATTTGGATGTGGGTTTGAATTTTACAAAATTCGGATCAAACCCAACCCGTTGTCATCCAAACGCGTAAAATAAAATATTTAAAAATGAGTATCACCTATGTTTTTTCTATTTAATTAACATGTTAAAATAGAAAACTGTACATGAAACTAAAATCAAATGTGTAATATATAAACACATAATCACATTATTATATATTTGTCCTTTATTATTATAAAGGGTTCGGCACGAATTTCAAGATTTCTATAAAGTATAGTTTCATTAATTATTTTAAATTATTTTTTATTTTGAATAAAAATTTAATGTTAAAACTTTAATTTTTTAAAAAAATTAAAAAAAGTAAGTTATGGAATTATACTTTATATACACCTTAAAATCCGTATCGACTCTTATATCTCAAATGTTAAGAATTCAATAGGATGGAGGGAGGACTAAACTACACAATTTTTTTTGTACACGAAACGAAAATAATATGCGAAAAGAAAATATATGACAATTATATGTAATGTTACTCTCTGATCTATTTTATTTTAGTATGTGTTGTCCAATCTTGATTATTTTTGTAGATGTAAGACATTTTATTGATAAATGATTTACCTAAAAAAAATTAGTGATTTAAAAGAAAATTTGAATGATTATTTGTGTGGATGATAATATATGCCCTTTTGTTTATAAATAATTAACCATAGCAAATATAGTGATTTATTAGAATTTTTGCGCTGAGTTGACCAATTTGCTATGAAATAAAAAAAAATGATTTTTTAGAATTTTTGCGCCGAGTTAACCAATTTGCTATATAAATATTCACTAACAATATTTTTATTGATTCTGTAATGAATTTTATTTTTTGGATTGATAATTTATACACCAAATAATGTCTAATACTATTTGAGAGTCTATTTATTATCTTGAAAAATTCAAAAATATCGTCAAGTCAATTTATTTGTCCCATTAATTCTTGAAAAATAAGGATAAGTAAAATTTTAATGATAACTGGTTTAAATTTCATTTTTAGTATTTTAATTGGTTGAATTTAGCCTTTTTTAATAATTGATTAATTTAAAAGTTTATATAACTTAAATTTTGAAGGTTAAGTAACCACGATAAGTAAATTAGGATGAGAATGCTATGATTAATTTAATTTTAGTGGTTAATTTTGACTGGCTCTTATATATATTTATGAAAATTAATCCGTAATATATAATAATGCTATTATGATTAACTATAAATCAAAGTGTGAAAAATTAATATTGCGAAAATTGCTTCATATTATATATTTATATAATCCTGATTGGTTTTGATTTAAAATATTAATTTATTATAATTATTTTTTGATATTAAAAAAATAAAATATACGGATATGTTAAATCAAGTAAGTTACTCTATTTAAATTTGAATTGTTAACTAACCATAGTTAATATAATAGAATGAGAATGGTAAATAAAGAAAACTTTTAATATAATATGATTGGTCTAAAATTTAGGAATGACCTTTGCTTGGTACTAAAATAATTCAAAGTTTTGCATATTTTATATTTGTATAATCCTGATTGATTTTGATTTAAAATATTAATTTATTATAATTATTTTTGACATAAAAAAATAAAATATATGGATATGTTAAATCAAGTAAGTTACTCTATTTAAATTAGAATTATTGACTGACCATAGTTAGTATAATAGAATGAGAATGGTAAATAAGGAAAATTTTTAATATAATATTATTGGTGTGGTAGACTCAGGTTTGATTTCTATTTTTATAATTTTAATAATATTATGATTCTATTTGTAATTCTATTTAGGATTATAATTCAATTTTAAATATATTTAGAATGATTGATGGGTTTAACCTTGGTTAAAAGATAGCAAGTTAAATTATATAAGGAAACAGATTTGTTTTAATTTGATTGGTCCATGATTTAAATTTTAAATATATTTAGAATGATTGATGGATTTAACCTTGGTTAAAAGATAGCAAGTTAAATTATATAAGGAAACAAATTTGTTTTAATTTGATTGGTCCATGATTTAGAAGTGGCCTATGATTGGTTCTAAAATAATTCATAGTTTTCTGATTGGTTAACTGGGTACGTGATTAATTAACTGGATGGTGTGGTAGACTCAGGTTTGATAATAAAGGATTAGTATCAATAACGTATAACAAAATAGGAAAATATCAACACGTGTTCATATTATACATATCAACGTGTTTATATGTATATCGACAATATGGGAGAGATGAGAAGTCCGGCTATATTCGAACAGTATATACTTGTTATTTTTTTTAATTAACATTGTAAGATATATACTCCCTTTCTTTACATGGGGATGGACACGGACACCAAGAAAATGTATAAAAAATGAGTAAAGTTAGATGAAAAGTGGGTAGAGTGATGAGACCTATTAATATTTAATAATAGATTTGAGATAGTGGAGGAAAGTAGTAGGTGTAGTATTTTTTTATTATTAAATATATGAGATAATAGGTGTAATAGTGAGAGAAACTTACTATTTTTGGAATGCAAAGAAATAAGAGGTACATCCAAAATAGTAACTGTAAAGAATCTGGAGGGACAAAGGGAGTACTTGTTAATATATACAGCCTTAATGAATTTTTAGACTTGTTAATCGTTAGTGATGTTTCTTATATGTTTTTGATGAACTCTTTCCAAGTTAGTAGTGGCATTCGAGCTTTTACTTATGGGAAAATAATATCGTTTTCTATATCTTGATGAATCATCTTGTAAGTAATGCAAGTAGAGCCCCCACACTATTTTGAAAAACCTTGCATGGATTTGCAGTTATGCACACTTCTCAGGGTTGCTTAATCTATCTTGGCAACTTAAATACTTGTACTTCTGTATTCCGGAAAGACTAGTAGAAGTTGGTTCCCCCATCAGGAGAGAGTTCATACTATAGATGTATACTCTTGTTCACTATTAATAACGGATAAATTATTAAAATATAACGACAGAACTAATTAATCTTTAATATTATGCAACTCCTCATACTTGGATAGAAAGCATGCAGCATGTTCTTGAAGAACAGTTCTTCCCTTTTATAAATGAATTGCATAGAGTGCCAGCACTGCGTATTTAAATCTTATCATGTTGATTATAAATCATCGAAGTATAACTAGCTATAAGCATTTCAGGATTGTCATGTGTGCAAACTGAGGGTGACTTTACCTTTGTACCTTTCCTTGCTTCTGTTACGGAAGGCAATTATAAGTGGGTAAGTACTATAATAATTCGTGATGGTATAATAATTAATGCCAGGGATGGTTGCATTCATCATTATACAAGCGTAGGGGTAACAGTTTCCGAGACCTCTTGGTCTAACGGTATTTCGCTCGCTCCTTTCAGGAAATGTTGAGGGTTGGAATCTTATCATGTAAGGTCTTATAAAGTTTAATTCCCTGAGGGACCAGGTCAAGGTCGAATGAGGTGGGTGCTTGCCATTCGCCCAGTCTCAACAAAGTAACAATAAATAACGGTGCTGTATATCGAGACCTTCCCATGATTGATCTGGTGAGTCATAAGACTTGTGCACTGGACAGGAGCTTGATGTACAGATTAATTTTCATTGAAACATGCTCTTGTTCCTCTTATTGCCTAAGCTAATGCTCTTCTTTCCACTGCTCTCCTAATAAAATAGTTACAAGTACTATTTAGTGTTATAAGCAAAATGTGATCCATATTTTTCACCAAGCGTCAAATGTTTATCTTGAAACAGTCATGTATATACTTTTACATTGTTCTTACACATCGACAATCTGATTTGTGATTTGATTAGATGGTTAGCTAATTGTTCAACTAATACAATGTGCTATTCCGATAAGTCTGCCATCTAATCCATGTTTTGCTTCTGAAAACACCATGCTTAATTTCTCTCTTGTAATTTCTCTATCTAAATTATCAAACAAAACAATGCTTAGTTCATAATCACCCCTGATTAACCCAAACATATGATTTTGCATCTAGTCACCCACATTTCCTGATTTGTGTTAGGTGCAACACTGTTGAACCTGATTACGTGACTACCTAACCTTAATAAGCACTCAGAGAGAAGATAATTAGCATCGGGAAAGGAAATTTTCGAGTCATTGACATGCATTCCACATAAATGTGTATGATTTTTCAAAGTAGTGAAATATATATATGAGTAAATGCTCGTTATCATCGGAAAAATGAAGGTATTAGTCATTTAAGTACAATTCTTTGAAATCCAAAATTATTTAAAATGCTATTTGGCATTTTTATAGGATTGATACGCTTCCTCTGAGTACTAGAAAATTTCTTCGGCTGGAATAGGCTAGCGTTAGTGTTAGCTTTGTTTTATTGCCTTAAACGCACTGAATGTTGATCGATACGATGTATCCTGTAATGACTTGATTCTTGTACCCATTTTATGAGGATACTAGCCAGTAGGCATTCAAGGGAAAATGCGTTTATCTAATTATTTATACAATTTAATGGTTATAAATTTTTTTATAATAAACTAATATTAAATTAGTGAATATATGACGTGATATAGAAAATATTTATAAATATTATTTATACTAGCTTATATAGCCGTGCAAGCATGGGCTAATTTTAATTTTTTATAATTTGTTTTTATAGTGTATTATAATATTATAAATATTAATATTAATATGTTATTAAAAGAATTCAAAACTTACATCTTTGTATATAATAATTTTTTATATTAAATATAAATTAATATGTTGTTGGAACTTTTACTTGTTGTATCTAACGGTCATTTGACCATTAGATAAAAAATGTTTCCTGTTGTTTATAAATAAAAACATAGTTCTCCAAAGTATACATATTTATACTTGTAGGATATTGTAAGAACCCTAATTTTTGTAATATTTTCTTTTATATAATATCATATGACATTGTGAATTTGGAATCTTTTTAGTCATCCATGTTGTTTAATGGAATTGATTATCTGAGAAATTATGTTGTTACATTCACCATGTAAGATAAAGGGAAGGTTGTTGAAGGCAAGAGTCTTATGGTTAGTAAGAATTATAAAACTTGGGATTGAGAGTTATTGGAGTATTAAAAGATTTATTAGGAATTATGACGAGGGGTTATGGATATTCGAGGAATTTACACCATTAAGTACTTAGGGAATTACAAGGGAAATCTCTACGCGACAAAATATTATTACGAGGAATTAATTAAGATATGATACGAATTAAAGATTAAGTGACAAGCATTGGTAGAAGAATAATGATACAAGGAAAGATATTGCATGCAAGTCCCATGCAACTAGGTAGTTAGAAAAGCAAACTAGTAATGCAAAAACAACTAGAGGAATAGTAACTAGTTATGGTGCATTGTCCAAGGAGACAAGGAGGTATGGTTGGCCTAGGTATTAGACTTGCAACATGTGATACAATATACATACACCTAATACATATTACCCAACACACTTCACTTTATTTCACCCAACACAAAAAGCAAAACAAAACACTCTTCCCCCCCTTGTTCCTCTTGCTCTCGGCCAAGCTAGTAGAGAAGGAAGAAGAAAACTTTTTCTTCCACTTCTCATCACTCATAACTCAAGACAAAAATCCTAGGTCCTCTACACTATATAAGGAAGGTATGCTACGAATTCCAACCCCTTTCATCCATTAGTTTTTGAGTTATAAATTGTTGAAGTTTAGATGAATAGTAACTATGTTTAGTTTTCTTTTAGATCTTGAGTTGTAAGGATTGTAGGGGCTCATCCAAGGTGTTCTTGAGACTTGTAAGGCATACCCAAGGCTCCTAGATACTCAAGAAGGTATAAAACTCTAACCCCTCTTGGCCATGAATTATTTATGGTGTTTAATGTTAGATCCATGGATGTTAGTGTGAATCTTGGACATATAAGTTATGGATGATGTAGATCTTGAGTTTAAATGTTGTGGTTGTGATTTTTAAGCTTGTGGTTAGTGTATGTAACTCCATGTATGCTATAGAGTATGATCTTGGTGGTTTAGATGATGGTTGTGATGTTTATATGGGATTCTTGAATGGTTAAGTGGAAAAAAGCATGCTGTGTAAATTTTCTTGGAACTTGTACTGTCTTGTAGGAGGGTTTTGAAACCCTAAACTTTGTCCCCTGAAGTCCTAATATATATTGTTGGAAAGGTATTTGAATTTAGTTTCCAGAAATATAAGGTTCATGACTAGGTGATGTATAGATTTTGAGTTATGGCCTGAGAAGTGAAAAGTGTTTCTGGAATCCGAACTGCACTAAATGGTCCACTTGTGAACCTTGTTTAAACCCCTAAAAATTTATGTAGGATCATGGAAAAATTAGGGGAGCTAGTAAATGCAGTGGTGAAGGCTATCCAAAAAGAATTGGATTAAAATATGTATTTTTCAATTTTATAAAAATGTTAGAGTAAAATTCGCGCAAGGGAAAAAGTCGTAAGTGGAGTGTGATTTAAGGGGGAATGAATATGATTCGGATATGGTAACCAAATTAAGTCGAATAAGTGACGAGCGTAATTGAGTGATGACATGAACCTATAGTGGGGCTAGAGAGTCATAAGACGAAGTCATTAAGTTAATTTTGTACCCCCTAAAACCTCGCAATTAAAATAGATATTGTTAAGGTACTAACGAACGGCTATTGATTATGTATAGATCATCCACTCCGCAAGCTCGACCACCCCAACCTCACCAAGGCAAGTTTACTTTTCAAAACTTACATATATAAGGACTTTCACTGTTGTGTTTGTAGTTTTCAATCGTATCTTATGTTTATGCTTATTGAAGAAATGATGAAATTTGAGATACATGCATATATATGCTCGTACCCCTTGAACTTAGAATGAAATGTTTTCTTCGGACAACGATTCTAGCAATAGAGGTCGTAGCGGTCCATATATACCATTGACCGGGGAGCGGTATATTATTATATCGTAATTAAATTTCGAAAACCCGAAGGGTCATTCGGGAAGTATCGTATACTTAAGTAATTATTTTTATATCATCATAAATACTCAGAAATACCTATCTTGGATTAAAAGCTTATTTAATTAAATAATTATTTTATTAATTATTAATATTAAATCTTAAAATACCATTTATCAATTATTGTTCATTATTTTAAAGACGAAGCTAATCCAAGATACCTTTAGCACTTTCAAACTCGAACACTTTCGAACTCAAAACATTTTTCGAAAACCCCCGGCCAGGTTTTGCTTCTTGTACGATTTCAAGAATCATCGGACGACTGATGTCGGACCTCAACTACTCAGTTTTCATTCAAAATAAAGTTTTAAAAGAAAAAGAAAAGGGACTCTGGCAGGTGTGAGAATCGTTGACGAACGATTCCCGGGATGTGTAAGCGGCCGTGAGCCAGGCGGTCCATCAATTATTATTCCGGCCCAGGTGTTGCCGAAGGATGATTACGGATGTAGTTTTCATCGAGGGTGATTACGGATGTAGTTTTCACCCGGGGATAGTTACGGATGTAGTTTCTATCCTTCTACCGGTAGAGAAGACCCGCGAATTATTGGACTTGGATGTGGCGACTGATCATCGTCAATCCTTGTCAGGTTTTATGTTTTCTTTAAGTCCCATTCCTCCACTTTGGAAAAATGCTCTGACACTGCTTCTTAGGCTTATGTGTCAAGTTGCCGATAGTGTTCTATTTTGTTGAGAAAGATGTTGACTCCATGCAGTAACTAGAACTGCAAGTTTACTTTGAAAACAAGGGCACGTATTGGTGCACCTTTGAAATTTATCAACGATGACAAGTGACTTTATAACTGAATGATATAAACGAGTTTAATAACTGCTAAATACATGTAATGATATATTGCTTATCTTATACATATATTTCTTGCTGAGCTATAGTTGCTCACTCTTGCTTGTTTTCAAATGTACAAACACAACAGTTAAGAGAAATGGCAAGACCCAGACAGACTGCCCGAAAGCAGGTGACTAGGCCCGAGGCAGCAGTTGAGATTCCACCGATAGGCCCCATTAGCCGGATTGGTTGGCAACTTTTGTTAGTACGTTTTATTTATAAGTATGACATGTGCAAAGCAGTGTACCGTAACAAACATTCAAGCCGCCGACGCCGCTTCATATCGAAGTGTTGTTGGTAGCATAAATGGTATTTAATTCGGTCTGTAATAACTCTGAAACTTTTACTTTTGCTCAATCAAGTGTATGACGTTTCTTAGACTCTAACCTGTGTGTGTGTGTGTGTGTGTGTGCGGTATGAGTTTTATTGTGGGGTCGATGGCTGTTTTATATATTATGTGCAAGTACAGGTATGTTATTAATGGAAAATGGACCGTGAGCGCCTAGGTCTCCGACCCCGGATCTGGGGGCGTCACAGAAATGGTATCAGAGCGAGGTTACAGTTCTCAGAAACGATAGTAATTTAAGAAAGCAACCCTAATAATAATAACAATAATAATAACCCTAATAACAACCCTAATAATACCTAGAACTCTTCGAGTTTGTAGTCGGGTTATCAGATATAGCCCTGACTTTAAGGCCCGTGAGGGAACTACTCCTTAAACCTTTCTTTATGGTTAGTGACCCACCTTATTTCCCTTGTGTAGATGGAGGAGATACCAGACCCTGAGGCCTTTGAGAGAGAGCATGATGAGGCACTGATGCGAGATACCGAAGATCCTGAGGAGGATATGGGTGCTGACCCTGAGCTTGGCCCCTGGATTACGCTGATAGGAGATACTGATGATGAGGATCCCGACGAGGAGCCCTTTGAGCCTGAGCCTGAGCCTGTTACCCCCTCTCCTGTAGCTACTGACGAGGAGAGTGTGAGATCCGGTGAGGGCCGTGTTGTGTCACCCCCACCCTCTCCGCAGTCATCGAGCCCTGTTTCATCGGACGGTGACTCCGAGGATGATACTTCTGGCGAGGAGGAGCTTGACCCTACCCCTGCTCCTGTACCTGCTCTTGTTCCTGTCATACCACCCCCGCCGATGGACCTACCCCCAGTGTCGGGCACTGAGCACGCCTACGTGGTGCAGTTCCTGACCCGAGACCTACTTTCTGCAGAGGCCAGACTTAATGAGGCGAGGCGGGCACTAGTGGAGGAGCGCGAGGCGTGATTGAGGATTCAGGCTGAGATGAGGACTGCTGTTGCTAGGAGGACTAGAGCTCGACTCCATAGGATTGAGAGGAGGAGTCGCGCGAGGATTATCGGTTTAGGAGTCCGCGGGGGCGGAGTGGTCCAGGCTAGGGATGCAAGGCGTGTTGTGCGTCGTGCATTTTCCCGAGTGAGGGCCTTGTTCCGTCGCGGAGCGGCACCAGGATGTGTTACGGATAGCTCAGTCCTCTAGGTTCAGATGACATTAGTGTGTCGATTTTGCGGGATAGTTGACTTATGCAGTGGTATCCTTTCTGACCAGTGGATGAGTAGACTGACCTACAGATATGTAGATGTGACTTCGGATAGTATGTACGGATGTAGCCCTACTTTTTTGTAGCCCTGACTATTCAGATGATGTACTTGTTATTGTTCCACTTTTGCTAGACTTTGACATCGGAACTATGTATTAGGCTCTAACATCCAAACTTTGTGATAACTTGTGTACCGTATTTATCTAGTTTCAGTTTCCTTGATATTATCTCAACTGCCTTACTTTCCGATGCCATGCTTTACTGTTTTGATATACAATTGTGAATATACAATTGCTACAAGCCACAAATACAACCATACTGTTTCAAATTTACGACATGCGATTTCAAATTGTTCTCTACAAATTCCCAAAATGTTCCTACAAATTTTAAATAAATTTTTCAAAAAAAAAAAAATTTTGAGGTTTTGAAATCTTTAAAACTCCTGCAAATGTTTTCGCACCCCATAGAGATTTTTCCCCAAAAATGTTTTGAAGTTTTATCCCCAGCATCGGGTTATTAAAACTTTTCCAACTTCCACCCTTATGAGGGGGAACGATACGTTCCTGACCCGTGTAAACGCTGTCAGGTAATTAGAAGACCCTAACCCATTTCTTGTTTCATTATCAGAATCATGCCACCCAGAAGAATGAACACTCGAGCTCACCCGGTCAGTTCTGAAGGCCAGGGTAGCCACCATGGGACCGGAGGCCATCAGAACCATGAAGGGGAGAATGTGAACCTGAGTGAGGATGAGGGCAACGATCATAACTTGTTTGATGACTCTGAGTATGATGAAGAAGAAGCTGGTGATGACACCCGAGAGGTAGAACATCCAAGGGGAGGCCCTATGGAACAGTTCATGGAGCTACTTAGGCAGAACTTGGACCGTCCCCCGGTTCAGCAACCACCCAACAATGCTAATGCAAATGCCTTCCGGAACTTCAAATCCCTGAAACCCCCAGAATTTAAAGGAACTGCAGATCCAGTTGAGGCAAGAGCCTGGCTGAAGGAAATGGAAAAATCTTTCGAGATACTAGGTGTCGCTGAGGAGCAAAAGACTCTTTTCGCCACCTACCTCCTGAAGGGTGAGGCAAACTATTGGTGGGAAGCTAAGAGGAATTTGGAAGGAAGAGGTGTGGTGACCTGGGAGAGGTTCAGCGAGCTGTTCTTGGGAAAGTACTTCCCTAGGTTCATGGAGACACAAATGGAGTTGAAGTTTTTGGAACTAAAGCAAGGTAACATGACGGTGGCCGAGTATGAGGCCAAATTTACTGAGCTGTCGAGGTTTGTGAAGGAATATGTGAACTCTGAGGCAAAGAGGGCCCGAAGGTTTCAATTGGGGCTAAAGCAATGGATTCAGAATCGTGTGGTGGTACTTAAGCTGACAGACTATGCCACCCTGGTACAGAAAGCATCAATTGTTGAGGCTGGGAGTGAACAGATGCAGAAGGAGAGGAAAGGAAAGAAGAGGAAATTTGATAGTCGAAAGGGAAACTCTGCGGGTGGGAACTTTCCGAGCAAATTTAAGCGAGGGGCGATGTCCTAACCCAGCGGAAACTTTGGAACCAAGAGAGCTGAAAGTTGGAGTGTGGGCCAGAGCGGCCGACCACAGGGATCGTCTTACTCTACCCCATCCCGAGCCCTACCCCCGGATTGCAATAAATGTGGAAGGAAACATGCGGGCGCGTGTAACCTACAGGATGTGAAGTGTTTCAAGTGTGGGCTGACAGGTAGAGCTGGCAATTCGTTTCGTTTCGTGTACTTCGTGTCGTGTACTTTCGTGTTTCGTGTACCAAGAGACCAAAACGAACACGAAACGAAATTAATTCGTGTAGTCAAATTTTAAAACGAACACGAAACGAAATATTTCGTGTAAACACGAAACGAAACGAAAAGTACACGAAATATTTTATGTATGTATTTTCTATTTAGTTTGTAAAAAAGTTAAATATGTAATATTTATTTATAATATATATTTATATAATTTAAAATATTTATTTATTTCGTGTATTTTCGTTTCGTGTCGTGTACCCAAGGATAAACCCAAAACCGACACTAAATTCATCCGTGTAATTTCGTGTTCGTGTACTTTCGTGTTC
Source organism: Saposhnikovia divaricata (assembly GCA_036435485.1). NCBI lineage: Eukaryota > Viridiplantae > Streptophyta > Magnoliopsida > Apiales > Apiaceae > Saposhnikovia > Saposhnikovia divaricata. The sequence goes on from CM071596.1 coordinate 116,185,536, forward strand.
GTGTACCAAAAAGGTCAACCCAAACCCGTAATTTTCGTGTCGTTTTCGTGTCGTGTTTTCGTGTCGTGTACGAAATTGCCGGCTCTACTGACAGGACATTATGCTAATGCCTGTCGAGGAACTAGTAACAACACCAATGCCGGAAGTAATTGCTTCAAGTGTGGGAAACCAGGGCACCGAATGAGGGAATGTATGTCCTCTGGGCCAGCTGCGTCAAGAGTGAGTGGAACTGCTTCTAACAAGGCCCCTACTGCAAGAACTTTTAACATGACGGTGCAAGATGCCGTGAGGAACACGGATGTGATTGCAGGTACCCTACTACTCTACTCAGTTAAGGCAAATGTTTTATTTGATTCGGGAGCTACCAAGTCTTTCATATCCCTAGATTTTGTATGTCAGTTAGGCCTTAAGGCTGAACCATTGAAAGACAGACTGCAAGTAGAGATAGCTAATCATGAAATTATCCCTGTTAGCCAAGTATGTCCAGGTTGTGACCTAGAAATAGGAGGGCGACACTTTCGGGTAGATTTAATACCTTTTAAACTAGGAGAGTTTGACGTAATAGTAGGTATGGATTGGTTAACAACCCACGGAGCCCAGATTGATTGTGTAAAGAAGAAAGTAAGTTTGAGACTGCTAGGGGACGAGGAAGTAGTGTTTAGTTGAAAACGGCAAAACCAAAAGTTCCTGACTATGATTCAAACTAAGAAGCTGTTACGTAAAGGATGCGAAGCCTATTTAGCCTATGTGAAGGATACCAAGAAGGAGGCACCAAACCTACAGGAAATCCCTGTCGTTAATGAGTTCGCGGACGTATTTCCGAATGATCTTCCCAGACTACCACCTGATAGAGACATCGAGTTCGCTATAGACTTAGTTCCTGGTACGGCCCCAATTTCGAAAGCCCCATATCGGCTAGCCCCAGTGGAGATGAAAGAGCTGGCCACTCAGTTACAGGAGTTGCTGGATAAAGGGATGATAAGACCTAGTGTGTCACCGTGGGGAGCCCCGGTGTTATTCGTGAAAATGAAGGATGGTAGTATGAGATTATGTATAGACTACAGGGAGTTGAATAAGGTGACTATAAAGAATAAATATCCCTTGCCCAGAATAGATGACCTGTTTGATCAACTAAAGGACGCAGTTTATTTTTCTAAAATTGATTTGAGGACCGGGTACCACCAGTTAAGGATTAAGCGAGAAGATATACCAAAGACGGCCTTTCGCACCCGGTACGGACACTATGAGTTCCTAGTGATGTCATTTGGGTTAACGAATGCCCCCGCAGCTTTCATGGACTTAATGAATCGAGTCTTCAAGAAGTACTTGGACAAGTGTGTTATAGTCTTCATCGATGACATCTTGATTTATTCCAAGACGAAAGAGGAACATGCAGAGCACTTGAGGATTGTATTGGGAGCATTGAGAGAAGAAAAGTTGTACGCTAAGTTCTCGAAGTGTGAATTTTGGTTGAAGGAAGTTCAGTTTTTAGGGCATGTGATTAGCGATCAAGGCATTCTAGTGGACCCAGCCAATATAGAGGCTGTATCAAATTGGGAGAGACCAACCACTCCGACAGAGGTGAGAAGTTTATAGGATTGGCTGGCTACTATAGAAGGTTTGTCCAAGACTTTGCCAAGGTAGCAGCCCCTTTGACCCGACTAACTCGCAAGACCGAGAAGTTTGTGTGGACTGAAAAATGCGAAGAGAGCTTCCAAGAGTTGAAAAAGAGGTTGGTGACAGCACCATTACTAACCCTACCTGATGATAAGGGAGATTTTGTGATTTATAGCGACGCATCCCATAAAGGTTTAGGGTGTGTGCTTATGCAGCACGGTAAAGTGATTGTGTATGCGTCCAGACAACTTAAGAAGTACGAGATAAGATACCCCACCCATGATTTGGAATTAGCGGCGATAGTTTTCGCTTTGAAGATCTGGAGACATTATCTTTACGGAGAAAAGTGTGAAATCTACACTGATCACAAGAGCTTAAAGTACATATTCACTCAGAAAGAGTTAAACATGAGGCAGAGGAGATGGCTAGAGCTAATCAAGGATTATGATTGTGAGATTCATTATCACCCAGGGAAGGCCAACGTGGTGGCCGATGCACTTAGCCGAAAGGAGAAACTCAAGATGATAACGTCAGTGGACGAGTTGATCAAGGACCTTGAGAAACTGGAAATTGAAGTGAGGTTACCAGGAATTGGACAGGAGAGTCTAATGGAAATAAGAGTCCAACCACCGCTATTGGAAAAGATTAAGTTATGCCAGGAAAAGAAGATAGAAGAAGAAAAGAATTCGATGGAGAAAATTTTGACTGGCGAGGAAATTAAGTGTGAAAAGGACGGGAATGGAGTTATGAGGTACGCATCTAGGATATGGATCCCGAACGTTCAGGAATTAAAAGACGAGATTTTGCAAGAGGCTCATAGTTCAAGGTACTCAATTCACCCTGGAGGCACTAAGATGTATAGAGATCTGAGAGAATACTACTGGTGGCCAAATATGAAGAAGGACGTGGCAGAGTGGGTAAGTAAATGCTTGACATGTCAAAGAGTAAAGGTCGAACACCAAAGGCCCAGTGGATTGTTGCAACCCTTAGAGATACCCGAGTGGAAGTGGGAGCATATTGCGATGGACTTTGTGGTCGGACTACCAAGGACCAAGACTAATCATGATGCCATTTGGGTAATTATTGATAGATTGACCAAGTCAGCACATTTTCTTCCAATCAACGAGAGATACACTGTCGACAAGCTGGTGGATATTTACTTAAAGGAGATCGTGGTAAGGCATGGGGTTCCAGTGAGCATTGTATCTGATAGAGACCCAAGGTTCAACTCTAGGTTCTGGAGGAGTTTTCAGGATTGTGTGGGGACCAAGTTAAACATGAGTACTGCATACCACCCCCAATCAGACGGACAGAGCGAGAGAACCATCCAGACCATAGAGGACATGTTGAGAGTATGTGCCATCGATTTTAAGGGAAGTTGGGATGACCACTTGCCGTTGATCGAATTTTCCTACAACAACAGTTACCATGCGAGTATAGGAATGCCCCCATATGAAGCTTTATACGGACGAAGATGTCGATCTCCCTTGTGTTGGGAAGAAGTTGGAGAGCGGAAGATTTTAGGGCCTGAACTGGTCCAACAGACAAGAGAAACTATCGAGCTCATAAGAGGACGGCTGGTAGCGGCCCAAGACAGATAGAAGAAGTATGCGGACCAGACCCGCAAGGACAAAGAATATGAGGTAGGAGAGTTTGTGATGTTAAAGGTATCACCGTGGAAGGGATTGATGAGATTTGGTAAGAAGGGGAAGCTAAGCCCAAGATTTATTGGACCTTTTGAGATTTTGAGACGAGTTGGAAAGTTAGCCTATGAATTGGTTTTACCCCCAAGCTTGCAGCAAGTACATAATGTGTTCCATGTGTCCATGCTACGACCCTACCATACTGACTTTCGGCACGTGATAGAATATGACCAAGTGGATTTGCAACCAGACTTGACCTATGCGGAGCAACCCGTAGAAATCATGGATAGAAAAGAACAGGTGCTGGGGAACAAGGTTGTCAAACTAGTGAGAGTTTTGTGGAGGAACCAGAATGTCGAAGAATCAACATGGGAACTAGAGAGCACGATGCGTGAAAAGCACCCCCAACTATTTTCAACCTGATTCCGGGACGGAATCCTTTTAAGGAGGGGAGGCTGTAAGAACCCTAATTTTTGTAATATTTTCTTTTATATAATATCATATGACATTGTGAATTTGGAACCTTTTTAGTCATCCATGTTGTTTAATGGAATTGATTATCTGAGAAATTATGTTGTTACATTCACCATGTAAGATAAAGGGAAGGTTGTTGAAGGCAAGAGTCTTATGGTTAGTAAGAATTATAAAACTTGGGATTGAGAGTTATTGGAGTATTAAAAGATTTATTAGTAATTATGACGAGGGGTTATGGATATTCGAGGAATTTACACCATTAAGTACTTAGGGAATTACAAGGGAAATCTCTACGCGACAAAATATTATTACGAGGAATTAATTAAGATACGATACGAATTAAAGATTAAGTGACAAGCATTGGTGGAAGAATAATGATACAAGGAAAGATATTGCATGCAAGTCCCATGCAACTAGGTAGTTAGAAAAGCAAACTAGTAATGCAAAAACAACTAGAGGAATAGTAACTAGTTATGGTGCATTGTCCAAGGAGACAAGGAGGTATGGTTGGCCTAGGTATTAGACTTGCAACATGAGATACAATATACATACACCTAATACATATCACCCAACACACTTCACTTTATTTCACCCAACACAAAAAGCAAAACAAAACACTCTTCCCCCCCTTGTTCCTCTTGCTCTCGGCCAAGCTAGTAGAGAAGGAAGAAGAAAACTTTTTCTTCCACTTCTCATCACTCATAACTCAAGACAAAAATCCTAGGTCCTCTACACTATATAAGGAAGGTATGCTACGAATTCCAACCCCTTTCATCCATTAGTTTTTGAGTTATAAATTGTTGAAGTTTAGATGAATAGTAACTATGTTTAGTTTTCTTTTAGATCTTGAGTTGTAAGGATTGTAGGGGCTCATCCAAGGTGTTCTTGAGACTTGTAAGGCATACCCAAGGCTCCTAGATACTCAAGAAGGTATAAAACTTTAACCCCTCTTGGCCATGAATTATTTATGGTGTTTAATGTTAGATCCATGGATGTTAGTGTGAATCTTGGACATATAAGTTATGGATGATGTAGATCTTGAGTTTAAATGTTGTGGTTGTGATTTTTAAGCTTGTGGTTAGTGTATGTAACTCCATGTATGCTATAGAGTATGATCTTGGTGGTTTAGATGATGGTTGTGATGTTTATATGGGATTCTTGAATGGTTAAGTGGAAAAAAGCATGCTGTGTAAATTTTCTTGGAACTTGCACTGTCTTGTAGGAGGGTTCTGAAACCCTAAACCTTGTCCCCTGAAGTCCTAATATATATTGTTGGAAAGGTATTTGAATTTAGTTTCCAGAAATATAAGGTTCATGACTAGGTGATGTATAGATTTTGAGTTATGGCCTTAGAAGTGAAAAGTGTTTCTGGAATCCGAACTGCACTAAATGGTCCACTTGTGAACCTAGTTTATACCCCTAAAAATTTATGTAGGATCATGGAAAAATTAGGGGAGCTAGTAAATGCAGTGGTGAAGGCTATCCAAAAAGAATTGGATTAAAATATGTATTTTTCAATTTTATAAAAATGTTAGAGTAAAATTCGCGCAAGGGAAAAAGTCGTAAGTGGAGTGTGATTTAAGGGGGAATGAATATGATTCGGATATGGTAACCAAATTAAGTCGAATAAGTGACGAGCGTAATCGAGTGATGACATGAACCTATAGTGGGGCTAGAGAGTCATAAGACGAAGTCATTAAGTTAATTTTGTACCCCCTAAAACCTCGCAATTAAAAGAGATATTGTTAAGGTACTAACGAACGGCTATTGATTATGTATAGATCATTCCACTCCGCAAGCTCGACCACCCCAACCTCACCAAGGCAAGTTTACTTTTCAAAACTTACATATATAAGGACTTTCACTGTTCTGTTTGTAGTTTTCAATCGTATCTTATGTTTATGCTTATTGAAGAAATGATGAAATTTGAGATACATGCATATATATGCTCGTACCCCTTGAACTTAGAATGAAATGTTTTCTTCGGACAACGATTCTAGCAATAGAGGTCGTAGCGGTCCATATATACCATTGATCGGGGAGCGGTATATTATTATATCGTAATTAAATTGCGAAAACCCGAAGGGTCATTCGGGAAGTATCGTATACTTAAGTAATTATTTTTATATCATCATAAATACTCAGAAATACATATCTTGGATTAAAAGCTTATTTAATTAAATAATTATTTTATTAATTATTAATATTCAATCTTAAAATACCATTTATCAATTATTGTTCATTATTTTAAAGACGAAGCTAATCCAAGATACCTTTAGCACTTTCAAACTCGAACACTTTCGAACTCAAAACATTTTTCGAAAACCCCCGGCCAGGTTTTGCTTCTTGTACGATTTCAAGAATCATCGGACGACTGATGTCGGACCTCAACTACTCAGTTTTCATTCAAAATAAAGTTTTAAAAGAAAAAGAAAAGGGACTCTGGCAGGTGTGAGAATCGTTGACGAACGATTCCCGGGATGTGTAAGCGGCCGTGAGCCAGGCGGTCCATCAATTATTATTCCGGCCCAGGTGTTGCCGAAGGATGATTACGGATGTAGTTTTCATCGAGGGTGATTACGGATGTAGTTTTCACCCGGGGATAGTTACGGATGTAGTTTCTATCCTTCTACCGGTAGAGAAGACCCGCGAATTATTGGACTTGGATGTGGCGACTGATCATCGTCAATCTCTGTCAGGTTTTATGTTTTCTTTAAGTCCCATTCCTCCACTTTGGAAAAATGCTCTGACACTGCTTCTTAGGCTTATGTGCCAAGTTGCCGATAGTGTTCTATTTTGATGAGAAAGATGTTGACTCCATGCAGTAACTAGAACTGCAAGTTTACTTTGAAAACAAGGGCACGTATTGGTGCACCTTTGAAATTTATCAACGATGACAAGTGACTTTATAACTGAATGATATAAACGAGTTTAATAACTGCTAAATACATGTAATGATATGTAACACCCCCTTCCTAAAATGGGAGGAGATATTACTAATAGTCCATAAACCTGCAAACAGAGCACTAAAATAATTCTCTAAATAACAATTAAACAGTCTAATAATCTCCACAATTTAAATAAACCTCCAAATTACAGTTCAAACCAATAAATACGAAAAACCACAATTCTCTAAATAAATAATCAAGTGTAAATAATTCTAGAAGTCCATAAATCCTAAGCAATGAAATAATGGGTAGCACTCCATCACACAGTCCCAGATCCCCCTAAGCACCTGCCAGAAAAAGAATACGGCATGAGTCAAACGCCCAGTACGGATTTGGAATACAATTTATAAAACAGAAAAACAGATATGAATATTTGACAATTATAATAAAACATTTATTTTAAAATATGCATGGCTGAAGCAACGAGGGGTTAGGATATTTCATACCGAGATCAGAACAGAACAGAACAGATACAGGTACACACATCATAGGGTACCTAATGTGTGCAACAAATCAGATAACGCGTACGGCATATACAACGTAACCGTCAAAACAAATCACAAATCACAAAATATGGGTGCACCCACGTATCCTGAAACAAATATAAAAATGCGCAAAAGCTCGCCACCTGAGCTATCAGAAGGATACGCCGTGACCAATCACACTGCCACGGAAGTGTCATGTCACTGGTGCCGCAATGACATGGCTGTAGTACTCCTATAGCTGGTTAACTCGGTATACCCTATATCAATAAGGGTTCAAATAAAATATTTCGCAAAATCTTTAAAATCACAATAACATATATTTGAACATTTCCAACAAATATATAATTTGAAAAATTTCAGAAAATCGCAAAAACAGATATTTAAACATTTTCAAAACATATATAAAAATCACTTTCCAAAATAAAAGAGGTCAAAACATTTTTCAAAATCAAAGAGGTCAAAACATTTTTCAAAATCAACACAGTCAAAACAATTAAAAATAAGCGAATAGATTTAAGGACAAAACCGATTTAATATAATTAATTCTAAGATGAGCAGCGTTGAATGAAAAGGAGAGAGAATCCGTACCTTGAAAATAATAACTAAAATAATAATGAAATTCGCAAACGATCCTCTAAACTCACAGCCCGTGACCTAATTACAAAGTAAATAATTTATTATTAACATTCGTTTCTTTCCATGGTATTCACTTTATTAACCCAATATGCTTGACCAGCAAGCCTAGTTAGTCAGTCTTGATTTATTAATAATACACAGGTCCTAGTAAATAACATACTAAAATTGAATATTAGTAGGCTAGTAGCTCCTGACTATTTATAATTAGCCGTGTGACACAAAATAGAGAGATGCTAACTAGTCCATATTATTGAATTATAAACATAAAATCAAAGACATGACATGCAAGATCTATATATATCTATATATATATATATATATTCAATTTCGATAATGTATGCCATCATGTTACTAATTATAGAAAATAACAAATTTGACATTTAATAAATCATAATATATCTATATCGAAATAATGAAAACCATACTTATAAATATTCTATAATTAGGAAGCATCCAAGTTTACAAAGAATTAGGCAAAGTAGAGGCACATATTATCATATAACTAATTATAAGAATAAAATTATACAATCCAATTAACAATAATGCAAACATTGTTAAAACTCTACATGCTAGCATATATCAGACTTTTTTTAAAAATAAAGGATAGCTTCCTCGGTTCTGTTTTGTACTCCTACTGCAGAAAATTAACAAACCAATCCCATAATCAAAATACATGTTATAAGAAACTAAAGCTTCTTACTATAAACTAATAATTAAAATAAACACCATTGGCCTTGTAACCAAACACATGTAATACGCAAATAATATTTAATACACAAAACTTGATACTTGGCCCAGCAGACTCACACATACTCATCATTAAAGTATACATGGATATTGATAAATTAATAAATGAACTCATTGTATATAAATAATAAAGGATCAGGATATATACCTTCGTTGTTCACAACCTTTTTAATAGACTCTCTCCCTCTCCTTTCTCTCCTATTGCTGTCGCGGCTCCTCTTCACAATTAGGGTTATTCTAATATGGAACAGACGTATATTTATCTATATATAGGCACACGACACCGACTCCTTTTCTAATTAGTAATTTTATTAAATAACCAATTCTCTTTTTAATGAATTATTATTATTATTATTATTATTATTATTATTATTATTATTATTATTAAAATTCACGTATATTACATGATATATTGCTTATCTTATACATATATTTCTTGCTGAGCTATAGTTGCTCACTCTTGCTTGTTTTCAAATTTACAAACACAACAGTTAAGAGAAATGGCAAGACCCAGACAGACTGCCCGAAAGCAGGTGACTAGGCCCGAGGCAGCAGTTGAGATTCCACCGGTAGGCCTCATTAGCCGGATTGGTTGGCAACTTTTGTTAGTACGTTTTATTTATAAGTATGACCTGTGCAAAGCAGTGTACCATAACAAACATTCAAGCCGCCAACGCCGCTTCATATCGAAGTGTTGGTGGTAGCATAAATGCTATTTAATTCGGTCTGTAATAACTCTGAAACTTTTACTTTTGCTCAATCAAGTGTATGACATTTCTGAGACTCTAACCTCTGTGTGTGTGTGCGGTGTGAGTTTTATTGTGGGGTCGATGGCTATTTTATATATTATGTGCAAGTACAGGTATGTTATTAATGGAAAATGGACCGTGAGCGCCTAGGCCTCCGACCCCGGATCTGGGGGTGTCACAGATATGCACGGAATTTCAAAAGTTTCAATATATTTGTGATTTTTAATCTAGGGACATACATAACTACAATTAAAAGTCCAAACTTTTTAAATCGGATGAAAAATAATCATTGTAAAAATCAAATTCCAAATTTTACAATTATGGATAAAAAGAATAAAATATATGTAACATTTCTAAATAAAGGGCACTTAAGAAATTAAATATAATCACAAATAGTTAGATAAATTGTAAGGATCCATTTTTGGTAGGGAATTGAATTAATCAAAGAGGTTTTTTCATGTCAGTAGTGTTAACAAAACTCTACATTCATATTCCTGGGGAAAAATTCACTTTTTATCTTTAACATTTTGTTTTTTAAATAAAGGTGAGTTTCATTTTCTTTTTAAAATATCATAATTAATTAAATTCAAAAACACTTCGAATTCACACGAAAGAATTTTTAAGTTCACAAGAGAAGAATATAATACATTCTGCGATTTTAATTTAGTCAAATATCATTTGTACCAAATGGTAGTATGATTTATATTAGGTATATAAAAATTTCAAAATGGAACAAAAGCAAACTCTTAACTAAAATAAATATTAAATTATATACTACATATAATTAGGATAAGGGGTTAATATGATTTAGTGGTCTGAGTTAAAATTATAATTTTAAAACTATAACTATTGACATATATGTTAATATATATTATTGTGAGAAAATACGAAGAATTACCTTTATTGTATTGTTAGTAAATAGGAGAGTTCCTTAATTTCCATTATTGAGAATTAGGGATTTACTATATAAATAATTGTGATGTATTATAATAAATTTTGAGGCGTATGCCTCCAACTGTGAATGAGAAGAGACTTTGCGAGTTTTATCATGGTATAAGAGTCGGCAGAGAAAAAATTTACGAGAGTTCGTGGTGTGAGAAAATCCTACGAGAATTCGTGGGTGTGAGAAAATCCTGCGAAAGTTCGTGGGTGAGAGAAAAAAAGATTCCGCGAGAGTTCGTGGGTGAAAGGAGAAAAAAATCTACAAGAGTTCGTGGTTCTGAGAAAAAAAACTTATGAGAGATCACGGGGAAGAAAAATATTTGCGAGAATTCTACGGAAGGTCATGGGGGCGAGAAAAAAAAGCTGTAAGAGATCGTGGGAAAAAAATGCAAGAATTTTTGGATATGAAAGAAAGAAAAATTATGAAAACGAAGATGACGATAAGGCGAAACCACAACGACCATGATGATGGATTTATGAAAAGATTGTCCCAAACGACAAGAAATACAAAGATGATGAAGACAAAGATGATGAAAACGAGGATGAAAAATTGATCGCAACGATAAGCTGATTCAAGCGGATGATTTTCATGATTGGAGCGGATGATTCAATTTTTTTTAAATTTTGGCAAACTCTCGATTGAGTATCGTGAGTTTGAGGGGGGATGTTGACATATATGTTAATATATATTATTGTGAGAAAATATGGAGAATTGTCTTTACTGTATTGTTAGTAAAAAGGGAGAGTTACCTTAATATGTTAATTTTCATTATTGAGAATTAGGAATTTGCTATATAAATAATTGTGAAGTATTGTAATAAATTTTGAGGCGTATGCCTCCAATTGTGAATGAGAAGAGACATTGCGAGACTATTTTATCAATAACAACTAAAAAGTGACGTGAAGACGGGCCCATGACATGTGAACGACCATGTCACCCTTCGCGAACCACATTTTAGTTGAAATGGCACTTAAGGTGGCCAATGACGTGCTTGGGTCCATCTTGTCATGTATAGGCAGCCACATGACATGTGGACCGTAACGAAGGCATCATTTATACCAACCATCATTTTCGACTGGAGCAATTCTCAACAACGCAATTGATAAAAATCGATCCCATATTGTACCAATTTATGGCTAAAATTTACCAATCGCGTGGTAGATTTTGGCCATTTTTATTTTAGTTTAAGGTTGGATTTTTTATTAAAACATAAATTATTTATGTTTTATAATTTTATATATACACTATTCAAAGACAAATATAAGATTATACCGAATCAAACTACTCAATAAATGAAGACGATATTGGCGAAAAAATTTTAGTTTTAATTTTATAATTACATGGTTAAATTGAATAAAACTTAAATTTTATTTATTTTTGTCATGAAATCGACACACTCAAATATGATGAAATTAATATAAAAGTAAATAAATTTAATATAAATAATTTTTACCCCGAATATAAACTTGTGATACTAATGTGATCATGCAGTTTTAAAAATTAATTGCTACTTTGCTAGTACTAGCATAATAGTATTTTTTTTTTTATTTGAATAGTCCTCGTCAGTATGTTCATACGTTACAATCATAATATGTTATTTTAGCGTGATCATTATTATGTCCTCACCGTTTGCACATGCATATCCATATATCGCACAGCATTTCAGGGAGTTCGACGACGATGACCGTTGAACCATATTAACACGCATCCGGGAAGCAATTTTGCTGAGGGCCACGCACAAATATGTGGATTGATAGGCTTAAGCGTACGCCCGGGTAATTAATCTTTTAATCTTCTGTTAAATCTTTTGTGGTTAATATGTTCACATCCTCGTTAAGACGCAAACGTAGCACGTACAACATTTTGAACCATGCATTAATTCAGCCGTAACTAATAAGAGTGCAAAAATTCCTAACAGATATGGATAATTAACTAACAAACCCTAACTACCTAGTCAGCTTTGTCATCATTAATGATTACACTCGGCCGATTACGGGATGACACCTAATTTGCTTATAGATCTTTAAACTCTACATGCAGGTTAGTGGTTACATACCAAAATTACGTGGCAAAATAGCCTTCACTTCAACGCTTACATTTTAAATATATGGATAAATAAATATATTTTAAAAAAATAGATGGATAAATAAATTATTTCAAAATTAGACACACATGTAATGCTGTTATTCTACAAATCTAATTTAGGAAATGCACGACGATTTTTTTTTTTTTGAAGAAACAATACTTTTTTTTTAAAACATTAATTATTGTAGAACCAAACCTTTTTCTCGTAAAAAAATACCTAGTTTAAAACATGGAACTATGTCCTGGTTCTGAGAAAGTAAAAAACTACATCGTGGTTCTCCTAAAAATATTAAAGAAAAATATCTATATCTATATATTATAATGCCAGTAGATCGAAAAGTTACTAGAAGAGTTTATGATAATTATTTTAATTTTTCTTTTTTTAATTTTTTATTAAATTTTTTTCTTACACTAAATAGCACCTTAATTAGTAATTAATTACACCTATTAAATATAAATTATATTTACTTTATTTTATATATGAAAAATTTAGCAAACTTTATTTTAGTAATTGATATGGGCTGAAAATAAGCCCTAAAGACACATTTAATGTGGCATTAACTAGGCCGAGAATAGTCCAAACGTGGGGCTCACCAGCTGGGCCCAAAGCCCTGATTATAGTATTAATTTCGTAATTAATATTAAGGGTAATAAACAGCTCAGCAAATAAGAGTTGGGTAAGGATAATATCCCCTTCAGACTTATCCAATAAGGCATCCAATTCAATATGGAAACTGATTCCTACAAGGAATAGATCTAGAACATTCCTCAAAGACTTGCCCTCCAAGTCTCCAAATCTTACCATAATTCTAAGGCTTCTCAGCCTATATAAAGGGCCTGATCCCTCATCTCAGAACTACGTTTTATTGGCTTGATTCTCTAATTACAGAGATACGTAGGCATTCTGTGAGGACCGTTTAAGTCTCGAACGCAGAAGCAGCCATTAAAGCACGAAGCTCACGAATCCTAGCATTAAATATACAAACCCTAGCCGCAATAATTTCAACCTAGTTTTTATTCCACAACATTTGGCGCCGTCTGTGGGAAAAAGACATCAACCATGGTTACCACTCGAAGAACAACACCGGTCTCAACCGAGGCTACCTCTGGAACAGTCGTTCCACCAATCGCTGCTCCTCCTGTTGGTACAGGGCCAGGGTCTGTACCCCCATTGACGGAAACAAACCCTCGTAGTCAGGCCTCTCAACCACAAGGGACGGATCCCCCCGCTGAAAGATCTCAACCTGTAATCGTCCCTCTAGGACAGAAGGCTAACCCGCTCCAGATGGTGGTCTCTCCTCTCCCTCTGAGCAGCCGCCCGCCGCTTCACAGTCTCTCCACTTCTTCGCTCCCTGTCAACACCAACCCAATGTATGGGCTGCCTAATTACCCCCAAGATCCAAGGGATCCAGGACCAAGCGGTCATGCTCGGCTGATCCATGGGCAACAACAATCCCCTTATCTTAGAGGCCCGACCCCTCCTGAACCAGGATACTATGATTACTCTGGTCCTTATACCGGAGATTCGTCATCTGAAGACGATGATCGAGACGAAGCCCCAAGGAGGCGACGCGCTAGTAAGGAACCTCTGAGGAGGAATCCATCAAACCGAGATGGTCCTTTAACAATTGCAGAGAAAATTAAGGCTTATGAAGCCGAGATTCAGAAGCTGAAGGACGACCAAGCAAGGGAGCTAGAGAGACAGAACCCTGATCAGACTCGACCTCCTCCGACTTCAGGAGGGATTCCCTTCATAGATCTGGAGAGGTCTTCAAGGAGACACCGAAGGGCTGAAGCCCCAACCAGAGGAACTACCAGGGTGGAACTCCCCAAGAATAATCCTAGAGATTTGATGCTACAAGGAGATCTGGATGATCCGACCCCTCCATTCACTGAGGAGGTGATGAATGCACATATCTCCCGAAAGTTTAAGATGCCCACGATCAAAGCTTACGATGGAACGGGGGATCCCGCAACTCATGTGAGAACGTTTACAAGCGCATTGTTACTACAGCCTGCTAACGATGCCCTTAAGTGTAGGGCGTTCCCCCAAACCCTGTCGGGCATGGCGCAACGTTGGTATAGTCGTTTACCTCCAAACTCGATTAGCTCTTTCAAGGAGTTGAGTACCGCTTTTGTCAGTCAATTCATTAGCGGAAGAATTCATGAGAAAAGTTCCGCATCCCTTATGTATGTAACACAGGGAAAGAATGAGAACTTAAGAGATTACATCAAGCGATTCACTAAGGAAACCCTGAATATCACCGATTTGGAAAATAAGGTGGCCATGGTAGCCTTGCAGCATGGAACCACGGATCTCTTTTTTAAGAGGTCGTTGGCAAAACACCCCCCTGAAAGCATGGATGAACTTCAACGAAGGGCGGATAAGTATATAAAAGCTGAGGACAGCATCAAGAAAGAAGCCGCGTTGGGCAATGGAGGGAACAAGCGGAAGCAAGAACAAGAGTACGATGCTAGGGACAAGTATCCCCGAGCTAGCAGAGACTCTGAATCTGCTCCAAAAAAGAACTCGGGTCCAAGGTTTTCCGAGTATGCCAGACTTAATGCTCCAAGAAGCCAGATCCTGTTGGACATTGAAAAGGAAAAGGACTTCCGATGGCCGAAGCCACTTAGAGGAGACCCAGCTAAGCGAAATAAGGAGCAATACTGCAGGTTCCACAAAGATGTGGGACATGACACCGACGATTGTAGGCAACTCAAGGATGAGATTGAGTTCTTGATACGAAGAGGAAAACTAAGTCAGTTCACCAAGGGTGATGATCGTGGGAACCAGAGAAGGGACAATGACAGAAGGGACAATGAAAGGAGAGATAATAATAGGAGGGATGACAACCATGATCGCAATCCACAGCCCCGAAGGGCAGTTATCAATATGATCTGGGGAGGTCCGACAGCAGCTGGCACGACTAAGAATTCTCGAAAGGCTTATGCTAGAGAAGTAATGCACATTGTGGGAGAAGCCCCGAAGCGTGCTAAAACCGAGATGGTAATTGGTTTCGATGATTCAGACTTGGAAGGAGTGAAATTCCCTCATGACGACCCGCTGGTCATAACTCCCGTGATTGGAAACTCAGAAGTAAAACGAGTCTTGATAGACAATGGGGCTTCTGTGGATATTTTATTTCATGATGCATTTGTAAAGATGGGTTACAACGACTCCCAACTGACCCCTACAAACATGCCTATATACGGGTTTAACGGAGTGGAGTCCAACGTTGAAGGGACTATTCAGCTACCCGTGACTATTGGGCAGGAGCCTAAAGAGGCGACTCAGATGTTGAATTTCTTGGTGATCAAGGCAGCATCAACATACAACGCAATCCTTGGAAGGACTGGACTTCATGCGTTTAAGGCTGTGGCCTCTTCCTATCATATGAAAATTAAGTTTCCGACACGGAATGGTGTCGGAGAACAAAAGGGTGATCAGAAGATGGCAAGAAGTTGCTATGTGGCCGCACTGAGGGCCGATGGAGTCGGGGGGCAGGTCCTTCCGATTGAAGACATGGATGTCCGCGATGATGAAGAGCATAGAGGGAAGCCAGCAGAGGATTTGATTCCCGTACCTCTAGAACCTAATGATCCTGAAAAAGTTACTTATGTTGGAGCATCTCTGAAAGAACCCCTGAAGGGCAAGTTAATAGAATTCTTACAGAAGAATAGCGACGTGTTCGCTTGGACAGCAGCTGATATGCCAGGGATTGACCCCCAACTCATAACTCATAAGTTAAATGTTGATCCCAAAAGGAAGGCAAT
The DNA here is from genome assembly GCA_036435485.1 of Saposhnikovia divaricata. Lineage (NCBI taxonomy): Eukaryota > Viridiplantae > Streptophyta > Magnoliopsida > Apiales > Apiaceae > Saposhnikovia > Saposhnikovia divaricata. The sequence goes on from CM071596.1 coordinate 116,201,637, forward strand.
AAAGCAGAAGAAGAGAAACTTTGCTCCGGAAAGGCAAGAAGCCATTAGGCAAGAAGTGGATAAGCTCTTGGAAGCTGGTTTTATTGAAGAGATTCAGTTTCCTGAATGGTTAGCGAACCCAGTCATGGTCAAGAAAGCAAATGGGAAGTGGAGAATGTGTATAGACTTCACTGACCTGAATGATGCATGCCCAAAAGATTGTTTTCCCCTGCCGAGGATTGATATGTTGATAGATGCCACAGCTGGACATGAGATGTTAAGCTTCATGGATGGATTCAGCGGCTATAATCAGATTAAGATGCACAAGGATGACATACCTAAGGTATCTTTCATAACTGACTTTGGTGTCTTCTGTTATCTTGTCATGGCTTTTGGTCTAAAGAATGCAGGAGCTACTTACCAACGATTGGTGAATAAGATATTCGCCCATCTGATTGGAAAAACCATGGAGGTATATGTTGATGACATGTTAGTCAAGAGCCTACTTAAGGCTGATCATATCAAGCACCTCGGAGAGGCATTTGAAGTGCTGAGGCACCATAAGATGATGTTGAATCCCGCCAAGTGTGCTTTTGGCGTTGGATCTGGGAAGTTTTTAGGGCTGATGGTTTCAAAAAGAGGCATTGAGGCCAATCCTGACAAGATCAAGGCGATTTTAGACATGGAGCCACCACGCTCTATAAGAGATGTGCAGAGGTTGACAGGTCGAGTTGCAGCTTTAGGAAGATTCATCTCCAAGTCTGGAGACAAATGCTTGCCTTTCTTCCAAGCGTTAAAAAAGGTGAAAAATTTTGAGTGGACACCTGAGAGCCAAGAGGCCTTTGAGCAACTGAAGAAGTACATGGTTGAAGCCCCGTTGTTGACCAAACCAAGTCCTGGGGAGATTCTTAGTTTATACCTGGCGGTATCCGAACAAGCCCTGAGTGCTGTCCTTATTCGGGAAGAGGAGAAGGTCCAGAAACCTATCTACTATGTGAGCAAAGTGTTGCATGGGGCTGAGTTGAATTACTCACCCATAGAAAAGTTTGCTTTGGCATTAGTAACTGCCTCAAGAAAGCTGCGGCCTTACTTTCAGGCACATAAGATTCAAGTTCTGACAAACCAACAGTTGGGGAACATATTGCATAGCCCTAAGGCCAGTGGAAGGCTAATCAAATGGGCGATTGAGTTAGGAGAGTTTGATATCACATACAAGCCTCGGACAGCTATCAAAGCTCAGGCATTGGCTGACTTCGTGGTTGAATGCACTATTAACAACCAAGAAGTCGGGGGGCAAGAGATAATGACTACCCCTAGGCAAGAGGAAAAAGAAGAAGAACTTACACCTGATCTGAAGGAATATTGGGTGCTCTATTTTGATGGAGCATCAAAAACAAAATCTAGTGGTGCAGGTTTGGTTTTGCAAAGCCCCGATGGGTTCACAGTTGAGTACGCTTTAAAGTTGGATTTCCTTACTACCAACAATGAGGCGGAGTATGAGGCATTAATAGCTGGTTTGGGCTTAGCCAGAATCATGAGGGTCAAAAATCTCAAAGTTTGTGGAGATTCAAGGCTTGTGGTATCACAAGTAAATGGTGAATTCGAGGCTAAGGATGAGACTATGGCAAAATACTTGAGAGTAGTAAAGGCTGTTATGTCCCAGTATGAGGAGTGCTATGTTGAGCACATTCCAAGAGAGGAAAACATTAAGGCCGATGCCCTATCTAAATTTGCTTCTTCCGAGATAGAAAATTATGCTGGGAGTGTCTACTTTCAGGTCTTGAAGGCCCCGACCGTTAATTCAAAGTTATTGGCACCAATCGATATAGGAGGCTCTTGGATAGACCCTATCAAGGCACACCTTGAGACCGGATGGCTCCCAGACAATGCCTTGGAGGCACGAAAACTTTCAGTAAGAGCATTGAGATACACTTTGATTGAAGGCATTTTGTATAAGAGGTCGTTTGTCATCCCATACTTGAAATGTTTAAGGCCTCAAGAGGCAAGAGAAGCATTGGAAGAAGTTCATGAAGGGATTTGTGGCCAACACTTGGGGGGCAGAGCCCTAGCTCACAAGATAATTCGTTTAGGGTTCTATTGGCCGGAGATGTTGGCTGATGCACAAAACTATGTCAAGAGATGTGAGAGATGCCAGAAGCATGCCCCAATTGTGAGGCAACCGCCTGAGATGTTGACCTCGATTAACTCTCCCATTCCATTTGCAATGTGGGGGATGGATATACTTGGACCCTTTCCCATGGCTTCAGCACAGAGGAAATTCCTGATAGTGGCAATTGATTACTTCACTAAGTGGATTGAGGCTAAACCCCTGGCCAAAATAACCACCAAGCAAGTTTCCCAGTTCTTTTGGGAGAACATCATCTGCAGATACGGAATCCCACGAATCCTTGTGACAGACAATGGGACACAATTCAATAATGAAGAGTTCAAGAAGTATTGTGAAGAGAATGCGATTGAGCTCCGTTTTACCTCGGTGGCACACCCTCAAGCCAATGGGCAAGCTGAGGTAGCTAATCGAATTATCCTTGATGGACTGAAAAAGAGGGTCGAACGCTCTAGGAACACTTGGGTAGATGAATTGTTGCCCATACTTTGGGCATATCGTACCACTTGTAAGGTAACGACTGGAGCAACCCCATTTTTGTTGGCTTATGGAGCCGAGGCAGTTGTGCCTTTAGAGATCATGCAAGCATCACCTCGAGTTGAGGCATATGAGCCAGAAACTAATGACGAAGGAATGAGACTTGCCCTTGACTTAATTGATGAGGTTAGAGATGGAGCTAATGCAAAGAATGCTGAATATCAGAAGAGAGCATCTTTTCACTACAACCAGAGAGTTAAAGAAAGATTCTTTCGACAAGGTGACATGGTTTTAAGGAAGATTGAAGCCTCAGGAGTTGGCCAGAAAGGGAAGTTAGCACCAAACTGGGAAGGACCATATCTAGTCAGAAAGGTGTTAGGGCAAGGATCCTACAAGTTAGAAACCTTGGACGGGGTTGAGGTGCCCCGAACTTGGCATGCTGTGAACCTCAAAGTTTATTATGTCTAAGTCCTTTTGACAAAGGCTTGGACTTTTACCTATTTATTAAGAATAAGGTTCGAATGAAACCATTTTAGAGCATGTTGCTCCCAGTAGAAGATAGAATATTTATGTAAGGGTTGAACCCATTCTATTGATATCTTTTGACAGCATAATGGAATTTATACTGTTTTCTCTATGAGTTATTTCTCTTTGTTAAAATAAACACGAAAGGCAAACGTTGAACTAGCTTGTGAGTTTAGTACCAGCCAGGAGGCCAAGTACTTGAGAAATTCTAAAAGTTTAACGAACTATAAAAAAAATGAGAATGTGGAAACAAAAGAAACTACTACATAAATAAGTTAAGTCATAAGCCCCGAAGGGCAAAAGTTCAGAATAAATAAAGACAAACAGAAATAAGCCACGCAGGGCCATCTATGCATCTAAGTCCTCAATAACAACATCTCCCTGGGTAGAAGAAGGATCTGCTGTCTCTACTCCAGGAGAAGAAGGTGGATCCTGAGTGGGTTGAGAGTCCCCATCTACTGCTGTCTCAGTAGCAACCTCCAGAGTGTCTGTCAATCCAGGGATAGCAGGTACCGGGAACTTCTCCAGGGATACCCCCTCGATCTTCCCACTCAGCTCCTCGATGATCCCCTCCCAACACTCCTTGAAGGTGCCAGGAAAGTTTGCATCATACTCGGCATTCAGGACATCTTGAAGTCCTTAGAAGCCTTGTAATCAGCAATGATGTGTTCCCTGTTCTGCTGCACCTCCAGCTGTAGCTTCCTGTTCTTCTCCTTCTCAGCAGCCAGCTCCTTCTCCACCTCCCTAAAACGAGCAAAGTTTGCCTCGGAGGCATCAAAGTATCTGTCCCTGTCCCTCTCAGCAATGGTCTTATCAGCACGCACCTCCTTCAGGTTATGAACAGCGGCCTGAAGGTAGGCGTTCATCTGCAAAGGAAACAAGTAAATAAGGGAAAAGTAAATGCAATTAAATTGAAGAAGTTGAATAAGAAATTACCGAAGCAACAGCTTGAGCCCCGAGAAGCTCAATCTGCAAGTCATCAGAGGACTCCACAATGTGAATCCTATCTCGTGGAGTAACCACGCTCCTGGACCACTCAGCTGCAGCCCTAGAATCACCTACAGCTGTGTCCCTATTGCATAAACCCCATCCCACTGTAAAGGGAGTGAGGTCTTCCTCAATAGGAACTGGCTTTTCTTGAAGAAAAGCAGGAACACGCTCCACCGCGGGAGAAGCCTCATCTGTCCTGGCCCTTTTGGCCCTAGGGTTCTCTGTTACCACCCTAGCAGTGGCAGCAGTCTCCCTCTGCCTAAAAATTGCTCCCAGAGCAGTTTTGGCTGCAAAATGATTACAAGAAAGTTAGAAAATTATATCTAGCATAAAATGTTAACAAGGCAAGAGGTGAGAATTACCCTCAGGGCCCAAATCGCTTAGCCCATGGGCCTGCAACGAATCTTCAGAAATCAAATTTGCACATTGATGCAAATTATCGGATGTTAACAAAGTTATGGCAGCCTCTTCTTCCACGCCAAATTTTAAACTCCTGACAGGCCCATCAACGGCTCTACAGAAGTTGGGCCGAAAATAGTTGTCCCAGTCATCCCCATCCAAAAAGATATAAAACCATTCCCTCTTCCAATTAGGAAGGGAATCAGGAGCGGAATCCGAAACAAAACAAGAACGGGCTAAAGAACGGTGTTGGATTTTGACCCAGCCCGAATTGTCAGAAGAATTGACAAATTTGAATAAATACCGAAAAACAGAAATACTGGGCTCAAGCCCATGTTTCTTACATTGGACCAAGAAACAATAGATAAAACGCCATGCATTTGGCATAAGTTGGGTTGGACAAACCCGGGCTTTGGCCAAAAGGCGATAAACAAAAGGAGGAGGAGGTAGGTGAAAACCAGCATAAAAAGTCTCTTTATAAATCCTAATGGCCCCAGGCTTTGGGTGACAAGCCCTTTCGTTTGAGGCCGGAACAACGGCCCTATAAGGCCCATTAATATGAAAAAGTTGGGCTAGAATGTCTACCCTATGTTGTTTGTATTTCGATTTATATTCATAAGCATCTAAATGAAGCATATTTGGAAAAGCTTGACCAAACTCATTTAAAAGATCTCTAAGGGAAAAAACACTGGCATGGACAAGAGATGTTTTAGGGTTCTTACCCCTTGTAAGCCGTGGAGCGGTGGTAGAAGTGTTAGCAAGTTGTGACTGGCCTGAAGAGCTAGAGTCCTCCATTGATATGCTTCCCTTGAAGACTTGAAACCCAGAAATGTTGAAAAAAGAGGTTGAAGAAGATGAAGATTCAACGATCTTCAAACAGAAACTGGAAAACAGGGCGGAGGAAAGACGCCGGAAATCGCCTCACGACAGAACCCTAGCAGAGCTTTTTGAAAAGTATTTGTGGTAAAGGAGAGATAATTTTTGCTGAATAGTGAGATGAGAAATGAGGGATGCACACTACTCTTTTATAGAGTTCATGGTTGGTCACTCAACCGGTTATATCCAGTAAATGGGCTGTCAACAGGTGACCGGGCCTTTGAATAGGCGGGAAGCCCATGAAATTCAAATTTTGAAATAATTCTAGAATGTTCTACGACTTTTTTAGAAAATAGGATAAAAGCCCATCAGAATTTAAAGGCAGGAGGCCCAATTAAAAGGGCATACCCACGCCCAGGAAACCAAACCTCCTAGGCGTGCCTAAGGAAGGTGTCTCCTTGGCGGGGGTACCCACGCCCAACTTGATTTTCTTTAAAGAAGGCTATACCCACGCCCAGGAGACCAAACCTCCTCGGCGTGCCTAAGGAAGGTGTCTCCTTGGCGGGGGTACCCACGCCCAACTTGATTTTCTTTAAAGAAGGCTATACCCACGCCCAGGAGACCAAACCTCCTCGGCGTGCCTAAGGAAGGTGTCTCCTTGGCGGGGGTACCCACGCCTAACTCGACTTTCCTTAAAGAAGGCTCTACCCACGCCCAGGAGACCAAACCTTCTAGGCGTGCCTAAGGAAGGTGTCTCCTTGGCGGGGATACCCACGCCTAACTCGACTTTTCTTAAAGAAGGCTATACCCACGCCCAGGAGACCAAACTTCCTAGGCGTGCCTAAGGAAAGTGTCTCCTTGGCGGGGGTACCCACGCCCAGCTCGATTTTCTTTAAAGAAGGGCATACCCACGCCCAGGAGACCAAACTTCCTAGGCGTGCCTAAGGAAAGTGTCTCCTTGGCGGGGGTACCCACGCCCAGAAAGCATTTCAAGGAACGCAGGTATACCCACGCCCAGGAGACCAAACTTCCTAGGCGTGCCTAAGGAAAGTGTCTCCTTGGCGGGGGTACCCACGCCCAGGAAGCATTTCAAAGGGCAAAGATACACCCACGCCCAGGAGACCAAACCCCCTAGGCGTGCCTAAGGAGGGTGTCTCCTTGGCGGGGGTACCCACGCCCAGGAAGCATTTTTTGCCAGGATGACTTTTTTAAAGTTAATCCTTTAAAAATTCCTAAATTATTAGGAAAAATTACAAAAATACCTGTTGGTACATAAAAATTCCTAAATTATTAGGAAAAATTACGAAAAATACCTGTTGGTACCTAAAAATTCCTAAATTATTAGGAAAAATTACAAAAATACCTGTGAGTACATAAAAATTCCTAAAATATTAGGAAAAGTACAAAAAAATACGAGGAAAGTTATAGAAATATTTTCTTGACAGATTGAGTAGTAATTTATGTTAATAATGCATAAAAACTCTATGAAAGTGCCGAAATTGCTAAAAGCAAGCACAAATTAAAGCCTCGAATAAGGCAAATCGTCGTAAATGTGTAGGTCGCTCCACACTTTACAACCAAGACGATACTTGTGAAACACTAGTGTAAACCAAAATTCCCATATAAGGGTAATTAAGAAGTCCCAGGTAAGGGATAAAAACGACCCCGAGTCTCGATTAAGACAAATATAACTTCTATGAAAACCTGATCAGTTTTCCTTAGAAGTTGGGGGGCAAATGATATGGGCTGAAAATAAGCCCTAAAGACACATTTAATGTGGCATTAACTAGGCCGAGAATAGTCCAAACGTGGGGCTCACCAGCTGGGCCCAAAGCCCTGATTATAGTATTAATTTCGTAATTAATATTAAGGGTAATAAACAGCTCAGCAAATAAGAGTCGGGTAAGGATAATATCCCCTTCAGACTTATCCAATAAGGCATCCAATTCAATATGGAAACTGATTCCTACAAGGAATAGATCTAGAACATTCCTCAAAGACTTGCCCTCCAAGTCTCCAAATCTTACCATAATTCTAAGGCTTCTCAGCCTATATAAAGGGCCTGATCCCTCATCTCAGAACTACGTTTTATTGGCTTGATTCTCTAATTACAGAGATACGTAGGCATTCTGTGAGGACCGTTTAAGTCTCGAACGCAGAAGCAGCCATTAAAGCACGAAGCTCACGAATCCTAGCATTAAATATACAAACCCTAGCCGCAATAATTTCAACCTAGTTTTTATTCCACAACAGTAATATAATAATTTTTTTTCATTGAAAATGATGAGTTATAATTTAACACTAAATCTTTCAAACCCTAAATAAGATTATTTTTAGATAAAATGCAGCTTAAAGTTATTAATATTGTTTCATTTTTTTATTTCATATTCAATATCAATGTAAAAAAATGAAATTTTTTTTTGAATTTTTTGTATTGTTTTTGATAACATCTTAATTAATCATTAGTTAAAATAATTAAATATATATGTAATTTACTTTTATTTTTTATATAAAAGTTTAGAAAAATATATTTTAGCATTATTATTATTATTTCAATATTAAAAATTAATAATCAATAGAAAAGTAAGAATATATTTAAGATGACGACTTAAAATTACTTATATCGTGTCATTTTTTATTTTTCATTTAAGATTTCTGCAATATTTCGGGTAATTGGAGGACCGATGTTAATTTTTTGGAAAAAATTTATTAGTTGTGAAAATTTACTAAATCATCATAAGTTATATATATATATAATCTTCGATTAATATCTAGAATTGATGCAAAAGTAATATCAACATGTTTTCATTTTTACATAAGAACTCTGACCAACTTCATTGAGCTGAATCAACCCCCTTTCTCGATCAAATAAATTGATAAAGAAATTATACCTATTGTTCTATTAAATTGTGAAGAAATAATATTTTATATTTAGATTTTCATAAAATTATCAAAATTTTATATATAAAACTAAAATTAAAATTGAAATATGGTAGATTGAAGAAGACCGAAAACTCGAAAAAGCTTGGAACATTTTCGAAATATATTTCTTGAGTTATCTCTTTTTTGAATTTTTTAAATATATTTTTGCATAATTTTATAGTATTATAATTATTCATTAATTACGCCTATTATAAAATATATATGTAATTTACTTTATTTAATTTATACCAAAATTTAGCAAAATTGGCATTATAATTATAATTTTAGTATAAACTATTAATTATCTATAAAAAAGTAAAAACACTTTCAGGCAAGATGACAACATAATTTACATATATCATGTCATTTTTTATTTCCCATTTAACATTATTGTATTTTTTCAGGCGATTGAAAGATAGATGACTTTAATTTTTCAAAAAATTCTTTATCAGTTGTAATGCGAAATCGTGTAAATAATGATAAATTATGACAATAAATAAATTTTTTTAGTTAACATCTAAAATTGCTACACAATGAACATCTAAAGATTTTTAGTTTTGCACATGAATAAATTACACATGTGACCAACTGGATTCAATTAAATCAACTTGGTCCCTTTAATCGATAAGAAAATTGTACATCCGTTGCTCCCATAAATTTTACCGAATTAAATTAATATTCTAATAAATTAATTTATTACATTATTTTTGAGAATGTATGTTATGAGAGAGGTGTCGGTTTTTAAGAACGTTATTTAGTTATATTTAATATCTTTAATTTTATATCATAAAAATAATGATTATATTGTAATCGTTAATTTTTATGTTTTAATTTTTTCAAAATTGTTAAATTTTATATATATTATGAGAGTATTCTTCTAACTAATAATTCAAGTAAATTGTTTGAATCAATTTTTAAAAGAAAATTCTAACAATAGTTATCATTTTTTGTAATTAAAAATTTGTATTTTCTTTTTCTTTTTCTTCCTTCTAAAAATTATTAAAATTTTACCATTTAATAAATAATGCTTGAAAAGTTTTTATATATTTGTTTAATTTCAAATTTAATTTAGAATTTTTTTTAATATTACAAAAGTTTTAATTCTTATTTGTTTTATCATGCATAAATTAAACTAGCATAAAAGCCCGTGTAAGGCACGGGCCTCTATATAAATATCTCTAATCTTGTTCTAAAGAATAAGGTAGCGGGTGGTTTAATAATTTCTGATCTGCGAACTCGTAATTATGAAATTGTAATATGAGTAGTGATATGTGTTAATAGTGAATGTCAATATGGATTGTATATAGACACCAATAATAATATTGTTGGGTATGATGTACAAGTCTGATTTATGAACGGGGACCGTGTAATTATAAATTTGAGAGATTAAGATGATAATTTTTATCTTTCCATAGTGATAGACACTGCTTTCATATCAACACAATCGTCCACAATTAGCCGCAAGTGATAACATACTCATTAAAATATTTTAAGTGAAAATGACATGATTTAACTATAAGATTTTGCTTCCCTTAAAATATGTCAATGTCATCTCTATTGCAAGTCTATAATGCAATGTTCTCACACCAGTCTTGAACCTATAAAACCAAAATCCCTATAGAAAATAGAATGAGGTTGCAAAGAAAATTTTTAAAAAAATGACAAATAAATAAATAATAAAATTATAGTTCATATCATTTTACATAAGATCAACTTGGAAGAAGTATATTATGTTAGTTATGTTTATCTTATGTCCAAAAGTAGATTAGATATTACGTAATTGTTTCATTTATTATGAGTAACTAATTCCCTAATCCGGGAATTAGGTAGTATTCAATGGTTACTATGCTTGTGTAGTTATATTGTGATTTCTCTGCCTTGTTAATCTATTGTTGAGTGCTTAACACAATTAAGGAAGTCGCGAACCCTTAATTGTATCTTTAGAAATTGTAATGAATCGGGAGAGGATCATAACTTTTGATTTCATCTTACATTTTTCTAAATATATATTATAACTCAATCAATACATATTATTGAAATGTTAAATTATGAAAACTCATTTTTGACTAAAATTCAATTATTTTATATGCTTTTTGAAAATTAATGTAAATTACTTAATATAATTTAATAATTTCACAATACCGATTAATAATTTATAAATTGACTATAACATATATGGACAAATATACTGTTTTTCATAATTAAAAAATTATATAAAGGTAATATACAAGACTATAAATGATAATTTTTAAAATGTTAAGTAGTGTCTATATATTTAAAGTTTCATTTATCAATCTAAATTATATGACATAATGCATCATTTTAATGTATTATATAAAATATGTAGTATCATAATTTATAGTCAAGTAATAATACGACGGGTTATTACTAATAATAACTAATAATTTTATAATATGTATGATCTAAAAAATCATATCTTATTTTCATCTAACAATACATATTTATATTTTTCTTAAACAACATAAATCTTATTTTTAAAGTTCTTCTTTTTAAACATAAATTCAAAAGTTTTTCTAAATGGTTGGTCGACCAAAATCTCTAATTTAACTCACATTTTTAATTTTTTGTAAACCTAAAATTGTATGATCAACTTATAATTATGTTTGATTTTATAAATAGAATATAAATATTTATTGAAACATAATCTTAGTGATAGATAGATAGAATTAAGAGGGTGATGGCTCAGAATACCCACAAATTAAATACACATAACCAAAATATCCACCGCCAGTCAGCACGACCCTAAATACCCACGGGACACGCTACTGGTGGTGGAGCATCTTCAGACACGCTACTGGGAATGTAGTGTCGCTTAGACACGCTGGTGGAGAAAGCGTATTGCTTGGTCACGCTGGTGGCAGAGGTGAACAGTAGCTTGAGATACGCAACTGTCAAATGCGCATCTTAAGATACGCATTTGCCAGTTGTGTATCCATCGTCTTCTCCAAAATCAGAGAAACACGAGCTGGCGATTCCGATGGCGAAAATCACAGAAATGCTCCGTTCACAGCCTACAGGTACTTTCCTGTAACGTGTTATACATCATTCGAATCGTCTTTCGACGATCTACAATCCTATACCCATCTTAAATCATTTGGTTTGCCGGAATTTAAACCCCCAAATCAAACCATCTCTTCTCCCTCATTTTTTCCGACGACCTCGTATGTGCCCCTGCAGGGACAGATTCGATAAAATAAATTGGGTAAAACGAAGAGGAAGCAGTGGTGGTTGGTTTGGTGTGCTCAGATACGGTGGAGGTGGCCGGAGAGAGGCGGAGAGATTGGATAGATTCGAGAGAGCTGGGAGAGATGAGAGAGGCACAGTGATTGCTACAGTACTTCAGACACACTACACGCAGTAGCGTGTCCCGTGGGTAGTCAGGGCCGGTCCTTCCGAAAATCAGTATTTTGGGCCATGGGTACCTCATTTTGAGGTATTTTGGTCATTTTCTCTAGAATTAATAGATAATAGATTTGTTGTATCTTTAAGTTCTACGAGTTCGATATATTCAATTGACCTAATTATTATATATTTGTGTTCGATTTTCATCGGGAATGTGATTCTTGTTTACGTTTTTGTATTAAGTTTAATAAGAGATATAGTTTCATTTAAAAATATAAAAATAAAAATTGTAACATAATTGATATCCATTGAATTATAAAAAACTACAAAATATTAAAAATTTATAATAATGACTGAATGTATAGTTATATTATATACACAAACTAAAAAAAGGGAGTTATATAAAAATATAAACTAACATTTTATATAGTTATATATAAAATTACGAAAATTGGAAAAAAACGAAATTACATAAATAATGTAAACAAATATTTTATTTATTCAAAAGTTATAACAAGAGAAGAAGAGGATGTGATTAATCTAGTAAGATTTTTTAAGTAAACTCAAGAATTAATGTAGCACACTTGGTTATGACATGAGATTCTTGAGCGGAGGTTAAAGGTTCGATTCTCACTGAATACACAAAGGAACATGTTTTTAGTATAAATTATAAAATGGTGGCACTTTTGTAATTTTTTAACTTGAAAGGGTAAAATGGACATTTCATAGCTATTTTATTGGCAATTTTTACCCTTGTGTTCTCTTATTATATATAGTAATAGATGTACAATATCACGATTTTTTACTAATATTTATGATTTATTAAAAATAATTTTTTGAAATCGCACGATAGCATGGCATATTTAATTTTTTTTTGAATAAAAGATTTAATTCATTAATAAAAACCATACAGCATCTACAAGAATAATCGAGTCGAACAAACCGTAAAAAGATATAATCGCAGATTAATCCAGTTTTCTTAGACCTCCTGGATATACCATCAAGCGATTTGTTGAAACAGATATATGTACATATACCCGCTTCGCCACATCTGGTTTGAGCTATCGACCATACATGCAATTCCATAAAAACTTTCATCGCTAAATTAAAATATTGAAAATCCTGCAGATCTAACATCGCAGACATTAATTCATTGCAAAACAAACAAAAAACACACAAAGCTCTCACAAGGAGAGAATAAACAAAACCCAAATAAATTGGGAACAAACTCAACAAAGAACATATTTAAAATAAATAAAAGCCTAACATATGGCTCAATCTTATTGAACTGGAAAAAGAAAATTTAGAAAAATGAATGAAGACCCGAAGGAGAATTAAAATGGATGAATGAGGCTTTAAACGGAGAAGATGACAGATCAGAAGAAAATGAGGGGCGGCTATTATGGAAGATGGAAGGAGGATTAGGGGGGGCGGCAGCTGACTCTCCGGGTGTTGGTTGATCAATTTCTAGCATGGAATAATTAATTAGTTATTATTCATAATAAATCGGTTTCCTTTGATAAGGAAATTATACAGTAAAATCTTTGTTATCGTAAGACGTAAGAATTGAGGGCGCAGGCCCCTGGCAAGGCGTATTTATATTTATCATCAGAGATCGACGTCCAAGAAAGAAATACGAAATACATATAAGTATGATCACTTGGATAAGTTGTAAAAACTGGATTAAAAGTTTTGGTTTTTCTGAAAATCAGGTTAAATTTTATCCTCAGGTATATAAATTCGAAATAAATCGAAGTAAATTAATTAAAATATAATTAATTTGAATAATTCACAAGTTGACTATAAATTTTCATTGTTATTTATTTGTGCATTTAGTAATCATATTTTACTTCGGAAATTGAACTAAATTCTTCATTATTCTCGATGTGAGACTAAGATTTTATAAATTCTCCCACTTAACTCCTGATGTCCTCGTCAGGCATGAACGGATAAATTATAATAGGTCCGGATTGTTTCTCTCGATCCTCTAACCATTGTGGTATAATATTAGCTTAGTACCTGATATGGGCTAAAAATAAACCCTAAAAACACAATTAATGATGCATTATTTATAACCAAGTTTGGTCCAAATACAAAGCCCATTAATGAGGTCCGAAATCCTAATTAAATATTAATTTCGTAATTAATATTAGGGGCTAATTGATAGCTTGCGAATAAGAGCCAAATAAGGATATTATCTCTATAAAGAGTAGCCTCCAAGGCACACGGTCATACAAGGAAACAGACTCCTACAAGGTAGGAGTCTAGAACCTTCCAAAGGGAGGTGACTTGCCCACCAAGTCTCCTAACCCTACTCTAAATCTTAGGCTCCTAACGCCTATATAAGGGCCTAACCCCTCATTCTCAGAACTACGTTGGCTTGATTCTCTAGCAATACAGAGATATGTAGGCATCTTGTGAGGACTGTTTAGTCTCGAACGTAAGAACATCCATTAAAGCTCGAAGCTCACCATCCCTTGTATTTAATACATACAAACCCTAGCCGCAATTTACAAACCCTCGTTTTTATTCTACAACATTTGGCACCGTCTGTAGGAAGACAACATCAACCATGGTTACCACACGAAGAACAACACCAGTCTCAGCCGAGGCCATCCCCGCTACTTCTGTTCCACCTGCTGACACTGAACAAGGGAACGTACCCCCATCAACAGGGGCGATTGCTCAAACCCAAGTTTCTCAACCAATAGGGACGACTCCCCATGCTTAAAGAACTCTACCGGTGGTTGTCCACCCCGGTCAGGAGACTATTCAACTTCAGATGGTGGTCTCTCCTCTGGCCAGCCGTCCACCACTCTTAGGAGTTCAAATCTCCTCCACCGTGCTCCCTACGAATACCGACCCGATGTACGGGCTGCCTAACTATCAACCAATTCAAAGGGACACTAGACCAAGCGGTCACACCCTGTAGATACATGAACCTTATCAACCTTCCTACGTTAGAGGCCTGGGCCCTGATCAAGGATATGATGATTACTCTGGTCCCTATACTGATGACTCATCATCTGAGGTCGCTGATCGTGACGAAGCCCCGAGGAGGCGACGTACCAGTAGAGAACCTCGAAGGAGGACTCAAACTATCCATGATGGACCCCCTCTGACAACTGCTGAGAGGATCAAGGTTTATGAGGCTGAGATCTTAAAGCTAAAGGACGACATGGCAAGAGAGCAAGCGAGACAAAATCAGAATCGACCTCCTCCGAATTCAGGAGGGATTCCCTTTGTTGATTTGGAGAGGTCCTCAAGAGACAGAAAAGGGCTGATGCCCCAACTGGAAGAAAAACGAGGGTGGAAACCCCCAGGGGTAACCCCAAAGATCTAATGCCACTTAGGGATCCTAATGATCCCACACCCCAGTTTACCAAGGAGGTGATGAATGCTCGTGTTTCTAGGAAGTTCAAGATGCCGACAATTAAGGCTTATGATGGAACGGGTGATCCCGCAAATCATGTCAGGACGTTCTTAAACGCACTGCTGTTGCAGCCCGCAAGTGATGCTCTAAAGTGTAGGGCGTTTCATCAAACCCTGTCGGGTATGGCTCAAAGGTGGTATAGCCGTATGCCTGCAAATTCGATTGGCTCTTTTAAGGAGTTTAGTGACACTTTTGTCATCCAATTCATTAGCGAAAGAATTCATGAAAAAGCTTTGCATCTCTTATGTATGTGGTGCAAGGAAAGAACGAAAATCTAAGGGATTTCCTCAAGCGATTCACTAAGGAGACACTAAATATCATTGATCTGGAAAATAAGGTGGCCATGGTAGCCCTGGAGCACGGAACCACGGACCTCTTCTTTAAGAGGTCAATTGCAAAACATCTCCATGAGAACATGGCTGAGCTCCAATGAAGGGCTGATAATTATATTAAAGCTGAGGATAGCATGAAGAAAGAGGCCACAATAGGTGATAAGTGGATTTTATATCCACTTGGATCGCTTCAATTCGGCTTAAATTGATTATTTTGGACTCAAGTTTGTTATAGTTTGATGTGTTTTGCATAGTTGTGCAGATTTACAAGAATGTCGATTATGGGTGATGCTTCTATCGTGTTTGGAGGATTAATTGATTAAAATTCGGATTTTCCGGGAAGGTTGCGAAGTCTACACTGTTTTGGCCATATCTGGAGTTCTAGAAGTCTGTTTTCAGCGATCTTACAGCTCACGTGAAGCTTGAGAGATTTTCTACAACCAGGGATAGGTAGCAGGTGCAGGGAACGTGTAGTTAAAATTCGCGCACGTGTTATTTGTGAAGCAAGGCTGAAAGATTACTGTTTTACCCTTTTTCTAATTCTAATTGTATTTTGGGCAGTTGTTAGTACCTAAATCGAATTCTAATTGTAATAGAAGGTAATTTCTTGCTAGGCAAGAAATCTAGAGCCTATATAAACACATCCAACCCCTTATAAATTAGACAATTAGATATCTTGTACATAATATAGCTTAGATCTGCAAGGGAGAAAAGGGGAGAAAGATTCAACGCTCGTGACAAGCAACGGATCTAGATTTACTTCATCTTTTGTATCATAGATTTGTTTTCTCAACTCTTTGTTTTATTAATATTATTATTATTCATACTTTGTTTATTATCATGGTTTCATCAGATCCCATGATGACGAGCGGTTCGATTATGAGCTAATCGTTGTCATGGGATTCTAACGGATTATCTATGTAGCTTTGTAGTTTGATTGCTTTAAAGATTTATGTGTGGTGAATTCTTGATATCCTCGTATGGTTGTGTTTCATGTGTTTAGATGCGTCATGAACAACTAATTTGTTAATCTCTTACAAAACGAGAGTGGATCTTGAGATTTAGAACTTGTCATGCTAGCATAGGATAGGTTGATGTTTTAACATCATGATTTGTGGCGTAAATAGAGATATTATGCTGCCCTATGTGATCTAAGTGGATAACTTGTGCTTAAACCTTTATGTTTTCAAATTCTATAGAGATATAGGGTATAAGCATAATTGGTGTCTACCCATCTTCTATCTCTTTTTTGGATGCATGTGTAGTTTGGTATTAGTATACCGAGAGGTAGCTTTTACTTGTTTCGTGTTATCCAATCAGATATCAAAACCATCGTATGTATTGATTAAAGGCATCAACTCTAAGTGAAGTAGATGATGAAGTTAGAATTCCATGTTTTCTCGCATATAAGTAATTTAATTTTAATTCTCATTAGTTAGTAATTTTTAGTTTGTTAATTTGTATCTTAGTTAATTATAGTTAGTAAAAACTTAATCTTGTTATTTATCTTAGCAGTGAATAATAATCATACATTGTTGCATAGGTGCATGAACTGAATTGAAACCTAACCAGATCTCTGTAGGAACGAACTTGACTTCTGTCTATATTACTTGTGACCACGTACGCTTGTGTGATATTGTGTTAACAATAGGTAATGGAGGGAGTAACAACGACTCTAGAAAGTGAAAGCAAGACCAGGAGTATGATGACCAGGGGTATGATGCTAGGGACAAGTATCCCCGAACTAGCGAGGACTCCGACTCTGTCCCTAAGAAGAACCAAGGACCAAGGTTCACTGAGTATGCAAGGTTGAATACTCCTAGGAGTCTAATCTTGTTGGACATTGAGAAGGATAAGGATTTTCGACGGCTGAAGCCACTTAGGGGTGATCCCGCAAAGAGAAACAAGAATCACTATTGCAGGTTCCACAGAGATGTGGGGCATGACACTGATGATTGCAAGAAACTCAAAGATGAGATCGAGTTTTGGATCCGTAGAGGGAAACTGAGCCACTTCACGAAGGGTGAAGATCGTGGTAATCAAAGAAGAGATTATAATAGAAGGGATGACGATCAAGATCGCAACCCAACCCCCCGGGGGCTAGTAATCAACATGATCTGAGGAGGCCCGACTACAGCCTGGACAACTAGGAACTTTCGGAAGGCTTATGCCCGAGAGGTGATGCACATTGTTGGAGAAATGCCAAAACGTGCAAAAACTGAGGTAGCAATCAGGTTCGATGATTCAGACCTCGAAGGGGTGAAGTTCCCCCATGATGACCCGCTGGTCATAACTCCCGTGATTGGAAATTCAGAGGTGAAGCGAGTCTTGATAGACAATGGAGCTTATGTGGATATCTTGTTTCATGATGCATTTATGAAGATGGGGTATAATGACTCTCAGTTTACCCCCTCCAACATGCCCATATACGGGTTTAATGGAGTAGAATTTAAAGTTGAGGGAACTATTCAGTTGCCCGTTACCATCGGATAGAAGCCAATAGAGGCCACTCAGATGCTGAACTTTTTGGTTATCAAACCGTCTTCCACTTACAATGCCATCCTCGGGAGGACTGGACTCCACGCTTTTAAGGTTGTGGCCTCAACCTATCACATGAAGATTAAGTTTCCAATCAAGAATGGTGTAGGAGAACAAAAAGGTAACCAGAAAATGGCAAGGAGCTGTTATGTAGCCGCGTTAAGGTCTGATGGAGTCGGGGGGCCAGGTCCTTCCGATTGAAGACATAGATGTTCGCAGTGATAAGGAACACCATGAAAGGCTAGTAGAGGACAACACACATAAGCCTCGGACAGCCATCAAGGTTAAGGCGTCAACTGACTTCGTGGTTGAATGTACCATTGGCAACCAAGAAGTCAGGGGGCAGGAAATAGTACCCCAAGCAGGAAGTGAACTTCAGAATAAGAATGAGGAGACCAGAAGGAGTGGTGGGTGCTCTAGTTTGATGGAGTATCAAAAACAAAATCAAGTGGTGCAGGCCTAGTCTTGCAAAGCCCCGATGGGCTCAAATTATCCTAGTAGGACTTAGCTTCATACTTATCTAGTAGAAGTAGAAATAAGGTTCGATGAAACCATCGTAGACCATGTTGCTCCGAGTAGGACAGTAGTACTCTATGTAAGGGTTGAACCCATTTCAAGTTATTAATGCAAGTTTGTTTTCCATTCATTGATTATGTGATTTTATTTATGTACCAAGCACCTGATGTGTGTAAGTCAAAGATGACCAAGTACCAAAAATAAAAGAATACACAAATTGAAACAAACAAATGCATAAATAAAAACCTCGAAGGGCAAGAGTTAGGTTACAGCACAACCAAATAAGTGTTTAAAGTCCATAAAGGACCTTGGATTTAAGATAAGATGAACAATTAAGCCACATGTGGCCACTTAAGCCATGAAAGGCCAACAACAAACCTTGAATCTCAACCAAGGATCAAGGAATCTAAGGGCATCCTCGATCAAGGCAAAGGAGTCCAAGAAAACCAAGAAGGTCTGATAACTAACCTTTTAATTTATGTGCTTGTCAATAGTGGTCGTTAGAGTTCACTGACTCAGATTTTTCTTACCTATCTTGTTTAGTTCGGTGTGTTTTAGGTACTTGAGTGTTTGAAGATGGCATGCGAGGAGTTGCCATGGTAGGCATATTCAAGGACATCCATGCCTCAACAATGTGAGCGGTGTTTGGGCATGCATGATCCCTCACAATATTGTTACTACGAAGGAGTTGATCCATATGTCACTTATGAGGAACAACCATATTTTCAATACCATCCTCAACAGTACCAGCAAGATGTTCCAGATATGTCATATTTCTTTGGAAGTGAAGAGTTTCAACATCAGCAACCTACTCCTACTTTTCAGTCAGATGAGGTTATTACTATGGAGGAGCTTAGGATGCTTGTAAAGAGTAGTGATGAGTCTATCAAATCTTTGGAGACACTAGTTGCTCGAGCTGCGAGCGCTGTGGAACAAGAGAATCAGCAATTCATACCAGAGGCAATTCCAGAAAATAACGGTGACTTGGAGCAAGGTACTGCATGCTTAATTGAAGAAGACAAATTCCAAGGTGAGGTTAGCAGTCACAAGCCATGTGAGGAATTTGATCAAGCTAGTGAGGTGGGTGATTTAGAAAGGGTAAAATTCGGGACAGACACTGATGAGCTACACAAATTTCAAGAATTGGTATGTGCGTACCAAGAGGACACTGATGAGCTACGCAAATTTCAAGAATTGGTATGTGCGTTCCAAGAGGCTGATGATCATGGGAAAGATTTAGGTCTTCTACTTGTCTCAGATTATAAAGATGGAGGTAGCGCATTATAGCCAATGGAGGAAGTTCTCGTTTGGGAACCAAAGGCTTCAGCAACTTACATTTACCCTCCTCCATTATATTCAAGCGAAGCTCGCGAATGTGTGTTGTTCTACAAATTGACAGATTTTGGCTGAACAGATGAAGGCATTGGAATAGGACATATTTGTTATACGAATAGGCCAAGCGAGGAGAAGGGACAGAAAGTGTGCCGCCGTGATGACGATGAAATCTCACGAAGAGAGGACTAGGCAAACTATTATCATCCTTAATTGAGGCTTGGAAGTAACGTCAAGCTATTGACGTTAAAGAAGCGCTTCGTGGGAGGCAACCCACGCATTAGTGTAGGAAAAAAAAATTGAGTGTAGTGAAAAAAAAAAATTTTGAGTGTCGTATTCAAAAAAAAAAAAAAAAATTTTGAGTGTTGTGAAAAAAAAAAAAAATTGAGTGTTGGAAAAAAAAAATGAACTGTTCGCGCAGGTTGCGCCTGCGTTACTGACTAACGCGCAGGCTGCGCCTGCGTTACTGGATGTGGCGCAGGTTGCTCCTGTTGCGCGCAACTTGCGCTTAGTGCAGATTGAATGCCCGATTTTGGGCAGCTGTTGTTTATAAAAAAAAAAATCAAAACTCCAATTTCTTATTCCAAATTTTATTCTTTCACCCCCAAATATTAAACCCAATTCTAATTCTAATTCTATTTTAATTCCAAAAATCCTATTCTATTTTACCTCAAATTCATACCCACTCAATTTTCTTCCTTAAAAGTTCAATTTTTATTCATCCAATCCCTCCATTATATATATACACCTATTCATACAAATCCAATTCATTCTCTAAACCTCTACATCTCTACATCTCTAAAAAATTCGAGTTCAAGAAGGATTCAAGTTTGGGGGAAGTTTAATTACAAGTTCATCTCTTCGATTCGTATTGGGTAAAAAAAATTTCTCTAATCTTATTTTTTTTTACGAATTTGTGTTCTTGTAATTGGGGGTTTTGTAGTATTCTTGTTATTTGGGAAGTGGCCAGTCTATGGAGCTCGTACGCATTATCCTCCACCAGATTCATCCGAGGAGGGTGATGACTCAGCTGGTTAGGTATGTTTTCTACTTTCCCTCGTATTTACTTCCATTCAATGCGGACATTGAATATTTTAATTTTGGGGGTGATGTTTGAGGGATTAGTAGTTGTTGTATTATTTGTTCATGTAGGATTTCATGCTTTGCATATTAGTAGTAGTAAATTATGCATTTATGTTCGTGTTATCTACGTTTGTTTCATATAGGACATTCTGTTTTTATATTCGTATATCGTGTGAGTTCATAATAGTTTGCATGTGCACCCATGCTTGATAGGAATTTTGTGTTGTTGACGCTTTTGATTGAGAAGTGATATGCTTTGTTCTTGTACACACACATACACTAGTAAGTTGAAGCTAGTAGGCTTATTGAATGTTGTAAGTAATTAGAAGGACATGAATATGTGCAAGATGATTTAGTTTGGATGCTTTGAATACAAGTCGGTGCATTAGAGAGATTTTTGCTTGGGATTGAGTATGTTTTTCCACCAAGTGAGTTTTTGAGCCTTATTGCATATTTGTTGCAATTTATTCGTTTGCTTGAGTGTCCACGGATTGTTTGCATTGCTAGCAGTTGTTTGAGGTCTTTCTTGAAACGCATGACATTATTTGACGATTAAAATGATAAATGCATTTAGGAATAACCACATATTTTCCCATATTTCCACACCATGTTTACATGATCAATTAGTTAACCCGTTGAACTTAATCCTATTTTTTCGGTGACATACCACATTACTTGCTAAGACCTTTTTCGTGTATTGGCCTTACATTAATTTGAACCCACATTGTCAAAGGCTAGCAGAGTGCTTAAGGGAGTAATAAGGTGTGCAAGGAGGGGTTTATTGTTGGTCATAATTTTGGGGGAAATATTGAAATTTGGGGTTGGTTGTTGCTTGATAGTCGGCATGTGTAATAAAATCGTGGGATCATTGTTATTGTCTATATTTTTGTTGCTTTAGCTCTCGAAAAAAAGAAGAAAAGAAAAAAAATAGAAAAAAAAAGAAAAAAAAAGAGAGAAAAAAAAGTGAAAAAAAAAAGAAAAAGAAAAATATTATGAGAGCATGTTTGTGTTTGTTGTGATCCTATTTTAGTCGACTAGTCGAGTGAGTGTTTGTTTTAGTAAATATTATGTGGGGGAAAAAATAGGGTGTTGTGTATGATTCATCATGGTACTTACTAGCTTTTGACACTGCACCTGTTTTGGCTTATCTGACATACCTTGTCCCTAGCCACGTTACAACCCAAATAAAGACCTTTTGATTATCGTCATTGATGTATGTTGTGTTAAGAGTTAGATTTATACCAAATGTCAAGCATGCTTATGATTTTGTTGGAATTGAGTGATACACTTACCCTTGTTCTTGAGTGAATATTCTTTTGTGAGTGGATTGTGAGTGTTTGCTTGTTTTTGCGTATGAGATCCCGAGTTTTGTCTAAAAGATGTACTCTTGTAGGCTTAGCATGTTTACTAACTTATTCTTACACTTGACATGGACTTGTGAGAACTTATGCATGTTCATTGAGTAGACTATGTGAATATTTGCACTTTCGACACCAAGACATTGTGTATTTACTTTGATTCTTAAGTTGATATGGCATGAAAGGATTTGAAGGTATGGTAGGATATTAGTACTAGATTAGTTGCATTTTTCATATTAGTTGCATTCATGCATTGCATTGCATTAGGTTAAATGGATTTTGTGGGTACATTCGCTATAGACCCTCACGAGACCTTACTCGTCCACTAAGGCTACCTAAGGATTAAAGGGCTTGTTGCATATGCCAAATGCAACCGTGATCACCTACGGAAGTGGTACTAGTTAGTTAGTTAGTTGTAATTGTTTATGCTTGAGGACAAGCATCGGTTTAAGTTTGGGGGTGTGATAAGTGGATTTTATATCCACTTGGATCGCTTCAATTCGGCTTAAATTGATTGTCTTGGACTCAAGTTTGTTATAGTTTGATGTGTTTTGTATAGTTGTGCAGATTTACAATAATGTCGATTATGGGTGATGCTTCTATCGTGTTTGGAGGATTAATTGATTAAAATTCGGATTTTCCGGGAAGGTTGCGCAGTCTACACTGTTTTGGCCATATCTGGAGTTCTAGAAGTCCATTTTCAGCGATCTTACAGCTCACGCGAAGCTTGAGAGATTTTCTACAACCTGGGATAGATAGCAGGTGCAGGGAGCGTGTAGTTAAAATTCGCGCACGTGTTCTTTGTGAAGCAAGGCTGAAAGATTACTGTTTTGCCCTTTTTCTAATTCTAATTGTATTTTGTGCAGTTGTTAGTACCTAAATCGAATTCTAATTGTAATAGAAGGTAATTTCTTACTAGGCAAGAAATCTAGAGCCTATATAAACACATCCAACCCCTTGTAAATTAGATAGTTAGATATCTTGTACGTAATATAACTTAGATCTGCAAGGGAGAAAAGGGGAGAAAGATTCAACGCTCGTGACAAGCAACGGATCTAAATCTACTTCATCTTTTGTTTCATAGATTTGTTTTCTCAACTCTTTGTTTTATTAATATTATTATTATTCATACTTTGTTTATTATCATGGTTTCATCTGATCCCATGATGACGAGCGGTTCGATTATGAGCTAATCGTTGTCATGGGATTCTAACGGATTATCTATGTAGCTTAGTAGTTTGATTGCTTTAAAGATTTATGTGTGGTGAATTCTTGATATCCTCGTATGGTTGTGTTTCATGTGTTTAGATGCGTCATGAACATCTAATTTGTTAATCTCTTGCGAAACGAGAGTGGATCTTGAGATTTAGAACTTTCCATGCTAGCATAGGATAGGTTGATGTTTTAACATCATGATTTGTGGCGTAAATAGAGATATTATGCTGCCCTATGTGATCTAAGTGGATAACTTGTGCTTAAACCTTTATGTTTTCAAATTCTATAGAGATATAGGGTCTAAGCATAATTGGTGTCTACCCATCTTCTATCTCTTTTGTGGATGCATGTGTAGTTTGGTATTAGTATACCGAGAGGTAGCTTTTACTTGTTTCGTGTTATCCGATCAGATATCAAAACCATCGTATGTATTGATTAAAGGCATCAACTCTAAGTGAAGTAGATGATGAAGTTAGAATTCCATGTTTTCTCGCATATAATTAATTCAATTTTAATTCTCATTAGTTAGTAATTTTTAGTTTGTTAATTTGTATCTTAGTTAATTATAGTTAGTAAAAACTTAATCTTGTTATTTGTCTTAGCAGTGAATAATAATCATACATTGTTGCATAGGTGCATGAACTGAATTGAAACCTAACCAGATCTCTGTAGGAACGAACTTGACTTCAATCTATATTACTTGTGACCACGTACGCTTGCGTGATATTGTGTTAACAATCGGTAATGGAGGGAGTAACAACGACTCTAGAAAGTGAAAGCAAGACCAGGAGTATGATGACCAAGGGTATGATGCAAGGGACAAGTATCCCCGAACTAGCGAGGACTCCGACTCTGTCCCTAAGAAGAACCAAGGACCAAGGTTCACTGAGTATGCAAGGTTGAATACTCCTAGGAGTCGAATCTAGTTGGACATTGAGAAGGTTAAGGATTTTCGACGGCCGAAGCCACTTAGGGGTGATCCCGCAAAGAGAAACAAGAATCAGTATTGCAGGTTCCACAGAGATGTGGGGCATGACACTGATTATTGCAAGCAACTCAAAGATGAGATCGAGTTTTTGATCCGTAGAGGGAAACTGAGCCACTTCACGAAGGGTGAAGATCGTGGTAATCAAAGAAGAGATTATAATAGAAGGGATGACGATCAAGATCGCAACCCACAGCCCCGAGGGCCAGTAATCAACATGATCTGAGGAGGCCCGACTGCAATCGGGACAACTAGGAACTTTCAAAAGGTTTATGCCCGAGAGGTGATGCACATTGTTGGTGAAATGCCAAAACGTGCAAAAACTGAGGTAGCAATCAGGTTCGATGATTCAGACCTCGAAGGGGTGAAGTTCCCCCATGATGACCCGCTGGTCATAACTCCCGTGATTGGAAATTCAGAGGTGAAGCGAGTCTTGATAGACAATGGAGCTTATGTGGATATCTTGTTTCATGATGCATTTATGAAGATGGGGTATAATGACTCTCAGTTGACCCCCTCCAACACGCCCATATACGGGTTTAATGGAGTAGAATTTAAAGTTGAGGGAACTATTCAGTTGCCCGTTACCATCGGACAGAAGCCAATAGAGGCCACTCAGATGCTGAACTTTTTGGTTATCAAACCGTCTTCCACTTACAATGCCATCCTCGGGAGGATTGGACTCCACGCTTTTAAGGTTGTGGCCTCAAACTATCACATGAAGATCAAGTTTCCAATCAAGAATGGTGTAGTAAAACAAAAAAGTAACCATAAAATGGCTAGGAGCTGTTATGTAGCCGCGTTAAGGTCTGATGGAGTCGGGGGCAGGTCCTTCCGATTGAAGACATAGATGTTCGCAGTGATAAGGAACACCATGAAAGGCCAGTAGAGGACAAGACACATAAGCCTCGGATAGCCATCAAGGTTAAGGCATCAACTGACTTCGTGGTTGAATGTACCATTGGCAACCAAGAAGTCGGGGGGCAAGAAATAGTACCCCAAACAGGATGTGAACTTCAGAATAAGAATGAGGAGACCAGAAGGAGTAGTGGGTGATCTATTTTGATGGAGTATCAAAAACAAAATCAAGTGGTACAGGCCTAGTCTTGCAAAGCCCCGATGGGCTCAAATTATCCTAGTAGGACTTAGCTTCATACTTATCTAGTAGAAGTAGAAATAAGGTTCGATAAAACCATCGTAGACCATGTTGCTCCGAGTAGGACAGTAGTACTCTATGTAAGGGTTGAACCCATTTCAAGTTATTAATGCAAGTTTTTTTTCCATTCATTGATTATGTGATTTTATTTATGTACCAAGCACCTGATGTGTGTGAGTCAAAGATGACCAAGTACCGAAAATAAAAGAATACACAAATTGAAACAAACAAATGCATAAATAAAAACCCCGAAGGGCAAGAGTTAGGTTACATCACAACCAAATAAGTGTTAAAAATCCATAAAGGACCTTGGATGTAAGATAAGATGAACAATTAAGCCACATGTGGCCACTTAAGCCATGAAAGGCCAACAACAACCCTTGAATCTCAACCAAGGATCAGGGAATCTAAGGGCATCCTCGATCAAGGCAAAAGAGTCCAAGAAAACCAAGAAGGTCTGATAACTAACTTTGGAACCTTGTATTTATCTTTGGTAATCTCTGAGCAAGCATTGAGTGTCGTCCTCATCGAGGAGGAGAGCAAGGTTCAGAAACCTATCTACTATGTAAGCAAGGTGTTGCTTGGAGCTGAGTTGAATTACTCAGCTAACAAAAACTTTGTTTTGGCATTAGAAACAGCATCAAGGAAGCTATGACCATACTTCCAAGCACATAAAAATTAAAGTCCTGATGGACCAACCATTAAGGAACATAATCCACTACCCGAAAACCAGTGGTATGCACATCAAGTGGACAATCAAACTAGGAGAATTCGATGTTAAGTACAAGCCTAGGACGGCCATCAAAGCCCAGGCTCTAACTGACTTCGTGGTTGAATATACCATTGACAACCAAGAAGTCGGGGGGCAGGAGGAAATAAACCAGAAAGGTCAGCAAGAGAAGAAGCCCCTGGAAGATAAGAAAAAGTATTGGACGCTCTATTTTGATGCAGGAGGTAATAGACCAGAAAGGTCAACAAGAGGAGAAGCCCCTGGAAGATAAGAAAACGTAGTGGATGCTCTATTTTGATGGGGCATCAAAAACAAAAACCAGTGGTGCAGGTTTAGTTCTGCAAAGCCCCGATGGATTTACAGTTGGGTATGCCTTGAAGTTGGATATCCAAACAACCTACAGCAAGGCAGAGTATGAAGCTCTGATAGCTGGCCTTGGATTGACAAGAGCCCTGAGGGTCAAGAACCTGAAAGTCTGTGGAGACTCAAAGATGGTAGTCTCACAAGTCAATGCAGAGTTTGAGGCTAGAGAAAGGAATATAGCCAAGTACTTGAGGATTGTGAAAGCTACGGTAGCCCAGTTCAACGAGTGCCACGTTGAGTATATCCCAAGGGAAGAAAATACAAAGGTCGACGCCTTCTTTGAGTATGCTTCTTCAAAGGTCGAGACCCATTCTGGAAGCGTCTACCTCCAAGTTCTCAGAACCCCTACAATTAATTCTAAGCTTATTGCTCCTGTCGGAATAGGAGGTTGCTGGATAGATCCTATCAAAGCACACCTTGAGAATGGCTGGTTGCCAAACGATGCCACGGAGGCACGGAAGCTAGCTGTAAGGAGCTGAAGGCTCGAAGAGCCACGTTCCATCCAAATGAAGGCCCTTATTTCGATCAGAATCCTGGTCTAAGGGGTCAGGATTCCTGATCAAAAATCCTTTCGACCAAGAAGCCAGGAAGGCCCTTATTTCGATCAGAATCCTGGTCTAAGGGGTCAGGATTTCTGATCGAAAATCCTTTCGACCAAGAAGCTGGGAAGGCCCTTATTTCGATCAGAATCCTGATCTAAGGGGTCTGGATTCCTGATTGAAAATCCTTTCGACCAAGAAGCTGGGAAGGCCCTTATTTCGATCAGAATCCTGATCTAAGAGGTTAGGATTCCTGATCGAAAATCCTGAATTAAGGGGTCAGAAATCCTGATCGAAATCCTGGTCCAAAATCCTGATCTAGAATACCACGAATCCTGGTACAAAAAAGATGTATATGATGAAAATTTATATGTGCCTAGAGTCATGAATGACCTTAATTCAGGACGAATTTTGTAGATTTTGGAGCCAATAAGACCAAAAATACGATCTTAAATTACGAAAATATTAGGGCTGAGGACCACTCCGAAATTACGAAAATATTATTATTACAATAATAAAATTCGGATCGAATTTTATTCGAATAAAATTTTATCCGAGTGGGACACCTCCGAATAAGGGGCCAAAATTATCCATATTTTGGATAAAATAAATATTATTATTTGATAATAATATTTTAAAAAAAAGGAGTAAAAAAATATTCTGTTCGATCTCATTCCTGCTCGAATTGAGCAGGAATCCTGCTCGAGAATCTCTTCGACCAGCTGAAAAAAGAGGCCTTATTTCGATCAGCCCTTGTCGACAAGGATAGCAGCAGGCACGTGAAACACACGAAAAATGGCAAAAGTGCAACTACGCCATCGCAGTTCTGCAACATTTACAGAAAGACCCCTGAAGTTTATAAACTGATAGAACAGTTTATAATTTGACGAAAAATACGTGTTGGTAATTAAAAATTCTTAAATTATTAAGAAAAATTATGAAAATTACCTGTGGGTACATAAAAATTCCTAAATTATTAGGAGAAATTATGAAAAATACCAGTGGGTATATACAAATTCCAAAATTATTAAAAAAAATTAAGAAAAATACCTGTGGGTATGAAAAAATTTCTAAATTATTAGGAAAAATTAAGAAAAATACATGTTGGTACATAAAAATTCCTAAATTATTAGGAAAAATTATGAAAAATATCTGTGGGTACATACAAATTCCTTAATTATTAGGAAAAATTAAGAAAAATACATGTTGGTACATAAAAATTCCTAAAGTATTAGGAAAAATTATGAAAAATACGTGTGGGTACATACAAATTCCTAAATTATTAGGAAAAATTAAGAAAACTACTTGTGGGTACGAAACAATTCTGAAATTATTAGGAAAAATTAAGAAAAATACCTGTGGGTACATACAAATTCCTAAATTATTAGGAAAAATTAAGAAAAATACCTGTGGGTACGAAAAAAATTCTGAAATTATTAGGAAAAATTAAGAAAAATACATGTGGGTACATACAAATTCCTAAATTATTAGGAAATATTAAGGAAAATACCTGTGAGTACGCAAAAATTCCTCAAATATTAGGAAAAGTACAGAGAAGTATGAGGAAAATTATAGAAAAATTTTCTTGACAAATTGAGCAATAATTTATGCTAATAATGCATAAAAGCCCTATAAAAGTGCCGAAATTGTAAAAGCGAGCACAAGTTAAAGCCTCGAATAAGGCTAATCGTCGTAAATGTGTAAGTCGCTCCACACTTTACAATCAAGATGATACTCGTGAAACATTAGTGTACGTGATAAATCCCAGGTAAGGGAACGAAAATAAACCCCGAGTCTCGAAAAAGGCAATTATAACTTCTACGAAAACCTGATCAGTTTTCCTAGAAGTTGGGGGGGCAAATGATATGAGCTAAAAATAAGCCCTAATAACATAATTAATGATGCATTAATTATAACCAAGTTTGGTCCAAATACAAAGCCCATTAATGATTCCCGAAACCCTGATTAAATATTAATTTCGTAATTAATATTAGGGGCTAATTGACAGCTTTTGAATAAGAGCCAAATAAGGATATTATCTCTACAAAGAGTAGCCTCTAAGGCACACAGTCATACAAGGAAACAGACCCCTACAAGGTAGGAGTCTAGAACCTTCCCAAGAGAGGTGACTTGCCCACCAAATCTCCTAACCTTACTCTAAATCTTAGGCTCCTAACGCCTATATAAGGGCCTGACCCCTCATTCTCAGAACTATGTTGGCTTGATTCTCTAGCAATACAGAGATACGTAGGCATCTTGTGAGGACCGTTTAGTCTCGGACGGAAGAACAACCATTAAAGCTCAAATCTCACCATCCCTTGTATTTAATACATACAAACCCTAGCCGCAATTTATAAACCCTCGTTTTATTCCACAACAGTACCCCACGTTTGGAGCTCTGTTCATTTCTCGAACCTCTAACCATTGTGGAATAATACTAATTTTCGTGTTCCCAACATCGATAACTTGAAGCATTAATTTTTTGAGAACCGGTTCTGATACCATATATGATCACTCGGGTCAAATTCCAAATTTATAAATCGGTCAAATCTCGATTCCATATCCAAAATAAATTCCCGTAAACTGACTCAATTGCTGCCAATTTGGATAATCCAGAAATTTACCACAAGTTCCCAAAATATCATGATTTGTTACCACATTTTGCTGGGTAATATCAATCTAAGTATTAAACAAATGAGACAAAAGATAATTCTATTAATTATATAGAGTAGTCAACTAACTCCATTAGTATGAGACATTTTGAGATGTGTGCGAAAATTAATTCAAACGGGCTCAACCTAAAATAATAAATCGTAGCTCGACAATAATATGTTATTACCCGTTTTAGTTTATTTTTGGAAACACAACATAAGATCTTATACTAATGAAATTATTGTTCTATATACAAAAAATTATCTTTTATGTCTTTAATATGATAATTAAATTTATATCTTGGAGCGTTGTAATAACCCAAATTTTTGTACTTGAGAAAAATTTTCATTTGAGGGATGAATTGTGATTTACATGGATGAATAGTGAAATAATGGATGAATAGTAATTTTTGAGGATTAAGAAATTTTTCATGTTACCATATGTACGGGATAGGAAATGGATATGTCAAGTTATATTAGTGATTTACAATGTAAATAAGTATATGTAAACGCGATCGGATTTCAGAAATTCCAAACTTTATTTTTATGGAATATTTGACCGGGTAGTGAGGAGCATTTCAATACGGCCAAGACAAGTGAGTTATTTAAATCAAGGATTCAAGGATTTTATATTTTATTATTTTATTAAAGATGATTAAAGGATTTAGAATGAAAACCCCTGAATTAGTATAACGAACGTTCTAGAAATCGCTAGAACTTTATAACGAGATTTAGCGATAAAGCGAACGAATTATGGAATTTGGATTGAGTTCATAATGAGATTAAATATCCTACATGATCATCAAGAGAATTATATCGAGTGGATTAAAAAATTTAGTTCAAGGATTAAATCAAAACAATTTAGGATTTAAGTGATTTAAATCACTTAAATCAATTCCAAAAACAAAACAAATATCAACCAAGCTTATCAAACACACCTTGCACATGAACCTAGGGGATTAGAGCATCTTTTAACATCTGATCCTATCTTGTATATATCATCCAACTATAGTTGAATAAGTCAAACAATGAATCAAAAAGAGAGAAAATATCAAGAACAACCAAGAAAGCAAATCTGGGCAGTTCTGACCAGCAGGAAGAAGAGGCTCAAAACCCTAGCAACCGAGCACCAAATCTTTTGATCTATAGCTCAAAAGAAACCACTTGAAGAATAGAAGGTGTGGTAAAAATTTGAGAACAAATCTCTAATTTTTCGATTTTATATAGATTTTACAAAGCTGATGATGAATAGTGTTTAAGTTGTTTTCATGTTTTGTTCATGGCTTTTAGGCTTTGTTAAGACTACCCAAGGCTATTATAAGGTGTACAAAGATTTGTTAGTATTGTGAGAGTATCAAGGAAGATATAAATCTCAACTTTACCTTTTATTTATATGAGGTTTGGTGGAGTTTTGATGTTAGTGTAAAGATGAGTTCATGTTAAGAGTTTATATGATTGTTTAGCTTTGTTTTGAGGTGTATATGTTGAGTGGTGGTCATTCGACCTTACCACTGCCCTTAGAGGCCTAGTATGAGTGTTGGTTTGTGATATTAGAGTATGGGTTGCCTTGTGTGGCTTGTTTGAGATGAAACAAAATGGTAATGTTCGATTTAGAGTCGTCGTAATGCCCGATTTTTTTGTAAACCTCTTTAACAGTTGAAACCCGAGACCATAAAATTGTTTAAAGGTTAACCATTGCATATGGTTGTGTAGCTTTTGGTTTCTAGTTTACGTGGCCGCAAGAATCGTGTCAAAAGAGTTTACGGTTTATGTGTTATGACCATTTTAGTGAAAGTGATTCGAGGAATGATGTCGCAGAAAAGTACCAACTTTGTGGTTATGTTTGAGACCCTTAAGAGTCGATTTATAATATGAATTTTTGAGGATAAATACTAAGGTCAGTTATAAAGGTTTGTGAGAACTTTTCGAGTCCAAAAGATTATTTTCTGATTTTATAAAAATGTGTTAACCGAGATTGCGCAAGTGGAAAAGCCCTTTTAGGAGGTGAAACTATTCATTGTAAACCTCCTGCCATGTTTTGTAAATTACGAAAAATACCTCTTCTGACCAGAGCCCTGTCTTGATTTTATTACCTTCTAGACATTCTCTAGATCGTGCACGCGAAAACGGTGCATCATTTGAGTTAACGGTTATCGAGTTATGAAGGTTATAGTAAAGGTGGTGCAAATAGTAAGGATCCGCAATTGACCCAACTTCAAAAATACATTTCACCTATCTAGACCCGTGTTTTCGAATCAAGATTTTATGATAAATATTACAAATACCAAAGATGATTTCAGAAGTGGTTTCGTATTTAAATACGTTTCCAGTAATTTATTAAAAGTGTTGGAGTGCGAGTTAAGGAATAGTAATTTTCATGAAAGTCAACTCTAGAAGTGATACTTTGACCATCCGTTTTGGGTAAGTTAAAAGAGGAATTTCGAGTCGACTAAAACACGAATCTTGTTAAGAATTATCAAGGCAACAAAATGGTGCAAAGAACGAAGGTATAAATGGTTAGTTAGATGTACAGAATATCTCACGTTAAGCATCAACTCGAGGATCGATTTCGGACTAAACTTATGACTAAGATGTTTATCGATTAACATGGACTTAGTACGAGTCAAGAGGGACCCATTAATGCCTTGGTTGTGATTTGCTTAAGTGTTTAAGTGTTAAGTTATAAATGGATGGTGTAGGGGATTTGTGGGCATTACAGAGATGGTATCAGAGCAGTAGGTTATAAACCTTAGAACGAGAGTAGGAGAAGTTATGACGAGATAAGGAAGTGACAAGAGAGTTTAGGTAGAATTTGTGGTTGGACAACTAGGGGTAGTGTTAGGAATATGTTGTACTTGATGATAACTTCACAATCAATCAAATTGTATAAGGTTTTGTAGCTGTCAACGGATGAGGATTTATAACTCTATCCGTTGACAGGTAGCTCATCAACGGATGAGGTTTTGTAGCATACTGCAGTATCTCTATGTTATCAGTTGATGCTGTTTTTATCCACAGTCATGTTGACCATCAACGGATAGGCAGAATAGGGTAGCCAATTGTAAATAAGCTATGCTATGTAATTCTGTCTAAGTGAAAGTGTATCAACAGATGAAGACAAAACTCCATCAACGGATACAACTCAAATCCACTCTATCAACGGATACAGCTCAAGTCTCAATATCAACGGATACAGCTCAATACATCATCAACGGATGTCAGTGTACAATATCAATGGATAATCATTGACACTTTCTTCTATGCTAAGCTGGGGATTAGAAGTTGATAAGGACAAGTTTGACTGACAGATCACATGGGTTGATAGTAGATACAAAAAGCAGTATGGCAGCCATACTTTGGAAACACAGAAGAAAGAAGCATTTCGTTTACACTATGAATACAAGAAAGGTGCAGGAGACATGTCTGTTCACAAGGACAACCTTTCGGCTACATGTGTATTTGGAGTGTAGTAGCAAGTCAACTAGAATTAGATTAATATTATCTTATTCCAGTAGTACTTGTAAAACTTGGGATTTATAACCAAGTGTAGCAACTCTTTGTAAGCTAAGAAAACAGATACATTTGCTTAGGGTTTTTGTTGAATATCCTTAGAAAGCAAAGAGTTGTAAAACAGAAGCTGTGTACTTTTGTATCACAGAGTTTTCTTCGAATAAAAGCTTCAGGTGGTGCATTTAACCACCTGATTTTTATGTGTTTGTGCATTAATCTTTCTACAGCAATTATCTAAGTATAAATTTCTGGAGTTCTTATCAGAAATTTATAAATATCAAGAATTGTATTCAACCCCCCTTCTACAATTATACAAGTGTGTAATCTGGGAATAACAATTGGTATCAGAGCAAGCTTCTAACATATTTGAAGTTTAAAGATCAACACACTTCCAACATGTCTAAGAAGGATTATGGAGTAAAGATTCCAGTTCTTGATAGAGAGAATTACTTTCACTGGAAAGTAAAAATGCGTCTACATCTCTTGTCTATTGATGAGGGTTTTGTGGATTGCATTGACAAGGGTCCTCATGTTCCAATGAAGACTGCAACAAGAGTTGGCCTGGCTGAAGATGTGCCTGACACTCTCATTCCCAAACCTATTTCTGAATGGAGTCTTGAAGATATTGCAGAAGTCCACAAAGACAAAAAGACCATGAATATACTGTTCAATGTCTAGAAATAGACGTGGTTGACAATGTTATTAATTGTACTACCTCCAAGGAAGTATGGGACACTGTTCAAACCATTTGTGAAGGAACAGAACAGGTGAGGGAAAACAAGATGCAACTACTAATCCAACAGTATGAACATTTCCACTTTAAGAGTGGAGAAACATTGAATGATACATTTAGTAGATTTCAAAAGCTACTAAATGGTTTGAAACTGTATGGAAGAATCTATCAAGTTAAAGATTCTAATCTCAAATTTCTGAGATCACTGCCCAAGGAATGGAAGCCAATGACTGTTTCTCTAAGAAACACTCAAGAGTACAAGACATTTACTCTTGAAAGGCTCTATGGAACTTTAAAGACATATAAGCTGGAAATAGAGCAGGATGAAGAGATTGAGAAGTCTAAAAAGAAAAGTGGGTCAGTTGCACTTGTTGCCAACTTGGAGCAGAAGGAGGAAAGGACAGAAGCTGCTAGTTCTACACCAAACAGGGAGGTTTGTAAAGGTAGAGCAGAATCAAGCAGGAGCAAGGAAAAGGTGTCTGAGGAATTGAATGTCCTTCAGCAGGATGAATTGGATGAAATAGATGAGCACTTAGCTTTTCTATCTAGGAGATTCTCTAAGCTGAAATTCAAGAGAAACTCTGGGGTGGCCAAGCCATTTAACAAGGATTTTTCCACAAGCAACTATGTGGATAAATCCAAAATTAAATGCTACAATTGTGGAATTGCTGGTCACATGATAAGTGAATGCAGGAAACCTAGATCTGAGAACAAGGGAAAGTCAACTGAGACTGTTGACCACAAGAAGAAATATTTTGATCTTCTCAGGCAGAAAGGAAAGGCATTCTTGACCCAAGAGTATGACTGGGCTGTTGATGACAATCATTCTGATGATGATGCTGAGTTTGTCAACCTTGCATTGATGGCTGATTCTGGAGAGCAGGAAGCAAGTTCAGCTAGCAATCAGGTATTTTCTACTAATCTCTCTGAGCTCACCAAAGAGGAATGCAATAGTGTTATAGATGAAATGTCTACTGAACTATATCACTTAAGTGTTACCCTTAAACCACTTACAAAAGAGAACAATAGGATTAAAGAGTCTAATCTGTTTTTAAGTGATAGAAATGCTGCTCTAGAAGCTCAATTTCTAGAATTTGATAAAATGAGAGTTGATTGCAATAATGCTAAAAGTGAACTTGAAGCTGTGTTAAAAAGAGAACTGATTTTAAAAGACCAGCTTGAAAAAGAACAAGGGATAATTGCTAAATTTCAAAGTTGTAGGAATATTTCTCAAAACATAATAGAAGTCCAGGGAATAGAATCATTTGTGAAGGATACCTGGACTCAAAAGAAAAAGGAGCTAGAACCTGGCCTTGAGGATCTAGAGACTATTTGTGAATCAACGGATAGTGATCATTCGTTGACAGATGAACCATCAACGGATGAGAGGTATCCGTCGACTAACAAAAAGTTTGTTAGTAAGAAGGAACTCAGGAAACTGGATATCAAGTATGGTCCAGTCAACAAGAACTTTGTTAGTGGTGAGAGTAGCAAAACCAAATCTAGTGGGAAGGCTAAGGCAGGTGATTTACATAACAAAAAGGCTGTTGGTAAATCAGATAATGAAAAGGTAGAAATTGAGGGTAAAAAGAAAAAGAACAGAAATGGTAAGATAGGCATCAATAAGAAAAACAATTATTCTCCTGACAAGTTTGCTCCTAGGAAAACTTGTAGTAATTGTAATAATGTCAATCACCTATCTTCTAATTGCAAGATTGTCAAAAAGGCTCTTGTTCATGTACCTCAAACAATACCATGTATGCCTGCAATGCCTGGTTTGTATCAAAATGCTAGTTTTTCAAATCCATATGTGAACATGCCATATGTGTCTAATCCTTATTTTCAAACTGTGAATGTGCCACAAATGTCATGGAGCATTCCCAGCATGAATAATATGTATGCCAATTTTCCACAAATGCATGCATCAAATATTCATGCAAATGAGCATTTGTCAAACCACATCACTCAAGCATCTACACCTAAGTTGAAGAATTCTAAGAGTGCAAAGTCAAAGGCTAAGAAGAAAGGACCCAAGGAAGCTTGGGTACCAAAATCAACTTGATTTGTTTTTGAAATGTATGCAGGGAAACAGAAGGAATCTATGGTACCTAGACAGTGGATGCTCTAGGCACATGACAGGAGATTCAAACCTGCTCACAGAGTTCAAAGAAGGAGCTGGCCCTAGAATTATCTTTGGAGATGACAGCAAAGGATATACTAAGGGATATGGCCTGATTTCAAAAGACAATGTCATCATTGAAGAAGTGGCTTTAGTTGAAGGTTTGAAGCACAATTTGCTGAGTGTCGGTCAGATTTGTGACAAAGACTATAAAGTAAAGTTCACAAAAGAAGCCTGTGTTGTTTCTGCCAAGGAAGACAACAACGTGGTATTGACAGGCTTTAGAAAAGGAAATGTTTACATAGCTGACTTCAATTCAGCATGCTCAGAATCCATTACTTGTCTCTTCAGCAAAGCAAGTAAGGATGAGAGTTGGCTATGGCATAAGAAGCTGTCACATTTGAATTTTAAAGTTATGAATGATTTGGTAAGAAAGGATCTTGCTAGAGGAATCCCTCAATTGGAATTTGTCAGAGATGGACTGTGTGATGCCTGCCAATTAGGGAAACAAAAGAAATCATCCTTCAAAAGCAAGGCAAAGTCATCCATTGTTAAGCCTCTTCAATTGCTGCATATGGACTTATTTGGTCCAGTAAATGTCATGTCTATTTCAAAGAAGAAATACTGTCTGGTGATTGTAGATGATTTTTCTAAGTTCACATGGACCTTCTTCCTGCACTCCAAGGATTGTGCAAGTGAAATCATCATCAATCACCTCAGAATACTAAACAATGGTTCTAAAGATAGAGTACAAAGAATCAGGAGTGACAATGGTACTGAATTCAAGAATTCAACAATGAAGATTTTTTGTGAAGAGAATGGAATTCTCCATGAGTTTTCTGCTGCCAGAACACCTCAACAAAATGGGGTTGTTGAAAGGAAAAACAGAACTCTCATTGAAGCAGCTAGAACAATGTTAAGTGAATCAAGGTTACCAACATATTTCTGGGCTGAAGCTGTCAACACTGCATGCTTTACTCAGAATATTTCCTTGGTCAATCAAGTTAGAGGAATGACTCCTTATCAGTTGTTAACCAACAAGAAACTAACTTTAGCTTTCCTTCATGTCTTTGGATGTAAGTGTTTTGTGCTAAGGAATCATGGAGATAACTTGGGCAAATTTGAAGCAAAGGCAGATGAAGCTATTTTCGTTGGATATGCAGCAGGGAAAGCTTACAAAGTCTACAATCTAAGAACCAACATTGTTATGGAATCTATACATGTTGTGTTTGATGATCAAAAGATTCTAGGCCTAAATGATGAAGGCTCCCATGAAAAGTTGGAATTTGAGAATGAAGGTGAAGGAAGAATGTACTATGATGATGATGAGGAAGATGAAGATCATGACCACAGAGATCCACCAAGAGTTGTTGTACCAACTAGAAGTGATGCTTACACTGGAAATGAAGCATCCGTTGATAGTCATCCTGGAGAATCCGTTGACAATATTAGAGATGCATCCGTTGACAGAGATTCTCAAGCATCCGTCGACAGGCAAAATGATGCATCCATTGACAGTCAACTTCATAATTCAGCAAGGACAATAAACTCAGGGGGAGTTTCTCAAGGTCAAAATTCAATGCTAAATCAACATGATCATGCTCATGGAAATGAAGCAACCTCATCAAGATCAAACCTTCCACCTGCAAGAAAATGGACTAGAGATCATCCATTTGAGTTAATCATTGGTGAATCAAATTCAAGAGTCCAAACTAGAAGAGCCACTCAAGCAGAATGTCTATACAGTAACTTCCTGTCTCAAGAGGAACCTAAGAGAGTGGAAGATGCCCTTCTAGATCCAGATTGGGTCTTAGCAATGCAAGAAGAGCTAAACCAATTTGAAAGAAATAAAGTATGGAAACTTGTGCCCAAACCTGATGATAGAAGTATCATAGGTACTAAATGGGTTCTCAAGAATAAGACAGATGAAAATGGCATAATTGTGAGGAATAAAGCTAGATTAGTGGCAAAGGGCTATTCTCAAGAAGAAGGGATAGATTTTGCTGAAACTTTTGCTCCAGTGGCAAGACTTGAGGCAATAAGAATCTTTCTAGCCTATGCAGCACATGCCAATTTCAAAGTCTATCAGATGGATGTCAAAAGTGCCTTTCTAAATGGGGAACTGGAAGAAGAGGTCTATGTCCATCAACCTCCTGGCTTTGAGGATCCAGAATTTCCAGAATATGTATATCTTCTCATGAAAGCACTTTATGGTTTGAAGCAAGCACCAACAGCCTGGTATGACACTTTATCTCAATTTCTTTTGGAGAACCACTTCACTAGAGGTACAGTAGATAAAACCCTGTTTCATAGGAATATCAATGGCTCTTTAATACTTGTACAAATCTATGTAGATGATATTATTTTTGGGTCTACAGATGAGAAGCTTTGCAAAAGGTTTGCCAAACTTATGCAAAGTAGGTATGAAATGAGCATGATGGGTGAATTAACTTACTTTCTTGGCCTATAAGTAAAGCAAGTTAATGAGGGCATTTTCATAAGTCATATAAAATATATTTATGATCTCTTAAAGAAATTTGACTTAATGGATTGTACCTCTGCAAAAACACCTATGGCCACTGCAACTAAGCTTGAGTTGAATACTAAGGAAAAGTTTGTGGACATCTCAAGCTATAGAGGCATGGTAGGTTCACTTCTATACCTAATAGCTAGTAGACCTGATATAATGTTCTCTACTTGTCTTTGTGCTAGATTTCAAGCTGACCCTAGAGAGTCTCACTTAATAGCTATTAAAAGAATTTTTAGGTATCTCAAGGGAACACCAAACCTTGGCATTTGGTACCCAAGAGAATCTGGTTTTGATCTAACTGGCTATTCAGATGCAGATTATGCAGGTTGCAGAGTTGATAGGAAAAGTACTACAGGTTCCTGTCATTTTCTAGGAAACAAGCTTGTTTCATGGTTCAGAAAGAAACAGAACTCAGTCTCCACTTCTACAGCTGAAGCTGAGTATATTGCTGCTGGAAGCTGTTGTGCACAGATTCTATGGATGAGAAATCAACTCATTGACTATGGTCTAAAAGTTGAGAAGATTCCAATTTTCTGTGACAACACAAGTGCTATTGCCATCACAGGGAATCCAGTGCAACATTCGAGAACCAAGCACATTGACATCAAATACCACTTCATTAGAGAACAAGTGATGTATGGTACAGTAGAAATGCACTTTGTGCCAAGTGAAATGCAGCTTGCAGATATCTTCACCAAGCCTCTTGATAAATCCACATTCACAAGATTGGTAGGTGAGCTAGGTATGCTTAACTTGTCATAATTCCTAGTGATATTTGATTCTACTGCATTGCAGCTAGGAATGTGTTTTGATTTACTTGAGAATTAAAAACTCTCAGAAAAATTTTCTTCAGAAATTTTGTCCAAGGCAAAATTATCTTATCAACGGATATCCTTTTACCCGTTGATAGAATAAACACATTCCTAGATTTTTGTATATCAACGGATAACAGCTTATCCACGTCATCAACGGATAAACTGTTTCTCAACCGTTCATTCCATATCCGTTGATATACATATTTTCTTTTAAATATAACCGTTGGTAAACGTGTATCTATATAGGACTGGTTATATTTATTTTCTTTTATTATTTGACAGTTACTTTTGACCAATGGGTAATTACTTTTAATTATTTCATTTTCAATTCTTGAAAAGTATAAAAGGCTGTCTTGTGCTCTCACATCTCACTTTTATCGACTTTCAAGATTCTCTTAAGTAAACTGCATCTTCTTCACAAAAATTCTCTGCAACAAAAGTTCAAACTCTTCAATGGCGCCTATTGTTAAGATGATGTCTTCTACTGGGTTCACCTATGAGAAGAACAATTTCGCGGCCTATGTCGATACAGTGAATGCCCCAGAAGCTTATCACACCATGATGAATTTTGTGAAGAACTGTAAACTTTCATATGCTATGACTGCCACCACTCCTCTAATCCACGAGGTAATCGAAGAGGTGTGGGCATCTGCTGAGTTCAATGGCACAGACGGTACAATTGCTTTTTCTCTAAAGGGTAAAAACTATGTAGTTAACTCTGATGTGATAACTGCTTGTTTAAAATTGCCTGAGAATAACTGTCTGAAAGTACCCAGTGATGCTGAAATAGTTGCCATGCTTAATTCCACAAATTATGCCCTTAGTACTGATAATTTAGAGAAAATTGTTAGGAAAGGGATGGTTAAAGAATGGAGTTAGTTTTGTGATGCCTTCATTAAAACTTTTTCAGGCAAAATTAGTAACTTTGATGCTGTTACCCATTCCATGCTAGTTATGTTGTGTATGCTTCTGACTGATAAATTCTATAACTTTGGCACACTAGTCATGTATGAGATAGCAGCAAAATTAGGTAAAAAGGAAACTAGGGGCAAGAATATCTATTTTGCTAGATTTTTGATGCTCTTAGCACTGCATGTATCTGAGAATAAGCTATCCATTGCTAACCCGGATAGCAAGTTCACATGTTTTGTTTTGGAGAAGAGAGTCTTAAGTGATTTAATTCGAATGAACTCCATTGTAGAAGTACAATTGGTATATCTACCAATTGTTCAGGTAACTCTTTCTAACCTTGAAACTCCTATCTCTAACCCCCAAATTTCTTTGCCTTCCTCAGTCACAATGGAGTCTGTAATAGTGACCAAACAGGCTCCTACCCAAGTGACTAAAACAAAAGTTTCCATACCAAAATCTAAGAGACAAACCTCAGGTGTTTCTCAAAAAGCACCTGTTGCAAAAACTACCACAACTCTTGAGGGGAGTGTGAAGGAGGTAGTGAGTGGTGAGGGACAGGGTGCAAGCCCTAAGAATAAGGTAGGTGAGGAAAGTGCAGCAAATAGCCGAGCCCAAGTTACATCCTCTCAACAGGGTGTGACTACTAGTTCTACAGCAACTCTGCACAAAAGGGTAAGGGACACTAGCCCTCACTCAAAAACCTATGAAAGAAGAGTAAAATATAAAATCATAGGGGAAGCACAGGGTGCACACACAGTACAGCAAACTATACCTTCTCAAATTCAGTTTGATGTGACTTCAATAAATATGGAGTCATAGCCCCTTGATCTTAACCTTCAAATCGATACACATTACAATCCACCATCACCAACTCCATCTCTGGATGTGGATATGATATCTACATCAATTCCTGATTCTCCATCTTTAAGATTCTTGGAGAAGCCCCACTCTGCAATTGGTGGTCATCATCTTTTAGATGATTTGTTAGGCCATCAACCTTCCATTCCTGAATTCACAACAACATCTGTGGCCTCATCTTTAAAATCAATCTCCACAGATTCAGTGTTGGTTTTCACTTCAACGGATATTATCATTCCTTCATCAACGGATATCCTTCATCTGTTGACAAGTGTTTCTCCATCAACGGATGCGCCTATGTCTAGCCATCCGTTGACAGCTATAACTACTCCATCAACGGATATCCCTTATCCGTTGATAACTCACTCTACCACTGCTATATCTGACATTCCTGTGTCAAGTGTGGAGGAGTTCTCAGTAGTTGAAACACTTTTAGGATTGAAGGAAGGGAGTGAGAGGCTGCCTTGTGAGCAGGCAAAAGGAGAGGCAAATAATGAGAGGCTGACCATTTCTTCAGGTCAGGCAAAAGGAGAGCAAGAGAGTTCCACCTTAGTAGGTGAAGGTGAGGGTGTGAGAGGTGTGAGCCAGGGGGAGCCCCTGATGCAAGAAAAGAGAGATGAGTGGAGAGAAGGGACTACAGGAGAAATAAGGCAGGAAGATCCAGCCATTGCAAGTGAGTTAATGGAGGTTAATGAAGCTTCTAAAGAGATGGAATTTCGACAAGAATATCAGTCAATCATTGACTCCATCTCTTTGGATCCTGAAACCTTTACTCATCCTGTTTCTGCCTATCAAGTCATGGCACAACAGGGCAATGTGGAGGCAGAGGAGGCAATGCACCTAGTGCACACCTCACAATCTTTACAAAGAGCAAAGGAAGCTTTGACAACTCTGCCTTCAGATGCTGACAGTGAAGAGTTTGGCAGTGATGACAGTGACAGCACAGCAAATGATGAAGAAGTCAATGTGGCAGATACTCCAGAATGGCTATTCTCTACTGCCACTGTGGCTGGTGACTTCAATGTGGAGATTATGAAGCAGTATCAATCTGCTAGGGCTGAGCACCAAAATGCAGATCCACAGAGAAAGGCTGTTCTTCAGCAAATAATGGACTCCCTGAAACTTCACAAAATGCACATGGTCATTCAAAGAACACAACAGGAGGAGGTCTAAACTGCAATTAGAGAAATGAAAGTGGAACTAGATGCCAGGATTGAGGAACTAGCCACTACTACCACTCAGAAGGTGCTGACTAGCAAACTAATGAAGGAAGATAGCCTGGCCAAATCTGTTCAGCATCTCTCCTCCAGAGTGGATAGTATGGAATCTCAAATGCAGACACTCATTGCCAATCAAGCTAAACAGACTGAGCTACTGGAAAGGCTGCTTGCAGCCTCACCTCCAGCCCTTGATGCTAAAAAAAAGGGGGAGAAAAAGGTAGAAGAGGCAGCTACTTCTAGTCAAATTCCAGCTTCTAGTAGCAAGATAGCACAAATTGAGGGGGAGCAACAGCCAATGATAGTGGTCAATCCAAAAGAGTTTACTATAGAGGCTTCCTCTGTGAAGAAACAAAAGGTTGTGCCTCCAGTTCCTGACTTGTCAAAAATCTCAGAAGATGAGAGGCAAGCCAGAATTAAAGAATTAGAGAAGATCAACAAGGAGACAAATGAAAGAATGATGAGAACAGAAAGGATGATCAATGAATCAATGGTATCAACTCTGTTCTTTAATCAGTCCTCGGCTCCAACAATATCAACTACAATTCTGAAGGTGCTCACTCCAGAGATTGTAGCTCCTACATTCTATGATGCTGAACCATCTTATGTCAAAGAATTTGAACCATACATAAAAACCAAAGCCTACTCTCCACCAAAGGCAAATGGGAAGAACAAGTTACAATTGGACTTTCCATTTCCCAAGGATGATGAAGTGAAGCTAATGGGAAAGCAAATTAAGGAGTTCAAGGAAAATGCCAATAGGAGTGTAAAAGAATGGATGGCTGTAATTATAAGGAATGGAAAAGTCTTAAATATATCCAATAGCCATCCTAGATTTGTTGAAGCAAAAAGAGAGGAGACCTCCAGACTTCTCAGGGAAGCTCATCCAAGTGAAGAAAATCAATATGAAAACTCAGATGAGAAGCAAGCCAGGCTGCCTCAGGAGTTAATGGATGAGGTAGAGGATGAAATGAGGGAACCTGAGGAAGTCCCCAAATCCAAAAGGAAATTGAAATCAATCCCCAAATCCAAATCTAAGAGAGTGAAATCAAAGGCAATGAGGCCTGTCTCTCCAGAAATTGAAAGCAAGGAAACAGTTGGCTCATCACAACCTATTTCTGTAAAAGTATTCAACCCAGCTGTGAATTTCCATGGTGATCTATAGTACCTAAAGAGGAACCAATGAATCTTGACTCCATTGAGGTTCCTTCATTCTTGTTGAAGCCTCAACAGAAGCCCATACAGAAGAAAAGGATACCAAGGAAGCAACCTTCAAAGGAACCAATTCAAGTTGCTAGGGTACCTGCTATTGTCAAGCAGCCAATCTTTGAAAACAAGGATGATTTTATCTATCAGGCAGATATTGAAGAATACTCTGGCATGAATCTGTATCTGGATGAACTGTCAGAAGTAAGAGGAATTGAAAAATATAAACATTTTCCTGAGAGATTGGTCTTTGTATACAAGGGAGGAAAGGAAAGGACATGGCCACTACAGAGGGTTCTTGGAGAAAATTATCTGACCTTAACCAAAGTGTTCTCTGCAATCAAGAGATACACAGGGTTCTCCAAGATAGCAAAAGGGGAGATACTGGATAGAATAGAACAGATAAGGAGAGAATGGAACTCACCATCAAGTCTACCAAGGAAGATGAAGATCCCATACAATGGACAGAAAATCCACCTTCAACCCTTCTGGATGATGGAGTTCAGGGATGAAGATGGTAACAGGAGATTCTTCAGGTTAGATGACCAACTATCAAAGGCTAGTTCTCAATACCTGAAATGGTTACAACAAAAGCTAAATCCAAAGGTTGATGAAGAAGATGCCTTCTATAGGCAACTCCAAATGCAGATTGAGTCCAACTCTGCCAAAAAAGGAAAATCAAGGGTGATGCCAACAAGAGAAAAGAAATAGTCTTAATCTGCTCAGTCTAGAGGAGCACTTCTCTGTAAATTTCTCAAACTTTCAGTTTTTAATTTTTGTAGCTTAATACAATTTTTGCATTGTTCTATATATATATCTTTAGGAATGTTTTGTTATCATCAAGGTCCTGAATTTATGCTT
Source organism: Saposhnikovia divaricata (assembly GCA_036435485.1). Lineage (NCBI taxonomy): Eukaryota > Viridiplantae > Streptophyta > Magnoliopsida > Apiales > Apiaceae > Saposhnikovia > Saposhnikovia divaricata. The sequence goes on from CM071596.1 coordinate 116,246,225, forward strand.
TATTGCCATCAAGTATAAATTGGGGGAGATTGTTAGGAATATGTTGTACTTGATGATAACTTCACAATCAATCAAATTGTATAAGGTTGTAGCTGTCAACGGATGAGGATTTATAACTCTATCCGTTGACAGGTAGCTCATCAACGGATGAGGTTTTGTAGCATACTGCAATATCTCTATGTTATCAGTTGATAGTGTTTTTATCCACAGTCATATTGACCATCAACGTATAGGCAGAATAGGGTAGCCAATTGTAAATAAGTTATGCTATGTAATTCTGTCTAAGTGAAAGTGTATCAACAGATGAAGACAAAACTCCATCAACGCATACAACTCAAATCCACTCTATCAACGGATACAGCTCAAGTCTCAATATCAACGGATACAGCTCAATACATCATCAACGGATGTCAGTGTACAATATCAACGGATAATCATTGACACTTTCTTCTATGCTAAGCTGGGGATTAGCAGTTGATAAGGACAGGTTTGACTGACAGATCACATGGGTTGATAGTAGATACAAAAAGCAGTATGGCAGCCATACTTCGGAAACACAGAAGAAAGAAGCATTTCGTTTACATTATGAATACAAGAAAGGTGCAGGAGACATGTCTGTTCACAAGGACAACCTTTCGGCTACATGTGTATTTGGAGTGTAGTAGCAAGTCAACTAGAATTAGATTAATATTATCTTATTCCAGTAGTACTTTTAAAACTTGGGATTTATAACCAAGTGTAGCAACTCTTTGTAAGCTAAGAAAACAGATACACTTGCTTAGGGTTTTTGTTGAATATCCTTAGAAAGCAAAGAGTTGTAAAACAGAAGCTGTGTACTTTTGTATCACAGAGTTTTCTTCGAATAAAAGCTTCAGGTGGTGCATTTAACCACCTGATTTTTATGTGTTTGTGCATTAATCTTTCTACAGCAATTATCTAAGTATAGATTTATGTAGTTCTTATCAGAAATTTATAAATATCAAGAATTGTATTCAATCTCCCCTTCTACAATTATACAAGTGTGTAATCTAGGAATAACAGGTAGTACCAAAGATGAGTTAAGTAAGACCCTTAGTGGTTGAGAAAGGTAGTTATGGAATTCTTTAGAGATGATATGAGTCGATAAGGATAAGGATTGTTTATGTGATACCCTTAAGACAAGAGAAGGAGAACTAGAAACACAGAAACCGATATGGAAGTTATATAGTAGAGCCTCAAGGGGTAGTTAGGGTGGAGGCATGATGGCCAATACCAGTAGTAGAATCAACTAGGACGAGAAAAATGTGTATCCATGATTTATTTATTGGGTTTAAAAATTTTTTTATATAAATGATTATATAGAGATATGTATATATATATATATATATGTGTGTGTGTGTGTGTGTGTGTGTGTGTGTGTGTGTGTGTGTGTGTGTTTGTGTGTGTGTGTATGTATGTATGTATGTATATATATGTGTATGTACTGTTTTATTTTCATAAATAAATATTTCATGGATATGCAATTTTATTAGACTAATCCATATTGGGATAAGTTGAATTGAGTGAGGCTGTGACTTTTGGAGGAGTATAAAAGACATAAATAAAGTGGATTTTATAGATAGAAACAAGACAAGAAGAGTATGATGGTATTATATATTGATTTAGAGGAGGAAAGAGCTAGAAGATTTCAATATGGTTTGAAACAATAGATTGAATATAATGATGCAGTGTTCTAGATAAGGGACTATGTGATATGGGTATAAAAAGCAGTCATGGTAAAGGTTGAGAGTGAATTGATTTAGGAGGATAAAAGATGAGAAAAAGAGGTATATTTGATGATTAGTAAGAGAAAAGAATATGAGGAGTTTTAAGGCATAATTGAGATTTACTATTGAGGGTAAGGTGTATTTTGAGGATAGAGTGAGGATAAGGATAAACGACGGAAGTGGGTATAATTGATGAAGGATTTCGAGGTGCAATAATTACTAGTCGGGGAAGGCCAATGTGGTGGCTAATACCCTAAGTAGGAAAGAGAGAGTAGCGATGTTAGTTATTCAAAGCATTAATCTAAAAGGTGTGAATGTGTAAAACTTGATGTAAAGATTTTGACAATGTTGAGGTACTGGTAGAAATGATTGATGGAAAAGAGTAGATGTTGAGAAATGAAGCCATGGCACTAGATAGTGGCACTAGAAAGATTATTGTGGAGAAAAGCAGAAGGTTGATAAGTCAACCTGAGAATTAGAGTGTAGTGTACTCAATCGTATCTTACGTTGATTCCGAGGACGGAATCCTTTTAAGGAAGGGAGACTGTAATAACCCAAATTTCTGTACTTGAGAAAAATTTTCATTTGAGGGATGAATAGTGATTTACATGGATGAATAGTGAAATTATGGATGAATAATGATTTTTGAGGATTAAGAAATTTTTCATGTTACCATATGTACGGGATAGGAAATGGATATTTCGAAGTTATATTATTGATTTACAATGTAAATAATTGTATATAAACGCGATCGGATTTCAGAAATTCCAAACTTTATTTTTATGGAATATTTGACCGGGCAATGAGGAGCATTTCAATACGGCCAAGACAAGTGAGTTATTTAAATCAAGGATTCAAGGATTTTATATTTTATTATTTTATTAAAGATGATTTAAGGATTTAGAATGAAAATCCCTGAATTAGTATAACGAACGTTCTAGAAATCGCTAGAACTTCATAACGAGATTACGCGATAAAGCGAATGAATTATGGAATTTGGATTGAGTTCATAATGAGATTAAATATCCTACATGATCATCAAGAAAATTATATCAAGTGGATTAAAAGATTTAGCTCAAGGATTAAATCAAAACAATTTAGGATTTAAGTGATTTAATTTAGGATTTAAGTGATTTAAATCACTTAAATCAATTCCAAAAACAAAACAAATATCAACCAAGCTTATCAAACACACCTTGGACAAGAACCTAGGGGATTAGAGCATCTTTTAACATCTGATCCTATCTTGTATATATCATTCAACCATAGTTGAATAAGTCAAACAATGAATCAAAAGAGAGAAAATATCAAGAACAACCAAGAAAGCAAATCGGGCAGTTCTGACCAGCAGGAAGAAGAGGCTCAAAACCCTAGCAACCGAGCACCAAATCTTATGATCTATAGCTCAAAAGAAAGCCCTTGAAGAGTAGAAGGTGTGGTAAAAATTTGAGAACCAATCTCTAATTTTTCGATTTTATATAGATTTTACAAAGTTGATGATGAATAGTAGTTAAGTTGTTTTCATGTTTTGTTCATGGCTTTTAGGATTTGTTAAGACTACCCAGGGCTATTATAAGGTGTACAAAGCTTTGTTAGTGTTGTGAGAGTGTCAAGGAAGGTATAAACCTCAACTTTACCTTTTATTTATATGAGTTTTGGTGGAGTTTTGATGTTAGTGTAAAGATGAGTTCATGTTAAGAGTTTATATGATTGTTTAGCTTTGTTTTGAGGTGTATATTCTCTGTAACGCCCCCAAATCCCCTACACGATCCACTTATAACTTAACGCTTAAACACTTAAGCAAATCATAACCAAGGCATTAATGGGTCCCTCTAGACTCGTACTAAGTCCATGTTAATCGACGCCTTAGTCATAAGTTTAGTCCGAAATCGATCCTTGAGTTCATCCTCGAGTTTTGTTTTTGAAATTGATTTAAGTGATTTAAATCACTTAAATCCTAAATTGTTTTGATTTAATCCTTGAACTAAATCTTTTAATCCACATGATATAATTTTCTTGATGATCATGTAGGATATTTAATCTCATTATGAACTCAATCCAAATTCTATAATTCGTTCACTTTATCGCTCAATCTCGTTATAAAGTTCGAGCGATTTCTAGAACGTTCGTTATACTAACTTAGGGGTTTTCATTCCAAATCCTTAAATCATCTTTAATAAAATAATAAAATATAAAATCTTTGAATCCTTGATTTAAATAACTCACTTGTCTTGGCCGTATTTAAATGCTCCTCACTGCCCGGTCAAATATTCCATAAAAATAAAGTTTGGAATTTTTGAAATCCGATCGCGTTTGCATACACTTATTTACATTGTAAATCACTAATATAATTTTGAAATATCCATTTCCTATCTCGTAGATATGGTAACATGAAAATTTTCTTAATCCTCAAAATCACTATTCATCCATAATTTCACTATTCATCCATGTAAACCACTATTCATCCCTCAAATGAAAATTTTTCTCAAGTACAGAAATTTGGGTTATTACAAGCGTACTTAAAAATAATACTTTCCATTTCTCTGGATGGAAAACTAAAGAAAAAAATTATATATATATATATATATATATATATATATATATTATATTAGTTAATGATTACATATATGATGACATATTTGTACCTTTATGAGGTATATTTTGTGTCATATCTGATGATTAATATATATGTGCAATTTGATTTTATGTTAATAATGATATTTATTCGGAGTTTATATTATTAAAATTTTCTCATTATATTTTAATATCGATTTAATTAATTATTTCTTATATAAATAAATACATTAAATAGGTATTAATAAATATAATTTACATGAGTTTATATTAATTATTCTATGAATAATTTTATCGTTTAATTTTCTGTTTTCGCAATTATACTGCAATATTATTAATTTGTATGTGTATTGATGGTTAGAGTTTTAATAAGTGATATATATATATATATATATATATATATATATATATATATATATATATATAATAGAGAAAAGTTCTATGGAGTACTATTGGAGTATTTGAAGTACATATACGTTCTGCATTCAAAATATTTTAAAATTTATTATTTTGCAAACCTTGTTATATGAATATCATAATTTCATTGATAATCTTCAAAATCATGTATGTTTTGCAATATGTTCATCTTGAAAATCCTGTATATTTTGCAATCAGAACATATATGTTTTGCAACCCAAATGTGCTTCGCAGAACAATTCATTTTGCAATATTTTGTTAGCAAAACAAACAAAAATTTCAAGATTTTCGATGAAATATTGATATTCATGTAATAAGCTTTGAAAAATATTAAAATTTGCAAAATTTTGAATGCAAAATATATATATACTCCAAGTACTCCAATTAAATGAGTACTCCATAATATATATATATATATATATATATATATATATATATATATATAAAAATTATTTTTTATTAGTTGTCTTAGTTACGTATTTAACCATTGGGGATTCTAACCAAAAATTTGCTTTGGTTAATCATCTTTAGTTAAATTTCTGAAACATTTTATTATTAATGTATTCTTTTTAAATCACCTTATAATCATAATGTTATTATGGTTGTGTCGTTTAGATTTTTGTGATGTTATATCTTTTTTAATAATTTATTGTATTGACATTAATTTTATTGATTTTTCAGTTGGATTTTAGACATGATTTTTTTTTATCTAAATATTTGGAGATATTTTTGCATGTCCTACGTGTTGTGGAATAAAAACTAGGTTACGATTAATTAATGCTAGGGTGGTTGAGCTTCGAGCTTTAATGGCTGTTTCCGTGTTACGAGACTGATCGGTCCTCACAGAATGCCTACGTATCTCGTTATTGAGAATCAAGCCAGGATGTAGTTCTAGGTGATGGTGCCCTCGAGGCTATAGAGGCGAGAGCTCACCTAGGACGCAGTGGCTTGCATGTCCTTATTCGAGGATTAAGCCAAAACGTAAGTGACGTATTGAGCTCTGCCCAAAAACGTAGTTCTGTGATAAGGGGTTAGATCCTTTATATAGGCTGAGAAGCCCTAGAATTATGGTAGGAGTCAGAGACTTGGTGGACAAGTCTTCCTTGAGGAAGGTTCTAGATCTCTTCCTTATAGGAATCAGTTTCCATGTTGAAATATGTATCTTGGAGGCTAAATCAGGAAAGAGTAATATCCTTGTTTGACTCTTATTTGCTGAGCTGTTTATTACCCTTAATATTAATTTAGGGTTTGGGCCCATCTGGTGGGCCCCACGTTTGGACCATTTCGGGTCTAATTAATGCCACATTAAATGTGTCTTTAAGGCTTACTTTTAGCCCATATCATTTGCCCCCCAACTTCTAGGAAAACTGATCAGGTTTTCCTTGAAGTTTTAACGGCCTTTTTCGAGACTTGGGTCAGGGTTCATCTTTGTACACTAGTGTTTCACGAGTATTGTCTTTATGTAAAGCGTGGAGCGACAGACGCATTCACGACAATGTTAATTCGATGCTAATCAGCACTAATCAGCCTCAACGATGCTTAAACAATGTTTAAACGACGTTAAACGGCATAAAACGGCACTAAACGGCGCTAAACAGCCTTAAACAGTGTTAAACAATGTCACGGTGCTAAACGACACTACTCGGTGCTAATCGGCACTAAACGGTGCTTAAACGACACTAATCGGTGCTAATCGGCACTAAACGGTGCTAACGACATTATCGGTGCTATTGGCACTAACGATGCTATCGGCACTAATGGTGCTATCGGCACTAACGGTGCTTACAGCACTAACGGTGCTATTCGTCACTTAACGGTGCTAATGACACTAACATTGCTATCGACACTAACAGTGCTATTGGCACTAACAACACTAAATAGTGCTAATGGCACTAAACAGCGCTGAAAGGCACTAAACGACGCTAGACATCGCTAATGGCAATATAAGGTGCTAGTGGTGCTAAATGGTGTTAACGGCACTAATAGCACTAAATGGTACTAACGGCACTAAGTAGTGCTAAAAGGCACTAAACGACGCTAGGCAGCGCTAACAGCACTAAACGGTGCTAGCGGCGCTAAATTTTAATTTCGGCTTCGTATTGATTTTCACGTTCAGCACGTCAAGATTGAATTTAAACACCAATTCGAGGACCCAGACTAAAAATCAATCTTGGTTAGTCAAGAAAACTCGAGGACCAGGACCACAAATCACCCGTGATCGGCTGGATCTACGGGCGATCCGTGGTCGGCCAGTCGGAGGTCGGCCAAAGCCCCTCAAAACACCATGATCGGCCAGTTGGTGGTCGGCTAAGGGTATCCAAGATTGTAGAAAACTCACAGACCTTCGCGTGGACTGTTAGATCGTCCAATTCTGACATCCGGAGCTCAAGATATGGCCCAAACAGCGTCAACAGTCCGTGTAGGACTGAAAATCAGTCTTGGTCAGCTGACGCCCTCCTTGGAGCTTGGTTGGCCAAGGGGTGGTCGGCTAGTGGTCTCCAAGACTATAGAAAACTCAGAGATCTTCGCGAGGACTGTAAGATCGTCCAAATCTGATACCCGGAGCTCAAGATATGGCCCAAACAGCGTCAACAGTCCGTGTAGGACTGAAAATCAGTCTTGGTCGGCTGACGCCCTCCTTGGAGCTTGGTCGGCCAAGGGGTGGTCGTCTAGTGGTCTCCAAGACTATATAAAACTCAGAGATCTTCGCGTGGACTGTAAGATCATCCAAATCTGATACCCGGAGCTCAAGATATGGCCCAAACAGCGTCAACAGTCTGTGTAGGACTGAAAATCAGTCTTGGTCGGCTGACGCCCTCCTTGGAGCTTGGTCGGCCAAGGGGTGGTCGGCTAGTGGTCTCCAAGACTATAGAAAACTCAGAGATCTTCGCGTGGACTGTAAGATCGTCCAAATTTGATACCCGGAGCTCAAGATATGGCCCAAACAGCGTCAACAGTCTGTGTAGGACTGAAAATCAGTCTTGGTCGGCTGACGCCCTCCTCGGAGCTTGGTCGGCCAATGGTGGTCGGCTAGTAAACCCGGACCTGAAAATCATCCATGGTCTTGAGGATCGAGAAACTTGATCTTGATCTCAAGTCATCCGTGATCTTAAGGATCAAGAAACTTGATCTTAATCTCAAGGATCAAGAAACTTAATCTTGATCTCAAATCACTATTTTTGTCATTCGTGACTTTGTTATCTTAAGGATCAAGAATCTTGGTCTTAATCTCAAATCATCCGTGATCTCAAGGAGAATCATCCAAGATTCGCTGAAAAAGTCGAGATTCAGGATCAGAAACTACCCGAGGTTCGCTGAAAAAATCAAGATTCAGGACCACGAACTACCCCACGATCGGCCGGACCACGGAGTAGCTCGTGATCGGCCACAAGGTGATTGGCCAGAGGGTTCCAAGCCACCATGGTCGGCCACACCATGGTCGGCTGGAAGGTGGTCGGCCGAACGGCCCGATTTCTTCGTGGTCGGCCGGGAGGTGGTCGGCCAAACGACGCGAATTCTTCATGGTCGGCCGGGAGGTGGTCGGCTGCGGCTCCTCGTGCGCCGTGGTCGGCTGCCTCATGGTTGGCTATGGCCCTCCGGGTGTTGTGGTCGGCCACTTCGTGGTTGGCTAGGAAATCCAGACCTGAAAACTATCCATGGATCTTGAGGATCAGGAATCTTGATCGTGATCTCAAGTTAGTATCTTTGTCATCCGTGTCTTCGTTGTCTTCAAGGATCAAGAACCTCGATCTTGATCTCAAGTCACCTAGGATCTAGGATCTAAAATCATCCGTGATATTAAGGATCAAGAACCTCGATCTTGATCTTTAGTCGTCAGTTTGGTCATTCGTGACTTCTAACGGTATTACTCCTTAATTCATGATTAGCACTGCTAACCTTGTGCTTAAGACTAAACTCGTTACTTATCTTCTTAAGCGCAAACATCCATGCAGCAAATATTTCAGCTATTTCTTTGCCGGCATATATGAATTATAACGATTCTTTCTGTATAACGCGGATAATTTCTGTCCTTTTTTCATCTATAAACGATGGATGGCCTCGTTCCCATCCAAGGTCTCCAACTTGTAGGATCTTCGTCCTAGCATCTTCTTGACTCGATACGGCCCTTCCCAATTAGGGGCTAGCTTTCCCTTCTGACCAACTCTAGAGGCTTTTATCTTCCTTAGAACCAGTTCGCCTTGCCGAAAGAACCTCTCCTTAACCCTTCGGTTGTAGTGGAAGGATGCTCTCTTCTGATGCTCTGCATTCCGGGCATTTGCTTCATCCCTAACCTCATCAATTAGGTCTAGGGCAAGCCTCATGCCTTCTTCATTAGCCTCTTGCTCATATGCCTCAACTCGAGGTGATGCATGCATGATCTCTAGGGGCACAACTACCTCGGCTCTATAAGCCAACAAAAAACGGGGTCGCTCCAGTTGTCAATTTGCAAGTGGTGCGATATGCCCAAATTATAATCAATAACTCATCCACCCAAGTGTTTCTTGAGCGTTCGACCCTTTTCTCCAGTCCATCAAGGATTATCCGATTGGCTATCTCTGCCTGTCCATTAGCTTGCGGGTGTGCTACTGAAGTAAAACGAAGATCAATAGCATTTTCCTCACAGTACTTCTTGAATTCTTCATTGTTGAATTGCGTCCCATTATCCGTCACAAGGATTCGCGGGATTCCATATCTACAGATCACGTTCTCCCAAAAGAACTGGGCAACTTGCTTGGTGGTTATCTTGGCTAGGGGTTTAGCCCCAATTCACCTAGTGAAGTAGTCGATGGCTACTATCAAAAACTTTCTTTGTGTAGATGCTACGGGAAAGGGAACAAGTATATCCATTCCCCACATTGCAAATGGAATAGGGGAGCTGATCGAGGTCAACATCTCAGGCGGCTGCCTTACAATCGGAGCGTGGTTTTGGCACCTCTCACACCTCTTAACATAATCTTTTGCATCAGCCAACATCTCTGGCCAATAGAATCCTAGACGAGTGATCTTGTGAGCTAGGGCTCTGCCCCCCAAGTGTTGTCCACAGATCCCTCCATGAACTTCTTCCAGCTCTTCTCTTGCCTCATGGGGCCTTAAACAGTTCAGGTATGGGATGACAAACGATCTCTTGTATAGGATTCCTTCAATCAAGGCGTATCTCAATGCTCTCACTGACAACTTCCGTGCCTCCAGAGCATTGTCGGGGAGCCAACCTGTTTCAAGGTGAGCTTTAATAGGATCTATCCAACAGCTTCCTACATCAATTGGTGCAATCAACTTAGAGTTGATGGTCGGGGCCTTCAAGACCTGGAAGTAAACACTCCCTGCATAATTTTCTATCTCAGAAGAAGCGAACTTAGATAGGGCATCGGCCTTAACGTTCTCATCTCTCGGAATGTGTTCTACATAGCACTCGTCAAACTGAGTCATGACAGCTTTCATAACTCGCAGATACCTTGCCATAGTTTCATCCTTGACCTCAAATTCACCATTTACTTGAGAGACCACTAATCTTGAATCTCCACAAACTTTGAGATTCTCGACTCTCATGATTCTGGCCAAGCCTAAACCGGCTATCAAGGCCTCATACTCAGCTTCATTGTTAGTTGTCGGAAAATCCAACATCAAAGAATATTCAACTGTGAACCCATCGGGGCTTTGCAACACTAAGCCTGCGCCACTAGATTTTGTTTTTGATGCTCCATCAAAATAGAGCACCCAATATTCCTTCTGATCAGGTACAAGTTCTTCATCTTTATCTCTACTTTCAGGGGTGGTTATCATCTCCTGCCCCCCGACTTCTTGGTTGCTAATGGTACATTCAACCACGAAGTCAGCTAAAGCCTGAGCCTTGATTTCCGTTCGCGACTTGTACGTGATGTCAAATTCTCCAAGTTCAATCGCCCACTTGATTAGCCTTCCACTAGCCTTCGGGCTATGCAATATGTTTCTCAACTGTTGGTCCGTCAGGACTTCAATCTTCTGTGCCTGGAAGTACGGGCGTAACTTCCTCGAGGCTCTTATCAATGCCAAGGTGAACTTCTCAATGGGAGAGTAATTCAACTCGGCTCAGTGGAGCACCTTGCTTACATAGTAGATAGGCATCTGAACCTTGTTCTCTTCCTTAATGAGGACGGCACTCAATGCTTGTTCAGACATTGCTAGATACAGATAAAGAGTCTCTCCGGGACTTGGCGTGGCCAACAACGGGGCTTCGGCCATGTACTTCTTCAACTGTTCAAAGGCCTCTTGGCTTTTACTAGTCCATTCAAAATTTTTCACATTCTTCAATGCTTGAAAGAAAAGCAAGCACTTATCACTAGACTTGGAGATGAATCTCCCTAGAGTGGCCACTCTGCCGGTTAACTTCTGTACGTCCCTCACAGAACGGGGTGGTTCCTTGTCTAAGATTGCTTTGATCTTGTAGGGATTGGCCTCTATGCCTCTTTTCGAAACCATCAAACCCAAGAACTTTCCAGAACCAACGCCAAAAGCACACTTGGCTGGATTTTACATCATCTTGTGCTGCCTCAGCACTTCGAATGCCTCTCTGAGGTGCTTAATGTGATCTGCCTTGAGTAGGCTCTTGACTAACATGTCATCAACATAGACCTCCATGGTTTTTTCAATCAGATGGGCGAATATCTTATTCACCAATCATTGGTAAGTAGCTCCTGCATTCTTTAGACCAAAAGCCATAACAATATAGCAGAAAACACCAAAGTCAGTTATGAAAGATACCTTAGGGATGTCATCCTCGTGCATCTTAATCTGATTGTAGCCGTTGAACCCATCCATGAAGCTCAACATCTCATGTCCAGCTGTGGCGTATATCAACATGTCTATCATTGGCAGGGGAAAATAATCCTTTGGACATGCACCATTCAAATTAGTGAAGTCTATACACATCCTCCACTTTCCATTCGCTTTCTTGACCATCACCGGGTTAGCTAACCATTCGGGAAACTGAAGCTCTTCAACAACCCCAGCCTCTAAGAGCTTGTCAACTTCTTGTTTAATGGCCTCCTGCCTTTCAGGAGCAAAATTTCTCTTTTCTGTTTTATTATCTTCCGCCCCGGATCAACATTCATCTTGTGAGTTATGAGTTGGGGATCAATCCCTGGCATATCAGCTACAATCCAAGCAAACACATCACTATTTTCTTGCAAGAATGCTATCAACTTGCCCTTCAGGGGTTCTTTCAAAGATGCTCCCATATAAGTAACTTCTCAGCTCGCTTGGCCGTCATGGCTTCAATGTTTGTCTTGGTCTTGGGTGTCGAACGTCGATGTTCAAAGGTTGAACGCCAAAGTTTGAAATCAAGGGTTTTCAATCTCAATGGTGTTTTAAATCACCGAAATATCTATCAGAGCTGCTGGTCCAAGGCCAGGGGGTTTCTGGTTAGCCCCGCGAGGTCTTGAACCTTCTCTAGGAGGTTTTCAAAATTACATATTGGTTTTCAAGTCAATATGAAGTTTCAACCTTTGGATATTAATTGGAGGTTCATGACCCCCCCTTCAAGTTTGGCCTTCATAACTAACCTTGGCCTTCATGGCTAACAGCTTCTGTTCTTCAACCTAGGATTCGGGGTTGATTCCTCGATATAGATTTCGATAAATACAATCCCGTTGGCTTCTTGCCTTTTAAACTTCTGAGACGAGAGCTTGCTTGAACTTCTTAATCCTTGCTTAAGGTTATCTATTGGCCTTCATCCTTGGATCCTTAATCCAGGTCCTTAATAAGTATTGAAGAGTAGCTAGTCCTTAACATCCTCGGCCTTTCATGGCTTTGACCCTTCGGGATCTTCACCTATACATTTTTTTGTTTTCCATTCGTTATTCTTTTATTTTCGGTACTCGTTCATCCTTGACTTGCACTCATCGGGTGATAGAGTACTATTGTCCTACTCGGAGCAACATGCTCTGCAATGGTTTCCATGAACCTTATTTCTGCTTCTACTAGATGAAGCTAAGTCCTACTAGGATAACTTGAGCCCATCGAGGCATTGCAAGACTAGGCCTGCATCACTTGATTTTGTTTTTGATGCTCCATCAAAATAGAGCGTCCACCATTCCTTCTGGTATCATCATTCTTATTCTGAAGTTCACTTCCTGCTTGGGGTACTACCTCCTGCCCCCCGACTTCTTGGTTGCCAATGGTACATTCAACCACGATGTCAGTTAACGCCTTAGCCTCAATGGTTGTCCAAGGCTTCTGTGTGATGTCCTTTGCTGGCCTTTTTGGTGTTCCTTTCTTCTGCGGACATCCATGTCTTCAATTGGAAGGACTTGCCCCTGACTCTATTAGGCCTTAACGAGGCTACATAATAGCTTTGTGCCATCTTTTGATCACCTTTATGTTCCCTAACGCCATTCCTGGTTAGGAACTTGATCTTCATATGATACGTTGAGGCAACAGCCTTGAATGCATGAAGTTCAGTCCTTCCGAGAATAGCGTTGTACGTTGAAACCGCCTTGATTACCAAGAAGTTCAACATCTGAATGGCCTCCTTGGGCTCCTGTCCAATAGTTATAGGCAACTGAATAGTCCCTTCAACTTTGGATTCTACTCCATTAAATCCATATATAGGCATCTTATTAGGGGTCAATTGAAAATCATTGTACCCCATCTTCACAAATGTATCATGAAACAGAATGTCAGCGGAAGCTCCATTGTCCATCAAGACTCGCTTCACTTCCGAGTTCCCAATCACAGAGGTTATGACCAACGGGTCGTCATGGGGAAACTTCACCCCTTCGAGGTCTGAGTCATCGAAACCAATTGCTATCTCAGTCCTGGCACGCTTCGGGGCTTCTCCCACGATGTGCATCACTTCCCGGGCATACGCCTTTCGAGAGTTTCGGGTTGTACCGGCCGCTGTCGGGCCTCCCCAAATCATGTTAATAACTGGCCCTCGGGGCTGTGGGTTACGATCCCGACCTCGATCATCATCCCTTCAATCATTGTCTCTTCTATCATATTCCCTCCTTTGAGTTCCACGATCATCACCCTTAGTGAATTTGTTTAGCTTTCCTTTTCGGATCAAGAATTCAATCTCATCCTTCAACTGCCTACAATCATCTGTATCATGCCCCATATCACGGTGGAATCTACAGTACTGATCCTTGTTTCTCTTTGCGGGATCACCCCTAAGTGGCTTCGGCCATCGAAAATCTTTGTCTTTCTCAATATCTAACAAGATCTGACTCCTAGGAGCATTTAGTCTTGCATAGTTGTTGAATCTTGGTCCCAAACTCTTCTTCGGTGGTGATTCAGAATCCTTGCTAGTCCGGGGATACTTGTCCCTAGCATCATACTCTTGCTCTTTCTTCCGTTTCTTAAATTCATTGGAGCCCTTGCCATTGCCTCCAGCAGCTTCTTTTTTCATGCTATCCTCTGCCTTGATATACTTGTCGGCCCTTCGTTGGAGCTCGGCCATGTTCTCAGGAGGATGCTTTGCCAAAGACCTCTTGAAGAAAGGATCAGTGGTTCCGTGTTCCAAGGCTACCATGGCCACTTTATTCTCCAGATCTGTAATATTCAATATCTCCTTGGTGATTCGCTTGAGATAATCCCTTAGATTCTCGTTCTTCCCCTGCATCATATACATGAGGGATGCAGAACTTTTTTCATGAACTCTTCCACTAATGAATTGGCTAACAATGGCATTCTTCAACTCCTTGAAAGAGACAATCGAATTTGCAGGTAGCCTGCTATACCACCTTTGAGCCATACCCGACAGGGTTTGAGGGAACGCCCTATACTTTAAGGCGTCACTAGCAGGTTGCAGCAGTAGTACAGCTGTGAACGTCCTGACATGAGTTTCAGGATCGCCTGTTCCATCATAGGCCTTGATCGTCGGCATCTTGAATTTCTTTGAGATGCGGGCATTCATCACCTCCTCAGTGAACGGAGGTGTTGGATCATCAAGATCTAGCGGCATTAGATCCTTGGGGTTGTTTCTGGGGGTTTCCGCCCTCGTTGCTCCTTCAGTTGAGGTATCGGCCCTTCTTCGTCTCCTAGACGACCTCTCCAGATCTATGACGGGAACCCTTCCTGAGATTGGAGGAGGTCGATGCAGACTTTGATTCTGCCTTGCTTGCTCTCTGGCGGCGTCATCTTTCAGCCTCTGGATCTCAGCCTCATGAGCCTTGATCCTTTCCTCAGTCGTTTGTGGAGGTCCATCATGGATTCTTCGGGCCCTCCTTCGAGGCTCTCTACTAGCACGTCGCCTCCTTGGGGCTTCGTCACGGTCATCATCGTCATCCTCAGATGTCGAATCAGTAGTATAGGGGCCGGAGTAGTCCAGACACTCGTGATCTCGGATCTGCAAAGCATGATCACTCGGTCCAGGTTCTCGAACAGGGGGGTAGTTGGACAGCCCATACATTGGGTTGGTATTCACGGGGAGATCCGTAGTATAGATCTGTACCCCAGATGGAGGGTGATTAGGATCAACCAGGGGAGAGATCACCATCTGAAGAGAGTTGCTTCCCTGATCTGGATGGACAACCATAGGCAGCGTACTCCCAGTAGGGGGATTCGTCCCTGGAGGCTGAGAAACTTGAGTTTGGGGGACCGTCCCTTGTTCAAACGTGGTTGTCCCAGAGGTAAGAGGCGGAGCGAAGCTGATTGGTAAAGCTTCGATAGAGCTTGGTGCAGTTCTTCGTGTGCTAACCATGGTTGATGTTTTCTTCCCACCGACGGCGCCAAATGTTGTGGAATAAAAACTAGGTTACGATTAATTAATGCTAGGGTGGTTGAGCTTCGAGCTTTAATGGCTGTTTTCGTGTTACGAGACTGATCGGTCCTCACAGAGTGCCTACGTATCTCGTTATTGAGAATCAAGCCAAGACGTAGTTCTAGGTGATGGTGCCCTCGAGGCTATAGAGGCGAGAGCTCACCTAGGACGCAGTGGCTTGCATGTCCTTATTCGAGGATTAAGCCAAAACGTAAGTGACGTATTGAGCTCTGCCCAAAAACATAGTTCTGTGATGAGGGGTTAGATCCTTTATATAGGCTGAGAAGCCCTAGAATTATGGTAGGAGTCAGAGACTTGGTGGACAAGTCTTCCTTGAGGAAGGTTCTAGATCTCTTCCTTATAGGAATCAGTTTCCATGTTGAAATATGTATCTTGGAGGCTAAGCCAGGCAAGAGTAATATCCTTGTTTGACTCTTATTTGCTGAGCTGTTTATTACCCTTAATATTAACTTAGGGTTTGGGCCCATCTGGTGGGCCCCACGTTTGGACCATTCCGGGTCTAATTAATGCCACATTAAATGTGTCTTTAAGGCTTACTTTTAGCCCATATCACTACGGTTGGTAAATTTTTTTAATAAAAAATATCATTTTACGGATATTATATGTCAATACAATTTATTCACATGAATGGTAGTATTATCAAAAAGAAAAGCTTTGATTTAAAAATCTAATATTTTAGCATATACTTAAAATGTGAGTTTTGTAAGTTTTAAAAATGAAACTAATTCGGATCGTTGATTTTAAATTGATCAAATAATTGTGAATTAGTTTCTAAGGAACACTAGTTTGCATGTTAATTAATGTCAGCCTCTGTATATGATGATAATCGATAAATACAGCGTTTGAGACTAGAATTTTTTTTTCATTTATCAAGATTATTTATTTATCGAGCTCAAAAATACATTGTCTATATTATGTCGGGATCGCAAAAAATTATTTATTTAATGAGATTATTCGTTATCGAATATTCATTTATCGAGATTCAACTATAACTATGCTACTTTTTTCAATTAATCGACTATGCTATTTATTTCAAATATTCGTCTAATTTCTCTTTTTTTTTCTTTTGAAAGGTAATGTTCGTCTAATTTCAATTACACAACGATCGCAAAGTCATTTTTTATACACTCTAATTTGATCATTTTTTCTGAACTCCGATCCAAAAATAAAGATCCGGTTTATCTTGATTGTTTTGAACTTACCAACCTCTCATAATTATTTAGTGTTAACTAAAGGCAAACTTCATCCATCTGTAAAGACCAAGTGGATGGGACCTATACAGAACTGATTGGTTTTGTCAGGGGATCAGAATTTGTCTTGCAACAGTCAGTTTAAATGTGGCTCATAATCTAACCAACCACTCACTTGATTTGGGAGTGGGAACTGGGAAGTGAGTGCTGATTGAAATAGGGATACACTCTAATCTCTATGCATGTATTGCTCTGAGGCAGACATGTCCATTCCGTTGCTATGATCTAATTTTAGTGTATTTCCTTCAGTAAATAAAAAATGAAATATCTTAATTTCCATATGACAGATCATAATTTGATAAAATATGTACTCATATAAAAAAGATGAGTTAATTACAAAATAATGACCGTATTTTATAACAAATTTCAAATATATGGTCAAAATTTTAAATTCAAAAATTAATGATCAATCTTAAATTTTGCATTTAAAATAATAGCTTTCGATAACCAGATTTTTATTTCCACTTTTTAAAAGAATCACTTCGTATTACGTTCATAAATTAGCTGGAATCATTTTTTCAAAAGACGTGGATAAAACTAGATATTAATTTACGAATTTGAAATTGTGACCATATTTTTGAAATTATAATTTACTCAAAAATCCTTTAAATAAGACCATTAAATCTAACTAGTGAATCTCATATAAAATTTTATGTGGATTCTAACACAACAACAAGAGGTTTGATTTAGCAAAAAAAAAAAAAAACAAGAGGTTTGATGAGCAAATTAAATCATAATGACCATTTTACCCTTATCTTTAGTATATGTCTTTAGGATTATTTTGGTCTTTTAACATTAACATATTTATTACAAATTAATGTCTAATACTCTGTATTCAATAATGTATAATTATTAGTTATACATACATAAATATAAACATACATACATACATACACATATACATACATACATACATACATACATACATATACATACATACATACATACATACATACATACATACATACATACATACATTTATGTTGTATTATTTATTAATATTTCATTATTTTTAATCAATTAATTGTTGTATAATTAATATGCATATCTATATATACATACATAGAGTCCCACTCTATAGAGAACCATCTTACGTGGATAACCGTGGAGAATCATTTGAAATGCATTAAAATTGCCTTTTATATAAGGCCCTTGGCGGGGGCCCTTTACAGAAAAGTCTTATAATTCTACCTTCTATCCATTCATCCAAAAAAAAAATATTTTAAAAAATTTTAAAAAAATTAAAAAAACTGTTGCCACGTCATCATTTTTTAAAAAATTTTAAAAACTTTTTTTTTGTAATTTTTTTATATAAATAGATGGAGGGTAGAATTATAAGACTTTTTTGTGAAGGTGTCCCTGCAGGGCCCTTATATAAAGGACAATTTTAATACATTTTAAGTGGTTCTCCACGGTTCTCCACGTAAGATGGTTCTCCATGGAACAATGGCCTACATACATATGTAAATACATAAATACATACATAGATACATTTATGTTGATATATAATAATATATTATAATATTCAATAACATATACCATATCTCATTAATCATTTTAGATCTATTGTAAATATTTACGAATTAAATATTATAAAAAATATCACAATACAAAAAAAGAACCTTCATACCTATTTAAGTATAATACACACTTGTATTAACACTAATTATTGTAAAACTCATCAATCACATTTTTAATACGTAAACGCACAAAAAAATATAACAAACATCGAATCTCGGTATATATAAGAATAACATTTTAAAAAACTACATTAATCACACAACAGAAGATCAACGATTATATAACTCATTTATTGTATCTTTATCATGTAAGTACATTTTAAAAAAATATAACAAATTATTCAATTTTTAAACATGTCCGTGTCTTGCATGGGCTAAAGAGCTAGTTTAATTAATATTCGAAAATAAAGTCAAACAAAATATTAACCAGAACTGGATACTAAATCTTATCGTGGAGAAATTTTTATATGAATGTTTTCGCTGGACTCTTTATTAGATTTTACAATATTTGGATTTTAAACTTATCTTTTTTTTTTTGACAAACAAAACGATTTTATTAACTTGCATCAACCAAAATTACATTCATAACTCCAACAGGAATAGAGCTCCCATCGAAAACCCGATCTGGAAATGAATATGACGCTCTAGCTAACTCATGAGCCGCCATATTAGCAGACCGTTTGATAAATAACAACGAGTGTTTAACTCCTGAGTTATGCGCCGACAATCCTCGATAATGCATCCAAACGGAGAAGCCAGTGGGACTTTACTTCGAATTGCCTGAATCGCCACTAAACTATCTCATACGAGAGTTACTTGCAGCCATTGCTGACCCTTTACCCAACTCAATGCTTCGTTAATTGTTATTGCTTCAATCATTTCGGCTGTAAGTAGGCTATTCGAACAGATTATACGAGCTTGGACTAGATTTCTTGTGTGGTTTCTGGCTATCATTCCAACACCAGCTACCTGATACTCTTCAAACAGAGTACCACTGACATAAATCTTGACTGTTTCCAACTGCGGCTTGGCCCAAACAACAGCTCCATCTCCCTCCCAATAGTTAGGATTTAGAGTGTTAAATTTACCTTTTTGGGCTACTCTCCATTGCACAGGATATTGTTTTGCCAATGCAATCACTACATTCACTCGAGTATACTTGTTATTCCACACCAAATCGTTCCTTGCTTTCCAAAGAGCCCATTTGTATACTTATCTTAATTCTATGATAAATTAAATGTGTTAAATTTAATTTTTATCATTTAAATCTTAACCATTTGTATATATATATATATATATATATATATATATATATAGTTGCACTCCATAGCAAACACCTTATATAACAAACAATAAAGAACACCTCATATCTAATATAATTTAAGAGTTCTGTCATAGCAACCAATACAAAAAGTTGTAATTTTTTTACCCTCTAGCAAACCAGCAAAGAAAAAATTGAAAATTACTGTTCATTGATGACGTCATCAGTGACGTCATCAGTGAACAGTAATTTTCAATTTTTTTTTGTAGACTTGATAGAGGGTAAAAAAATAACAACTTTTTGTATTGGTTGCTATGACGGAACTCTTAAATTATATTAGATATGAGGTGTTCTTTTAAGGATCTAATAGATCTAAGGTGTTTTTTGTTGTTTGTTATATAAGAGTGTTCTGTATGGAGTAAAGGCCTATATATATATGTATGTATATATATATATATATAGTAGGGATCTAGAGAGAACCCCTTAAAAGGAGAACTAAGAAAATTAAATTAAAATATACCACATATGGTATGCAAACTGATCGTTGGGAGATAGAGAAAAATGTGGTGAAATTAGATTTTAAAAAAATATCACCGATTGATCGGAAAAATCAAATTAAAAACGGAGGGAATTAGGTGGTATTGTGTGTGTTAGGGTGTATTTGATTAGTGTGTGGGTGCCCCTGGCGGGGCCGTTGATTATAATACATCCAATGGTTAGGATTGGTTCTCTAAGTTCTCTTTTTAAGGGGGTTCTCTTTTGAGCATGAGCCTATATATATATATATATATATATATATATATATCTTGCATATTTTTATATATGGGTGTGTTTTTGAAAGAGTTAACAATTTTATTATATTCCTGAAAAAAAAGAGACAATCTTGTCATAATGATATAAAAGAAGATATGTACTTACAATATTTTTTGTTGGAAATTAGAAAAACTAAAATATCAAATTTGTAGACACCCAAAGGCGGGAAATCTTGCACCAAGTGGCCAACAAATGAGGGCGGCCAATTTCGGATTTATTGAAAAAGTAATGAATAATTTTTATCAATCGTATTCAGACATTTTTATTTGTGATCGAAGCCATTTAGACATACTCCCTCCGTCCCATATTTCTTTTCCTACTTTCCTTTTAAGGATATTCAAAATACTTTTCCCCTTACTATTTTTGTCCTTAAAAACCAAATATTATACTCTTAAAAAACCAATCGATGTTGACAGCTATTATATTTTTACATATTCCCACCTACTCCCACTAACCCTAATTTCTCTCTATTCTCTCTATTCTCTCGTCTCTCTCTATTCTCCGCCTCCAAACCCTAATTACTCTATCAAAAACATAAGTTTACATTTTGGGTTTTCCGATTCCGATGATGAATCTGGTAATACGGTTATATATGAGTGCTCCGATCCCGATCATTGTGACAAAGGTGATTGTTGTGATGGGGAACACAGTTATAGTCGTGAATATCTTCGATTGAGATGTGGTCCAACTAATTATGAGGAATCGGTGCCCAAATCGGATGTGACGGTGGATCAAAACCCTCGATCACCGTTGCATGAAAGTGTTATTCAAGTCCCCTCGGATGAATATGATGCTCCTCTGTGCCCTCCTTGTTCAGATCCAGTTGAAGTGACCGCCGTTGTTGCTCCAAATTCGTCAAGCGATGACTTGGATTTGGATGTTGTGGCTGATTCAGAAGATGCATGCTCTCGCTCCTAATCGGAGTAAAGATGTTCTACCTTGAACTTGTTTGTGTTGTTAATCGCTTCTTAATCGTTGTTTGTTCTTGTTCTTGTATTGAATTGGTCGTTTTTGTAAAGATGTTGCTCGCTCTTGTACTTAACTGTTTGTTTTTGTAGTTAAATGAACTTGTCACTTTTATTAATCGGTTGTTTTTGTTGTTAATCAAATGTTTTTGTTGTTAATCTCAATGTGTATATTTAATCGCTTTTTTTTATTTGTAATCGCTCGTTCGTATGATGCAGATGCTTTCAATTTATAGATGTAAAATTGTTTCACTTAGATTTGATTTATATGTGTACTTATATGCTTGTTTGTGTGCATGTAATACTTAGATTTATATGCTTTCAATTTATATGTGTAATTTATATGCTTTCAATTTATATGTGTAATTTATATGTGTACTTATATGCTTGTTTGTGTGCATGTAATACTTAGATTTGATTGGTTGTTCAGTTAGTCTCTTGTAATCTTATTGGTGGATATATTTAGTTATGGATTGGCCCTTGTAATTCAATATGAGGTGCTAATCTCAGTTCCCACTTCATTTTCAAATGTCATTATAGTTAATCGCTTGTTTTTGTACTTCGATCTATGATGATAGTTCAAATTGCTGATACAATTACTGCCCTAGTGTGCCATAAGCAACCAGTTTCACTAACTGGAGGCTTGTGTGTGCTTAGTGGTTGTACATATATGTCGATGATGCTTGGGGACGATCTGAGATCAAATACTTATATATACATGAACTGCTTCGAACTAAGCTTACTTTTAATACATATTGTGCTGAAAACTAAGCTTACTTTTAGCACTAGTACATTAAAATGAAAACTAATCTTACATGTTCCCATTGTTTCACTTATCCTGTTGACCCATGCAAGTAATTCCATGCCTCATGGACAGCCCACATTGGTGCAGTGACTTGAACTGGTAGCTTACCCTCAGCTGCTAATTTCTTCTTATTAACATGAGGCACAAGGTAATCATTCGAACCTTTTACTTTTAGCACTTCATTCATGACATATTGATAGAATAACCATACATTTCCCAGTGTTGTTGCATCTAGTTCACAATAAGCTTGATGTACTGCCGCCAACATATCATCAACATCTTTAGGCATTTTTTTGTACATTAGAGATTTAATTCTTCTAAAAAAACCCAAGTCCAAAATATTTAAATCTGGACTGTTTGGTGGTTGTTGCATAAGAATGAATGTGAAGTCCCCTTGTCGATGAACTTGTTGCCACTCTAGGTCATCTTGAGTTATATGTGTCCTTGCATGGTCTTGCTGTATGAATATAGTTTTTGGACCTTCAGTTAGTGGCCATTTCTGCATGATTGCTGGTATTACATCATTGATTAACATGCTTCTTGTTTCCTATTTCCCAACTGATTCAACGATTTTGGTGACAACTTTCCCCTTTGCTCTGTATTTGGAAGCCCTCTTAGCTGGTTCTTGGTAAGTGAATGGGAAGATACCTATCTTCCCATCAAAGGTGCACTCATTTCCTGCATTAAATCTTGGTCTTGCTACAGCAGCTGTGAACATAACTTTGGGTACAAATTTGCTTGACTTGGCAGCCCTGTACTTGCCCTTTTCATTTCTTTCCAGGTAAACCCTCTGTGATTTTTTGATTAAATAAAACCACTTTTCATCAATGTGTACAAAGTTGTACATAGGATAATATTGCCTCTTTGTTGTTGGTGTGTCTCCCATTAACAGGTTTAGAACCCATTCAACCCTTTGAAATAGGTTTGCCTCTTTCAAAGCAGGATGTAAAGGGCTTGTGTGAGGTTTAATGAGTCCCCTCTTTATCATTCTGTTTGTTGTAGTTGTAGACACTTTAAGCTGTACTACTGCCAAGTCTCTTATGCATGCTCTGTCCCCCATGCTTATCTCAGTTATTGCATTAGGTTACAGTTGTATTCTTTTTCTCCCTGCGTTATGACCCTTGGTTGCCATGTTGTATGCTTGACCTGTTGCCTTTTGCCTCCTTGTAGTGCTCCATATTGTGCTGATTGTTCTTGTTGTTACATTGAACACATTGGCCACTTCTTGAATTGCACCATGCCTAAGTTTCCCCTCTGTCTGGTTGTTCAAAAGCCACATGACTACTTGCATCCTTGAGTCACAGCTGCTTTGACCTCTTTTTGTGATGATGAGCATGTGTTTCTTCATGTGTTTGCCCTTCTGTGTCTCCATCTGCTGGCTGATTCAAATCAAAAGGGAAAGAAAAATTCATTTATGAACAAATGGAGGCAAAGCAATGATGCAGGACTTTTTCTTTCAATTTATAGATGTAAAAATGTTGTTGTACTGATATTTGTAGTTTTCTTGTATTAGTGGCACAATCTGTGTGCATGTAATACTTAGATTTGATTGGTTGTTCAATTAGTCTCTTGTAATCTTATTGGTGGATATATTTAGTTGTGGATTAGCCCTTGTAATTCAAGATTAGGCGTTAATCTCAGTTCCCACTTCTTTTTCAAATTTTTTTTACTTTCCCTTCTAATCATTTGAATGCATAAAAACCTGTGACATTTAAGAAACAAGAAAATAAATTAGGGACAGAAGGAGTACTATTTACCGGTCAAAGGATTATAAAGATGCTTTGATCATATTAGAGCATTTCTAAGAAATTCTTAAATCGTTCTTAAATATAATATAAATTCTTAATTTTTAATAATTTAGTTTACATTAATTTTCAACCATATTCTTTATATTTACGTTTTATTTAATTTTACATTATTTAAAACAAGTTGGATTTATAAAAATACAAAAAAAAGTTGGAGATAGAAAATGTGTATTTTATGAATTTAATATAAAATATTGGTTCATAGTGGAATGAAACTCTTAGAATTAAGAAGAGCGATTACAATTTTAATGAATTTAGGAGTGACTAGAAATTTCTTGGAACACATATTTTTCTTCTCTTTTCTCAAATCTCAACTTAAGAGTTAAGATAAAGAGGTTTTCGGGAGATGCTCTTAGAGCAAGTCCAATGTTAAATGCAAATAGCTATAACTATTGCTATAATTTGGAATTAAAAACTGTTTTTTGATGTTAAAATAGAATTTCAATTCGAATACTAGTTGCATTTTACATCCAAATAAGTTCCAAATTTAAATTAAATTTTTGTCTCTCTCTCTCCTAACTTGTATTTCAAATACACTAACATTCAACTCATAAATGATCATATGATGATGTGGCATGGATGCATAAATGCATCATTGATTTCAAATTTAGAACCAAGTAAGTTATGCATATTTGCATCCAACTATTGCACCCCTTCTGGAGATGAGTTTTTTAGCACTTGTTAATATAATATATTATAGCAATAAAATCAAGAATAGCATTACATTGGACTTGCTCTTAGTTGATCATCATCGGTTGCAATTCCATTTTAAAGAAATAACTTGCACTAACACTACGCCAAAACTGTTAAAAGACATCACCCCTTTAACATCAGTTGCGTTTTTGACCGATGTTAAAGGTGTGTTTTACATCGGTTTTACTGTAACTGATGTTAAAGTAGGTTTTAGACATCAGTTGCACTTTAAACCGATGTCTTAACTACTTTTTAAAAAAATAAAAAAACACGCGAACATTTCATTTCCCTCTAATATGTAAAATTTCAGCCCGCTTTCCCCCTTAGACATTTCAGACATTCCCCCCTTCAGACATTTCATTTCCCCGCTCACTGAAACCACACTACTCCCGCTCCTCACTGAAACCGGCCACATTACTCCCATACACTCAAAATCTCAGTTCAATCTCACTCACAAACCCCCAAATGTGAAGAACCCTAGATTATAAACCCTAGATTACAAACCCCCAAATTAAAACCCTAGATTTCAAAACCCCTCTTTCGAATCCCAATTATGTCGAACCCTACCTTTCGATTTCTGTTAATTGGTGCTCTTGGAGGCTATTAATTAGGTCGAATCTTAATTAGTAAGTAAGTATTTTCGATTTCGATTAGCAAGTATTTTTCGATTTCGATTTTTGTTTGAAAAATGTTTTTAATTTAAGTTTTTTTAGCAGATTGATTGATTCTTAAGCTTGGGTCATCTCGAAAGTAAGTGATTTTTCATATCTACTGTTATAGATGTATGCATGTCTATTTTTCTTGGAATTTTTGTATAGTAATTGATGTTTGCGCTGCTTCTTGTTGTGTAGGTCTCTATTGTTGTCTATAGGTCTGTATTTGGGTCATCTCTGTTTGTTTGGCTGCTGCTTCTTATTATCCAAAGTAAGTATCTAATTCTATTACTTTGCATGTGAATCTTTCTGAACTTATTAACATGTTTTGTTGTTTGATAACTTATTTGTGAACTTCTTTTGCTTAGTTTGGTTGTTTGATAATTTGTTTAGTGTTTTTGAATATATATTAGTAGTGTACCTGCTTATACTTGAATATATATAGGTAGTTTTTTTGTGTTCTGGTTATCCACATATATATTAAACATTGCTTTCCGACTTCAATTAGTGGTTGCGGTGTGTCTAGCTAGTCTTTGTAATTTGTGTATTTGTTTTATAAATGATAATTGTGAATGTTTGGGATTTTGCATATTTGTTTGATAACTGATAATTAAATGCAATTTATATGGAGTTTATTTTAAGTGACATTGTTTTATTAATCTCCTTTTCTGGTTCTGCTTTTGAACACATATATAAAGAGGTGCTCTGTTTGTACCTCTGTTTTTCAAGCTTAATTTAACTCATTCCGTGGATGTTCACTTAGGCTTTAGGGTTTTCTGAAAGACACGGTTCCTAATTAAAAGGAACATAATTACATAATTTATATAAGATCTATAAGTAGTGAATAATATCAATTAAATAAATATAAATACAATAAAAGTTTCTTTGTCAAAATATGCAATGAACTATAGTTATACAACAGTTGTAATATCAAAGTATACAAAATAAGCCTTAATTAGAATAATTTAACGTACTATTTCAATTTAAATGGATATATTTATTACTAAGTTGTCTAGTTATATAAATTCATGAAGAACATAATATGCGACAGAAATGAACATAATGTGAGAGATATTTAGGGAACTCGGGTGTGTACCTATAAATTTTTCTGCCATTTGACATCGGAAATTGTAGGTAGGCTATAGCTGTTGCAAAATATGGATAAGTCGTGGATTTCAGCGAAAAGAGACACATTAGAATATGAAGTTGGTGTTGTGAAGTTCTTGATGTATGCCGAACAAAATTGCAAAGATCCTAAGAAAATACCTTGTCCTTGTGCACGATACGTTAATTTCAAGAAATTTTCAGTAAAAATAATTAGAGGACATTTGTATGAAAAAGGTTTTAGTTTGGGGTACACCAATTGGATTTGGCATGGGGAGAAGACTAGTAGAGGGGATAGTAAATTAGCGACTTCCTTATCTGCTGCTTCCGTTTCTTCTGCTTCCGCCTCTTCTTCAGAAGAGCGTATTCCTGATGCTGAATCGGAAATGCCGAATGTTTGTGAAGCAGCCTTTGACGATTTAGACAAAGAAACATTTGACTTCAAAAGGTTCGTGGAGGATGCTGAACAACCACTGTATGAGGGTAGTGATTCCAGTAAACTAGATTCAATGCTAAAACTACATAACTGGAAAGCGAGATTTGGTATTAGCGATAATGCTTTTACCGAATTACTTAGTTCAGTTGGGTCATTACTTCCTAAAGATAATGTCTTGCTGGTTACTTCTTACGAAGCAAAGAAAACCTTATCTAACTTGGGCCTCGAATATACCAAAATCCATGCTTGCCCCAACGAATGCATTCTGTATTGGGGTGTAAATGTCGATGCTACCGAGTGCCCCAAGTGTCGTGTATCTCGATGGAAGAAAGTAAAGGATGGTACACCTAGGATTAACATTCCGGCCAAAGTTATGTGGTATTTCCCAATCATTCCCAGATTTAAACGACTGTTTAAATCTGCCTCTACCGCGAAACTGATGACTTGGCATGCTGAGCAAAGAGTTGAAGATGGACTAATGCGCCATCCAGCCGACTCCCCTTCATGGCGAAATGTTGATTACCTTTGGCCAGACTTTGCTAGTGAGCCAAGAAACATACGCTTAGCTTTGGCGGCGGATGGTATAAACCCGCATAACAATGGCCTAAACAATAGGTATTCTTGCTGGCCAGTAGTACTAACTACCTATAATCTTCCTCCATGGTTATGCATGAAGAGGAAGTTTATGATGTTAACAATTTTAGTCTCTGGTCCACATGAACCGGGTAATAACATTGACGTGTTCTTACAACCGTTGATTGAAGATTTGAAAAAACTTTGGCAAGAAGGTGAACCAAATGTTTACGATGCCTACACTAAGTCTTTTTTTACTCTAAGGGCAATATTGATGTGGACCATAAACGACTTTCCAGCATACGGAAATCTATCAGGTTGTGTAAATCAAGGTTATATGGCTTGTCCTTTATGTGGTGAGGATACGGTGGCTAAATATTTACCTCATAGCAGAAAAATGTGCTTTCAAGGTCATCGTCGTTATTTACCTCGACATCATCCTTATAGAAAGAAAAAGGCAGCTTTTAATGGTGAACAAGAGTTCGGAGAGAAACAAGAACCCCTTTCTGGAGAAGATGTGTTAAGGCGGCAGGAGCGCATTGATTTTTATTTTGGAAATGAAGCAAAGAAGTCAAAGAAAGTGGACTGTCCTTGGAAGAAAAAGTCAATATTTTTTGAGTTAGAATATTGGAAATATCATCATGTTCGTCATTGTCTCGATGTGATGCTTGTTGAGAAAAACGTGTGCGATAATCTGATCGGGACTTTACTAAATATAAAATATAAGTCCAAAGATAGTGAGGCTTCCCGTAATGATATGATTGCAATGGGTGTTAGGATAGATTTGGCTCCACAAAAAGTAGGAAAAAGAACTTACTTGCCCCCTGCAGCTTACACTCTTTCAAAGGCAGAAAAAAGAAAAATGCTGTCATCACTCGCGTCGATGAAGCTTCCATATGGAAATTCATCGAACATAAAAAATTGTGTATCTTTGCCAGATTTGAAGTTGTTTGGGCTCAAGTCCCATGACTGTCACATACTTCTTCAACAGCTACTTCCAGTTTCAATTCGATCTATTCTTCCAAGACATGTGAGGGTTAGCATAATCAGATTGTGTTTCTTTTTCAACTCTTTGTGCAACAAAGTCGTCGATGTATCAAAATTGGATAAAATGCAAGCAGATGTGGTGTTGACCTTGTGTGAGCTGGAAAAGATATTTCCTCCATCTTTTTTCGATGTAATGATACATCTTACGGTCCACTTGGTTAGAGAATTGCGTTTGTGTGGACCTGTTTTTTATAGATGGATGTATCCATTTGAACGCTTCAATAAAGTGTTGAAAAGTTATGTACGGAACCGCTGTTATCCGGAAGGTTGTATAGCTGAGAGTTATTTAGGAGAAGAATCTGTGGAATTTTGTACGGAGTTTATAAAGAAGAGTTGTACAACTGCCGGCCTTCCAAAGGAGAAGGACAGGCTCTCTGGTCCCTTATCCGTTGCAATAATGAAGTCGGTGGAAGAAAAAGAACGTGATGAGGCGCATCTACATGTTCTACAAAACAACGGTGAAGTGTATCCGTATATTATGTAAGTTAGATTTTTTTTCCTATATATTGTTTTCAGTAAGATTTTCTTTTAGTTAATAATTTATTTATATATTAATTTTGCAAGGATGCATAAGGAATATCTTGAAGGAATGTATCGAGGGAAGAAAAAATCGGCACAGTGGCTGATTGGAGAACACAATCGGCTATTTGCTGATTGGTTTAGAAATAAAGTTAGTAAAATGATCGAGGATCAAGAAGAGGTTTCAGAAACAGTAAGATGGTTGGCAGGCAAACCGTCGTTTTCTGTTTTAACTTATGAAGGTTTTCTGGTTAATGGCGTCCGCTACTTCACAAAGCACAGAGATGATGTAAGGGTTGTCCAAAATAGTGGCGTCTCTTTACTTGCAAGGACGGTCCAAGTCTCTAGTTCAAAGGATGTAAATCCCGTGGAAACTGAAATGACATTTTATGGCATAATTGAAGAAATATGGGAGTTGGATTACTATGCATTCAAAGCCCCATTGTTCTTGTGTAAATGGGCTGACAGTGATAGAGGTGTAAAGGTCGATGATATTGGCTTCACACTTGTCGACCTTAGTCGACAAGGCCACAAGAATGATAAATACGTCTCTGTTGAACAAGTCAAGCAAGTTTTCTTTGTTGAAGATCCGGTTGATCCTACCTGGTCAGTCGTACTAACTTCAACATGTCGAGACTATCACGAGATTTACAACGACGATGATTTAGGAGACACTATAATGGAAAATCCTCCATTCTGCTCTAAAATCCCAACAGTCGATGTTTCTCCTGATGGAGATGATGATCCTAGTCTTGGAAATCAAAGACCGAATGTTGAGGGAATTTGGATTAAAAAGTGATTCGTTCTATGTAGCATTATTTTATGTTGTCCCACTCTTTTTCTACTGTTTAATTTAATTCATTTCTTAATGCAATTATTTTACTGTGAATTATGATCTGCAATAGTATACGGTGAATTTTAATTATGCATTTATATTTTAATTTACTGTGAATTTTGATCTGTCAGCTGCACCATTATAGTACAGATTTACTGTGTATTTTAATTATGCATTTATATTTTAATTGACTTTTTTTTTCTGCAATTATTTACTTTGAATATTTTACTGAAGCACTTATATTTCAGGAATTTGCAGAAAGTAAAAGGAGTTACAAGGAATGGCAAAGAAACAGAAGAAATGCGAAAAACAATCGGGAAAGGGAATTAAGAGTCATGCAGATGGTGCAGACCCTCCCATCATAAACAATAAAGAAAAGCAGCAGGTGGAGGATGATGGAAAGCAGGTGGAGGTGAAAGCATTGAAAGGTCAAGGAGAAAACTCTACAAAAGCTGTCTCCCCCACCCCCGTAGACTCAAACACGGGCACAGTTACTAGTACTGAATCTGCAAAAAAGAGAGCAGTGCGAGGTGTTCACTAGTACAAAATTGGTCTTTTATGTCGCCTCTTATACGTCGGTTCTGGACAATGGCGACGTATAAAGTAGTTATATACGTCGGTTCCGCCTAAAGGCGACGTATAAAGCAGTTATATACGTCGGTTCAAGAAAAAGCCGACGTATAAGGTCATATTATACGTCGGTTAAAGAAAAGGCGACATATATAATGATACTTTATACGTCGGTTGAGTAAAAGGCGACGTATATAATGCTACTTTATACGTCGGTTGAGTAAAAGACGACATATATAATACTACTTTATACGTCGGTTGAGAAAAGACGACGTATATTTGAGGATATTATACGTCGGTCGAGGAAAATGCGACGTATATTATATTATCTTTTACGTCACTTTTAATATAACCGACGTATAAGATATACTTCGTATCTGTTTTTTTAAGGATATAAGTTTTTTAAGGACATAAAACGTGAAGATAAGTCTCGTGTATACCTCTCCTCTCTTCTTCACCAACAGCCGCCGCCCCACCCTCACATCCTCCGCCCACAACCCTCCTGCCGTTTCACCTTTCATCCTCCACCCACCTTCTCTTCCTCTTAGCATATCATATAAATCGATTATATCTATCTATATAATATCAATATTACATCGATTGATCAATATTATATCTATCTATATCAACTGACGTATAAAATCTTTAATTTAATTGAAATCGTAGTCTTCAATTATTGCCCTATATTATTACACTTCTTCCCCAATTAAACTCTATTCTTCCTCTGTCATCTCTCTCTCGCTCTCTCTCTCTGAGAAATGAACGCCAAGGGGAAAAGATCCGGTGCGTCGGTGGCATCACCAGCGTCAATACGTCGGTGAGTATCAATTTCTTTGCAAGTCGTCGGATCAATCTCCTCTGGTACATCTCTCTCTCTCTCTCTCTCTCTCTCTCTCTCATAGAACACATAAACGTTGAGATTATTCATTTATCGATATTTAACTGTTAATTATTCATGAACATGAGTATAATTTAGATGATTGAGCTAGTTGTTTGTGTTTGTTTAATAAAAAGTAGGTACTGAATCTACGATAATGAACTGGATGTGTTTTAGATGTGGGAAGATCTTATATTGAAGGCTAAAAATGGAGGGTTGGATGTTATTGATACCTATGTTTTTTGGAATGTTCATGAACCTTCTCTTGGCAATGTGAGTGTTTTAGATCATAATTCTTGTTTTTTATTACTTGATTTTATGTATGCTTACTTTAGTTGCTTTATTAAAGAGAGATTAATGGTGTTTGTGATTTTTTTTAGTATGATTTTAAGGGAAGATATGATATTGTGCGGTTTATAAAGACAGTGCAAAAAGTTGGGCTCTTTGTTCATCTCCGAATTGGACCTTATGTTTGTGCTGAATGGAATTTTGGGTATTTATCTTTTGGAGATATATCATTTTCGTACTCTTTGTGTTTCTTCTATCGCTATTCAGATTTTAGCAAGGTGATTGAATTGGTCTTTCTTTCTTTTGGGATGCAGGGGGTTTCCTGTATGGTTGAAGTATGTCCCTGGCATTAGCTTCAGAACAGATAATGGACCATTCAAGGTTTCGAATCCTATCTGTATAGTAACTAATATGTCCCTGTCTATTGATTTTATATGTAATCCTTCTGTCTAAGCTCATTGTGTCGATTATTGAACAACGGTTCTACTTATAGTGGTATTTTCATATTTGAGTTAGGTTTATGTGTTTAAAAGGAGTACGCATATATAATCTTAAAACCATTGAAACAGAAAATGTGTTGCGGGCGGACTTGGAGAAGTCCCTAAAAGATGATGCATCACTATTTTCAAAAATTGGTACGTAGAACACAGTTATTCTTGTGTAGTTGTATTACTTACATATATTATCAGTTTTAATAAATGTTTATTGTACATTTTGTCATTTACCTAATACACAGGTAGAGAGGATAAACTGAATGCTGATAATAGATCAGTCGTGGACAATTATCAAGTAGAATAGCCACGAGAACTCCGTACCCTCTGCAACACAGTGGCTGCATCAATATCTCAACAAAATGAACATCTGCAATGCATTGAGAAATTTTGTGATTCTTTTTCGGACGTGAATGTCAAGGTACTGACTTTTTGGTAGTTCTGGGTTATCTAAAAACTTCCATTATGCGTTTAAGGAGCGTAAGAAAGAGGTTATCACCGAAGGTGTTAATTTGATGTTTATTTGTAATTATGTGAGGAAGATAATCTGTGCTTCATCCAAAATTAAACTGCCTTCTTTGTTATTTCTCATATATCTTGTATAAATTTCTTCATATATTGGTAAGCAATGTTGATGGTACGTAAATATTTGTATATGTCCATTGGCTACATGTAGCTGCGAAAATTTAGTCATGTACAGTACTCTACTATGTTGTTTGATTTGGTTAACAAATTGTTAAGTTCCATTGCTGTATTGAGGATTAAGTATTCGTGAATTTGTTTTAGTAACCAGGAAATTATCTCATGTGAATTGTTTATGCCAATTAGTTTACAACTTCAAAATTACTACTCAATTAGATAATTTAGGTTCCTCAAACTATTCCTATATGAAACCATACTTAACGTGAATAAATAACCATTCCAGTTCGTTAAGTTATATGTTTTGTTCATTTAGATAACTAAACCAATCAAAGGCTTGGATGAATTTATTATCACTAACATTATGTGTATATGTTCTAGGAGTATATGTTTACACACAGTATTGCCACTGTCCTAGTTTTGCATCTTGAATATAGACATTTTCGAGAGACTTACCCTGATCTGTTGTATTGCCTAGTGACAGTTTTTGTATTTTGATTACTTATTTTACATTTCTTTTAGGTAGATGTCTTACCGACAAGGAAGGTGAGTTGTGACAACAGAATATTTAGTTAATTTTTCTGCTGATATCGCTTTTAGGTCTGTTTCTCCACCCAACTCTGGGTTACCTGTTGAGCGGCGCAGATCGAGATCATTATCAAGGTCTAGGAGGAGGCGCTCCAGGTTATTGCTCCACTGCTGGAAATTTTATTAGAGTTTCTTTTAATTTGTTTGCTTTATATGTTTGGTTGATGGGCATGTGTGGTGTTATTTCAATCCAGGGTGTGCTCTAGATTACTTACATATTAAATTTGCAGGAGCCGTGATTCTGGTGATGTTGTTAACCCTGGAAACAATCTTTATATAATGGGATTATCTACTAGAGTCACTAGCACTGACCTTGAGAAGTTTTTCAGCAATGAAGGAAAGGTATCAAGACGTTGCTCAAGCTCCCTGTGAATTTGTTTATTATTATTTTTTTTGGCAAAAGAAGGGGGGTTTGGTGTTAGATTGATGCAAAGTAGTTTTCAGCATCTGCTGCTTGCACTTATGTGTTAGCTAGATAGATGTCTTGATCTTTCAATTTAAAATTTTTTATGCACAAACATCAAGACAAGTTAAAGTGTAGGCAGCGATTGCAGATCTTGTCATTTTCTTTTGAATGTACCTATTGACATTTGCAAGTCATGTGTTTGGGTTTGATAAAAACACTTCCTAGGATATAAGTATGATGAACTTCCTGCAGATAAATCTTTTTGAAAATCGTTCTTAGTATTTCATAGTAAAGTATATGCCAGTAGTACATAAGTGCATCACAGATCAAGTGCTGACTGACAATCTGGTCACAGGTCACTGATTGCCATCTGGTAAAGGATCCTCAAACGAAAGAATCCCGTGGCTTTGCTTTTGTTACCATGGAAACGAATGAGGATGCCGAACGTTGCATTAAGCAATGTATAAATACATTTGGTCGTAAACTTGACCCTACAATGCAATTGTCCAGTAACTATTTTGTCAGGGAAAATCTTGTAAGGTTTCTTATTATAACATTGTTTATATATCTTTGACAGGATATGGGAAAATGCCTGGATATGAGCACATATTCACAAACTTTCTTCTCAACCTGGTGCAAAGCAACAAGTACGAGAAACATTGTTAGTGCATGCTAATAGTTCTGTGGTCTGGCACGCTGATATCTGAAAATACAAGTCCATGCAAAAGTAGAAAAGAAAAAAGGCACTGCACTTTGAACAATGAGTTTCTTGTTGCTGCAGTCCAGGGTATTGTTGGAAATTGATGGACATTTGAAAGTTTAGCGGCAGATGCAAGTTGGTCTAGCTTCCTGTTTTTTCTGGTGTTAAGAGGATCCCCATTTCTTTGCTTTTAATACTAATCTTCAGTTTTCATTTGTTAACATGGTCTTCGTTTTGGTATTAGTTTTAAGTCTTTATTATGTGGCTGTTGCTAGAGACCTGGGCAATGTCTCAGGCTCTTGTAAATGAATATCCGTCTATAAGATTTAGGTGTCACCGAACAAGTTGTAACTTGGTACCGAGTGTGTGCCACCTTGTATATCCTGGGTAGTTTGTGAACCTTGTAAATCTTGGCTAATTTATAATGCAGCCCTTTTCTGCTCTAGGTTGTATATTATTTTTCCGTTGATATAAAATTTATGCTCTAGGTTTGTATATTATTTTTCTGTTAATATAAAATTTTTACGAGGTGCTGTTCTCATTTACCAAAAATAAAAAAAAAAAAAAAATTTTATTTTTTTTGACAATATACGTCGGTTCTTGTATGGGCGACATATAAAACATAATCTATATACGTCGGTTTTTTTGTCTTTATACGTCGCTTATATTGACTCATATACGTCGGCATTTTGGTTTTTTACGTCGGCTATTAGGCGACGTATATTCTATTTTTTACGTCGCCTATTTAACCGACGTAAAAGACCCATACTTTATACGTCGCCCCTCTATACGTCGCCAAAATGCCGACGTATAAGGCCTATTTAACCGACGTAAAAGACCAGTTTTGTACTAGTGGTTTCTGGCATGCACAAAGTTGCCATGAAGAAAGCACAAGGGAAGAAGATTAAAATCAGGTACAATCGTAGTGGTGTTCCTATCGGAGAAACTAGATGCACGTTGCAGTCCTATGTAGGCATGCTAGCCAGGACAATGGCACCAATCGATATACCATCATGGCCAAAAGTGGATGATGATTTAAAAGCAAAAATATGGAGTGATGTTCAGGTAGAATTAAAATTTGTTTTAATTTTTGAATTGTAGCATATAACCATTTAAAAATGTTAGAAATGGTAGAATAATTGATTTTCCTCTGTTTTTCCTTCAGGGTACGTTCAAATTGGAACCGGAAAGTGAGCATTTTATTTTGATGTCTGCTGGTGCAAAGTGGAGACAGTTCAAGTCCAAGTTAACATGTGATTATGTGATGCCTTTTATTGGTCAAAAGAAAAAGTTAGCGAAGCCCCCGAGGAAGTATGCTTTTGTTGGTAAGGAGGCATGGAAAAGATTTGTTGCAACCAGGAACACCGATGATTGGAAGGTATGTGGTATAGGGCAGTAATATATGAAGTATGATGCGGGAACCTTGAATAATTCTCTATAAGCATGCATACTGATTAAAAGAATTAATTTTATGCAGGAACTTAATAAAGTGCAAAGTGAGAGAGTGAGTGAGCGAAAATATCCCCACAAGATGTCAAGGAAAGGATATGTTGGTGTGCAAGAGGAAGAAGTATGCATTTATAGAAAAAATTTATAATTTTTTTTCAAGCATTTTCATTTTTTAAGTGCCTGGTAACAATTTTTTTGTTTAATTCTTTTTGGCAGGAGGCGGCGGGACGGATGGATCCCGAGGAAGATCCTGATCGGGCAATTTTATGGAAACTTGGTCGTATGAAAGATAATGAAAATGATGAAGAACTAGCTGAGATATATGGCAGAATTGTAAGATTTTTTTTTCCTTTTATACTTTATTATTTCACGTCGAATTGAAGAGCAGTCCATAATTTGAGTCATGCATTAACAGGATGATTTGCTCGAAAAGAAGCATACGGGTGAATTTGTTCCTAGCGGAATGAGTGATGTGCTGAGTACTGCATTGCAAACACCTGAGCATTCAGGTAGGGTAAGGGGAGTTGGAAGCTTCATCAGTCCATCAAAATACTTCAACATGCCAAAAAAGAGAAAGAACCAAAGTACTGAAAAAGAGACGAAGGATGAGCTTGAAAAAACAAAGGCTGAGCTTGAAAGAACAAAGGCCGAATTTTCATCGCAGATTTACGAGCTCAAGGCCATGATGGCCAGTTTTCAATCACCAAATTTATCTGACAAAGCAAGTTGTCCAGTACAACCACTTGATGAATTGATGGCCAACAATGAGGATGATGATATGTTTTTTGTACCTGATCCCGTACGCCCCCCTTCTCCACCTGGAAAGAAGGTAAAACAGTTACACGCACACACACAGATATATAAATACAAGTCAAGGTTTTAATGGGACATGATTTGTGATGACGGATACTTACAATTTAACGCATATATCTAGGGTCCAAGAAAATGTGAGCTGGCAGTTGATAACATAGACAATAAGGTAGCTTTTGGTAGGGTTGTACCTGAAGCTGAAGCGGGTAAGTCGGTACATGGAGTGCCTCTGCAACCGGGACATGTTCGTGTCTCGGTGGATGGTGTCATCAAGGGAGATGCCTTGGTTCCGGTGCCCATAGTTGGTGAAATTGAGACCGTCCGCCAAGCTGTTGGGTCTTATTTAGCGTGGCCTCGGGACCTGGTCTCCTTCACCCCCACACTAGCTAAGGCATGTAGAGTTAATTAAGGATATTTTGCAGTTGATCACTTGAATAATATGTAGATATATGAACTTGCATAATAAGAATTATATTTAGATATCATTTTATTGTTTATGTGCAGAAAAGGAAAAATGAAGTTCAGTCAACAAAGAAGCCAAAAAATGAATTAGACAGGCTGCATGAGATGTTTGCAAATGTGAATCCCGATAAAAAAGTTCCTCATCGCTTTAAGTTGTTGTACAAACATGTTGTTACCTATATGGCAGAAAAAGGAGATTCCATTCAGACTGGATGTGATGAAGATGTGTTTGGAGTTGCAAAAACTTTATACGTGGTGCATGAGAATGTAATTGATTTGTTGAAGTTTGGAATGATTGGCGGGGCTGTTATATCAACTTACATGGCGTAATTTTTCCCCTTCTCTTCAAAATTTTGTCTCAACTTTTTCTTATTTTAATACGAATATTTAGAGTAAAATGTTTATATTTAATCTATAGGTATTTGTCTACTGTGGTTGTTCCGAGGAATTTGGATATGTTTGCGTTTGCTGATCCTGGAGCCACATTCAAATTGAATGATGATTTTCAAGCTTACATTGTTAATAGGCTGATGGCTGCACCTTCGCGGATATTATTCGTGCCTCATAATGAATAGTAAGCTTATCTAGTGTTTATAATTAATAGTATTTAGCCAGAAAAAAATAGTCTACTGTTAGTTTATAATTAACAACTGATTATTTTTATCATAAAACAGCTATCATTGGATTTTGGTATTGATTTGGGAATCAGAAATTTTCATTCTCAATCCATTGCATTCCAACAAGTTTGATGTGCTAGAAGCAGCGTTAGTACGGTAATACTTTTTTACCCTCTGATTTTTTACCCTTTGATATATCAGTGGATTTCTCTGGTTTAATGCTATTTCTTAATTAATACTCTTCTACAGAGCTGTCCGATCTTACAATGCTCAAACCGGACGTGTAAACAAAAATCCTAAAGTTAAAAATCTTCTGGTCAGTATTCTGCTCACTTTAACTTAGGTTATTTATAGTTTATTTCAATATATTTGGTTACATAGATCGATACTTTGGTTATTATTGGATTAGGGATCTCCTAAACAACCCGGTGGGACTGAATGTGGGTATGTAGTCATGCGCTACATGAAGGACATAATTGAAGACAAGGAAATGGAATTTATGACCAAGGTGTGTGGTTTAATTTCTGTGATTTAACAGAATATATTTAAGTATCTTGGTTTTGGGCGCATGCACAATTTTTAAAATGTTCTACTGACCTGTGTAATATTCATAGTGGGCTGCGAAGAATCGGAAGAGTATTTATACAGAGGAGGATCTTGACGTCGTTCGTTGTGAGACACTTGATTATATCCAGGGATTCGTGTAATTATCGACGACAAACTGAATGGCTTTCCAGCCTTAGTCTGCTGCTAGTATTTTGTTAAGTTTTCTAGCTAGCTAGTACTGTTATTTTAGTTAAGCAGCTGTTTTATGTACTTGACGGTGGATGGTGTAATATTTGGATGGTTTTGGTTGGTGTACGTAGTAGATGTTAATGAATTATGTGAATGTTTTGTATTCCTTTTGGGTAATGTCAAATTGCTAACTTTGGTGAATGTTTCGTATACGGAATTACAAGGTTGCTGTCGTTCTAATTATGAACGTGCATGCGGATTTTGATATTTTTGTGGTAATTTTTGGGCACATAATTATACAATTATAACATCACATTCTTATTGAAAAACGATGTTAAAACCCAGAACTGACATCAGTTGAGCCTATACCACATCACCTAAAAACTGATGTTTAATATTGAAATTTCATGGATTTATTTTACATCGGTTAAAAAACGATGTGGTATATACTTTACAACATCGGTTTCCTATTAAACACGGATGTCGTATACACTTTACAACATCGGTTTCTTAACTAAAACCGATGTAGTACATGAGTTTAGACATCGGTTCTGATTTAAGAACCGATGTTGTTGACAGCTATTAACATCGGTTTGAAACTGATGTAATAAGTAATTTTTAACATCGGCCCTGAACCGATGTAAAACACATAGACTTTTAACCTCACATAGCTAGACATCGGTTTTGGAAATTTTTAACATCGGTCCAGAACCGATGTCTATTGACTTATTTGGCGTAGTGTAATTAATTATATTGTAAAAAGAATAATATTTTGATACATCTTATTAGTATTTCAATTAATCATTCTAATTAATTGCCGCTTAATTGATTAATTGCTAAAAGATAAACTCACCATCTAAACCCATGTAACGATTTTAAAACCTTGGAAGTACGTAATTACTTTTAAAGATTTAGACTTGAGTGACAAACTGACTTGATATGTAGCTAACATTTCAGTTTGTGAGGTTTTGCAGATAAAGTGTATTGGGTGTAGTGGCAGAAATCCGTGACTAATAATGAATAAACATTTTTTCAAAAAAAAAAAAAATAATGAATAAACATAAATCGGGTTTATTTATATGCCACAGTTTTGATATAATCTAATAATTTCCAAAATATTTAAATTATTAATTATTGCTTTATATTTAAGAAATCTCTAAATTGAGAAAAAATCAATCTTAATTAATAAATAACATAAACTATTTCTAAATGATTCCTTGAAATCACGAGTAAATCACAATGTTAGATAAAATCATGAATTGTTCACAGTAATATGCTTCAAGTATTTTACAAAACTAGCTTAGCCCGTGCTACGCACACGGTACTTCATAATATTTTTTATAAAAAATATTAATATATCATAATCAGGATAAATTAAATAAATAAAATAATTTAATAAGAATTAAATAATAAAATCTTGAAACGACTAACATTAGTACAATTAAATGCTATTTTATATAATATAAGTAATAATTACATTTAAAGTTAAGTTAGCCAAACTTTTGTTGCATATACATGTGATGATATGTATTAATGAGATTACCAAAATTGAAATATTCACTCAAAATTTTTATTATTGAACTTACCAAAAATATAATGGACATTAATGATATTCAAAATTAATATAAAAATTTCCATAATTGAACATGGGTCAAATAATAATCTAGATCCAATACAAAGCTAAACTGGATACCATACCTATAAAATTGATAGTCCATGGATCAAAATAAAGTATAAAATTTTATCCGAACTTAAATATGGATACCAAATCTAAGAAACGGGGTATCCACTAATTTATAATATATAGATTTCAAAGAATAATATATAAAAATAGGTACGCACTCATCTAATAGTCGTTATTCTTTGAATTCGTATTGTTACGAATATGCTCTAACAACATATGTAAATAGTAAAATTTAAAATTTAGCTAGAACCGCTTTTTTTTTTCTTTTTTTTTTTTTTTTTTTTTTACACTTACGGAACAATTGGTGTTCTTAACCATTATTTTTAGTCCTAAAGATTAATGCCCCACTCTTGGTATTGACAGTGGTAACTATATCATCTATTTCTGTAAGCGTGAATAATCGAAATTATTGGGTGAATGGGGAAATGAGAAAAAGAAATAGAGTGAATGCATGGGTGCATAAAGTCAGAAGCCATGAAAAGAAAAGAAAACATTTCGTCTGAATCTCTCCCATTGCAGCGTTCCATACCACAAAGAGTCATTCCCACAAGTCTCTTTCTTCCAAACCCTACTCTCCCTTCTATAAATATGTAACCCATCATCACATTGTATTTAATTCATGCTCTTGCTACCTCATTCCTGCATATCGATCTTGAATTCCTCCAATCCCAAACTCATATATAGTTTTTACCATTTGTATTAATACCTTGTCCCACATTTCCTCTTTGATCTCGCAAAGGAAACTGATAATAATTACTAATGGCTCCACGCAAATATATATTCCACTTCGCCATCATTATTTTTTTGTACTCCTCCATCTCAGCTTCCTGTAGTCTTGAAGATGATGATGTACAGCCTAATAATGATCTTTTTTTTCATGATCATGACCGTGATGGTAATTATTATGATCAAGAAACTGGATATGACTCTCGAGCATATCCTTCACAATTTTTAAGCTCTGATGGCAAGTTTTCCGATGGCTTGTCCACGGACTTGCGCGATGTTGGAATTGGAATCCAAAGTTACTTGGAAAAGCTCGCAGCAGATACTTCAGCTAAAACTGTGAGCGTACAGAATTATGGAGCTAAAGGTGATGGTAAATCCGATGACACAAAGGTATATGCTGTATGCAGTAGCAATATGTAATCGTTACTTGATAAGTTAAAATTGATTTCGTGTTCTTAATATACATATTCTATAAAATTAACTATATAAATTTCTGTTATCGGTCCTCATTTATATATTTTGACACTAGTACTCCTTTATGATATGCATGTGTGTGTTGCATGATAATTTCGTAGTTGTGTGATTCTTATCTGGGATATGAATCTTGCTAATAAGTTATCCAATGATCAGGCGTTTGAGAAGGCGTGGGAAGAAGCTTGTTCCTCATCAGGGGCAGTTTTTATGGTACCCAAGAACAAAAAGTATCTTGTGAAGCAAATCAGATTCGAAGGCCCTTGCAAAGCTGCTTTAACTGTGCAGGT
Source organism: Saposhnikovia divaricata (assembly GCA_036435485.1). Classification (NCBI taxonomy): domain Eukaryota; kingdom Viridiplantae; phylum Streptophyta; class Magnoliopsida; order Apiales; family Apiaceae; genus Saposhnikovia; species Saposhnikovia divaricata. The sequence continues at coordinate 116,287,802 of CM071596.1, forward strand.
GATTTATATATATAGGTCTTATTTCTTTGATATTTTTTTAAACTATATTCAGGATGTATCCTGTGCCGATTCCGAATAACACGCAATCATATTAATGACGGATAATTGCAGATAGCGGGTACCATTTTAGCATCGGACAATCGAGGAGACTACAAAGAAGACGAGAGACACTGGCTACTGTTCGAAAATATCAAAAATCTTGTAGTTGGAGGAGGTGGAGTTATTGACGGTAATGGAAAAATTTGGTGGGAGAACTCCTGCAAAATCGACAAATCAAAGGTTAGTTTACATAGTTAACTAATTTTTACGGCATCAAACAAATCATCTCATTTGCGATTTTTTATTTTGTTGCTTTTCTGTAATTGAATAGGAATCTCACAGACTGATTTTTTTTTTGTTTTCCGCAGCCCTGTACGGATGCACCAACTGTATGTAACTTATCTCCCTTGCCCCGTGTATATCAGAATATTTGCAACAAGACCACAGTGTCATAGTAAAAGATAATTTTATTTTTCTTATACATTTCCATGCAATGGCAGGCGCTGACCTTCTACAAGGTGAAGAAATTAACAGTGAAGGACCTGAAGATACAAAATGCCCAACAAATACAAGTATCATTTGAGAGATGTGTGACTGTGAAAGCTTCGGATCTTAGTGTAACTGCACCCGGAGATAGCCCTAACACGGACGGAATCCATATCACTCGCACTGAAGATATGCAATTATCCAGCTCTGTTATAAAAACAGGTGTGTTTTCTCCTTTACTTCTATTAATAATGCCTCAAAAACATAAGTGTACGTATATCAGTGATATTAAATTTTATATCAGAGGACTAATGTTGATAACTCATGTTTGTTTGATGGACAAAATTTAGGCGATGATTGTATTTCAATTGAAAATGGCAGTAAGAAGCTGAAAATCACAGATATAACCTGTGGACCAGGCCATGGTATTAGGTACAGACATACACACACTGCAATCTATATTTTTAATCATTTAGCTCCCTTTATCTATCGTTGGTTTAAATTATAGTCCCTGTATAAGATTCTTTTGAGTTTTCCCATCTAATACGTGTGTGTATACTGTTTAGCATCGGAAGTTTAGGAGATGGAAATTCAGAAGCTCATGTTTCTGATGTAACTGTGAATGGTGCTAAACTCTCTGGAACTATGAATGGAGTCAGGATCAAGACATACCAGGTTGTAAAATTCGAAAAAAAAATAATAATAAACTTCTTAGTAAACTAAATCATTGATTGTTACAGAAATATATGTGCTTACTGTTGCACTTGTGTTCAAATGCACAGGGAGGATCAGGAAGTGCAAGCAACATGAAGTTCAAGAATATTGATATGAAAAATGTCGAAAACCCCATCATTATAGATCAAAACTATTGTGATCAGGACGAACCTTGTAAACAACAGGTAATAACATACTAATATTAATTTATATATCAAAATCGTCGACTTCCTGAAATGTCTTCACTTTACATACTTAATTCTGAAACATGAATCAAACAGAAATCAGCTGTTCAAGTGAAGAATGTTGTGTACGAGAATATAAAAGGAACAAGTGCTACAGATGTGGCTATTAGTTTCGAGTGCAGCAAGAGCCATCCATGCCAAGATATTGTACTCAAAGACATTAAGTTAACAGGACAAGATGGTGACAAGGTCAAAGCTGTCTGCAGCAACGTTGAGCTCGAAGAAAGTGGAACTGTTTCTCCGCGTTGTCCTGATAATTGACGAGGATCACGAGTTTACACACCTGCCTGAATTAATCATGTGTAAAATCATGTATCGTCAAATAAATTGTGCTGTAGATATATAGCAAAAAAGATCACTATAGATATATATATATATATACATAACCAATAAAAGCAGTTGTTATAATTTGTTCTTCCGGTAGTTCATCTGGTACAAGAATATACAAGATAGTAACTGTATCCAGATTTCAGGGAATTATGTGTAATCTATCTACTTTCTTAGTTCTTGTTTTCAAGTAATTCTGGTGTAATTTATTCCTCCATTTACACTGACTCAAGAGTGTACACAACTGTTTTGCACTAATTCTTAAAGGCTAAAGATCAGCTACATATTTAGTCTGAATTAGAAAGAAAAAACAAAAAAAAGAGAAAATGCTCATCATTCGAAGTTCGAACTATGGGAGAAATATATGATGGCAGGAATGATATTTTAA